>CM043737.1:7687934-8916504 GCA_023968675.1 Taenia pisiformis | reverse complement strand
GCGGTCGACTCTCACTTGGCAAACATGGCATAGACGCACCCATTCAATTCAAAGGGCACTTTCCACCTACCCAATCAATAAGAACTGGATAAAAAGAGTCTAAAACGGGTCACAATCTCCACAGGTAGCCTTTACCTTTGCTGCTCAACTGCTAAACACAGGCTTCTAAACGCTCGATAAAATGCAACTGCATCATCTCTTTCTGCGCATTCGTGGCGCAATTCACCACAAGCTCACAGGTCCTCATCGCCTTCTGCTTGCATTTTCCATAGGTGTGCTGTGAAAGGACATTGACTCCATAACTATCGGATCAAGTCAGGATTTGTGGCACTATCACAAAGGTTCTAAGGGTCCTTCCAGTCATTCGCTGCTGTGAGATCGACTGTAGACAATTGAATAATTGTACCCAAAGGCCTGCACAAATGTCCTGTAAAGCAACCCAACCAGTGTGGGTGGTGCACATGCAACAGAAGAGCTAAGAACAATAATTTATTTTCAGCGGTGTGATTAAGGCAAAGCTAGTGGGACCCATTTCTTCTACCAGGATGTCTACGGAGACTTCGTGTTCATGACAAAGCGGTACTTCCGCCAATTTCTTGTAGGGTAGGTTTTGGTTGTCGGATCAACTTCTGCTAACAGGTCCACACACACAATAGCAATCGCCAAAAGCGCGACTGCCAGAACCTGCATTCGCTAAGTCAATTGGTCATGCTTCAACTCTAGGGATCACAAACTCCACAGCAGTGGCGATTGGATGGATCCTTCCCGTAACCCGACAACACATTTACCACACAAACCATCACAACTCAAGTCCTTCCAAGCTGCAATAATTCAGGAAATGACCGAGTATCAATTCATACTCTGCACCCAAATGCACAGTTACCAGCCCTTATGAGCATTTCTGGCTCGACAGATACACCTTTGGACAATTCATTCCATAGTTTTAATCTGCATGCAAATTTTACCACTCTGATGTGAGTTCCTGCAAAACAGCCCAAATTGCAAGCAGGTTTGTTCCATCAGTGCTTGACTGTTGTGACGCGCAAACATTTCCGTTATAACTGCTGGCAGTGCTCACTTTCGTGGATGTCTGTGTGGACTTACTGGAAGCCACCTCAGGCTCCGCCACAGCTCCTCTCGATTGTGCTGGTTCACGAAGCGTAACTCGGTTTCCCATTATATCGTCAGTAGGACACACATCCGCGTGCGTAATTCCTGTTAAGGAGTCCAAACAACCAGTTAGGAAACTGTTGAGTGTCATCGCATCCAACAGATGTTGAAAGCGAAGTAGCTGGTGCAAATGGTGGTGAAGGGGTGTGAAGAGTTGTCCAGCCGACGAGTTCGTAGAATGCTCACTTACCATGACGAAAGCATATTAACTTCATTAAGAGCAACTGAGTGAATGTTACAGTACATCTCCTCCTTCCATTACCACGTTTACTTTCGTAAGTTCGGGTAAATGACCGTGTTGCATTCTTCGACTTTCATACGGTTTTGCGTGCAACTGCTGTCGATAGAGTATTTATTGTTCCGGCTTACATTTGTCATGTGCCAATATTCGAGGAGGCTTCGTCTCGTCCTCCAATTCGTTGTCGCTTGCACACTGACCGCAGTAGGTGAAAACACGGCCATTCAGAGAACAGCTGCGTGTTTGCCTTTCGAATACAAAGCATGATTCACAAAGGCTGCAGCGAGCATTTTAACTTGCTTGTGTAAACAAGAGATGGTTGCAAACTAAGGAGCGAAGCAACCAGTGGCATTTCACTTTTCCATCTCCACTGACATTAAAATGTAGTCAGTCTAAGCATTTTCTATTTGGCTTGTACAGTGATTCCCCCTGACGCCCTCCCTGATTGCAAGCGAACACATGAGGCAGAAGTCTTTGTAATTAAACAATGAAAATTGACTTAAGTGCAGCCAATGAGGCATTATGGAAAGTGGGCACGCTCAGAACACCGTCAACAGGGTACACAAATGGTCGTTCATTGGAGAGTCAAGCATCAAATGGAAAAAACGCCGAACTTTGCGGCAAACAGTTACAGTAGTCGAATGCCTCCTTCTCACTTAATCAAGCTAGCGGCCAACCGGTTCACAGTCGGGATGTGAAGATTCAGCATACCCATTTATCCACTCCTCTCTCTAGGGGCAATGGCAATCACTGAGTTTGATCTGATCCTCCCTCATTAGGTCTCGTCAGGCAAAAAATTACCCAGCTTTAGAGGTGAGATTAGGGTGGTAGTTGTTGGTAAAATGGCAGTATCTACAAGTCAACAAATTCCTATCCGCCCAACAGCTTGGCTTAGCTAATCTCAGTGGCTGCAATCTACTCGGCCCCATTCAATCGAAGCGGCCATGTCCACTGGCCTTCTTTGCCAGAATCTGTCGACGAATCCACCACTCCCTTTGGAGGCTTTGGCCACATCCCGATTAGGCGCAGGATAAGTGCAGGCACGCTTTGCATTCAGTGGCGCACGCTTCACCAAGCTCAACATTCGCAACAACACAAATGCAATGGATCGAACTCAAATCAAGTCATCTGCAACTGACTTTAGCATGAGCAACTACTCAGCCCTTGACCAAGGCTCCCACTTACATCAGTAGTGAAGACGAAGCCGGCATTCGTAGGACCGTCGGGAGTTTGTGGGAAGAAGTTCTGTGGCCTCAGAATGAGCCCCAGTTGACTGCCCTTGTTCGGTGTGTGGGGTATGTCCTCATTCCCCGGGACGTGAATCAAGCCTACGTTCACCCACATCACCACATCCTACGAAAACGAACACTACGCCTCACCAGTTGCAGCGAAGACCGTGGTGCAGCTTGAAGTTAAAAAGATTGGTGGGGAAAAAGGCGATAAATGATCACACTTGACTGCAACGTACGCGTGTGCAATGCTATCACAGCAGATTTTATAAAGAATGAAAGAAGATGTTACTACAGCGAGAGGCAACGTTTTGGTTGGAGTCTGACCCTTACGACTTCACACATCCGTGCAGCCACGCCTCCACCCCTGTGCGCATTCAGTCATCCACTCAAACATCTCCCTTACAGCACGGGCTAAGCTTACTTTTGTGCCACTTGCCATTCATTGGACACCGTCGCCACTGACACCTTCTAAAGCTTGCAAGCAGGGCCGTAACTTGGTGGGATAGCATTGATGACAATGACTCACCTCATCCAGGGCTTCGTCGGTACTGAAGGTGGCGAAGTCCACAACAGGATCAGTTAAGTCGACACCGTTGTAGATGGAGGAGGAGCGCAGTTCGGTCTCCTTGTACTTCGTGAACCACAGGCTTTGTCTACATAAATTGACACAAGGAAATCACATCTCGCTGAGGCGTCAAATATGCAGTGCTAGTTGGTGCAATTCAAGACTCGCCCTGTTCAATAGCAAGTCCTGCGAGTACGTCTATGCTGCTGTTAACAGCACACCTCCTTTATTTCAAGTGGTAATTGCTTGGATTGACTTAAGGGCTGAATGAAATAAAGAAGGGTGACGTGCATGGTTTGGCTAGAGCTTAATACTTCGCTGTTCATCTTGTGTGGATGACATCACACTGCGCAGTAAATATATTGTGTTGCAGCGTCGTTGTGGTTCATTTACAATGCAAATCATTCGTGATGTATGCAGATGGCATGAAAAAGAACGCACACAACGTCTGTTTTGCCTTAGTAGATGGCAAAATCAGGAGGGATGAAAAGATGGGCTGGAGGAGGTCTACCTGAATCGCTCCTCGATGCAGCATTCCACCACTTTGCACTACACTAAGATTCACGAATGCCTCTAAGTGGCGGTTTTGTGGTTTCTTGGCACCACGCAGTCGCATCGTCATATACGAGATGCAGGATTTCAAAGTGGGCCCAAAAAGCGCACCTGGTCCGTGTTATGATTCCAGGCACGAGGACATTAAAAGCTGCAGCACTTACAACCAGTTTCATAGCCATGCAAGCATATGTGGTTGCTTTACAATTCAAGCTGATTGGCTGAAAGGATCGCAGTTCAGCACAACTTACATTCGCGAACAGTCCGTACTTGCCGATCATTTACGCTCCTTTACTCTTACTTCTCTTCCACCTTCCCCGAGTTAAAAAACGCGGATTTTACGTGGATGGCTCCCCAAAGGAAGTCGAACTTACCTAGGGCGCTCTGCATTTTAGGCTCTGACTCCGGAAGCTGATCGGTCACCCTCTACAGATGGCTACTGATCTGATTTTGAACGTAAAGACGACTTCTCTTCAGCGGTACATAACACAATGAAGTGATAGCACAGTGGAATGGACCACCTCAATAAGTGGTTTGAGGGCAAATCAAGAGTTAGGTAAATCGCATGACTCACTTTGGGTAAAAGGGGTAGGAGAAAGGAGCAAGGTTATGTACTTGGATTAGATTACAAGATTTGGGCAGCTTTATTGGTAAGTTAAAATAAGGCATGCTCAACCTTCGAAGACACTTGGGATAGCAGTGCAAACATTCTGTGCATGGCGAATAAAAGAGTCCAATCGTTTGGCGTTGATGAATATTAACAGGATAGAAGACTGACCGAATCCAGGCGAATGAAGCAGACGATTTCTGCGATACCATCGATGGCACTGGGGCAGTATTGATGATCTGCAGACACTGAGAGTTTGCTCTGCCTGTAGTGCCGGCCAAACAAATAGCTAGACTGGTGGTTGGATCACCTTCTTGGTATTTCCCTCCACGCTCAGTCTGTACCTTCGTCACTTGCATGCTCATGCGATCTAGCCCACCGTTCTCCCCTTCTGCGTACACTCGTGTCCGTTCGACCTATTTGTAACGAGTCGTACCATGACATCAGCTTCTCTACGCATGCATGCACTGACTACCATAGGATGTTGAAACTCATTGACTCACAGTGTTATTGACCCCCAATGCGTCAATGAAAAAGAGGAAGTGGTGAGTATGGACGTTGAAACGCAGATCAAGTCTGGGAGACACGTATCCGAAGAGGTGGTCATCGGAAGTGGGCACGTCAACGTGGATGTAGCCCGATGGAACCACGTAACTGGCATAAGCACCGATTGGTGAAAAGATGCTTACGAAGGCATAGTGGTAATTGAAGATGGCAGCCTGGACCACAACATAGAGCGCCTTCCTCACCACCCTGTTGCGTAACCTGCTTCAGGTTGCGTTGGATCCCCTCCGTGCGACTGAACGTACCGGCGCAATGCGCCTTCGTGCACGTCTGCAGCCGAGGCGTAAATGCAGATGCCGTTGTGCACTGTCCTAGCACCCACAAACGGACTCACAATGATGGGAACAGCGAGGAAGACGGCGTCGGCAGGACAGTCTATGCCAGGCGACAGTTCTGAAGTCAGCGAACCGACACCGAACATGGATTCCAAGGAGGTGAGAGCACGCATGAAAGGTGTCTCCCCACCATAAATGGTCACGGTCTCATCCAGTCCAACCTCATGCATCATTAAATGGTGGTTGAAGTAGACATTGTAGAAGCGGAGACCGGTTTCGTGGCGAACTGCAACATCGAATTGCCATGGTCCATAGGAAATATGCTTGTTCACAATCGTGCCCTGGAAGGATGCAGTGGAAGATCGCGAGGGTCGGGCACGTGGGCAGAGACCACTTAGCAGTCTGGTATGACTGTCCACGAAAGGGCTTGTGGAGCTGAATTTGCGCGCGAACAGCCTTGACCATCTGGATTTAGCTGACAAGAATTCGTCCATGCTGCCAAATCGACGGCCCTGTACACTCAGTCCGATGACGCTCCAGAGGGACTGCTCGTCTGCCGTGTGGTCGATCTGTGGATTATGAGCAGAGTGGATCCTCTGACCTTAGCACCACTGAACACTGGTGTTTGCCATGTTACACGCATCTACTTGCAGGATGCATCCATGTGCCTTTGATAGGTCAGTAAGCATGTTTTGAAGAGGCTCCAATGCCTGATTGAGCATTTCCAAAGTAGGAGACTAGATCAACTAGCATGCATGATTCTCCTTCATGAAAGCTTGGCCACATTTCAGTGTTAACAAGGATCGGGCTGCTTTGGACTCGCGGAGTGAGGAGAACGACAAGACACAGGGGACTGGTATTGTCATGAGCCATCTGCTACACAGTTATGCAGAAGAATGTCTTATGTGCAGCCTGAGCATCCGTAGAAATCTGGGCCCATCAAATCTTCAGCACCAAACCATTATGCCTTCTTCTCACCATGCATTCCACTAAACTTATGTACTTCAACCCTCGATATCTTACTTCCTCGCTTATGTCGCCTCCAAATCGTGCACAACATGAGACATCTTCTGAACCCACGTGCCTTCCACATAACTATCATGCTCTCTCGATGACCACTTCAACTACTTCGGGCGACAGTTTTGCAGTCTTCAACCAATGACACAATGTTGGTCGAACGGGTACACTACTAATTAGTCATGGATCTGTGGCACTTCCGCTCAACTGCCGCACCGCAAAGACAAGGCACTAGGGTGGATTTGAACTGACCTCAATGTGTATGTCGGTTGGATGTTGATTGTACGGTGGTACGAATCTGTTCAATCGAAACACCGAGACGCGTCGATTGGGTCTTTGCGAAGTCACTCTGGGTGAGGCATACATGGCGAACAGACAGGAGTGGAAGCCGGGAGGAGTCGTGTGTTGACCACTGCGTCTGTCTGCTGATTCCACACAGTCGGGTAGCCCAGACTGATCGCCCTCCTTATACATGAACGTGGCACCGTAGTACGTCCTCAGAAATTGACCAAACTCTCCACCACAGACTCCATGGAGGAAGCGGTCCAGTGCTCTTGTCTCGAGCTCATCCACAGGGCGTTTCAACGCGGGAACTCTTCTCACCTCAGTAAAGATTACATTGACTTGTGCGGTGCCTACAAGGTACTCCCGCACATACTCTGAACCGGGTGTGTAAAGAGCAACCCTGGCAAGGCGTGCAAACTGTCCACGCGCACGCCTGTGCTTGGGTGGCACCTCCAGTGCAACATGCAGTGCCCTGGTGCAGGAGTACAAAGACACGGAGCTGGCATTGGTACCGTGTGGTAGGAAGAAGCTATTTCCAATGTAGTTGGTGCCAAGAAACGCAGCCAGATTCCTGAAGGCAGTATGGATATCATCGGAGCTCAGTTCGTCGTAAGGTCCGCGTTCCGGGAGATGGAGGTAGGCAGAGCAAGTGTAGACGACGCTAGCGACGGCTAGCAGCGTAAGCGTTTGAAGCATCTGGGAGTACATACAAGACTCTGTTAACCTCTCCCAAGTGCACGGCTACTGCTTCACGTTATTATCAGGCTGATTGAGGGCTGAAAGCTGATGTCAACGTGTGAGGGAGGAGTTGTATCACACAAATCCTATTAACCTGAAAGGGCTTTGAAGGCGTGCTTTGCAATGACTACTGTTTGCAAGTTGTAAGGTTGGCAAATTAGTACCTCTTCCAGATACAGTGCTGGCCTGCTGCATCCACCACCCAAATTGCATCCCGCATGAGACGTGCCCAACACCTAATTGGAGCTTCATGATGCTGGGTTGAAATGCTGCTCGGAAAACTGCAAAAGGCTTCTTTGGTCACGCTATGCATTCGCGATGCTCATCCGCTTGCATTCCCACTTGGTAGCACATTAATACAAGCACTCTCCAATTTTGCCTCTCTTCAGCCTAAACTGCCACGAGGTCTCTGACCGTGAACGAGAAAATTTGCAGCCTACTTGCTTACTTCCTCGGTCTGCTTAGTGATGAGATTATTCAGCCCAGTTGCACAGCCGTCGTGACTGTCCACACCGCGTTTCGCTACTTCTAGCTAATTCAATCGCATTCCAAACAACCACATGAGGAAGGCTTAATTTTCACTTTCCAAAAGCTCGAAGGCCTCTTACTGTCCAAAAAATGAGAAAACGAATTCTAAGTTATGCAAGATGCGTCAGTCTAGGGTGACCGATCAAACGCTGGCTCTATGATAATCCAATTAGCCAGAGACCAATTACCCAACTAGCCCCTTTGCTCCATGATCTACCACCTACTCTAAGAGCAATGCATTAAAAGTAGTCGCCTTATGCTGACAACACATACCGCGTCGGGATGTAGAAAGCCGAAATAGAACTGCCTTCTGCTGCCCAGGACCACCGACGCCAATCAGCAACGCACAGTCCAGAAATGCTGAGGCATGCACTAGGACACCGGTTATATCGCACCACATCCTTCCATCAACTGGGGCATTGTGAGGCGCGCTAAGCAGCCACTGGTGGGTGTATATTAGTTTGCGTCGGATAAGCAGCACTTGGTGCGACAACTCTCGTGCTGCTGCACCACATCACTTTCTCATGCATTTATCCACGAATTGTCGCGATTGCCTTTCAAAAACTCCAGATGAGAAATAAGCGATCTGTGCGCCACATTTCGGTAGTCCATGCACTCAGTCTTCACGACTGTCATCCTACAAATATGTGGCTAAACCTCCAAGAGGCAATGGAAAACCCACTTAAAGTTTGCAAGTTGGTTGCCCCTCTAATCACCGTGTACACCTCATAGTGGATGGATGAACAGCGCAGTAGCAATCCTCGCCATGAAGATGGAGCAGTGTTGCCATCACCCCACTCTACAAGATGCTGCCCAGAGAAATTTCTGGGTAGTGGAAGCAAAGAGGGCTGTCTGAATAATCGTGCAAAGTAGCGACTACCACCACTGCACCCATGACTTGAGGTGACACGGCGAGTGAGGAATGCATGGGGATGGAATGGATGCTAAACTGCTGTGACCGAAGTGCAAGCAAATGCAAATACTTCGGCGTTGCCAAAAGTGTTGTGCTCCTCCTGTGCAGAGACAGCGCCAGACAGGCGAAATGCAGTAGAGAATGCGTTTCAGTTGCGCGGCTGCAGCTCTACATTGACCCAAGTACATTGAATGTAGAATGCGCTCTGAGAAGGCTTATTAATATGACAGCACAGTAAGAGGTTCTCCGCTCCAGCCTAGGAGTGATCCTACTGCGCACCGAACATTGACTTGGGAGCGTTTGCTTTCGTTGGACTAGTGCAAATGTCATCCAAACCGCAACGCTCCTCTTAATGATAAGAGTTCTTTGTTGCTACTCAGTAGAAATCGAATAAACAGATTCATTTTTGCCTCCAACTCAACCACACTTGAGCTACCCATACGCAAACAGTAGAAGCTTAAATCTTATTCGTCCTGATACCTGACCTTCATACGCCAGTGTTCCACGGAATGCGGAACTCAATTGGATCAAGCCATACATAGCAGAGATTACACACAATCAACCAGTTCAAGGCAATGGTCCCATTATGGCCTACATCACCCACCAGGCTCTAAAAACCATAACACATGGAGGCACTCTAGCATCCTAAATACGTGAAATTACAGACGTGATCTGCGCGGACGTGGTCAAGTAGAGTTGTACCTGGTTGCATTTGGTCTTCCACTTTGAATCTGTTTAAAGTGATGGCTCTGAGTGTAAAAGAAGTGATAGTCGCTTGCACAGTGAGGACACAAGTGGAGCAGGAAGTCATGTAACCCAACGATCTCTCACACTTACCTCCTCAACAATCATTCCATCGCATGGAGCAGCTGCAGTCCTATCGTGGCCCAAAGCATGGCGCGGAATAATTTCAACTGAGGCAGAAGCAAAATTCACCAAAGGCGTGTGAAATAGCCATTCAAGAAGTGAAGTGTTGATCACCGTCCACATTGACCGCAGCCTCTCCCAGAACCATCCCTTATGCTCTGTGGGGAATGACAAATCGTGGAGCTAATATGGCAAATCTATCGTGTACTTCAACTGCAAGCATTATGACCGCAAGATGGGATGAGATCAGCCCAGAGTTTGTGCCGACACGTGATTGTGCCTCACATCATTAAGGAGGATGGCCGAATTCTCTTCCAACATTATCATGCAGAGGGAATTGGATCGTGTATTTTATTAGAAGCCTATAGGAATTGTTGCTCCCTCATAGCACATTTATTCTTGCAATGCACCACACCCGCGTACATGACGTTAGATGGTAGGTTCCTGCAGACACAGTCATTACCTCCTCCAAGCAGATGTGACGCAGCAATGCTCAGTGTGTAGAATGAAGCTACTCTGTTGCGAACTTATCGCAAGTGCTAGTTTCGTGGTGGTCGTTGGTCATAAAGCGGTTTCATCTGCCGCAGAGAAGTGAAACGCTGTCGACGTGTTGAATGTGCATAAACGTGTGACTAGATGCTTTCCTAGTTGACATGCTCCTCAGCTTTGTGTGTCGACAAATTCTCCTGCTGACAATGCACTCCTCGGCCTCGTCGTTGTGACGCCTCGGGCAGTCATCAATCTTGTCAAATCCAAGTGCGTGTGCGTCACGCTACTTTGTGGTTGTGTCGACGGCGGATGAGAATGAATAGGCGCTACAGCTTCAAAGCCAACGTGTGCTTCTCCCAAGTGGTGCATTGAGCCTCACGCTGACAGCATGATCGTGCTAAATGCACTCATCTGTGTTGCAAGTGCAGTGCCTATCGATGATTGCATGTTGGGTGTGGCGCTGCGTTCACGAAGGCAGCAACGACAATACCGAGCTGCTGTTGCATTCAGTGCACGCTCTTCGCACTGTTTTGCTTTGCTTCGATGCCGGCTTAATTAGCAGAAGCTGTTTGACCCAGCTCAAAAGACACTTGTCACAACTAACAGCTAGCCTGCTGCCTATTTCATCACCGAGGCAATTGTAGGCACGATAGAACTCACCACTGGCTTCCAGCGAGCAATGCCATTCATATGACACCTGCATGTGCCACCTTCATCATCTTGAGTCTTTGAATGGCAACAACTCATGCCAGTGTTTATTGCGCCGCTTCGAGACTTAGCTGGCGTGAAGCCATGCAGCCGGATCCGGATGGCAGCAAGCTATATAGTGGGAAGCACTGCATTAACTCTCTTTGCCCACACTGTTCTCCTTTCATTACAAGCTCATTGTGATGACTGCCGACTACCGCCCAACCCTGACTGGTAATGTGCGACAATAAAAGAGATGCACTTTCGTCTGCACTCACTGACATCTAGACACGTAATTACTCCCACATCATCCCTGTCGCCACTCACCTTCGCTGCTCACTTCTGGAACAGGCTGAGCGAAGAGACACCAGATTTGACGGAGGCAAGAGCTAGTGTGCTGGCGTCGACACTGGCATTATTCCACAACATATCACTTTCTCATGGTCAGCGAACACGCGCCTACTGAATTTCACCGCACTAAACTGCTCTCTTTGGCTGGTTGATGGCCAGCCAATGGTGCCGTAGCCCACGTGTGTATGCATGGCAGATGGTGCCCAAGTAATCAGCCAATCACACTGAACTGCACGTGTCTATATATGGCAGAGATCGCCTCGATGCACAGCACTAGCAGAGGTAAGCTTCACTCACCACCTCGAGATTCCACAGTTGTCATGTGCATCTTTTGTCCGAGACAATGAGCTGTGCTCGTGGCATGAGTAAATTCTGCACTCCAATTTGCCTGTTCATCTACAATTGCACGTATAAATCACACTTCGCAGAGATCATTGGCCAAGTGCATCCTTACGAGAGAGCGGGCTTCACATTCCTGTTTTCCACTTTGGTAATGTAGCATACCACGCAGCAACCGCAAGACATGCCACTGTGACATGTTAACTTGCGTCTTTTTAATTGCCTTTTGCTGGTAGGTGAGTGAACGTGTGCTCAAGGAGACAATGGACAGCTGGACTTCACCGCAGACCACAACCACGGTGCACAATTACACTGCGGTGTGCGTTGAGGCCGACTATCCCGAGCTGATGCAGCACGAGCTGTGGGCGCGCGTTGACTACGACAACTGTCGAAGCATGACTGATGCGTCGCCTCACACACTTGGCTCGTGTTGAGCGTCGCGAGGCCGACTGTCTCAGTCCATCCCTCCACCCTACATCCATGGCAGCTTCGGGCATTGTAAATATATTTTTATTGCATTTCATCTTCTTGGCTCATCTTGGTGTTCGTGGGCATGCATCACCAGTTGTATGGTGGTTCAATTCATTGCATCCACTCCTCATTAGGGAACGAGCCCTCGCCTTCAATCCATTGACTGACTGACTGACTGACTGTCTATCAGAGGCTGTAGCAAACATCGGGAGGATGGACTGACGGCATCTCATTTCTCCGACCTCAAATGTGCCCTCCCACCCACTTGCCCCATGCTGAACGATGTACTGGATAATGATTGTGGTGGGCAATTTGGCTGATGTTGTGGTAGGACGGCGTGGAACGAAGGTCATCGTAAGTGTGGAGAAATGTTGAGGTGTACACGACCTCAGGTTGCAAGCTGTGAAGAGGGATGGGTGAGATGAAGCTGCGGTTATTTCTAAAACGTGTTCTTATTTCCCCGCTTATCCTCTTTAGCCATGCTTTAATCATAATACCTTCAAAGCACAATTTGAACACTATGTGCGACATGGTTAGTAATAGAATGGAAAGCATTTACTGCTTGAACATCGTGCCTTGAAAGTTCAGTTCGATTCGTCACCTCTACACAACGAACCACCTAATTGCTCAGAAGCTCCGTCGTTCGCCACTGATCCACTCCGTCGTCTATGATTCATTCAACTGCTGGTCTATTCTCACTCTGTTCGAAAAGTCAAGTACGCTTAGATGCAGGCAGTGTGGCTGATGTCAGTGGAGGCCGAGAGTGAACTAGGTGGGGTAGGATGACTGCGAAGGGGACGAAACAAAGTGAACTTTCACGACACGATGGCCAAGCTGTGTATAATTTCCACCCTACCACGAACCGTGGAGCATATTCTGCTCACATTTACTTTGGAAGCGGCACGAAGTGTCATTGTGGTTGACTGCCAAGCAGAGGCGAGCCAAGCCACATCCAAGCGTTTTATGCTCACTTGCACGCTTTGCGCATCACATTATCAGCACGCATCCACATCCCCACCAGCCTCACTGATGCTCGAGGACTTGTAGCAGACAAGTGGTGCCCACACGTCTCTCATGCCGCATCCGTATGCGCCTCCGATCGCATCGCCCAGTGGGTGCTTCCCTGTGAACGTGAATTTACCTCGTGTTCGGTCTGTTGCGAGATGAGCAAGGTAGAAGAAGGGAGTTGCTACTGCCATGTGGAGGTACACTTGGTTGCATCCCAACTGCTACATTGAGATGGCAATCGTGGCAGCTCCGAGTGTAGTGGGAAAGACGGTTATTTTGTGCAGTTAGAGCACTTATGGGAGAGTTGACGAGAATGCGAAGTTCGTTGTTGTGGCCGTTGTTTCTATCGTGTTGGAATGCGTCTTGGCTCGTTGTCCCACTTAAGCATTCAGAAGTTGCAAAGCTGTTGGATAAATCAACAAAAGCAGCTCAAGTTGAAGCAGCTCGCTGTTGAAGTAATTAAAAGTGCCTAGTGCTGGAGGCGTCAGCAGGAGTCTGCGCGTGGGCCGATGCTAACATCAGGATGATTCAATCTAAAGTAACTTCACACTCAAACGAGTGAACAGCTAATGCCACCAACTCCTCATGCGCCCTCACGCCATTTGAACCAACTCAGTCTGTCTCCTTATTTGGAGAATGGTTTATTTGCAAAGCACGTGATGGCTGACGTGGATTATGTGCTACCTCTGTGACTATCGTTTGAAGCCGAAGGAAGCTTACTGCCTTGACCCGTTACCAGCATCAAGCACTAGATGGTGAGGCAAAGGAGAAACTCAGTTCACGTAGATGACAAGTGGCGAGGCACTTGTGGCCCTTTTCATTCAGGTGTTTGGCACGTTCTAATGACATGCCTCAAGGCGTGGAGGGGATTGGGTCAGCTTTGCAATGCATGAAGTCATCATTTTCTCCGGCGTTATTTCTGCTACGCTTTTGAGCCACTGCATGGTAACGCCCAGACGACCAAGGCTGAAGTGCTCCTCCACCCTATCAAGTGCGCTCGACCTGCTAGCATCTGCCAAAGCTCCTGCGAGCCACCGCAGGCAACTCAGATCTCTCCATTAATGCAAGTGGTATTCCCTTTGCGAGGAGCACAACGATGCACTCAAATCATGCTTATCCGACACCACGACTCTCATTCCAGGGAGGAGATGGCAGCAGAAACAGAGTTGGGGGAGGACAGCCAAAAGTTGTGCTGTGAGCAACTGCGCACTTTGTGTTTGGTGCGCTGTAAATTGCTCCAGTTTGCGTTTGTCTGGTAGTACGGCTACTCTCGCATTTCTCTCATACAGCTGAATTGACGAGCTTGTGAATTGCGTAGGCTTGTGCGCTAGCATCAAATGACTCAAATTTAACGCAATTGAAGATCTGCTGCCCTCAGGTACGGCACTGCCTATTTTCAATTAGCCACATCTCTTGCCATTGAAGTGCCTTCAGATGCTAGGATGGACGACACAGGTTAGACACCGCTCACGTAGCACAACTCCGAAGCACAGCTTAATGGATGTCGATACGGATTCTTTTAGTGCTTCCTACGTTGCATAAGCTGCATCTGCGACTCGTCTGTGATGCGGGCTGCACTTGGATGGGCTGATGAGGGAAAGATTAACAGTGGTTGACAGCCGCAGTACTGCTCACACAATTCCCCATCCAGCGTTCGAGCGGCGACGGGACAGGAGTTGTGGATGTCGATTTCAGGTTGCTCGCAGGATGGAAGAGTTGGTCGCCATCTAATAAGACAACAGAGTGGGACTCTTGTTCACTCCTGGTGTGCCTTGCTTATCATTCCCTGCCTAAGGCGCTTTTATGCAAAGATGTAGCGATGTGATGATTGGGCAGACACGGTGTCTGTTAGAGCACGTAGCGTCCCAATGTAGCACTTAGGCAACCAGTTATGCTGCGATGTGATAATTGAGGAGTTGAGATCGGAAACGAGGCGTGTCATGCGGATCATTGTAACCGTGTGATTTGGCAGGTGGCAAGCATTACATCAAATGCAGCGCGTCTACCTGTGAATACCTTTCGGCGCAAGTCAGCCATCATTTAGCCTCAACGCTGCATCGAATCGTGTAGACAGGCCCTTTATATAGGTGTCTCGTGTTCCTTAGCTTACCCATTAGGCAATGCAGCCCATTCGATGTAGCTTTGCTGCTTTATCATTTTCCGTGTAAGCTTTACCGCAATTTGCGAGGCATATTTAATGTGGTTAGAGCACTTAAACCAGCCTATCACAACAGCGGCATCGATGGTATCAAATGCGACACGCATCTCTGCCCATCTCCCTTCTCGCAAATCATGGCAAATCCTTGAACCCTCCGAACTGATTGCTTTAGGCCTTTGCTTGCAGACGTCGACGAATTTGAACTGCACGTGGTCCACAGTGAAATAAAGAAAGTTGATCCTTACAATCAGAACCGCTACCAATGCACCGTCAGCGCGGGATGAGACCCATTTGGGCGGTTCTGCAGGCGTCAGTAAGGAGGTGTGCTTGGGCTGATGCCAACATCAAGAAGACTAGCGCTTTGTTGCCTTCAAAATTTGGTTAGTGTGCTTCTTATGTCACCAGCGTCTTACACCGCTCCAAATAAGTTAAAACAGGTCAGATTATTCTGCCCAAATCTTATAGGCGTTCTATTCCATGAAAGGCACATGGCGGAGCATTGATTAAGCGCGATTAATCTGACTGTTGTTTAGGGCGGTGACAAACACTCCGCTGTGATGCGGGGTCAGGTGTTTGGCTTTTAGACCTCCCTATGGCCCAACGAACCACAATACCTTGTCAGAAGCAAGGTGCGATTGGGAATGCCTCGTGCTGGTGCCTGAACGACATTATGATCCACCAGCTCACATGTCGGTCTGTCTATGCGACTAAACAGTCATTCTTCCTCCTGAGTGTTAAAAAGCATCCTTAGGTTATGCGCGATTTCGCACTTAATGCTGACACGGGAACCAAGAATGCAGTGGAAGCTTTGTGCAGTCTGCCACTTGCAGTCGATCGGGTGAGAAGGAAGGAAAGTCTATTCACGCCTTGTGCAGACACACAACAAACATTGAGCCCAATTCTTCCACCATTGTGTAGAATCAACCCTCGATATGGATTGCGAGCCCATTCGACCCTATAGGTAGTGGATGTGCGACAAACTCAGCATGGAGTACGATCTGCGAGGCAAGAACACGAATGCTGAGATCAACGAGGAGGAGAGGAGACAAGTACACACATGTATTTACAATGTGAAAGACATCATGGGTAGGGGATGGGGATGTGCTGCCGCAGGAAGGGCATCAACGTGGGGGCTGGGCAAATGCATGAGTTGTGGAGTCGATCACTCGCGGCGAATCAGCACAGCCTACTCGCGTGCGCAGACACTGAGAGTTTGCTTTACCTGTAGTGCCGGCCAAACAAATGGCTAGACTGGTGGTTGGATCACCTTCTTGGTATTTCCCTCCACGCTCAGTCTGTACCTTCGTCACTTGCATGCTCATGCGATCTAGCCCACCGTTCTCCCCTTCTGCGTACACTCGTGTCCGTTCGACCTATTTGTAACGAGTCGTACCATGACATCAGCTTCTCTACGCATGCATACATACAACCGCGTGTACACCTGCATACACCGACTACCATAGGATGTTGAAACTCATTGACTCACAGTGTTATTGACCCCCAATGCGTCAATGAAAAAGAGGAAGTGGTGAGTATGGACGTTGAAACGCAGATCAAGTCTGGGAGACACGTATCCGAAGAGGTGGTCATCGGAAGTGGGCACGTCAACGTGGATGTAGCCCGATGGAACCACGTAACTGGCATAAGCACCGATTGGTGAAAAGATGCTTACGAAGGCATAGTGGTAATTGAAGATGGCAGCCTGGACCACAACATAGAGCGCCTTCCTCACCACCCTGTTGCGTAACCTGCGTCGGGTTGCGTTGGATCCCCTCCGGGCGACTGAACGTTCCGGCGCAATGCGCCTTCGTGCACGTCTGCAGCCGAGGCGTAAATGCAGATGCCGTTGTGCACTGTCCTAGCACCCACAAACGGACTCACAATGATGGGAACAGCGAGGAAGACGGCGTCGGCAGGACAGTCTATGCCAGGCGACAGTTCTGAAGTCAGCGAACCGACACCGAACATGGATTCCAAGGAGGTGAGAGCACGCATGAAAGGCGTCTCCCCACCATAAATAGTCACGGTCTCATTCAGTCCAACCTCATGCATCATTAAAATGCACCATTAAAATGGTGGCATGAAAGGCGCGTGTGCACCAAGTGCTTGCCAGCAAACACACAGCCTTTTGATAACGCCTTCAAGTCTAAAACCTTCGTTTAAATAATATTTGTGAATTTATACACTTTTTTGGTTAAACCTTGCTGATCTTCCTTAGCTAATTTGCATTAATATTTGTTAAGCTATCCAACATGGGCGATTGTATACTTTCGATA
Organism: Taenia pisiformis; assembly: GCA_023968675.1. Classification (NCBI taxonomy): domain Eukaryota; kingdom Metazoa; phylum Platyhelminthes; class Cestoda; order Cyclophyllidea; family Taeniidae; genus Taenia; species Taenia pisiformis. The sequence continues at coordinate 8,899,174 of CM043737.1, read as the reverse complement.
AATTCGACTGCTTTTTAAGCTACGCTGAAACCTAACAAGTTCTTGCATTTCGTGCCAATTTACACCAACGGCTGTGGGTTAAAGTGCTTTAAGCCTCATCGCCAGGAGTGGTTGTGCTTACTTATTTCTAAGCGCTCCGTTCTGCTTGCTCTTCTGTGTAGTAACCTGATGAGCAAATATCATGTGTGTTCTGGGAGAGCTTGCGTACTCATATCCGTGAAGATAGTATCCGAGCTGAAGGGTGGCAAGCACGACTCGAGTACTCAGCTTGCGATTCAAGACGAGGTGAGCTTTCACTGGGCTATAAACGTAGCTCCCGCACAGAATCGGAAGGATTGGAGGCACCGAAGTAAAGCGTAGCCACACTATGCAGCTTTAGTGCATGGCCAAAGCCGATTAATGATTGGCAAATTGTAGATAATGCGGCTAGCCCGGTGTCCTTAGTAGCAGTAAACCAATTTTCGCCTTGGTAGGCAGCAACGACAATCGACGCATTGCACTTGACGTGAGCACATGCAAGTGATGGAGCGTAGAGTGTAGAGGAAGGCGAGGGCACGTTCCCTAATGAGGAATGGATGCAAAGAATTGAACCACCCTAAGACTGGTGCTGCTTGCCCACGAACACCAAAATGAGCCAAGAAGATGGAATGCAATAAGAATATATTTACAATGCTGGAAGCTGCCATGGATGTAGGGTAGAGGGATGGACTGAGACAGTCGGCCTTGCGACCCGTCAACAAGCCAAAAGGAGCAGTTTAGTACGGCAAGATTTAATAGCCGCATGCTCGCCCACCATGCGGAAGTGACATGTTGTGTAATGATGCCAGTGACGACGCCGGCACCCTAGCTCACGCCTCCGTCAAAGCTGCCAACGTCACAATGACCAAAGCTCAACGGCCACTGCCTCCACGCATCTCTGCGCCTCATTCCTAAATGGTGCACTGCTTACGGTCAGCAGAAACGCTCTGCATTTGCATTTACGTTGCACTTAAAAGGAGGTAGGTCTCGTCAACTCCTCCTTATCATTTTGGTAGGCAAATTTCGCTCTTCATTAGGCTTACAAAGCTGGGGAGTTTATAAATGAGGCCGTTATCTTGCGAATTAGCACGCATCAAAGGATAATGTCAATCATGTATAATGTAAAACGTGTCCCCAATATCGTTGCTTCAAAGAGTGTAATAGGAGGGAGCATTGGATAAGTTTTAAGGGCATGATGTGGCCAAAATTTTTAACCAAACCGCCATTAAATGATTCGTCTATCATTAGGGTGGGTGATGCGCATAGATGGGGTCAGAGGATGGAAGTGCGATCCATCCCGTCCTACTGTGGACAGTAATCTCGGGCAGTAATTCGAATGCGGTAGACATAACTTAGCCACGATGCAAATGCGGATGGTTGGTGTTTGTGCCAGGTTGAACTGATGCTGCATCAACCAACCTGTCGGTGTGTGCAGCTAAACATTCACTCCTTGCTTTAAGTACCAAAAATTGATATTAAGTGTTGTGCAGCTTCGCCATAATCGAAATGAAAAAGTGAACTAGGAGCATTTGCGACCATTTGTGCTAAACAGTGTCATTCTTTAAAACTAAACTAAACTTGTGTCAACGTCAACAGCCGCCGCCTCCACTCATCCCTTCACCTCGTTTCTGAATGGTGCGCTCCCTTCCTAATCTGCGCTTCCCTTCCCTGCGCGTAATGGTATTCAGAATGCAAAAGAAGGCAATGCAGCCCATTCGATGTAGCTTTGCTGCTTTACCGCAATTTGCGAGGTATATTTAATGTGGTTAGAGCACTTAAACCAGCCTATCACAACAGCGGCATCGATGGTATCAAATGCGACACGCATCTCTGCCCATCTCCCTTCACGCAAATCATGGCAAATCCTTGAACCCTCCGAACTGATTGCTTTAGGCCTTTGCTTGCAGACGTCGACGAATTTGAACTGCACGTGGTCCACAGTGAAATAAAGAAAGTTGATCCTTACAATCAGAACTGCTACCAATGCGTAATACAGGACACGCAAAACAGATAGAAAAGAATGTCATCCACCAAACGTTTGGCGTGAAACACTAGCAGGTAAATGCTAAAATGCTGACCAAGTCACCCTGAAATGCACACAAAAGTACTCGTTTACTTTGCAACCCGCAAGAGCACTCGGCTGGCCTAAGAGATGATGATTGAAGGCAAGTGTGAGAACTAACACTTGCTTGTGAGACACCATACTGTGGGCCCCAGTGGCACTAAATTAAGCAAATTCGTGCATAACTCACTGACTCAGTCACAGTGAGCTCGCTTCCACTCTGTAGGCATGCACGATGGCTACCAACTTTCACCTTTCTCAACCTGCCTCTCGGAGGTCTGCTTGGAGGCAGCCAATGGTAGCAGAGCTCGGTCCTCTATATATGACAGCAGTTACGCCCCCTATCCAACATCGACTTCGCTCATCATCACCGCCAGCATCACGGAGTTCAGCAGCTGCCTTCTCAGTGTTCTGCGTAAGGATTCGAGTTGCACCCTAGCAAAGCTGCGTAGCAGAGCTATGCTCCGCACTACACCTTGCACAATGCTGTCTCTGCTCTGTGGCTAGTTTGTCGCACCTGCCGTGGCAAGCGAAATGCATTCACGGAGTCTCGCATACCGTCAGAAAGAGAATGTGTTGAGTGTTAGACGAAAGGTGCGGCTGTGGTTCAGTGGGCTAATTTGTGCTTTTGTATTTGCCTTCTCCAGGTAGGTGTGTGGGACTCATGGCAAGGAAGGAACGGACAACTGAGCCTTGTGGCGAACATCAACAACAGCACGTGGGAGTGACACTTCGGATGTCGGTGAGGTTGACTCTCCGCAGTTGGTGCAGGATGAAACGCGCACGCGAGTAGGCTGTGCTGATTCGCCGCGAGTGATCGACTCCACAACTCATGCATTTGCCCAGCCCCCACGTTGATGCCCTTCCTGCGGCAGCACATCCCCATCCCCTACCCATGATGTCTTTCACATTGTAAATACATGTGTGTACTTGTCTCCTCTCCTCCTCGTTGATCTCAGCATTCGTGTTCTTGCCTCGCAGATCGTACTCCATGCTGAGTTTGTCGCACATCCACTACCTATAGGGTCGAATGGGCTCGCAATCCATATCGAGGGTTGATTCTACACAATGGTGGAAGAATTGGGCTCAATGTTTGTTGTGTGTCTGCACAAGGCGTGAATAGACTTTCCTTCCTTCTCACCCGATCGACTGCAAGTGGCAGACTGCACAAAGCTTCCACTGCATTCTTGGTTCCCGTGTCAGCATTAAGTGCGAAATCGCGCATAACCTAAGGATGCTTTTTAACACTCAGGAGGAAGAATGACTGTTTAGTCGCATAGACAGACCGACATGTGAGCTGGTGGATCATAATGTCGTTCAGGCACCAGCACGAGGCATTCCCAATCGCACCTTGCTTCTGACAAGGTATTGTGGTTCGTTGGGCCATAGGGAGGTCTAAAAGCCAAACACCTGACCCCGCATCACAGCGGAGTGTTTGTCACCGCCCTAAACAACAGTCAGATTAATCGCGCTTAATCAATGCTCCGCCATGTGCCTTTCATGGAATAGAACGCCTATAAGATTTGGGCAGAATAATCTGACCTGTTTTAACTTATTTGGAGCGGTGTAAGACGCTGGTGACATAAGAAGCACACTAACCAAATTTTGAAGGCAACAAAGCGCTAGTCTTCTTGATGTTGGCATCAGCCCAAGCACACCTCCTTACTGACGCCTGCAGAACCGCCCAAATGGGTCTCATCCCGCGCTGACGGTGCATTGGTAGCGGTTCTGATTGTAAGGATCAACTTTCTTTATTTCACTGTGGACCACGTGCAGTTCAAATTCGTCGACGTCTGCAAGCAAAGGCCTAAAGCAATCAGTTCGGAGGGTTCAAGGATTTGCCATGATTTGCGAGAAGGGAGATGGGCAGAGATGCGTGTCGCATTTGATACCATCGATGCCGCTGTTGTGATAGGCTGGTTTAAGTGCTCTAACCACATTAAATATGCCTCGCAAATTGCGGTAAAGCTTACACGGAAAATGATAAAGCAGCAAAGCTACATCGAATGGGCTGCATTGCCTTCATTCGCATTCCAAAGAGCATTACACGCCTTCGCATTATTTCGCATTTCACATTCGATGATGAGTATCAAATTGTGCAAATGAGATAGCACGCTTCGACTTAGGACTAAAGTTACCCATCTCGGAGGCGTCAGCAAGAGGCTGTGCGTGGGCCGATGCCAACGTCAGGATGACTGAAGCTTCCCTGCCACCGCCTCCACACATACTTCACCTCATTCGAAACGACTGGGAGCTTCTCTGTTAGAATTTGGCATTTCTTCTCCAACGCACAGCATGCAGAGCATAGGCTATGTGCAAACGCCTTGCCCATTCTTCGAGGCGGCAACGAACAATCTACTGTGACACACTGCCAAACAACGCCCTCGCGATTCCACTTCGGCTCAACCAGCAACACATCGTGTCAAGACGCGCTGTCTTGCACCACTGATTTGCTTCGTTACCCGTGCTTCCTCCAACTGCTAGCACAATTTCAGCCGGGTCGACGCAAACCTCCATTGTGCTGGGATGGTTTGCGGCACACTGACGAGCACACGTGAAACGGCCCGACATTGCTGTCAGCCTTTGCAGAAGCATCCACAATCCATGCAAGAATTTAATCCCAATTTCACCTGCTGCGGCACAAACTGCGGCAAGAGCGACCACACTACCAATGGTGGCACTGGGGTCCACATTATGTTGTCCCGCAAGCAAGCATCAGTTCTTGCACTTACCTTCAATCAAATGGTCTGTTTTTCAAGGATTTCTCCTGTAAGCCCTGCTAAGAACCGAACGAGAGCTGCGCTATCAAGCCGTGACCCTCACATTGACCAGACCGTTTGCAATACGCTGTTTTCAAGAGCAGATTTGTTTCCATTCCTACTTCACTCCTCTTCTTATGAAACCTGTTCGGATGAAGGGCATGAAACTGGTTTACATGAGGTGGTATCGTCGCGCTCTTTAGCCCTCTTACTTCCTTGCATGACGAAGTGCGGCGTGTCTTCTCCTCAGTGGCGGCACTTTCATCGTGTTTGCCGGGTGTGAGGCAAGCTTGTTGCATGCCGCATGCGATTTGATGTATGCGCTGCGCTCTGTTTTGCCCACGGCAATGTACTTCGTGTACGTTTGACCTGCGCATTTGCCACTTCGTAGGTTTCAGCTAGCCACTGAATTGAGGCTGCTCTGTTACCAACATTTTACTTGTGCTAACAAATCACCATCACTATGAAGCACAACCTCATCAATATCATCTTTAGGCATTGAGCAATGTCTTTCGCATTCCGCGAAGGTAGTATTGATGGGCGGAAGATGTGCTGCATGTTCCACAACTACGGCGCAATCTCAGAGGCATCATTACAGTGCATAGTTGGCTTACAAACAGGAATCTTCCATTGGTGAGACGTAGCATAGCACGCAATACGAGTTAAGCAGTTGGCCAGCATGCAGGTGGTCGTAAATGCTCATCACGCCTTCAATGTAACCGCACCGGAATTGAAGCGGAGCCTATTACCTCTCCATTGTTGGCAACTAGCATGCCGGTAGAAGCCAGTTACTAAGATTTCACCCTAACTTCCCTCCCCACTTTATGCAGCCAACGTCAATTATATCCAACTGCATACATTTTGGCGCGTGGACAAACAGATCATTGTGGAGAAAACGAATAAAGGATAACTGTGCGTGCAGAAAGGAGAGACACAGAGAAAACGAATGAACAAAGACTAAACATATGTTTGACAGATAAAAGCCGCTATCTTCATGGTCTCACCACTCGGTTTTGCTGCAAGTGTGCGATGTGGGAGGAGCACTTTCCTCCAATTACCTTCACTTCAGGTATTTTGGCGAAATCGGCAACTTCCAGTCCTTCGCTTTTCTTCTTTCTCTCACCCAACATCCCGTAGATCTACATTCCGTCCCTCATTCCTCTGCTTCCCATTCCCCCCTTATTCTTTCCTGCCAACAGTCTCGAGTTGGCTGAGCTTGTGCCGCAAGGCAGAATCATGGTTTGAGCTGTGGACTAGAGATGCACAGCACTTTACTGTGCCTACATACCGTTTTCACATTTGATGAAATGACATTCCCTGCCACCGCTTAAATTCACTGCTAATCCGCTTAAGCCATGCTTCCATCCTAATACCTTCCAAAGTAAAATGTGAGTGCAATGTGCACTGCGGTTTGTGGTGAGATGGAAACCACACACATCTTGGCCATCGTGTCCTAAAAGTCTACTTCGATTTTGTCACCTCCACACTGCTCCTACTGACATAGTTAATCCTCATCAAAGATACTGGGTGGCTCTCCGCACGAACAGCGGCAAGTACGTTTTGTCCTTGCTTTAGGCCGGTGAAGACATAGAAGCAACCTGAAGCGAGAGTGAAGTATTTGCTTTGCTCGCGATCCAAAAGCCGAGAGATGGTGTAGCCTGCAATGCGACCGTAGGATTGAACTGGCGGGTCCCATGATAGGTGCGCGGTGTGGCTGTCATTTGCGACAAGTTGCACGTTTTGGGCAACGCTAAGGGCTACGCAGCATAGAATGGACAATCGATCATCATATGCATTCGTGTAGACTAGGACAAATGCATAAATATGAAGCCTCAAGGCAAGGAGGAGTAAACGGCTGCGGTAGCGTATTGAGAGATTGTGCGCGAGGAAGGAAACAGACCTGGATTCAATCTTGTTATCGCCACTGGTTCTGCCATCTCACTGAGTGTGCTGGGCAGCACGAGTCCACGCACCGTGACCAAATATTGTAATAGCGGCGTTGTATTCGTTATGACATAAGCTAGCTGATTAGGGGTGAAATTGGCCACTGAACACCAGGAAGCATGAGTGTTAAGGCCGATACCCTTGACCAAGACCTCATCGATATCGAATCTGTTGCCAGTGCCTCCACAATCCTCTGTGCACAGACTTATTCCGTTAAGGTCCTCGGTGTAGGTGGCCTCGAATACTGGTTTATGCCTGCCTACAACAGTACATAGGAGGCCCTTTGACTAACCAACTCACATGATTGCAAAAACGCTCCCATTCCTTGCATTTATTGTGGCAAATATTTTTCGGTCATGCAAAAGGAAATGGGTCTATACTCATGATTTGGCGAAAGCCCATTAATTAGAGCAGTTGGTGTTCGACACAAATCCCTGTAGTCTGCTCTGCTCACTCCAGTCGCCACAGCCTCTTTGCCTCCTGCCTTTCGCTGCTACTTACCGCTTATCTTGGGTCGGTCTGGTCGTCTCAACATGAGGCTATTCCCTCCCCTGTGTCTTGCACATGATGAGGAATTAAGCATGAATTGTTGTGCTACCGATTCATATAATTTCGTTTACTCCACCCACGTGCAGCTGAAGCCATCTCTTTGAGATGGAAACGCATCGCAGCATTGGCATGCCTGCTGCAAGTTAGTGTGGGTCCAACGGCACTTTAAGAGACAGCACAAACGACACGAAGCCATACGGGAAGTGAGTGAATGAGCCTAATCAATCGTACCAACTTATGAGGCATAATAAGAGAGAAAAGGGAGAGATGCACTTAAGCCACCAAACGTAATCACTTAAACTCCTTCTGAGGAGACTTCAGCGCTCGTCCAAGAGTTAACCATGAAGAAAGTGTTCCCATTTGCTGAAATACTTCTGCACAGTTACTGACTAGAGGAAAGCAATAGAAGATGAGCTCCTTACCGGTTGCCAGTGCGGGTTCTGTGGGCACAATGGAGACCGCGAGTAAAATAAGGTGCAGTTGGAGAGTCACCATAGATGGAAATGCGCTTTGCATTCATAGCCTACACATGGAGTGCTTATACACTTGATGCAATCCCATATGAGCCTATAAAATTGGCCTTTTCTGACCTCTACCGCCGATTATACAGTCATGCTGGTTTTATGACTGCATAGGACGATCATAGAGGTGAGTACGTGTAAGAATGCACGATAGTGGGCCAACTTAATTTTGTGGTGCAATTCACACATCGCTTGGTTGGTGCTCGCGTTCATGCTTGCTAGGTGGCTGCCAAGTTGCCGTCAACTGTGTTAGCAGCGATAAGGGTGTGCAAGTAATCGTTTCTAGGTGTGAATGTGCGTTTTCATGGAGCAACAATGTGCTACAAGCGGAATAAGAGCGTTAACATCGTGTGATCGTAGTGCGCGGATGCACGCTGAGCAACTGTACCCAGTGGAACAGGAGACCACATGGGGGGTGGCAAGCTTGGATGCGGGCGCATTTCATTTCCACTACAACTGCTCATCTCGTAAGCAAATAGTAGCTGTTTTGTTAACACTCACCCTGAGGCCACTTTCCATGACCACGAATGTGCATTGACCGCCTCTTGCAACAGGAGCGACAAATGCGTTTCATGGCTTACAGAGTTCCTTGAAAGACGAATTTGGATGCGGTCGACTCTCACTTGGCAAACATGGCATAGGCGCTCCCGTTCAATTCAAAGGGCGCTGTGCTAGCTGTTTAATCCAATGGAAACTCGATAATATTGGTCCCAAACCACCTACTATCTTGACAGCACGCTATGTACTTCAATTAGATTGCGTATTCTCGGCAGCCTAATTAGTGAGTTAAAATAAGGCCTGCTCAACCTTCGAAGGCACTTAAGATAGCAGTGCATACATTCTGTGCATTGCGAACTAAAGAGTTCAATCGTCTGCCGTTAGAGAATATTAACAGGATAGAAGACTGACCGAATCCAGGCGAACGAAGCAGACGATTTCTGCGATACCATCGATGGCACTGGGGCAGTATTGATGATCTGCAGACACTGAGAGTTAGCTCTACCTGTAGTGCCGGCCAAACAAATAGCTAGACTGGTGGTTGGTATTTCCATCCACGCTCAGTCTATACCTTCGGCACTTGCATGCTCATGCGATCTAGCCCACCGTTCTCCCCTTCTGCATACACTCGCGTCCATTCTTTCTGTTCGTAACGAGTCATGCTAAGTATGCGTGTGGCATTCATCGCGTAGTAGAAACGGACAGATGATCCATACGGTGAACGACAACAGATTGAACAGAGAGTGCAGGTGGAGGGGTAGTTCCACATTTTGGTGAATGAATTGAGTTGCGTCTTGGTTGTGTGGCTGCACAAGGCGTGAATGGAGGTCCTTGCTTCTCTCCTGACCGAAAGCAAGTGGCAGACTCCGCAGAGCTTCCACTGTCTTTCTTACTTTCCTTCTCGCCGTTAATTGCGAAATCTCGCAGTAACCAATGGGGGCTTATCAACACTTGGGATAAAGAGTGACAGAACCACGTGTAGGCTGGAGGAGCATTAGCTCGATCTGACACAAATACGAGCCCCTACTAATCGCGCCTTAAATGAGTTCAGCCGCCTTCAATCCATTGACTGACTGACTGACTGACTGACTGACTGACTGACTGACTGACTGACTGACTGACTGACTGACTGACTGACTGACTGACTGACTGACTGACTGACTGACTGACTGACTGACTGTCTATTAGAGGCTGTAGCAAACATCAGGAGGATGGACGGACGGCATCTCATTTCTCCGACCTCAACTGCGTCCGTCCACCCACTTGCCCCATGCGGAACGATGTGCTGCTCTTCCTATCGTGTCGGCTTTGCTGCAGTATAAATGTGGAGGGTAATCTGGCTGATAGTGGAGTAGGGCTGTGCTGAACGGAGGTTATCGTTGCCACTACACGTGAAATTGAAGTGGCTCTGGTAACGTTTAGACCATTTGAGTGGGAAGAATTCGTGCCAGGATGTCACGGACTCACTCAGCGCGTTGGCTGGATTAAAGTCTAATTTACAAACCAATTCGCTTTGTGCACTCTCGTATTCATCGTAATTGCATTGCCGACTAGTCTCTGTTCAGGTTTCCCAAACTTAGAAACAGTATAAAATGGATGGAATAAATATAATTGCTCAACGAATCTCAAGCGAACAATGGTCTCCTTCAGCTGATGCACATTAACGTGCACTACGTTAGGGAATCATCGCTGTCGCACATGTGGGTATGGCAGGACTGAGTAGAATGAGATTGTGCACGATTCAGTGAGTGTCTCTCGAAGGAATGACAGCAATATTATTGACAATGTGCCACGGCAGATGGCGTATCCTCATCAGTGTGCGTGAGACCATCGGAGTGGCATGGCGAACAAACGCCAGACATGAGTTGGTTGCGTTGGTGTGTGGATAGGTCCATGGGCGACGGCATAAAGTGCGCTCCGCTTTAAATGCAGGGGCGCTTCGGCTGCAGTCATGTCGCCATTCACATCAGCCCACGCACAGTCTTCTGCTGATGCCTCCAAGACAAAAGTTTTCGTTTTAATAATGTTTATTTTTAGACAATGTTTTTTTGGTTACACCTAGCTGATCTTGCTGAGCTAATTTGCACTTAAATTAGTTAAGTTTTCCAACATGGGCGATTGTATGCTTTCGATAATTTTGACCGCTTTTTAAGCTACTCTCAGACCTAATAAGTTCTTGGATTTCGTGCCAATTTACACCAAAGTCTGAATGTTAAAACGCTTGAAGCCTTGTCGCCAGGAGTGGCTGTGCCCACTCATTTCTAATCGTACCGTTCTGCTTGCTCTTCTGTGTAGTGACCTGATGGGCAATTATCTTGTGTGTTCTGGGTGGGTTTGTGTACTCCTGTCCGTGATGTTAGTGGCAGAGGTGATAATTGGCAACCATGACTCACGGAAGTACTGTCAATCTCTTTCCCGGTGTTCAATCACTGACTGCTCCTACGCCCAACCATAGAAGATGGTCTCATGGCCATAAATCGACGAGGATGTTTGCCAATGCATTGTCAGCGCGAAAATGCACACATTTGAGCGGTTCTGCATGCGTCCGCGAGGAGGTGTGCTTCGGCTAATGCCAACATCAAGAAGACTAGCGCTTGGGTGCCTTCAAAATTTAGTTAGTGTGCTTCTTATGAAAACAGGAAAGTGAAACCCGCGCTCTCGTAAGGATGCACGTCGCCAATAATCTCTGCGAAGTGTGATTTATACGTGCAATTGTAGATGAACAGGCAAATTGGAGTGCAGAATTTACCCATGCCACGAGCACAGCTCATTGTCTCGGACAAAAGATGCACATGAAAACTGTGGAATCTCGAGGTGGTGAGTGAAGTTTACCTCTGCTAGTGCTGCGCGTCGAGGTATGCCCTGCCACCATCTCTCATGCATGCACACGTGGGCTACGGCACCAATGGCTTGCCATCAACAAGCCAAAAGGAGCAGTTTAGTACGGCAAGATTTAATAGCCGCATGCTCGCCCACCATGCGGAAGTGACATGTTGTGTAATGATGCCAGTGACGACGCCGGCACCCTAGCTCACGCCTCCGTCAAAGCTGCCAACGTCACAATGACCAAAGCTCAACGGCCACTGTCTTCACGCATCTCTCCGCCTCATTTCTTAATGGTGCGCTTCCTTTTTAATCTGCACTCCCACCAAACGCACGCGGGTCCTTCTAGCATGAACTAATTCAAAACTGATGATACACTGCTTGCGGTTGGCAGAAACGCTCTGCATTCGCATTTACGTAACTAGCCAACCCGCTCTACTAGGAACCTTCATGGTGGTTGGGCGAAGAAAGGTATTTGCGTTTCATCACATGCGAACTTCGCCATGCGCAGAAGTGCAACCTGTGGGCTGCCAACACCGTACCAATGAAATGTGCCAATGTAGAGGGTTGGTGCTGTGTCTACATGGGATGGATGCTAAAACAGAGAAAGGCAAGCGCACGCGAACGCAACTGCTTTGGCATTACCAACAGCGTTGTCCTCGCCTTTTGCAGCTTCGTTTCCGAACCTATGGGATTCGGTAGACGGCCTTGCTGTGAAAGGACTCGCAACAGCGACGTTAGAAAAGTCCATTAAATTTCATCCGCCGTCGACATGACTGCAATGTGAATTGTCCGCTAGCGTTTAGTTTTCGCAAAGTAGTGAATAAAATCATAAACACGTGAATTTACAGACGTGATCTGCGTGGACGTAGTCAGGTAGAATTGCACTTGATTGCATTTGGTCTTCCACTTAGAAACTTCTTGAAGTGATGGCTCTGAATGTAAAAGAAGTGACAGTTGCATGTACAATGAGGACACAAGTGAAGCAGGAAGTCATGTAACCCAACGATCTCTCACACTTACCTCAGCAACAATCATTCCATCGTATGGAGCAGCTGCGGCCTATCGTGGCCCAAAGCAGTGTTAGAAATAGTTTTGAAGCACGCTGAATTCATCACTGAGGAATCGCTTGTCAGCATTTCCCATCACATCCATAGTGTTGCTAAGCTGCTTCGAGCATCAACAGTGCTCGGAAGCATTACGCTTGACGTGTCGCATTGTGCCAAGGAAAGTAGGCGTAATAGCTACAGTGTTCCAAATGGCTCTGATTGCTCAGCTAGCACATCACCGAGCTCTAACCCATCTTTCCCTTTTTTGCATCAGTTCACCTCACCGCCTACGCTCGCACACATGCATGTCGATAAATCTCTGGCCAGAATCACCTTTCGCATCGAACTCGCTCCATTTAGTCTTCCTAATGCACGCACGCATGCAAGTTAGAGGAGGCCGTTGTTCCTTTCGGTGTCGTTTAGCAACTGCATGTCTTCTATTCATTGATTTTTGGTTCCTAGTTTCGCAAACTCACACAGACACCGGCCAACAATGCGGTCTCATTTGGGGAAATATGTTTTGATAGGCAAATTTCGCTCTTCATTAGGCTTACAAAGCAGGGGAGTTTATAAATGAGGCCGTTATCTGGCGAATCAGCACGCATCAAAGGATACTATCAATCATGCCTCATGAAGGAAGCAGTAAAACTGATTATGTTTTCATTTCAGGTTGTTCGAAAATGTGGAGCAGGTGCCGGTTAGGGAAATGCGTTTGACGGCTTTGCAGAACTGAGGAATAAAGTGAATTCGAGAGGTCTAGATGTGTCGAAGTGGAGGGAAGTTTCATGGGTCTTGTGATGGCCAATACTGACTTTTAATGCACGACAATAAAGAGGAACGCATTCGTCTGCACCCACAGACTTCTAGACACGTAATTTCTCTTACATTGTGCTTGTCCACATAGCTTTCACTGTCTTTCTTACTTCCCGTCTCACCATTTAGTGCGAAATCGCGCAGAAGATCAGGATGCTTTTTACAACTTAGGACGAAGAATGACTGTTTAGTCGCATAGATGAACCTACATGTGGGATGGCGGGTCATAAGCTTGATCTGGCACAAACACGAGCCACTTCCCATTGCGTCTGTTATGAGCTTTGCCACCTTCCGACCATTGACTTTCTGACTAACTTACTGACTCTCTGGCAGACACTGTAGTCCACAGGAGGTCGGACGGACGCATTTAAAATGGAGGGAGAAAGACCTAAGCCAGTTTGCGAAGCTAGTGACATAAGAAATACACCTGCTTAATGGTGAAGGCACTTAAACGCCAGTCTTCTTGATATTGGCAGCTGCCTAAGCACACCTCCTTGCTGACGCCTCCCAGACCGCATAGATGGGTGCCATTCCGCGCTGACAATGCATTGCCATACATCCTCGTCCATTTATAGCCATGAGAACATCCTCTACCACTGAGATGAGGAGCAGCCGGTGGTCGAACATTGGTAAATACATTGGCTAAACGTCCGTGAATCATGGTTGCCAACCTTCAGTTCTGCCCTTAACTTCACAGAGAGGAGTACGCAAACCTACCCAGACCACATGCAAAATGCCATCAGGTCACTACACAGAAGACGCATTGCAGTTTCATCAGCAAGGATTGACTCACTGCATGGAATTCGGCTCAATGCTCGCCGTGGCGATGAGGTGGTGCTATCACTGTTCAGTGGAGGATGGACGGATAGCATCGCATATCTCCGACCACAAATGTGTTCGCCCACCCAACCGCCTAATGCTATATGATGTGCTGCTCTTCCCATCGTGTCGGCTTCGCGGCATTTTGAATGTGGTGGGTAATCTGGCTGATGGAGGAGTAGGGCAACGCTGAGCAAAGGTCGTCGAAAATGACGAGAAATGTTGAGAAGTACCCGAGCTCAGTTTGCAAGCTGCGATGAGGCATCGGAGAGATGAGGCCACAGTGAATTGTTAAACGTGTCCCCAATATCGTTGCTTCAAAGAGTGTAATAGGAGGGAGCATTGGATAAGTTTTAAGGGCAGGATGTGGCCAAAATTTTTACCAAACCTCCATTAAATGATTCGTCTATCATTAGGGCATCCTTCCTGATTAAGGTTGCCGGGCTGATACTGCGCGATATTGGTTTACCATATTTGTCATTCGCTTTGCTACTTAATTGCGTGCTCCTGTCCATCAGCCCACTTAGCAAAATTTGCCCATATTGTTATTTATTTAGCTGTATTTGTGCCCAGTCAGCCCAAAAGGATTGTGCGTGCCGTAGGAGCGAACCTAAATCTAGTGAAATTGTTGAACTCATTCAATAGCTTTCGTTTCTATAAGCAAGCAGAACGGTGCGATTAGAAATAAGTAAGCACAACCACTCCTGGCGACGAGGCTGAAAGCAATTTAACCTACAGCTGTTGGTGTAAATTGGCACGAAATCCAAGAACTCATTAGGTCTGAGAGTAGCTTAAAAAAGGGTCAAAATTATCGAAAGCATACAATCGCCCATGTTGGAGAACTTAACTAATTTAAATGCAAATTAGCTCAGCAAGATCAGCTAGGTGTAACCAAAAAAACATTGTGTAAAAATAAACATTATTAAAACGAAAACTTTTGTCTTGGAGGCGTCAGCAGAAGACTGTGCATGGGCTGATGTGAATGGCGACATGACTACAGACGAAGCGCCCCTGCATTTAAAGCGGAGCGCACTTTATGCCGTTGCCCACACACCAACGCAACCAACTCATATCTGGCGTTCGTTCGCCATGCCACTCCGATGGTCTCACGCACACTGATGAGGATACGCCATCTGCCGTGGCACATTGTCAATAATATTGCTGTCATTCCTTCGAGAGACACTCACTGAATCGTGCACAATCTCATTCTACTCAGTCCTGCCATACCCACATGTGCGACAGCGATGATTCCCTAACGTAGTGCACGTTAATGTGCATCAGCTGAAGGAGACCATTGTTCGCTTGAGATTCGTTGAGCAATTATATTTATTCCATCCATTTTATACTGTTTCTAAGTTTGGGAAACCTGAACAGAGACTAGTCGGCAATGCAATTACCAGCCCACACGCCGGTCTGTCTATGCGGCTAAGGAGTCATTCTTCGTCCTAAGTGGTAAAAGGCATCCTTAGGTTCTGCATAATTATGCACTAAATGACGACACGGGAAGTAAGAAACACTATGTGTCACAGAAGTTTGTTCGTTGCCGCCTCGAAGAATGGGCAAGGCGTTTGCACATAGCCTATGCTCTGCATGCTGTGCGTTGGAGAAGAAATGCCAAATTCCAGCAGAGGAGCTCTGAGTACGTTTGCATGAGGTGAAGTATGTGTGGAAGCGGTGGCAGGGAAGCTTCAGTCATCCTGACGTTGGCATCGGCCCACGCACAGCCTCTTGCTGACGCCTCCGAGATGGGTAACTTTAGTCCTAAGTCGAAGCGTGCTATCTCATTTGCACAATTTGATACCCATCATCGAATGTGAAATAATGCGAAGGCGTGTAATGCTCTTTGGAATGCGAATGAAGGCAATGCAGCCCATTCGATGTAGCTTTGCTGCTTTACCGCAATTTGCGAGGTATATTTAATGTGGTTAGAGCACTTAAACCAGCCTATCACAACAGCGGCATCGATGGTATCAAATGCGACATGCATCTCTGCCCATCTCCCTTCTCGCAAATCATGGCAAATCCTTGAACCCTCCGAACTGATTGCTTTAGGCCTTTGCTTGCAGACGTCGACGAATTTGAACTGCACGTGGTCCACAGTGAAATAAAGAAAGTTGATCCTTACAATCAGAACCGCTACCAATGCACCGTCAGCGCGGGATGAGACCCATTTGGGCGGTTCTGCAGGCGTCAGTAAGGAGGTGTGCTTGGGCTGATGCCAACATCAAGAAGACTAGCGCTTTGGTGCCTTCAAAATTTGGTTAGCGTGCTTCTTATGTCACCAGCGTCTTACACCTCTCCAAATAAGTTAAAACAGGTCAGATTATTCTGCCCAAATCTTATAGGCGTTCTATTCCATGAAAGGCACATGGCGGAGCATTGATTAAGCGCGATTAATCTGACTGTTGTTTGGGGCGGTGACAAACACTCCGCTGTGATGCGGGGTCAGGTGTTTGGCTTTTAGACCTCCCAATGGCCCAACGAACCACAATACCTTGTCAGAAGCAAGGCGCGATTGGGAATGCCTCGTGCCACCAGCTCACATGTCGGTCTGTCTTTGCGACTAAAGAGTCATTCTTCCTCCTGAGTGTTAAAAAGCATCCTTAGGTTCTACGCGATTTCGCACTTAATGCTGGCACGGGAACCAAGAAAGCAGTGGAAGCTTTGTGGAGTCTGCCACATGCAGTCGATCGGGTGAGAAGGAAGGAAAGTCTATTCACGCCTTGTGCAGACACACAACAACCATTGAGCCCAATTCTTCCACCATTGTGTAGAATCAACCCTCGATATGGATCGCGAGCCCATTCGACCCTTTAGTTAGTGGATGTGCGACAAACTCAGCATGGAGTACGATCTACGAGGCAAGAACACGAATGCTGAGATCAACGAGGAGGAGAGGAGACAAGTACACACATGTATTTACAATGTGAAAGACATCATGGGTAGGGGATGGGGATGTGCTGCCGCAGGAAGGGCATCAACGTGGGGGCAGGGGCAAATGCATGAGTTGTGGAGTCGATCACTCGCGGCGAATCAGCACAGCCTACTCGCGTGCGCGTTTCATCCTGCACCAACTGCGGAGAGTCAACCTCACCGACATCCGAAGTGTCACTCCCACGTGCTGTTGTTGATGTTCGCCACAAGGCTCAGTTGTCCGTTCCTTCCTTGCCATGAGTCCCACACACCTACCTGGAGAAGGCAAATACAAAAGCACAAATTAGCCCACTGAACCACAGCCGCACCTTTCGTCTAACACTCAACACATTCTCTTTCTGACGGTATGCGAGACTCCGTGAATGCATTTCGCTTGCCCCGGCAGGCGCGACAAACTTGCCACAGAGCCGAGACAGCATTGTGCAAGGTGTAGTGCGGAGCATAGCTCTGCTACGCAGCTTTGCTAGGGTGCAACTCGAATCCTTACGCAGAACACTGAGAAGGCAGCTGCTGAACTCCGTGATGCTGGCGGTGATGAAGAGCGAAGTCGATGTTGGATAGGGTGCGTAACTGCTGTCATATATAGAGGACCGAGCTCTGCTACCATTGGCTGCCTCCAAGCAGACCTCCGAGAGGCAGGTTGAGAAAGGTGAAAATTGGTAACCATCGTGCACGCCTACAGAGTGGAAGCGGGCTCACTGTGACTGAGTCAGTGAGTTATGCACGAATTTGCTTAATTTAGTGCCACTGGGGCCCACAATATGGTGTCTCACAAGCAAGTGTTAGTTCTCACACTTGCCTTCAATCATCCTCTCTTGGACCAGCCGAGTGCTCTTGCGGGTTGCGAAGTAAGCGAGTACTTTTGTGTGCATTTCAGGGTGACTTGGTCAGCATTTTGGCATTTACCTGCTAGTGTTTCACGCCAAACGTTTGGTGGATGACATTCTTTTCTATCTGTTTTGCGTGTCCTGCATCACGCATTGGTAGCAGTTCTGATTGTAAGGATCAACTTTCTTTATTTCACTGTGGACCACGTGCAGTTCAAATTTGTCGACGTCTGCAAGCAAAGGCCTAAAGCAATCAGTTCGGAGGGTTCAAGGATTTGCCATGATTTGCGAGAAGGGAGATGGGCAGAGATGCATGTCGCATTTGATACCATCGATGCCGCTGTTGTGATAGGCTGGTTTAAGTGCTCTAACCACATTAAATATACCTCGCAAATTGCGGTAAAGCAGCAAAGCTACATCGAATGGGCTGCATTGCCTTCATTCGCATTCCAAAGAGCATTACACGCCTTCGCATTATTTCACATTCGATGATGGGTATCAAATTGTGCAAATGAGATAGCACGCTTCGACTTAGGACTAAAGTTACCCATCTCGGAGGCGTCAGCAAGAGGCTGTGCGTGGGCCGATGCCAACGTCAGGATGACTGAAGCTTCCCTGCCACCGCTTCCACACATACTTCACCTCATGCAAACGTACTCAGAGCTCCTCTGCTGGAATTTGGCATTTCTTCTCCAACGCACAGCATGCAGAGCATAGGCTATGTGCAAACGCCTTGCCCATTCTTCGAGGCGGCAACGAACAAACTTCTGTGACACATAGTGTTTCTTACTTCCCGTGTCGTCATTTAGTGCATAATTATGCAGAACCTAAGGATGCCTTTTACCACTTAGGACGAAGAATGACTCCTTAGCCGCATAGACAGACCGGCGTGTGGGCTGGTAATTGCATTGCCGACTAGTCTCTGTTCAGGTTTCCCAAACTTAGAAACAGTATAAAATGGATGGAATAAATATAATTGCTCAACGAATCTCAAGCGAACAATGGTCTCCTTCAGCTGATGCACATTAACGTGCACTACGTTAGGGAATCATCGCTGTCGCACATGTGGGTATGGCAGGACTGAGTAGAATGAGATTGTGCACGATTCAGTGAGTGTCTCTCGAAGGAATGACAGCAATATTATTGACAATGTGCCACGGCAGATGGCGTATCCTCATCAGTGTGCGTGAGACCATCGGAGTGGCATGGCGAACGAACGCCAGATATGAGTTGGTTGCGTTGGTGTGTGGGCAACGGCATAAAGTGCGCTCCGCTTTAAATGCAGGGGCGCTTCGTCTGTAGTCATGTCGCCATTCACATCAGCCCATGCACAGTCTTCTGCTGACGCCTCCAAGACAAAAGTTTTCGTTTTAATAATGTTTATTTTTACACAATGTTTTTTTGGTTACACCTAGCTGATCTTGCTGAGCTAATTTGCATTTAAATTAGTTAAGTTCTCCAACATGGGCGATTGTATGCTTTCGATAATTTTGACCCTTTTTTAAGCTACTCTCAGACCTAATGAGTTCTTGGATTTCGTGCCAATTTACACCAACAGCTGTAGGTTAAATTGCTTTCAGCCTCGTCGCCAGGAGTGGTTGTGCTTACTTATTTCTAATCGCACCGTTCTGCTTGCTTATAGAAACGAAAGCTATTGAATGAGTTCAACAATTTCACTAGATTTAGGTTCGCTCCTACGGCACGCACAATCCTTTTGGGCTGACTGGGCACAAATACAGCTAAATAAATAACAATATGGGCAAATTTTGCTAAGTGGGCTGATGGACAGGAGCACGCAATTAAGTAGCAAAGCGAATGACAAATATGGTAAACCAATATCGCGCAGTATCAGCCCGGCAACCTTAATCAGGAAGGATGCCCTAATGATAGACGAATCATTTAATGGAGGTTTGGTAAAAATTTTGGCCACATCCTGCCCTTAAAACTTATCCAATGCTCCCTCCTATTACACTCTTTGAAGCAACGATATTGGGGACACGTTTAACAATTCACTGTGGCCTCATCTCTCCGATGCCTCATCGCAGCTTGCAAACTGAGCTCGGGTACTTCTCAACATTTCTCGTCATTTTCGACGACCTTTGCTCAGCGTTGCCCTACTCCTCCATCAGCCAGATTACCCACCACATTCAAAATGCCGCGAAGCCGACACGATGGGAAGAGCAGCACATCATATAGCATTAGGCGGTTGGGTGGGCGAACACATTTGTGGTCGGAGATATGCGATGCTATCCGTCCATCCTCCACTGAACAGTGATAGCACCACCTCATCGCCACGGCGAGCATTGAGCCGAATTCCATGCAGTGAGTCAATCCTTGCTGATGAAACTGCAATGCGTCTTCTGTGTAGTGACCTGATGGCATTTTGCATGTGGTCTGGGTAGGTTTGCGTACTCCTCTCTGTGAAGTTAAGGGCAGAACTGAAGGTTGGCAACCATGATTCACGGACGTTTAGCCAATGTATTTACCAATGTTCGACCACCGGCTGCTCCTCATCTCAGTGGTAGAGGATGTTCTCATGGCTATAAATGGACGAGGATGTATGGCAATGCATTGTCAGCGCGGAATGGCACCCATCTATGCGGTCTGGGAGGCGTCAGCAAGGAGGTGTGCTTAGGCAGCTGCCAATATCAAGAAGACTGGCGTTTAAGTGCCTTCACCATTAAGCAGGTGTATTTCTTATGTCACTAGCTTCGCAAACTGGCTTAGGTCTTTCTCCCTCCATTTTAAATGCGTCCGTCCGACCTCCTGTGGACTACAGTGTCTGCCAGAGAGTCAGTAAGTTAGTCAGAAAGTCAATGGTCGGAAGGTGGCAAAGCTCATAACAGACGCAATGGGAAGTGGCTCGTGTTTGTGCCAGATCAAGCTTATGACCCGCCATCCCACATGTAGGTTCATCTATGCGACTAAACAGTCATTCTTCGTCCTAAGTTGTAAAAAGCATCCTGATCTTCTGCGCGATTTCGCACTAAATGGTGAGACGGGAAGTAAGAAAGACAGTGAAAGCTATGTGGACAAGCACAATGTAAGAGAAATTACGTGTCTAGAAGTCTGTGGGTGCAGACGAATGCGTTCCTCTTTATTGTCGTGCATTAAAAGTCAGTATTGGCCATCACAAGACCCATGAAACTTCCCTCCACTTCGACACATCTAGACCTCTCGAATTCACTTTATTCCTCAGTTCTGCAAAGCCGTCAAACGCATTTCCCTAACCGGCACCTGCTCCACATTTTCGAACAACCTGAAATGAAAACATAATCAGTTTTACTGCTTCCTTCATGAGGCATGATTGATAGTATCCTTTGATGCGTGCTGATTCGCCAGATAACGGCCTCATTTATAAACTCCCCTGCTTTGTAAGCCTAATGAAGAGCGAAATTTGCCTATCAAAACATATTTCCCCAAATGAGACCGCATTGTTGGCCGGTGTCTGTGTGAGTTTGCGAAACTAGGAACCAAAAATCAATGAATAGAAGACATGCAGTTGCTAAACGACACCGAAAGGAACAACGGCCTCCTCTAACTTGCATGCGTGCGTGCATTAGGAAGACTAAATGGAGCGAGTTCGATGCGAAAGGTGATTCTGGCCAGAGATTTATCGACATGCATGTGTGCGAGCGTAGGCGGTGAGGTGAACTGATGCAAAAAAGGGAAAGATGGGTTAGAGCTCGGTGATGTGCTAGCTGAGCAATCAGAGCCATTTGGAACACTGTAGCTATTACGCCTACTTTCCTTGGCACAATGCGACACGTCAAGCGTAATGCTTCCGAGCACTGTTGATGCTCGAAGCAGCTTAGCAACACTATGGATGTGATGGGAAATGCTGACAAGCGATTCCTCAGTGATGAATTCAGCGTGCTTCAAAACTATTTCTAACACTGCTTTGGGCCACGATAGGCCGCAGCTGCTCCATACGATGGAATGATTGTTGCTGAGGTAAGTGTGAGAGATCGTTGGGTTACATGACTTCCTGCTTCACTTGTGTCCTCATTGTACATGCAACTGTCACTTCTTTTACATTCAGAGCCATCACTTCAAGAAGTTTCTAAGTGGAAGACCAAATGCAATCAAGTGCAATTCTACCTGACTACGTCCACGCAGATCACGTCTGTAAATTCACGTGTTTATGATTTTATTCACTACTTTGCGAAAACTAAACGCTAGCGGACAATTCACATTGCAGTCATGTCGACGGCGGATGAAATTTAATGGACTTTTCTAACGTCGCTGTTGCGAGTCCTTTCACAGCAAGGCCGTCTACCGAATCCCATAGGTTCGGAAACGAAGCTGCAAAAGGCGAGGACAACGCTGTTGGTAATGCCAAAGCAGTTGCGTTCGCGTGCGCTTGCCTTTCTCTGTTTTAGCATCCATCCCATGTAGACACAGCACCAACCCTCTACATTGGCACATTTCATTGGTACGGTGTTGGCAGCCCACAGGTTGCACTTCTGCGCATGGCGAAGTTCGCATGTGATGAAACGCAAATACCTTTCTTCGCCCAACCACCATGAAGGTTCCTAGTAGAGCGGGTTGGCTAGTTACGTAAATGCGAATGCAGAGCGTTTCTGCCAACCGCAAGCAGTGTATCATCAGTTTTGAATTAGTTCATGCTAGAAGGACCCGCGTGCGTTTGGTGGGAGTGCAGATTAAAAAGGAAGCGCACCATTAAGAAATGAGGCGGAGAGAGATGCGTGAAGACAGTGGCCGTTGAGCTTTGGTCATTGTGACGTTGGCAGCTTTGACGGAGGCGTGAGCTAGGGTGCCGGCGTCGTCACTGGCATCATTACACAACATGTCACTTCCGCATGGTGGGCGAGCATGCGGCTATTAAATCTTGCCGTACTAAACTGCTCCTTTTGGCTTGTTGATGGCAAGCCATTGGTGCCGTAGCCACGTGTGCATGCATGAGAGATGGTGGCAGGGCATACCTCGACGCGCAGCACTAGCAGAGGTAAACTTCACTCACCACCTCGAGATTCCACAGTTTTCATGTGCATCTTTTGTCCGAGACAATGAGCTGTGCTCGTGGCATGGGTAAATTCTGCACTCCAATTTGCCTGTTCATCTACAATTGCACGTATAAATCACACTTCGCAGAGATTATTGGCGACGTGCATCCTTACGAGAGCGCGGGTTTCACTTTCCTGTTTTCATAAGAAGCACACTAACTAAATTTTGAAGGCACCCAAGCGCTAGTCTTCTTGATGTTGGCATTAGCCGAAGCACACCTCCTCGCGGACGCATGCAGAACCGCTCAAATGTGTGCATTTTCGCGCTGACAATGCATTGGCAAACATCCTCGTCGATTTATGGCCATGAGACCATCTTCTATGGTTGGGCGTAGGAGCAGTCAGTGATTGAACACCGGGAAAGAGATTGACAGTACTTCCGTGAGTCATGGTTGCCAATTATCACCTCTGCCACTAACATCACGGACAGGAGTACACAAACCCACCCAGAACACACAAGATAATTGCCCATCAGGTCACTACACAGAAGAGCAAGCAGAACGGTACGATTAGAAATGAGTGGGCACAGCCACTCCTGGCGACAAGGCTTCAAGCGTTTTAACATTCAGACTTTGGTGTAAATTGGCACGAAATCCAAGAACTTATTAGGTCTGAGAGTAGCTTAAAAGCGGGTCAAAATTATCGAAAGCATACAATCGCCCATGTTGGAAAACTTAACTAATTTAAGTGCAAATTAGCTCAGCAAGATCAGCTAGGTGTAACCAAAAAAACATTGTCTAAAAATAAACATTATTAAAACGAAAACTTTTGTCTTGGAGGCATCAGCAGAAGACTGTGCGTGGGCTGATGTGAATGGCGACATGACTGCAGCCGAAGCGCCCCTGCATTTAAAGCGGAGCGCACTTTATGCCGTCGCCCATGGACCTATCCACACACCAACGCAACCAACTCATGTCTGGCGTTTGTTCGCCATGCCACTCCGATGGTCTCACGCACACTGATGAGGATACGCCATCTGCCGTGGCACATTGTCAATAATATTGCTGTCATTCCTTCGAGAGACACTCACTGAATCGTGCACAATCTCATTCTACTCAGTCCTGCCATACCCACATGTGCGACAGCGATGATTCCCTAACGTAGTGCACGTTAATGTGCATCAGCTGAAGGAGACCATTGTTCGCTTGAGATTCGTTGAGCAATTATATTTATTCCATCCATTTTATACTGTTTCTAAGTTTGGGAAACCTGAACAGAGACTAGTCGGCAATGCAATTACGATGAATACGAGAGTGCACAAAGCGAATTGGTTTGTAAATTAGACTTTAATCCAGCCAACGCGCTGAGTGAGTCCGTGACATCCTGGCACGAATTCTTCCCACTCAATGGTCTAAACGTTACCAGAGCCACTTCAATTTCACGTGTAGTGGCAACGATAACCTCCGTTCAGCACAGCCCTACTCCACTATCAGCCAGATTACCCTCCACATTTATACTGCAGCAAAGCCGACACGATAGGAAGAGCAGCACATCGTTCCGCATGGGGCAAGTGGGTGGACGGACGCAGTTGAGGTCGGAGAAATGAGATGCCGTCCGTCCATCCTCCTGATGTTTGCTACAGCCTCTAATAGACAGTCAGTCAGTCAGTCAGTCAGTCAGTCAGTCAGTCAGTCAGTCAGTCAGTCAGTCAGTCAGTCAGTCAGTCAGTCAGTCAGTCAGTCAGTCAGTCAGTCAGTCAATGGATTGAAGGCGGCTGAACTCATTTAAGGCGCGATTAGTAGGGGCTCGTATTTGTGTCAGATCGAGCTAATGCTCCTCCAGCCTACACGTGGTTCTGTCACTCTTTATCCCAAGTGTTGATAAGCCCCCATTGGTTACTGCGAGATTTCGCAATTAACGGCGAGAAGGAAAGTAAGAAAGACAGTGGAAGCTCTGCGGAGTCTGCCACTTGCTTTCGGTCAGGAGAGAAGCAAGGACCTCCATTCACGCCTTGTGCAGCCACACAACCAAGACGCAACTCAATTCATTCACCAAAATGTGGAACTACCCCTCCACCTGCACTCTCTGTTCAATCTGTTGTCGTTCACCGTATGGATCATCTGTCCGTTTCTACTACGCGATGAATGCCACACGCATACTTAGCATGACTCGTTACGAACAGAAAGAATGGACGCGAGTGTATGCAGAAGGGGAGAACGGTGGGCTAGATCGCATGAGCATGCAAGTGCCGAAGGTATAGACTGAGCGTGGATGGAAATACCAACCACCAGTCTAGCTATTTGTTTGGCCGGCACTACAGGTAGAGCTAACTCTCAGTGTCTGCAGATCATCAATACTGCCCCAGTGCCATCGATGGTATCGCAGAAATCGTCTGCTTCGTTCGCCTGGATTCGGTCAGTCTTCTATCCTGTTAATATTCTCTAACGGCAAACGATTGAACTCTTTAGTTCGCAATGCACAGAATGTATGCACTGCTATCTTAAGTGCCTTCGAAGGTTGAGCAGGCCTTATTTTAACTCACTAATTAGGCTGCCGAGAATACGCAATCTAATTGAAGTACATAGCGTGCTGTCAAGATAGTAGGTGGTTTGGGACCAATATTATCGAGTTTCCATTGGATTAAACAGCTAGCACAGCGCCCTTTGAATTGAACGGGAGCGCCTATGCCATGTTTGCCAAGTGAGAGTCGACCGCATCCAAATTCGTCTTTCAAGGAACTCTGTAAGCCATGAAACGCATTTGTCGCTCCTGTTGCAAGAGGCGGTCAATGCACATTCGTGGTCATGGAAAGTGGCCTCAGGGTGAGTGTTAACAAAACAGCTACTATTTGCTTACGAGATGAGCAGTTGTAGTGGAAATGAAATGCGCCCGCATCCAAGCTTGCCACCCCCCATGTGGTCTCCTGTTCCACTGGGTACAGTTGCTCAGCGTGCATCCGCGCACTACGATCACACGATGTTAACGCTCTTATTCCGCTTGTAGCACATTGTTGCTCCATGAAAACGCACATTCACACCTAGAAACGATTACTTGCACACCCTTATCGCTGCTAACACAGTTGACGGCAACTTGGCAGCCACCTAGCAAGCATGAACGCGAGCACCAACCAAGCGATGTGTGAATTGCACCACAAAATTAAGTTGGCCCACTATCGTGCATTCTTACACGTACTCACCTCTATGATCGTCCTATGCAGTCATAAAACCAGCATGACTGTATAATCGGCGGTAGAGGTCAGAAAAGGCCAATTTTATAGGCTCATATGGGATTGCATCAAGTGTATAAGCACTCCATGTGTAGGCTATGAATGCAAAGCGCATTTCCATCTATGGTGACTCTCCAACTGCACCTTATTTTACTCGCGGTCTCCATTGTGCCCACAGAACCCGCACTGGCAACCGGTAAGGAGCTCATCTTCTATTGCTTTCCTCTAGTCAGTAACTGTGCAGAAGTATTTCAGCAAATGGGAACACTTTCTTCATGGTTAACTCTTGGACGAGCGCTGAAGTCTCCTCAGAAGGAGTTTGAGTGATTACGTTTGGTGGCTTAAGTGCATCTCTCCCTTTTCTCTCTTATTATGCCTCATAACTTGGTACGATTGATTGGGCTCATTCACTCACTTCCCGTATGGCTTCGTGTCGTTTGTGCTGTCTCTTAAAGTGCCGTTGGACCCACACTAACTTGCAGCAGGCATGCCAATGCTGCGATGCGTTTCCATCTCAAAGAGATGGCTTCAGCTGCACGTGGGTGGAGTAAACGAAATTTTTGAATCGGTAGCACAACAATTCATGCTTAATTCCTCATCATGTGCAAGACACAGGGGAGGGAATAGCCTCATGTTGAGACGACCAGACCGACCCGAGATAAGCGGTAAGTAGCAGCGAAAGGCAGGAGGCAAAGAGGCTGTGGCGACTGGAGTGAGCAGAGCAGACTACAGGGATTTGTGTCGAACACCAACTGCTCTAATTAATGGGCTTTCGCCAAATCATGAGCATAGACCCGTTTCCTTTTGCATGACCGAAAATTATTTGCCACAATAAATGCAAGGAATGGGAGCGTTTTTGCATTCAAGTGAGTTGGTTAGTCTAAAGGCCTCGTATGTACTGTTATAGGCAGGCATAAACCAGTATTCGAGGCCACCTACACCGAGGACCTTTACGGAATAAGTCTGTGCACAGAGGATTGTGGAGGCACTGGCAACAGATTCGATATCGATGAGGTCTTGGTCAAGGGTATCGGCCTTAACACTCATGCTTCCTGGTGTTCAGTGGCCAATTTCACCCCTAATCAGCTAGCTTATGTCATAACGAATACAACGCCGCTATTACAATATTTGGTCACGGTGCGTGGACTCGTGCTGCCCAGCACACTCAGTGAGATGGCAGAACCAGTGGCGATAACAAGATTGAATCCAGGTCTGTTTCCTTCCTCGCGCACAATCTCTCAATACGCTACCGCAGCCGTTTACTCCTCCTTGCCTTGAGGCTTCATATTTATGCATTTGTCCTAGTCTACACGAATGCATATGATGATCGATTGTCCATTCTATGCTGCGTAGCCCTTAGCGTTGCCCAAAACGTGCAACTTGTCGCAAATGACAGCCACACCGCGCACCTATCATGGGACCCGCCAGTTCAATCCTACGGTCGCATTGCAGGCTACACCATCTCTCGGCTTTTGGATCGCGAGCAAAGCAAATACTTCACTCTCGCTTCAGGTTGCTTCTATGTCTTCACCGGCCTAAAGCAAGGACAAAACGTACTTGCCGCTGTTCGTGCGGAGAGCCACCCAGTATCTTTGATGAGGATTAACTATGTCAGTAGGAGCAGTGTGGAGGTGACAAAATCGAAGTAGACTTTTAGGACACGATGGCCAAGATGTGTGTGGTTTCCATCTCACCACAAACCGCAGTGCACATTGCACTCACATTTTACTTTGGAAGGTATTAGGATGGAAGCATGGCTTAAGCGGATTAGCAGTGAATTTAAGCGGTGGCAGGGAATGTCATTTCATCAAATGTGAAAACGGTATGTAGGCACAGTAAAGTGCTGTGCATCTCTAGTCCACAGCTCAAACCATGATTCTGCCTTGCGGCACAAGCTCAGCCAACTCGAGACTGTTGGCAGGAAAGAATAAGGGGGGAATGGGAAGCAGAGGAATGAGGGACGGAATGTAGATCTACAGGATGTTGGCTGAGAGAAAGAAGAAAAGCGAAGGACTGGAAGTTGCCGATTTCGCCAAAATACCTGAAGTGAAGGTAATTGGAGGAAAGTGCTCCTCCCACATCGCACACTTGCAGCAAAACCGAGTGGTGAGACCATGAAGATAGCGGCTTTTATCTGTCAAACGTATGTTTAGTCTTTGTTCATCCGTCTTCCCTGTGTCTCTCCTTTCTGCACGCCCAGTTATCCTTTATTCGTTTTCTCCTCAATGATCTGTTTGTCCACGCGCCAAAATGTATGCAGTTGGATGTAATTGACGTTGGCTGCATGAAGTGGGGAGGGAAGTTAGGGTGAAATCTTAGTAACTGGCTTCTACCGGCATGCTATTTGCCAACAATGGAGAGGTAATAGGCTCCGCTTCAATTCCAGTGCGGTTACATTGAAGGCGTGATGAGCATTTACGACCACCTGCATGTTGGCCAACTGCTTAACTCGTATTGCGTGCTATGCTGCGTCTCACCAATGGAAGATTCCTGTTTGTAAGCCAACTACGCACTGTAATGATGCCTCTGAGATTGTGCCGTTGTTGTGGAACATGCAGCACATCTTCCGCCCATCAATACTACCTTCGCGGAATGCGAAAGACAGCGAAATGCGGCACATTTGATGTAGCTTTGCTGCTTTATCATTTTCCGTGTAAGCTTTACCGCAATTTGCGAGGTATATTTAATGTGGTTAGAGCACTTAAACCAGCCTATCACAACAGCGGCATCGATGGTATCAAATGCGACACGCATCTCTGCCCATCTCCCTTCTCGCAAATCATGGCAAATCCTTGAACCCTCCGAACTGATTGCTCTAGGCCTTTGCTTGCAGACGTCGACGAATTTGAACTGCACGTGGTCCACAGTGAAATAAAGAAAGTTGATCCTTACAATCAGAACTGCTACCAATGCGTGATGCAGGACACGCAAAACAGATAGAAAAGAATGTCATCCACCAAACGTTTGGCGTGAAACACTAGCAGGTAAATGCCAAAATGCTGACCAAGTCACCCTGAAATGCACACAAAAGTACTCGCTTACTTTGCAACCCGCAAGAGCACTCGGCTGGCCCAAGAGAGGATGATTGAAGGCAAGTGTGAGAACTAACAATTGCTTGTGAGACACCATATTGTGGGCCCCAGTGGCACTAAATTAAGCAAATTCGTGCATAACTCACTGACTCAGTCACAGTGAGCTCGCTTCCACTCTGTAGGCATGCACGATGGCTACCAACTTTCACCTTTCTCAACCTGCCTCTCGGAGGTCTGCTTGGAGGCAGCCAATGGTAGCAGAGCTCGGTCCTCTATATATGACAGCAGTTACGCCCCCTATCCAACATCGACTTCGCTCATCATCACCGCCAGCATCACGGAGTTCAGCAGCTGCCTTCTCAGTGTTCTGCGTGAGGATTCGAGTTGCACCCTAGCAAAGCTGCGTAGCAGAGCTATGCTCCGCACTACACCTTGCACAAGTGTCTCTGCTCTGTGTCTGGGTAGTTTGTCGCACCTGCCGTGGCAAGCGAAATGCATTCACGGAGTCTCGCATACCGTCAGAAAGAGAATGTGTTGAGTGTTAGACGAAAGGTGCGGCTGTGGTTCAGTGGGCTAATTTGTGCTTTTGTATTTGCCTTCTCCAGGTAGGTGTGTGGGACTCATGGCAAGGAAGGAAGGAACGGACAACTGAGCCTTGTGGCGAACATCAACAACAGCACGTGGGAGTGACACTTCGGATGTCGGTGAGGTTGACTCTCCGCAGTGTGGTGCAGGATGAAACGCGCACGCGAGTAGGCTGTGCTGATTCGCCGCGAGTGATCGACTCCACAACTCATGCATTTGCCCCTGCCCCCACGTTGATGTCCTTCCTGCGGCAGCACATCCCCATCCCCTACCCATGATGTCTTTCACATTGTAAATACATGTGTGTACTTGTCTCCTCTCCTCTCGTTGATCTCAGCATTCGTGTTCTTGCCTCGCAGATCGTACTCCATGCTGAGTTTGTCGCACATCCACTACCTAAAGGGTCGAATGGGCTCGCAATCCATATCGAGGGTTGATTCTAAACAATGGTGGAAGAATTGGGCTCAATGTTGTTGTGTGTCTGCACAAGGCGTGAATGGACGTCCTTCCTTCTCTCCTGACCGAAAGCAAGTGGCAGACGCTTCTGGTGACATAAGAAGCACACTAACCAAATTTTGAAGGCAACAAAGCGCTAGTCTTCTTGATGTTGGCATCAGCCCAAGCACACCTCCTTACTGACGCCTGCAGAACCGCCCAAAGGGTCTACCCGCGCTGACGGTGCATTGGTAGCGGGTTCTGATTGTAAGGAGGATCAACTTTCTTATTTCATGTGGACCAGTGCAGTTCAAATTCGTTCGACGTTGCAAGCAAAGGCCTTAAAGCATCAGTTCTGAGGGTTCAAGGATTTGCCATGATTTGCGAGAGAGGGAGATGGGCAGAGATGCGTTGTGTCGATTTACCTACGTCACTGTTGACCGGTAGGCAATGGTTTAAGTCTGTAGCCACGGTAAGCTCAACCTCGGCACTGGAGTCTAAGGACTTCACAAAATTCGCGCATTAAGGACAGTGATAATCGCATGCAATTGCGGTACATTTAAAGAGTAGCAACAGTCTATTGCAGCATTCCAAAGAGCATTACGCCTTGCCGCATTATTTACACACATTCGATTATCGCATTTCAATTGTGCAAATGAGATAGCACGCTTCGACTTACTTGGACTAAAGTTACCCATCTCGGAGGCGTCAGCAAGAGGCTGTGCGTGGGCCGATGCCAACGTCAGGATGACTGAAGCTTCCCTGCCACCGCCTCCACACATACTTCACCTCATGCAAACGTACTCAGAGCTCCTCTGCTGGAATTTGGCATTTCTTCTCCAACGCACAGCATGCAGAGCATAGGCTATGTGCAAACGCCTTGCCCATTCTTCGAGGCGGCAACGAACAACCTTCTGTGACACATTGTGTTTCTTACTTCCCGTGTCGTCATTTAGTGCATAATTATGCAGAACCTAAGGATGCCTTTTACCACTTAGGACGAAGAATGACTGACTCTTAGCCGCATAGACAGACCGGCGTGTGGGCTGGTGGATCATAATGTCGTTCAGGCACCAGCACAAGGCATTCCCATTCGCGCCTTAGATGAGTTCAGCCTCATTCCGCCCATTGACTGACCTACTAACGGAGGGTCTAGAAGAGACTGTAGCACAAAGGAGGATAGACGGACGCTTATAAAATTGAGGTAGAAAGATCGAAGCTTCTGTTCGAAGCTAGTGACATAGAAAGTAAACCTGCTTAATTGTGAAGGCACTTAGACGCTAGTCTTCTTGATATTGGCATCGGCGAAAGCACACCTCCATGCTTACGCCTCCCAAACTGCCCAAATAGGTTTCATTCCGCGTTGACAATTCATTGGCAAACATCCTCCCAAAAATTATAGCTAGTAGACCATCCTCTACCATGAGATGAGGAGCAGCCGGTGATCGAAATTGGTAAATCCATTGGCTAAACTTCCGTGAGTCATGGTTGGCACCCTTCAAATCTACCATTAACTTCACAGATAGTAGTGCGCAAACCTACCCAGGACACACACGCAAATTTCCCGTAAGATCATTGCAGGAAACTCACTGCAGTTTCATCAGCAAGGATTCCATGCTTCAATTTGGCAATATCATGACTAGTCGACTCACGCCACAGGCAATCTTCCCTGCCGTGCAGGCAGAGAGGGTGCTGTGAATTTCATGGTGAACGAATCTCATCATTGCACAGCACTAGATAACTGCGGTAATGGTTGGGGAGGAAATGGAGCACATGCATCAGGACACTAAGATGATGAGATCCAGGTGCAAGTAATTGCTTTACTTCGGCAATGCCGAATTTATCATGCCCATTTGTGTAGGTCCTTGTGTGTGCAGGTGGAATGCACTGGACAGCGCAGACTAGGAAGTGTCCATGATGGCAGTTGTGTAGTTGCAGCTTTATGGTCAAAGGTGGAATGTGCTGCGAGAAGGCCATGTCGTCTACGTACGACCAGCCTGTCAATGCAGTCAAAACACCGTTCCAGTACCCCTCTCCCCAACGTCAGCAGTGGTCCTGCTACAAGTGACGCACTGATGGAGTGGAGAGTACGCGCTGTACCAAGTTTATGGACAGGCTTTGTTCCAGTCGCGATGCTGCCATAACGGTAGTACTCGTTTGTGTTGACACAGTGGAATTCGAGCGAGGAGCTAGGTAGGTCTGTTTCCATTTCCGCTACACCCGGTATACTGTCCGCAAACAGTAGCAGCTTACACTTCGATCCCACACACCTGTCCTTGCTATCTATCGTGTCAGTCGTGTCGTGAAGTGGAACGCATGAACTGGGACACCGCGTGGCAAGCACAACGTGGCATTCGCCACTGCTATCCTCACAATGCATTGGACTCAAGGCAAGAGGGAACAGGAAGGCATCACTGTCCCATAAGTTCGTTAGATCTCCTAGTCCTAGAAAGGACTTTACAAAGCAGTGTGTGATGCCTTCTATGCACACTATTAGCCACAATCTTAAAACGACTTGCTCACATTACATTTTGTAGACAATGAGTGGCAGTTAACACGTTGCACTTAAAAGGAGGTAGGTCTCGTCAACTCCTCCTTATCATGCCAGCTCAAAACTTTATTATGCTTAGGATATCTACACCACGACTCAGGAGTCCACATTGTGACCTTGTCATTAATATTAGGCATGTCAACTGCCATTCTGATCGTCCTCAATACTACACTGCCACAAGAACATTCCTCCACCTGACGCTTCGGGAAATGCTTTAGGAGCTTCTCACCTACGCTTTACGCAATGCTGTCTCATGCTAGCCGCATTCGTTTAAATGGGCACAAGTCGCATTTACGCGGCCACTCACCAAGCGCAGCACAAAGAGTCCAATGTGGCTGGCTGCCAAGCAGAGGCGTGCCGAACCGTTTCCAAGTAGTT
The DNA here is from genome assembly GCA_023968675.1 of Taenia pisiformis. Classification (NCBI taxonomy): domain Eukaryota; kingdom Metazoa; phylum Platyhelminthes; class Cestoda; order Cyclophyllidea; family Taeniidae; genus Taenia; species Taenia pisiformis. Next base: position 8,866,384 of record CM043737.1, on the reverse strand, counting down.
TCATGCTCACTTACACGCTTTGCGCATCACATTATCAGCACGCATCCACACATCCCCACCAGCCTCACTGATGTTCGAGGACTTGCAGCAGACACGTGGTGCCCACACGTCTCTCATGCCGCATCCGTATGCGCCTCCGATCGATCGTATCAGGCAGTGAATGCTTTCCTGTGAGCGTGAATTTACATCGTGTTCGCCGTGTTGCGAGAAAAGCAAAGATAAGATAGAAGAAGCGACTTGCTACGGGCATGTGGAGGTACACTTGTCTGCATCAAAACAGCTACTTGGAGATGGCAATCATGGCAGCTCCGAGTGTAGTGGGAAAGACGGTTATTTTGTGCAGTTAGAGCACTTATGGGATAGTTGACAAGAATGCGAAGTTCGTTGTTGTGGCTGTTGTTTCTATCGTGTTGGAATGCGTCTTGGCTCGTTGTCCCACTTAAGCATTCAGAAGTTGCAAAGGTGTTGGATAAATTAGCAAAAGAAGCTAAAATCAGCCTCGGAAACTCAGCTGGTGGCAAACGGGTAAAGTCAGCGTCGCTCGCTCCTAAAGAAATTAAAAGTGCCTAGTGCCGGAGGCGTCAGCAGGAGGCTGCGCGTGGGCCGATGTCAACATCAGGATGACTCAATCCAAAGTAACTTCACACTTAAACGGGTGGTGAATAGGTAATGCCCCCTCCTCATGCGCCCTCACGCCATTTGAACCAACAGTCTGTCTCCTTATTTGGAGAATGGTTTATTTGCAAAGCACGTGATGGCTGACGTGGATTATGTGCTACCTCTGTGACTATCGTTTGAAGCCGAAGGAAGCTTACTGCCTTGACCCGTTACCAGCATCAAGCACTAGACGGTGAGGCAAAGGAGAAACTCAGTTCACGTAGATGACAAGTGGCGAGGCACTTGTAGCCCTTTCCATTCAGGTGTTTGGCACGTTCTAATGACATGCCTCAAGGCGTGAGGGGATCGGGTCAGCTTTGTAATGCATGAAGTCATCATTTTCTCCGGCGTTATTTCTGCTACGCTTTTGAGCCACTGCATGGTAACGCCCAGACGACCAAGGCTGAAGTGCTCCTCCACCCTATCAAGTGCGCTCGACCTGCTAGCATCTGCCAAACTCCTGCGAGCCACCGCAGGCAACTCAGATCTCTCCATTAATGCAAGTGGTATTCCCTTTGCGAGGAGCACAACGATGCACTCAAATCATGCTTATCCGACACCACGACTCTCATTCCAGGGAGGAGATGGCAGCAGAAACAGAGTTGGGGGGAGGACAGCCAAAAGTTGTGCTGTGAGCAACTGCGCACTTTGTGTTGGTGCGCTGTAAATTGCTCCAGTTTGCGTTTGTCTGTAGTACGGCTACTCTCGCATTTCTCTCATACAGCTGAATTGACGAGCTTGTGAATTGCGTAGGCTTGTGCGCTTGCATCAAATGACTCAAATTTAACGTAATTGAAGATCTGCTGCCGTCAGGTACGGCACTGCCTATATTCAATTAGCCAAATCTCTTGCCATTGAAGTGCCTTCAGATGCTGGGATGGACGACACAGGTTAGACACAGCTCACGTAGTACAACTTCGAAGCACAGCTTAAGGGATGTCGCTAGGGATACTTTTAGTGCAACAGCGACGTGATTTTCATTTGAATCACGTTAGAAAAGTCCATTAAATTTTATCCGCCGTCGACATGACTGCAATGTGAATTGTCCGCTGGCGTGACGTGATCTGTGTGGACGTTTTCAAGTAAATTGCACTTGATTGCATTTGGTCTTACACTTTGAAACTGTTTAAAGCGATGGCTCTGAGTGTAAAAGAAATGACAGTTGCATGTACAGTGAGGATAAAAGTGGAGCTGGAAGTCATGTAACCCAACGATCTCTCACACTTACCTCCTCAACAATCATTCCATCGCATGGAGCAGTTGCAGCCCTATCGTGGCCCAAAGCATGGCGCCGGAATAATTTCAACTGAGGCAGCAGCAAAATTCACCAAAGGCGTGCGAAATAGCCATTCAAGAAGTGAGGTGTTGTTCACTCTCCACTTGCAACTAACAATCATGTGTGATTACGAAGTAAGTTCTCTCCATGGTTGTAAATTTTTGCTTGCGAAACCCAACAGCACCACATCTGCTACTATTTACTAATCAGCATTTGCCATCCTCTGCTAATGTGCTCCCCTGTGCAACAATGACTGGTATCTGCGATTGATTTAGCCAGTATTGTGCAAAATCAGACCAAAGCGAGGTGAGAGCATGCCAAACTGATCTTGGGGCAGAGCGTTGACCAGACATGGGCAATTACAGTGAGGCGTGGTGTTGAGCCACCTCCAGCTCCAGAGGAATCTGTGTGGACCATTGCCAATTCTCGAGACTAGACGAGTTTGTGCGTGTCCCTAACAAAGCAAATTAAACCTGCACTCGCACAATCCATTGTCTTAATAAATTGGTCGAAAAATAACGCAGAGGAAATCAGCAAATGGCAACCAAGAGAGAACTGAGGTTGCACGCTTCGGCTCAGGACGAATTTGGCCAGTCTCGGAAGCGTCGGCAAGTGGATGTGCGTGGCGATACCAACGGCACGCCTCATCTAATTCATTGTTAACACAGTGTTGGAATAGATTTGAAGCACACTGAATTCATCACTGAGGAATCGCTTGTCAGCATTTCCCATCACATCCATAGTGTTGCTAAGCAGCTTCGAACACCGACAGTGCTCGAAATCATTGCGCTTGACGTGTCACATTGTGCGGAGAAAAGTAGGCGTAATAACTACAGTGTTCCAAATGGCTCTGATTGCTCAGCTAGCACATCACCGTGCTTAAATCCATCTTTCGTTTTTCACATCAGTTCTCCTCACTGCCTGCGCACACACACATGCATTTCGATAAATTTCTTATCAAAATCGTCTTTCGCATCGAAGTCACCCAATATGAAACTTTCAGTTTGCTAAAAAGTGTTGGAAAGCTTCCAGTTAATAAAATGCGTCCAAGAGAATTGCAGAGTAGAGGGATGAAATGAATTCGGAGAGAATTGATATGTCGATGTGGAGGGAACTTTCATGGGTCTTGTGATGGCCAAGAGCAAAGGAATGATTGGCAAAACGAAAAGCAGACATGGTGGCTAATGTTTTATTAATCAACAAATGTAAGGACGGATGAACAAACCACTGCAGCTCTCATCCATAGCGGCTTCTGCCATTCTGCTGGCTGCGGCGATTAGTTGCCAGGCATTCTTAGGGGTCAGTGCAGCCTCTTCTCGCTTTGCTTAAAATTCCAGTTAGCAAACTGGTCTCGCGTAATTTTGATACCATTTGCCACTTGCAAAGACATTCATTCAACTCGCCCCTCCTTCTCGACCAGCCAGTTTACTCGTCATGAGCGTCTTCCTGCAAAGTCGGCACGACTAGACGAGCAGCACATCATGCCACATGGGCTGGGTGGAAGTGAAACAGCGTTCATCACAGGCGAATTGGAGCTGGAGTTTATGCACGGTACGAAAAACTGGGAGAATCCGCAGCGGCATCCCTTAAGCTGTGCTTCGAAGTTGTGCTACGTGAGCGGTGTCCAATCCGTTTCGTCCATCCTAGCATCTAAAGGCACTTCAACGCCTTCGAGCGGCAAGATAAGTGGCTGGTTCAATGTGGGCAGTGCCGTACCTGACGGAGGCAGATTCTTAATTGCATTAGCTTTAGGTCATTTGATGCATGAGAATGCGGCAGTATTGGAGCGCACAGGCCTGTACAATTCACAAGCTCGACCATTCCGCTGTATGAGAGAAATGCGAGAGTAGCCGTACTACCAGACAAACGCAAACTGGAGCAATTTACAGCGCACCAAACACAAAGTGCGCAGTTGCTCACAGCACAACTTTTGGCTGTCCTCCCCCCAACTCTGTTTCTGCTGCCATCTCCTCCCTGGAATGAGAGTCGTGGTGTCGGATAAGCATGATTTGAGTGCATCGTTGTGCTCCTCGCAAAGGGAATACCACTTGCATTAATGGAGAGATCTGAGTTGCCTGCGGTGGCTCGCAGGAGCTTTGGCAGATGCTAGCAGGTCGAGCCAATGCATTGTCAGCGCGAAAATGCACACATTTGAGCGGTTCTGCATGCGTCAGCGAGGAGGTGTGCTTCGGCTAATGCCAACATCAAGAAGACTAGCGCTTGGGTGCCTTCAAAATTTAGTTAGTGTGCTTCTTATGAAAACAGGAAAGTGAAACCCGCGCTCTCGTAAGGATGCACGTCGCCAATAATCTCTGCGAAGTGTGATTTATACGTGCAAATGTAGATGAACAGGCAAATTGGAGTGCAGAATTTACCCATGCCACGAGCACAGCTCATTGTCTCGGACAAAAGATGCACATGAAAACTGTGGAATCTCGAGGTGGTGAGTGAAGTTTACTCTGCTAGTGCTGCGCGTCGAGGTATGCCCTGCCACCATCTCTCATGCATGCACACGTGGGCTACGGCACCAATGGCTTGCCATCAACAAGCCAAAAGGAGCAGTTTAGTACGGCAAGATTTAATAGCCGCATGCTCGCCCACCATGCGGAAGTGACATGTTGTGTAATGATGCCAGTGACGACGCCGGCACCCTAGCTCACGCCTCCGTCAAAGCTGCCAACGTCACAATGACCAAAGCTCAACGGCCACTGTCTTCACGCATCTCTCCGCCTCATTTCTTAATGGTGCGCTTCCTTTTTAATCTGCACTCCCACCAAACGCACGCGGGTCCTTCTAGCATGAACTAATTCAAAACTGATGATACACTGCTTGCGGTCGGCAGAAACGCTCTGCATTTGCATTTACGTAACTAGCCAACCCGCTCTACTAGGAACCTTCATGGTGGTTGGGCGAAGAAAGGTATTTGCGTTTCATCACATGCGAACTTCGCCATGCGCAGAAGTGCAACCTGTGGGCTGCCAACACCGTACCAATGAAATGTGCCAATGTAGAGGGTTGGTGCTGTGTCTACATGGGATGGATGCTAAAGCAGAGAAAGGCAAGCGCACGCGAACGCAACTGCTTTGGCATTACCAACAGCGTTGTCCTCGCCTTTTGCAGCTTCGTTTCCGAACCTATGGGATTCGGTAGACGGCCTTGCTGTGAAAGGACTCGCAACAGCGACGTTAGAAAAGTCCATTAAATTTCATCCGCCGTCGACATGACTGCAATGTGAATTGTCCGCTAGCGTTTAGTTTTCGCAAAGTAGTGAATAAATCATAAACACGTGAATTTACAGACGTGATCTGCGTGGACGTAGTCAGGTAGAATTGCACTTGAATGTAAAAGAAGTGACAGTTGCATGTACAATGAGGACACAAGTGAAGCAGGAAGTCATGTAACCCAGCGTTCTCTCACACTCACCTCCTCAACAATTATTCCATCGCATGGAGCAGCTGCGGCCTATCGTGGCCCAAAGCAGTGTTAGAAATAGTTTGAAGCACGCTGAATTCATCACTGAGGAATCGCTTGTCAGCATTTCCCATCACATCCATAGTGTTGCTAAGCTGCTTCGAGCATGAACAGTGCTCGGAAGCATTACGCTTGACGTGTCACATTGTGCCAAGGAAAGTAGGCGTAATAACTACAGGGTTCCAAATGGCTCTGATTGCTCAGCTAGCACATCACCGTGCTCTAACCCATCTTTCCCTTTTTGCATCAGTTCACCTCACCGCCTACGCTCGCACACATGCATGTCGATAAATCTCTGGCCAGAATCACCTTTCGCATCGAACTCGCTCCATTTAGTCTTCCTAATGCACGCACGCATGCAAGTTAAAGGAGGCCGTTGTTCCTTTCGGTGTCGTTTAGCAACTGCATGTCTTCTATTCATTGATTTTTGGTTCCTAGTTTCGCCAAACTCACACAGACACCGGCCAACAATGCGGTCTCATTTGGGGAAATAGGTGTTTGATAGGCAAATTTCGCTCTTCATTAGGCTTACAAAGCAGGGGAGTTTATAAATGAGGCCGTTATCTGGCGAATCAGCACGCATCAAAGGATACTATCAATCATGCCTCATGAAGGAAGCAGTAAAACTGATTAAGTTTTCATTTCAGGTGTTCGAAAATGTGGAGCAGGTGCCGGTTAGGGAAATGCGTTTGACGGCTTTGCAGAACTGAGGAATAAAGTGAATTCGAGAGGTCTAGATGTGTCGAAGTGGAGGGAAGTTTCATGGGTCTTGTGATGGCCAATACTGACTTTTAATGCACGACAATAAAGAGGAACGCATTCGTCTGCACCCACAGACTTCTAGACACGTAATTTTCTTACATTGTGCTTGTCCACATAGCTTTCACTGTCTTTCTTACTTCCCGTCTCACCATTTAGTGCGAAATCGCGCAGAAGATCAGGATGCTTTTACAACTTAGGACGAAGAATGACTGTTTAGTCGCATAGACGAACCTACATGTGGGATGGCGGGTCATAAGCTTGTCTGGCACAAACACGAGCCACTTCCCATTGCGTCTGTTATGAGCTTTGCCGCCTTCCGACCATTGACTTTCTGACTAACTTACTGACTCTCTGGCAGACACTGTAGTCCACAGGAGGTCGGACGGACGACGCATTTAAAAAGGGGAGGGAGAAAGACCTAAGCCAGTTTGCGAAGCTAGTGACATAAGAAATACACCTGCTTAATGGTGAAGGCACTTAAACGCCAGTCTTCTTGATATTGGCAGCTGCCTAAGCACCCTCCTTGCTGACGCCTCCCAGACCGCATAGATGGGTGCCATTCCGCGCTGACAATGCATTGCCATACATCCTCGTCCATTTATAGCCATGAGAACATCCTCTACCACTGAGATGAGGAGCAGCCGGTGGTCGAACATTGGTAAATACATTGGCAACATCCGTGAATCATGGTTGCCAACCTTCAGTTCTGCCCTTAACTTCACAGAGAGGAGTACGCAAACCTACCCAGACCACATGCAAAATGCCATCAGGTCACTACAGAAGACGCATTGCAGTTTCATCAGCAAGGATTGACTCACTGCATGGAATTCGGCTCAATGCTCGCCGTGGCGATGAGGTGGTGCTATCACTATCACTGTCAGGGAGGATGGACGGATAGCATCGCATATCTCCGACCACAAATGTGTTCGCCCACCCAACCGCCTAATGCTATATGATGTGCTGCTCTTCCCATCGTGTCGGCTTCGCGGCATTTTGAATGTGGTGGGAATCTGCTGATGGAGGAGTAGGGCAACGCCGAGCAAAGGTCGTCGAAAATGACGAGAAATGTTGAGAAGTACCCGAGCTCAGTTTGCAAGCTGCGATGAGGCATCGGAGAGATGAGGCCACAGTGAATTGTTAAACGTGTCCCCAATATCGTTGCTTCAAAGAGTGTAATAGGGGGAGCATTGGATAAGTTTTAAGGGCAGGATGTGGCCAAAATTTTTACCAAACCTCCATTAAATGATTCGTCTATCATTAGGGCATCCTTCCTGATTAAGGTTGCCGGGCTGATACTGCGCGATATTGGTTTACCATATTTGTCATTCGCTTTGCTACTTCATTGCGTGCTTCTATCTATCAGCTCACTTAGCAAAATTTGCCCATATTGTTATTTATTTAGCTGTATTTGTGCCCAGTCAGCCCAAAAGGATTGTGCGTGCCGTAGGAGCGAACCTAAATCTAGTGAAATTGTTGAACTCATTCAATAGCTTTCGATTCTATAAGCAAGCAGAACGGTGCGATTAGAAATAAGTAAGCACAACCACTCCTGGCGACGAGGCTGAAAGCAATTTAACCTACAGCTGTTGGTGTAAATTGGCACGAAATCCAAGAACTCATTAGGTCTGAGCGTAGCTTAAAAAGGGTCAAAATTATCGAAAGCATACAATCGCCCATGTTGGAGAACTTAACTAATTTGAAGTGCAAATAGCTCAGCAAGATCAGCTAGGTGTAACCCAAAAAAACATTGTCTAAAAATAAACATTATTAAAACGAAAACTTTTGTCTTGGAGGCGTCAGCAGAAGACTGTGCGTGGGCTGATGTGAATGGCGACATGACTACAGCCGAAGCGCCCCTGCATTTAAAGCGGAGCGTACTTTATGCCGTCGCCCATGGACCTATCCACACACCAACGCAACCAACTCATGTCTGGCGTTTGTTCGCCATGCCACTCCGATGGTCTCACGCACACTGATGAGGATACGCCATCTGCCGTGGCACATTGTCAATAATATTGCTGTCATTCCTTCGAGAGGCACTCACTGAATCGTGCACAATCTCATTCTACTCAGTCCTGCCATACCCACATGTGCGACAGCGATGATTCCCTAACGTAGTGCACGTTAATGTGCATCAGCTAAGGAGAAATTGTTCGCTTGAGATTCGTTGAGCAATTATATTTATTCCATCCATTTATACTGTTTCTAAGTTTGGGAAACCTGAACATAGACTAGTCGGCAATGCAATTACGGTGAATACGAGAGTGCACAAAGCGCATTGGTTTGTAAATTAGACTTTACTCCAGCCAACGCGCATGCAAATGGAATCACAAATTTTTGCGTTATGATGGAAGCATTAGATGTGAGTCCGTGACATCCTGTCACGAATTCTTCCCACTCAAATGGTCTAAACGTTACCAGAGCCACTTCAATTTCACGTGTAGTGGCAACGATGACCTCCGTTCAGCACAGCCCTACTCCACTATCAGCCAGATTACCCACCACATTCATACTGCCGCAAAGCCGACACGATAGGAAGAGCAGCACATCGTTCAGCATGGGGCAAGTGGGTGGGCGGACGCAGTTGAGGTCGGAGAAATTAGATGCTGTAGATCTACATTACGTCTCTCATTCTTTTCTTCCAACAGTCTTAAGTTTTCTGAGCTTGTATTACGAGGCAGAGTCATGGTTTGAGCTGTGGACTAGAGATGCACAGCACTTTACTCGCCTACATACCATTTTCGCATTTGATGAAAGGACATTGCCCCCCACCGCTTAAGTACACTGCTAATCCGCCACATCTACATCCAATCTCTACCACCGTCGATCAGATGAAGGTAACGATTTGGGATAGGAAGAAGTCTGCTGGGGGATGCGGTCGGTTGGTCATCCAATGTCCATTAACACTGACCTAGACATATGGAAAGGACCAATTGATGAGTGCTGTTTTGGATTGGTGAAAGATTTAGTATCGCTTCTTCAAACACATTAGGTACACTAAATGCTTCAACACTCGTCCTCGCGCCGAGGACCCCATCAGTTAGTAAGGCCTGACAGACCACTTCAGCTCCATGGTTGCACTTTAAATCCTACAATCCCATCAGCTTAAGGCGTCAATATTCGAGGACACGGCAAAGTAGGCAATTTATTCGTCTTACCTGAGCTGCTACAATAGCCGCATTTGCGAGTGGTTTCAAAACTACGAACTGAAAGCTTCCATGATATGTTACATTCATTGGCGAATTATTAACAAATCCGCATCGCATTTCCTCTGGTCCTGCAGCCGAACACAAGCGAACAAAGTGCACATTCCTCGTCACCTAGTCAAGGCATTTACGGTCAATGGGGATTTTGAGATTAAATGGGCGCTCCGCTCCATGGCACCTTCACAAGTCATGTGGACAAGCACAACCTCTAACCGCACATTCACCAGATACCTTCTTACCAAAGAAGGCGCAATCCAGGAGTTCAGTGGATAATGATGCCAATGAGCTCCGTGTTGAACTGTCAATGCTAATTGGCAAACATGTCCATTTCATTGTACATTGCCATTGTTTGGGAAGAGGGCGTAACATCAACCTGACCGTGCGGCAACTTCGTCATATCTCATTTGCTTCGTAGCTGGATTCAGCCATCTCCAACAGTCCAACGGCCAGAACTACTGCCCGCTCGATGTAAGGAAATGCACCTGGTCTAACATTCCTGCATGACAACAACACCAATTCCATCAGAGTAGGTTATGATTAAGCTCCGTGCAAACGGTCGCACTCTACCACGTTAGAGCAAACCTTTACTTTAGCTGTGCATGTGCTAAAGCATAGGAAGACAAGCGTGATATTTGGCAAACTAGGGGTGATGAACAAGTGCTACATTAACCAAATTCTCCAATTATAAGCAGTGTTGGTTAAAATTATGGACGGTAAATCGGGCTGTGGAAGGCCAAGCACAAAAATTAAAAGTGGAGGGTGAGACAGGTCTTGGGCTCGTTCCTTAATGTGCATTCTGCGTCCAGTCCACGAGCATGAGGAGTGTGTGAAAAGAAACAAATCAATCTACGACTGGCGATGCATGCCCACGAACACCAAGATGAGCCAAGAAGATGAAATGCAATAAAAATATATTTACAATGCTCGAAGCTGCCATGGATGTAGGGTGGAGGGATGGACTGAGACAGTCGGCCTCGCGACGCTCAACACGAGCCAAGTGTGTGAGGCGACGAGTCGGTCATGCTTGGACAGTTGTCGTAGTCAACGCACGCCCACAGCTCGTGCTGCATCAGCTCGGGATAGTCGGCCTCAATGCACACCGCAGTGTAATTGTGCACCGTGGTTGTGGTCTGCGGTGAAGTCCACCAGTCCATTGTCTCCTTGAGCACACGTCCACTCACCTACCAGCAGAAGGCAATTAAAAAGACGCAAGTTAACATGTCACAGTGGCATGTCTTGCGGTTGCTGCGTGGTATGCTACATTACCAAAGTGGAAAACAGGAATGTGAAGCCCGCTCTCTCGTAAGGATGCACTTGGCCAATGATCTCTGCGAAGTGTGATTTATACGTGCAATTGTAGATGAACAGGCAAATTGGAGTGCAGAATTTACTCATGCCACGAGCACAGCTCATTGTCTCGGACAAAAGATGCACATGACAACTGTGGAATCTCGAGGTGGTGAGTGAAGCTTACCTCTGCTAGTGCTGTGCATCGAGGCGATCTCTGCCATATATAGACACGTGCAGTTCAGTGTGATTGGCTGATTACTTGGGCACCATCTGCCATGCATACACACGTGGGCTACGGCACCATTGGCTGGCCATCAACAAGCCATAGAGAGCAGTTTAGTGCGGTGAAATTCAGTAGGCGCGTGTTCGCTGACCATGAGAAAGTGATATGTTGTGTAATAATGCCAGTGTCGACGCCAGCACACTAGCTCTTGCCTCCGTCAAATCTGGTGTCTCTTCGCTCAGCCTGTTCCAGAAGTGAACAGCGAAGGTGAGTGGCGACAGGGATGATGTGGGAGTAATTACGTGTCTAGATGTCAGTGAGTGCAGACGAAAGTGCATCTCTTTTATTGTCGCACATTACCAGTCAGGGTTGGGCGGTAGTCGGCAGTCATCACAATGAGCTTGTAATGAAAGGAGAACAGTGTGGGCAAAGAGAGTTAATGCAGTGCTTCCCACTATATAGCTTGCTGCCATCCGGATCCGGCTGCATGGCTTCACGCCAGCTAAGTCTCGAAGCGGCGCAATAAACACTGGCATGAGTTGTTGCCATTCAAAGACTCAAGATGATGAAGGTGGCACATGCAGGTGTCATATGAATGGCATTGCTCGCTGGAAGCCAGTGGTGAGTTCTATCGTGCCTACAATTGCCTCGGTGATGAAATAGGCAGCAGGCTAGCTGTTAGTTGTGACAAGTGTCTTTTGAGCTGCGTCAAACAGCTTCTGCTAATTAAGCCGGCATCGAAGCAAAGCAAAACAGTGCGAAGAGCGTGCACTGAATGCAACAGCAGCTCGGTATTGTCGTTGCTGCCTTCGTGAACGCAGCGCCACACCCAACATGCAATCATCGATAGGCACTGCACTTGCAACACAGATGAGTGCATTTAGCACGATCATGCTGTCAGCGTGAGGCTCAATGCACCACTTGGGAGAAGCACACGTTGGCTTTGAAGCTGCAGCGCCTATTCATTCTCATCCGCCGTCGACACAACCACAAAGTAGCGTGACGCACACGCACTTGGATTTCACAAGATTGATGACTGCCCGAGACGTCACAACGACGAGGCCGAGGAGTGCATTGTCAGCAGGAGAATTTGTCGACACACAAAGCTGAGGAGCATGTCAACTAGGAAAGCATCTAGTCACACGTTTATGCACATTCAACACGTCGACAGCGTTTCACTTCTCTGCGGCAGATGAAACCGCTTTATGACCAACGACCACCACGAAACTAGCACTTGCGATAAGTTCGCAACAGAGTAGCTTCATTCTACACACTGAGCATTGCTGCGTCACATCTGCTTGGAGGAGGTAATGACTGTGTCTGCAGGAACCTACCATCTAACGTCATGTACGCGGGTGTGGTGCATTGCAAAAATAAATGTGCTATGAGGGAGCAACAATTCCTATAGGCTTCTAATAAAATACACGATCCAATTCCCTCTGCATGATAATGTTGGAAGAGAATTCGGCCATCCTCCTTAATGATGTGAGGCACAATCACGTGTCGGCACAAACTCTGGGCTGATCTCATCCCATCTTGCGGTCATAATGCTTGCAGTTGAAGTACACGATAGATTTGCCATATTAGCTCCACGATTTGTCATTCCCCACAGAGCATAAGGGATGGTTCTGGGAGAGGCTGCGGTCAATGTGGACGGTGATCAACACTTCACTTCTTGAATGGCTATTTCGCACGCCTTTGGTGAATTTTGCTGCTGCCTCAGTTGAAATTATTCCGGCGCCATGCTTTGGGCCACGATAGGACTGCAGCTGCTCCATGCGATGGAATGATTGTTGAGGAGGTAAGTGTGAGAGATCGTTGGGTTACATGACTTCCTGCTCCACTTGTGTCCTCACTGTGCAAGCGACTATCATTTCTTTTACACTCAGAGCCATCACTTTAAACAGTTTCAAAGTGGAAGACCAAATGCAACCAGGTACAACTCTACTTGACCACGTCCGCGCAGATCACGTCTGTAATTTCACGTATTTAGGATGCTAGAGTGCCTCCATGTGTTATGGTTTTTAGAGCCTGGTGGGTGATGTAGGCCATAATGGGACCATTGCCTCGAACTGGTTGATTGTGTGTAATCTCTGCTATGTATGGCTTGATCCAATTGAGTTCCGCATTCCGTGGAACACTGGCGTATGAAGGTCAGGTATCAGGACGAATAAGATTTAAGCTTCTACTGTTTGCGTATGGGTAGCTCAAGTGTGGTTGAGTTGGAGGCAAAAATGAATCTGTTTATTCGATTTCTACTGAGTAGCAACAAAGAACTCTTATCATTAAGAGGAGCGTTGCGATTTGGATGACATTTGCACTAGTCCAACGAAAGCAAACGCTCCCAAGTCAATGTTCGGTGCGCAGTAGGATCACTCCTAGGCTGGAGCGGAGAACCTCTTACTGTGCTGTCATATTAATAAGCCTTCTCAGAGCGTATTCTACATTCAATGTACTTGGGTCAATGTAGAGCTGCAGCCGCGCAACTGAAACGCATTCTCTACTGCATTTCGCCTGTCTGGCGCTGTCTCTGCACAGGAGGAGCACAACACTTTTGGCAACGCCGAAGTATTTGCATTTGCTTGCACTTCGGTCACAGCAGTTTAGCATCCATTCCATCCCCATGCATTCCTCACTCGCCGTGTCACCTCAAGTCATGGGTGCAGTGGTGGTAGTCGCTACTTTGCCCTCTTTGCTTCCACCACCCAGAAATTTCTCTGGGCAGCATCTTGTAGAGTGGGGTGATGGCAACACTGCTCCATCTCCATGGCGAGGATTGCTACTGCGCTGTTCATCCATCCACTATGAGGTGTACACGGTGATTAGAGGGGCAACCAACTTGCAAACTTTAAGTGGGTTTTCCATTGCCTCTTGGAGGTTTAGCCACATATTTGTAGGATGACAGTCGTGAAGACTGAGTGCATGGACTACCGAAATGTGGCGCACAGATCGCTTATTTCTCATCTGGAGTTTTTGAAAGGCAATCGCGACAATTCGTGGATAAATGCATGAGAAAGTGATGTGGTGCAGCAGCACGAGAGTTGTCGCACCAAGTGCTGCTTATCCGACGCAAACTAATATACACCCACCAGTGGCTGCTTAGCGCGCCTCACAATGCCCCAGTTGATGGAAGGATGTGGTGCGATATAACCGGTGTCCTAGTGCATGCCTCAGCATTTCTGGACTGTGCGTTGCTGATTGGCGTCGGTGGTCCTGGGCAGCAGAAGGCAGTTCTATTTCGGCTTTCTACATCCCGACGCGGTATGTGTTGTCAGCATAAGGCGACTACTTTTAATGCATTGCTCTTAGAGTAGGTGGTAGATCATGGAGCAAAGGGGCTAGTTGGGTAATTGGTCTCTGGCTAATTGGATTATCATAGAGCCAACGTTTGATCGGTCACCCTAGACTGACGCATCTTGCATAACTTAGAATTCGTTTTCTCATTTTTGGACAGTAAGAGGCCTTCGAGCTTTTGGAAAGTGAAAATTAAGCCTTCCTCATGTGGTTGTTTGGAATGCGATTGAATTAGCTAGAAGTAGCGAAACGCGGTGTGGACAGTCATGACGGCTGTGCAACTGGGCTGAACTAATCTCATCACTAAGCAGACCGAGGAAGTAAGCAAGTAGGCTGCAAATTTTCTCGTTCACGGTCAGAGACCTCGTGGCAGTTTAGGCTGAAGAGAGGCAAAATTGGAGAGTGCTTGTATTAATGTGCTACCAAGTGGGAATGCAAGCGGGTGAGCATCGCGAATGCATAGCGTGACCAAAGAAGCCTTTTGCAGTTTTCCGAGCAGCATTTCAACCCAGCATCATGAAGCTCCAATTAGGTGTTGGGCACGTCTCATGCGGGATGCAATTTGGGTGGTGGATGCAGCAGGCCAGCACTGTATCTGGAAGAGGTACTAATTTGCCAACCTTACAACTTGCAAACAGTAGTCATTGCAAAGCACGCCTTCAAAGCCCTTTCAGGTTAATAGGATTTGTGTGATACAACTCCTCCCTCACACGTTGACATCAGCTTTCAGCCCTCAATCAGCCTGATAATAACGTGAAGCAGTAGCCGTGCGCTTGGGAGAGGTTAACAGAGTCTTGTATGTACTCCCAGATGCTTCAAACGCTTACGCTGCTAGCCGTCGCTAGCGTCGTCTACACTTGCTCTGCCTACCTCCATCTCCCGGAACGCGGACCTTACGACGAACTGAGCTCCGATGAGATCCATACTGCCTTCAGGAATCTGGCTGCGTTTCTTGGCACCAACTACATTGGAAATAGCTTCTTCCTACCACACGGTACCAATGCCAGCTCCGTGTCTTTGTACTCCTGCACCAGGGCACTGCATGTTGCACTGGAGGTGCCACCCAAGCACAGGCGTGCGCGTGGACAGTTTGCACGCCTTGCCAGGGTTGCTCTTTACACACCCGGTTCAGAGTATGTGCGGGAGTACCTTGTAGGCACCGCACAAGTCAATGTAATCTTTACTGAGGTGAGAAGAGTTCCCGCGTTGAAACGCCCTGTGGATGAGCTCGAGACAAGAGCACTGGACCGCTTCCTCCATGGAGTCTGTGGTGGAGAGTTTGGTCAATTTCTGAGGACGTACTACGGTGCCACGTTCATGTATAAGGAGGGCGATCAGTCTGGGCTACCCGACTGTGTGGAATCAGCAGACAGACGCAGTGGTCAACACACGACTCCTCCCGGCTTCCACTCCTGTCTGTTCGCCATGTATGCCTCACCCAGAGTGACTTCGCAAAGACCCAATCGACGCGTCTCGGTGTTTCGATTGAACAGATTCGTACCACCGTACAATCAACATCCAACCGACATACACATTGAGGTCAGTTCAAATCCACCTTAGTGCCTTGTCTTTGCGGTGCGGCAGTTGAGCGGAAGTGCCACAGATCCATGACCAATTAGTAGTGTACCCGTTCGACCAACATTGTGTCATTGGTTGAAGGCTGCAAAACTGTCGCCCGAAGTAGTTGAAGTGGTCATCGAGAGAGCATGATAGTTATGTGGAAGGCACGTCCGATATCGCAGTTGTCCCCGAGTCACTCCCAAGCACGTGGGTTCAGAAGATGTCTCATGTTGTGCACGATTTGGAGGCGACATAAGCGAGGAAGTAAGATATCGAGGGTTGAAGTACATAAGTTTAGTGGAATGCATGGTGAGAAGAAGGCATAATGGTTTGGTGCTGAAGATTTGATGGGCCCAGATTTCTACGGATGCTCAGGCTGCACATAAGACATTCTTCTGCATAACTGTGTAGCAGATGGCTCATGACAATACCAGTCCCCCGTGTTTTGTCGTTCTCCTCACTCCGCGAGTCCAAAGCAGCCCGATCCTTGTTAACACTGAAATGTGGCCAAGCTTTCATGAAGGAGAATCATGCATGCTAGTTGATCTAGTCTCCTACTTTGGAAATGCTCAATCAGGCATTGGAGCCTCTTCAAAACATGCTTACTGACCTATCAAAGGCACATGGATGCATCCTGCAAGTAGATGCGTGTAACATGGCAAACACCAGTGTTCAGTGGTGCTAAGGTCAGAGGATCCACTCTGCTCATAATCCACAGATCGACCACACGGCAGACGAGCAGTCCCTCTGGAGCGTCATCGGACTGAGTGTACAGGGCCGTCGATTTGGCAGCATGGACGAATTCTTGTCAGCTAAATCCAGATGGTCAAGGCTGTTCGCGCGCAAATTCAGCTCCACAAGCCCTTTCGTGGACAGTCATACCAGACTGCTAAGTGGTCTCTGCCCACGTGCCCGACCCTCGCGATCTTCCACTGCATCCTTCCAGGGCACGATTGTGAACAAGCATATTTCCTATGGACCATGGCAATTCGATGTTGCAGTTCGCCACGAAACCGGTCTCCGCTTCTACAATGCCTACTTCAACCACCATTTAATGATGCATGAGGTTGGACTGGATGAGACCGTGACCATTTATGGTGGGGAGACGCCTTTCATGCGTGCTCTCACCTCCTTGGAATCCATGTTCGGTGTCGGTTCGCTGACTTCAGAACTGTCGCCTGGCGTAGACTGTCCTGCCGACGCCGTCTTCCTCGCTGTTCCCATCATTGTGAGTCCGTTTGTGGGTGCTAGGACAGTGCACAACGGCATCTGCATTTACGCCTCGGCTGCAGACGTGCACGAAGGCGCATTGCGCCGGTACGTTCAGTCGCACGGAGGGGATCCAACGCAACCTGACGCAGGTTACGCAACAGGGGTGGTGAGGAAGGCGCTCTATGTTGTGGTCCAGGCTGCCATCTTCAATTACCACTATGCCTTCGTTAGCATCTTTTCACCAAGCGGTGCTTATGCCAGTTACGTGGTTCCATCGGGCTACATCCACGTTGACGTGCCCACTTCCGATGACCACCTCTTCGGATACGTGTCTCCCAGACTTGATCTGCGTTTCAACGTCCATACTCACCACTTCCTCTTTTTCATTGACGCATTGGGGGTCAATAACACTGTGAGTCAATGAGTTTAAACATCCTATGGTAGTCGGTGTATGCAGGTGTACACGCGGTTGTAAGTATGCATGCGTAGAGAAGCTGATGTCATGGTACGACTCGTTACAAATAGGTCGAGTGGACACGAGTGTACGCAAAAGGGGAGAACGGTGGGCTAGATCGCATGAGCATGCAAGTGACGAAGGTACAGACTGAGCGTAGAAGGAAATACCAAGAAGGTGATCCAACCACCAGTCTAGCTATTTGTTTGGCCGGCACTACAGGTAGAGCTAACTCTCAGTGTCTGCAGATCATCAATACTGCCCCAGTGCCATCGATGGTATCGCAGAAATCGTCTGCTTCATTCGCCTGGATTCGGTCAGTCTTCTATCCTGTTAATATTCATCAACGCCAAACGATTGGACTCTTTTATTCGCCATGCACAGAATGTTTGCACTGCTATCCCAAGTGTCTTCGAAGGTTGAGCATGCCTTATTTTAACTTACCAATAAAGCTGCCCAGATCTTGTAATCTAATCCAAGTACATAATCTTGCTCCTTTCTCCTACCCCTTTTACCCAAAGTGAGTCATGCGATTTACCTAACTCTTGATTTGCCCTCAAACCACTTATTGAGGTGGTCCATTCCACTGTGCTATCACTTCATTGTGTTATGTACCGCTGAAGAGAAGTCGTCTTTACGTTCAAAATCAGATCAGTAGCCATCTGTAGAGGGTGACCGATCAGCTAGATCGCATGAGCATGCAAGTGCCGAAGGTATAGACTGAGCGTGGATGGAAATACCAACCACCAGTCTAGCTATTTGTTTGGCCGGCACTACAGGTAGAGCAAACTCTCAGTGTCTGCAGATCATCAATACTGCCCCAGTGCCATCGATGGTATCGCAGAAATCGTCTGCTTCGTTCGCCTGGGTTTGGTCAGTCTTCTATCCTGTTAATATTCTCTAACGGCAAACGATTGAACTCTTTAGTTCGCAATGCACAGAATGTATGCACTGCTATCTTAAGTGCCTTCGAAGGTTGAGCAGGCCTTATTTTAACTCACTAATTAGGCTGCCGAGAATACGCAATCTAATTGAAGTACATAGCGTGCTGTCAAGATAGTAGGTGGTTTGGGACCAATATTATCGAGTTTCCATTGGATTAAACAGCTAGCACAGCGCCCTTTGAATTGAACAGGTGCGCCCATGCCATGTTTGCCAAGTGAGAGTCGACCGCATCAAAATTCGTCTTTCAAGGAACTCTGTAAGCCATGAAACGCATTTGTCGCTCCTGTTGCAAGAGGCGGTCAATGCACATTCGTGGTCATGGATAGTGGCCTCAGGGTGAGTGTTAACAAAACAGCTACTATTTGCTTACGAGATGAGCAGTTGTAGTGGAAATGAAATGCGCCCGCATCCAAGCTTGCCATCCCCCATGTGGTCTCCTGTTCCGCTGGGTACGGTTGCTCAGCGTGCATCCGCGCACTACGATCACACGATGTTAACGCTCTTATTCCGCTTGTAGCACATTGTTGCTCCATGAAAACGCACATTCACACCTAGAAACGATTACTTGCACACCCTTATCGCTGCTAACACAGTTGACGGCAACTTGGCAGCCACCTAGCAAGCATGAACGCGAGCACCAACCAAGCGATGTGTGAATTGCACCACAAAATTAAGTTGGCCCACTATCGTGCATTCTTACACGTACTCACCTCTATGATCGTCCTATGCAGTCATAAAACCAGCAAGACTGTATAATCGGCGGTAGAGGTCAGAAAAGGCCAATTTTATAGGCTCATATGGGATTGCATCAAGTGTATAAGCACTCCATGTGTAGGCTATGAATGCAAAGCGCATTTCCATCTATGGTGACTCTCCAACTGCACCTTATTTTACTCGCGGTCTCCATTGTGCCCACAGAACCCGCACTGGCAACCGGTAAGGAGCTCATCTTCTATTGCTTTCCTCTAGTCAGTAACTGTGCAGAAGTATTTCAGCAAATGGGAACACTTTCTTCATGGTTAACTCTTGGACGAGCGCTGAAGTCTCCTCAGAAGGAGTTTGAGTGATTACGTTTGGTGGCTTAAGTGCATCTCTCCCTTTTCTCTCTTATTATGCCTCATAAGTTGGTACGATTGATTAGGCTCATTCACTCACTTCCCGTATGGCTTCGTGTCGTTTGTGCTGTCTCTTAAAGTGCCGTTGGACCCACACTAACTTGCAGCAGGCATGCCAATGCTGCGATGCGTTTCCATCTCAAAGAGATGGCTTCAGCTGCACGTGGGTGGAGTAAACGAAATTTTATGAATCGGTAGCACAACAATTCATGCTTAATTCCTCATCATGTGCAAGACACAGGGGAGGGAATAGCCTCATGTTGAGACGACCAGACCGACCCGAGATAAGCGGTAAGTAGCAGCGAAAGGCAGGAGGCAAAGAGGCTGTGGCGACTGGAGTGAGCAGAGCAGACTACAGCGATTTGTGTCGAACACCAACTGCTCTAATTAATGAACACCATTAAGAAATGAGGCGCAGAAATGCGTGGAGACAGTGGCCGTTGAGCTTTGGTCATTGTGACGTTGGCAGATTTGACGGAGGCGTAAGCCAGGGTGCCGGCGTCGTCACTGGCATCATTACACAACATGTCACTTTCTCATGGTCAGCGAACACGTGCCTACTGAATTTAACCGTACTAAACTGCTCTTTTTGGCTTGTTGATGGCCAGCCAATGGTGCCGTAGCCCACGTGTGTATGCATGACAAATGATGCCCAAGTAATCAACCAATCGTACTGAACTGCACGTGTCTATATATGGCAGAGATCGCCTCGATGCACAGCACTAGCAGAGGTAAGCTTCACTCACCACCTCGAGATTCCACAGTTGTCATGTGCATCTTTTGTCCGAGACAATGAGCTGTGCTCGTGGCATGAGTAAATTCTGCACTCCATTTTGCCTGTTCATCTAAAATTGCACGTTTAAATCACACTTCGAGGAGATCATTGGCCACGTGCATCCTTACGAGAGAGCGTGCTTCACATTCCTGTTTTCCACTTTGGTAATGTAGCATACCACGCAGCAACCGCAAGACATGCCATTGTGACATGTTAACTTGCGTCTTTTTAATTGCCTTTTGCTGGTAGGTGAGTGAACGTGTGCGCACGGAGCCAAAGGACAGCTGGACTTCACCGCAGACCACAACCACGGTGCACAATTACACTGCGGTGTGCGTTGAGGCCGACTATCCCGAGCTGATGCAGCACGAGCTGTGGGCGTGCGTTGACTACGACAACTGTCCAAGCATGACCGACACGTCGCCTCACACACTGGGCTCGTGTTGAGTGTCGGGAGGCCGACTGTCTCAGCCCATCCCTCCACCCTACATCCATGGCAGCTTCGAGCATTGTAAACATATTTTTATTGCATTTCATCTTCATGGCTCATCTTGGTGTTCGTGGGCATGCATCACCAGTTGTATGGTGGTTCAATTCATTGCATCCACTCCTCATTAGGGAACGAGCCCTCGCCTTCAATCCATTGACTGACTGACTGACTGACTGTCTATCAGAGGCTGTAGCAAACATCAGGAGGATGGACTGACGGCATCTCGTTTCTCCGACCTCAAATGTGCCCTCCCACCCACTTGCCCCATGCTGAACGATGTACTGGATAATGATTGTGGTGGGCAATTTGGCTGATGTTGTGGTAGGACGGCGTGGAACGAAGGTCATCGTAAGTGTGGAGAAATGTTGAGGTGTACACGACCTCAGGTTGCAAGCTGTGAAGAGAGATGGGTGAGATGAAGCTGCGGTTATTTCTAAAACGTGTTCTTATTTCCCCGCTTATCCTCTTTAGCCATGCTTCAATCATAATACCTTCAAAGCACAATTTGAACACTATGTGCGACATGGTTAGTGGTAGAATGGAAAGCATTCACTGCTTGAACATCGTGCCTTGAAAGTTCAGTTCGATTCGTCACCTCTACACAACGAACCACCTAATTGCTCAGAAGCTCCGTCGTTCGCCACTGATCCACTCCGTCGTCAATGATTCATTCAACTGCTGGTCTATTCTCACTCTGTTCGGAAAGTCAAGTACGCTTAGATGCAGGCAGTGTGGCTGCTGTCAGTGGAGGCCGAGAGTGAACTAGGTGGGGTAGGAGGACTGCGAAGGGGACGAAACAAAGTGAACTTTCACGACACGATGGCCAAGCTGTGTATTATTTCCACCCTACCACGAACCGTGGAGCATATTCTGCTCACATTTACTTTGGAAGCGGCACGAAGTGTCCATTGTGGTTGGCTGCCAAGCAGAGGCGTACCGAGCCACATCCAAGCCTTTTTTGCTCACTTACACGCTTTGCGCATCACATTATCAGCACGCATCCACATCCCCACCAGCCTCACTGATGCTCGAGGACTTGCAGCAGACAAGTGGTGCCCACACGTCTCTCATGCCGCATCCGTATGCGCCTCCGATCGCATCGCCCAGTGGGTGCTTCCCTGTGAACGTGAATTTACCTCGTGTTCAGGTCTGTTGCGAGATGAGCAAGGTAGAAGAAGGGAGTTGCTACTGCCATGTGGAGGTACACTTGGCTGCATCCCAACTGCTACATTGAGATGGCAATCGTGGCAGCTCCGAGTGTAGTGGGAATGACGGCTATTTTGTTTAGTTAGAGCACTTATGGAAGAGTTGACGAGAATGCGAAGTTCGTTGTTGTGGCTGTTGTTTCTATCGTGTTGGAATGCGTCTTGGCTCGTTGTCCCACTTAAGCATTCAGAAGTTGCAAAGCTGTTGGATAAATCAACAAAAGCAGCTCAAGTCAGCCTAGGAAACTCAGCTAGTGACAAATTGGGCGACGCCGGCGTGGCTCGCTGTTGAAGTAATTAAAAGTGCCTAGTGCTGGAGGCGTCAGCAGGAGGCTGCGCGTGGGCAGATGTCAACAGGATGATTCAATCCAAAGTAACTTCACACTCAAACGGGTGAATAGGTAATGCCACCGCCTCCTCATGCGCCCTCACGCCATTTGAACCAACTCAGTCTGTCTCCTTATTTGGAGAATGGTTTATTTGCAAAGCACGTGATGGCTGACGTGGATTATGTGCTACCTCTGTGACTATCGTTTGAAGCCGAAGGAAGCTTACTGCCTTGACCCGTTACCAGCATCAAGCACTAGACGGTGAGGCAAAGGAGAAGCTCAGTTCACGTAGATGACAAGTGGCGAGGCACTTGTAGCCCTTTTCATTCAGGTGTTTGGCACGTTCTAATGACATGCCTCAAGGCGTGGAGGGGGATTGGGTCAGCTTTGCAATGCATGAAGGCATCATTTTCTCCGGCGTTATTTCTGCTACGCTTTTGAGCCACTGCATGGTAACGCCCAGACGACCAAGGCTGAAGTGCTCCTCCACCCTATCAAGTGCGCTCGACCTGCTAGCATCTGCCAAAGCTCCTGCGAGCCACCGCAGGCAACTCAGATCTCTCCATGAAGGCGATTGGTATTCCTTTTGCAAGGAGCACAACGATGCACTCAAATCATGCTTATCCGACACCACGACTCTCATTCCAGGGAGGAGATGGCAGCAGAAACAGAGTTAGGGGAGGACAGCCGAAAGTTGTGCTGTGAGCAACTGCGCACTTTGTGTTTGGTGCGCTGTAAATTGCTCCAGTTTGCGTTTGTCTGGTAGTACGGCTACTCTCGCATTTCTCTCATACAGCTGAATTGACGAGCTTGTGAATTGCGTAGGCTTGTGCGCTAGCATTAAATGACTCAAATTGAAGATCTGCTGCCGTCAGGCACGGCACTGCCTATATTCAATTAGCCACATCTCTTGCCATTGAAGTGCCTTTAGATGCTAGGATGGACGACACAGGTTAGACACCGCTCACGTAGCACAACTCCGAAGCACAGCTTAATGGATGTCGATACGGATTCTTTTAGTGCTTCCTACGTTGCATAAGCTGCATCTGCGACTCGTCTGTGATGCTGGCTGCACTTGGATGGGCGGATGAGGGAAAGATTAACAGTGGTTGACAGCCGCAGTACTGCTCACACAATTCCCCATCCAGCGTTCGAGCGGCGACGGGACAGGAGTTGTGGATGTCGATTTCAGGTTGCTCGCAGGATGGAAGAGTTGGTCGCCAACTAATAAGACAACAGAGTGGGACTCTTGTTCACTCCTGGTGTGCCTTGCTTATCATTCCCTGCCTAAGGCGCTTTTATGCAAAGATGTAGCGATGTGATGATTGGGCAGACACGGTGTCTGTTAGAGCACGTAGCGTCCCAATGTAGCACTTAGGCAACCAGTTATGCTGCGATGTGATAAATGAGGAGTTGAGATCGGAAACGAGGCGTGTCATGCAGATCATTGTAACCGTGTGATTTGGCAGGTGGCAAGCATTACATCAAATGCAGCGCGTCTACCTGTGAATACCTTTCGGCGCAAGTCAGCCATCATTTAGCCTCAACGCTGCATCGAATCGTGTAGACAGGCCCTTTATATAGGTGTCTCGTGTTCCTATTCGGCATTTTTAGCTTACCCATTAACGACAGTGGATTCGTACCAGAGAAGGTGTTGACCGCCTTGTTGGAGACACGCACAAACCCGTGCGGTTTTGACAATCGGCATTAATCCGCGCAAAGAATTGGAGAGTAAGGCATTTAAACCTATGCATGGCCACCGTTCTGCTCCAGCATTACCTCGGCATGCCTTCGCCCTCCCCATGCTGATCTGGCACAAACATGGCCAAACGACTCGGGGGGCGCATTTTTTGGTGCACAAAATGACAAGTGAGCAGCGGATGAAAATAATGGTCAGCCAACGAGAGCAGATTGGTGCGGTTCCGTTGTGCCATCTAGAACGTAATTCATACACCATAATTCGTGCTAAAGTATGCCCGAAACAGGGTCGCACAAGCGGAACCCACCTTTACATCTGCATTGTAGTGAAAGCTGGCAATTGCCAAGTCGGAATTGTGCCCTCTCATCCTATGATCATGCCCTATTCAGTGGGAGCGAAGGGTGGATTTGCCACCTTGGTTGTAAGATTGCTCCATCATTGCAGAGCATGCACAATGGCTGTGGGACAGGCTGTGGTTAACAGGGACAATCAACCCTCACTTCTTAAGTAACGATCACACACTCAGTGGGTGATTTCACTGCTATCCTGACCAAAGTGCTTCCAATGCGCAGGCCGTGGGCCACAATAGACGTGTATCTGCTCCTGGAAATGGAATGTTTGGCGTGGTTGTGAATGCGAGTAAGAGTTTCCCTTGATGCGTTCCAAGTCACGTGTGCGCCCACCACACAGGCAAATGTCACTCCTTTTGCACTCAGAGTCATCGCCTCCACCTATTTAGAGATGGAAGTGCGGATGAAGCCAAGTGCAGCTGCACATGCCTACACCTATGCCTATTAAGTCAAGAAATTCACGTGTTTATAATAGGATTCACTAATTGCCCGAAGCCAAGAGCATGAAGATCTTTCCCCATGGCAGTCATAGAGACGGCGAAGAAAATTAAAATAGGCTAGAAGATCTTCAAACCGTGCTCTATATTTGCGCAGAACCTCACTTCCACATGGTGGGCGGGCGCTTTGCACGGTAAACACCACTGTTTCAAACTGTTGGTTGGTGCCCAAGTAATTAGCCAATCATACTGAACTCCACGTGTCTATATATGGCAGAGATTGCCTCGATGCACAGCACCAGCAGAGGTAAGCTTCACTCACCACCTCGAGATTCCACAGTTGTCATGTGCATCTTTTGTCCGAGACAATGAGCTGTGCTCGTGGCATGAGTAAATTCTGCACTCCAATTTGCCTGTTCATCTACAATTGCACGTATAAATCACACTTCGCAGAGATCATTGGCCAAATGCATCCTTACGAGAGAGCGTGCTTCACATTCCTGTTTTCCACTTTGGTAATGTAGCATACCACGCAGCAACCGCAAGACATGCCATTGTGACATGTTAACTTGCGTCTTTTTAATTGCCTTTTGCTGGTAGGTGAGTGAACGTGTGCGCACGGAGCCAATGGACAGCTGGACTTCACCGCAGACCACAACCACGGTGCACAATTACACTGCGGTGTGCGTTGAGGCCGACTATCCCGAGCTGATGCAGCACGAGCTGTGGGCGTGCGTTGACTACGACAACTGTCCAAGCATGACCGACACGTCGCCTCACACACTGGGCTCGTGTTGAGTGTCGGGAGGCCGACTGTCTCAGCCCATCCCTCCACCCTGCATCCATGGCAGCTCTCAGCATTGTAAATATATTCTTATTGCATTCCATCTTCTTGGCTCATTTTGGTGTTCGTGGGCAAGCAGCACCAATCTTAGGGTGGTTCAATTCTTTGCATCCACTCCTCATCAGGGAACGAGCCCTCGCCTTCCCCTACACTCTACGCTCCATCACTTGCATGTGCTCACGTCAAGTGATGCGTCGATTGTCGTTGCTGCCTACCAAGGCGAAAATTGGTTTACTACCACTAAGGACAACGGGCTAGCTGCATTATCTGCAATTTTAATCATTAATCGGCTTTGGCCATGCACTAAAGCTGCACAGTGTGGCTACGCTTTACTTCGTTGCCTCAAATCCTTCCGATTATATCCCAGTGAATGCTCACCTCGCCTTTGGGTCGCAGGCTGCGTACATTTTGGTGCAGAAATAAGAGGTTGTATAAGGAGTCATCGGTTCACCTTTCTCAATGACTGCACTTTGTGCGGGCTAGTTGTGAATGCTGCAGTGCTCACGTCCCCTTACCAGTTCTTTCCGAACTCTTCGTAGAAACACCCCACCGCGAAGCAATAGAAATTTAAGCAAGATGTCTCACGCTGACCATTGTTTCCTACCCTCCTCTCAAACAGCTGCAGTGCACAATGAGATCAACGGTTCCCCTCTTTGACGATTTCAAGTCATGCCTGTGGCTCACTACACTCCGCACTTAACTCTCGTTAAACGTAAATGTTTTCGGTGAATGCATAACTGGAAGAGGCTGCAAATGTAGGCATGGCTTGAGGAGGTGCAAATGGTTAGAGATCTCTTGTAATGCAATATATGTCGCTCACGGTTTGTCTCTTCCCTGGCAAACGAGACATGTGCATTGCATTTGTTCGTGCCCACCCACAGAAGTAGGGGAACACTGCAGAAGCCGGCTACTAATTTTCCTAAACACAACAAATATTGACTTAGCAGTTAAGCCAAGGCGACTGGATGTGCATTTGCAGAACGTCCCGCTGACCAAAGTCTGCAATGGATGCAGCTCAAGACTTGCATCGTGCAAACCTGGAGTCGTGATGGTCTGTCAGCCACTCCCTTCTTCTATTTTGCTCATCTCTCAACACATCAACAGCGAGTGAAGCCAACTTCACCCAGTTTGGGAACAACTGAATTTCCTAGGCTGATTTTAGCTTCTTTTGTTAATTTGTCCAACAGAATTGCAACTTCTCAATGCTTGGATGGGACAACGAGCCAAGATGCGTTCATACACGACAGCAACAACAGCAACAACAACGGCCTTCTCATTCTCGCCCACTCTGCGATAAGTGCATTGCCACATGACTTCGCGTCCTGCTCTCACTGCACAAAATAACCGTCTTTCCCACTACACTCGGAGCTGCCATGATTGCCATCTCCAAGTAGCTGTTTTGATGCAGCCAAGTGTACCTCCACATGCCATAGCAAGTCGCTTCTTCTATCTTGCTTTTCTCGCAACACGGCGAACACGATGTAAATTCACGCTCACAGGAAAGCATTCACTGCCTGATACGATCGATCGGAGGCGCATACGGATGCGGCATGAGAGACGTGTGGGCACCACGTGTCTGCTGCAAGTCCTCGAACATCAGTGAGGCTGGTGGGGATGTGTGGATGCGTGCCGATAATGTGATGCACAAAGCGTGTAAGTGAGCATGAAATACTTGGAAACGGTTCGGCACGCCTCTGCTTGGCAGCCAGCCACATTGGACTCTTTGTGCTGCGCTTGGTGAGTGGCCGCGTAAAGAGGCTTGTGCTTGTTTAAATGAATGCGGCTAGCATGAGACAGCATTGCGTAAAGCGTAGGTGAGAAGCTCCTAAAGCATTTCCCGAAGCGTCAGGTGGAGGAATGTTCTTGTGGCAGTGTAGTATTGAGGACGATCAGAATGGCAGTTGACATGCCTAATATTAATGACAAGGTCACAATGTGGACTCCTGAGTCGTGGTGTAGATATCCTTAAGCATAATAAAGTTTTGAGCTGGCATGATAAGGAGGAGTTGACGAGACCTACCTCCTTTTAAGTGCAACGTGTTAACTGCCACTCATTTTCTACAAAATTTAATGTGAGCAAGTCGTTCTAAGATTGTGGCTGATAGTGTGCATAGAAGGCATCACACTGCTTTGTAAAGTCCTTTCTAGGACTAGGAGATCTAACGAACTTATGGGACAGTGATGCCTTCCTGTTCCCTCTTGCCTTGAGTCCAATGCATTGTGAGGATAGCAGTGGCGAATGCCACGTTGTGCTTGCCACGCGGTGTCCCAGTTCATGCGGCACCACATTTCGAGGAACACTGACAGCATGAAGGACAGGCGTTGTGGCGATCGAAGTGTAAGCTGCTACTCTTTGCGGACAGGTAGACCGGGTGTAGCGGAAATGAAAACAGACATAGCTCCAGTCACTCGAATTCCACTGTGTCAACACAAACGAGTACTACCGTTATGGCAGCATCGCGACTGGAACAAAGCCTGTCCATAAACTTGGTACAGCGCGTACTCCACTCCATCAGTGCGTCACTTGTAGCAGGACCACTGCTGACGTTGGGGAGAGGGGTACTGGAACGGTGTTTTGACTGCATTGACAGGCTGGTCGTACGTGGACGACATGGCCTTCTCGCAGCACATTCCACCTTTGACCATAAAGCTGCAACTACACAACTGCCATCATGGACACTTCCTAGTCTGCGCTGTCCAGTGCATTCCACCTGCACACACAAGGACCTACACAAGATGGGCATGATAAATTCGGCATTGCCGAAGTATAAGCAATTACTTGCACCTGGATCTCATCATCTTAGTGTCCGCTTGATGCATGTGCTCCATTTCCTCCCCAAATTACCGCAGTTATCTAGTGCTGTGCAATGATGAGATTCGTTCACCATGAAATTCACAGCACCCTCTCTGCCTGCACGGCAGGGAAGATTGCCTGTGGCGTGAGTCGACTAGTCATGATATTGCCAAATTGAAGCATGGCAATCCTTGCTGATGAAACTGAAGTGAGTTTCCTGCAATGATCTTACGGGAAATTTGCGTGTGTGTCCTGGGTAGGTTTGCGCACTACTATCTGTGAAGTTAATGGTAGATTTGAAGGGTGGCAACCATGACTCACGGAAGTTTAGCCAATGGATTTACCAATGTTCGATCACCGGCTGCTCCTCATCTCAGTGGTAGAGGATGGTCTACTAGCTATAATTTTTGGGAGGATGTTTGCCAATGAATTGTCAACGCAGAATGGAACCTATTTGGGCAGTTTGGGAGGCGTAAGCAAAGAGGTGTGCTTTCGCCGATGCCAATATCAAGAAGACTAGCGTTTAAGTGCCTTCACAATTAAGCAGGTTTATTTTCTATGTCACTAGCTTTGAACAGAGGCTTCGATCTTTCTACCTCAATTTTATAAGCGTCCGTCTATCCTCCTTTGTGCTACAGTCTCTTCTAGACCCTCCGTTAGTAGGTCAGTCAATGGGCGGAATGAGGCTGAACTCATCTAAGGCGCGAATGGGAATGCCTTGTGCTGGTGCCTGAAAGACATTATGATCCACCAGCCCACACGCCGGTCTGTCTATGCGGCTAAAGAGTCATTCTTCGTCCTAAGTGGTAAAAGGCATCCTTAGGTTCTGCATAATTATGCACTAAATGACGACACGGGAAGTAAGAAACACAATGTGTCACAGTAGGTTGTTCGTTGCCGCCTCGAAGAATGGGCAAGGCGTTTGCACATAGCCTATGCTCTGCATGCTGTGCGTTGGAGAAGAAATGCCAAATTCTAACAGAGAAGCTCCCAGTCGTTTCGAATGAGGTGAAGTATGTGTGGAGGCGGTGGCAGGGAAGCTTCAGTCATCCTGACGTTGGCATCGGCCCACGCACAGCCTCTTGCTGACGCCTCCGAGATGGGTAACTTTAGTCCTAAGTCGAAGCGTGCTATCTCATTTGCACAATTTGATACTCATCATCGAATGTGAAATGCGAAATAATGCGAAGGCGTGTAATGCTCTTTGGAATGCGAATGAAGGCAATGCAGCCCATTTGATGTAGCTTTGCTGCTTTACCGCAATTTGCGAGGTATATTTAATGTGGTTAGAGCACTTAAACCAGCCTATCACAACAGCGGCATCGATGGTATCAAATGCGACACGCATCTCTGCCCATCTCCCTTCTCGCAAATCATGGCAAATCCTTGAACCCTCCGAACTGATTGCTTTAGGCCTTTGCTTGCAGACGTCGACGAATTTGAACTGCACGTGGTCCACAGTGAAATAAAGAAAGTTGATCCTTACAATCAGAACCGCTACCAATGCACCGTCAGCGCGGGATGAGACCCATTTGGGCGGTTCTGCAGGCGTCAGCAAGGAGGTGTGCTTGGGCTGATGCCAACATCAAGAAGACTAGCGCTTTGTTGCCTTCAAAATTTGGTTAGTGTGCTTCTTATGTCACCAGCGTCTTACACCGCTCCAAATAAGTTAAAACAGGTCAGATTATTCTGCCCAAATCTTATAGGCGTTCTATTCCATGAAAGGCACATGGCGGAGCATTGATTAAGCGCGATTAATCTGACTGTTGTTTGGGGCGGTGACAAACACTCCGCTGTGATGCGGGGTCAGGTGTTTGGCTTTTAGACCTCCCTATGGCCCAACGAACCACAATACCTTGTCAGAAGCAAGGCGCGATTGGGAATGCTTCGTCCCACCAGCTCACATGTCGGTCTGTCTATGCGACTAAAGAGTCATCCTTCCTCCTGAGTGTTAAAAAGCATCCTTAGGTTATGCGCGATTTCGCACTTAATGCTGACACGGGAACTAAGAAAGACAGTGGAAGCTTTGTGGAGTCTGCCACTTGCTTTCGGTCAGGAGAGAAGGAAGGACGTCCATTCACGCCTTGTGCAGACACACAACAAACATTGAGCCCAATTCTTCCACCATTGTGTAGAATCAACCCTCGATATGGATTGCGAGCCCATTCGACCCTTTAGGTAGTGGATGTGCGACAAACTCAGCATGGAGTACGATCTGCGAGGCAAGAACACGAATGCTGAGATCAACGAGGAGGAGAGGAGACAAGTACACACATGTATTTACAATGTGAAAGACATCATGGGTAGGGGATGGGGATGTGCTGCCGCAGGAAGGGCATCAACGTGGGGGCAGGGGCAAATGCATGAGTTGTGGAGTCGATCACTCGCGGCGAATCAGCACAGCCTACTCGCGTGCGCGTTTCATCCTGCACCAACTGCGGAGAGTCAACCTCACCGACATCCGAAGTGTCACTCCCACGTGCTGTTGTTGATGTTCGCCACAAGGCTCAGTTGTCCGTTCCTTCCTTGCCATGAGTCCCACACACCTACCTGGAGAAGGCAAATACAAAAGCACAAATTAGCCCACTGAACCACAGCCGCACCTTTCGTCTAACACTCAACACATTCTCTTTCTGACGGTATGCGAGACTCCGTGAATGCATTTCGCTTGCCCCGGCAGGCGCGACAAACTTGCCACAGAGCCGAGACAGCATTGTGCAAGGTGTAGTGCGGAGCATAGCTCTGCTACGCAGCTTTGCTAGGGTGCAACTCGAATCCTTACGCAGAACACTGAGAAGGCAGCTGCTGAACTCCGTGATGCTGGCGGTGATGAAGAGCGAAGTCGATGTTGGATAGGGTGCGTAACTGCTGTCATATATAGAGGACCGAGCTCTGCTACCATTGGCTGCCTCCAAGCAGACCTCCGAGAGGCAGGTTGAGAAAGGTGAAAATTGGTAACCATCGTGCACGCCTACAGAGTGGAAGCGGGCTCACTGTGACTGAGTCAGTGAGTTATGCACGAATTTGCTTAATTTAGTGCCACTGGGGCCCACAATATGGTGTCTCACAAGCAAGTGTTAGTTCTCACACTTGCCTTCAATCATCATCTCTTAGGCCAGCCGAGTGCTCTTGCGGGTTGCGAAGTAAGCGAGTACTTTTGTGTGCATTTCAGGGTGACTTGGTCAGCATTTTGGCATTTACCTGCTAGTGTTTCACGCCAAACGTTTGGTGGATGACATTCTTTTCTATCTGTTTTGCGTGTCCTGCATCACGCATTGGTAGCAGTTCTGATTGTAAGGATCAACTTTCTTTATTTCACTGTGGACCACGTGCAGTTCAAATTTGTCGACGTCTGCAAGCAAAGGTCTAAAGCAATCAGTTCTGAGGGTTCAAGGATTTGCCATGATTTGCGAGAAGGGAGATGGGCAGAGATGCGTGTCGCATTTGATACCATCGATGCCGCTGTTGTGATAGGCTGGTTTAAGTGCTCTAACCACATTAAATATACCTCGCAAATTGCGGTAAAGCAGCAAAGCTACATCGAATGGGCTGCGTTGCCTTCTTTCGCATTCTCAATACCATTACGCGCTTACTTATTTCTAATCGCACCATTCTGCTTGCTTATAGAAACGAAAGCTATTGAATGAGTTCAACAATTTCACTAGATTTAGGTTCTCTCCTACGGCACGCACAATCCTTTTGGGCTGACTGGGCACAAATACAGCTAAATAAATAACAATATGGGCAAATTTTGCTAAGTGAGCTGATGGACAGGAGCACGCAATTAAGTAGCAAAGCGAATGACAAATATGGTAAACCAATATCGCGCAGTATCAGCCCTGCAACCTTAATCAGGAAGGATGCCCTAATGATAGACGAATCGTTTAATGGAGGTTTGGTAAAAATTTTGGCCACATCCTGCCCTTAAAACTTATCCAATGCTCCCTCCTATTACACTCTTTGAAGCAACGATATTGGGGACACGTTTAACAATTCACTGTGGCCTCATCTCTCCGATGCCTCATCGCAGCTTGCAAACTGAGCTCGGGTACTTCTCAACATTTCTCGTCATTTTCGACGACCTTTGTTCGGCGTTGCCCTACTCCTCCATCAGCCAGATTACCCACCACATTCAAAATGCCGCGAAGCCGACACGATGGGAAGAGCAGCACATCATATAGCATTAGGCGGTTGGGTGGGCGAACACATTTGTGGTCGGAGATATGCGATGCTATCCGTCCATCCTCCACTGAACAGTGATAGCACCACCTAATCGCCACGGCGAGCATTGAGCCGCATTCCATGCAGTGAGTCAATCCTTGCTGATGAAACTGCAATGCGTCTTCTGTGTAGTGACCTGATGGCATTTTGCATGTGGTCTGGGTAGGTTTGCGTACTCCTCTCTGTGAAGTTAAGGGCAGAACTGAAGGTTGGCAACCATGATTCACGGACGTTTAGCCAGTGTATTTACCAATGTTCGACCACCGGCTGCTCCTCATCTCAGTCGTAGAGGATGTTCTCATGGCTATAAATGGACGAGGATGTATGGCAATGCATTGTCAGCGCGGAATGGCACCCATCTATGCGGTCTGGGAGGCGTCAGCAAGGAGGTGTGCTTAGGCAGCTGCCAATATCAAGAAGACTGGCGTTTAAGTGCCTTCACCATTAAGCAGGTGTATTTCTTATGTCACTAGCTTCGCAAACTGGCTAAGGTCTTTCTCCCTCCACTTTATATGCGTCCGTCCGACCTCCTGTGGACTACAGTGTCTGCCAGAGAGTCAGTAAGTTAGTCAGAAAGTCAATGGTCGGAAGGCGGCAAAGCTCATAACAGACGCAATGGGAAGTGGCTCGTGTTTGTGCCAGATCAAGCTTATGACCCGCCATCCCACATGTAGGTTCGTCTATGCGACTAAACAGTCATTCTTCGTCCTAAGTTGTAAAAAGCATCCTTATCTTCTGCGCGATTTCGCACTAAATGGTGAGACCGGAAGTGAGATAGATAGTGAACGCTATGTGGACAAGCACAATGTAAGAGAAATTACGTGTCTAGAAGTCTGTGGGTGCAGACGAATGCGTTCCTCTTTATTGTCGTGCATTAAAAGTCAGTATTGGCCATCACAAGACCCATGAAACTTCCCTCCACTTCGACACATCTAGACCTCTCGAATTCACTTTATTCCTCAGTTCTGCAAAGCCGTCAAACGCATTTCCCTAACCGGCACCTGCTCCACATTTTCGAACAACTTGAAATAAAAACTTAATCAGTTTTACTGCTTCCTTCATGAGGCATGATTGATAGTATCCTTTGATGCGTGCTGATTCGCCAGATAACGGCCTCATTTATAAACTCCCCTGCTTTGTAAGCCTAATGAAGGGCGAAATTTGCCTACCAAAACATATTTCCCCAAATGAGACCGCATTGTTGGCTGGTGTCTGTGTGAGTTTGCGAAACTGAGAACCAAAAATCAATAAAATAGAAGACATGCAGTTGCTAAACGACACCGAAAGGAACAACGGCCTCCTCTAACTTGCATGCGTGCGTGCATTAGGAAGACTAAATGGAGCGAGTTCGATGCGAAAGGTGATTCTGGCCAGAGATTTATCGACATGCATGTGTGCGAGCGTAGGCGGTGAGGTGAACTGATGCAAAAAAGGGAAAGATGGGTTAGAGCACGGTGATGTGCTAGCTGAGCAATCAGAGCCATTTGGAACCCTGTAGTTATTACGCCTACTTTCCTTGGCACAATGCGACACGTCAAGCGTAATGCTTCCGAGCACTGTTGATGCTCGGAGCAGCTTAGCAACACTATGGATGTGATGGGAAATGCTGACAAGCGATTCCTCAGTGATGAATTCAGTGTGCTTCAAAACTATTTCTAACACTGCTTTGGGCCACGATAGGCCGCAGCTGCTCCATGCGATGGAATAATTGTTGAGGAGGTGAGTGTGAGAGAACGCTGGGTTACATGACTTCCTGCATCACTTGTGTCCTCATTGTACATGCAACTGTCACTGCTTTTACATTCAGACCCATCATTTCAAGAAGTTTCAAAGTGGAAGACCAAATGCAATTAAGTGCAATTCTACCTGACTACGTCCACGCAGATCACGTCTCTAAATTCACGTGTTTATGATTTTATTCACTACTTTGCGAAAACTAAACGCTAGCGGACAATTCACATTGCAGTCATGTCGACGGCGGATAAAATTTAATGGACTTTTCTAACGTCGCTGTTGCGAGTCCTTTCACAACAAGGCCGTTCACCGAATCTCATAGGTTCGGTAACGAAGCTGCAAAAGGCGAGGACAACGCTGTTGGTAATGCCAAAGCAGTTGCGTTCGCGTGCGCTTGCCTTTCTCTGTTTTAGCATCCATCCCATGTAGACACAGCACCAACCCTCTACATTGGCACATTTCATTGGTACGGTGTTGGCAGCCCACAGGTTGCACTTCTGCGCATGGCGAAGTTCGCATGTGATGAAACGCAAATACCTTTCTTCGCCCAACCACCATGAAGGTTCCTAGTAGAGCGGGTTGGCTAGTTACGTAAATGCGAATGCAGAGCGTTTCTGCCAACCGCAAGCAGTGTATCATCAGTTTTGAATTAGTTCATGCTAGAAGGACCCGCGTGCGTTTGGTGGGAGTGCAGATTAAAAAGGAAGCGCACCATTAAGAAATGAGGCGGAGAGATGCGTGAAGACAGTGGCCGTTGAGCTTTGGTCATTGTGAAGTTGGCAGCTTTGACGGAGGCGTGAGCTAGGGTGCCGGCGTCGTCACTGGCATCATTACACAACATGTCACTTCCGCATGGTGGGCGAGCATGCGGCTATTAAATCTTGCCGTACTAAACTGCTCCTTTTGGCTTGTTGATGGCAAGCCATTGGTGCCGTAGCCCACGTGTGCATGCATGAGAGATGGTGGCAGGGCATACCTCGACGCGCAGCACTAGCAGAAGTAAACTTCACTCACCACCTCGAGATTCCACAGTTTTCATGTGCATCTTTTGTCCGAGACAATGAGCTGTGCTCGTGGCATGGGTAAATTCTGCACTCCAATTTGCCTGTTCATCTACATTTGCACGTATAAATCACACTTCGCAGAGATTATTGGCCACGTGCATCCTTACGAGAGCGCGGGTTTCACATTCCTGTTTTCATAAGAAGCACACTAACTAAATTTTGAAGGCACCCAAGCGCTAGTCTTCTTGATGTTGGCATTAGCCGAAGCACACCTCCTCGCGGACGCATGCAGAACCGCTCAAATGTGTGCATTTTCGCACTGACAATGCATTGGCAAACATCCTCGTCGATTTATGGCCATGAGACCATCTTCTATGGTTGGGCGTAGGAGCAGTCAGTGATTGAACACCGGGAAAGAGATTGACAGTACGTCCGTGAGTCATGGTTGCCAATTATCACCTCTGCCACTAACATCACGGACAGGAGTACACAAACCCACCCAGAACACACAAGATAATTGCCCATCAGGTCACTACACAGAAGAGCAAGCAGAACGGTACGCTTAGAAATGAGTGGGCACAGCCACTCCTGGCGACAAGGCTTCAAGCGTTTTAACCTTCAGACTTTGGTGTAAATTGGCACGAAATCCAAGAACTTATTAGGTCTGAGAGTAGCTTAAAAAGCGGTCAAAATTATCGAAAGCATACAATCGCCCATGTTGGAAAACTTAACTAATTTAAATGCAAATTAGCTCAGCAAGATCAGCTAGGTGTAACCAAAAAAGATTTTTAAATTTATAAATATTATTCAAACGATGGTTTTAGACTTGAAGGCGTCAGCAGAAGACTGTGCGTGGGCTGATGTGAATGGCGACATGACTGCAGCCGAAGCGCCCCTGCATTTAAAGCGGAGCGCACTTTATGCCGTCGCCCATGGACCTATCCACACACCAACGCAACCAACTCATGTCTGGCGTTTGTTCGCCATGCCACTCCGATGGTCTCACGCACACTGATGAGGATACGCCATCTGCCGTGGCACATTGTCAATAATATTGCTGTCATTCCTTCGAGAGGCACTCACTGAATCGTGCACAATCTCATTCTACTCAGTCCTGCCATACCCACATGTGCGACAGCGATGATTCCCTAACGTAGTGCACGTTAATGTGCATCAGCTGAAGGAGACCATTGTTCGCTTGAGATTCGTTGAGCAATTATATTTATTCCATCCATTTTATACTGTTTCTAAGTTTGGGAAACCTGAACAGAGACTAGTCGGCAATGCAATTACGATGAATACGAGAGTGCACAAAGCGAATTGGTTTGTAAATTAGACTTTAATCCAGCCAACGCGCTGAGTGAGTCCGTGACATCCTGGCACGAATTCTTCCCACTCAAATGGTCTAAACGTTACCAGAGCCACTTTAATTTCACGTGTAGTGGCAACGATGACCTCCGTTCAGCACAGCCCTACTCCACTATCAGCCAGATTACCCACCACATTCATACTGCCGCAAAGCCGACACGATAGGAAGAGCAGCACATCGTTCAGCATGGGGCAAGTGGGTGGGCGGACGCAGTTGAGGTCGGAGAAATTAGATGCTGTAGATCTACATTCCGTTCCTCATTCTTTTCAGCCAACAGTCTTAAATTTTCTGAGCTTGTACTACGAGGCAGAGTCATGGTTTGAGCTGTGGACTAGAGATGCACAGCACTTTACTCGCCTACATACCATTTTCGCATTTGATGAAAGGACATTGCCCCCCACCGCTTAAGTACACTGCTAATCCGCCACATCTACATCCAATCTCTACCACCGTCGATCAGATGAAGGTAACGATTTGGGATAGGAAGAAGTCTGCTGGGGGATGCGGTCGGTTGGTCATCCAATGTCCATTAACACTGACCTAGACATATGGAAAGGACCAATTGATGAGTGCTGTTTTGGATTGGTGAAAGATTTAGTATCGCTTCTTCAAACACATTAGGTACACTAAATGCTTCAACACTCGTCCTCGCGCCGAGGACCCCATCAGTTAGTAAGGCCTGACAGACCACTTCAGCTCCATGGTTGCACTTTAAATCCTACAATCCCATCAGCTTAAAGCGTCAATATTCGAGGACACGGCAAAGTAGGCAATTTATTCGTCTTACCTGAGCTGCTACAATAGCCGCATTTGCGAGTGGTTTCAAAACTACGAACTGAAAGCTTCCATGATATGTTACATTCATTGGCGAATTATTAACAAATCCGCATCGCATTTCCTCTGGTCCTGCAGCCGAACACAAGCGAACAAAGTGCACATTCCTCGTCACCTCGTCAATCTACGACTGGCGATGCATGCCCACGAACACCAAGATGAGCCAAGAAGATGAAATGCAATAAAAATATATTTACAATGCTCGAAGCTGCCATGGATGTAGGGTGGAGGGATGGACTGAGACAGTCGGCCTTGCGACCCGTCAACAAGCCAAAAGGAGCAGTTTAGTACGGCAAGATTTAATAGCCGCATGCTCGGCCCACCATGCGGAATTGATATGTTGTGTAATGTAGTGCAGGCTAAAGTGCATCAGCTGAGGACGTACTACGGTGCCACGTTCATGTATAAGGAGGGCGATCAGTCTGGGCTACCCGACTGTGTGGAATCAGCAGACAGACGCAGTGGTCAACACACGACTCCTCCCGGCTTCCACTCCTGTCTGTTCGCCATGTATGCCTCACCCAGAGTGACTTCGCAAAGACCCAATCGACGCGTCTCGGTGTTTCGATTGAACAGATTCGTACCACCGTACAATCAACATCCAACCGACATACACATTGAGGTCAGTTCAAATCCACCTTAGTGCCTTGTCTTTGCGGTGCGGCAGTTGAGCGGAAGTGCCACAGATCCATGACCAATTAGTAGTGTACCCGTTCGACCAACATTGTGTCATTGGTTGAAGGCTGCAAAACTGTCGCCCGAAGTAGTTGAAGTGGTCATCGAGAGAGCATGATAGTTATGTGGAAGGCACGTCCGATATCGCAGTTGTCCCCGAGTCACTCCCAAGCACGTGGGTTCAGAAGATGTCTCATGTTGTGCACGATTTGGAGGCGACATAAGCGAGGAAGTAAGATATCGAGGGTTGAAGTACATAAGTTTAGTGGAATGCATGGTGAGAAGAAGGCATAATGGTTTGGTGCTGAAGATTTGATGGGCCCAGATTTCTACGGATGCTCAGGCTGCACATAAGACATTCTTCTGCATAACTGTGTAGCAGATGGCTCATGACAATACCAGTCCCCCGTGTTTTGTCGTTCTCCTCACTCCGCGAGTCCAAAGCAGCCCGATCCTTGTTAACACTGAAATGTGGCCAAGCTTTCATGAAGGAGAATCATGCATGCTAGTTGATCTAGTCTCCTACTTTGGAAATGCTCAATCAGGCATTGGAGCCTCTTCAAAACATGCTTACTGACCTATCAAAGGCACATGGATGCATCCTGCAAGTAGATGCGTGTAACATGGCAAACACCAGTGTTCAGTGGTGCTAAGGTCAGAGGATCCACTCTGCTCATAATCCACAGATCGACCACACGGCAGACGAGCAGTCCCTCTGGAGCGTCATCGGACTGAGTGTACAGGGCCGTCGATTTGGCAGCATGGACGAATTCTTGTCAGCTAAATCCAGATGGTCAAGGCTGTTCGCGCGCAAATTCAGCTCCACAAGCCCTTTCGTGGACAGTCATACCAGACTGCTAAGTGGTCTCTGCCCACGTGCCCGACCCTCGCGATCTTCCACTGCATCCTTCCAGGGCACGATTGTGAACAAGCATATTTCCTATGGACCATGGCAATTCGATGTTGCAGTTCGCCACGAAACCGGTCTCCGCTTCTACAATGCCTACTTCAACCACCATTTAATGATGCATGAGGTTGGACTGGATGAGACCGTGACCATTTATGGTGGGGAGACGCCTTTCATGCGTGCTCTCACCTCCTTGGAATCCATGTTCGGTGTCGGTTCGCTGACTTCAGAACTGTCGCCTGGCGTAGACTGTCCTGCCGACGCCGTCTTCCTCGCTGTTCCCATCATTGTGAGTCCGTTTGTGGGTGCTAGGACAGTGCACAACGGCATCTGCATTTACGCCTCGGCTGCAGACGTGCACGAAGGCGCATTGCGCCGGTACGTTCAGTCGCACGGAGGGGATCCAACGCAACCTGACGCAGGTTACGCAACAGGGGTGGTGAGGAAGGCGCTCTATGTTGTGGTCCAGGCTGCCATCTTCAATTACCACTATGCCTTCGTTAGCATCTTTTCACCAAGCGGTGCTTATGCCAGTTACGTGGTTCCATCGGGCTACATCCACGTTGACGTGCCCACTTCCGATGACCACCTCTTCGGATACGTGTCTCCCAGACTTGATCTGCGTTTCAACGTCCATACTCACCACTTCCTCTTTTTCATTGACGCATTGGGGGTCAATAACACTGTGAGTCAATGAGTTTAAACATCCTATGGTAGTCGGTGTATGCAGGTGTACACGCGGTTGTAAGTATGCATGCGTAGAGAAGCTGATGTCATGGTACGACTCGTTACAAATAGGTCGAGTGGACACGAGTGTACGCAAAAGGGGAGAACGGTGGGCTAGATCGCATGAGCATGCAAGTGACGAAGGTACAGACTGAGCGTAGAAGGGAAATACCAAGAAGGTGATCCAACCACCAGTCTAGCTATTTGTTTGGCCGGCACTACAGGTAGAGCTAACTCTCAGTGTCTGCAGATCATCAATACTGCCCCAGTGCCATCGATGG
The DNA here is from genome assembly GCA_023968675.1 of Taenia pisiformis. Taxonomy (NCBI): domain Eukaryota; kingdom Metazoa; phylum Platyhelminthes; class Cestoda; order Cyclophyllidea; family Taeniidae; genus Taenia; species Taenia pisiformis. Next base: position 8,826,245 of record CM043737.1, on the reverse strand, counting down.
TATCGCAGAAATCGTCTGCTTCATTCGCCTGGATTCGGTCAGTCTTCTATCCTGTTAATATTCATCAACGCCAAACGATTGGACTCTTTTATTCGCCATGCACAGAATGTTTGCACTGCTATCCCAAGTGTCTTCGAAGGTTGAGCATGCCTTATTTTAACTTACCAATAAAGCTGCCCAAATCTTGTAATCTAATCCAAGTACATAACCTTGCTCCTTTCTCCTACCCCTTTTACCCAAAGTGAGTCATGCGATTTACCTAACTCTTGATTTGCCCTCAAACCACTTATTGAGGTGGTCCATTCCACTGTGCTATCACTTCATTGTGTTATGTACCGCTGAAGAGAAGTCGTCTTTACGTTCAAAATCAGATCAGTAGCCATCTGTAGAGGGTGACCGATCAGCTTCCGGAGTCAGAGCCTAAAATGCAGAGCGCCCTAGGTAAGTTCGACTTCCTTTGGGGAGCCATCCACGTAAAATCCGCGTTTTTTAACTCGGGGAAGGTGGAAGAGAAGTAAGAGTAAAGGAGCGTAAATGATCGGCAAGTACGGACTGTTCGCGAATGTAAGTTGTGCTGAACTGCGATCCTTTCAGCCAATCAGCTTGAATTGTAAAGCAACCACATATGCTTGCATGGCTATGAAACTGGTTGTAAGTGCTGCAGCTTTTAATGTCCTCGTGCCTGGAATCATAACACGGACCAGGTGCGCTTTTTGGGCCCACTTTGAAATCCTGCATCTCGTATATGACGATGCGACTGCGTGGTGCCAAGAAACCACAAAACCGCCACTTAGAGGCATTCGTGAATCTTAGTGTAGTGCAAAGTGGTGGAATGCTGCATCGAGGAGCGATTCAGGTAGACCTCCTCCAGCCCATCTTTTCATCCCTCCTGATTTTGCCATCTACTAAGGCAAAACAGACGTTGTGTGCGTTCTTTTTCATGCCATCTGCATACATCACGAATGATTTGCATTGTAAATGAACCACAACGACGCTGCAACACAATATATTTACTGCGCAGTGTGATGTCATCCACACAAGATGAACAGCGAAGTATTAAGCTCTAGCCAAACCATGCACGTCATCCCTTCTTTATTTCATTCAGCCCTTAAGTCAATCCAAGCAATTACCACTTGAAATAAAGGAGGTGTGCTGTTAACAGCAGCATAGACGTACTCGCAGGACTTGCTATTGAACAGGGCGAGTCTTGAATTGCACCAACTAGCACTGCATATTGACGCCTCAGCGAGATGTGATTTCCTTGTGTCAATTTATGTAGACAAAGCCTGTGGTTCACGAAGTACAAGGAGACCGAACTGCGCTCCTCCTCCATCTACAACGGTGTCGACTTAACTGATCCTGTTGTGGACTTCGCCACCTTCAGTACCGACGAAGCCCTGGATGAGGTGAGTCATTGTCATCAATGCTATCCCACCAAGTTACGGCCCTGCTTGCAAGCTTTAGAAGGTGTCAGTGGCGACGGTGTCCAATGAATGGCAAGTGGCACAAAAGTAAGCTTAGCCCGTGCTGTAAGGGAGATGTTTGAGTGGATGACTGAATGCGCACAGGGGTGGAGGCGTGGCTGCACGGATGTGTGAAGTCGTAAGGGTCAGACTCCAACCAAAACGTTGCCTCTCGCTGTAGTAACATCTTCTTTCATTCTTTATAAAATCTGCTGTGATAGCATTGCACACGCGTACGTTGCAGTCAAGTGTGATCATTTATCGCCTTTTTCCCCACCAATCTTTTTAACTTCAAGCTGCACCACGGTCTTCGCTGCAACTGGTGAGGCGTAGTGTTCGTTTTTCGTAGGATGTGGTGATGTGGGTGAACGTAGGCTTGATTCACGTCCCGGGGAATGAGGACATACCCCACACACCGAACAAGGGCAGTCAACTGGGGCTCATTCTGAGGCCACAGAACTTCTTCCCACAAACTCCCGACGGTCCTACGAATGCCGGCTTCGTCTTCACTACTGATGTAAGTGGGAGCCTTGGTCAAGGGCTGAGTAGTTGCTCATGCTAAAGTCAGTTGCAGATGACTTGATTTGAGTTCGATCCATTGCATTTGTGTTGTTGCGAATGTTGAGCTTGGTGAAGCGTGCGCCACTGAATGCAAAGCGTGCCTGCACTTATCCTGCGCCTAATCGGGATGTGGCCAAAGCCTCCAAAGGGAGTGGTGGATTCGTCGACAGATTCTGGCAAAGAAGGCCAGTGGACATGGCCGCTTCGATTGAATGGGGCCGAGTAGATTGCAGCCACTGAGATTAGCTAAGCCAAGCTGTTGGGCGGATAGGAATTTGTTGACTTGTAGATACTGCCATTTTACCAACAACTACCACCCTAATCTCACCTCTAAAGCTGGGTAATTTTTTGCCTGACGAGACCTAATGAGGGAGGATCAGATCAAACTCAGTGATTGCCATTGCCCCTAGAGAGAGGAGTGGATAAATGGGTATGCTGAATCTTCACATCCCGACTGTGAACCGGTTGGCCGCTAGCTTGATTAAGTGAGAAGGAGGCATTCGACTACTGTAACTGTTTGCCGCAAAGTTCGGCGTTTTTTCCATTTGATGCTTGACTCTCCAATGAAACGACCATTTGTGTACCCTGTTGATGGTGTTCTGAGCGTGCCCACTTTCCATAATGCCTCATTGGCTGCACTTAAGTCAATTTTCATTGTTTAATTACAAAGACTTCTGCCTCATGTGTTCGCTTGCAATCAGGGAGGGCGTCAGGGGGAATCACTGTGCAAGCCAAATAGAAAATGCTTAGACTGACTACATTTTAATGTCAGTGGAGATGGAAAAGTGAAATGCCACTGGTGCTTCGCTCCTTAGTTTTCAACCATCTCTTGTTTACACAAAAAGTTAAAATGTTTGCTGCAGCCTTTGTGAATCATGCTTTGTATTCGAAAGGCAAACACGCAGCTGTTCTCTGAATGGCCGTGTTTTCACCTACTGCGGTCAGTGTGCAAGCGACAACGAATTGGAGGACGAGACGAAGCCTCCTCGAATGTTGGCACATGACAAATGTAAGCCGGAACAATAAATACTCTATCGACAGCAGTTGCACGCAAAACCGTATGAAAGTCGAAGAATGCAACACGGTCATTTACCCGAACTTACGAAAAGTAAACGTGGTAATGGAAGGAGGAGATGTACTGTAAACATTCACTCAGTTGCTCTTAATGAAGTTAATATGCTTTCGTCATGGGAAGTGAGCATTCTACAACTCGTCGGCTGTACACTCTTCACCACCCTTCACCACCATTTGCACCAGCTACTTCGCTTTCAACATCTGTTGGATGCGATGACACTCAACAGTTTCCTAACTTGGTTGTTTGGACTCCTTAACAGAATTACGCACGCGGATGTGTGTCCTACTGACTGATACTAATTGGGAACCGAGTTACGCTTCGTGAACCAGCACAATCGAGAGGAGGTGGCGGAGCCTGAGGTGGCTTCCAGTAAGTTCACACAGACATCCACGAAAGTGAGCACTGCCAGCAAGTTAAACGGAAATGTTTGCGCGTCACAACAGTCAAGCACTGATGGAACAAACCTGCTTGCAATTTGGGCTGTTTTGCAGGAACTCACATCAGAGTGGTAAAATTTGCATGCAGATTAAAACTATGGAATGAATTGTCCAAAGGTGTATCTGTCGAGCCAGAAATGCTCATAAGGGCTGGTAACTGTGCATTTGGGTGCAGAGTATGAATTGATTACTCGGTCATTTCCTGAATTATTGCAGCTTGGAAGGACTTGAGTTGTGATGGTTTGTGTGGTAAATGTGTTGTCGGGTTACGGGAAGGATCCATCCAATCGCCACTGCTGTGGAGTTTGTGATCCCTAGAGTTGAAGCATGACCAATTGACTTAGCGAATGCAGGTTCTGGCAGTCGCGCTTTTGGCGATTGCTATTGTGTGTGTGGACCTGTTAGCAGAAGTTGATCCGACAACCAAAACCTACCCTACAAGAAATTGGCGGAAGTACCGCTTTGTCATGAACACGAAGTCTCCGTAGACATCCTGGTAGAAGAAATGGGTCCCACTAGCTTTGCCTTAATCACACCGCTGAAAATAAATTATTGTTCTTAGCTCTTCTGTTGCATGTGCACCACCCACACTGGTTGGGTTGCTTTACAGGACATTTGTGCAGGCCTTATTGGGTACAATTATTCAATTGTCTACAGTCGATCTCACAGCAGCGAATGACTGGAAGGACCCTTAGAACCTTTGTGATAGTGCCACAAATCCTGACTTGATCCGATAGTTATGGAGTCAATGTCCTTTCACAGCACACCTATGGAAAATGCAAGCAGAAGGCGATGAGGACCTGTGAGCTTGTGGTGAATTTGCCGCCACGAATGAGCAGAAAGAGATGATGCAGTTGCATTTTATCGAGGCGTTTAGAAGCCTGTGTTTAGCAGTTGAGCAGCAAAGGTATAAAGGCTACCTGTGGAGATTGTGACCCGTTTTAGACTCTTTTTACCCAGTTCTTATTGATTGGGTAGGTGGGAAAGTGCCCTTTGAATTGAATGGGTGCGTCTATGCCATGTTTGCCAAGTGAGAGTCGACCGCATCAAAATTCGCCCTTCATGGCTAGATCGCATGAGCATGCAAGTGACGAAGGTACAGACGGAGCGTGGAGGGAAATACCAAGAAGGTGATCCAACCACCAGTCTAGCTATTTGTTTGGCCGGCACTACAGGTAGAGCTAACTCTCAGTGTCTGCAGATCATCAATACTGCCCCAGTGCCATCGATGGTATCGCAGAAATCGTCTGCTTCGTTCGCCTGGATTCGGTCAGTCTTCTATCCTGTTAATATTCTCTAACGGCAAACGATTAAACTCTTTAGTTCGCAATGCACAGAATGTATGCACTGCTATCTTAAGTGCCTTCGAAGGTTGAGCAGGCCTTATTTTAACTCACTAATTAGGCTGCCGAGAATACGCAATCTAATTGAAGTACATAGCGTGCTGTCAAGATAGTAGGTGGTTTGGGACCAATATTATCGAGTTTCCATTGGATTAAACAGCTAGCACAGCGCCCTTTGAATTGAACGGGAGCGCCTATGCCATGTTTGCCAAGTGAGAGTCGACCGCATCAAAATTCGTCTTTCAAGGAACTCTGTAAGCCATGAAACGCATTTGTCGCTCCTGTTGCAAGAGGCGGTCAATGCACATTCGTGGTCATGGAAAGTGGCCTCAGGGTGAGTGTTAACAAAACAGCTACTATTTGCTTACGAGATGAGCAGTTGTAGTGGAAATGAAATGCGCCCGCATCCAAGCTTGCCACCCCCCTATGTGGTCTCCTGTTCCACTGGGTACAGTTGCTCAGCGTGCATCCGCGCACTACGATCACACGATGTTAACGCTCTTATTCCGCTTGTAGCACATTGTTGCTCCATGAAAACGCACATTCACACCTAGAAACGATTACTTGCACACCCTTATCGCTGCTAACACAGTTGACAGCAACTTGGCAGCCACCTAGCAAGCATGAACGCGAGCACCAACCAAGCGATGTGTGAATTGCACCACAAAATTAAGTTGGCCCACTATCGTGCATTCTTACACGTACTCACCTCTATGATCGTCCTATGCAGTCATAAAACCAGCATGACTGTATAATCGGCGGTAGAGGTCAGAAAAGGCCAATTTTATAGGCTCATATGGGATTGCATCAAGTGTATAAGCACTCCATGTGTAGGCTATGAATGCAAAGCGCATTTCCATCTATGGTGACTCTCCAACTGCACCTTATTTTACTCGCGGTCTCCATTGTGCCCACAGAACCCGCACTGGCAACCGGTAAGGAGCTCATCTTCTATTGCTTTCCTCTAGTCAGTAACTGTGCAGAAGTATTTCAGCAAATGGGAACACTTTCTTCATGGTTAACTCTTGGACGAGCGCTGAAGTCTCCTCAGAAGGAGTTTAAGTGATTACGTTTGGTGGCTTAAGTGCATCTCTCCCTTTTCTCTCTTATTATGCCTCATAACTTGGTACGATTGATTAGGCTCATTCACTCACTTCCCGTATGGCTTCGTGTCGTTTGTGCTGTCTCTTAAAGTGCCGTTGGACCCACACTAACTTGCAGCAGGCATGCCAATGCTGCGATGCGTTTCCATCTCAAAGAGATGGCTTCAGCTGCACGTGGGTGGAGTAAACGAAATTTTATGAATCGGTAGCACAACAATTCATGCTTAATTCCTCATCATGTGCAAGACACAGGGGAGGGAATAGCCTCATGTTGAGACGACCAGACCGACCCGAGATAAGCGGTAAGTAGCAGCGAAAGGCAGGAGGCAAAGAGGCTGTGGCGACTGGAGTGAGCAGAGCAGACTACAGCAATTTGTGTCGAACACCAACTGCTCTAATTAATGGGCTTTTGCCAAATCATGAGCATAGACCCGTTTCCTTTTGCATGACCGAAAATTATTTGCCACAATAAATGCAAGGAATGGGAGCGTTTTTGCATTCAAGTGAGTTGGTTAGTCTAAAGGCCTCGTATGTACTGTTATAGGCAGGCATAAACCAGTATTCGAGGCCACCTACACCGAGGACCTTAACGGAATAAGTCTGTGCACAGAGGATTGTGGAGGCACTGGCAACAGATTCGATATCGATGAGGTCTTGGTCAAGGGTATCGGCCTTAACACTCATGCTTCCTGGTGTTCAGTGGCCAATTTCACCCCTAATCAGCTAGCTTATGTCATAACGAATACAACGCCGCTATTACAATATTTGGTCACGGTGCGTGGACTCGTGCTGCCCAGCACACTCAGTGAGATGGCAGAACCAGTGGCGATAACAAGATTGAATCCAGGTCTGTTTCCTTCTTCGCGCACAATCTCTCAATACGCTACCGCAGCCGTTTACTCCTCCTTGCCTTGAGGCTTCATATTTATGCATTTGTCCTAGTCTACACGAATGCATATGATGATCGATTGTCCATTCCATGCTGCGTAGCCCTTAGCGTTGCCCAAAACGTGCAACTTGTCGCAAATGACAGCCACACCGCGCACCTATCATGGGACCCGCCAGTTCAATCCTACGGTCGCATTGTAGGCTACACCATCTCTCGGCTTTTGGATCTCGAGCAAGGCAAATACTTCACTCTCGCTTCAGGTTGCTTCTATGTCTTCACCGGCCTAAAGCAAGGACAAAACGTACTTGCCGCTGTTCGTGCGGAGAGCTACCCAGTATCTTTGATGAGGATTAACTATGTCAGTAGGAGCAGTGTGGAGGTGACAAAATCGAAGTAGACTTTTAGGACACGATGGCCAAGATGTGTATGGTTTCCATCTCACCACAAACCGCAGTGCACATTGCACTCACATTTTACTTTGGAAGGTATTAGGATGGAAGCATGGCTTAAGCGGATTAGCAGTGAATTTAAGCGGTGGCAGGAAATGTCCTTTCATCAAATGTGAAAACGGTATGTAGGCACAGTAAAGTGCTGTGCATCTCTAGTCCACAGCTCAAACCATGATTCTGCCTTGCGGCACAAGCTCAGCCAACTCGAGACTGTTGGCAGGAAAGTGGGGAGGGAAGTTAGGGTGAAATCTTAGTAACTGGCTTCTACCGGCATGCTATTTGCCAACAATGGAGAGGTAATAGGCTCCGCTTCAATTCCAGTGCGGTTACATTGAAGGCGTGATGAGCATTTACGACCACCTGCATGTTGGCCAACTGCTTAACTCGTATTGCGTGCTATGCTACGTCTCACCAATGGAAGATTCCTGTTTGTAAGCCAACTACGCACTGTAATGATGCCTCTGAGATTGCGCTGTAGTTGTGGAACATGCAGCACATCTTCCGCCCATCAATACTACCTTCGCGGAATGCGAAAGACAGCGAAATGCAGCACATTTGATGTAGCTTTGCTGCTTTATCATTTTCCGTGTAAGCTTTACCGCAATTTGCGAGGTATATTTAATGTGGTTAGAGCACTTAAACCAGCCTATCACAACAGCGGCATCGATGGTATCAAATGCGACACGCATCTCTGCCCATCTCCCTTCTCGCAAATCATGGCAAATCCTTGAACCCTCCGAACTGATTGCTTTAGGCCTTTGCTTGCAGACGTCGACGAATTTGAACTGCACGTGGTCCACAGTGAAATAAAGAAAGTTGATCCTTACAATCAGAACCGCTACCAATGCACCGTCAGCGCGGGATGAGACCCATTTGGGCGGTTCTGCAGGCGTCAGTAAGGAGGTGTGCTTGGGCTGATGCCAACATCAAGAAGACTAGCGCTTTGGTGCCTTCAAAATTTGGTTAGTGTGCTTCTTATGTCACCAGCGTCTTACACCGCTCCAAATAAGTTAAAACAGGTCAGATTATTCTGCCCAAATCTTATAGGCGTTCTATTCCATGAAAGGCACATGGCGGAGCATTGATTAAGCGCGATTAATCTGACTGTTGTTTGGGGCGGTGACAAACACTCCGCTGTGATGCGGGGTCAGGTGTTTGGCTTTTAGACCTCCCAATGGCCCAACGAACCACAATACCTTGTCAGAAGCAAGGCGCGATTGGGAATGCCTCGTGCCACCAGCTCACATGTCGGTCTGTCTTTGCGACTAAAGAGTCATTCTTCCTCCTGAGTGTTACAAAGCATCCTTAGGTTCTACGCGATTTCGCACTTAATGCTGGCACGGGAACCAAGAAAGCAGTGGAAGCTTTGTGGAGTCGGCCACATGCAGTCGATCGGGTGAGAAGGAAGGAAAGTCTATTCACGCCTTGTGCAGACACACAACAACCATTGAGCCCAATTCTTCCACCATTGTGTAGAATCAACCCTCGATATGGATCGCGAGCCCATTCGACCCTTTAGTTAGTGGATGTGCGACAAACTCAGCATGGAGTACGATCTGCGAGGCAAGAACACGAATGCTGAGATCAACGAGGAGGAGAGGAGACAAGTACACACATGTATTTACAATGTGAAAGACATCATGGGTAGGGGATGGGGATGTGCTGCCGCAGGAAGGGCATCAACGTGGGGGCAGGGGCAAATGCATGAGTTGTGGAGTCGATCACTCGCGGCGAATCAGCACAGCCTACTCGCGTGCGCGTTTCATCCTGCACCAACTGCGGAGAGTCAACCTCACCGACATCCGAAGTGTCACTCCCACGTGCTGTTGTTGATGTTCGCCACAAGGCTCAGTTGTCCGTTCCTTCCTTGCCATGAGTCCCACACACCTACCTGGAGAAGGCAAATACAAAAGCACAAATTAGCCCACTGAACCACAGCCGCACCTTTCGTCTAACACTCAACACATTCTCTTTCTGACGGTATGCGAGACTCCGTGAATGCATTTCGCTTGCCCCGGCAGGCGCGACAAACTTGCCACAGAGCCGAGACAGCATTGTGCAAGGTGTAGTGCGGAGCATAGCTCTGCTACGCAGCTTTGCTAGGGTGCAACTCGAATCCTTACGCAGAACACTGAGAAGGCAGCTGCTGAACTCCGTGACGCTGGCGGTGATGAAGAGCGAAGTCGATGTTGGATAGGGTGCGTAACTGCTGTCATATATAGAGGACCGAGCTCTGCTACCATTGGCTGCCTCCAAGCAGACCTCCGAGAGGCAGGTTGAGAAAGGTGAAAATTGGTAACCATCGTGCACGCCTACAGAGTGGAAGCGGGCTCACTGTGACTGAGTCAGTGAGTTATGCACGAATTTGCTTAATTTAGTGCCACTGGGGCCCACAATATGGTGTCTCACAAGCAAGTGTTAGTTCTCACACTTGCCTTCAATCATCCTCTCTTGGACCAGCCGAGTGCTCTTGCGGGTTGCGAAGTAAGCGAGTACTTTTGTGTGCATTTCAGGGTGACTTGGTCAGCATTTTGGCATTTACCTGCTAGTGTTTCACGCCAAACGTTTGGTGGATGACATTCTTTTCTATCTGTTTTGCGTGTCCTGCATCACGCATTGGTAGCAGTTCTGATTGTAAGGATCAACTTTCTTTATTTCACTGTGGACCACGTGCAGTTCAAATTCGTCGACGTCTGCAAGCAAAGGCCTAAAGCAATCAGTTCTGAGGGTTCAAGGATTTGCCATGATTTGCGAGAAGGGAGATGGGCAGAGATGCGTGTCGCATTTGATACCATCGATGCCGCTGTTGTGATAGGCTGGTTTAAGTGCTCTAACCACATTAAATATACCTCGCAAATTGCGGTAAAGCTTACACGGAAAATGATAAAGCAGCAAAGCTACATCGAATGGGCTGCATTGCCTTCATTCGCATTCCAAAGAGCATTACACGCCTTCGCATTATTTCACATTCGATGATGGGTATCAAATTGTGCAAATGAGATAGCACGCTTCGACTTAGGACTAAAGTTACCCATCTCGGAGGCGTCAGCAAGAGGCTGTGCGTGGGCCGATGCCAACGTCAGGATGACTGAAGCTTCCCTGCCACCGCTTCCACACATACTTCACCTCATGCAAACGTACTCAGAGCTCCTCTGCTGGAATTTGGCATTTCTTCTCCAACGCACAGCATGCAGAGCATAGGCTATGTGCAAACGCCTTGCCCATTCTTCGAGGCGGCAACGAACAACCTTCTGTGACACATTGTGTTTCTTACTTCCCGTGTCGTCATTTAGTGCATAATTATGCAGAACCTAAGGATGCCTTTTACCACTTAGGACGAAGAATGACTCCTTAGCCGCATAGACAGACCGGCGTGTGGGCTGGTAATTGCATTGCCGACTAGTCTCTGTTCAGGTTTCCCAAACTTAGAAACAGTATAAAATGGATGGAATAAATATAATTGCTCAACGAATCTCAAGCGAACAATGGTCTCCTTCAGCTGATGCACATTAACGTGCACTACGTTAGGGAATCATCGCTGTCGCACATGTGGGTATGGCAGGACTGAGTAGAATGAGATTGTGCACGATTCAGTGAGTGCCTCTCGAAGGAATGACAGCAATATTATTGACAATGTGCCACGGCAGATGGCGTATCCTCATCAGTGTGCGTGAGACCATCGGAGTGGCATGGCGAACAAACGCCAGACATGAGTTGGTTGCGTTGGTGTGTGGATAGGTCCATGGGCGACGGCATAAAGTACGCTCCGCTTTAAATGCAGGGGCGCTTCGGCTGTAGTCATGTCGCCATTCACATCAGCCCACGCACAGTCTTCTGCTGACGCCTCCAAGACAAAAGTTTTCGTTTTAATAATGTTTATTTTTAGACAATGTTTTTTTGGTTACACCTAGCTGATCTTGCTGAGCTAATTTGCATTCAAATTAGTTAAGTTCTCCAACATGGGCGATTGTATGCTTTCGATAATTTTGACCCTTTTTTAAGCTACGCTCAGACCTAATGAGTTCTTGGATTTCGTGCCAATTTACACCAACAGCTGTAGGTTAAATTGCTTTCAGCCTCGTCGCCAGGAGTGGTTGTGCTTACTTATTTCTAATCGCACCGTTCTGCTTGCTTATAGAATCGAAAGCTATTGAATGAGTTCAACAATTTCACTAGATTTAGGTTCGCTCCTACGGCACGCACAATCCTTTTGGGCTGACTGGGCACAAATACAGCTAAATAAATAACAATATGGGCAAATTTTGCTAAGTGAGCTGATAGATAGAAGCACGCAATGAAGTAGCAAAGCGAATGACAAATATGGTAAACCAATATCGCGCAGTATCAGCCCGGCAACCTTAATCAGGAAGGATGCCCTAATGATAGACGAATCATTTAATGGAGGTTTGGTAAAAATTTTGGCCACATCCTGCCCTTAAAACTTATCCAATGCTCCCTCCTATTACACTCTTTGAAGCAACGATATTGGGACACGTTTAACAATTCACTGTGGCCTCATCTCTCCGATGCCTCATCGCAGCTTGCAAACTGAGCTCGGGTACTTCTCAACATTTCTCGTCATTTTCGACGACCTTTGCTCAGCGTTGCCCTACTCCTCCATCAGCCAGATTACCCACCACATTCAAAATGCCGCGAAGCCGACACGATGGGAAGAGCAGCACATCATATAGCATTAGGCGGTTGGGTGGGCGAACACATTTGTGGTCGGAGATATGCGATGCTATCCGTCCATCCTCCACTGAACAGTGATAGCACCACCTCATCGCCACGGCGAGCATTGAGCCGAATTCCATGCAGTGAGTCAATCCTTGCTGATGAAACTGCAATGCGTCTTCTGTGTAGTGACCTGATGGCATTTTGCATGTGGTCTGGGTAGGTTTGCGTACTCCTCTCTGTGAAGTTAAGGGCAGAACTGAAGGTTGGCAACCATGATTCACGGATGTTAGCCAATGTATTTACCAATGTTCGACCACCGGCTGCTCCTCATCTCAGTGGTAGAGGATGTTCTCATGGCTATAAATGGACGAGGATGTATGGCAATGCATTGTCAGCGCGGAATGGCACCCATCTATGCGGTCTGGGAGGCGTCAGCAAGGAGGTGTGCTTAGGCAGCTGCCAATATCAAGAAGACTGGCGTTTAAGTGCCTTCACCATTAAGCAGGTGTATTTCTTATGTCACTAGCTTCGCAAACTGGCTTAGGTCTTTCTCCCTCCATTTTAAATGCGTCCGTCCGACCTCCTGTGGACTACAGTGTCTGCCAGAGAGTCAGTAAGTTAGTCAGAAAGTCAATGGTCGGAAGGTGGCAAAGCTCATAACAGACGCAATGGGAAGTGGCTCGTGTTTGTGCCAGATCAAGCTTATGACCCGCCATCCCACATGTAGGTTCATCTATGCGACTAAACAGTCATTCTTCGTCCTAAGTTGTAAAAAGCATCCTGATCTTCTGCGCGATTTCGCACTAAATGGTGAGACGGGAAGTAAGAAAGACAGTGAAAGCTATGTGGACAAGCACAATGTAAGAGAAATTACGTGTCTAGAAGTCTGTGGGTGCAGACGAATGCGTTCCTCTTTATTGTCGTGCATTAAAAGTCAGTATTGGCCATCACAAGACCCATGAAACTTCCCTCCACTTCGACACATCTAGACCTCTCGAATTCACTTTATTCCTCAGTTCTGCAAAGCCGTCAAACGCATTTCCCTAACCGGCACCTGCTCCACATTTTCGAACAACCTGAAATGAAAACTTAATCAGTTTTACTGCTTCCTTCATGAGGCATGATTGATAGTATCCTTTGATGCGTGCTGATTCGCCAGATAACGGCCTCATTTATAAACTCCCCTGCTTTGTAAGCCTAATGAAGAGCGAAATTTGCCTATCAAAACATATTTCCCCAAATGAGACCGCATTGTTGGCCGGTGTCTGTGTGAGTTTGCGAAACTAGGAACCAAAAATCAATGAATAGAAGACATGCAGTTGCTAAACGACACCGAAAGGAACAACGGCCTCCTTTAACTTGCATGCGTGCGTGCATTAGGAAGACTAAATGGAGCGAGTTCGATGCGAAAGGTGATTCTGGCCAGAGATTTATCGACATGCATGTGTGCGAGCGTAGGCGGTGAGGTGAACTGATGCAATAAAGGGAAAGATGGGTTAGAGCTCGGTGATGTGCTAGCTGAGCAATCAGAGCCATTTGGAACACTGTAGTTATTACGCCTACTTTCCTTGGCACAATGCGACACGTCAAGCGTAATGCTTCCGAGCACTGTTGATGCTCGAAGCAGCTTAGCAACACTATGGATGTGATGGGAAATGCTGACAAGCGATTCCTCAGTGATGAATTCAGCGTGCTTCAAAACTATTTCTAACACTGCTTTGGGCCACGATAGGCCGCAGCTGCTCCATACGATGGAATGATTGTTGCTGAGGTAAGTGTGAGAGATCGTTGGGTTACATGACTTCCTGCTTCACTTGTGTCCTCATTGTACATGCAACTGTCACTTCTTTTACATTCAGAGCCATCACTTCAAGAAGTTTCTAAGTGGAAGACCAAATGCAATCAAGTGCAATTCTACCTGACTACGTCCACGCAGATCACGTCTGTAAATTCACGTGTTTATGATTTTATTCACTACTTTGCGAAAACTAAACGCTAGCGGACAATTCACATTGCAGTCATGTCGACGGCGGATGAAATTTAATGGACTTTTCTAACGTCGCTGTTGCGAGTCCTTTCACAGCAAGGCCGTCTACCGAATCCCATAGGTTCGGAAACGAAGCTGCAAAAGGCGAGGACAACGCTGTTGGTAATGCCAAAGCAGTTGCGTTCGCGTGCGCTTGCCTTTCTCTGTTTTAGCATCCATCCCATGTAGACACAGCACCAACCCTCTACATTGGCACATTTCATTGGTACGGTGTTGGCAGCCCACAGGTTGCACTTCTGCGCATGGCGAAGTTCGCATGTGATGAAACGCAAATACCTTTCTTCGCCCAACCACCATGAAGGTTCCTAGTAGAGCGGGTTGGCTAGTTACGTAAATGCAAATGCAGAGCGTTTCTGCCGACCGCAAGCAGTGTATCATCAGTTTTGAATTAGTTCATGCTAGAAGGACCCGCGTGCGTTTGGTGGGAGTGCAGATTAAAAAGGAAGCGCACCATTAAGAAATGAGGCGGAGAGATGCGTGAAGACAGTGGCCGTTGAGCTTTGGTCATTGTGACGTTGGCAGCTTTGACGGAGGCGTGAGCTAGGGTGCCGGCGTCGTCACTGGCATCATTACACAACATGTCACTTCCGCATGGTGGGCGAGCATGCGGCTATTAAATCTTGCCGTACTAAACTGCTCCTTTTGGCTTGTTGATGGCAAGCCATTGGTGCCGTAGCCCACGTGTGCATGCATGAGAGATGGTGGCAGGGCATACCTCGACGCGCAGCACTAGCAGAGGTAAACTTCACTCACCACCTCGAGATTCCACAGTTTTCATGTGCATCTTTTGTCCGAGACAATGAGCTGTGCTCGTGGCATGGGTAAATTCTGCACTCCAATTTGCCTGTTCATCTACATTTGCACGTATAAATCACACTTCGCAGAGATTATTGGCGACGTGCATCCTTACGAGAGCGCGGGTTTCACTTTCCTGTTTTCATAAGAAGCACACTAACTAAATTTTGAAGGCACCCAAGCGCTAGTCTTCTTGATGTTGGCATTAGCCGAAGCACACCTCCTCGCTGACGCATGCAGAACCGCTCAAATGTGTGCATTTTCGCGCTGACAATGCATTGGCAAACATCCTCGTCGATTTATGGCCATGAGACCATCTTCTATGGTTGGGCGTAGGAGCAGTCAGTGATTGAACACCGGGAAAGAGATTGACAGTAC
This sequence comes from Taenia pisiformis, assembly GCA_023968675.1. Taxonomy (NCBI): domain Eukaryota; kingdom Metazoa; phylum Platyhelminthes; class Cestoda; order Cyclophyllidea; family Taeniidae; genus Taenia; species Taenia pisiformis. The sequence continues at coordinate 8,811,028 of CM043737.1, read as the reverse complement.
GTCCGTGAGTCATGGTTGCCAATTATCACCTCTGCCACTAACATCACGGACAGGAGTACACAAACCCACCCAGAACACACAAGATAATTGCCCATCAGGTCACTACACAGAAGAGCAAGCAGAACGGTACGCTTAGAAATGAGTGGGCACAGCCACTCCTGGCGACAAGGCTTCAAGCGTTTTAACCTTCAGACTTTGGTGTAAATTGGCACGAAATCCAAGAACTTATTAGGTCTGAGAGTAGCTTAAAAAGCGGTCAAAATTATCGAAAGCATACAATCGCCCATGTTGGAAAACTTAACTAATTTAAATGCAAATTAGCTCAGCAAGATCAGCTAGATGTAACCAAAAAAACATTGTCTAAAAATAAACATTATTAAAACGAAAACTTTTGTCTTGGAGGCGTCAGCAGAAGACTGTGCGTGGGCTGATGTGAATGGCGACATGACTGCAGCCGAAGCGCCCCTGCATTTAAAGCGGAGCGCACTTTATGCCGTCGCCCATGGACCTATCCACACACCAACGCAACCAACTCATGTCTGGCGTTTGTTCGCCATGCCACTCCGATGGTCTCACGCACACTGATGAGGATACGCCATCTGCCGTGGCACATTGTCAATAATATTGCTGTCATTCCTTCGAGAGGACACTCACTGAATCGTGCACAATCTCATTCTACTCAGTCCTGCCATACCCACATGTGCGACAGCGATGATTCCCTAACGTAGTGCACGTTAATGTGCATCAGCTGAAGGAGACCATTGTTCGCTTGAGATTCGTTGAGCAATTATATTTATTCCATCCATTTTATACTGTTTCTAAGTTTGGGAAACCTGAACAGAGACTAGTCGGCAATGCAATTACGATGAATACGAGAGTGCACAAAGCGAATTGGTTTGTAAATTAGACTTTAATCCAGCCAACGCGCTGAGTGAGTCCGTGACATCCTGGCACGAATTCTTCCCACTCAAATGGTCTAAACGTTACCAGAGCCACTTCAATTTCACGTGTAGTGGCAACGATAACCTCCGTTCAGCACAGCCCTACTCCACTATCAGCCAGATTACCCTCCACATTTATACTGCAGCAAAGCCGACACGATAGGAAGAGCAGCACATCGTTCCGCATGGGGCAAGTGGGTGGACGGACGCAGTTGAGGTCGGAGAAATGAGATGCCGTCCGTCCATCCTCCTGATGTTTGCTACAGCCTCTAATAGACAGTCAGTCAGTCAGTCAGTCAGTCAGTCAGTCAGTCAGTCAGTCAGTCAGTCAGTCAGTCAGTCAGTCAGTCAGTCAGTCAGTCAGTCAGTCAGTCAGTCAGTCAGTCAGTCAGTCAGTCAGTCAGTCAATGGATTGAAGGCGGCTGAACTCATTTAAGGCGCGATTAGTAGGGGCTCGTATTTGTGTCAGATCGAGCTAATGCTCCTCCAGCCTACACGTGGTTCTGTCACTCTTTATCCCAAGTGTTGATAAGCCCCCATTGGTTACTGCGAGATTTCGCAATTAACGGCGAGAAGGAAAGTAAGAAAGACAGTGGAAGCTCTGCGGAGTCTGCCACTTGCTTTCGGTCAGGAGAGAAGCAAGGACCTCCATTCACGCCTTGTGCAGCCACACAACCAAGACGCAACTCAATTCATTCACCAAAATGTGGAACTACCCCTCCACCTGCACTCTCTGTTCAATCTGTTGTCGTTCACCGTATGGATCATCTGTCCGTTTCTACTACGCGATGAATGCCACACGCATACTTAGCATGACTCGTTACGAACAGAAAGAATGGACGCGAGTGTATGCAGAAGGGGAGAACGGTGGGCTAGATCGCATGAGCATGCAAGTGCCGAAGGTATAGACTGAGCGTGGATGGAAATACCAACCACCAGTCTAGCTATTTGTTTGGCCGGCACTACAGGTAGAGCTAACTCTCAGTGTCTGCAGATCATCAATACTGCCCCAGTGCCATCGATGGTATCGCAGAAATCGTCTGCTTCGTTCGCCTGGATTCGGTCAGTCTTCTATCCTGTTAATATTCTCTAACGGCAAACGATTAAACTCTTTAGTTCGCAATGCACAGAATGTATGCACTGCTATCTTAAGTGCCTTCGAAGGTTGAGCAGGCCTTATTTTAACTCACTAATTAGGCTGCCGAGAATACGCAATCTAATTGAAGTACATAGCGTGCTGTCAAGATAGTAGGTGGTTTGGGACCAATATTATCGAGTTTCCATTGGATTAAACAGCTAGCACAGCGCCCTTTGAATTGAACGGGAGCGCCTATGCCATGTTTGCCAAGTGAGAGTCGACCGCATCAAAATTCGTCTTTCAAGGAACTCTGTAAGCCATGAAACGCATTTGTCGCTCCTGTTGCAAGAGGCGGTCAATGCACATTCGTGGTCATGGAAAGTGGCCTCAGGGTGAGTGTTAACAAAACAGCTACTATTTGCTTACGAGATGAGCAGTTGTAGTGGAAATGAAATGCGCCCGCATCCAAGCTTGCCACCCCCATGTGGTCTCCTGTTCCACTGGGTACAGGTTGCTCAGCGTGCATCCGCGCACTACGATCACACGATGTTAACGCTCTTATTCCGCTTGTAGCACATTGTTGCTCCATGAAAACGCACATTCACACCTAGAAACGATTACTTGCACACCCTTATCGCTGCTAACACAGTTGACGGCAACTTGGCAGCCACCTAGCAAGCATGAACGCGAGCACCAACCAAGCGATGTGTGAATTGCACCACAAAATTAAGTTGGCCCACTATCGTGCATTCTTACACGTACTCACCTCTATGATCGTCCTATGCAGTCATAAAACCAGCAAGACTGTATAATCGGCGGTAGAGGTCAGAAAAGGCCAATTTTATAGGCTCATATGGGATTGCATCAAGTGTATAAGCACTCCATGTGTAGGCTATGAATGCAAAGCGCATTTCCATCTATGGTGACTCTCCAACTGCACCTTATTTTACTCGCGGTCTCCATTGTGCCCACAGAACCCGCACTGGCAACCGGTAAGGAGCTCATCTTCTATTGCTTTCCTCTAGTCAGTAACTGTGCAGAAGTATTTCAGCAAATGGGAACACTTTCTTCATGGTTAACTCTTGGACGAGCGCTGAAGTCTCCTCAGAAGGAGTTTAAGTGATTACGTTTGGTGGCTTAAGTGCATCTCTCCCTTTTCTCTCTTATTATGCCTCATAACTTGGTACGATTGATTAGGCTCATTCACTCACTTCCCGTATCGCTTCGTGTCGTTTGTGCTGTCTCTTAAAGTGCCGTTGGACCCACACTAACTTGCAGCAGGCATGCCAATGCTGCGATGCGTTTCCATCTCAAAGAGATGGCTTCAGCTGCACGTGGGTGGAGTAAACGAAATTTTATGAATCGGTAGCACAACAATTCATGCTTAATTCCTCATCATGTGCAAGACACAGGGGAGGGAATAGCCTCATGTTGAGACGACCAGACCGACCCGAGATAAGCGGTAAGTAGCAGCGAAAGGCAGGAGGCAAAGAGGCTGTGGCGACTGGAGTGAGCAGAGCAGACTACAGGGATTTGTGTCGAACACCAACTGCTCTAATTAATGGGCTTTCGCCAAATCATGAGCATAGACCCATTTCCTTTTGCATGACCGAAAATTATTTGCCACAATAAATGCAAGGAATGGGAGCGTTTTTGCATTCAAGTGAGTTGGTTAGTCTAAAGGCCTCGTATGTACTGTTATAGGCAGGCATAAACCAGTATTCGAGGCCACCTACACCGAGGACCTTAACGGAATAAGTCTGTGCACAGAGGATTGTGGAGGCACTGGCAACAGATTCGATATCGATGAGGTCTTGGTCAAGGGTATCGGCCTTAACACTCATGCTTCCTGGTGTTCAGTGGCCAATTTCACCCCTAATCAGCTAGCTTATGTCATAACGAATACAACGCCGCTATTACAATATTTGGTCACGGTGCGTGGACTCGTGCTGCCCAGCACACTCAGTGAGATGGCAGAACCAGTGGCGATAACAAGATTGAATCCAGGTCTGTTTCCTTCTTCGCGCACAATCTCTCAATACGCTACCGCAGCCGTTTACTCCTCCTTGCCTTGAGGCTTCATATTTATGCATTTGTCCTAGTCTACACGAATGCATATGATGATCGATTGTCCATTCTATGCTGCGTAGCCCTTAGCGTTGCCCAAAACGTGCAACTTGTCGCAAATGACAGCCACACCGCGCACCTATCATGGGACCCGCCATTTCAATCCTACGGTCGCATTGCAGGCTACACCATCTCTCGGCTTTTGGATCGCGAGCAAAGCAAATACTTCACTCTCGCTTCAGGTTGCTTCTATGTCTTCACCGGCCTAAAGCAAGGACAAAACGTACTTGCCGCTGTTCGTGCGGAGAGCCACCCAGTATCTTTGATGAGGATTAACTATGTCAGTAGGAGCAGTGTGGAGGTGACAAAATCGAAGTAGACTTTTAGGACACGATGGCCAAGATGTGTGTGGTTTCCATCTCACCACAAACCGCAGTGCACATTGCACTCACATTTTACTTTGGAAGGTATTAGGATGGAAGCATGGCTTAAGCGGATTAGCAGTGAATTTAAGCGGTGGCAGGGATTGTCCTTTAATCAAATGTGAAAACGGTATGTAGGCACAGTAAAGTGCTGTGCATCTCTAGTCCACAGCTCAAACCATGATTCTGCCTTGCGGCACAAGCTCAGCCAACTCGAGACTGTTGGCAGGAAAGAATAAGGGGGGAATGGGAAGCAGAGGAATGAGGGACGGAATGTAGATCTACAGGATGTTGGGTGAGAGAAAGAAGAAAAGCGAAGGACTGGAAGTTGCCGATTTCGCCAAAATACCTGAAGTGAAGGTAATTGGAGGAAAGTGCTCCTCCCACATCGCACACTTGCAGCAAAACCGAGTGGTGAGACCATGAAGATAGCGGCTTTTATCTGTCAAACAGTATGTTTAGTCTTTGTTCATTCCGTCTTCTCTGTGTCTCTCCTTTCTGCACGCACAGTTATCCTTTATTCGTTTTCTCCTCAATGATCTGTTTGTCCACGCGCCAAAATGTATGCAGTTGGATATAATTGACGTTGGCTGCATGAAGTGGGGAGGGAAGTTAGGGTGAAATCTTAGTAACTGGCTTCTACCGGCATGCTATTTGCCAACAATGGAGAGGTAATAGGCTCCGCTTCAATTCCAGTGCGGTTACATTGAAGGCGTGATGAGCATTTACGACCACCTGCATGTTGGCCAACTGCTTAACTCGTATTACGTGCTATGCTACGTCTCACCAATGGAAGATTCCTGTTTGTAAGCCAACTACGCACTGTAATGATGCCTCTGAGATTGTGCCGTAGTTGTGGAACATGCAGCACATCTTCCGCCCATCAATACTACCTTCGCGGAATGCGAAAGACAGCGAAATGCAGCACATTTGATGTAGCTTTGCTGCTTTATCATTTTCCGTGTAAGCTTTACCGCAATTTGCGAGGTATATTTAATGTGGTTAGAGCACTTAAACCAGCCTATCACAACAGCGGCATCGATGGTATCAAATGCGACACGCATCTCTGCCCATCTCCCTTCTCGCAAATCATGGCAAATCCTTGAACCCTCAGAACTGATTGCTCTAGGCCTTTGCTTGCAGACGTCGACGAATTTGAACTGCACGTGGTCCACAGTGAAATAAAGAAAGTTGATCCTTACAATCAGAACTGCTAACAATGCGTGATGCAGGACACGCAAAACAGATAGAAAAGAATGTCATCCACCAAACGTTTGGCGTGAAACACTAGCAGGTAAATGCCAAAATGCTGACCAAGTCACCCTGAAATGCACACAAAAGTACTCGCTTACTTTGCAACCCGCAAGAGCACTCGGCTGGCCCAAGAGAGGATGATTGAAGGCAAGTGTGAGAACTAACAATTGCTTGTGAGACACCATATTGTGGGCCCCAGTGGCACTAAATTAAGCAAATTCGTGCATAACTCACTGACTCAGTCACAGTGAGCTCGCTTCCACTCTGTAGGCATGCACGATGGCTACCAATTTTCACCTTTCTCAACCTGCCTCTCGGAGGTCTGCTTGGAGGCAGCCAATGGTAGCAGAGCTCGGTCCTCTATATATGACAGCAGTTACGCACCCTATCCAACATCGACTTCGCTCTTCATCACCGCCAGCATCACGGAGTTCAGCAGCTGCCTTCTCAGTGTTCTGCGTGAGGATTCGAGTTGCACCCTAGCAAAGCTGCGTAGCAGAGCTATGCTCCGCACTACACCTTGCACAATGCTGTCTCTGCTCTGTGGCAAGTTTGTCGCGCCTGCCGGGGCAAGCGAAATGCATTCACGGAGTCTCGCATACCGTCAGAAAGAGAATGTGTTGAGTGTTAGACGAAAGGTGCGGCTGTGGTTCAGTGGGCTAATTTGTGCTTTTGTATTTGCCTTCTCCAGGTAGGTGTGTGGGACTCATGGCAAGGAAGGAACGGACAACTGAGCCTTGTGGCGAACATCAACAACAGCACGTGGGAGTGACACTTCGGATGTCGGTGAGGTTGACTCTCCGCAGTTGGTGCAGGATGAAACGCGCACGCGAGTAGGCTGTGCTGATTCGCCGCGAGTGATCGACTCCACAACTCATGCATTTGCCCCTGCCCCCACGTTGATGCCCTTCCTGCGGCAGCACATCCCCATCCCCTACCCATGATGTCTTTCACATTGTAAATACATGTGTGTACTTGTCTCCTCTCCTCCTCGTTGATCTCAGCATTCGTGTTCTTGCCTCGCAGATCGTACTCCATGCTGAGTTTGTCGCACATCCACTACCTATAGGGTCGAATGGGCTCGCAATCCATATCGAGGGTTGATTCTACACAATGGTGAAAGAATTGGGCTCAATGGTTGTTGTGTGTCTGCACAAGGCGTGAATGGACGTCCTTCCTTCTCTCCTGACCGAAAGCAAGTGGCAGACGCTGGTGACATAAGAAGCACACTAACCAAATTTTGAAGGCAACAAAGCGCTAGTCTTCTTGATGTTGGCATCAGCCCAAGCACACCTCCTTACTGACGCCTGCAGAACCGCCCAAATGGGTCTCATCCCGCGCTGACGGTGCATTGGTAGCGGTTCTGATTGTAAGGATCAACTTTCTTTATTTCACTGTGGACCACGTGCAGTTCAAATTCGTCGACGTCTGCAAGCTAAGGCCTAAAGCAATCAGTTCTGAGGGTTCAAGGATTTGCCATGATTTGCGAGAAGGGAGATGGGCAGAGATGCGTGTCGCATTTGATACCATCGATGCCGCTGTTGTGATAGGCTGGTTTAAGTGCTCTAGCCACATTAAATATACCTCGCCAATTGCGGTAAAGCTTACACGAAAATGATAAAGCAGCAAAGCTACATCAAATGGGCTGCATTGCCTTCATTCGCATTCCAAAGAGCATTACACGCCTTCGCATTATTTCACATTTCACATTCGATGATGAGTATCAAATTGTGCAAATGAGATAGCACGCTTCGACTTAGGACTAAAGTTACCCATCTCGGAGGCGTCAGCAAGAGGCTGTGCGTGGGCCGATGCCAACGTCAGGATGACTGAAGCTTCCCTGCCACCGCCTCCACACATACTTCACCTCATGCAAACGTACTCAGAGCTCCTCTGCTGGAATTTGGCATTTCTTCTCCAACGCACAGCATGCAGAGCATAGGCTATGTGCAAACGCCTTGCCCATTCTTCGAGGCGGCAACGAACAACCTACTGTGACACATTGTGTTTCTTACTTCCCGTGTCGTCATTTAGTGCATAATTATGCAGAACCTAAGGATGCCTTTTACCACTTAGGACGAAGAATGACACTTTAGCTGCATAGACAGACCGGCGTGTGGGCTGGTGGATCATAATGTCGTTCAGGCACCAGCACAAGGCATTCCCATTCGCGCCTTAGATGAGTTCAGCCTCCTTCCGCCCATTGACTGACCTACTAACGGAGGGTCTAGAAGAGACTGTAGCACAAAGGAGGATAGACGGACGCTTATAAAATTGAGGTAGAAAGATCAAAGCTTCTGTTCGAAGCTAGTGACATAGAAAGTAAACCTGCTTAATTGTGAAGGCACTTAAACGCTAGTCCTCTTGATATTGGCATCGGCGAAAGCACACCTCCATGCTTACGCCTCCCAAACTGCCCAAATAGGTTTCATTCCGCGTTGACAATTCATTGGCAAACATCCTCCCAAAAATTATAGCTAGTAGACCATCCTCTACCACTGAGATGAGGAGCAGCCGGTGATCGAACATTGGTAAATCCATTGGCTAAACTTCCGTGAGTCATGGTTGGCACCCTTCAAATCTACCATTAACTTCACAGATAGTAGTGCGCAAACCTACCCAGGACACACACGCAAATTTCCCGTAGATCATTGCAGGAAACTCACTGCAGTTTCATCAGCAAGGATTGCCATGCTTCAATTTGGCAATATCATGACTAGTCGACTCACCCCACAGGCAATCTTCCCTGCCGTGCAGGCAGAGAGGGTGCTGTGAATTTCATGGTGAACGAATCTCATCATTGCACAGTACTAGATAACTGCGGTAATTTGGGGAGGAAATGGAGCACATGCATCAAGCAGACACTAAGATGATGAGATCCAGGTGCAAGTAATTGCTTATACTTCGGCAATGCCGAATTTATCATGCCCATTTTGTGCAGGTCCTTGTGTGTGCAGGTGGAATGCACTGGACAGCGCAGACTAGGAAGTGTCCATGATGGCAGTTGTGTAGTTGCAGCTTTATGGTCAAAGGTGGAATGTGCTGCGAGAAGGCCATGTCGTCTACGTACGACCAGCCTGTCAATGCAGTCAAAACACCGTTCCAGTACCCCTCTCCCCAACGTCAGCAGTGGTCCTGCTACAAGTGACGCACTGATGGAGTGGAGTACGCGCTGTACCAAGTTTATGGACAGGCTTTGTTCCAGTCGCGATGCTGCCATAACGGTAGTACTCGTTTGTGTTGACACAGTGGAATTCGAGCGACTGGAGCTAGGTCTGTTTCCATTTCCGCTACACCCGGTATACCTGTCCGCAAACAGTAGCAGCTTACACTTCGATCGCCCCAACACCTGTCCTTCATGCTATCAGTGTTCGTCGAAATGTGGAACCGCATGAACTGGGACACCGCGTGGCAAGCACAACGTGGCATTCGCCACTGCTATCCTCACAATGCATTGGACTCAAGGCAAGAGGGAACAGGAAGGCATCACTGTCCCATAAGTTCGTTAGATCTCCTAGTCCTAGAAAGGACTTTACAAAGCAGTGTGATGCCTTCTATGCACACTATTAGCCACAATCTTAAAACGACTTGCTCACATTACATTTTGTAGACAATGAGTGGCAGTTAACACGTTGCACTTAAAAGGAGGTAGGTCTCGTCAACTCCTCCTTATCATGCCAGCTCAAAACTTTATTATGCTTAAGGATATCTACACCACGACTCAGGAGTCCACATTGTGACCTTGTCATTAATATTAGGCATGTCAACTGCCATTCTGATCGTCCTCAATACTACACTGCCACAAGAACATTCCTCCACCTGACGCTTCGGGAAATGCTTTAGGAGCTTCTCACCTACGCTTTACGCAATGCTGTCTCATGCTAGCCGCATTCGTTTAAATGGGCACAAGTCGCATTTACGCGTCCACTCACCAAGCGCAGCACAAAGAGTCCAATGTGGCTGGCTGCCAAGCAGAGGCGTGCCGAACCGTTTCCAAGTATTTCATGCTCACTTACACGCTTTGCGCATCACATTATCAGCACGCATCCACACATCCCCACCAGCCTCACTGATGTTCGAGGACTTGCAGCAGACACGTGGTGCCCACACGTCTCTCATGCCGCATCCGTATGCGCCTCCGATCGATCGTATCAGGCAGTGAATGCTTTCCTGTGAGCGTGAATTTACATCGTGTTCGCCGTGTTGCGAGAAAAGCAAGATAGAAGAAGCGACTTGCTACGGGCATGTGGAGGTACACTTGTCTGCATCAAAACAGCTACTTGGAGATGGCAATCATGGCAGCTCCGAGTGTAGTGGGAAAGACGGTTATTTTGTGCAGTTAGAGCACTTATGGGATAGTTGACAAGAATGCGAAGTTTGTTGTTGTGGCTGTTGTTTCTATCGTGTTGGAATGCGTCTTGGCTCGTTGTCCCACTTAAGCATTCAGAAGTTGCAAAGGTGTTGGATAAATTAGCAAAAGAAGCTAAAATCAGCCTCGGAAACTCAGCTGGTGGCAAACCGGGTAAAGTCAGCGTCGCTCGCTCTTAAAGAAATTAAAAGTGCCTAGTGCCGGAGGCGTCAGCAGGAGGCTGCGCGTGGGCCGATGTCAACATCAGGATGATTCAATACAAAGTAACTTCACACTTAAACGGGTGAATAGGTAATGCCACCGCCTCCTCATGCGCCCTCACGCCATTTGAACCAACTCAGTCTGTCTCCTTATTTGGAGAATGGTTTATTTGCAAAGCACGTGATGGCTGACGTGGATTATGTGCTACCTCTGTGACTATCGTTTGAAGCCGAAGGAAGCTTACTGCCTTGACCCGTTACCAGCATCAAGCACTAGACGGTGAGGCAAAGGAGAAACTCAGTTCACGTAGATGACAAGTGGCGAGGCACTTGTAGCCCTTTCCATTCAGGTGTTTGGCACGTTCTAATGACATGCCTCAAGGCGTGGAGGAGGATCGGGTCAGTTTGCAATGCATGAAGTCATCATTTTCTCCGGCGTTATTTCTGCTACGCTTTTGAGCCACTGCATGGTAACGCCCAGACGACCAAGGCTGAAGTGCTCCTCCACCCTATCAAGTGCGCTCGACCTGCTAGCATCTGCCAAAGCTCCTGCGAGCCACCGCAGGCAACTCAGATCTCTCCATTAATGCAAGTGGTATTCCCTTTGCGAGGAGCACAACGATGCACTCAAATCATGCTTATCCGACACCACGACTCTCATTCCAGGGAGGAGATGGCAGCAGAAACAGAGTTGGGGGAGGACAGCCAAAAGTTGTGCTGTGAGCAACTGCGCACTTTGTGTTTGGTGCGCTGTAAATTGCTCCAATTTGCGTTTGTCTTGTAGTACGGCTACTCTCGCATTTCTCTCATACAGCTGAATTGACGAGCTTTTGATTTGCGTAGGCTTGTGCGCTAGCATCAAATGACTCAAATTTAACGTAATTGAAGATCTGCTGCCGTCAGGTACGGCACTGCCTATATTCAATTAGCCAAATCTCTTGCCATTGAAGTGCCTATAGATGCTAGGATGGACGACACAGATTAGACACAGCTCACGTAGTACAACTTCGAAGCACAGCTTAAGGGATGTCGCTAGGGATACTTTTAGTGCAACAGCGACGTGATTTTCATATGAACCACGTTAGAAAAGTCCATTAAATTTTATCCGCCGTCGACATGACTGCAATGTGAATTGTCCGCTGGCGTGACGTGATCTGTGTGGACGTAGTCAAGTAGAATTGCACTTGATTGCATTTGGTCTTACACTTTGAAACTGTTTAAAGCGATGGCTCTGAGTGTAAAAGAAATGACAGTTGCATGTACAGTGAGGATAAAAGTGGAGCTGGAAGTCATGTAACCCAACGATCTCTCACACTTACCTCCTCAACAATCATTCCATCGCATGGAGCAGTTGCAGCCCTATCGTGGCCCAAAGCATGGCGCCGGAATAATTTCAACTGAGGCAGCAGCAAAATTCACCAAAGGCGTGCGAAATAGCCATTCAAGAAGTGAGGTGTTGTTCACTCTCCACATGTAACTAACAATCATGTGTAGATTACGAAGTAAGTTCTCTCCATGGTTGTAAATTTTTGCTTGCGAAACCCAACAGCACCACATCTGCTACTATTTACTAATCAGCATTTGCCATCCTCTGCTAATGTGCTCCCTAGTGCAACAATGACTGGTATCTGCGATTGATTTAGCCAGTATTGTGCAAAATCAGACCAAAGCGAGGTGAAAGCACGCCAAACTGATCTTGGGGCAGAGCGTTGACCAGACATGGGCAATTACAGTGAGGCGTGGTGTTGAGCCACCTCCAGCTCCAGAGGAATCTGTGTGGACCATTGCCAATTCTCGAGACTAGACGAGTTTGTGCGTGTCCCTAGCAAAGCAAATTAAGCCTGCACTCGCACAACTCCATTGTTTTAATAAATTGGTCGAAAAATAACGCAGAGGAAATCAGCAAATGGCAACCAAGAGAGAACTGAGGTTGCACGCTTCGGCTCAGGACTAATGTGGCCAGTCTCGGAAGCGTCGGCAAGTGGATGTGCATGGTCGATACCAACGGCAAGATGCCCTGAAGCCTCCTTCTCAATCGCACTCCCCAACCGATATATGGCCGACACAGTGTTGGAATAGATTTGAAGCACACTGAATTCATCACTGAGGAATCGCTTGTCAGCATTTCCCATCACATCCATAGTGTTGCTAAGCAGCTTCGAACACCGACAGTGCTCGAAATCATTGCGCTTGACGTGTCACATTGTGCGGAGAAAAGTAGGCGTAATAACTACAGTGTTCCAAATGGCTCTGATTGCTCAGCTAGCACATCACCGTGCTTAAATCCATCTTTCGTTTTTCACATCAGTTCTCCTCACTGCCTGCGCACACACACATGCATTTCGATAAATTTCTTATCAAAATCGTCTTTCGCATCGAAGTCACCCAATATGAAACTTTCAGTTTGCTAAAAAGTGTTGGAAAGCTTCCAGTTAATAAAATGCGTCCAAGAGAATTGCAGAGTAGAGGGATGAAATGAATTCGGAGAGAATTGATATGTCGATGTGGAGGGAACTTTCATGGGTCTTGTGATGGCCAAGAGCAAAGGAATGATTGGCAAAACGAAAAGCAGACATGGTGGCTAATGTTTTATTAATCAACAAATGTAAGGACGGATGAACAAACCACTGCAGCTCTCATCCATAGCGGCTTCTGCCATTCTGCTGGCTGCGGCGATTAGTTGCCAGGCATTCTTAGGGGTCAGTGCAGCCTCTTCTCGCTTTGCTTAAAATTCCAGTTAGCAAACTGGTCTCGCGTAATTTTGATACCATTTGCCACTTGCAAAGACATTCATTCAACTCGCCCCTCCTTCTCGACCAGCCAGTTTACTCGTCATGAGCGTCCTCCTGCAAAGTCGGCACGACTAGACGAGCAGCACATCATGCCACATGGGCTGGGTGGAAGTGAAACAGCGTTCATCACAGGCGAATTGGAGCTGGAGTTTATGCACGGTACGAAAAACTGGGAGAATCCGCAGCGGCATCCCTTAAGCTGTGCTTCGAAGTTGTGCTACGTGAGCGGTGTCCAATCCGTTTCGTCCATCCTAGCATCTGAAGGCACTTCAACGCCTTCGAGTGGCAAGATAAGTGGCTGGTTCAATGTGGGCAGTGCCGTACCTGACGGCGGCAGATTCTTAATTGCATTAGCTTTAGGTCATTTGATGCATGAGAATGCGGCAGTATTGGAGCGCACAGGCCTGTACAATTCACAAGCTCGACCATTCCGCTGTATGAGAGAAATGCGAGAGTAGCCGTACTACCAGACAAACGCAAACTGGAGCAATTTACAGCGCACCAAACACAAAGTGCGCAGTTGCTCACAGCACAACTTTTGGCTGTCCTCCCCCAACTCTGTTTCTGCTGCCATCTCCTCCCTGGAATGAGAGTCGTGGTGTCGGATAAGCATGATTTGAGTGCATCGTTGTGCTCCTCGCAAAGGGAATACCACTTGCATTAATGGAGAGATCTGAGTTGCCTGCGGTGGCTCGCAGGAGCTTTGGCAGATGCTAGCAGGTCGAGTCAATGCATTGTCAGCGCGAAAATGCACACATTTGAGCGGTTCTGCATGCGTCAGCGAGGAGGTGTGCTTCGGCTAATGCCAACATCAAGAAGACTAGCGCTTGGGTGCCTTCAAAATTTAGTTAGTGTGCTTCTTATGAAAACAGGAAAGTGAAACCCGCGCTCTCGTAAGGATGCACGTCGCCAATAATCTCTGCGAAGTGTGATTTATACGTGCAAATGTAGATGAACAGGCAAATTGGAGTGCAGAATTTACCCATGCCACGAGCACAGCTCATTGTCTCGGACAAAAGATGCACATGAAAACTGTGGAATCTCGAGGTGGTGAGTGAAGTTTACCTCTGCTAGTGCTGCGCGTCGAGGTATGCCCTGCCACCATCTCTCATGCATGCACACGTGGGCTACGGCACCAATGGCTTGCCATCAACAAGCCAAAAGGAGCAGTTTAGTACGGCAAGATTTAATAGCCGCATGCTCGCCCACCATGCGGAAGTGACATGTTGTGTAATGATGCCAGTGACGACGCCGGCACCCTAGCTCACGCCTCCGTCAAAGCTGCCAACGTCACAATGACCAAAGCTCAACGGCCACTGTCTTCACGCATCTCTCCGCCTCATTTCTTAATGGTGCGCTTCCTTTTTAATCTGCACTCCCACCAAACGCACGCGGGTCCTTCTAGCATGAACTAATTCAAAACTGATGATACACTGCTTGCAGTCGGCAGAAACGCTCTGCATTTGCATTTACGTAACTAGCCAACCCGCTCTACTAGGAACCTTCATGGTGGTTGGGCGAAGAAAGGTATTTGCGTTTCATCACATGCGAACTTCGCCATGCGCAGAAGTGCAACCTGTGGGCTGCCAACACCGTACCAATGAAATGTGCCAATGTAGAGGGTTGGTGCTGTGTCTACATGGGATGGATGCTAAAACAGAGAAAGGCAAGCGCACGCGAACGCAACTGCTTTAGGCATTACCAACAGCGTTGTCCTCGCCTTTTGCAGCTTCGTTTCCGAACCTATGGGATTCGGTAGACGGCCTTGCTGTGAAAGGACTCGCAACAGCGACGTTAGAAAAGTCCATTAAATTTCATCCGCCGTCGACATGACTGCAATGTGAATTGTCCGCTAGCGTTTAGTTTTCGCAAAGTAGTGAATAAAATCATAAACACGTGAATTTACAGACGTGATCTGCGTGGACGTAGTCAGGTAGAATTGCACTTGAATGTAAAAGAAGTGACAGTTGCATGTACAATGAGGACACAAGTGAAGCAGGAAGTCATGTAACCCAGCGTTCTCTCACACTCACCTCCTCAACAATTATTCCATCGCATGGAGCAGCTGCGGCCTATCGTGGCCCAAAGCAGTGTTAGAAATAGTTTTGAAGCACACTGAATTCATCACTGAGGAATCGCTTGTCAGCATTTCCCATCACATCCATAGTGTTGCTAAGCTGCTTCGAGCATGAACAGTGCTCGGAAGCATTACGCTTGACGTGTCACATTGTGCCAAGGAAAGTAGGCGTAATAACTACAGGGTTCCAAATGGCTCTGATTGCTCAGCTAGCACATCACCGTGCTCTAACCCATCTTTCCCTTTATTGCATCAGTTCACCTCACCGCCTACGCTCGCACACATGCATGTCGATAAATCTCTGGCCAGAATCACCTTTCGCATCGAACTCGCTCCATTTAGTCTTCCTAATGCACGCACGCATGCAAGTTAAAGGAGGCCGTTGTTCCTTTCGGTGTCGTTTAGCAACTGCATGTCTTCTATTCATTGATTTTTGGTTCCCAGCTTCGCTAACTCTCACACACAGACACCGGCCAACAATGCGGTCTCATTTGGGGAAATATGTTTTGATAGGCAAATTTCGCTCTTCATTAGGCTTACAAAGCAGGGGAGTTTATAAATGAGGCCGTTATCTGGCGAATCAGCACGCATCAAAGGATACTATCAATCATGCCTCATGAAGGAAGCAGTAAAACTGATTAAGTTTTTCATTTCAGGTTGTTCGAAAATGTGGAGCAGGTGCCGGTTAGGGAAATGCGTTTGACGGCTTTGCAGAACTGAGGAATAAAGTGAATTCGAGAGGTCTAGATGTGTCGAAGTGGAGGGAAGTTTCATGGGTCTTGTGATGGCCAATACTGACTTTTAATGCACGACAATAAAGAGGAACGCATTCGTCTGCACCCACAGACTTCTAGACACGTAATTTCTCTTACATTGTGCTTGTCCACATAGCTTTCACTGTCTTTCTTACTTCCCGTCTCACCATTTAGTGCGAAATCGCGCAGAAGATCAGGATGCTTTTTACAACTTAGGACGAAGAATGACTGTTTAGTCGCATAGACGAACCTACATGTGGGATGGCGGGTCATAAGCTTGGTCTGGCACAAACACGAGCCACTTCCCATTGCGTCTGTTATGAGCTTTGCCGCCTTCCGACCATTGACTTTCTGACTAACTTACTGACTCTCTGGCAGACACTGTAGTCCACAGGAGGTCGGACGGACGCATATAAAGTGGAGGGAGAAAGACCTAAGCCAGTTTGCGAACCTCTTTAAGGTGCCAACTGTGCCACCACCACGTGCGCCTAGACAACGAGGCGGCAGTAGCAAGTGCAGTGCTTATCAGTTTCCGGAAGTGGGCCGACGTGATCCTTCAAAGTGGACCCACTATAGCCTCGCAAACATTGATGAAGACGCCGGACTAGGTGCGCATTCCAATCGTAAAATTGCCGCCGACTTGATGCGCCAGCTGCGGCGTCGGCGTGAGGAACGGGTTCGTTCGATTTCACAGCTTAAAATCCTGTCTACTCACAAGCTGTCAGTAGCATAACTCATTGATTGTATCTTCAGGAAGGCAAGGTCGATGAAGATATTTCTCCAGGTGCCAACGACACACGACCAGGACGAATTATCTTCCGACCTGTTTCTGGAAAGAAGCGGGCTCGTTTTTTAGAGTCCAATGCAGTGTTGCCATCTGCGCTTGCTGTGAATTCCAGAGTCCTTGAAGAGGATGGAGAGGGAGATGAAGAAGAAAAAGATGCCCAAAACGACGATTATCGTGGGAGCCTTGATAAAGAATCTGCAGAAACTGAAGTTGTTGCATTTCGAACAAGAACGCAACGCGGACGTCAGTGTTTTGGACGGCTTTCTGCTTCAGCTTCGAAAGATAGTGATGAGGAAACTGACTTGAATGAACCCAGGTCAACTTCCCCTGCTACTTTGGATAGTGGCAACTCTGGTGGTAGCACTGCTGACGAAAGTGACGTCGATGATGCCGGAATGGAAGATGGCCCAGAGGGTGTGTAATCAAAGACGGGGCATAGATTCAAATTGTTTGTAAATACTCGACTCACTTGGTTGTTTGTAGTGTTTTTTTCGTGCAAAAGATAACAGTTTCGTTGAAATAGATTAATTTATTGAATGAGAATTATTGTTGTAGGCATTTCCGCTGCCTGTAATGCTCTTGATCTCTAGGAGCTTTCTCACTTTGAGATTCTGAATTTTATTGCTGTTTCCTTGTTGCAATGGGGTAGAGCGATGCGCCGCTGAGTCTCCATGGCGAAAATAAGCAATGGTGGCCTGGTATCCCGGTATGGAGAAATCACACTTCCGTCCCCATTCTTCTTTCGTTTGACCTAGTTTGTGATAATCGTTGAAACAACTCCTGTAATTTGCGCAACTCTCTCGGAAACTCAAGGTTTCGGTAACTGTAACGAATGATGGTAAAATTCCATGCACTTACCTACACAATACTTTGGAGACCAGAGATATCGAGGTCCTTATAATTTGATTGAAGTGTCTTCGTTGCTTGAATGCATGCAGTTTTTAAAGTAGCCGAATTGATGGCATTTCCAAAGTGTCTCCATTCGTTAACAGGTCCCGGGCGTTTTTATAACTGTCCTTAGATCATCATCTATGGATGCTCTCTTTTTGGCGTGGATTCGCTTAGCTTTGTGTTCTCTGCAGTGTGGACGCTGATATTTATGTCATCAGTACGAAAGTGTCCAAGAGCTAGTATTTTCATAGCACAGTTTAGGTCTTGACTAAACGAATCAGTTAGCCAATCGTAACACTAGACCTATTGCTGAAAACCATGCTTGGCAAAGGAGTTTGGAAGTGTTTTTCCACTAAGATCCCCAAATACTGGTGATTTAGGGTTGAGGCAGTCGTCTGGTTGGGTGTTGACGCTCAAGGATGGTGTATCTGCTTTAGGGTGGTGCCCCTAAACGGCGATAGTCAGGTCTTGGGGTTGTGTGTTTAAGTTGACACCAAATATTTTGGCGTAGATTACCACTAGGCACTAACAGGTAGCCGTCATTGCTAGTGACCACACCTATCGCCTCTCCACCCAGCTGGTTTAAATCTAACCCAGCAGTAATAAACAGACGTTTCACGTGGTCAGGTCGAGTCGGCAATGTCACTACTAAGACTTAGGAGACTCTGATAGTTAGAAAGGTAACTTGAACCTTATCGCCTTACTTCTCTGATACCTCTACCTTACCTTGTAGCCTACTCTCAAGTACACAGACATCCACCTGGCACAAGATCACACCTATTACTGAACCTGAGGAGTGGAATCTCATAAATCACGTCGTTCAATTCCTATGCTACCTCCTCAGCCACTGTTCTTCTGTACTATAAAGGCATTTTCGGGTTCCTTCCCTACTCCCCCACGGTTGTAGGTGTAGACGTAGTCAAGAGGAAGCTCGGAACTCGGAGAATCTGTCGTATTAGTTTAATGGTTGACTCTGAAAGCTGCATTAACGATAGCCGACGTGACGACCCACTCGCCTCTTCCACGTACGGTATTCCAACGCTGCTCCATTACCTTCAGCAAAATCCACCCTATCAATTTTGTCGGTGTGGTGATAGGTCATGTTGGCGTCATTTCATTTTGTAAATAAACACACATGCACTTCCCTTGCACTTCCCTTTGGTGATTCTGAGGCGAGGCAACATTGTTTTTCTGTTTTTTTTACTTTCTGCACCGAAGAGGGAATTTAAACAAACCATCTTTTAGTTAGGAATTATGATGTTACCTCAGAACAGCTGTAAACAATTCAAACAAACAATTAAGTCTTGCTGGCCGTTTTTCGGCCACATTGAAAACCGATGCGTCCCTCTAAACGAGTTCGCATGGAAGACGCGCTTGCGGAACCATCAAAATCTACAAAGTTGCTCACTGATGTTTGGGGAGCAATCGATGGAAGCTTATCATTCACCGACCCCGCCATGATTTTGGGAGACTCGGGAGAAAGTCGTCGATCCCCCATCATCGGCCCGCCTGAACGTTCACTATAGGTTGCCCCTAGACCCTCCAGATAGACCCTCGACTTCTTCTTTGACAACTTTAATCCCAAGGAATGATTTGTATGTCGCGAACAATCAAACGCTGGTTCATGTTTGATGCCTTTGGGATGACGTCACCTCTTCATGAGTTCGTACTTGGTAATAACGGCAATGAGCCCTCTGGGTATGTGCGGAGTTTCGACTTCGAAAAGGTGGTGAACATTATTTTTAACGAAATTCCCATTTTAATAGAAGTTTTTTAACGTGCGTCACTGGAAAAGCGGTCCAAAAGTGAGAAGTGCCGAGGAGTAATTCCACCACCCAGAAGTGTTCAGCAGATCTATGAATTCACCAATTAATGGAAAAGTTGGCAAATTGCGTCCTGAAGTAGGGCTTACCTGCCGGGTTTAAGACACAAGCGATTTGGTGGGAAACGAACATCATGTTCATAGGAGTGGTGGATCGTTGCTCATATTTTCTTCTCAAAGATTTCTTTAATCGCTGAAATCGTCTGTCAGGGAGGATGTTGTTCCATTGACTACGCCTGCTACGGCCGTTGAAAGAGCAGGCCTGTTAATAGCCTACAACAGCAACTCAATCCCGTTCGAATTCCTTCTTAAACTCATTTAAACAATGAGTCTTATTCGAAACTACTTTGCTGTACTTGTCATTCATCGCTATCCAATTACTGCTCAAGGCTTTTGAGCTCTGGCAGGATTATGCATTCTCAGATTAAGGCTCGACGTCGACACTCTCCCAACCTCGGGATAAAGAATGTTCAAGGTGGGTGATTCTTTAATTTTGCCAGATTTTGGACCTTGACCATTCAACAGAGTCGGTAGGCATTATACTCGTGTTTGGAAAGCAAACATTCTTGCCGGGAGACCAGGTTCAAGGTCGTCGCCTTCCCATCAATCCATCACCTGCATATCCACTCATCCGCTCATGCCGTATCTATCCGTCTACTCATTCTTATGCCACTCTTAACCCATGTGAAAGCTCGTCTTGCAGTCGGTACGCGATCTTGACGTCACCAACGACCGTTATAGTGATAAATATTATATTTTTCTTAGTTATTGTTTGTATCCAACCTGTCTTTCTGGGTCGCCGGATGAAGACAAACAATCACGACCTACAAAACGGTGCACTATTTTAACAAGTACTGCTTGAAAGTAAGAAAGCGTTAATTTGGTCCTCAGTCAATAAGGTATTTTGCCTGTTTCATCATTTTTTTTGTTCTGAAGCTCAGTTAGTCTCTAGGCGGTGAGATATGAGCCAATAAAATGGCAGTGGCGGCTAGAGAAGAGGATGCCGCAGCCACGACACACACCCGGCACTGGGATCTCGACTTTTTGGCATCACTTCGTCACCGTGTCATCTAAAATAACTTAATAGTTAATCTGGGCAGGTACTGCCTACTCGTGCTATCTATCTCGCATCTTCATGTACAATTTGGTGGAGGAAATGAGTTTGATTTTGACCCGCAGTCCACTTCTTGCCTTATTCCTTCGGTAAAGTGGCGAAGTGACACTGAGTGTGCTATTACTTTCATCCGACACGGTAGTTTATTTGGCCAGTTCATGGTCAAGTCCTGTGATGTGCTTGACTTGTGAGAGTAAACCAACAGCCTCTTAGCGACGCCACTCCAGACGACAACAAGTTCGAGCTGGTGTTCATTCTACTGCCTCAACTACATCACTGTGCTAACCGTTTTAAGTGGTCACTCCTGAATGACAAAACAAGCGTGGGACCATTCGTCATCACTTTGTTCTCAGGGTAGCACCACATCAAGCGTGCGGAGAGCACCCATGTTTGTCCCCAAAACGAAAGCGCTCCCCTTCCCGCGCTGATGAGTAATTCAAGGTGCAGATGTCTAAGCCTTGTGCCAAACCATTATCAGCGCGTTCCCCAACTTGTGCCATGATGCTAGCGGTCCAGCACAAAAAAAAACGCTACAATGGCGTAAAAGTTATTTAGTCTTAAGCTTGAATGCGTGGTTCTTCAGTAGAAATGCTTGAGAGATCCACTTTCCAAAAAAATGCATTAATTTTTCTTGACACTGATTAAAGGCCTCTTTTGACACCTGAATTCAAAAGCAATGCATTTTTTTGTGTGTCCCTTTGGCAAGTTGTCACTCCTCCAAATGTCATTCCATTTCGGCCGGTATGAATCTGATTGGCCCTCGGGGTGCTGCACCCATCTGATTGGTCATTTCAGGGTTGCACGTGTCTGATTGGTTGAGGATAGCCACGTGCATTAAAGCAATTTACTGTTTGGTGACGAAGTGCCGGTATTGAAATGTGTTTTCTTGTGCAAAAGTAGTCAAATTATGAAGCACACAATATTTTCCTGACCTCTACCAATCCCTATATACTGTGCGCCTTGACTATTTAAAAATAGCTCCAAATTTGGAAAAGAGTTGGGTCGCGGGAGTTCCACCATTCTCCGGAGTCTTTCTTTTGAACTTGGGTTTTCTATTCCTTGCTCTAAATGGCATCCATTTTCAAGCCAGAGCTTCATTTTACCATTCATTTGGGTAATTGGGATATGGAATACCACAAGCGCCTAGGTTACGTTTGAGGGGAGTCGTTTTAAATACCATAGGTTCATATTAGTTTTGGAAGGCATTTATCACTCCTTCATGTTTGTATTTGCTGAACTAACTGCAGTAGGTTACTACTGAATGTGTTTTATTTGCCAATGATGGCACTACAAATCAAGTTCCAGTGAGTGTTTTCTTTCCAATCACTGACCACGCTTTGATTAACCAATGGCGGTAGCATTCGATCTTAATTTTATTTCAAAACGTGTCTTTACTACTAATTTTAGTATTTAAACGATCAGTACTACTCCTCAGCACTCCAACTGCCCTTGCCTACAATCAGATCTTCAATATCTTCTTAATCTAACATTTGAGATACGAGAGTTAATAAAAGTGGCGCTTTTACGTATTCATGGCCTTGGTTTTTGCTAGCTGAGCCTAGGCGTATGACTTGTCAAAAGGCAGTTTCGCTTGGACTTGTGTGAAAGCTGTCATACACACACTCTTGGCTAGCAAGGAAGCGGTAGTTGTGGTAGCGCTGCATACCCTTTCTTAAATATTCACTTGAGACACCAATCTTCCCTTTCATTATCCAATTTCAGAAGGCGCGAAACAAGCTCAAAACCGATTGGACTTAGAAGTTTTGCGACTTACACATAATTGTTTGAGATCCCTCCTTCATTTTACAATCTGGTAAGGAAAGTTTTGTGTAGACACCAATAGAAACCGCTGCGTCTCACTTCCTTATTCTCAAGCCGTTCACCATCAAAATCATAAATGAATATCATCATTACCTTCCTTATCTAATCGGTGCAACACAAATGTGTGATACACGTTTGCATTTAGTTGCCTAGCGTAAGAAATTTTGGTATTTTAAAGGCAATTGCAGCTCGCTGTTTGCGTTGGACAGGTTATGCCGGAATTGTCCAAGAAATGGGATACAGGATACCTAGCTTTCGCTGTGAGAGGAGCTTGCCAACGAAATTCAGGATAAAGGAATCTATATTATGAGTTAAAACCAAAGTTCTCAATTAGTATCCGATAGTCTGACTGGGATTTGGCTTTGGTAGCTTGGCAATTAGGTGTTTGGCCAACCGATGTTGGGATGATCACATCGGTGAACAAGCATGGTGGCCTTCATTGGAGAAGGATCGCCTGGGTGGACTTAACAAGCCCCACCCATTGCGCTCTTCAGCTCATTTTGCCTTACACGAAGTATGAACTCCTCACGATAGCCCATCGTCATAAGTCCTCAGTCGAACAACGTTAGCACAATCGCTTGATCAAGTAGTGAAGACCACCAAAATTACCATCGCGATAGTTTCTGCCCCATAATTAGTTGGCCTTTTCACCTCTAGACGTACCTCCCGGGTGTCTCATAAAGAGTAGCGAGGGGCTTGTATCAGGTGTCTATGGGTGACCGTGGGCTTACCATTTACTCCCTACGACTTGCGGACACCTGTAACATGCATGTGGTAGGTTTTATGTCTTATAAAGCAAGAGGCGAGGGTTAGTCTATTAGTCCTCCTTGCTGAACCTCCGGAAAATTTACAGTGATGAAGTGGGTTGAATCCTTCATTCTGCTGTTTGATGTTCTGCGATGGATGTACCACACTTTGGGGGAAGACTATCTGTTCATATGAGAAGGAACTTGCGCTTTACATAGTGTAAATTATTTTGTGATTTTCATGTCATAAAAGGTTTTTACTGATGTCCAACTTGGCGTAATGCAGCACCCGTCGGAGAAGTCGTAGAGGCTAAAAATCTGAATCCTAATGAACTTGAGACACCCCTAGCCCTCGCATTAAACGGAAACACCGTTTTTGTTTTACATGGCTAATTTATTAAATGCTCTTTTGATAGAAAATGGGATTTTGCATTCAGGCGCTTGGCAGTGGCTGCTTCCACCCACGTGGTCCATCCAACAGCCAATCAGTATCAAGGTACACATCACTGCTTCCCCAGAAGACCACGAATGCTTTGTATGTCGGAGAGTGACATGTTGGCAAAAAACTGCCTCACAGAAGTAGCATTCGTACGTGTAATGGGACCCCTTATAAAACTGTTGCCCGATGGAATGGGTGTTCAAGGAAATCGTAATCCTATCCTTATCTTAGAAGAGCATTCTCTGTAGTTAACGACTTAGTCATTCCAAAAATCTGTTATGTGAGAGCACAAACTATCAGGACTAAATTATGAAGGCAGACAGTCCAAGATTGCTATCTCCCACGGTTTGGCCTACACCCTGTTTGAATCAGAGGCTAGTGCACCAAGGCTCGCGTAAATAAGTTTGACACATAAACGCGGTGTTATCTACTCCAAATTTTAGCAGTTTGAGAGTCTAATGACATTTCACTCATAGCTGGACATTCTCAGGAGCTTCGAGTTTGTGCACCAGGAATAAAGTACTGTCGATGAAGACCCCTCAAGGCCTGGGACCAAGGTAACGGTTTACATGTAGACAATGGAGATATTTTTCAGTGCCTTAATCAAAGAAGTTTCCTTTGGTGGGATCGATCCTTTTCATGGAGCCCATACGACATAGAAGGCATGACAGGAAGTCTCAATATCCATAGTTTTGATGAAAAGAATACCTGTAAGCTCCCAGAGAAGTCTTATTTCCATTAACGATAATGCTTACCCAATAGCCAAAAAGAACGATACACAGCATCTCATCCATAAACTGAAATACCATAAATTCTAAGACAGTTAACCCTCTTTGCTTGCAGGCCCATTTCCCGCTAAAAATTACGAGCCCCACCTCCCCCTACTTTTTGGAAAAGTAAGTGGCCACAAGGCGGTGAATCACTAATCAAGAAGTCTCAAAGCCAAAACATACCCTTCTGTTTGTTGATAATTTCATTAAATCGAGGCAACAATTTTACGACCGTGGCAAATTCATCAATCACGAACGTCGCCAGTACAAACTGACCGAAACGCGTGACGGAAAAGGTTAAGATCATTGAAATGGAAAATGAAGGCGCTATGTAATAGGATCGACACCTTCCTACATCGTCACCGAGTGGATTGCCCGAGCCACATATGCAACATTCTTGGAGGTCACTCCGGCCATACTAATTCGTCCATCTTTAGTCAGGTAGATGGAGAATTCTTTGGTCAATCGTTCCGCCTAGGTTACAAAAATTATTGTCACGGGAAAGTTGAAATTCAAGATTGAAACGGACGAGATCCCGCACAAACCTGATCAGACTGAAGTCCTGTGTAGCAGAACATCCCAATCTGATTGGTGATATGCTCCCAATTGCGTTTGGACCCGGCCTTCGCCAGTTCCTCCCTCAGAGTCTTTCTCATGCCAATTATTCGATTTGCCATGCTCTTAAGATCCACCATCCTAAAAGGCACATCAATTTGAAAAGTAAGAAACCTAATATCTTACCACCTACCATTTGGCTTTGAGCTCAGGATCACTGAGAATTTCTGAGGCAATTCTAGCGCCATAGAGGGGTGGGTTACTGATGATTGGGCGGATAAGGATCTTGAGTTGTGACATGCATCGTTCAGCCTCGTCCTTTGACTCGCAAATAAGGGTTAAGGCACCACATCGTTCACCATAGAGGCCCATATTCTTGGCAAAGCTCTGAGCCAATAAGAGGGTCTTGGGATGCAACTCATTTACAAAATATCGTAGAGCCCAAGCATCATGGTCCGGATCACCAGAAGCGAATCCCTGATAGGCCATATCGAAGAAGGGAATGAGACCACGTTCTTTGATTATCTTCCCTGCGCGCTTCCACTGTTCATGACTCGGATCCACACCAGTAGGATTGTGCGCACAAGCATGTAACAGGATAATGCTACCTACTGGAATATGAGACATATCTTCTAGCCATCCAGCCTCATCTAACCCGCAGGTTTTCGAATCGTAGTACCGATAATACTGCACCGCGATGCCACTATCCCTGAAGACTGGTATATGATTTGCCCACGTGGGTTTAGGCATAAAAACCTCTTTCACCTTCGAAAAGCGACCCAAAAATGCAGCCCCGATGCGAAGAGATCCTGTGCCTGAGAGGCATTGAACTGTGGCATTCTAAAAAGTTATCAAAGTTTACCGATGCATGGAGAATAGGCCTGAACAAAAAAAATGGAATGAAACACAATACCCACCCGCCCTTCCTTAAGAGCAGAACAGTCGGCTCCCAGCGCGAATTCAACGGCTGCTTTGCAAAAGGAAGCAAGGCCACTAATTGGGAGATATTCGTGATCCAAATGACGGCTCAGGATACGCTCCTCAGCTTCACGAACAGAGGGAAGCACCCAAGGCTTAGAGTTATCGTCTCGGTAGGCACCTACACCAAGATTGACCTTGTTTGGATTCATATCTCGCTTGAAAGCCTCTGTGATACCCAAAACAAAGTCCGGCGGACCCATTTCAACGTGAGACCACATCTTTCGGAGATTTGTACGGAACCTAAAACCAATTGGCAAGATTAGTAACATGGAAGTCAAAAGTATAATACAGGATAGTGTGAATAAATTTTAAAGTGTTCTGCATGAAGAAGGGTTGAAAGTACTCTATCACAGATGAGTGTCACAAATTGCACCAGAGTTCACTCTCAAGGGAACCGCGAGAGACGGTGGCGACCTTGATTTTATAGACCTCACTAGCACGAATGACTCAGTAATGCTACTAAACAAGAAACCCAAATCCAAGCGAGGTAGGAAACACCACCATGATAAGCAACTAAAGTCAAGTTAATTAAATTAGTTGTGCGTGTGTTTTCTTAAAAGCTGTCAGTATTGAACTTTAACAGATTTTTAGCTTAAATCGAACTGTTTAAATGCTTGATTATACCACAATAAACCTGAAAAATCTTTTTAATGTTGTTGTAGTGCCCTAAGCATTCCTAGAACATGGACATAAGGCTGGGTGTGGGTCAGAATACTTGTATTCTAGAAGGAAAGGAAGGGTACTGCTGGCATGGCCGGCAGGCCAGCCCACACACCGCCATTCAAGGTGGCCGCCACCAATGTGTGGGACCAAACAAACGAAGCACTACATAGTCCCTCTCTTCTTTTGAGCGTTGTCCCCGATGCACCCCTTCATCCACCTCCCGCGTCAGCCATCACAACGTAATCAGTACTGCAAGAAGCACTCACGAGCTAACCGTGCCATGCGCCGACATCCGACGCAAATGAGACGAGGTGTGACACCACGACAATGCTCCCTCACAGCATTGTGACTCTACCTACAGATTCGCCTGGCTTGCCAACTAACTTCGGAGTAAGAGATTCAGACGACCATCCCTGTATCCTTTGCAAGGTTTGTTTACCGGCAGCCTTTCCCGATGGTCCACGGCTAGGATCGCTTCAGTTGTTAATGGCTTTTCTGTAGAGCACGGGATTGGGACAGCATCGAAGATAAACGCAGTTCTTAGTCCTTCAGCAAAGGCACTTCTTCTGCATCGTTGTAATATGCCACTTGCAGGATAAATCTAGGTATGTAATGCACAAATTCGAGTCCGCTTTCCGCTGCCACCACTGTAGCGCCCCGAGTAGCCTAAGGGACGGAGACGCCACTAGTGTGTCGGACAAATCAACAGTCCACACAAACAAAACACTACAGAGAGAATATTACTTCCAATTTCCTATTACAGTACTGGACATAATGCAGCATTTGCAGCTAGAGGTGTCTTCATCAAGTTTGATATGCCACCGTGGTTCTTGTGGATGATTATTTACTTCCTTTACCATCTCTTCCCCATTCTTTGCCAGTACTAGGTTTGTTTTTCCCTGACATCTATGTTTTAGATGGTAGATAGATACAGAACAACAGGGGTTAACTGTCCCGGATTAAAATGCACCAGGGTCTGATGAGCCACCACGCTGTCCTACGGCCGCGTTGGAATCGTACTTTCGCCCCTAGCCTTCAAAGCGCATTTGAAGAATACATTTACGGCAGTACTTGAGAAGAGGCATCAAGAATCAACCGACTAAAGTGATTGGTACGAAACCGGACAGCTGAATGTCTACCGCACCCAACTAACTAGTCTGACGAGACTTTCTTGAAGGTAATATATGCATCGCTTAAAGCTTTTTATCTGGATTGTAGGTCATTCTTTTAACAGAAGAAAAATATGACAGTTTCAACTGGGCCGGTCGCATTTCTGAGCTAGATGAATAGCTATATAGATGCTCACTTTCCCTAAAACTCGGCCTTAAGGCTAGTTTGGTCCATCTCTTGATGTTAACCACAACGAATCTATTTTTGTTAAACCCTCACAATTCAGTCGAGTTTAATATCCAATTCGAGGAAAAATGAGCAGCTATCTGGCTGCGACACCGCCGACTTCTCCACATTGTGGCACAGATACATGCCGGTTATCAGGCTCCTGATCGCAGCCACCTAGACTGGCCTCCGGACCCTACTGGTAGCCTCATCCCCTCCCTCTATTGAATACGCACGTTGTGTCTATATTTGGCCTTCCTTTCTCTTTAAGGGAGCCTTAGACCACTAAGCGGTTTCATGGAGCAAAAAATCCATGGGCGTAAGCTCCCTGCCCATTCCTCCCCGTCACGTTGATACACTTCATATCTACTCAGGATAACCCATTTGAGTCCTATGCAGCTATTAGAGAGGGAGAGGAGGTGTAGCGTCATCGCACGACTGGCATTCGCAAACTGCTACGGTCGGAAAATTCGCTACAGAACCTCCTAATAATTCATGGTCATTGTAAAGTCACTCTCAAAAATACGCTAGTGGCAGTTGCCACAACGACACAGACTCCTCCCTCAACGCCAGCACAATTCTCCCACTATGCTGAGGTTTACCACCCAGTAGTAGGAGCTAGAATAGTTATAGCATGAAGCCAGGTATGCTTCTGAGATTTCTCAGATGATGAAGATGCAACGCCAAGACAAAATATGTCTAACCAACTCACATGAGATCTTGAGACTACTCCCATAGCCCTGAGCCCACGCCACCTAGCGAAGGTACAATGGCGAGGTCCCTAAGAGATCCGCTACAGAGCTCGTAATTTTGATAGGCAAGATAACTGCAACATTACCTCACCTCCGGTGTGATTCTCAATGGCTCTGTGATATACGTGTGCGTGTGTCACTGATCCTAACCACCATGAACTATTTCGAATTTGATGTATTGAACTACAAGAGCGCCTGAACAGAAACAGTGCTTATCTCTCCACTCCTTGGCATGGCTTTCGGGCCATGTCAGCAGTCCCAAATTTTCCTACTCCTATTTCGGAGAAGACTCGATGCACCACACTATGATCGCATCGCATTAAGCAAATAGATTAGTGTCGTGACAACTACTTTCATTCACATCGATAATGATAATTACATTTCGCATTTCTCATTCAGACACTAGGCTGACTGCACCAAAACGAATCCACGTGTCCGTTTTAATCCAAGAGCTACGGGCGAGTCCCGAAAACTCAAGTCAGGCTTACCAACGTGGAAGAGCAGGACACCACTGATGCGGCGGAGTGGAGAATTCCAACTCTCAAAGACTGAAGATTTAGCACAAATGCAGTCAATTTGTGCTAGCTCCGTTATGGTATTAACGTCCGCATATGAAAATTGGACACTAGCACCTGGGTGGTGTCTTGATATGGGATACGAAATAACCCTCAAACGACCCGAAGCCCACGACTTTTCGGAATGACCCGCACACTCGCCTCAGAAGCTGTCAAATATCCCTAATCCCTGTACTAAGCAATTTGGGATGATCGACATGAAAGAGCCCGATCGACCCGGTGAATAGAGTCGAAAGTAAGGGTCTTAAACAGCCTATAAAGGCCCTTGAAGAAGTAAAGAGGATAAGGTTCATCAGTGTTTTTCACGTAAGATGCTAATGAAATATATACCCGACCAGCAAGAAAACTGAACCCTTGTTGAGTTGCTCTTCAAATTTATTCATCCAACGAACATCAATTATGATGTTACCACCTTGAATTATAAATAATAACAGACGCATAAAGTGGGTTACCTCTAGTGGAAGGTTATGATTGATTTAGAAACGGGCCCTCAAGGAGGTTTTTCTGCCTTTATGTATTTTACGAAAGGCCTGTGGGGCGTAAGATAAATACTAAAAATGAAAAGAATGCACCTACCACAAGTGACGGACATTTGCCAAACACAGCTGCTGAACTATCTAACAAATATGTTGGGTTACTTGCTGAAAAAAAATTTCAAATGTTAGAATGCTTTTATAAATAAATAGGCCTGATTTCTCAACCTACCACCAGTGGTAGAGCATCCAACAATGTGAGCTACTTTGCGACGCCACAGTGCCTCACAAGAATTGATGAAAGCGTTCACTTTTCGTGAGGACAAAGAGACACAGGCCAAGTCGGCCAACGGAAGCCGATCAAAAATATTGACCTACAGAACACATTACGAAAAATAACAAGTCAGAACCTCACAGTTTTTAATTAACAGGAATACTTTACATGTAGAAAAATGAGTGCCTCACCAAAGCGACCTCCGGCAAACTCATTAGTCCAAAACGAGGTGGCAGAACGAATTCTAAAGTAAAAAATTGCTATCTGCATCGCACTCTTACCATCATGTACGTCAATCAGGATAGGTTCAATCAGTTCATCCGATAATTTAATAATGAGATTTTGTGGATTTTTGTAGATAGCAGAAAGATTCCTCCGAGAACCTGTAAAAATGCGTAAAATCGGCACCAGTTCCAACAAACCGGCATCAATTTTTTGAGGGTCAACGAAGAAATTGTCGTATTTGATGGAGATTTGCTTGTGAATCGTATAATTGGCAACGCTAGCTGGGAAAGTTAACAAGAGGCGACTTACCGGCGTAACACATGAAACTCCCACACGAGAAAATGGTAAAAGTGATTGGGGTCCGAATTTCAGGATTACCATAACAGTAGACATATGTTATGCGGACTAATCCAGACGTCGCTTCTGCAACAGAAGGATTCTGTCCAGATGAAAATTTAACCTTACGAACACTACCATCAAGTCCTTTTTCCTTGCACTGACATCAAGGGGTCCCATGCCTATTCTCACACCCAAATCCTCTAAAGGATAGTTAAATCCCCTGACCGAATCCGACAACTTTTCAAAGGTCTAGCAATAAACCAAGGCTTAATACATTAAATACCTCACAAGATCGGGCCTTCCTTATATCATCAGACTGAATGAGGGACTGAACGTAAATTATGTCGCCGGAGACAATTCCAATGTCATTCAGTTTCAATCGACCATCGGAGGAGGCATAGAAATCAGTTGCGTTCAGGCTGACGAGTACATTAATTCTATGGAAGACATCGAGGTTGAGAAAACGGTGGAAAAACGGAGATAAGAAGCACGTTTGCAATTCGAACAAATCCACGGTGTACTTATTCAGCAATAGTGACGGGCATAAATAAAGCAATCAAAATACAAAGCAAAATTACGCCGCAAGGTTAAACAAGGATGCTGCCTTTTCCATCAGAGAACTTAGCAACGAATCCTCGTCCACCTCAGCCACGTTAAACTGAGTCCCAAACTTAAGCCGCAGTTTCATTACATGCTAATCAGAGCAACAAAACTACACTGCACCAGCATACACTCTAGGAAATTGTCCAATGATTTGTGGTGGTCAATTCACCCAGTCCTGCGAACGATGTATGACTTGGCTAAGGTATTATTGCCTTTGCCGCTTTTAATGGGTTTCGTGGGTTTCTTCAAAACGTTGCCAGTCAAGCGCAATTCCCACCACCACGTGCACCTGCTTATGCCAATTAAGGCTTTCTTTTGTCAAGCACCTAAATAAGTAATATTGGCCATGAGGTTAAAGGCATAAATTGTGGTACTTGTTGTAGCGTCCCGATCATTCCTAAAGACTAAAGAAGGCTGAGCATGGAGCAAAATATAAATGTTCAGGGGAGGGAAGGTTCAGCAGGCCAGCCCACATGCTAGGTCAAAGCGGCCACCTAAGTCCCCGAAAGGCCAACTATCTGTTTAAACAAACAGGGCGCGATGTAGCCTTTTTCTTCTATTAAGCATCGTCTTCGACGTTCCTCCTGGTACGGCTTTCGCGTCAGCCATAACAACGCAATCACTGCTGAGAGAAGCACTCACTAGCTAACCGTGTCCGGTGCCAACATTCGGCGCAAGTGGTGTGATTCTGGACACCACGTCGGTGATCGTCCTTGATGACGATATTCAACTTGGATGTTTATTCGGCTTGAGCACTAAATTCGGAGTAAGAGTTTCTGCCAACCATTAATCCATTCGCTGAGGCGCTAGTGTACTGGTAGCCTTTCCAGATGGTCCATGATCAGTATTGATTCAGATGTTAATAGCTTTGCTATATAACAAGGAATAGGTTAGATGTTAAGGCTGAACGTCATGCTTAGCCCTTCAGCACAGGCATCTCTTTCGCATTACTGTAATACGTCACTTTCAGCGTAAATCGACACAGAAATTATGCAAAGACGAATTCGCTTTCCACTGTCACCATTGTAGCATCCCAAGCACCCCTGGAAGATAAAAGAAGACTAAGTATTGAGAGGGGTGTATATACTCAAGGGAAGGAAGTATGGATCTGCTGGCACGGCCGGGAGGCCAGACCACACATCCAGATCAAAACAGCCGCTCAAGTCCCCGAGAGTCCAACCATCAGTCCAATCAAACAAATCACTATACTTTCGTTCTTTGAATGTGATCTGCAGGCCAGAGGTGGGGCAACAACCTCCGCCGCAATCGTGGAAAAACGTGGTGACGCCTTGTACTGAGGTATTTACCCAGGCTTCGACTTTAAACCATTATTCTGTACCTACGTATAAATAAATGCGTCAAAGAAAATTAAGCTGACTACTAGCGAAGGCCGGAAAAGAGACCGTGAAGAAAGGGGAGAACCCGCTACGAAGGTTCTCTTGATTTTAGAATCAATTGCAATTCTGGCTTTTCGAAGCCATAACGGTTTGAGCACATGGATGCATTTAAATGTTTTCATGAATTAAATAATAGGAAATGCGTGCTTTCGGTTTTGTTTTACAATTCCTCTGAGTCATAAAAAGGCATGTTCATGCATGCTGCAAACAGATACGAAACTACGCTGCCTCTTTTACTTCCGTGACAATTAATAAAGTTAGCTTGGACTTTTAGGACGACGCTAGCTATTGTCTTTTGCTATAAGTCTAAGTTTACGATAGTGTTTTACACAATTTTATTTGTTTTATCGGCTCCGACTAACGCTGTTCACAGCCGCGTGGATTTTTGATATCAAGGTTGTTTGTTGCTGATTTGGATTTGTCAGTTGTTAGGAGAATATCAGCTTTCTTTTCAATCGCTATTATTTTTTTCTTGTTTCATGACTTTATCTGCCCACGATTTCAAGGTAGAGTCAAGGGTTGTGTTGGCGCACTACTTACATTAGTAATGCCTTCACAGAGTGGCGTACTTGAATTTCTAAAATTTTCTTCATTTTTCCTAGACTGGGTTTTTAGAGTTACTTGACATAGTTCTAAGTGGAGCATGTTTGTTTTATCTTCTTATAGGCATTTAATGTGTAAATCTCTGAAGTCTTCCTTCTATTTAGCGAAGCACCTTACAAGCCAGAACCTTAGTTCACTCCTTTAAAAAGCTTTACTGGCTGTGCCTAGTTTCGCGCTGCTATGAGTGAAGCCTCTTGTATTTTGCAGATCGTGATCTTAAGGTGAATGGAGTATTTGCAATTGATTTTCACTCAAGCGTTTTCCTTAAACTTTCCACCATCTCTGGCCGTGTCACGGCTTCAATACTTATCGAACCTGGTCATCTATTACCTCTAAAGCCTTTTCCAACTCTAGGATCATGAGCTACTCGAGTAGGCTGCAGGCTTTAGCACGATCTATGAGCTTAATCACTCGACGGGCGTGGCCGGCAGCGATTGGTGGAGTTGGTGCTTATGTGCTTCTGCAGACGGATGCATCACATAGTCTTGTGAAAAAGGCTTCTTTATTGGCTCGCGAACTCGCTACTTTTGTGGACAACAAAACCTCAAAAGTTGGCCTACTGGTGGCCGAGGCTGAGCGTGAATACAAGTGTCAAGATATAGTGCGTCATCCTCGTAACTTTTTCATTAACTATTTAAATCTAGATCATTCGGGAGGATAAGGCGCACGGGCTCTTTCTCATCCTCCATATCCATCCAAATGCTTCAGCAAGGGAATGTCTTCAGGCTCTGCGAAAGATTCAGGTTAGATGTTTACAAATTCTTAAATTTCCAAAGTGCCTGAAATCACCACCAAAATTGCATATATAATGCAAGGCGAATGTACTTTAAGCCTTTTCCAAAAAAATCTTTAGCTGGGTGGGGTTTCGGGTACTTTATGATTTGTGAGGTGTGGCATATCTTGTTCGTTTCAGTTAAGTTCATTCATTTTGTGCCCTTGGTTGGACACAAAGTGGTTCACCAATTTATATCGTAAAATATGGCCCCAGAATGCAAAATTCATCCAACGAAGTTTCCCATTCATTTGTTGGATGTTACAGAAGGGCGTTATCCAGCTGATTCTGGGGATACATTGTGTTGGTGGTATCTAT
Organism: Taenia pisiformis; assembly: GCA_023968675.1. Taxonomy (NCBI): domain Eukaryota; kingdom Metazoa; phylum Platyhelminthes; class Cestoda; order Cyclophyllidea; family Taeniidae; genus Taenia; species Taenia pisiformis. The sequence continues at coordinate 8,776,818 of CM043737.1, read as the reverse complement.
GCACTTCTCCCATAAAGAGGGTGTAGTTTAGCCAACGAAAGCGAGTCCCAACACCGTATTGCCGGGATGGTTGGCGGTGATCCTCTCGAAATTGCCTTATTGATATGTTCGCTCGTAAACCTTTGTTTTACGATTCACTACAGTTCCAGCTCATTCATTTAATTTCCCGTTTCATTTGTAAACCTGAATCAACAGTGGAGATATTCAGCAAATTCCTTAAATCCTTTAAGGTATGCGCGTATCCACTGAAACTGCTCGCTTTTCATGTGAAGAGTGTAGGAATCTCCCTGTGGCAATAAAAATCTCCATGCCAACACTAAAGAGGGAGGTGGTCTTGCATCGGAGAATAATGTCACTTGCGCACACACCATCCCTCCCTTCAAATACTACCGCCAACTTTTTGCATTCATGCTTATCTGACTCTACTCAAGGACATGTCTGTCACCTTCATTTAGGCACACGTTGATCGAATCTCACCGAAAGACATTCGAGATGAGGACAACGAGTTGATATTCGGTTTGGCGTTTGGTCAAGACTTCCTTGCCAAAGTCTACCCTGATGCAGGCAAGAACGGAGTCGAGCCTTTCTCCTTCAGAGAGCGCAAGGGCAAAATGGGACAGATGCCTTCAACCGGTAAGTGTTCCCTAATTCCGCCTTACTCGATTGTAATTTCTGCTTCCTATGAATCTATCATTAAAGTGCGTCAATGACAACGCTTTACGCTACTTTAGTGACTACTGAAATGTTGTAGGCTGAAATCGCACTGCATAAAATGGTGCGGACCTTTCAAACAAACTAGCAAGTAGTCGCGAGTTTATCCCTGAAACACGTTGGATTTCTAGGTCTGGCCAAATGGTGCCAATTGATTTGGCTCAGCGATCCCGATAGGAACGAACGTTCAAGTACAGTTCATATTAGCCTCTTTCCGAACATGAAACTCTGATCAGATTTAGAGTTGAGCTTCACCTCTGTAACGCCTTTTGAAGCCCTAGAATTCAAAATGGGAATCTTTTCAATTTAGATTCAAATGTGCTTTAAACATGTCTTTAAAAAGACATCTAACTCTCGGCACTGGTGTGTGTCGATGATGAACTCCAAGTTAGCTGTTTAGTTTGTAACCATACCATCAGATTTGATAGAGCTTGCACACTACCATCCAAGCAGATCAAGGAATCTTGATGTTTGTGGTTAGCAATGATTCCTTGATGCATGATACCTTGGTGACTAAGGCAGGCGCGGTTCACCTTATTCCACAGAAAAGCATTTACGAAAGGGCTATGTGGTCTTCTTATTTCACTGCAGAGGAAATAGAAATGCCGCCAAATGGAAGGTCTATTATTTGGCTGGCTACCCGGCTGATAGAACTCTTCGCTGCAATAACGTCAGGCTGTGCTTGATGGGTAATTTAGTGCATCAACCAAGCATCCACCCATGCCTTCAGCGATTATTACATTCCCGCAAAAGGGTTTTTCTGCCCCCACCAGTTGATGCTTTAGCTGTCGTTCCTTTTTACAGGGATGCAAGCGCTTATATGCGCCATTCATGGCAGCGTTTAGGCTTATTCGATTAGGTTTTGGCTTCCGTGTATCACAGAGGCACGCCGATTTGGCGATCGTAAATGTCTGCCGAGGCAAAACTTGTCTATGATGCCTTGATCATGCATGCCGTTGACTAAGTGTGTTACCTCTATTAAAAAAACCAAATTTTTTTAAGCTTGGAAACATGAATAAGTGTGTACTTTAATAAAGTGGGTTTCTGTAGACCAATGAGTGCGTTTAAGGTAGATAGCTAATGGATGGTGTTAAGCATTGCGATGGGCGTTGAATGGAATGAGATTCGAGCTTAAAAGCATATTAATATTGTTGTCCCCATCCTTCCTTCTAAAAGCTATATGCTTACTAACTTTGCTCATTTTATGTAAAGGTGGTGACATTCTGGTGCACGCAGTGTGTGGGGAGAGGGGAAAGCTCTTCGAATTAGCCCAGGCGGTGTTGAACGATATGCCCAAGGGTACGGTGCAGAATGTGGAGGAGACGTACGGTTTTACCTATCGTGATGGTCGTGATTTGAGTGGATTTGTCGATGGTGGGTTTTCCCAGACTCCTCTAATTACCCAGTCACATCCATTCATGCATTACACTCATATGTGTCTGGTTGCCCAATCTTTATGCCAGGCGGTTTTATACCCTCCACAACCTTAGTCTGCACTTACAATGCGCAAGATGGATTTCCCATTTCTATTTTGATGATGCGACATCCACTTATTGTCAGTCTTATGGGGTTTTGTCAGCCAATTATTTGCATTATTTCGGTTTTCGGTCCACCTTCGTTACAGGCACAGCAAACCCCGCCGACGAGAATGACCGCATCGAAGCTGCAGTTAATGAGACAACGGGTGGGAGCTACGTCCTCACTCAACGCTGGTTGCATGACATGAAGAAGATTGCCACCGAAAATGGTACGCCACACACGTTTTGGTCTAGTTCTGCAATGCTCATTGCCAAAGCTGTCCGAAATGTTGTTGGTGTGCTGTGGAGGAGTACACTGTTTTTTTAATCTACAAAGGAGACAGTTTTGTTTGAGACCTGCAATTACCTGCTTTCACATAGACATCATGCCTTTCCTATGGCATCACGTATGTAACAAAACTGATGCTTTCTATATCTTGCTGTAAACCACGAAGGAAATGCGCAAGTCATGGTGCTAATTTGTGACCTCTAGATCCAAAATTAGGGTTGGAGACAAGGCTGCACTGTTTGCAGTTTCCTAAAATTTGCACCAAGATAGGAACGGGCAATGTAGGATAAAGGGAACATATTATCACTCGCCATCGCGATGAGCGGAACGTGGAATGGAGCTATCCGCAATTGACGGAATGAACGAAACTGGGCGATGATGCGTGAACTGATGGTAAGAGGTAGCAGTAGTGGTAATGATGGTACGTTACAAGCGGCTTAACTTTGCAATAAAAACCCGTCCTTTTTTCATGTCATTCATCTGAAGTCAATCCTAAATAGGCCGGTTAGACGGGACACATACAATTTCTTTTCCTTTTTGTAGTGAAGGCAATGGAAGCTAATGTCGGCCGCACAAGAAATGACAATATTCGGATAGAACCAATTGCGCCTACCTCGCACATTGGCCGGGTCAAACGCGGTAAATCCTAATGTAGTCCTACGGGCGATTGTATAAAGTCCGCCTGTTAATTGCTCAGTGGGGTTGATTTAGGAAGGTTTGTGTTCAAAGGCATGCGTTTCCCTAGAAAGTAGATGTAAAAGTTCAGTTGGAAGATAAACGGCCTCATTTGTGGCTTTGCTTTCCTTTGCGGCCTAAACTGTAGTTCGTCCAACTGCGAGCGCTTTCATTTGGATGATAAGTAGAACTTTTTGGTGAGAATTGATGCACAGACATTAGTTGTATTTGCGTGAAAACACTCATCACGAATGGCCACGGTGGAATAGGATAGCCTCTATCGACGCTATTGGAGTACCATTGATGTGTGCAGACAGTTACAGGGGTGTGAAAGCATATCTGCATTGCTATCACACTCCCGCAACTAGTGGCATTCAGACAACACGCGATAGCTGACAATTGATGTCAGGTGAATCATCGTTGAACAACTTGTCTGTAGTGGTACCCAGCGCGTGCCAACTGTTTGGTGTCTCGCGGAACTGTACATTATCAAATGCCTAGATCCGGCAAAAGGTTTGGAGAAACAGTTGGCAAAACTGTAGCGTTGGAATCATGGTTTGTGAGAGAGTTTCTTGTGAACATGCATTTACCTCCCCAGCTGTTGCATCGTTGGATCAAATGCCCCACTGTTGCGTGAATGGATGTAGAGATCTCATACGCCCTGTAAGGTGAGTATAGGGTCGGATTTGACGGTCAAGTTAGCTGAAGCTCTTTTCATCGCCATGGAGTGTTGGACAAAGGCATGCGCTAGCACCGTCGATGGCCTTCTGACTAGAGAGCATAGTAATGATCGTAGCATACTACAAGGCCTATGTCGCCACTGTATCAGGGTGCCTCCTTCATAGCAAACTTGTGCTGCGTAGCGTGTTACTTTAACTCCCACCTTCCCTTTAACAGAGGAAAGCCTCTTATGAAAGAAATGTGCCAGTGTAAGTGGTAAGGAAGGTAGTGGTCTGGCAGTTGAATGTATTTGTCGGTGAAATGAGTATGAAAATTGTAATATTTTTAGATGCAGTAGATAAAAGCGGCATGATAGGCCGAATGGTGCGTCACTCACTGCCATACGGCATCGCCTCGGGTGAATGCGGTCTCTTCTTCATAGCCTACACGAAGTCACCGCACATTTTCGATTGGACGCTGGATCGCATGGCAGGGCTCTCACACGACCACATTGAAGACGGACTGTTTCACTTCACTCGGCCACTCACTGGGGCCTACTTCTACTCGCCGAGTCGTGTGGAGCTGGAGAAGATTTTAAAGGGTGGTTGTACTATCGGAGGCAGGACTTTTGGGCTGCGGTGAAAGCAACTCCTCCAATTGTCGATCTGGTGCAGTGCAGTAGACCATTTCTCCTACTATAGCATAATTTTGTGTCTTGAAATGGCAATGTCAATGTCTTAAATCCTTCCCGTGTCACAATCGTCATGCTGAATGTACCACTGTGGAATTGTAACTTCATTTAACCTGTTTATGGATAAATTCCAGGAGAGTTTACACAATTTGGCTCTTTTGGACTGGTGTGGCATTCACCCCAACGGTGATAGACTTAACGCTCCGTAGAAGGCACCTTGGGTGCTTCTTTTGAAGGTTTCCTTTGATGTGAGCACTTCAAGCAAGATTGTCAAGGCAATGAGACTGGTGAATTGTTCTGGAGGCAGGATTGTTTGTGGATAATGCTTAAAAGTCAGTCCTGGCTAAGGAGCATTCGGCGTCTTGGTGGGAATATTGGAGGGGTAGAGAAGCCATCTCGACACTTAGTGCCGCTTAACACCTTTTTATGCTTCGCTTTCTCGCCTCACTGCGATGAAGATTGATGAACATCTAGGCTCATACGCATCCGCGTATACTTTCCTCCTCAACACTGCAATGTATTCTTTTGTGGGGCCAGTTGGGTAACACCCACTTGCATAAATCAGTTTGGTCCTTTTGAGATCGCATCACACTAAGTTTAGCTTCAACAGGAAATCATTTGCACATCTTTGCTGTTTGTTTGAGGCTTTCTGTAGAATTCGGCAAGCTTGTTGAGAATACGGGATGAGAGGAATGGGTCTGCTTTTACAACAATCTGCCGTTGGTGGCCGTAATTCATGGCTATTCACAGTGCCATTAACTGGAGCAGACAATGAGTAACTCAACTCACTGTGTGGATCTCGTAAACTAACTGGCTCACAGACATCTTTGCTCCTTTACCCAGACATCCTGCACGCTGTGTAAGGCGGAATGAAGGCATGCGAACACCGACAAAACCACCCATGCTGTTTCAATTCGCTAGCTATTGCTGCAGAGAAAACAAGCTGGTCGCGTGATGCTCACGTGAAGGTGTCCATTAGGTTGCATTTTCATTCACCCATTGCCTTCTACCCCAAGGAGCCATCAAAGTAGGCCAAACTGCACACGTGATTCATCAAAACCTATCCAAAAGAACCCTGTTTATAGGTGGAGAAAGTGCCTCGCATTTCCCTCGTGTCCTTGATGCTGAAAACAGATGCGTACTTTCCAGTGGCCAAAAGTTCACCAAAGCTGCTTTTGATCGTTGTCAGCATGTCCCAGTAACAAGCAATGAGAATACGCAGAATTTATTCCATCGGTACGGCCCATTTTATGGCCTCCACAGTAATTTCTTGCCATTTAAAAACTTTACAAAATGATGGAAAAGAGCGGTTGGTGCAATTTTACCTCATCGCCTTGAGGCACGGGGCTGAAGTTTGTCTCAAGGGCAGAGGAGGGAGGGGGATGTTGGCTATGCAGTACTGAAAGGTGTCATCCAGAAGCCGTTTCAACGTCTCGGTCCCGATGGTGAATCATTCAAGGAGAGAAGGCCTTCCACTCTTGGGAATGAAGGGATTGTGTGTCGCTGTGCTTCAAGATGACTTCGAGGTAATGGTTGCTTGAGTGGGTAAGCATTTCGTTTAAGTGCAGTTACTTAAACTGGATTTACTCACTTGGAGTTGAAATAAGGTCAGTAAGTTTAAAAGGTTGCTCATGGGATTTTTCACTTCATTTTGCTTAATCAGACGATCGCCTCATCATGCAACGCATCATGCCATGGAATGCCAAGAGATGTGCCTCTTCTCTGCATGGGCTTGTGTTTATGGTGATAGACGTGCGTAGTGGACTGTTGACTCGTCAGTGGTCATTGAATCTAGCTGGTCCGAATCGGTAGCATTATAGAGAACACTGTACATTTTGGAGCAAAGGCGAGGATTGAAGTGAGAATCTCCAGTTCATTGAGTTTACTCCTTTACACATAGGCACCACAGCAAAACAATACAAGGTCCCATTTATTCGCACACTTTCATTAAGCACGTTATTACGGACAATTGGTGTTTGTTTTCTGTGCTAGTGAACACTGCGACCGACTCGCGGTTTTGCTAGAAAAAAAATGAAGGCAACAGAGAATGCAAGTGACTGCTGGAATGCAGCACAACAGATGCATTTTATGTGGCCCCAATGCTGCGTGTCAGAGGTGTGAAAGGAATGAGCACTGAACAGTCCTACGTTTTCATTATGCATGGAGCTAAAAGAGCAAGGCAATCTATGATATTTCTTAGTTTCCCTGATCCTACATCGGTCTGAAGACGTTGCGTAAGGGGACGTGCAGTCAGTTAAAAGACACCCTTTGAATGTAATTTGAAAAAAACTGTTCAATTTGAGGCGCCTTAAGGTTATTAACCTAGGCGTTGTTTACTTTCTGTCAGCTATACAGATACCGTAAAACTGTTGGGGTGTGAGATGAAACCTATAAACACAGCATAACCTTCAGTGTAGCTGGCGGGAATCGCGTGGAGTTGGCGCTGCACGATACGTGGTGATGGGGGCGGCTGGAGCTATGGAAAGGTGAATTGTCGCAACTCAGTATATAAGTGACAACAAGCGCTCGTGGCTAAAGCAGTATGTGATATGTGAAATGGCGCTGTTAATTTCGTAAGCAAATCTTTCAATTTTTAATCGGGAAAGTGCTTTTAGGATCGGCATTTGGAAAAAGGCATCGCATGCAGCATTTATTTTGCTTGAATAGCATTTCAAATGATGGCAGCTCTGCGATCCTAGGCATCCACAACCAGGAATAGTCGGTGATATTAAAGTAAGCGAAGGCGGGTCTGTGTTACTTATAACCAAAAAGTAGTGAATGGTGGTCATACATTGAATGCAGGGCTTTCGATAATTTTATTGAGACATTTGAAAAATGCCTCAAAAATACAATGAATGTGTGTTTCATAAGCGGTACTTGCAGTTTTCATCTCGAATATGAATGAGTTTGCAACTTGTTTTACAGCAACTCATTCTTCGGCGATCCTGAAAAATAGTTAAATTTGCTTTTGGTATCAAAGTACTAATAAAATACGCTTTTGGAAAGGAGGCTATGCTTAATTGTTAAAACCTTAAAGCATCCCACAGAATCCAAACATGATAACAAGGACCACCCCCCTCGGCTACAGTACTCTGATGGCTGCTTCGTGCGTTAATCACTAGAACTGGTGGATTTGGTGTTCCATAAGCTTTTAGCACGGAGTTGCAGTCCCGACTGGTATGCAACGCAGCCGCAGCTTAGCAGTAAATTTTGTTGGAGGATAATTAAGGAAATGGGTATAGACTATTACGTGCCCTGATAGGAAAACATTCCATCCATGTTTAATCTTACCGCACAAATCGGAGAGTGTGCTGTTTCCCCGCGATATTCATTGGTGTTTCATGGTGTTGGCTCTTTCTTCCATGCTCATCGATAATGTTCGATAAATCAACCGAAACTCTACTTTTCTCGGTCACTTACTCCTCCTCCTCCTCTTCCTCCTCCTCCTCCTCCTCCTCCTCCTCATTCTTCTTCTTCTTCTTCTTCTTCTTCGTCTCCTTCTTCCTCCTCTTTCCACTTATTTTTTCCCGCCTCTTTAATCACCTTAAGTACTTTCTTCTGAAGCACTCTGCTCATCAGCCTGAACATGAATAATCTCTATACTTCCTCCAAAGTCGATTGAAAATAACGGGTAGCTGCATCGGTTTCTAACGGTGCAATTTGCCATCAATTTATTGTTTTATTAAAGCATCGTGAGGCAGACTCATATTTTAAGGATTTCAATGTTTCCTACCTTTAAAAGCTGTTTGAACGGATGAAGGATTTCAGTCGTTCTGTAGGGGACTTGGACCCTCGAATGGGTGCAGTCCCTCCTACGTCAGCTAAAGGCAAACAGACTTGCTAGCAATGCCTGTAAGGTTTAAACCGCATCTTGAAAGATTTCTTGCAGTTCAGAATTACACTTTTATTTTCTATTGTTTACACAGAGACAACTTGATGAACTCTTCTCCATAAATAACCTTAATTCCCTTTTAATGTCACATTGATGTGTCGTGTTTCCTTGAAGCTATGCATGCACCCATTCATCAAGAGCTCCAACAAAATTTTCATCGACCCTATATGTCATTCCCTACGACCCTGATCAAATTTCTGTGCTCAGGACGGCCGTCATTGTCGCAAGGTTGGAGGGCGCAATTCAATGGCGATTCATTACTAGCCCTGAGCAAGTGCTGCCCATGAGAGGTGGTGGTGTGGCAGCACAATTCCTTGGGCTTTTACAACTTTCTATGGCATAGCTTGGAGCATTCCTGATGATGTGGTCTCTTAAATGCTTTCATTTAAACACCCCACATTCTTAGTTCAGAACTCCTTATCTCTCATGCTCACAATAAGCGTTGAAGAAAGGGTGAATGGAGGAGGCACGAAATTGCCCGTGTCACCAGAGGCTACCACAGACTGGAAGGCAGCATGTAAAAAGGCTACATTTGCCGCTTTAATTTAGATCTTCAGCCCGATAATAACATTCAGGGAACTTTATTATTATGAACACAAGAAGCCTTTTTATGCTGAAACCTGAAGGCTACACGGAATGGATTATGGTGTCCCTAAATACGCTAACCTCCCTCAAATAACGCTCGATAAGGTGAGATTGACTTGAATTTCGACAGCACCGCACAGCAGCAATATGCAAACTGTTGCACAAATCATGAAGTTGTGAAAAAATGGGAAGTGAGGTATGAACTGGCTTGAAGCCGCCCCAATGGGAAGGGCATTTTACAGACTGGGACGAAATGGATTTGTCGCATGTCGAATGAATCGGTCAAATCAAATTGCACAACAATCATATTTGCTTGAAAACTAATCAAACTTCCCACCCATGGCTGCAAATTTAAGACGCCATCCATTAACTTCTGCTTTCCTTTGCTGAATTTTCTACAAAGGTGAAAGGACGGAGCTGTGTGCTGCCTCTCACTCTTCAAGCCTAATTCACTTATTTCATCTCTTTCATAACTATGAAGTGAAGGAAGAACTTTTCGCATTTCTCACTGCATCGCATGGCATGCCAGATTGAGTGGATAGCCGTCGGTAGTGGTTGCTGTTCATCTTCCTGCACCTGGATGTAGCATCAACTTTGATTGGCGCAGCACCTGGCAGAGAAGTTCGTGTTGGATGATGAGTGGATCCCTTGGGTGCAAATGAGGTATAAACCGGTGGTAAAGCCTCCTCCCCCTCTGGCTTGCAGTTCCATTAGCCATGTCTCACGCAAGCCTGTGTCGAAGAATTTCCCAATGTGGGACTTGATAACCCCCACCACTTTCTGTTCATAAGCCTTCGCGTTGATTTCATGACATCGTGAGGAGTCACCAGACCGTCCCACCATTTAATTGGGGACAGCCAAAACGTGTTGCGCTCTTGAGTATGAGCGAGAAGTAAACAGGCGCTTGAATTACTGAGTTGGCCAAATTTTATTAAATTTACGTCTAGGTTGCTGTAAGAAGGGGGATACAGATTCATTGCCTTTTCCGAAAATTCATACTCCTCCGTAGATTGCTCGAGAGATTTCTACTTCCCTCCAAAACATTGAAGATCTTTGATGTCTTCACGCACTAATGCAAAGCCTTCACGTCACCTTTTTGCAACAGAATGTGCTTTAACAACTCGTCAAAATATCATTTAATTCCTTACATATGAGGCGTTTGCATAAAGCCCTTTACCGATTTCGGATGTTTACGATTCATTTAGTGGTGAACAGGCATGAGCAATTTCTTGGTAGGCAAAACGCGCCTATTAGTCGTACAACATGGTGAAATGTCTGGGGTGGCCTTTATTTCCTTCATAACTCTTAAAATGTCTTCAGACTGACAGTGCAATGTACATCGCGACATCGGGTTGGCATTTGAAGGTGTCATTAAAGCAGCACGGATACCCTTTCATTTGTGATAGCTGTGATTGATGTATTTACACTTCTTGGCACATTTTAAACTACGTGGGTTGGTCTAAAACAGTGTTGATGGTTTGAGATTCCAAATAGTATAGCCTTGTCGCAGCCGAAAAAGCATGTTTTGCTTAGGTAAAGGACTGATGTCTGGTTTTTAGCTTCTTAAGACTTCGTTGAAAGCGAAGGAAGGCATAATGCTAGGGCAGAGGGATCGGGACTAGTGGCTAGCGCCCAGGTAACCGTAGCCGAGTTTGGCAATCAAACAAACGAAGTGTTTCTCGGTCGACTGAGTGGTGGCTTAGACTCGCCACTGTAATGTTGTCAGATTGTGCCTTTATCCCAACCATGGTGCATCTGACCATTCTCACGGCTGTTCAACTGTTTCATTAGGCAAGCGACTTCGTCGTTGCGATTAGGATGGAGGCCTTGTCTTCTCCATCAGCAACCTTTTAATGTCGATGTTATCACCCATTTCTGTGCGGATTGTAACGCTTTCACACAAATTCCGTGTCGTATTTCTAAATTGTCAGAGAGAAGTTTTGGTGAATGAGCATTTGAACAATGAAATAAAATTTTATGCTTCGATTGGGATAACCAGCGACGGGGATTAATGCAGTGTGTGGCGAAAGGACGAAAAGCCTTTTAAACTGGCGCAGGCCGTGTTGGAGGATGTGCTGATTAACGCTACGCAGCTTTCAGAAGACTTCTGCGGCTCCACCTGTCACAATTTCAGTGTCATCGTCGAGAGTGAATTCTCTACCCCTCCCACTTTTATCCTCACCGGTGACACCGGTAAAATGCCAATTCTTTTCACCCTTTTTCTACCCCTGTAAAGTAAGGATTCCTGGCTCTCGCAAACTTAGCCTGTCATCATTATCTACAAGACCCAATTCTTTGATGTCTTTAATGTACACCTTCTGCGTGACTTAATTCGCTACCATTAGCTTCATGCACTGCTATTGTCCCCTGTCCCAGATAACTGCATTGCGTAAATCATGCGGAACTAGATGGGCTCTTGAAGAAACATGGTGCCGTGAAGGGCAGAAGCCTTGGACAGGGCTGAAATCAACCCCTCCAATTGGCCGCTTGGTGCAGTTCACTGCCCAACTTCTTTTCTTGTAGCATACCCTTGCCGATTCAAGATACTATAATTAACGTTTCGCCTTTTTCCTTCTTCATAGTTACTACAATCAATGCATCACAACAAAACCATGACTACCTTTAACTTGTTGGTGGTTTACTCAATCCACACTTTAAGCCAAGTTTGTACTGCAGTGCAGACGAAAGAATTGCCCTGAAAACATGATCGATGCAAGCAAACTTGCAGGGATGGTGTTTGTAAGTAGTGCCAGAATCTCAACTCTGATTGCTGTGTAGTTAAGAGCCATTGGAAATGTGGGGTGGGTACCACTTAAACTCTGTACTCCGCTCCGATTCACGCGACTCTGCCATTCTGCCCCACTCTGTTTTGTTCTCGGCGCCTGTCCGGAGACAAGGCCATCTCACTGATTCCCCTTCCAAACCAGTGGCAAGGGTCGGCAAACCTCTGCTCCTTGACATCATTGCATATTTTCCACTTAGATATTAATCTCTTCCCAGTGAGTCACCTCTCGGTGGGTTGTGCCTTGAAAAGTCTGCAACCAATGTCACCATAAATTCTGCTTCCGCACCTATTTACATCAATTCATACTGCGTCTGTCGCAGAACGGCAGCTGGATACGGAAGAACGCGTAAAGATCTCACAATACCTTCCATCAGCTCCTATTACTCATTATCAGTCTCAGACGGTAGACGCAGCGTATGCTAAGAAATGGAGGAGGCAATGGTCCATTTGCAATTGCTTCATCCATTCCAATATCCTGCTGGATGTGTATAAACGAACAGAGGAGTGTAAAAAAGCACAATTCTCCCCGGTAGTAATCCTAAACGACGGCAATTTTGTCTAGAGTCTGTGCAAAGATCTAACATTGTCAGGGACTTTCTATTACGCACTGTTATGGGCTCCAACATTCTACCTACGTACTTTTGGGTGGAGTGGTAGATTTTATTCACAAATTACCTTTGAATATAAAGTGATTTCGAAGCAGACCACACTCCATTCGTGAGTAACCAAAAGTTGCCTAAAAGTAAGTCCTCTTTAGATGTGGAAAAGGTTTTTCACATATTTTGGATCTAAAGGGCGATTGTAAGCTTATTTTGTGATAATCAAGCGTCAATTAAAGCTAGATTTGACTACAATAAGCACTTCTGCACAAAATGCAAATGAGTAGAGTAAAAAGTTGTCCTCTCCCTACGGTCTTTTCGATGTCTTCTACTTTTCTACCTTGTGGAAACCCACCAAATTGGTGAAAAAAAGGCTATGATGCGAATCGAGCTTGTCTGCTTGGTGTGGAGAGTCGATGTCTGTTTTGTGGATCCAGAGTGGGTGTGATATTCAGAACTTTTGTCTCCCATTCAGAAGTGATCTTAACACCCTGGTCCTGGTAGTGATCCAACCAAAGACTTACGTCAAGATGAGGAGAAAGGGTGCTCTACTCTTGGCAATGAGACCTTCATCTTCCTTTGTTGAATATTAGAGTGCGAAAATCAATCCACCTCTGATTGCTGTGTGCCTTCTGCCAGTTGTGCGAATATTATAAATCTATCCGGGTGCCAAATGATAAAAAATCGTCACACACCACTATAAGAATCGCTTGGAGTTCGCGATGAGCTGTAAATGGGTATAGATGTGAGAACTAAATGTGTAGAAATATGGGGCAGAAAACAAATATGTGGCAAATGTGAATGGAGTGAGTGAAAATTTCTGGTGGATACAGCAACTCCCCTTAAAGTAGAAAGTGGCAAGTGATCCACTTCATGCCTAAATAAGGTGCATCCATGTAAATAATTGGTTAAATTTTAAATAATCAAATAAGCAAAAATTACGGAAGAAATTCAAAACATAATCCAGAAGTGAAACACACCTTGTCTGAATCCCATGCCTCACAATCGTGGAATCGTTGCATGCTGGCGCTTGTAGACATGAGGAATCACGATCTAAGAAACATTAAATGCAAGATCAGAAGAGCAGATATCTGTCTCTTCAGTAATCGACAGATTTAAACCCCAAATCATAAATATGTGCGACCGTGATTAGCCTGCTTCGATCTAATGGAAAAGAAATATGCTAATGTTACTTGCTAAATATAAGTAGCAAATTGTAATCAAACGTTACATTTGGCTTCCATTTTCAGCTATTTGTGATTAGTGTGAAATGGTTTTGAAAACCACTCCATTCGTTATTATTAAAGCATATTTCGATGCTCTGATGCCTTTTTTTAATATCAATCTAAGAAATGAATGAGAAAATACCTTCCACTGAATTTCTCTGTTTATGTAATCAAGGTAACTATTTCATACCATCTCAGTAAAAGAACACACACGAAGTGCGGAACTGAACAAGGTGTCAGGAGACTCAATTTAGCCACTGGGGTGATTGTAGATTCGTTACGCCTGTTAATCCACACCGCTAGACGCTGCATGGGCATTGGCTCTTGCAATGCAGATCCGTAGCCTTTGTCAACATGTAATGGATTGGGGTTCTAAGCCGGAGGTCGATTCAGACCGATCAAGATTGAGAAGTTAATGTTTGTTGCTTTGATAGCTAAGTCGGCCTAATTGACCAGTGTGCGCCTTCATTCGAGCCTTTGTTAGTGCATTTTACTAAAATATCCATCGTTGTCACTGCTGCTGGATTAGACTACAAGGCTTTTAAGTATCACCTACTTCTTTACCTCATTCTCCTACGTCCTCCTTATTCATTCTAACTTTCGCTTTTTCTAAGCATTAAACCGTAATATTTAATCTTTGCTAGTTTGATTACATGTAGAAACCATTTAAGCTGCTCTAGTTGTATCCCCGTGAGATTTGGGCAGTTAAAATGCCTAGATTGATCCTTTTTATAAAATTTGAGCAGTCTGCAGGTGTAAAAGCAGAGTCGCTGAGCAGTCAAAACGTGATCACTATCAGAATTGCGTGCTAGAAGTATTACCTCCTCTTGGCATCAATGCCAGCCACAGAGCTAATCTTTTAACTGCAACCCCAATTAATGTATATTTCCCTTCTATCGCTGCTGTTTTGCAATGTAGGCGACGGTGGTATAAAATTTACCGCAGGATATCATGCCAACTGGGATAAAGTAGTCAAGCTTGCTTCCGGAGCAAACAACCACAGAAATGGCTACCAGCCAAAAAGAGAGCTGCCGGTTAGGTGACTCAACAACGGTCTTGCTTGTGGCCCCAGATTCTGTCCATGCGGCCTCTCACCCTCCACTCGGCTACACTGCTCTACTGTGATGCACCGCTCTTTCCACTTTGTAATCGAAGTCTTAGTGGAGATGTTAAGGGGCAGGAAAGGTATATTAACTACTTGGCAGAGTCTTGCGCTGGGTCTCACTCGGTTCTGCCATTTTATTCTTCTCACCACCTTCGGCCATAAACCAGAGGTGGAAATTTATGAACCTCTTTGGGTTGCTTTGCCCTGTAACGTCCATGTGCACTTTTTTCTTCAGCACTTCAAAGCTCTCTTTTATTGCAGCTTATTACTTAACACCTATCCGCATACTTTAGGGCTGGAAATTCAGTTTATTTCCCCTCTTCATCGAAAACACTTTTTGTGGCCTGGGCTATGCCTTGTGGAATCTGTGGGGAACGATAGATGCTTGATTTTCATTTGATATGCACCATAATAACTTGATGCCATTGAAAAGAAGAGACCATTTGCCTCTGACATAGTATGACCCCATTCTTGAAGTGTTTTATCTGGTGTTCTCATTTATCCCTAACGTCACATATATGTGACAGGCACATTCTGCTAGCTTAGGATGATTGGCTGCACATCAAGTTTAAGATATTATTATATATCTGTATTAGTGAGGAGTATCAAAGAATATCCTCAAGGCCATTAGCCAAAATAAAGGTCTGACGAAGTCGAACCTTGGCTCTGAAAGTGCTAAACAGCACCTCGATCGGATCGTTAAAAAAAAACTCAAAACACGTTTGTCATTTTGTATTCTCAGTTCGTCATAGATTATAAGCCCATACGCAAACATATTCACTCACATCAAACCTTGGTCTGACCGGCTATGTACAGAAATGCTTGGCGCAAGGCAAACACACCGAGTAGGTTACTTCAAGGTGTTGGGAGAAAGTACGCAAGAGAAGATGTAAATATGTATAATTATAGGGCATGAAGGAAAACCAGAAAAGTAGAAGGTGAAAGAAAGGAACCAGAGGGTCTAAGAGAGGGTGGAGGAGGGCGTTTGTGCAGTCATTTGGTTGATAGGAAGCGGTTCGTAGAGATTTAAGTACTCCAACGCAGCGGCATAGCAGAAGGCATACTCTGTGGAGGTCTCAACGAGACCACGTCGTTGCCACCACAGTAGTTTTGTCGTCTGAAAGGCGTCAACAACGCCTTCGACACGCATTCGATCGAAGAGGATGGAGAGCATTAAAAAGATGCCTGTGTAGCCAGTCCCGGTTCTGTCAAAACATGGATCACATGATCACGGTTATCAAAGAGGCAGAAATTGTTACAAGTTATGCTCAACAAGTCTAATCGACTGTCCCACACATGAGAGCACAAACTAATCCGGACATCATCAATCAAGGTAGCAATCAAAAGTTTCCCATGGACTCTTAAACGATGAGTAAGAAATTTTGGTGTGACTATGCAGACATCCATCGGTGTAAGTAACTTCAAGTAGGCCACTGTAGTGTAATACTAGGCCTCTCGGCATTGTGCCAGGTCCCGATGATTTTCGACCCACAGCCTTGACAGTTATTTCTGTGGAAGGACAATTAGCGCATCAAACGCCCAACCTTAGATGCCTCAGTGGTGCATTATTAGAGGGAAACTTGCGCCAGAGGTAAATTTTCCTGTGGGAGAAAGGTGCCAAATGCATATTCATTTTCAGAAAAGAGACGCGTTTTCTCTTTCGACCAAGGATGAAGGAAAGCTGACTTCAATAAGACAGTTAAGTCCACAAAAAACTGATTAACCGAAAGCATGCATAAGGATACAAAAGAAGGGAACTTTGTCAGGAAAAAGTGGATGCAGATCATACTCCTTAAAATTGTTCTTTCCCCATCCGTTTCTTTAACCTCAAAAGCCCAATTTTTACTCGAATACTTCTCAGTAATGCCATAACGCCATTCAAAATTGCGCCGTTTTAATTAACAATATGTTTTTATGCATTTATTGCAGTGAAAACTAACCTGCAATGAACAGTTATTGGTCCTTCCAGCCCAAATTGCTCTTGTGTTTTGTGTACTTGCTCAATCAGGTCAATCAAGCTGACGGCAGCCTTTTGGCATGTCAGGTCATCGAATACCCCTTTTCTGTAGCTGTCAGTGGAGACAGACCGATAATAATTAGTTCCACCGTTGATGAAACCAAAGGTGGGGGTATTGTTTGCTGTGGAACGATTGGGCAGCCACTCAGCCAATGGTGGTAGAGAAGGTGGCAGCGTGACATCACTAGCACCGGATTGGTTAGTGTGCCGAGAGGACGCAATGGCTCGACCAATCAGAAGGGAGAGATGCGAAGCTTCAAAAAGGCGAATTATTCGAGATTGACTGCTCTTGGCATCCGTTAATCGGAATTCTCGTAGAACGTAAGCTGTCATATCATAAGAAGATAGGGCCTCTGCCACCAAAAACCCGTACCTTGCTGCCTCTTCTATTGGCCAATAGGGTGGCTGGAAGAAGATAAACAATCTTTGCCACTTAGCAGTCGAAACCCTATAACCTTTGCCGGATTTAGATTGTTGGTTAAAATTTACATGTAAGCAATTGGAGAGCTAAGTATTTAGTAACGTAATCAGTAAAATGGCAGAATATGCACATACTTCCTTGTCAAATTCGCACGAATCGAGTTGCACTATTATGCACGAACCGGTCTCCCAGATCATTCGCCAAAAGTCTTCCACGAACGGCATCAATGGTGTCTGCGTGGCAATGAAAGCTGATCTCAACCGATAACTGTCGACGTAGGAGGCATTGATGTAGTCAGAACCCTCAACTCCTCTAATTGATGATAATTTCACCCGGTTACTCTCGTAGGGAATGAATTCGGTGCCGCTCCTGTTCTTTGGTATGTTTACCTAAAGTAACGAAGCTAGCATAATCTACTCTCATCTTATCCTCATTGGTTTGCATAGTTTTTCCTTGCTTAACTATTACAGTTGTTTGTCGGTATTTTACTGTTAGGGTTTCTGTGAGAACTCTAGTCGTATGTACTCCATCCGCATTTCAATTCTGTTCCATAAATCCATTTATTCATTTATTCCAATCAGAGTTGGAAAATTAAAATTTATCTCCTTTGACACTCACCGGCAAAGCTCCACTCAGAACGTCAGTCGATGAGTCCCCGAATTCCTCGGAACAGGCCAGCAGTCCACCCGGGGACTGATGCGCAACCAGCGCCGCAATCGGTCCAGCCGTCTGGTTAACCAGTTGACCAAACTCTAGGGCCAAACCGGTATTGGCAAGGGGGTCATGACTTGACTCCGGTGATGGTGTTGTAATAGACTCCTCCTCGGAGCAGCAGGGCACTATCAATTTATGCCAGTGCCCACGTAGCTGACGTGCCGAAAGCTCGGTATTCCCACTCAACGCGGCTTCCAGTAGGGCCTCGTAAATGAAAGCGTACTGCTCCTTGGTTTGAACCACAAAGTTGCGTTGACTACGAAGTTGGGTTACCACAGCGAGGACGTTGACTGCATTTTCGTGGTGCATTTGTTGGAGGAGAATATCCAAAACTATGTAAGCACCTGGTAATGGGGAAAGTGTGTATGTCACTGATGCGTTTGTTGGTAGGTGAATGAAGAACATATGAAAGGGCTAGGGGTAGCCCATATCCGTCAGGTTGAGTGGCCACTGCTAGTAAGCATATAAGTGTATCAACAAGTCCATATAACAAATTGTAACCATCACGCACGTGCGGTGGCACGGTTTTCTCATCTCACGGTAATGACTCCGCCAAAAAATGTGGAGGAATCACCTAAAAATTTTGACAATGACTTCTAAAATTTTTTGCATTTTCCGGATCTCGATAAAGATTTCTTTTTGGCTTACTCTTAATAGGCAATTTTAACGGTAGAGCGGTCAATTACTATCAACAACGCTGCCTAACCTGTGCGTCCGACTCCAGCTGAACAGTGAACGATGATTGGCCCCACATCAGGCACAAATTCTGCATTCACTCGGCGCAGGAACATGAGTAACGGTGCAGGATGATTGGGGACTCCATGATCTGGCCATGCGGTGAATTGCAAGTGACGAATTTCACGCTTTTCACGACACCTTTGGTACATAATAAAAAAATCCAAAAAATGTGGCTTTCCAGTCAAAGATAAGACCGGGTAAGGGCTGGGGAGAAATCGCTTGGTGTATGACAAAGGAGGCGAAAAAAGCATGTTCATCCGTTGCCCTAACTTCTATAATAACTGAAAGTGGTGAGGATTATTTCAGCCACCGTCTCGAATCGTTCAATGTGCATTGTTTAAAGCGCAAGTACCCTCCTAACACATGCAAAGAAGGGTTGTTTTGAGTAGCCAGAGCCCCAAACCCCGACACCAAGGTGGAGGGAACTCTTATCTCCAATGCATCCAAAAATCATTTTAAGTAATTCAATCCCACAGCCGACGACTTACCCACTTTTTTGGACTGTAAAGGTCCTAACAGTGTAGTAGGCTAGTTCCATGACATCCATCAAACTGACAGTAATCTGGCCATATGTTGTGGTGGCTATTGGTGAAGGTGAAGTTGTTGCAATGGTTTGCGCACTCTCTGAGGTTGTTATCATGGTTGTCCTTGGTGAGAGCCAGTCCACGCTTTTCGTCGGACTGAGTCGAGCACTGGCCGGTAGGCCACTGGATGGCCAGTACAGTTCACATTTGACCCTCTCTCTCTCCTCCAGTCGAGTCATCGCTACGATTGTGCTCGAACGCTGCTCCCACACCATTCGCCAAAAGTCACAAACCGTGTTTGGAAGTGGTCCCTTGAAAGAAGAATAAAGCAACTGGTATTTGGATCCCAATGGTCAAAGTAAGTGAAAGTCTTGACCAATTTCATGTCACAAACCTGAGTGGCGATGTAGGAGCGTTTTCTATTGTAACCATCAAGGAAGTTTGCGTTGATGTAATCGCTTTCTAAATCTCCATCCACTCGGCTAAGAACGACACGTGAATGATCATAGGTGACCACATTGGCATATCGATTTTTGGGTCGATTTGCGGGGCGGCTGGAGTGCTCCCAGGTGAACTGACCACCCGGATCAATCGATTCAAACTCCGCAGAAAGAAGGAGACCCTGGTTCTGTTTCAACTGCTCCACATGGGAGGCCAAATCTTCTAGTGGCACTGGTTGTGATGTCACCTGATCATCTGGCCAATGAATAGACAGGGAAAGAAACCTTAGATACCACCTACTGTTCACTTCAAATTGAAATGGCTAGGTTGAACTAGTGGTAGCTTAATAGATTTTCACGTAAGATCCCAATTTTTCGCTCCAAAGCTTTCATTGGCTATACTTCCATGTTTCTGTGCTAAACAGATTTAATTACCACTGAAAATGAACTTCAAAATTAAGACCGAATGGCTGCTTTAAAACCGTTATGCTCACTCAGCATGTCAGGTATAAGTGGAGGCGGTGGATTCATAAAGTAGGGTGGTGGTGGCTGGCGCACGCCCAATCCAGTTGATAGCATTTCCAGCGATACTGCTGTTCCAGTCGCCGTCGGTGTTGAACAAACACAATTGCTCCCCACTGACATTACAGCTGCACTCTCACCGCCAGCACCACTACCGCCAAATCGACCTAGCGATGCAGTGCCCAGCAGTTCCGAGTGTAGTGAAAGTCCATCAGGTGAACGCATCCCTTGGCCAGACACCAAAGGCTCGTAGCGGAGGAGTGGAGCAGTGGCAGAGGAAAAATTAGAAGTTCCTCCGTGATTAGGTTTCATCTGAGCGGCTTCCAACGGTTTTATAGTGTTGCTGCTTCCTCCGAATTTTCCACCATGATGGTTATGTTGATGGTGAGAAGGACCTCCACGATGCTGGAAGTGTCGAACTATGAGGAAACAGACGAAGGCAAGAATGCAGACTCCAACGATGATAGAGAGAGCAGCAACGATAATCTGAATCCGGTCGCTATGAGAGGAACTAGTGCTGGAGACAGATGCGCTGCGTGGACTTGGCTGCGCCACGTGGACAATTCCGTTAGCAGAAGGGAAGTAGACTTCCGTGGAGCTCGAATCATGTTCTCCCAAGCGTGGAACTAATAAGAGAATAACACAATTTGAATATCAGGACCTTCTCATGCTACTTTGGTCATATTGTATGCTGTACTTGAATGGTTTTGTCTCGATTTTGCATTTAAACGCCTGAGCTTCTTGATTTGAGCTATTTCGGTCATTGTTTTGGCAGTGTAGCGTTACTTTGGTGACATTTCTGGTAACATCCTATTACACCCGCTATTACCCTAAATTTGCTTTGATCCATATGCACATAACATCTCAGTCCTTCAGCACATCTCTAGCAAAGATTGGTCCAGATGTGTGTACCTGGTGTCACATTCAAGGTTGCCAGCACAGATAGACTACTTATGGTTTACATTGTTTAAATATCGCATGAAGTATTCCAATCACAATATCGAGTGAATGTTTCCACTCTAACCTTGACAAAGCCTAATTTGGGCTTTTGCAACCTACCTGTGGCAGCATCGTTGAACGGCGTCTGCACTGAAGTTGCAGCAGCGCTCACATTTTCCTTTACGATCGACGGCCATAATGGATCATCTTCCTCAATGTCAAATCGGGTTTGAGGTGACGAGTGGCTTGTTTTTAATGGACCCGAATTCCTCAGTTCCTGACCTGACCAATCACTCGTGCTGCAGAGAGGAGTTGCACTTACACCTCGGCCTTTAGCAAGATCGAACTCCGAGGTGAGAGCGTCATGACCCTAACGAACAGTGTACGAAGGCGTTTAGGAAATTTGTCTTTTATCATGTGAGAACCATTAAGGACTGCATTATAAAAATACAGTACCAGATCATCATAAACTCTACAAAATAAATTAAGAATGTTGGCTTATTTGTCGTTAGTTAAGTTTTGAGGCATTTTGCTACATTTAATTTTCCAGTAACTCAAAACCAAGATTTATTAATAAGATGCCTTTATCTTTATAAGCCCAACAACGAAGGATATGGAACTACCATATGCGATCAAGGGATTGTTATGCTAATAATCCCCATTACGGTAATAAAGTAAATCGTAAAATGTTGACTAGATCTGTTTTGATTTCTGAACAAACAAAAATACCTACTGAACTTGCTTCAGTAGATAAAGTTGGTACCTCAACGCATGCCCTTACAGCGACCTGGTATCTCTGACCGGGCACAAGTGACGGAGCAAAGAAAATTCCACTTTCCCTATCCGAGCTTGCTCCTGCTGACCCATTTAGTACAACGTGCACCATTTTTGTAAGTGGTCTAAATAGCGTGACAGCCGGAAACTGGACCAGCACGGCAGGAGCTTGAGTTTTACCGATGGGACCAGCCTCCCGGGCTAGAATCTCATAAGTGGCTACCGTTCCATTCTGTTCATCAGCGCGGTAAACCATAATGAGACCCGTTTCTCCATTTAGTGAAGGATGAAACTGAGGTGTAGGGACAAACTGAGGTGCTATGTGATGAAGGGAAAATCGATGGTCAACATCTCATCTCACAAGTTTGTGAAGGGGCAAAATATTGCAAACTTACGCTTCGACAGTGTACGACAGAACACAGATTTAGCTTCACCAAAGGCTACAGGTGTCATGGAGCGCTTGAAAACGGGAAGTACATCGATCTGATAAGCAGTGTTAAAGTTCAGACCAACGAGATGGTGTGCGATTGTACCAAAGGAGACTTCAGGAGATCGCAATGACTGCTCACGCTCTCCCTGAGATTCTCGAATGCGATGACCATCTGCGTTAAGATAGACTCTTCCACCAGTATAATTGACCTTGAGTTAACGAAAAAGCGCAATTTCAGATTTAAAATTTCTTCTTCTGTTTAAAAAGAACAACTTTGGCCTACCACATAGTGAAGGATTGGTGGAAGAGTAGGCAAACCCCCAAGGTTCCATGTGAGTTCCAGCTCAGCGCTACTTCCATTTCCAGTGACAGCCTGACATTTGAGATTGCCAACAGCTATAAAATCTGAAGGATGTACTCTTCGAACCAGAACTGGAGTCGACCATTCACTATGCAAGTTGGCGATTCCAATTGCTCGTACACGCACGACATAATTTTCTGGATTCTCAAAAATGGGCTGTGTAAGTAGAAAAAAGCAATTAGGTATGCTCCAAATTGAACTTTGTGATTGTCTTCCATTATTTGGCCTTGATGCGTCAAGGAATTGAAAAGAACAAGAGGTCGTAGAAAAAGGGATCAGTTGATGCTGGACACCGTGGGACCCACGCAACGCCTTTCAAACAATTAAGTTGAGAAGTAATTAGCATCAAACAGCATAATGGACAACTTTATTTGAAATCTAGAGGATACAAGATTTCTGTTGCATTCCGATCTTTGTTGCTCCCATACGTTTCTATCACACGGTTGATCATAATAAGGCTAAAAGGGAAGAGTGACACCCGGCAGCGCTGGATTCGGCGCACAAAACAGGACGGGAGCTGTTATTTGTTTCCATTGCATACTTTTGTGCAACTCTGCGCTTCCCACGAATTCACTCACATTATGGGATCACAGGGCTGCCTATAGCACTAGCCTCCCAGACACTGCTGCGTAGGTGTAGTGGTAACAAATTGATTTTGCCATATCTGCCTAGGAATTTGCAAATTTGTTAACAATTCGTTCAATTATTTACGCCGCATTTTCAATTTAGCAAACGTTACAATCACCTACACGCACTAAATTGTGGTGCTGAATATAAAATTCAATTAACCCTGCCTCTCTCTCTGACACACACCCTCCCTCCCTCCCTCCCTTCTCACTGCTCACCTCACTTTCTCTCCTGGGAAGCAAGAACAATCTCATAAAGACAAAATAAAAGAACCCTCTTAATTAGACACATTTTCTCCTCTTCCTCTTCATCTTCACCTTGGAGCAGGGGCAAAGCAATGCAAAATTCGGCCTAATGGCTTTGGTATAGCTTCAATTTCGATTTGTCAGCTTAAGTCGTGCATATGGCAAATAAATCAGGCACAAGAGCAAATGGATTGAATAGCAGGTAATGGACAAGCACACGGATAATGGCATCAAACGTCCCACATCGACTAGTCAATGAAATTCGGCTTCAGCGCTGGTGACACGAAACTGGGCACGTGTCACTGATGTCACGAATCCTCCTGCCGCTCATGTAGTTTCGGATGACCTCAGGGATGTCCACAATGTCATGACAATAGTAGTGAAACTAGTTCATAGGCCCTAAAAGAGGCATACCAGTGTAATGCTTGTTTGTGGTCCTGCAGTTTTTGAAGCCATCCATTGTATGGGCTGTGCGATGTTCACCTGTTTGGCATGCTCCACCTCAAACTGACGATAGGTAAGCGATTTAGCCTCCGGTTTACTTCGTGCATTCTCACGTTGGTAAGAAGTTTGAATAAAGCCTTCAGGCATCGCCCAAGTAGCGAGAACACCCTTCTTCTCCATGTAGACTGCACTCACGGAAGTTGGTTCCTTTGGCACTGGAAAGGTTCAAGCGAAAAGTAGACAGCGTGAAAGGGCACTCGGAAAACAAATCCCATTTTTCTACTCTAAATAAACAGTGATGAGAACGATGTAGGAGAAAGTTAAGACGATTAAATGTTGGTAGAAAATTTGGCGATAGAAATCGCGCACAGGATCAAACGGAATACAACCAGTTGGAAGGCTTTCATATTGCATGAAGCGCAGCGCTCGCATTCTCATCCGTCCAAAGGATACAAAAGAGTTGGCTGATCACGCAATATATATAGAATCGGCAAAAAAAATGCCGAATACTCCTTGCTCTCTTCCAGAAAGAGCAGAAAACAAAATGGGTGGAGAGTTTATAGAGGGAAAGCGAGTATTTCTTGCCAAATTTGCTTATTTTCTTGGACAATACTTGTTCTCCTTCTCCCGTCACGAGGCTTAAATAGACAAATGAAACCTTAGCGTTCGTGATGAGTTGGAATTAAATTTTGATTGATAACGGTTCAATTAGGGCCCAATGGAACATCTCATAAGTTTTTCGCCATGGCAACCAAAATGGGGGCCAGCACCTCCCTCCCCCTTCCCATCATTCCAAAAGTCGTTTTGGGAGTGTGGTGCGTGGTTAACTGTGGTGCCCTACGAGCACTGCACCTTGTTCACATTGAAAGGTCGTGCCTCCATCAGTAAAACATTTATGTTGATTAACTTCCAGTTGAGTGTAGTTTACGAGTTGCCCTACCAAGTGCTGTTTGCCATTGGGAAATTGAATACTCCATAGGGCACGTTTCATCTGCGTCTCTGTCTGCTTTTCATCACAGCAAGTGTAATATTCTGAAGACGGTGAGGTGTTCATCTCAGAAATGTGGCTGAGGCGATGAGCAGCTCGTTTGGGTGATGCTTTTCCACTTGGAAATTAATCAATCAATACGCAAATGATTCCTTTTACCATAAATCACTCAGCGAACAATCTGCCAACACTTTGCCTTCTTACTGACCCATGTGAACGGGTCGACGACCAGATTGGCAGACTTTGGCGTCCATCAGATAATGGCTAAATGTGGATAGGAAGAGGGCGCTTCTCCGCAGTCACTCCGTCTCCGGACAATAAGTAAATGTGTAAGTAAATGATCTTGCCACTCAGTTTGTTCCTGACGTCTTCATTTCAAGACAGCATAAACAAGACTGGTGCATAATGCCTCACTATGAAAAGCTAAAGGCCTTCCACCAGTAGTCTGGTGCACAAACTACTGAGTGATTCCCTCCCCAGAGCAGGCGGTGCACTTTGCTGCTGCTCGCCACGCGTTTTGAGGATTCTTCCCCAAAATTGAACTAAAGGCTCCTTAAGGTGTTGGACTCAAGCTCAGTCTCATTTGCCAGATGAATACCTTTAAAGCATGAAGATGCAAATATTGGAACATTGTTGTGGTTTGCGCCGATCGGGACTAGATAATGCTCACACGTCAACAGCTGAAGGAATTTTACTATCCTCCAGGGTTTGTGATGGGTTAATTGATCAAACCATACCAACAAAAGCGAGTTGTGTGCGAGGTTGTGTGGCATGTATGCATTCCTTTCTTGACTCCATAACAAAGGCATCAGCATCTTCTAAGTTATGGCTTTATCTTTCAACCCAACGAGCTGCGGCGTCCCGTTTCGGTGAGGTATAATTGAATGCTAACTTTAAAGGCCCCTCTATTCAATTGAACTCCTATGCTGTGATGCCAATTTACTGCAGAGAGACCAAAAAGTTAGCCTTTAAGCAACTCTTCCTTAAAGTGATCCAAATGAAGGCGAATAGTGACTAAATTTACTAAAATAAGCTTAACAGGCCAGTAACCGGACAAGTTATGCAAAGATGTTTTGCATGACTACCCGCACACCTTCAACCTTTGATCCTTGTCATCACCTTAACGTTATCGTTAAAATGTAGGTTTTAATTGTTACGTAAAGCTAGGACTAATGATTTTGATGATTTCTTTCAGAGCAATGATGCCGCCTAGCTGCCCGTTACTTCGTTCTTGTCACCGAGTAAGGGAGCTCACCGTAACGGGTAATTCGAAAACACTTTCTCAAAAGGAGATAAGCAACCCACCTAGGCGTTTCAGGCTCAACGATACGAATTCCGACCAAGGCCCCGCATCGGCTGGAGTCCAAGCGCGAACGCGACCTCGATAGACAGTTCTAAGGGTGGCAGCTGATGTGGACATGTTTAACAGCGAAACGCGACCCGGTGGCCAAAAGAGTGTTGAAGGTGGAGGAGAATCGGTCGGGATAATTTTAACGGATCTCGTCTGCCAAGATTCTGTGAAACCTTGAGACGCGTCAACCCAGGAGCATTCGACTTCGTAGGCTACCAGACGCCCGTTTCGAGCTTCCAAAGGTGGAGCCTTCCAGTGGAGGAAGAGATGAGGCGAGGTGGTGTCGATGCGAACACCAGAAGGGGGCAAAGTAGGGACTGTAATGGTAAAAATGATTTCTTAATCACTAGACATAATCCTTGTGGCTTCCACCAATCGCATTTCATAGTGATGGCAAAAAACCCTCTACAAATTTCGCTCTACCAGCCCCTTGACCCCTTCCATAAGGTGCATTATAATAGAGAATTTAAGCCGTTAGCCTGTCATATTTTTGGCCTAAGGGAGCATTAATGAAAATAAATTCAAATCAACTTCTTTAGAACAAATGTGTTCAAACAAATTATGTGAGATTGAATCCCTCGATAGCCATTGGGAACAATGCAGTAACTAAGTTTTAAATTATTTTGGCTTCAATTAAGTCCATATGGCAATGAATTTCTGCTCATTCAAATTTCATCTTCATGAGTGGCAAAGTTACGTTGGGAGTACTGGTCAAGGCAGCTTGACAGTACCATACCTGTTCAATGCTACAGCGCGTGCCTTTCCAGTCCCATCCAATTTCATCTTTACACAGGGGACAGAATCCTGTCACAGCATCTGCTGCTGGCGAGCGGAAAAGGTTTGCATTTGGCAGGACTTATGGCAGCTAAGATTTTGAAGTCAAGTGGAGACAAGAAATTCGGGCTCGATTTCTCATCTATGCAGCCAAACCCCTTGTTCAGCAAAGAACGTTCCACTCTTCCTTTCACATATTTTTTACCATAACAATGACACAGAATTTAATTTGTTTTTGGAGCAAAAAAAGAGAGAAAAGTCTTTCATTTGATTTAGTTTTAATTGATGAAATATGCTGAAATTAATGGAGAGACGAAAAGCCGCAACTTAAATTTGCCGTGAAGATGGAAAGCGAGAAGTACATTGACAACCATTATTCATTTACGAATTTCAGAATCAATTTCTTATGAAATTGGCCCATCCTAACGCATCCTCCCCATTTTAAGCAAAAATTATCAGCGAAATAAACACTTACTTTCGATAAGCATCTTATTAAAATAAATATTTTTTTCAGACAAAGTACCTATTAGGTGAGGCGTTTCTGCTCATATGGGTTGCTTCAGTTTCGCTCCACAGCAATAATGCCATCACAGCTTAGAACAAACTTTGTTTTTAAAGAGCATTCCAAAAAAAATGTTAGGTGGGAGGCAAATGTCGAATCAGGCATCAATTTGCGGTTCTTTAGCTCAGTGTCGGACAAGAGTGTCCTTTTTAAAAAACATACTTAAAGACACCTAGAAGGTGGCGATAATTAAACGCGTTCGTATACTTTTCGGAAAAACTGGCAGCTGTGGCAAAATAAACCACAAAGTCATATTTTGAATGCCAAACGTGTACATAATATGACTTTGGCCTTTTAAAGGAATTACATGACCCCATTGGATTAGTGATTTTATGTATTAAATGGGCGATTCGCTTTTAGACCATGATTGTTCGTTTCTTCGCGAACGGTACAAGATGCGGACGCCGAAACATTCTTCTTGACTAGATCGCACGCCTTTTTTACGCTCGGTCCACTTGAAAAGCTAATAGGTGAAGTCAGTCTTTTAGAAATTTTAATCTCTGAAAAAGGTCGCCAAACTTAGCAGCGCTTACTTCAAAGGTATTGGCTGGCTCTAAAAAAGCACACTTAGCAGCTCATTCGCCTATTGGTGGATTCAATTCACGTGCGTGATGGCGTGACCCCCGCACTGCACTGATTTTATCGATCAAAATTATCGGCTCTACATCATATTCGCAAGTTTATCGATCGGACAGGGCTCAGAACTGCAAACAGCTGACCGCCTGACTGAGGGTCAGATGGAGCAGCTGGGGTGACGGGGGCAGGAGAGGGCGACTCACCGTCATCTGGGAGCTCGATCCGCCCGATGACACTTTCGCCCGTCTGGTAGTCGTCCATTGTGGAAACTCGCACCTCGTAGGAGAGTCCACCAACTAAAACGAGGCCAATCAAGTCATTCGCAAACCTGACTAGAGCATATGCTTTGCCAATTTTTAGAAAAAAGACGAAATCTTACGCAATTTTCCTACAGGTGAGTCCCAATTGAGTTTCGTCACATTCTCTTCACCTCCAATCAACTCAGCCGCAATGCCCAATTCTTTAGCCCTCTCGAGTGACACCGATTGCAGGTTTGCAGTATCATATTCAGCTGTAAATCTTGGCTGAATAAGGAGTCTCCATTGAACGTGATACTTGAATCCTCTCATGGGAACCTTTTCCTGCAGTGGAGCTCCCCACTGTACTTGCAGAATTCGGCGCTTTGAGATTGGCGATACTACGGTTCTCAGTTTCAAGGATGTTGGCCGATTTGGGGCTACGAGGTATGATTATGGTTATTACTGACTACCGAACTACAGTGCAACATTCAAACCTGCGTGTGGAATGAACTTTGGCAACCAAAAGAAACAACGACAGAAACAAGTCGTTTTGACTCTAAGGTGTAAGGCTCGAATGCTGCAACGTGTTTCGACTCACGGAAGGGCCAGGTCATCGTGGGAGTTGATTTGGCTCTATCACCCGACCCAGATCTGGAAACTGCACGAATGTGAACGACATAATAAGTGTTGGGAAGGAGGCCCGTAATCTCCCTTGTGTACGTTAATTTGCCTCGTGCCTCTTCAATTTTTCGTTCCGAGGCTGACTGCTGCCGTATGGGTCTTTGTTGATCCACTGTTCCATACTGCGGTCCACTCAACCAGTTCCCCTGAAATCATTTGGCATTTTTGTGTCAGAAAAAAAGGAAGAGACGTCCGATTTCTTCAAAGCTAATCCTAACTAATGGTAGCGGAAAAGATGTCATTTAATTGGGATTAACGAAACCGTTCCGGGATTTGATGAGTTCTGGAGTTTACCCATACCAGCAATCTCCCATCCTACGAAATGAATGCAACAACCGAAGAGCTGCTTAGGCAGTTGGTAAATAATCTAGTTTCCGACAGTCTACAAGGTAAAACTTCGACGAGGATGTCAGCAAACCAATGCAAAAAAAATGAATAATGTGGTAGAAGCAGTTTAATAAGCCAAAAACTCCGATTGTGTCCTTTGACAGCCCTTGGTTTCAGGACCACAAGCGCCTTTCCATCCATTAAAGGCATTCAAAACAGCGGTGTAGTTTGTGCCGATTCCGCCTCTATCCATAGTTTATTTCAACTGAAACAATTTTTTGAACTGTAGGCTCAAACTCCGTGATTTTTGCTGTCAAGTAAAATGCGTTTCAATTACTTGTTAAAATTGACCTAATCTCATTGTACTTCCCCTTAATCGAATTCAATATCAAGCGTTTTTCTTCATCTCACTTCTGATTGGTTGATCGGATGTACATATTAAATTAGAGGATGGGTAAACTAATGAAACGAAAAATTCACTAAAAAGCTATTTTAAAAGTAAGCAGTACCTGAAAAGACCTAATTTTCTATGTTTCGAGTTTTTCAGGTCTGAAATATTCTTGTAGTAAGATTTTTGGTCGCATTTTCGCTTATTTGCTGCCACCGTCACACATACGTGACTAATTTAACCGGAAAGTTTGCCGTACCTCCCAGATTAGCGAAATCTCTACATTCTTGGCTTTATAAAGCCCTCTACCCACAGCAATAGCATCGTCTGCCACCTTTTTACTCATTTCACTCGGTCAAGGCAAGCGTCACACATTTGATTCGAAGAAACTTTGCTCAATTGCAACTAGAAGATGAAGAAGAGGGTTGTTGTACGCCAAATTAGCAAGTTCCTTATGCTCTCAGTTTTGCTGTTTTTACCGATGCTCATATCACCTATCCCTTTTATCCTTTCAAGGCAACATACTAGACTGATAAGGAGAAACGAGATGAAAGGAGGTGATCGGCTGTAGTGGTAGTCCTTCTCCAAAGGAAACAAAACAAGCGCGCCTGCACTTGCGGTGTAAAGAATAAAAGACATAACTATTAAAAATTGATCTTCACTGGTGACTTCTTTTTAGATTTATCCCCATGAAGTGACCAAATTTACCAGCAGGCTAATAGACAATTTTTCTCAAGGTCTGGCCAACCAGTCTATCTGCAACCATTAAGAAGGGTACCACAGCACTGAGAGGAAAGTTTCTGTGTAAATCCATTAAAACAGTAAATCTTTTCCGTTTCCCCCTCTGCCAAATAGTTTGGATAGAAAAGGAGAGGGCAAAAAAGACTGTCACCCTTTCACTGCAACTTACAACTTTCATCGGTAGGCTTTTAATTTATTCCAGCCGTTAGTTTCCCCTTGTCATTGGGCCCATTTTGACCGTGCAAAAATTGATGAAATGTCTGTCGCTTTAAGTTGGATGAAAGAGAAGGAAAGGTGCCCCTACCGGAGTGCAATTGAATGATCTCGCTTTTGAGGAGGCTTTAGTTTCAATTGGGTTGCACTAGAAATCGTAAAATTATGAGATGGAGCTCACTATGGGGGATGAATTGCACTAAGTAGGGGCGAACCTTCAGTGTACATGATGCAGACTTTGTTGGCAACATTGAGCAGGACGCTTCAAAATGAAGGTGTCAACAAGAGCGACTTCCGTTGGAGCTAAACTTGCGAGACAACTTTGTCCTCTCTCATCTACATCAAGCGGATAGGCAAGGTAGATAAAGATAGGCACGCGCTTTCCGCCCACTCACCACCTACAGGTATCAAGAGATGATGGACAATGGGCAGCGAGAAGTGTATCAATTTGTGTCGATTGGCACATGCAAGTTATGGGACTTCAGTTTATTGATGGAGTGAGCTGGGATAAAGTTGGTTGCTGTCATTCAAACGACCCACTCGTCATCCATTTCACAGTCTTAAGGAAAGCATCTCATCCTTCTTCAAGGGACTGTGGCTGCTGTGAGTGTTCGGGGCGGACGTCGACGGATTTGCCACTTACTCAATGTTAAGCAGTAATTAGGAGGGTGGACAATAAGAGTTGTCGATAGGAAGTACAGCCACTCAATGGAAAGGCTGCACTGCAATGGTCCCAAGGCAATTCAAGACCCTTTGTTCTATATCGCGAGAAATATGCGTGAGATTCATGTAACACCTTGAGCTAAGACAAATTGGGGGAAGAAGGGGAAGTGCCACCTCGTTATTCTTATTTTCTTCCTATTTATTGGGGCATTTATTAAATCCTGTTTTGTTTGTAAGATGACGCACAAATTATAAGTGATTCGATGACCAGACGGAGGTGAGATCGGGTTCGCCCAAGGCGATTTCATCTGCTTTTGGAGAGAAATCATGGCATCGAAAACAAGAACCTCAATTATCTCACGTCCCAGTGAGAAAAGTGATTGCCACATTAGTAAATTACGCGTCTTTTAATGTTTTACTTCAAATCAAGAGCCATGGCAGTTCAATAAGTTCAGGTGTGCTCCGAAGACATTTGGCAGCATTTGTGCCCTCTAAATGACAAGGCAACGAAATATTTGAACTCTAAACGATTAACTTAAGTTACAGAGAATTGTGCAGCATCATGATTGCTCGTTTGTCTCTTCTCTTTTGTGCTTCCACTCGGCAGAATGGCCTTTAAGGCTGCTGATGGCCCTCTGAAGCAGAATTTCCCTGCCTTCCTGCGAAAGGTCAGCGAAATTTAAATGCATTTTAGCACTCTTTATAGCTTAAACAGCCCTTTAAAAGTCCATTTTTGGCCTCATACATATATGGGTGCAAGGATGGCGTATTTTATTTAACAAATACCTTGGCAAGTTCTCCACCAATTCGCAGGCAAAATTTAACAATGAGAAATCTTTTCTTTGGGATTCGGTTTCAACTTCATTCCTCTCCTTTCTTCAAACAATGTGTGCAGTGATAGAGGAAATAGCTCCACATCCATGCACCTCACTACGTGGGCTGCTTGGTCTCTGTGGGTTGTATTTCCGTCCCCAGGCCTGTGTGCCAATCACAGCGCATGTTTCAGCTACGTTTCCCAAACTGTCTTTCTTGTAAGGACACTTGATTTGGAGGGCAAAATTCAGCACTTAGCTCCACCAATGTCTCACGAACTAATACTTCATTTTAGCAAGAAATTAGAAAAAGTAAACACCTACGGAGTTTTTCGTTCATTTGTTTTAAGGAAACTACTTAGCTCGGAAGTGAGAATAAGAGCCTGGAAGTCGTGGTTGCAGGCAACGCTCCAGCTGCCTTATTAAAGGAACCGCTTTTGAATTGCTTACGCTCTAAGCCAAGCCAGACTGCATGGTGGAGAAGATAGCTGTCTATCAGGCAAATTAGAGAGGACAAATAATGTGATCCGTGGAAACAATTAAGAGCAAAAGGCCCCAAAAACATTTTCTCAGTTTAGAAAATTTAATCAATCGGTAAAGAAGAGAAGCAGGATACTCGATCCCAAACAAATTGGACGTTACGCAAGAGATTCAAAAGAAATGCGTGCTAACATCTCAGTTTCCTTACTTGGACCGGCTGTCACATATATGTGACGCGTGTCCTACCCTACTTGCGGTAACTGCACCTGTTGGGATTCATGGTGATCTAAAGTCATGGCCTATGGTTAGAAAGACTTCGTCGACCTCCAGAAAATCTGGCAATGCAAGTGCTGGTGTAGTGTAGCAACACTAAAAATTTAAAGAGTGCTACTTAACTCTCTCAAATGCTCCAATTATCCAATCAGTTTTCATTCATCCGTTTTCAAGTAATCAATGAAGGCAGTGTAACGATTCTCCATTTTTACAACAAAAGGTCTAAATAACTCATTTGGGAGGCTATACCAAAATGTGGTGATAGCTTTTAAAAATAAATGTGTGTTTGGAGATTTTAGTCCACAAAGCAGTTTACTTTCTTTTAAATGATGCCTCTCAAACATTTTAACCCGTGGTTAAGCATTAATAATATTGGGGAAGCTATTGACCCTTTGCGACCTTGGGCACTTGACCCTTGTACAAGCCTGCGTTGCGAGACGCTTTTACCTTGGCATCTGTAGTGCGGATGTCAATGTCGTAGAAGGCGATTCGTAGTTCGTTTGCTCGTTGACCCATGTTGACTAGAAGGGAGGGCAAAATCGACTCCTTCGGTGGTGTCCACGTGACCCGCAAACGGTCACTTCCTGTCGCCTCGACAGTCACCAGATTGGGGGGTCCGGGAACTGGGCACAAAGCAAAGCATGGTCTGAAACTACACGTTAAGAAACGCAAATTTCGATCACCAAGTTTGTTTTTCAATCTAAGTACCGCTTCCTCTCTCAATGCCGAATAATTGGTCATGATTCATAGTAGAAACAATATTATGAAAAAAGAAAAAAAATCAGTAAATTCCATCTTCCACTTTTTATTTTAACCTCATGAGTTCCTTGAGCTCTTTTGGGAGACTTGCTTGCCTTCCTCTAGTAAAGAATGACTCAAAAGTTAGCTGCTCACGTAGTCTGGCAAACATCCACATCGTTGAGGGAGACGTTGATAAATAGTGTCTCATAGCTGTCCCTGTTTCTTACGTCAGACAACTGCGGGATACCTTTGCAACAAAAAACTAAAACGATACACTCAGCTGGTAAACTTTGGAGTCGACCCGAATCCTGCCATTAAGCCTGTCATTCGTAATAACAGAAATGTCAATCTGAGGATGCGGCACTTGTGGACGCGTTTTATGCTGCCCATCCGCTTCCAGGTCACTAAACTGCGGGCATGCAGGAGCTACCGCATCAAAGTGTCTCGCATCCAGTCTGTCCACAAAGTAAAAGATGCCGCCATTTTGCCTAGCGAAAAAGGCAATCCAGATTTTTGGCTTGACAGTTTTGTCATGCTTTTTAAGCTCAATAAAGTACCTTAAATTTGTTTTTCTCTCCTGGATGCATATTGCGTGACAATGGAACTGTAATTTGAAGTGGAACTGAACTCAATGATCTGTTTGGCTGGTTAGGATATTCTTTCAAATTCTCAATTAGTGTCAATCAAATGCCAATCGATTGAAAGTCGACCACCCTGTTCGGGTAATCTACTTCGAACTCTACGAGGTATTGGAGCCTAAGGCTGCTAATCCGACATACCATACTCCTTCGTTTTTGCAGTAGTCTCCGCCTGAATGCCAGCACCGGTTTCAGATACAGCGGCCAGACGAAATTCATACTTCGTATTTGGCAGAAGGCCATTCACCAAATAGCTGTTTAAACTGGGTTCAATAAAGACTTGTCGTGATGTTGTCTCCATGTTTCCCTCTCCATCCAGGGGAGTTACAAGGAGTTCATAATTCACAAGAGGCGGCTCGCGTTGGTGAGTATCCGGAGTGTCCCAGTGAAGAGACACCTCGTGGGCAGATTTGGAGACGGCTTTCAAGTTTACTGGCGGGGGTAAGGCTAAATGGGAACAAAAGGAGTCAGTAATTACACGTCTACATCTACTTAACCTAATAACTGATGAATAGGTAAGTTCTTTTTAATCGTCTAAACAGATGTCTAAAGATAATGCGATTTCAATAAAAGTACAGAGGATAGGGGGTGTCTGAGACAAAGCAGACAAAAGTATAAAACAAATTTAAATGGGTTATTATAAAAGAAGGGAGTTACCGCTGCCATGCAATTAACTTGCGTGTGCACCTTAGTGTCTATGATGGTAAAAAAGGTCGCAGTCTCCATCATGAGTGAAACCGAAATCATTCTCCAAAAATGAAGATAACTTTGCTTAAAATGTTGCCAGCCACTGAATAGGGAGTTGCATGGGTACGATTCTACTCTTTCTCACCTAAAAGGCAGGGTCCGAAAGTGGACTGATGAAAGGTTTCATAATCACATGACTCCACGGTTCTCCTGACCCTACTCCCATGGACTGCTTCGTTTAGTGCACCGGTGAGACGTTTTACACCCCACCCTTGTATGACTCGGCCGTTGGGTTTCAAAACTTTGTTCATTCAAGTTAATTTGGGGGCCTGGGACCATATCTGGACTTGACTAACCTCCAGGTCTCACAATGACAGCGTACGGCGGTGAAATCGGTCCATCGCCTTTGACATTGGAAGCACTGACACGAATGTGATAGGTAGCATTTGAGCGCAAATGAGTCAGCAGCGTCAGAGTTCTGGTGCTGCCGGTTAGATCGGATTGGCTCAGGGCTGAGTCCACCTGGACCAGTTTAACGCTCCACTCGACCAACGGTAACTTGGGATCCTCCGTGTAGTAAACTCTATACATCTGCAAGGAATAACACATCAATTTGGTGCTATTTTTTTGCACTTCAAGACAACTCAGTCCGTAAAATAGCACTACTTCCAATTCTGGAGGTTTGGTAGAAAGGTTAATTGCCAGTGAGTGTAGCCAATCAAATTCACGTATTCCTGAACCAGATCGAAAATTATCTGTCGAGTCAGCAGTGCCCCAGAAATGCAAAAGAAGACGTGGTTTCGTGTCGACTAAAATAGAGGCCTTCGATTTTTTCATCCCTTCATTATCTATCATAGCGATGCTTGACAAGCGATTTGCTTTAATCGCTCAGAAATAAATAACGTCGACCCTCTAATCTATCCTAAAACAACTACACACGGACATCATGTTTATGCACAGTCAGCTTAACAAATTCCCCATCTGCAAGGACACAGAGGCTGTAAAATGACTCAAAAAACTGCAGTCATGAGATCCCGTCATCCTTCACTTTTCTGCATTGTACGCTTTAACGCTTTTCAGATGAAAAGGAAGACGGGAATTCGCCGTAGGCAGAGTGATAGATCCACTTTCCGGGAGTGAGAACTGTCTGATCCACGGTAAAAATGGAACGCCAATTTAAAGAACAAGAATAACTCGGTTGGGAAAGACGCAGCTCAATCTGTCCTTCAAGCTTTAACTAATCTGTCGCCACAAGGTAGTTGCGTACCATGAGAAAGAGAAGTTCTTTTGACGAAGAATACGATGCGAACCATGCAAAGATGTCTTATTGGTTAAAGAAGTGGGAACCGAATGACCATCAAACACATTTTTCTGATCCCCCTGGCTAGACACTTAAAAATCCCGCATTTATTATTTGACCGCTGCTCGAAAAGATGCCAAAAAGGGGTGCAAAAACGTTCTTATTTGGAGACTTTGAAAGTATGATGTGAATGCTTTTTCTTCAGCCCTCTACGTGCACTTTCAAAGACTATTTGTCGAGAGACCGGAAATTGCTTTCAATGCCAAAAATGACAAAAAGGAATGCAGCCGTCGAGACTCTTACAGTCGTACATCAAAGCCTGCATTCATGCGGAGTTGCCTTTTGTTCGGTGCGGCGAGTCGCACCGAACGTGGAGGCTTTGAGCATCGATGGGAAACCCAATGAAAGACCATCAATTTCGCCCAACTTAAGCATCACAAATCTAATATCTAATCTGTAAATTTTGTTTTTGTTTCAAAATGAGATGTTACAGATGATGTGGTGCTGCCGGAAGCGCTAGGTCACTCCAAAGGCATGGTGAGGCCCATAGCAAAGTAGTCCAACTTCTGGGGAATAACACTAAGTGCCTTGAATAGAAATACTAAGCTACGAGCATTAAATAGTGTTAAGATTTGATGAAACTACAGGTACAACAAGCTTGTTCAAATCTGACAACCGGGGCTCCACAATCTTCTCGAAACGCGGAATTTTGGGTATTCCTACCAATTTCATGGGTTGATTGCACCACTTATCCAAACAGCTAGCAATACTCCACCACAGAACCCAAATAGCTCAAAGTAAAGCTTTTGCAAGGGCTGACAACCACGCATTTCATTATCCTCGATGGCGCCAATCCCATTTTCCGTACAATAAAAATATTAACAACCTGGACATCAGATCCAATCAACCTACAAAAGGTCGAACATGGAGCCGATTGTGGTTGCGATCTTCCAATGATTGAAATTTGTCCACATGGAGATACAGAATTTCGTTTTAGATTATGACCATTCCACCTATCCAATCGTCAATGCTTCGATAAGGACCTATTCGCACAGACAATGCAGTCGACGTTAGAAGAGCTTCACAGCACTGTCTACTGTGAGAATGAAGCTATAGATCCACCGGACCGAATTTTACTTGCCACTAACTTTTAAATAACATGTTATTTTATTGAAAAAAAAGACTGGCACATGACTGCGGTCCGGTTATCAAAGCATCGGCGTATTTTTAATGAACGGAACCGAAAATTAACTGGGCAGGTCTTTGTAGGTGGGGCTTGAAAGAAGAACGGAGAAGAGAAGATGAAGGGTTATTAAATGCACGAATCCTTTGGTCCTTATGGATTATGCCATAATCTGAGTAATCTGGTCATCTGTTCATACCAGTTGCCTCCCTGTCCTTCTGCTTGCTAATTATAGACTGTCCTTCTACGCTGGTAGGCTTTATTGCGTCCTTGGGGACGGTCGGACATGCTGTAAAATACCTCTCAGACGCATTTATCTGCTATTAAAATCTTTGTTCTTACGTTTAAGGATTTTAAGATGTCTACACTAACATAATCATAAATGTGGAGGATAACTTCTGCGTCTTGAGATTATTAAAGGACCTGGAGATGATTGATGAGACAATCAGAGAAGAAGTTGGCCCAAAAGTGGGCAAGACGGAAATGCACAGCAAGATTTTGAACTCACGCGGAAGCAAAACTACCCTCTAATGTTCATAGTAAGGCTAACTTTGATGGACTCACAAACGAATCAGTCAAGCCATCATTGCCAAACCGCACTGTCATAGCGATAACATGACTAGGTCTGCTCAACTTGCAAGGCAAAAAATTTCCACTTTGGCTGCATGTTTGTTCGAGTAAACAAACAGCGTAGCCAATGAGGTACGGGGGAGGGACGGAAACAAGGCCAAATAGCCATTGAAACCTACACCCACTCGAACCTTACCAGGTGTGTCTTCCTCCGCATTCAAGGGATTATTTTTCCATGTCTGTTGAACGCTACCTTTGGCCTTGATCACCCCTCTCTTGGCAGCGCCAGTTGGTGTTTAGCACAATGAATCGACAGGTTTGTTTACTGACTTTAGCTAGAAAAAGTGGAAAAAAGTAATCAAAACTC
Source organism: Taenia pisiformis (assembly GCA_023968675.1). Taxonomy (NCBI): domain Eukaryota; kingdom Metazoa; phylum Platyhelminthes; class Cestoda; order Cyclophyllidea; family Taeniidae; genus Taenia; species Taenia pisiformis. The sequence goes on along the minus strand of CM043737.1, from coordinate 8,738,333 downwards.
CTAAGTCCACCCATTTTAGGTGGATGTGATTCGGCTTTATTCAAAGCAGAGTAGACGGTAACCTTGCCCATAGCACTCGACATGCATATCTTATCGCTGTAATACTGAAGATTTCAATGGAAAACCATGAGAGTCTTTGATGCCTACGTCTAATTTCTCCCCTCCCCCCTCAATTCAAAGACCTGTTGAAGTGTTGTGAGTCGACACCTGAGGCGGGCAATTCAAAAGTAGCCCAAGGCCATGACGACTCCTCCGAAAGGGTGTCAATCCCAGTGTGCCTTTATGAGGAATATACTTCAGTCGACCTCCCCGAGTGTCTACGCAAAAGCAGTGAGGTTGAAAGGAAACATACACAAAACTGTGACATCGCTTTCAAAGACTATTGCTAATAAAAGCTCCGACTACTTTGTAGGTTAATCGCCTCCTTTAAGGGCTACAACGAGGGCGGTGATGTGGAATGGCAATTACATCAGCGGGACTGTAAACTAAACTAATCAGTTCATGCTTGATAGCACTACCACAAAAGGCGACCACGCGGTCAATACGCGGCCTATTTTTTCCATTCCACTATGCCTCCTTCTGACCCATTCCTTCGTACAAGTCAACAAAAAATTGTAAGACAAAGGAAAATTTACATCCTGTGCCCGGAAACTAACACTGGGTAAAGGGAAGGGAATGGGTCGCCTGCAACGCAGTGGCGCGGAAGGTGACAGGAAGAGGGTGGAAAAGCGCCGCGGCAGTGGAATACACAGAGATAGGCAGATTGAAGATGGTGTAAAGTGAGATTCTACTAACTGGTGGCTATGGGCAAGACGTGAGTCTGAGTAGTTACTAAATAGGTAAATTTAGGAATAAATGAACGGTGGATCCTCTCCAAATCCATGGAAAGGCGGAAAGTGAAGTTCAACAACACCTTTGGTAGATTGCCCACATGCTGTGGACCGCTTCAACACCGATACCATTGGACACTCTACTCTAGGCAGCAGCAGCGGTTGAGGATGCTTATTTGTGGTGGCAAACAACGCCTCTGTCAAAGAGTAGGTAAAATACCTACTGGTAATTATCAAGTCGTACTGATGACTTCGAGGAAAGCGCAAAACCGTAATGAAGCATTCAATTTTGTGCCTGTCAATCAATTACGATTTTGGCCTTCCAAGTTCTGCTGAATGCGCCGTAGCACGTGAGAGACATCAGCTAGCAGCTCTACTTAGTTCTTTTTAATTGTCTTAGATCTAATAACTTTCCAAATGCTTGATTTTCCTTTTACTTTTTGTGCTTCTTCCAAAGTAATTTGTGCTGGCTGTAAGTGACGGGAACATTAAGTGGAGAAAATTCACTCACTCTCCCGACCTAGGCAGACTGCCCTTATCAAGCGGTCGTTTCATGCTCTGCCCAATCTTCAGTCCTTAATTTTCAATCCGGTGGTGCCCCCAGCACTTTGAACTTTTGCAGGCCAAGCTAACAAAGAGCCTCCTGAGCGATTTATCGTGAAAGAAAATTTTACATTAGTTCCACAGTTGAATCAAAGTCACTCAGGCCATGTGTCCAACTACGAAGGTATTGCCTCCTGACAAAAGGATGTTCCATTCGCATTAGCTCTTCCAGCATCCCACCAGACCTTCAGACTATGCACATGGCCACTGCACTGCCCTGAGGCGGTCAAGTCAGTAAGAACCGAAGGCCGGATCCCATCGTCTGATTATTAGACTTGTACTTCATAAAAGAATGGCCTTTCTGTAAGTACTTTGGTCTATAGCCATACTGACACAGAGTCGGTGAAACGACTACAGTGACATTGAGCTAAATAGAGCTCTGACAAGCGTATAACTGAGAGAACAAATAGAACTGAATGTTGACAGTCATTCTCCAAGACAATTTAAATTACGGGCTATGCTAGGTGGCTTTGTCTTGGACGAATGGTCCTGCGGTTGGGACTAAATAGAACCTTCAGAGAAGCCACAAACATCACGACATCATGGAAGAACGAGAGAAAATGATTTTTTGAAGGGCATAACTTCTCCAAGACCATGTAATCCACCAGTAAGCGAAGAGAAGGTAACTGGTGAGAGGTCCTCCACGTTCCCAATTTACTGATCATAAACAATGCCGATTTGATCGAATTCTGGCATAAATATCTACTCCTGAGTAATAACTTTTTGGGGAATGCGTACTTTGGGTTCGGAAGAGCAAGTAAAAATGAAAGGACGGGATGCTAGCTCCAAGTAAAAGACAGTTCCTTCCGCATGAAAACAGTCTACTCCGTGGAGACAATGAAATACTGTGGAGGACTGCACGGCAGGCGAAGGCAGAGGCAAGACAACTATGAAATGCTCTGAGCCCTTTGTCGACGCATTCTTTGTCTCTTCCCCCTTACCTTCTCGCTGCTTGCGTAGTTAGAAATATTTTATTACTCTGCATGTAAGGTGCGTTTTATTAAAGCGCTAATTTGCAGCTAAAAGGTAAATCGAGTGTAAAAACTCGTCTTTCCTTTCTAGGAGTATGCCTCTATGAATATTTCAGTAGCTTATGTTAAAAAGACATTGCAGTCTTTACATCTGCATTATTTACTGCTTCATTTTGCTTATAGGCCAGCGGAAAAGTTGTAGTGCCATTTTGTTCCATCCATTTTAGGTGGAATGGATGCAGCCTTTCAATTGTCCACCAAACTCGTCGTTTTGGTACTTGATGCGCCATCTTTGCACGTCCTCTGGGCTGCATGGCTTTCAAACCACGCAAGTGGCCCCTCAGCCGCAGTACTGCGCCTCCCATCGTCCTCGAAATGTTCTGAAACTCAGCCTAGGCATCTGTTTTGACAGGGCTATGCCCAATGATTACTTTGACTATGATATTTTTTAAGCTGGTAATTTGGTTAAACATACTGGCAAATGCTGTTTCCTCATTAAGTGGTAACAGCTTTAGAGAATAACTAGGCATTAATGGGGCGTAAACAGCCTAATTTTGGCGCCACTACAAATAAAACCCCTTTTTAGCAAATAAATGAGTCAATGAAGATAACTTTACCGTAATTGGACCGTTTGTCTGCAGTGGCTGATCCCACGAGACGGAAACTGCTGCGATGGAAATTGCTGACGCTCGAATACGCAAAGGCGGTGAAGATGGTGCTAAAACCAAACATTCCTACTTATTATTCATTAATTGACTGCTCTGCTCAAAAATGACAAAGCATGGTGTAGAAGGAACGGCCAAACAGCCAGTTTTTGTGCATTTGTTATTTAAGCCTAGAAAGATAAATGACCGCATAGACCAAATGCGCACTTCTCCAGCACACCGCGAATTGTCGTCAAATTTTCTACCGCCTACTCTCACTTGGAAAGATTTGCACTTTTTAAGCATTTTTTGGGTCAACTAATATTTTTGCGTTCAGATACCGTTTATGAAGTGGATGTTACATATTTGTGAAGCCGAGGTGTAGTGAGAAAATAGAGATGTCAATGGTGGAGGGAAAGCCGTCAAAACATAGGACAATAATTCTCACCTTCTTGATCAGTAGCGAAGTGAACGGGTGTGGTGGAGGGCGAAACATCCCCGTTTACACCGACAGACCTGCACCAGACCGTATAATTGGTATAGGGCCTCAGTCCGGTCAACCTAAACTTCACTTTTAACTCTCCTGGCTCTGTCTCTGCCATAGGGATAAGTTGAAATTGTAGGCCGACCTAAAGAGATAAAAGTTATTCCTTTTTTAGTCCACTAGAGTTGTTTCATTCCTTCTTTTAAACTTGATGATATTTTTGTCATGCTAATGGTTCATGGCTGTGAATTAATGCTGGGAAAAATAACTGTAATTGCAATCAAGATAATTAGCTCATGTTAGCTTTTGAAAGCGCATGTGAAGTTGTGAACACCCTTATTAAAAATCAGAGAAGGATGAGCATTTTACTTAAACTTGAAAGCTTATACGATTTAAGTAGTCTCTTCGTATTAACAATCATTTTGCTAAAATAAGGTAGAATTTTGTAACAACTAAGTACCGATACGTTTTGAACCTATTCGCGAGCCTCGTGCTTAACAAATTGAGTGGTTAGTATCTCTACCAAAATCAAAACTTTGATTAGTGTCAACGGAGCCCACTTGAAGACCGCATTTGGTCGCTTAGAAAAGCAACTCTAATTTGTTCTGCCGGTAGAAATGGCGCACATCAAAGTAGTCCTTGAACTCGGCATTTTAACTTAACTTAGATCATTCGAATATTACTTTATATCACCGTTAGAAAACGAAAGTATTCGTAAACGTTTGGTTTTCCATCACTCTGCATTGCGCGTTATGTGTCAAACTTAGGTCCAGGATCAGACAAGTGTGTCACGCGCTGAATATTGGTTAACAGGAATGGCTGCAGCAGATGATGATTTGGGAGGCGCCATAGCAGAAATAGACACTGACGTAGAGACATTACACCAGGCATCCTACCACCGTGCTGCGTTACGCTTGACAATTTCGGTGAAAATAGATAGCCAAAAAGTCTAAACTTTACGATTTTGTTTAGCAAAAACTCTGGCCTAGCATCACGGATAGCAGTGTTTGAGTTGAACAATTCGAAGCAAATGGCATTGACAATTTGAGGCATTGATGAATTCTGTGAATTAAACTCGTCATTAATAAGTACAAAAGTGGAATTCCGATCTGACTTGAAAGGCTGGTAGATTTAACTTCAAATGCCAGTCTTGGAACCTAACCTTCGCCAACTATCACGATTTCACTAAGCGGAAGACTTTGAAGCGTTTTCCCGGTCTGTGAAAGTAAGTCGGCTACTTCTCCCCCGCTCTTCGTCCCCTCGCCCCTTCTTTCCCCGGCTTTGACTGCCCATTTGCCCCCTCGACCACTCATTCATTTGCGCATTCACCACCTACCACGATGATCATGGGAACGATGAGCTTTTCGATCAACTGTTCACACAGTTCATTAACATGTTGAACTGTAGTGTGATAGATTTCAATCAAACCAGATGAAGGTGAATGGGCAAAAATGCAGTGCTTTAAACGCGTTTCATCCTCCTGTTGAGAAGCGCTAAATCGGTTTGGCAGTCTCTGGAATTCTTCTTTAAAGATCTAGCTCCTGCTCTTCCTACGGGATACCTTTAAAGTTGAATAGGGACTGCTGCACAAATGGCCTTTATTAGAGCAGCAGGTATGTTTCGGCACTACCATTCGGATTCGGGCTATTTTCGTAGGCCGGATCAATCTTAGACACCGTTAATCACAACGTCAGGCACCGGTGACGGTTGCCTGCCTGCTTGCCTACCGAGACTGCTCCTTTGGAGTGGATATAATGGTGGGATGTGCATTAATATGTAGAGAATGTGGAAACAATACGGAAAAAATAAGTGAAGCTTGCAATTAGCCCTTCAATTCCCTGTCGACTTGACCCACGCTGCTCAGGAGGTCACTCATTCAACCGATCTTCCAGATCCTTCATCCGCATTCCCCCACACTATGCTGCTTTTCCCTTACAAAAGTCCCAACTTTTGTAAGGAAAGAAAAAGGTGTCAAGTTCGGCTTTTCAAGAGAACATAGAAGGTAGTTACATGTGGAGCACTTACGTATGGTTTTAAAAGAAATAATTTCTCAAGGAAGAGGGTTTTTTTCATCGGAAATGTATAATTGAATGTGAATCAATTTCTATCTTCTCCCTTTTCCATTCAATTAGCCTTTAGGCAGGACAATTAGTGTAAACAAATGAAATGATGCAACTAATTTGCCTAGTTACTACCTCAAAGCCTGCAATTTCCTTGAGACACTAAAGAAGTCGCTTATTTTCGTGGGACATGACCCTCCTGTTTGAGGCACGTGGTGCGAGTCAATTCCTCAAGTGCCAGAGTTGTCACTTGCCTAATTCTTTGAAGCAGTGAACAACTGGCAAGGCGGTTATTTGACAGGCTGATAAGTCTTATGGCTTAGAAGGAGAGCTCTCCATCAAGTAGACGACTAACTTGATTGGCAGCAGAAATTGTAAGTGCTATATGGAGGTTCAAAAATCTCTTCTAATAGGGCGAAGGAGAAGACAAATTGTTGCGAATAAACCTATCTTAATCAATTTGTCATTTTCCCTCCACTCAATCCTCTGCCTCACTTCTGGAAAGACACTTTCAAATCACAATGACTTTTGCAAAACATTTAGAACAGGCGAATCTTGCCAAAGAGCCTGCAACACTTTCAAACAATTACAATTTGGACTACTAAGGGCGGCAGCGCCATGATTTACATGAGAGAAATTCGGGAAGAAGTTTGTTCACCACTACCTTGTCAGCTTTATATTAGAGTAACTCATGATTTGTTGGCTCTGTAGAGGCACTAAACCAGCTTTTTGCATGTCATTGGGAATATTATTCACCGTCTGCAACGATTTTCCCATCTCCAAATCCACTCCTTCTGCAGTGCGCCATTAAAGCAGATATAACCTTTCTTATTTCAATTGCTCTTGTGTTTCAGTTGATAGGCGGGAAAGATAAAGGTGTCAAATTAGTCGGGAACTGTAAAGTTGTAGTAAAATTTATAGTACCACTGCGTAAATAGGTTGAGCGCAGCACCGATGGAAGGAACAATTAGCACTTAAGTAGATCAAACAGACGTGGGCAAGCCTGGGAAATAATGATAAAATTCTCAAAACAATTTCTTAACCATTTGCATTGTTGGAATGATTAAACAAATCCCAGGCAGACCGCAAAGTGACACAGGACCTAGTGTTGAGTATTCCACCACTCAACGCATTGGATCCATGTCGACAACATATTTGGAAGTGATGAATGGAGAAGCTGTGATGTGGCGGAACAAGTGGTAGTTGTGCTGTCTCTCTCATGATAAGGTAGCAAAATCAACGGGTGCGGTACATTATTCGCTGTTTAACCTAACTTCGTTCACTCAAATGCTCTCTCAAATCGGATTCAGTCTGACCGTTTCTTGTAAAAAAATAGTCGAGTCATAAGCTTTCAAGTCTCGCATTTATTTGGCAGTTGGCATCCAGAAGCAAAAAAAGAACTTGGCCAATGTAAACTCTTTTCTACCCCCATTCTTTGCCTGACTGTCCATTCTAATTTACATACGATCATGTGCATGGCCAACGTCAATTAGCGATAATAACTCTTTAGGAAAATAGAAAAAGAATAGAAATGATAAAGACGAGGCACCGTTGGCCACTCGTTATAGACTGCACGCGAGTAAGGTTTTACGTTGCCTTAGAATGATGGCGCTTTTTACGGCCAATTTAATGTTACTGACCCGCCTTCAAGAAAATCTTCTTCGGATGCATTATAGATGTATTGACCTGAATCTGTTCGGTTTTTAGTCAGGAAACGCCTCCCGTTAACGAAAATTGCACCTGCGGCCCTTCAAAGGATTGAGCGGGGTGTGCCATACGAAGGTGAAGCAGGTGGAGATGACTCACGCCTGACGCGATTTAATGCCCAGTATAAAAGGCACTTCTCATCAAGAGACAGACAAAGCATTGAAGAACATATGCCGTGTCGTTTGAGTTACTTTATTTGTTTGCTATCTGCTTGTTTACCCTTTCACGAGCCTCCTCATTCAATTGTAATCGACACCATACGTGCATCAGTAAGTAATTTTGCATCGTAATTAAGATACTTTAACTATTTCTATCCTTTTCAAATGCTATTTGACAAACTCAACGAGAAGTCAGCTTTAATGCCTCAAGTAGGCACGCATAAGCCAAACACAATAAACACGTTAACCTGCTGACTCCTTGAAATGCACGCGCTTTAGAGGCTCCCAAGATATACGAGTCGAAAGGCAGCATTGAATTCCCTGCCCATTGGATATTTCAAAAAGACGAAATAGTCGGAGCCTGTACTGCTCATGACAGTCACATTCTTTTCCAGTAATAGCAAAAAATAACTAGAAAAATAAGTGACTGGTCTTTGCATCAATGGCAGACTTGGCCATTAGATAAATGAGACAGTTCCAAACCAGCTCAGACATTTGTAATGCCTCCAGTTGCACTAAGCCGGAATAGCGCCTAATAAGCATGGACAAAGTGGGAAAATTTGACACTTAATCAAGTGTGATCCGAAAAGAGGCTATACTGTATGGCACAGAAGAAAGCTCCTCCTTTCTCTTCCTAGGAAAATATAATTGACCCTACAAAAGCAAGCCCTAAAGTCCTACCTGATTGCCGGCCTCAGTAGTGGTAGTGGCTACCGAAGAGGATAAATGAGGTGGAAAGAGGACACTGTTACCACCGATTGGGTGAATAGCGGCAGCAATATCCGGTGAGAGGGAATTGAGGTAATCGCGCAGAAAGTAGCGACTCTCGATCCACTGCACCACGAAGGCTGCTATATCCGGTGCCGTAGTGATAGCAGTGGTATCAGTGACAGTGGTGAGAGAAAGTGGTCTGTCGAAGATGAGGTTCACTTCACCGGGCTTGAGCTGATGTAGTACTCTAGGTTCCCCAGGTGTTGGTGGAAGCTCTGAAAGGTACGAAAGGAAAAAAATGGCTTATTCTATTATAGCTAGTTCTTAATTTACCCTGAATGGCAAAATTTTTGATGCTTAGGCCGCATTACAGAGGCTGTTAAAAGCTCCAATTTCGGGAATGTGGGTCTGGTATTTTATACGTTACCAGCACTTTTTAGGCTATTTTCGAGGCTAATTTCTTAAATTAACAAGGAGCCGAAACTTATTTTTAGCCTTCCAATGAGTCCCTTTGTTGGAGCAGGAGTGAGCCACCGCACAGCTCAATAAGCAAAAAATGTGGTGATTTATTGCGTCTTGGAGAGTGAGCGCAAAATGCTGTGCCTTCTTTAGTAGCTCAGTGATGTAAGTAAGGAATTATGTTCTGACAGCAGATTGTAATCTCGCAGATGAGACCTTGACTGGACGGGTGAAGAGAGACAGGTTGAAGGTAGTCGCAAACGCTAAAGAAGAAGGTTTTCGTGACTTGAAGGAATTAAAACTTTCCTTTCGCTTTCAGATTTCACTACATTAGAATACCCGGAGATGACGGAGTTGTGGTAGAACAGAAACTAAGCAACAGTCCCATTTACTCAAGAGTTTTAGCTGGAAACAGAGACATCAATATGCTTGAGATGACAAGCATATGTTCCCCACCGCCATGGGTGAATTCAAAGGCCTTTTAAGAAGAACAGGAAGGATGATCAGAAGATGTCAGATCATGGTGGGAAGTAACCAGAAATGTGCGTACTTTACCTTTTTCCAACCGAACACTTTAAAAAATTTATTAAATTTTATGTTTGTTTCAGGTGGGTCCTACGTGTGCACCTCTTAATTCCATTGCTAGCGATCCCAGACGCCCATTCATGGGTACTCAAATACACCATCCTTAAGAAAGAATAAATAGCAACTCAATAAACTTTAATTAGTGACGACGAATAACCAAGTTTTAGCCTTTATGGTGCATGTCACCACGACCAGCTGCTCCTTCTATGCTTCTCATTCAGCTCAACACACAGACTGACATCCACTGCATCGCATTCTTCGCCTTCAAATCAGCCTCGTGGTTTATCAAGGCAAGAAAAAGTAATTCATCACCGTTTCATTCAACCCTTTTTAGAAAACAAAAACAGAAGACATATTTAACCTTGAAAAGTCAATCAATGCAACTTGACTAGAAAAACCCTAATACATTTCGATGCATACGCCTACAATGGCATGCAATTTAATGACAATTCACGTGCCAACATCTTGAAAACAAATGAGATTTTTTGTACAAAATAAAACTGGTTGATTTTTTCAGTGCTAACCCTGCAAAATAACTACCACGCATTCCTTGACATGATGCATTCACGACTACCATTTGAAATGAATTACAGAAGGCTAATTTAAGGGCAAAAAATGTTCTGAATTATTTTCACAGCTCACACAGGAGATACTAGCTAACTGCTTAAAAAATCTAGCTCAGTCTATAAAAGCATTTTGCTCGCATTAAGAGCAGCCATTGAGAAAAAAACTAGTAGGTTCGACAACAGTCTTAGCAAACTATTTTGGAAGTGTCCCAATCGACTAGAAATGCAAAAGAAACTTTGACTTTTAAAATTTTTCTATCACTAGGTCAAATTTTAGCCTAGCTCTTCCATTACTTTTCGCGTCCCAGTTTTGGCGACCTACGTCGGATCAATTATAGATGACGCATTGATTTTCGGCTGCTCAGTAAATCGGCAGTCAAAATCGATTGGTATCAGCTGATCGCACCCCCCCACCCCTCAAATCAGCTGTTTCGCCGTGAGGCGACGGTAGCGGTCCAGAGGTGCTGCCGCTTCAATGTGGCGTCAATTGTCATTATTTTTGGCAATTTAAACTGCAGTTGGGAAGGAAACGACTTTTGACATGCAATTATTCCGGCATGCCACGAATGTTTTGCATCAATTTTATTGCTTTGAACGCCGAAAATCCGCTTGAGGCGCCTAACCGGGAGCAACTAGCTACTGGTAGGCTGAGAATGAACACAGGGCACATATAAGTGTTATGATGCGCAACGATTGAGGAAGCCCGGACGAATTTATCACTAAAAGCTCACTTGACTTCTGTCTGCTATCTTTGCCAAATGATTGTATAGCTACCGAGGAAATCGCGTACCTAATTTGCAAATAAGCCAAATCAAGTAAAAAAATTAGCCGAAAACAACTTTTGCCGCGTAAGCGTTCAATTTGTAAAAACTGAGTCTTCTTAGTGGATGATTAGAAACGAAAAGCATCGGTCTCCAAGTGGTTAGCAAGTGAAATGAAGTATTGGCGGAAATGATCCTGGAGGTGAAAAAGAGTAGGCCTTTCCATGGTTCCATGTACTGGTAGAACAGTGGTTACAACTCTGGATAGAGATTATGGAAGCATTTGACTTGGTCTGGCTTTGATCAGACGACAGGTTAAGCTGTTACAACTAATAAGATAACTTTAAACTCGATTATAGGCCTGACGCGAGGTGGATGCTCCTGTCATAGGATGCCATTTGCTCTAATTCGGCTTTCACAGGGGGCTCTGCTCATGTTAACATCTCCATTTCTATTCACCTAGTCATTCTTCCCCCAGAACCATGTTCCAGGTTATTCTGGAGTTACATTACTTGTAGCGGTAGATAAGTAAATCCCCAAATAAGCGACAGTTTTGATTTTGCCGACCATAAAGTACAAAGCCCAGAAAAGCCTCCGACGTGGCGTCCAGTTGTAACGATAACAAAGAGCAGCCGAATTTTAATGAGTAGGAAAATCTGTAAAGGACTATCAGCTGAATTAAAAGGGAAATAGCTCTGATTATTTCTAAAGGGGAAAACATCTTCTTTCCAAAACAACATTTCATGCTATGATGTGCGGATATGAACCAACCTTTCACTACAATAGTGACATGATAAGTCGCCTGGCCCATGGCCGATGTCGCCACGCAGGAGACATTACGCGACTCTTTCAGATTTTGCAACGACAGCCGCGCCGTGCCGGGCGGTTGTCGATCGAGCATGTTGCGAAAGAGCTGGGTCCCATGCTCAAACCACGCCACCGTCGGCACGGGAACTCCCACCGCAGTGCAGGTCAGTGTGATCTGTCCACCCGGTGGCACTACCTGCTGGGCCGCGGGGACTGAGGTGAAGTGTGGACGAAAGCGCTCCGCTGATTTGTGAAAAGGGAGGAAAAAAGAGAAGATAAGCAGCCTTGCAATGGCAAGAATATACAGCAATCCGGAAGCCGAAAGACCGAGGGACCGAAACCAGGAACTTGTAAATGCAAAAGGCATTCATAAAAATGTGAACTCTTTCGTCTAGGAATGAAAATCCAAAATCCGGTCGCAGTGGAAAAAAGTACATATCACTTGTGCAAATCTAGAAACAAACCATTACAACAAAAAGGGGTGGATTGAATAGACTGTCAGTAGAAAGGCTTGAGTTTCTTTTTTAACTAAGAAAACGGAACATTTAGGCGACCTATGAAAGCTAAAAACAGCTCATTTGTAGCGTTTCTAGGTTATTCAAAATAACAGATTTGCACGAAAATTGCAAATAATGGCTATAATTTTCCCTAATTTGTGAGGGCAAGATTCCTTTTAATGATGCGGTAAAAATGGGGAATTTTTCCAATTCAACTTAAATTGTAATTTCTCTTGCCTTAATCCTCCCATTAAAATCACTTTAACGGATTGAAATCGAAGGCGACAAGTCAAAGCAACCATCCAAATTCAGCTGGCCATGTCATGCAAACGTCTGTGCTGCACCCATTGACAGCTGAAATGAGCTTTTTAACGTACAAGCAAGCCAAGGCCTCATGCAATGGACAGGAAAAGAGGTTTTGAGGTGACCACGCCACAATCGTGCTTCGCTCATTCACCAATCCCTCATTCACTCATTCCATCTTCCTTTAGAGTGGGCGCAAGCTTGAATGAAGCGACCTACTTTTCAGGGCTATGATCTGCAGGGCCTCCTCAATATCCTCTGCAAAAGAGAAGGTGCTTTAAGAAAAGATTTCCTTGTGATGAAAAATAATGAGTAACTGAGATTAAATGTAATGTGAGAGTTTGATTTGCTACCCACCGGATTTGTGATTCAAAACGAAAAAGTCGCTGCCAAAATTTCGATGGAGAAATAAAATAGCTTAACAGTTACTAAGTTTTGAATTTTTGTCCTGCACTAATTATCTTTTTTTCTTTTCTGTGTTGTACGAGAAGATAAAATGAGCTGAAGAGATTCGCATCAAAATCAAGATAAATTAGAGAATTGTGGTTTTATTTCTTGAGCACCAATCAGTAAAAGCAACATCCCAATCTCCACTTTGGTACCACAAGTTATAATAAAATTTCCAAGCGATCTTAGGGAAGATAAGCGTTTCCATTACTTATTCCGTTCCTAGGCACGAAGGTTGACCAACAGTGGCATTGTCAAAGTGGTTTGGATTTTCAGAACTTACATTAATCTATTTTAAGTAAGGTAATGGAAAATGGGGTAAAATTTAAGTAGTTTTACTGAAAGAAAATTTTTTGCAAGGAAGCAATAACTTCTGGTTACCACAAAAAATACCGGTTCGAGTGGGTACAATATCGACTTTCAGCATCGACCGACTTACGAGGTTAAAAGTAATCCCTCTTAACCTCTTAAAATTTGACTTCATTTTCATTTTGCAAAAAGGCTGTTTCTCAAAGTTCACACTGGAGTCTACTGAAATTATGAATCAGCCGCTATAAGTAGTATCGGCTGTATTGAATTCAGTAGAATAAGAAGGCACAATTACCTCGCACCATGAGATTTTCCCCGGGAGAGATGCGTGTGCCATGGGAATTCGTGGCTGTACACTCATACTTGCCTTCGTCATCCTCCATCAGTCGCGTGATTTCCAGGCTGCCTGCAGCTGCAACAACGAAGCAGAAGTAGTGCAGGTGGATGTCCTCTTGATTACTTGGGATACACAAGCGCAAGCATGCACAAGAATGTTACTCGTACATCTTTTTGGTGTGCACGAGTTCCAGATTTTCGTATTTTCATGTGGCAGATTGGTGTCACCTGCCTCAAAAGACCAACAATGCTGCGAGTGGAAAAGTAGACATCATTCTAGTCCCACGCTATCGCTCAACTTGTGTGCAACGTGATGTTTTTAAGGTGCCGCTAAGTCAATTTTAGGTGGCATCAACAGTAGCCGTAACCTTTTATTGTTCCAGCGAAACTTGCCCTCCCAGCACTGGACTAGAATGAAATGCTGCTGTTGGTGCTTTTCAATCCATCCACGCCAATTCATCAATCAGAAATAGGACTACTGCATGACTTCTTTAATTTTCGTTGAAGTAAATGGAACAATGGGTTTCTACCTCCCTTTCTTGCTACTTATCGCAGTGAGTCTCAAAACAATTGGTGCGCTTTTCAAAGTACAAACTGCCCGTTAGTAACAATCAGCAAGCGCACTTCAGAATTCTCCCTCAAGTCAACAAAGGATATTTCTTTTGTAAAAATTTTTGCACTAATTTTCCTCTCAATCTCTGCAGTGTTCTTTTTACCATCAATCATCTACGTCTGAGCATTCTAAATGCGTTCCTGTTATCCGAGTCTACCGCACCCATCCCGAAGTAAAAAGCAATGCAAGGCCTCATGATCTTCACAATGCTTTCGATGCTGACAATCATAAGAGGCATCCGCCTCTTCTGGAAGTGATTTCTGGGCGCTAAAATGATTTTTCATAGAAAGGCATTAAAATAATCAATTGCGTAGTACAAAGGAGTTAACGTTTCATCCAAAACTCTGTTTTAACAACTCTTCCCAGGGTACGCCACCTAAAAATAGTATTTTTACTACCAAAAGATGTCGCAAATCACTTCAAACGAATTTTATTAAAGCCTTAGCCAAAGGACTGAGGAAGTTGGTTCACATTGCGTGTCAAGGTGACAATAAATTAGAACCAACATCACGGCGCAATTGCATTTTACACTCGAATAATTCCTCCGCTGTTCTACTTACCTCGCTTATACAAATTTCCGGCATGCTAAGAGTAGCACTAGGAAAAGTCCCCGCCTTAACCCGCATTCCTTTTAGTCGCAGAAAGCTTGAAAGGCATGATCATGCATAGCCAGGCATTTGTAAGGAAGCGTGCCTCATCAACTCAAAGGTGTCAGGGTTCATTTATTTTCTCTCCCAAACGAGCTGTAAACCAATTTTAATGATAACAATAGATTTATCAGTCAATGCAGCTAAACATTCGTAAAAGTGAGGAAAGCAAAGATTCGTCGCTACCAAAATGTTTCGCTGGGGTCGAGGAGCATAGTCTCTCGAATGTGCATCTTTGAAAAAGGTCTAGAGTAGGCAATGGTTCAAATTATGACTTAAATAAACATGATAAGCAGTAGTGCAGAGAATACAAATAAAACTGAATTCCTGGTACTAACTACTGAAATACGCTTATGAGTAGCGCCAGAACAAACTTATGAGGGTTGGTTATTGACAGCGTTGCACAACTCTAAACATTCTCAAAAAGCATTTGAAAAGAATAAACCTGGGTGTCTAATAGAATGCATCTAAATTGGTATGGGCTTTTCAGACACCACATCTATCCTAGACCCATCCCTCCATTTTGGTTTTGTGAGCACCCTAAGACTGCTTTCGTATACCCAATGAACGCAGTGGTCGTCAGACTAGACCGGTAGACACCATAGTCGCCACCTTAGGGGCTACCTTTTGGCCTAAAGCTCGCCACAGCACCAAAATCCCTCTCCTACTGTCAATACATCTTCGGATTCGTTTATGGAAGAAAATAGCTGAGGCAAGACTTTGCTCGAATCCTGTCTGGAAGCATGCCTGAATGAATAAAGTGAATCTGCTTTCAAAAAATGGAGTTAATTAATCGAGCCTGTCCACATTTCGTGTCAGGCTTTCAGCTAAGCCTAATTTCAAGAAGATCTAATTCAAAAATTTGCCTGAAGGCATCTCAAATAATCTAATTGGCTCCTTTTTCATTTATTTGCAAAAGTCTTGCCCTTGTCGACCAGTGCAGTTGATAGCTCGTGCAAAGAAAACAAGAATTGGCACATCTATAGCAAAGTTTTTTTCATCTTCCGCTACTAGCGTGTTAATTATAACAGCGAAAGGAATGCTCCATCCCAGAATAACTTTTAAATAATTATAATTCAATTGAAACACTGTGCCTCCATGTACCTTCGACTCCTCTAAAAAAGTCCCTTTCTGATTGCATTAGTAGGAATCGCAGTTTCCACGAGGCTGTGAATCCAACTCGCGCTAGAGTGAAATACTGCTGAAAGGGTAGTCGATGGGGGGAAGGGAAATGGTTTTGCATCAAAACCGCCATTGCCAGTGCTGTAACCTTTTAAGATCACAAGCAATCGGGATTCGAGAGGCGCGCATATACGCATCCACACAGAAGCAGTTCCATTGTCGTGGCTGCATTAGTGAGAGGTGGGAAGTGGAATTTCTTTTGTGTGCTCGGTTGGTGTAGCATGGGGAAGATTGAGGAAGAAGGATAGGGTTAAAAGGGGGAGAGACGGGGAGGAGGCTTACCTCTTAATGCCGTTGCTCTTATCCCCACTCAGTAAAGGTTATAAAGTTGATGCTGATGATTCTGCCGCTACAGAAGTGGTAGCAGCAGCAGCAGCAGCAGCAGCAGCGGCAACAATAAAAGTCAGAGGAAGGAGGGGAGGTGAATGGGGAGAAAGTGAAACACTAGCATCCCTCTTTCTTGCCATTACAAAGAGAACGGGCAATTGTACGCATACATCCGAGTTGTAGGTGCATTCATTACCTGCACAACGCCTGATCATAGGGCGTTTCCAGTACACCACAATGTCTGTGTTAATTGCATCCACTTTGCTATCTATCAGACGGGCAGACAATAGGAATAAAAATCGGTTTCAAGGGCAGGCGCGCTTCTTGCATAATTGTTTCTTAATTACTATGTGTTTTGTGCTATCAGTTCCCATAAGCTCTTGGCAGGTCAAGGTATTCATGACGATCGTATCTCTATCAACAATTAGGTTTAAATTATTTCATTCCATTCAGCTTTTTTTGAACTGTCAAAGAGATCAAGACTCAAACCTATGGCAAATTGAAGGAAGGAATGTATTAACTCTGCTACTTCTTCCCACCGTTGGATCTTCACTATTGTGTGATGAAACCGCATCTCCCTTTTTTATGTACCCAGTCTTCAACTTCCAGCTCTTCAACTGCTCTGTCGTGCCGCCTCCACACTAATGGTCCTTCGTCCTCACTTCGCCTTGGCTACGAGGTCACCTATAGAGCGAGGTCAAACTTTGCCCTCACGGATAACCCCGAGGCTACATTAATGTCACGGATCTGTTTACTTAAGAAAATAATCTCAAACAGTTGAATGCCTTAGCAAACTCCACCATAATGTATTCCTGTCCGTTGTTATACTTTAGAGTAACTTTTACTATCTCGACGGCCGTGATGATGGATGGATGTCACCTATCAAGGTGTCTGCCGAACGAAGTTCCAGATCACAGGTAGGCATCATTCTGTTGGCGGGACACCTGCCTCTGCGCCGGTTAAACCGGGTGGAGACGATCGTTGCTTGTTTGCTCTGCGAAGCCAGTTGGAATCTCGCAAGCCTCTCATCAAAGTTAATAAATGAAATTTGAGGAAAGTGGCACAATGCTTGCCATTCAGAAATAAATAAGCCGCTTTATGGAAACCACGGAGCACCTTCTTATGTGCCACCTAATAAGCTGATTATATTAATAGCAACCCACAATTGTCCACATTGTAACCTTTGGTAGTGAGTAAAATAAATTTGTCTCGCCCGCTTCATCGTCAAGTGTACCGGAAGGTGAGTAATCTGGTTTAGTAATTACAGCGGCCGGCATTAGGCATTCTTAGGACCCTGAATGGGTGAGAAACCGGGAAGACAGATGGAGAAATCCTCTGAATTATTCAGCGCAAATAAACATAGAATTGTCCCATTAGGAAGAGATTGTCTGATAGCTCCAATGGCTGAGCCCTCTGTTGGACGGGCGGAAAGGCGCAATTCTGCTTTCACCAATCTCCCCACGCCTCCTTAGTGTTCTTTGCAACGTGAAGTAATAATGCTATTCGTTTGTGAGTTCAAAGTGAACGGCAAACCTAGTTATTGTAAACAGCCACCTTTGTCAAAAAAGGGGCGCAAAATGTGAGATCCTTTCAAAAGCTCTTCAATCAGATTTAAGTAAATTTGGAAGAAACTCTGTTAGACTTTTGTCGAAATAAAAATTTGGGAGTTGAATAGTGCGGAGAAAGAGACAAGCTGACAGGATCTTTGAGTTGATTAACTGTGTTAGTGAGTTGGATCCCACGTGACTTCTTGGTTAATTCCCTACCTGAAATCTGATTGAGAATGAAAACGAACCGAGAGTCGAGACAGCCAAAACTTCCACGGGACAATAAGGCCGCGATCCAACGCCAGTGTCTTCCTTCTTATCATTTCTCTACGTCTGCACTACCTCTGATCACCGACGTCAACCAGTGTCAGTCTAATCAGTGGACTGCTGAAGTCGAAATTTAAAAAAATGAATTCAAAGCCTTATTTGTTTTGGACTGTGTTCTTCGGACTCATTAATGCCATTGTACATGGGAATATTGCCCACCCGCCCATCTCTCGCTCTGGAGGAATCATTCAGACTCCACTAAAGGGGATCAATCGTGGCGAGAGTCACCTCCTCGAAACCATTCAAAAAGGTAACCACATAGCGATGGGGAGAGAGGAGAGAGCGGCGGCTTTACTCATTCAACAAAAAAACCTATCCTTGCCCGATTGTGTGCATGTGTGCGTGCTGCATTGTAAGCATCTTCCTAAGAGGTGCAATAAATAAGCAGGCAAAGGGAGATAACAGAGGCAGCAGAAGTAGCGGCAGCTTTTAATATGCCGCCATAAACTATGTCTAAGTGCTCGATTCTCCTCCCGTCTCCACTCCACTCCTCGCCTCCCTTTTCCTCACTTTTGTCACAGGAAGGCTAATTACCAAACGCAAGGAGTCACGACTGTGCAATCCATGGCTACGCTGCTCTGTAATATTTCAATACGACGGCAAAACGGGTAGCCTTCAGTCGACCGATGAGGAAACGGAATTGGGCCGAACCGATGCCTGGCTGAGTGAAGCACAAAAGGTGAGGAACGAGACGTCTCTTGTTTTGTACATGCGTAATGAACTGAGAAAAGTCTATCCGTATTGTTGAAAGGAGGCTGGCACGAGGATTTCACCGTTTAGCTCTTATGATGACTAGTTGACTCGTGAAAACCATCTCAAATCAGAACAGCTTAGAGAAAGATGTTTTAAAAATCCAACACATTTGATGCCATGTGGAGGTAATTCAGGTACCTCTCATTAACTGGATCCACCCAAGCTCCGTGGTGGTGTAGTTAACCACACGACCTCGCTCCCCTTTTATGGCTGGGATTATCTCAGTTTGGTGGGTCTCGTACAGCACTGGGGCAACGGAATTGACTCTACAAACTATATCATAGGAGAGTAGTTTACATTGTTAAGTGTCAAAAAGTCAAATGCGGACAGATCAGCTTCCACTGACCAACTAATGTGAATTTTATGTCCCAAGCCAACAAAATACTCATTTTTGCCCACATCCTAACCCGATTGGTTACATAGGTGATCTGTAGTTTGTTCCACTTTACCCAGTCAACTCAATTTCACTTCATTTGCTTCCACTCCATATTTTTTATTGTTATATATTTCCGATCTACCAGTTAAATCAACCAAATCTGGAATGATGAGCTGCCAGACCTTATTTAGATGCGTCTGCTGCCTCCACTTGAATCACTCATGACTGCAACACTTGAGGTTGGCAAAGTGGGCATCAGCAGGAGCTGTCATTTCGCTTTTGTGCACTTCTTTTGTAGTATTGCAGTTCTCTCCAAAAATAGTGCCTTACCTTAGCAAGTGTTATTCTCCCTCACAGTCAAATTGATGAGAAGATCTGACGTGTCTGAAATGGCACTCGTAAAAACCCTCAACAATCCAACGTTCCCTCTTCACCCATTGCCAGAAAATGAAAACACAGTCGGAAGGAAATCGTTCTACATCAACGTTCCACTTGGACATGTAGGTGATTCTCCCGATCACAAGTTGTTCCCCACCAATCTCTTGCAATTAATATGAAGAGCTGCTTACAACGAATTTCGTGCCGCCCAGCATTCACTGTATTTTCCATGTTTCATTATTTGCCGTCTTGGTACCAAGAATGTTTAAATAATGCATTTTTTTGTTGTAGCTTTCTTTAATCTGAGGTCTCTAAGTCATTCTTTTGCTGTCTACTGGAGGACCAATTCGAGTAGGTAACTTCTCTCCAGCGGTTCATTCAAGCGGCTCCTTAAATTCACCTCCTCATTCCAATCGGACCTCTCATAGTGGCGGAACATTCGGCAAATAAAGCCAGTTAAAAGCGTGAAACTGCGCAATGTAAAAATTTTGCCGTAAGAATATCTTTCCTGTAGGCCCTAATTCTTAAAAATCGCTTTGGCATGCTCCTTCTTGCCTTCAATGGTTTACTCAAATCTCTAGCGTTTGTAAAGCATTTCCCATGAGGTGGTAAAATTTTCCACAGATAAATGAATTAAAAGGTGAAAAAAGGCGGCAACGAGTTCCACGATGTGCTACTTTCCAATGAGGTGAGTGTGGGAACTAAGTCATATCTCTGCGGCTGATCAGAGGTAAAAGTTTTAGCTTCATCTGGCCATTTGCCTGACAAAAGTAGACAACCTACGTGTTACTAGAAACCGAGTGTTGGTGAGATCAATTGGAGTGCTGTCCTTGAACCATCGGACTAGAGGTGAAGGATCGCCCTGAGTTCGACACTCCAGTTCCACTTTGTCGTTCTTCTTCGCCACAATGACCGAGAAGACATTTAGGAAGCGAGGGAACCCGGGTGGAGCCACTACAATGGCAAAATACGAGGATTTATTTCGCGGACGAAAACTGTTTCCGTTGGCATTGTCTCACCAGAAATCCAAAACTTCTTTAGATTAGCTTATCGGCTAATGAGTGAATGAGGCGACATTAAAATTTTTTCCACAAATTACGTTATTTATGGATAACTGCCACAACTACTGCTTTCAAGAGTGTCAGTTTTAAGAGAAAGAGAGTAGTACTTTTGACATCTTTATAAGTAGTATATAATAGTCGTTTCACATTAAAAATTGGATTAATAATCAGTGGATCCCGTCAAAAGGGTTAACATTTAAGTTGTTAAGGCGGTATTTGATGTGTGCCTTCATTATGAATAATTTTGATCGTTTCCGGGTTTGTTGTTCACTACGGAACAGATTAATCAAGCAGGCAAAGACAAAAGTCGATCCTGATTGACGACTCATGGCTTGTTCAATTAATAAATCCACCTTTTTTACCCATAAAATGGATGAAACTTTATAAACTGCTGCATTGAAGTGAAGAGTTCCTACACCCTTCAGCAGCCACTAAACGATGCAATTACGTGCATTCTTCCCTTTACTTTAGCCCCTACAATTGTGGTAGGGAGATCGGGCTAGATAGAACAGGAAATAATCCCCTCAGAATGCATGACAGTCTCAGCTTCACTGCTTGGATTCTACGTTTTAATGCCACAGAGGAAAGGCGTCCCCGGTAAGAATGATTGACTACACGAAGACTCACGACGGAAGAGCTGTCAAAATCACATTGGCTCTGGGCTGATCTATCAGCCGTAAGTTTTGTGTTCCTAAAAAAGGGGTTTCCGGTTCAGCTCTAACTACGCCAAGAGCCAGAGGTTCGAAATATCCTCTTCTTTTTCCTTGCTGGTGCATAAGGCATGTCAACACTAGAAGTGACTTGCATCTTTTGCGCGGAAGCCCATACGGACTCTTTCATATACAACAAACAAATTTGAGGTGTATGCCACCATTAATTGGCAGCATTTATTTCTGCGATGGATGCCTATCCCACCACTGTTCATTATTCTACGCCTGGCTGCATTAAGCAGAAAGATTCATGTGTCTGGAACAGCACGCAAAAGAAGAAGTAGACTTTTTTATAGCGGTATCCCTTTCCTTGTGCACAGCTCATCAGTGATGATAAAACCCACTCAATGTTAGCATATATTCCTTCCTCCGTAGAGAGGGTTCAGGGCGTACGAGTGAGTGATCAGAGCTAGAGGCAACTAATTTTCTCGCTCTTCTTGAAGTGTTATACAATGAAACAGTTCAACGTCAACTAGAGGTCACCTTGCCAGGGTATTAGCAGACAAGGCGTCACCAGTTGATTCATCCGACTCCGACCTCAGCTCATATGACCTCTATGAGTCAATTTCAGTGAAATGGGCAAGTTTTACTTCTCTTGTTTTTTCCACTCGTATGGAATTTGACCAAGGGCCTAATTTCAGCGCCTGCCCGCCTTCAGTCCGTCTCCAGTGCTTTGGCCTCCATATTGGCGGTATGGAAGCATGCAAATGCCACTCGTACTATTAGCCTTCTAGTCCTTCTGTATGCCAATAATGAGGGTACAGGAAACATTCGCTTAAAATGGTGGCATAAAAGGAATGCTGCCATGGTGGTACCGCACGCAACAGTAATGACATGCCTACCCCATTTCCAACAGTCGGTCCATGTGACTTGGGTCTTTTAGCTACGAGAACAGGTAAGAGTGCACGCAGCAAGAAGAGCATATTCTGTGAGAGGAGCGGTAAAACTCGAACTTTTAAAGTGAACTCTACTTCCATGGACGGCTTCAGAAGCTGAATTAAGCGATTTAAACTGTTTGCTTGCCTACCGCACCAGAAACTCACTCGTCAACCCTTAGCGTCTGGAATGCTGCATCATAGGTAGTCGCTGTACAATCTGTCACATCATCATCTTGGTTATAAAACTCGCCGCAAGATTTTGCAGATTCAGTGAACTGTCAGCATCAAGCTACCTTTCCGCACCACTGGCTTGGCAAAGTTACCCTTTCCTTGAATATGTTAACCATCCACCAGGAAGTTGAAAGTATGGAAATGCGCCAGCGTTGTTCTCTAATTTGAAATATACTACCCTTCACTTCCAGACTCGTTTATCATTTAACAGATAAAACCGGTAATGTTTACGACTGCACTGGATGGACGTCTCCAATAAACGAGCCAATGAAATTATGAATTATTGAGGTCCTACTTAAGGAAGCAACCTTAATTGAAAATGAAGCAATGCGAGAATAAGCCAAGAAAACCTTCTTAGTCATGTCTAATACCCAGAAATTGCCAAAATAATCTTCAACGCGATCGTACAGCAAACTACCCTGCTTGAGTCCACTGGCACAAATACGTGACACGCGTATAGGGGTGATGTACAAGTTCAAAAATCTCTTGTCAAGACGTAGACTAAGTACACAATAGACCAGTTTTAGTTTAAAAATAAATGAATTCTGTTTTATCGTTTGAAAACCTGAGCCCATTGGTCAGAAAATTGAAGAACAATGCTATAATGCAAAAAAGGATATTTGGGCTAACAGGGGATGATACTTTTTCGATTTCTTTGCGAACTGTCAAACCTGCGTCACAAATGATTAAGTTAATCCGAATGATCGGCACTTTGACAAAGTCCATCTACCAAACTAGAAACAATAGCGAAATTTAACTCAGTTGTGATTGTTATCTTGGAGTCCATACAATTCTGCATAATTGTATCGTGCATTCGGTCGCATTGCATCTACAAAAATCACCTTGGCATTGAAAGGGGTTTAAAGAACTCAAAAATAAAAGAAGTTTCAGATTTCTAGCAATGGTAAATAGTTTTCTTTTAGCCTTCCTTTCAAATTAAATGCAACTTCTTACATCACGTCACATATGTGTGACACTGAGAATGAATCTGTTGCCAGGATCAAAACTACTTCAGTGTGCCATACGTTTTTGCTTTATCGCACAAAGCATCAACCACCAGGCTTGTAAAAGCTCCAAACATGCTTGACAGGCGGATTAAGTGCATTTACGGATTTTCAGTTGCCCTGTGTTACGTACAATGTGGGTGTGTGTTGTGGCACCGCTGCATACCTCTACTTGATGCTGACAGAAATGTGGTGGAAGCAGGATGAAGGGGAAAAACAACTCTTTAACAGCAGACGATACTCATCAGATAGACTATTTTTTAAGGTATGGTTTTTAAAAAAGTCCATTTAACCTTAAAAAAGGTAAAAAAATGGCCCTTTTAAACCTCAACATTTCAGGTGCTTCAATTTTGATGCTACCAACGCATCAAACTATGCATGGGGCCGAGAACTGCTGACAATGTTTGTCAATTCAACCCGCAGGTTCAATGATGACCCTATGCTGGAACTTGATAACGACTTCCAAGGTGACTGGATGTTGTTTTGATAGCGGTGGTGGGTAATTTCGAGTCGTGTAAACAAAATTCAACCTTCCTAGTCAAAATGCATCTTTGATGTCCCAGAAGACGGCTATCGGCTGCAAATAACCAAGCCAGTGAGAGGGTTTCAATGGAATTCGGTACAAAGTAATTTATGCTATCATCTGAGGCTACGATATTCATGCTTCTAGTACTACCTTTCGGGGAAAAATTTCACAAAACATAACTGAGGTTTGCTGTGAAACACATGCCCTTCCATCTCTGGCATGGCTTCTCAAATGAAGTTCCGTCCTGGATAACTATTGAGACAAGTCGTCATTAAATCTCCCGACTGAGCCACAACCAAACATGCGGAGAGTCTTCCACCTCAAAAACCCCATCCACTGTTTTAATCTACGGTTCTGTTCAGCAGAAGGGAAGGCTGGTGACAACTGGAGGTTGAAGTGGTTCTCAATAAACTAGCGCCGTTCTCTCTTCTCCGCCTCCTCCTCCATTTTAACGCCACCATTTAGTATGTGTGAGGCGGAGAGCATGAAAAAGTTGGAATTTTTTTAACAGCATCGCATTCGGTTCATCTTGCTGAATAGAAATGAGCTTTTTTATCGCATTATCATCCCATATTTTATCATTTCATCTAGCACTCGGCTGAGCGTTCGCTACGGAACACACTTGCCTAGGGCTAATCGCACGATTTCATCTCGAAGAGGGAACAGATCTATTCAAATTTACATTATTGGTGAATTTCGACTTTAATTACCCATAGAATTGGCAAATTAACGTGCTAGAAGTTTGTGCTTATTAAAAACCAGCACTGCATCACCGGTGGCTTGAACTGTGAATGAAATGCTCGGCTGATAATGGCATTGCTAGCTAATTCTTAGGTATCAAGTGAATGTGATGATGGCTGATGAGCACGGTAAAATTCCACTCCTAGTAGGAGGGAGCCGAGCAATCCTCCACACATTCAGCTAATCAGCTGCGGTCGGTAAACCTGGATGGAATCCAGCACTCCCAACAGCCTCACACATCATTAATACCTCTCTCCTCTCTCCACGCAGTTCAATGCCGTAGCAATTCCATGCCTCAAAAACTGCACAGTGTCACGTATATGGACTCAACTCTCCCTCCTCTCACTCTACCTCCTCCCACTTTCAACCACTTTCCCCACCCTCTGCCCCGCCGTTTATGTGTCACTCTGTCTGCCAGCTCGCCACTACCTTCATCTGACAGCATTCACTCTTCCTCAAACATGCACAATGACGCACACGTACTCGTCAGACTGGAAAGACGGATTTTAAGTAGGCAAAGGCGGCAGAGGATAGGGCAATAAGCATTGGTTTCGATTTTCCCTGTCAAGGCACAGATGCATGAGAGTAAAGGGGAATCAAAGGAGGCATCTAAAGGCAAACTCCATTGTCCTTCTAGAGAACAAAGGCACAATGAGTACCGATTCCTGGCCACTCGCCTTTCCAAACCCCGTAGTCGGAGAAATTAAATCAGTTGATTCCTAAAATCTGACCCAGTAAAATCCAGGAATTAACAAAAAATACTGACTACCCCTTCCTAGAAATTAGCCTTTGTTTTGATTTCTCGTGTACCTATGAGGGGGATTTCACTATTGCATCTTCGTGTCGCCTGTGCTTCGAGTCAGTAGCCTCCTCTGCTTGTCAATGGGCAAGGCACTTTTACTCTCTTGACAAAAGTCGCGAATTCACTGAAAGTCTACTCCAATTTCTTTAACGGGAGAGGTCTTACTTTCTTCATTCTGGTAGACGAAGAGCCGGGCAGTGGCCTCCGCATGTCCGAGGGCATTTTCAGCGATACAGACGACAGCAGAGCCGTTGAGTGTTGGCAGCGCGTTGGCAATGCGAAGCACCGAACCCCGAGGCATCGCAATCACCTCTCCAAACTGAGGCGAAGAGAACACCGATATGCCAGAGATCTAAAAAACCACCAATTTTTGGAGGAACTTATTTATATCAATGGTTTTCAATTAATCGGCATATACTTGAAAACTAAGGAGACTTCAGCAAAGCCTTCAATGTCCCACTACTTGACCGCGATAGCGGTAAGAGTAGCTCACGGTCTTCAAGGTGCCGGTCCCTGATAAAACAGCACCCTAACTTTGCCTGGTCAAGCTAACTCTAGGAAAATGTTTAACTGCAAAAAATTATTCCCTCCCAAACAGGAGAATTTTCCGTTCACCCACCGAAAAACCTCATTAGGTAAATGTGGAAACACGCACCCCAGGCTTGATTCACTCTCCTCGATTTATCACATTTTAATCGGCTTTGCAATTGTCTGGAAAGCCAATTCTTTGCTGCCACTGATCGGATGGCAAAATTTCATTTGTTAAGCGTCTAACTTTTGCTGTAGTTATAAAGGGAAGGCAGGCAAATTACACGGTTTTAGACTTTTTTCCTGTCGCAAGCCTCCACCCCTCCTCCCCACCCTCCGCTACATCCGCTTATCTGATCGAATTTCGCACCTCTCTTCCTTCCATGCTCTTACTAATCCCACAGCAAATAAATGTTTTATAGAAATTGTTCCCCGGCTTTCCTTTTCAAGTCCTATTTAATTTGTACTACTTAAGTGATGACGATTTTGAGTGCTTTTACTATCCTTAAAGTCTGTATTTTAGGGCATTTTTGACCCTTTTTAATATTTTATGTGTCATAAAGGCGAAAGACAGCACTTGAACTAATGCTTTGACAAGCACTTATGGGTAAGTGATGAAAGTCCCTTTGGTAGCACTTCCTCACGTTGGAAGGTTACTTGGGGAGAGAAGTGTTGAGTTCACAAAGGAGGGAAACTTCGGTAGTTGTTTAAGTTGACACATATGTTTACCACCGTGGGCTGTTCAGCCTCCACGGGTGGTAATTCCACCGGCCAGTCTGCTTCCACTCCTTCCCTAGAGGCATAGCTCATTAGCACCTCAGGAAGGGTTACGGGTGCTTCAGGTGAACTGGCTTATGTACGTAAATATTTTATCACTTGAGTCCTAGTTCACAAGGTCCTTTTTCCTTAGATTTCCCAGGTATATGTGATAGAATTATGCCTTTTCTCAAATCCGCACTCCAAATCATGCCAGAGACCATGCACTGCAAACGAAGTGATTGAGGTGGAGCTCAAGATGCAATGATCGCAGTTGCCAAGCTTTTAGCTATGGACTGAACGGTAAAAGTGATGGTAGATCCTCTCTTGTCACTAAATTTAGTGACCAAGTTGGATCGACAAAAGTCTCCATTTCCTTAAGCCCCGTAATTTCTTTATAATTGAATAAGAAAGTAACTGTAAGTTACTTGACCCTCAAATCGGTTCAGAAGGGAGGATGACACCTCATCCTGGTGTTCTGACATGCCATTTCATGCTTTCGGAGTAGAGGAACCACATATCGCAGGGACAGCACTGACAAATTACAGTGCCTTGTCAGGACCGTCCAACTCTTTCCTCTTCTTCCTGTTCACCTTTCCTTAGCTTAATTATTCAGTATCCAAAGAAGCGAGTGTTTCACCCCCGGGAAGGAATATTCGTTCTTTTCAATTTCTAGATCCTGTTTTAGGATAGCCGATCGTGTCGTTTTACTTTAGCATCGAAAATAAAGCTTCAACTTAGAAAATGGGGAAATTTTCCGTAAAATTAGCAGTAAAGGTGAGTTTAGTGGGAGGGTGCTTTGTTAGACTTGTTTCGGCTATCGGGAGCATAGCACGAATTGTATCATGTATGCGTCTACGATTCTATTCCCACCGTCTACTCAGTGCCTGTCTCTTGAATCGGTCAACTCACATAATCTCAACTCGTATGTCAAGAGGGAAAGCAACTTCAGACCTTCGACGATGACTACTTTGGAGGAAAACTTCAAAAAAAGATCACTTTACGGATGCTCAAGAAAACCCTCGAAGCAGACAACGGAAGAGCCGAAAACGAGACTCAATTAGAATTTTCTCACTTTGCCCTTCCCTGATAGACGTCAATTCTGAAAAGTTGTGTTTTGCGTTAAGTGGAGGCGATGTTGAGGGATCACCGTCTCCCAAGCATTCATGCAGTGTTGGGGAAGAAGGTTAATAAAATCTGCCCAAATTCAGCCCTTTGTGGATTATTCCCCTAGAACAGTAGATTATTCCTAATGGGGGAAGTTAGGCAAACTCGAGTGTATACACAAGGCGAAGAGAGTCGTCGCAGGACACTACTAAAGGAGTGAAGAGATTGCGGTGTTTCAGAAAATCTCGTGTGTAAGTCTTTGAGAGACTCGGACATGAAAATTCATGATATCCAAGCATTCCATTTTCATTGGCCACCTAATGCCACACAATCTTCATTTCATCCTAAAAAGTATCCTCCACTACTTTAACACCCCAGTCCTAGTGTTAAGCTGCTCTACACATTTTTCCTTCCTTCCTACCTTCAGCGTTGTCTATCTCTTTTCTGTTCTAGTCAATGACTTTTTAATCATTTAATAGACGGGCACAACAATAGGTGTGGTCAGAAGCTGAGCTTGCTCCACAACGCTGTGTCAATTATGTGAACACGGATGGAAAGGAAAGAATTGTCCACCTTCTGAATCAGAAATGCCAGCAGGTAGGTAGGCAGGCAGGCAGGGGGGCATTTCGGTTGGTTGCTCTCAGAAGACAGGAGGGAGGCAATAAATCATAACGAGATACAGCTATGCAGAATTTTACGCAAAAAAACAAAAACCGGGAGTCTTTTGTAACCGAAATGTCAGAAAATAAACAGATGCGAAAGACAACTTATTTAGCACTTTGCAGAGGCTTCCGGTTGTGTGTAGTTCATTTAATGTAAGGCAGAAAATGGGTGACTAGTACAAACTGGTGGAATCAGCATCTGTTGCAACCAACCATAGCTTTTGTCCCAAAGCTTTTCCTATTCTAGAAAGTCAGGAGTGGCATCGCCTCATTTTTCATAGGTAATTCCAGTGCCTATCTATTTTGACATTGCACTGAATGCAGCCTCAAACTCTATCCCCATCGTTTGAGGTAGAGGCTGTAATAGTCTCGTGTACCATGTTGGAAAAATGGTGGATCACTATATCTCAACTTGCTTTCAATCTGGAAAAAGAAATACCAGGGGATTCTCCCTTCCCTAACAAGAAGTGTGTGATGATGAATGAGGGAGAGTAGAAACCTTAGAATTCTTGTGAATAGAGCCTCCCCTGCTCAAATCCAACCTGCCACGAAGTCGATCAACCAATCACGGTCGTGAAGCTCTACCGCACATAGTCCCCTCCAATTAGTCACCACCTTGACGACTCACAACCATCCGACCCCTTCATGCGTTGGCAATTTCTTTACACTGTCATTCTTTATTATGACTCAAAGAGTGGCTTAGGGGACGAAATTAGTAGCGGCTGTCAACGGGTGTCAGCCACGAGGATTCCGCATTCAAGCACTAATAAGGGAGGTTGCCTCTTGTGGACACGCACGAACCCGAATTGCTTCGGCATTTGACAATCGCTTCAACCTTGATTCCCACGTAATATCCGGTTGCTGAGCAAAGAGTGACTTTAGTGGGTTCGAAAAATCCCTCACTGAACCGTTTCTTACGTGTCCAAAAGTGCAGCGCTTCCCGCCATAACTTAAGGACATCCATTTGACCCTATTTTCTCCAACGTAAAGCTTTTAGAAGAAAGAAATCGCTTTCTATAGGGAGCGTATGAACCTCAATCAATCCAACCTGGTGATACCTCCTCCATAATAAAAGGTCAGTACAGCTTGGGTACCTTGGTTCACGTTATCCGGTCGCCGTGACATAAGTGTCAAGACACCTCATTCATGCCCAATGACCTCACATGGCTACTACATACTGAGTTGCCATGGCAAAGATGGCTTGAAGTGCTACGGTCTTCCAAAGTCTAGCATTCAAACAAGTTAGAATGTCCCAAAAATGAATCGGAAAAAGGCATTCCAAAAAATACTTGCGTGGGGAGCATTTAAGTTTAAAATAAAAAGGAATCGCTGGAAAAGTCTTCTTTGTGGGGGTTTTATGTAACGACAGTTGATAAAGAAAATGGTACTTTCTACCTTTATGTTTATTGTCAGTAGGCAATAAAATTCGGTCAGTTATGGTGGTATAATGTCGGCCTGGTAAATAAATCAAGGTGCTCTAGGCCCTTCTATCAATAACTTACATGGGAAATGGTACAGAATTCAATGGACGAAGTACCTTTTATGCCTGTCTGCATAAACTGCTTCCAAGGTATCGCAATACAGTACAAAAAGTTATCCAATCCACGAAAACCAACAATGGTTTGGACTCCAAGTCACCCCGCCAAGTCCCGCTCTTTTTGGTTTTGTGGGTCAGAAGGAAAGAGGCGTTTCATGCCTTCACTCCCCCTCACAACGTGTGGCTGTGTGACCAACTTCGGACTTTGAATCGTTGGCCCCTCATTACAGGGCCTCTTAAGCCCCTCTGGCTTCATGCATCGCCATGAGGCACTTGGGCGATGAATGAGAGCGTTAGACTCGTGGCCAAGTTGACCGAAGAGCCATTTTTGCGGTCACACACCACACCAATGTCTCGGAATGAAAAAGCGGCCATATCAATGAAGACATGCGATAGAAGGTCCTAAAAACTCATTGTCAGCACAAACATCCATTGGTAACAAAACTAGAAATCGCCTGCCGATCACCACAAATGTGGCTCTTACAAATTTTATAAAACCATTTAAAACCGTGGAGGAAATCAAATAAGGCCCAACTAACCGTCCATTGAACTTGTGGCGACGGATTTCCTTCGACCATACAGACGAAGAGAACCGGCTGGCCGGAGATCACCTTCTCCGACTTCAAAGGCTGAACGATCCGGGGTTTCTCTGTGGGGGGAAAGGCAAAAATAAAAGTACTTTCAGAGCATGTTTGAGTTCAGAACAAGCTCTCCTGAAAAGTGTTTCACGTGTACTCTCTCGTGCTTGGCCTAAGATGACAGGAAGATGTGGAAGTCTCTTAGAGGAAGTACCGCTGCAACTTTTAAAGGACATTTTGCCACACACACTGGAGAGATTATCCATTAGAGAGATAGCTTTAGATAGAGCTGAATCATTAGTTACAAGGAGAGAATTAATAACTCCCACGATCACGGAATCGGGGAATAAATGTACATGAGTGCGAGGCAGGTTTAATGGCTGGAATAGTAGCATTTCGGAATAGGCCTGATAATATTACGTACAACGGAGATCTCGTGGTGATTCATAAGGGACTACTTCCATTTATTTGCTAATAAACTTTACTGCAGCCGATTTTTATCTCCCTATCTCCTCTTCAACGTCACGCCTTAGGATGCATGGTGGGTTATTTTCACTCCTTCGAGTGTTTGAATGGGCTAATTTTAACACGTCTTCTGCCCTTTGCATTAAACTGAGTGAAACAAGTGAGTTAACATGGACATTACTTTTACCACTATCCAGTACCGTTTTGTTTCTTTTGATGCAGCTATGTGACCTTCTAACGCCACGAAGAGGTGATGCTGGCTTGAAGGTGTGCGGTAGGAATACGGTGGATGAGGCGTGTCAGCATCTCTGTTCTCAGTAAAGAATCCTTGAATACAGGCGAGTGGTACTGCGCTGGAGATGCAGATCTTAGCCTCAACTGTTATTTATCCCCATTTAGGTAAACATTTCTTGAGGAAATGTACCATCTCCAGTCTGCAATACGTATAGAGTTAGCATGGTCTCTGTAGACTTTTCATCTCTGCCACAGGATGGCCAACAAGAGACGCAAAACCGACGCATTTTCATCATGCACCCAAAGGAAATAGGGAGCAAAGCTGTGTTCTTTTCAATCTATTGCCACCTATTGTTCTTGCTCAGTTCTTTACTAGAGTTCCCCTCCTAGGCTCTTGGACATGTCCGGCGAGTTGTTATTCGGGGCCGCTTTTAGTACATTTCACTTGGAGGTATTTTAACGCACCACTTTCAAATTATCTTCGTTGAGAGCGATGCGCAGCTTCTGATGACTCTATTGTATCGGTGTTAGGTAGTCCATTGCCTCTGCTATGTAGTGTAGCCTCCTTCCGCATCTTCAACAAACCTGAGGCAGACAATCCCAACCCTCATCGAACTCATCAAAATTGTGCTATACGATCGTAGGAGGCAACAGGAGAGCCGAATAAAAACTGACGCTTATCTGTACTTACTAAAGTAGGTAAATCACCACGTGATAAAAAGGTGTGGTCGCCAATCGCCAAAAAAACCCTCGTTGAAGTGGCTTTAAGGCACCGAAGCTCTCCATGCCATGGAGCGGCAATGTCAGACTCGGTAGGTGGCGGTCTTGCATACGCGCTCAAATAAAATCCTTCAGAAGAGTTCTTTTCAAAGTATAGCTTACTCAGATTCATATTTGATTGGCAAAATAATAAACAGAAGCATTTATCAATCTTGACGTACTTATGAATGCACTTCCTTCGCATTGGTTGTCGAAAAAGTACCAAAAAAATTTTGGCGGGCAGTTGAGCATAATGCAATGCTCGAAATTGGCACCTTTTGTCATGATCATGGGTACAATTTGGCGCTAGGAGTAGTTAAGTCTGACTGTTCATCGGTGTCACATCTCTATAAATAGGCGTTTCAATGCCCGCTAGACTAATTCCTCCACTGGGACATACTAAAGCCCTGAAGCTTATTTCGGCCCACACGTGGCCCTGTATCCGATGCCTTCCAGCGCCCTACTTCAGTTGCTCGGCATTGTTTCTGTGTTGCGGCACTAGAGTAAGCAAATAACTCCATAATGCATCACAATATGAGCCGCGCAGAGTCGTCTTTGCAAAGAAAGAAGTTAAGTGAATTTCCTCGAGATGCGCCGTCACCAGATGAATGAATGGAATGAGGAATGCATGCGTAAACGCGCACTTTTTATGCAAATCAAGTCGTTTAAATGCAAAAAAAATGGCAACGATAAAAAATTAATGCATACAATCCCATTTTTTTATTTTTGTGAGAAGTAATTAAAACGCTGTTTGAACCAATGAGAAGCGAGTTTGCTTTGCCGCATTAAACGTGTCATGATAGAAACCTTGCTCCATAATAAAAAACTAAACAAAGTTAACAGCTACTGAATCAAGGGATAAAAATGTGCGTCGATGAGATCAAACCCTAATTCATCATATCTTGGAGTAGAAAAGGCGGTTAACTCCCTACAGCTGTGATGCAAATAATGGGAAGATCACGAAGGCATTTGATCCAAAAGGCCTTTTTGAGAGCTCGCATTCACAGGCACGGTAAGATAACTAAAATGTCTCAGAGCTGACTGTCCAATATAATCGAGGGGTCTCTGGCCGGGGTAATGCATTTCAAGCCGGCAAACCATTCCCCATTCCCCAGAAGAGGCCTCCTTTTGGGCCATGCTGCCTAGCAATGCACAAACGCTTTCTGATGACCATGGAGATGTCATTGTAAATAATGGTTCGTCAATGAGTAATTGGATACCTCAAGGAGCTTGCACAATCTTGCAGCAAAAAGGTAGCGCATCTAAACCTGGCTTTCATTTAATAAATAAGGAAAAAAGCAAAATATCACATAAAAATCACTTAGTTCGGTTGGCGGAAGAAGAATGAGACGCCGAAATGAGCGGTCACTTACGCGGTACGTAGTACATGGGCTCTGACGCCCCAGACACATTGACTGCCGCTCCTGTCTGAAACACCTCCTTCGGTCGCCAACCTTCTGCATCTATTTTCCCCAGCCACATATCATGTTAGTTTTCGGTTTTTCAAACAAGCAGACAGATAGCGACCGAAGATAAGGCGAGTTGGGGGAGAGGGAGATAGAGACGGTGAGTGATGGTACAAGGAAAGGATTGCTTCAAGAAGTGGAGAGGATAATGCTCACAGGCACACAGGCAAGCACATGAGCGACAATTAGAGAGCCCCAAGGAGGCATGCGATGGTATGCAGCACGATGCGCAGGCAGAAGACAATTTGGGGGACCATTAGCAGCTTCAATGTCTGTTTTTTAGTCATTACTACCATCCCCTTTTTTATCTACAAAGAAGACTACCGAAAGGTCTTTTTCGTGGTAGGCAGGGTAACATTTGCCTTCGAAAGAGGCGCCTTTGCTAGCTGCTGAACGTTCTGAACGTGCTGAACGTTCAATGTGATTCCATTCTGCGCTCCACAACTGCTTGATTTGCGGCGCTTTTAGTGTTGAACTCTTCTTGCTTACAACTACTCACTTTGTTGTTTTTCGCTTTCACAAAAATGATCTGTTTAGACCAAAAAAAGAGGAGGAAAAATCTTGCTCTTTGGCTATTAATAACAAAACCACCTATAAATTGGCGTTATAAACAATGCCTCTGCCATTCCGCTGCTCTCTGACAGTTTGTCCAAAAGGCAAAAGATTTTGTGTCCTATGAAAAACGTACACTCTTAAAAGTGTGCACTAAAATGCACAAAATTTAACCCTAACATTCCATAACTACTCAAATATTTTGTACTTCCGCTGCATCCGATATGCTGAGAAGGAGGTGGGTTTCAAGCGCTGAGAGAGATGTTCAACCATCCGCCGCAGATGGTCACCTTCGAGGCAAAGTAAAGTGGTGCACCTGTCAGTCAAGGGGAGGGGAATGGGGCGACCGCCTGTCTACCGTCCCTACCAGGCGAGCTGCATCAAACAAAAGACCTTCCCCATCTTAATGAAGTAGTTAAATTAGCTCCCCCAGTCTCCCTTGACTCCAATTTAATAAGTCTTTAATCCTTATCTCCCCTTTTTCATAATTATTTCTGAATGATGAGTTAATTACCAAACAGACGATAATACTATTGTTAAGACGATAGACGGTGGCGTGGGTAAGATAATGAGAAAAATGAAAGGGGCCTTTTAATGATTTATAAAAGTGTAGGTTCTTAAGGGACGGCTTTTCATTAAATCCTTGTTTAAAGTAGCCCTAAGGTGGAGGCTGTTTCAAATAAAATGGATGAGGAAAATGAATATTGTATCCAGTAAAAAAGTACCGCATTTGGCGCGCCTCTTAACAGCTTAGAATTGGTTTGGTGATGTGTGCTGGATGGTGTCCAGAACTCGCGTGGCTCTCAGTTGCTGCACCGAAGAGTCAAAGGTGGCGCATCGTGCATCTCGTGTAACACGAGTGAGTTGAGGATCCATGCAGACTCTAGGCGGACCCCCAGCTAGTTGGTGTACTGTTTTAGTGAAGGGCATTCAAGCTCTGCATAATTTTTGCAAAGAATGGATGGCATAGATTAAAAAACAGAAAACTTGTCACAAGAGAGGAGTGAATTTAGTGAAAGGTTTTATGAATTCACGCTGCGGGGAAGTCGACCCTAACAAACAAGGTAAAAGACGTGTTTATTGTGCCTGAAAGCATTGATATTTCTTAGTTGATTCGTATTCTCACCTTTACTGAGCAGTAGGTCGGATAATTCCTCAAGATCTTGCAGGAGAAAAGCCTGACCAGAACAGCGTGAAACGAGGAGAGAGAAGAGGAGACACAGGAGATAGAAGAAGCGATGTGAACTGACTAGCGACGGAAAAATCAGCACAGACTGTCTAGTCATGAAGCTAACTGAGCCGTGGAAGGATAGATTTCCATGAATTACCGAATGGACGTCGTCACCTTATTTCCGAAAAGTTAGCAAGTTTGCTACTGCGTGTGTGAGTGGACGACGGTGAGTCTTATCTACTGCCTTAGCCAATCAGAGCAGAGCAGATGCTCGTAGTGGTCATTGGTGGTGTAGCACGGAGGTGTGCGTATCCACCGATAAAACAATTATTACATATCGGAAGAAACTTCGTCTACATTTTGCATTTGTTACTGGCATGTCGAATGGAAAAGAATGACAAAACTATTCAATCATTGGTTATTACAGGGCGAAAGGCGATGAAAGGGTCTAGATTTCGTTTTTCATTGTGCTTCGATGTAATTTACGAAGTGGAAAACTAATGATAGCTTACGCGGAAGAGCACAAAAATCAGACAAATTCAACTTATTAATGGTCAGAAATTGCCAACTTAGATAACGTCCCAGCTACGCAGGTCATTCGTATGACTCAAAAATTGGCATCTATCGTGAAAATGTTGGCTCTGCTCCTGCGACCCATTCTGTCAGTTCTCCAGCCACCCACTCTGCTGCTTCCAGACGCACTTGCTTTGGGGCAACTCAGATGGTAATATCCGGAGAGGTTACGGGAAACTTCTATATAACTCACAGGAAAATGAGGTTAGTTAAAAAGAAAGGCATTTTAGCAAATAAACGCGAAAACGATGCCAAATAGGCTTTAAGCTGTTCAAGAGCACCATTGGGACTGATAAATATATTTAAAAGCAGATCAATGTTCGCAATATGTAGTTTGTCCTCGTCATTTAAACAATGCCTGAGGTTGGTTTCCATCGTCAAAAAGGGTTAAAGTAAAATACTGGGGTAGGTTTTGGAGTGAGGATGACTTATGAGGAAAAAGCATTATTTCCACCTGTCGCCGATAATTATAGCATTTACTTATTAACAATAAGTAGGCTTAGTTTTCCATTTCAGATGGTCCATTTGTAGCGATAAGTTGTTCCACTACTCCTCATTTGTCCACCTATCGCGTTGTATATTATGCAAGTAGGGCATGAAAGGGAACTGTTCTGTGTACCACCTCCACATCAACCCTCTCACCATCCTCTGTACTCTCCATACACAGTCTGATAAATATTTAATGCCAGTTTCACAGCAGAAACGGCAACAGCTGTGGCAGGAGTAGCAGATGTAGGAACAGTGAGTTCTTCCCATAAATTTATGCAGCACTCTAACGTGTGCGAGTTTGAAAAGCAGGTAAATCAGCAAGAGGAAAGTCTATAAAAGGATTTATCCGTTGGTACAAATTTCAAAAAAGTACTTCCGCTTCGCTTCACTCGGATGTATTTAAAGCCCGCAATTCTAGCATCCACAAAAACAGGGTCTCAAACCCACCTAGAAACCAATGATAAGTGATCAGGTAAAAGCGGTTTTACCATAAAACTGAGGCAAGTTAGTGTGTTTTACGGGGATAGTTGACAAAAAAATACCCTGCGATCGTCGATCAGCTGCTAATGGGAAGGAAAGCAGTGTTTCATCTGCGAGAACGGCACCAAAAAATAGTCACACGTATTTTGACAATTAACATGTGAAACGGTAATTTAATAGGCACACAGGTGCATCTCACGCTGTCGATGGGAGGGTAAATAAACTGCAATATGTCGTTGTAGCGTTAAATGAAATTTGTGCAATCCATCAATAAGAAGAGCGGTCGAACTGTGCGAAAAGGTGGCAGAGGCCCCTTACTTGGGCTTCGACTGCGGCATGACCACCGCAAGCGGAATATTCACAGATTCTCCAGTGAAGGCGACAGTTGAAGCGGTGCTGCAGAGTGACACAAGCAGGCTTACCTCCGATTCTTTGGGTCTGTGATAGAAGCTGAGTTAATTTTTGTTTTCAAGAGAATAAGAGTGATGCAATGGAGGAAGAACTGACCGACACTCTTGTGAATGTCCTTTGCCTCTTGGGGCGTTTCAAAGGCGTTTTTTCTCGAAAGAACCGCCCTGAATGGAGAGGACTATGCTCCATGCCAGAGAGGTGGACTAGTGCCTTTTAAGCAAGCATAAATAAACCATCTGAATTCATTGCGTTAACACAATGTTTTGATGATTATAGCAAGCATCAAAGTTGGCAACCGGGGCACAAGTTCCAACAATCAAGATAGGAATGATCTATGCCAAATTTTCCAAAAGAAGTGCCAAAATATTTGCTTATGCTCTTTGTAAGAGTAATTTTTAGCCTACAATTTTGCTCAGAGAATGATTCTGGAGGCACCTTGGTTTCCTTGCGCCTCCTTTAAAATGCCGCCAGATGACGTGACTCCCAGGCCATCCCGGCAATCCCCTTCAGGTTTTGTGCAGCTCATACTACCTATTTTCCTTTAAAATTGCATCCCTTTTAGTCTTTAGCAAAGAAATTGGGGAGCTAAATATAGTTGCCAGGGAAGGATGCATTTTGATGTTTCGTGAATGTCTCAGATAATCCATGACCCTTAATTCTGCGACCAATTTCATCATTTTGCCATGATAGTCGGATTCACAAGAGTTTTCTGTGATCCGCTTTTTAAGAAAAGGCATTAACTGTGCCTTCATGGACGAACGACGTCCGCCATTAAAACATCGCCATCTCAAGCCAACTTTGTGATTTCTTTCATTCCTTTTACTATAAAAGGTGTATAAAATAAAAGTGAAGATGTTTTTAGCAAGAAGTACTTTAGCCTTTCTCTTCTTTTTGCCTTTTTTCGTGAATTTGCCCACTTAAGTGGGTGTGGGACTCTTAGATGTCAAAGGTTGGAGTTAGCCAATGAAACACTGCCTTGGGAATTGGGCAACCAATCACCGATGCAGAGGATGGCTTTTACTTTTAAAAGCATAATTACACTTTAAAATTTTAACTTTCGGGAATATCTATGGGGAAGATATACCCGTATTTCCCTAGCCAATTGTGGTTGAAGGGCCATCTTCCTAATCACGATTGAAGGAAGCGCTCTCGACTGGACTGGGAGGGAAGAATGAGAGAGAAGAATCGCTTAATCATCAAAGGACCATATTCTGGTAATAAAGGCTTTGTCAGAAATGTACGATCTGGGAAAAACGGTTTATTCTTAATTTCCTCTCCTGTAAAAATACAACCATGACCTTTTGATCAATTATTTCTTGTAGAACCTCTCCTCCAATCCTGAAGCGAATGTCATAGAAAAACACTCTAGTTCCACTTGGAAGGAAATGGGAAATTGGTTGGTCGCTTGGAGCTTTTATTTGATTGTGAAGGAAGTAGTCAGAGGACGCCGATTAAATCATTTCCCGGATGGGATTGCCTGCTGATCCAGCGTATTGCTCCCTTTTTGTCACATCAAAAAGGTACTAAGCCACCACAGTTCTAGATTGGCCTGTTTCTACTGGCCGTCACTTTGTCGCTCCTTGTCCAAGACGTCACCTACACAGGCCCCGCTCTCCCCTAGGTTAGCCCATGTAAACATGGCCAACAGGTGGGTTTAAGCGGGGTTTGTTTTCCCTTGATCAGGTGATGCTGCCGTCGTTTATGACCCATAAAACCAGATCAAATAGTCGCCTAACCGCCAGAATGACCTTATTGACCCTGTCGGCTCACTTTTTTCAATTACACCACCGCCGAGGAAACCCCAGTGTATAACTACCTACCTCATTTCCAGGGTGATTAAGCTCTACAATCTTAATGACTGTAGGTAGATTAAATTGCCTCTGGACACAGCTCTTAGCTGCTCGGTGTACGAATGCATGGATGAATGAATGCGAAAGCGAATTCGAATAAATCGAAAATGGATGGAACAGGGATGGAGGGATGAATGAACGAACAACCGAAAAAAGGGCCGCAAGGTGGAAGCTTTCCTTACTCTCTAGTCATTTAATTATCTCCTAACCATCTACCACATCGTCTTGGTTCCTTTATTTGAGCAGATGGAACACTTTCGTGCTTATTTTAGGAGGTAGTCAGAGATGCCTCTCTGATTTCACTGCAATGAAAGGAATGTGTTAACATAGGCAGGAAAGACATAAATATTTTATGATCCTTGGACTATCGTCTCTCATTTGGATTTCTTGGGGAAAAAACCTCACACACACACAAACACACACACAAAGTGTTCACTCAAACAACATAATGTCCTCTTAAGGGCCTACAGGTGGGAAATTTCGCCTCCTAATTCCCAAATTTATAACGGCTCCTTTTGAAAAGGTACTAGTTATTTCCATGAGCCGATTAATAGTTAAGAGGTACACTGTTAAGGGTTTATTTGGCAGCGGTTTCAGTGCTAGCCTCATGGGTTAACAAGTTGCATAATAAACGAAACTGCAGGTCATAAAGGGATGGCTCTGCGGGGAGGACGAAGTTCACGACCCCACGTGACCTCAATTGAGCCAGTTTGTTTCCCTCAATTTCTGGTGGCTATTAAATTCTCTCTCACCCTTTTCCCACTTGGGAGAAGGAGTGCCACGAGTTTACCCTTTCTTGGACTGTTCCAAAACTGGCCTTGGTGATTGGAACCATCCAACATGATTAGCTAAACTTCCGCTCACTCACAAGTCAAACAGATCTGTCAGGAGGAGGCAAAAGGAAGCCAAATAGAACATTTCTCTCACCATTTGTTAAGACAGCTATTAATATCTCAGTGGGCCTATTTACAGCAAATACACCTTCGCCCCCAAAGCACACGAAGTCTTAATTAAACCGGGACGTTTATGG
Organism: Taenia pisiformis; assembly: GCA_023968675.1. NCBI lineage: Eukaryota > Metazoa > Platyhelminthes > Cestoda > Cyclophyllidea > Taeniidae > Taenia > Taenia pisiformis. The sequence goes on along the minus strand of CM043737.1, from coordinate 8,698,344 downwards.
TTGATCTTATTTGTCATATTAACAGCCAATTATGCTATAAATATAGCCTCAACGGAAAAAGAACCACTTTCTTTTCATTTTAAGATGATTTTTTCCTTTCAAAACCTAGAGACACTGCCACGGGAGATTAAGAAACGGCCTAGACAGATAGCGGTGCTTTTAAGGGCAAGGCAAATCCGTTCTAATATCTGATAAAATCCTCTACTCCTTGTGAAATGTGATTTTGGACTAGTGTGGGCAAGATTAACCTGTGGAAAGGCCAAAAACTAATGCGTGTCTGATTGCATCCCACGAGTTTCGTGAATTGAGGGATTTACCGCCATGCTGGTGCTTCTGCTGGTCGGCGCACATGCCGCGGACCGGTGCGCTCCAGTCCAACCCAGATAACGCCAACCAGGGCGGTAGGAAACAGGGCTGAAGGGTGTGCACCCAAAAGGCTGTGGTAATAAAAGATGTGCTTTGTTGTGAACAAGAACAAGGCCGTAAAATGTCGAATTAGGGTGCTTAAGTACTTGTATACAGTGAATTGATTGGACAAAAGACGATGTGCCCTTTGAAAGGCGCATAATTGTCAGTGACGACACAGAGCGTAGTGGTCCCTTTTTCACTCACACCGGTCAATCCTGTAGGGGCGTATTCCGTGGGATGCGTGATGAAAACTCCTGATTGATGCATAATCTATGGCAAAATCAAAGGTTCCTGTGAGAGCGATGAACTGGAAATTTCTGTGTGTCAAAGCCACTTTCCAAGCATTACTTACAAAGTGGCACAAGTTTGGGCGATAGTGGAAGAGCATGTAGAAAGGTGAATACAATCTCCACTTTGCAATTTCCACCTTCATTTGAACAGGTTGGTTGGAAGATGTTGGTTAATCATGTACCCTTGGGCCTTCTCTGTTGGTTTCCACACACCAAATGTCGACGATGATTAAGCCACAGAGAACGTGTGTGTGCGTGTGTGTGTGGATGAATGCACGTATCAAATATGACAACATCTTCTCCCTCTCCATCTCCATCACCCCGACCACACTACGGGAAGCCCCAAAAGACGAAAAGGTCAGACGTGAAGAAGGGGGAGGGCGAGGAGGAGAGGAAAACCTATTCATTCCCTGTGGTAATGACCTTTACGTCTAACATAATGGGTGTGTGTAGATGTTCGCCCAAACCGCAGAGTGGTAACAAAATGTGCGATAGAGACTGCAATTGGTGTAATTTAATCAGACTAGGCCACACTGAGCGAGAGGGACCGAAAGACCATTCACTAACAGGGTAGCTGAGCCTCAAAATGGCTACTGTATCAACTGAAATTTCAGAGACTCTCACTCCCCGTAGAAGGGAAGTAAGCCTGGAGTGGAGGTGGAGGGAGCATAGACAAGCATCCGGACTGTCGGAATCAGGACCCCATTGGGTGCAAGGGGTGGAAGAGGTGGAACCTACCTCGGCTCCGACCGTGACATAGGTCATCAAAAAGCATGGAAAAAAAAATCCCTTTACCTCTACCCTCGGTCAAACAAAATTGACCTAGGAACGAAACGTTATATTTGACTATGAGCGCTTTTAGTAACATAAAACTTTGAAAAACAGCCGTTCCTCGGTGACCCGAAACTACAATGGATAGATAGAAAATAGAAGTAAAATGAGATGTTCAAAAGTAGTCTGCCTTCCAGTGCGCTTAGATCCAGTAGACATAACTCTCACGATTCAGAAATGGATGCTAAAGGCCTCTAGAAGTTGGGAGTTGCAGAACCAAGGAATCTTCATTGTGCACTTAATACAGTTCATCTCAAATTTATGATCACAGATGACCTCAAATTTTTTCAATGGTTTAACTATTACCAAAATTTGCAATCGAAAGGCATCCTATTAACATCCACACTTACACTGTTTCCAGGACTTTCTGACCACATTTGTGTCGAAGGTGAATAGTTAGAGAGAGACGGGGAGAAGGAGGTAAAAGTATTTTTCTTGACCTCCTCGCTTCCCTCACCCCCAATCCCCACAACAGAGTGGTACCAGCTGCCTTTGGATTTGAGGGTTTGAGGAAAATTTTGAGCCACAGCAAGGGGAAAATTGAAGAGGAAAGAATGGGATTTGTGTCAAGAGGTGGCAAAGGCGATTTTGTGTAATTCAAAAAAATCTTGCAGTTGTAAATCCCGTTTACATGTAGAGGGAATCTTCCCTGTTATCCTTCTCCCAAAGTACTTTATTTTTCTTCAATCATTAAATATAAAGTGATATTAAACCGCCAGATAGTAGGAACGGGAATGTGTAGGCTTCCCAAATTGGTTGGCAGGTGTTAATACAAAGCCTTCAGTTCGCAGTGATTGATACATCTCCGCATCATCCACATCATTATCGGCGGCAGTAGCAGTACTATTCTCTTATCCTCTTTCCGTAAGCTGTTGAGTCACAATCTCAGCATTCGAGATCATTACCCAGTGATTAGAGAACAAGGAAGAAAAAAGAAAGTGTAAGCAGCGGTGGAGAGGCTGAAGGGAGGGGAGGAGGAGAAGGAGGCAATAATGGTGGACTGGGGTAATGCGATCACGAGAAGGAAGTGATTAATCGAGTGTGCGTTTGTTCGTCCTTTTGGTCGCTCATCTACTGCACTAAGCGTTATCTTAGGCTATCACGAAAGGCAGGTTGTCAATTGACGCGAGGGCAAGAAAAAGACTTCGTACACCCATACGTGTAGGTTTGCGTTTTTGTGTTAGAGGAAGGTTTCGTGTTGTTCTGTGCATCCCGTTAGACGTGGCCTTTAGGCTAGATTATCAGCCACAGAATAACCATGATTCACTCATGACAGGATACCGCAAATATCACTTCTTAATTCGACAAGTGCACTAGCTTTTGTGGCTCCATTATACTGGAAGACGCGATGAACTGCGCACGATTTTTCCACGTCGCTGGGCAGCGCCTCAAAAGCCGCCTATTCCATTAGTGTGTCCCGAGAAATGGCCCAAGGCACTAGGTCAACTTTAGAAGACCAAAAATCTTGGTTTTTTTTGACTTGATATCACTGCCAGACGCTGCAGCAAAAGGACACCCACCACCGGAATGACCGAGTCTGCCCCATTGGCCCAAAACAGAAGGTGATAGCCAAAGTGGCGTTAAGAATTTACATCCACCCCAGTCCTACGCTCATAACAGTGGTCGCTAGCACCATCGAGGTATTCCTCGGAGAATTCTTTGTCCTATCGTTTAGCAAAGAGACGCCTTTTAGGGCCTTGAGGTGCAATGCTCCATCTACTCCATCTCTGCACGTCGCTTTCCGGAAAGCGTTAGTATGGAAAGGTACTGAAGTGTGAATTTCTCACTGACGTACTTCGTCTTGTAATGGACGGGATGCCCGAGAATCCAGTTTCCGGACTTTGGGATAGAGATGGTGGGGAGGGGGGGGGGAAGATGAATGCGTTATAACAACAGACCACTTAACTTTTGGTTGTGGGATTTTACCTCGTAATTGTGGGGGCAAACCTGTTGATACGCGCTATTTGTCCTTGTATAAATTGTATTCTACTCACAATCACCTGCGCAACGTTTCTTTGAAGACCCGCTAATCGCAGTGAACCACAGTTGTCCACGAAACCGATTATGGCCTTCCCTTCCTTTCCAAAAACCAACTGCACACCTTATTTTGCAGCAGTACAGCTCCAAGATGACGCCCAAAATTGTGGGAAGCAGCAGTCCTTAGACCACAATCCAGATGTTAATTCGCCTTGACTCGGAGCTGTAGAAATGCGCCACTACTCCAAGCTATCAATCACGTTGAACGTTCCTCAATGAACCTGCAGCCTCATAGGACAATACCTCAAAAATGAACCCCTCGAGATAGCTGAATTGTGATAAATGGTGATTCCTGTCTCCTCATTAGCTTTACTAATTGATCTCATTCGTGGCCCATTCCCCGCAGCCTTCTGCAACCGAAATGGTCCGAGTTGTGGCCACTCAGAGGTGAACGTCTTCGACAGTGGTCGGTGGCACTCGGGCCATTTTTCAATCAAATAAATGGCGGTATGATTAAGGACAATTTTGATAAGGTGTGGGAGAGTTGGACAGCTGACGACATTCTCTGAGGAGGGTAATAGGCAAGCCGAATCATGAAAGAAAGTTTTCGATGCCAAATCATTATCTGTTAACCACTGCACGATCGAACACTTTTTTGTTCAACTATGCATCAAAATGCATTATTTAAACCGAGTGAGAGCACCTATAAAGGGAATGTGTATGACAATGGCAGAAGAGTAGTGCGAAAATCCAATTAGTCGGTCTTGTCGAAATTGGTTGAAATAGAGGGTTGACAAAAAGAAGGTGAGAGCATTAGAGCCCCACTTATGCTTCGGATTGTGTCCTACAAAAAGCGTCCAATGAACAGGCTGTTTTGAGTGTAGAATATGGTCACCTTAGTTTCACAAAAAGAGGAGGTGATAGATGGATCGATTTCTAGCCGTGGAATTGTGTAGTAGTCAGAGCTGTCTTAAGAGCGGTTTCAATGCATCCAACTGAAGTGAAGACACAAACAAAGCCAAATCCTTCAATCCTCCAGTGACGAAGCTACCTAACCACTTCAACGATAAAGCCCTCGCCCAGATTGAATCTTTACCGTAAGTGCATGCGCTTTCGAAGTTAATTTTTCCTTCCCGTTGTTCCATATGTCTTGCTTGCAGGTCACGAAGGTCAAAATTCACTCATGTGAAAAATCCTTCATCAATTGCACTTGCACCACTCCTGGCGGCGGTGGCAACGGCGGTGTGTGTGCGTACAGACGAGATTGCGCGATGACGCACACCGGGCAACAGGTGTTGGTGGCCGTGATGAAAAATACGTGGGCGTTCGAGATTTTGGACGTACAACGTGTGGGCGGATGATTCATGAGGGGCCTCGAACACCACTAAGCTGAACTCTGTTCACCAGCTTGCCGCCTCACCTCCCCCTCGAATTCTGAGCCCTGGTACGACCCATCCAATGACCGTGCTGAAAACTTTAGCTCTGTTCATCCTGATCCATCGTCTAGGTGTGTACTAGGTGGGCGGTCCCGATTTTGGACGAAATACATGTGAGTAGGTGATTCATAATGGGCCTCTAGGGCCGCTGGTTGAGTTCCTTTAACGCCTTTTCTGCATCTGCCTCGAGCTCCAAGTTCTCTTAGTCCCAATCAATAGCACAAATGAGGTGAACTCCATCATCAGCGTGCATTGCAGCCACGCAAGAATATGTAGCAAATGGCCTGCTTAACTTTTATATTGACGATAAATCCTTCTTTTATGATGAAAAAGACTTGAATGTAGCAATGCAATATCCAGTCTGTGGTGGTCAGTTCCTCTTCGAGAGTTTTGTATCAAAGGTGCCAAGTCGCTTAACCAAAGGCAATTTTATATTAAATAGGGTTAAGGCGTAGATTCTGGCTTATGCTTGTAGGTGGAGTGTTGAAGGTGCGCTAGTAGAAAATCGTAGCGCCGCTCAGGGTTGGCTGAAAAGAGGGACACACAAAAGTCATGGGCTCTGGTCATCTATCCCTTCCCACAGTTTCCTCTCATCAATCATACCTTCCTAATGCGCCATGGACTGATGTAATGCATGTTCCGCTTGGTGATTAGTAAAGCTGTAAACAATAATTTTGATGTTCCAGTTCAGTGGAGTTGTCCAAATTAAAAAGTCTTTTGATTTAGGATGACGCGGATAAAGGCTTGTAACCCAGACTCCACTACGCAGGAAAGTGAAATGACAAGTCTGTCGCATTACCGCCTCCTAGATCTGCTCTGTATGTCATAAACTAGTCAAGAAGGCCGGTGCAGAAACCGCTGCTCAAGAGGAAGGCAGCAATTTAAGTGCGCGCTTTTTGAAGATAAATCAAAATTCTTGGACATTGAATCGTGCAAGAGACCTCGAGCACACTACGAAAGTCAGGAGTGCAGTCAAAGTGGGACTTTGACTTGAGTGTCCCTCCTCCCTGCCGGTATGCTGGAGTTTTCATTTACTCGGCGCTGAACAGTTTCCTGCACAAATACAAATGGTGCATCTACCGCTAATTTCACTCAATTTTCAGGGGAATTTAAGATTCTCATAGTCTTTTGCAGTGATGCTTCATTTGAAGCCAGCAAAACTGTAAATATTACTCTCCTTAGCATATTCGCTCGGCGACAGATTTTAATGTCGTAGTCAATTAAAATACTGCTAAGTTGATTGAGGAAGGGGAGGAGAAGGAAGAAGAAGAAGAAGAGAGGAGACAAAATGGTGAGCAAACTTTCCTTACTAATCGACATCTCTCAGGGAGCGTAACCGCAAGTGTGGCAGACATGAGGAGTCGTTGTCAGCTTACTACACCTCTAATTTACTGTTACATACGTGCATACATGCACTGCCTAACTGTCCGCTCGCACGGAAGGTAGTGCGCGTCTAGTTGAAACGTAGTTGTGATTAAATTGAATTGGGGTGGAATAAAACCTCCACTTCAGAAGGGAACACAAAAGGCAAAACTGGGATAACTGCGCACTTACGGAAGGGAGAGGGAGTGCAAGAGGGAGAGGGGGAGCGCGAGGGGCAGGCGGACCACTTTCTACTCTTTCACTATCCCCTTGCGATGAATTTAATAACTAGTTGAACACTGCTCATCCCAGTAATTAAATAATCGCGATTGAACTGTACTCAACCAACTCCGCACCTGATTACAAATCAACCGAAATTTGTAGTTTCGTTCCACTTGTCGAATTTGGGAGAGGGAATGAAATGCAAAAAAAGCAAAACAAGGGAGAATTTTTTTCCCCTTTCTCTTTTAATGGTACTCAAAGTGGAGATAAATTTTTTTACCACTGACAAGCTCCCAAGCCTGCTCATGATATTTGTCAGACGGGGAAATACATCTTAGCTCCCGCACAAATTTCTCCTCCATTAGTGAAAAAAGGGGGTTCCAGTACATAAAATAGCCAATTTGGAGGGGGTTTTGGTTTCAGCTTTCCGAGTGAATGAGTGCACAGTTCAAAGCGATATCGCAGGTCGATTTGCCCAACCTCCCGAACAGTCTCATTGTTGCATCAATCCCAGTAGGGCCTAATGACTTCCGGAAGGAAAAAGGCAATTTTCGCATTCTCCATCCAGAGTGATTATTGATGGCATGGAATCTCTAGAGTCAGAAGTTGAGTAATTTTTAGCCTTACCCTAACAAAGGCAAAAAAGGGAAGAAATCGGACAATGGCAATGGAGGCGTTTCTGATCCCACTACTGGAACATTCCTAGAGCATTCTCGGGGAACCAAACATTATTTAGTTAACTAAATCAAGAGACGTTCCGACTCTCTTCCTGTTAAAGAGGCCTTTCGAAGCATATTCCATGCCTCGCTAGCCTTGAAATTGATGCTTGCAATCCTTGAATGTGCTCTGGCAGAATTAATGAACCGAGGTAAATTCAATGTGACGTTCTCGGTTGCCGTCAAAAGTTCAAGCCTTTATCGGATTAAGACCTGGTGGCTGCCCTCTTCACCTTTCTTTGCCCATAGCTTCATCGTCTCCAGATTAAAAGCATGTGCTTTGATCACCGAAAATGATACGGTGCAGTTTAGCCGGGCCTAAGCACGTTCACAGTTTTGAGTAGACTACTTTAGCCGGCTTAGGACCAGGTACATTTGGTTACAGGTCCTCTGGAATGTAGGCAACCATGGGGTCGAAAAGTCAACCCCGAGATACCTCTAGTGGGGATGATTAAAATGGCTGTGTAATTCTTACACTTTTTTCAAGATACTTTTTTTGCTGATTCAAACACCTTTCTAGCCCATTGTCTATGAGCCCGGAAACAGCCACTAAATCACGTTACCCCTAACTGTTTACGTCTGAGTTGATCCACAGCTACTCCTTGAAAAGTGCGGCCAATTTTGAGGTTGAATAAACGCAGAAAGGGCGGCTCAAAGACGTCTGGCTTATGAGAGGACGACGTCCGAACTTAACAAAACTAATTCATAACTTTTCATTTAAATTAAAAGGAAAATGGAGGAGAATCGATTCGTTTCGGTAGTCTGACAAAACAAGGTGAGAGTAAGCATGAAGGCGAGCCCCGACACCCATTCCAGCATCCATTTTCATCTCGCGCCTATCAGAGAGTCTATGCTTCTGTGGGTGGATGGCTCTTTTTTTTTGCTTCTCCTCACATTACTAATGGGTTCACAACTATGGCGTAGCCCAGACCCGGTGCCCGAACAACAACATGCGTGGGGGTTGGGGGAGGGGGGAGGGGAGGAGGGGGGCGTTATCAGATCGCTCGCCTAATGGAACTGTACTCACAGCCAAACGCATGCGTGAACACTGTTCAGTCAAGGGGTCCGGTAGGTGTTATCCCTGACCGTTCCACCTCAAGGTGGTGGGCAATAGGGGCGCATAAGAAAACACTTACATAGCATTGCACAGCATACCTCTTTGATCCAACTGAATCACGATATGTACAGTTAAGTTTAATGTGTCACGAAAGGCCTCTAGCATAAAATGCACAATCAAAGTACGCGACAGCAGTGTGGTTGTCGCCGTTGCGTAATAAACACCAATCTCTCTTATGCTCTACAATTGTGGTAGTAGTAATAACAATGATGACTTACTGCCTTTTGGCTATTCAATTAGCTACCCTATTGAGTAGGCTGTGTTTACTGCAATCAAAGTCAAGGTTACTAAATGCCCACTTAGGTAAGTGATCATGTGGACCCACAGGCAGATGAGGCGAGGAGCGTAATCGAAAAGTGACAATAGGATGAGCTTACAGTAGCTTGTCAGCTCCTGCCAACTGGTTCGAAGCAGATCCCGTCTTATGCCCAAATAAATGGTATGGATCAAAGGCCTTGGGCAAATCGCCTGTTTTTTTGGATTCATTTGTTCAAAAGTGGCTCGCCCAATCGCTCTGTCTAGCTTAAAGGAGCCGTTAAAGATGGTTACGAATGGTAGCTTATCTGTAAAATAAAGTATGTAAGGAGAGTTTTAAGTTTGCCTCCTCTTTTCTATTAACAGTTACCCAAAAAGGTACACATTTGAGAGCTCATGGACCAAACCCTTCTCTGAGGAAGATCTGACTGTCCAGAGGTATTGAAGGCATGCGGACATCTCCAACTCACCAATAATGCCTTGATCACCTAGCCTCCTTCCATTTCGGACTACTGTTACCACATTTTCTTGGAATTTTTGGAAATTATTACATAGGAAGTTGTTGTGGCCTAGTCAAATTTGAAATGGGCCGTTTCACTAATGGCCAGGGGTCTACATCGCCTACTTAGAGGTTTGATGGAACAACGAATCACATAATATGGACAACATGGTAACGAAAATTGTAAACCAAGCGGTCCTTTCATTGAATCGCCAAGTAAGGAAGGAACTATACATATTTATGTGCACCAAGGGAAATTAACCCGTTTTATGAAGAATGGGGCGGTTTGCAAAGAAGACTGGTTGAATCCTCCGCATTCATCTGAGATGTTGGGCTATTGATCGCCATGTTAATGTGCCTTTTAAGGGCACGGAAAATGACAAAATTTAAATTTGTTCAAAATTAATTCCAAATCAAGTGTGGGAATCAAGATACTACTGAAAGCGAGCTTAAGCGTCACTGAATGGCAAAATCTGTGATTGCTTCCAAAAAACCTTGCCTAATTAACATTTTACAAATTTTCATGTAAAAAATCTTCATGAAACGAAGGAGTAGGAGAATCGTGTTTTCCCCTCCCATTGGCAGAAAGCTCAGTGAAAAGACTGTCAACGTGGAGCCGGACACGAGCACACACACACACACACACCCCATCGCCAATTGGCACAAGACACAGTGACATGAACAACAGAAGCCGTGGACTAATTCACCATCGGCTTGCGTCTCTGAGTTCGCACTCGCCGCAAATTAGCGCCGCTTCGTCTCCCCACCGTCTGCCCCACTGTCTCCCTCCCCTTTCCCGTTTATCCTCTTCCCATTTCAAATGAATGAATTATGAATAGGAGCTTTTGTAGATTGGGAAATAACAACAGGAAGTCGCTCCCCACCTCTCTCTATCATCTAATGAGAACTCGGTTGTCACGTTGCCTTGATAAAAATTTTGTCCATGTTTAAGAGATAAAAAGGCGGCTCAATGACTTGCCCAGTCGTACTACTTCAATATGTCATTTTTAGCATGGAGATCCAGGGATGGTAGGGTAATTAACTTTCTACCATGTATGAGAACCCTAATCCTCACTCTAATTGTCTGGATAAGAATCACTCCCAAATCTCGTGCCTGTTTAGCATTTCTAGAGTCAAATATATTACAATGGTGCTGCCTCAAGTTTCCATTTTTTGGTCTTATCCACTAACACACTGTCAGCAATGATGTTGGGGTGAATTGGGACCTTAAGTAGTTGGGAAAAATAAACGATAAGACCCGTGGTAAGCCGGTTTGAGGCTGCCTTAGGGAGGAGAAGGCAGTCGAGTCGAAGATCACATTTTTGATGAAGTAATTAAAAGCTACAAGTTGAAGGCGTACGTCAGTTTATTGTAGGTGTTAAGATTCTCATCATAGCCTACTTGAAGGTAGCCGTGTTCCCTTACCTTGTGGGTCTAATGAATTAACAGGGAAGAAGCTTTATGCCTAAACCGGAGTTGAAGCTACCTAGAGAAGATAGCAACTACCACTCGTGGCCCTCCTAATTGGTACAAATCATAAGAGTTTGTCAAATTTACTTTAATATTTTAAAACTAATGAAAACTATCCTGTTTTGGCAAATTTATTAAATTGGACAAAAAGCAGACATCATCTGCTATGTGGGGGTTGTGTTTTCGCCCTCTTTTCCAAGCAGCATAATTAGCTGGAAGTGGGCAAACACTTGGGAGATATCAACCCACCCAAACGCTCTAATCAGTGCGTCTGGACAAATTTGTGAGTTAAAACCAAGCACTGCTTGCTTGTTTACATACAAGAGGAGGAAAAGAAAATCTGTAAGAGCACACATGCCTGCAAAAAGAGAGACGTATCACAGACTTGGGATCTGAACTCGAGGAAGGCGACAAAATTACACCTTCTTTCCACAATCCTTCCTTTTTCCCCATTTCTACGCAAACATTTTGAGCCCTATAGGTGGAGTTGGTTTGCCTCGAGGCAAATCATGAGAAGCTCCATTGACCGTCTTTGTTGAAGGGTGGTCGAAACCGTCAGTGAGGGTAAGTTTTGGGTTAGGTAAACACGACGTACTTTCAAAGGCAACGCATAGTTGGATCAGGAAAGATGGGGAGAGCAGAGCACAGCAAAGTATGGCAGAGCTTCTCGTCGGCATAAAAACTCAAAATTCAAAGTAAAAGGCAGTGATAGGAAAAAAAAGCCCGCGCGAGGTCCCAGGTGACAGGAGAGGGAGAAAAAGGAGGGACCACTTCTGCTTTTTGCAGCCTGGGCAAATATATACCTGCATTATTTATCAACCACACACACACACACACACACACACTGCCTCTCCTCTTCTCACTTCCTCTTTCTGTATTTCCAGTTTTGCGACAAAAACTGTGCATTTTTTCGCCGTTGTCAGGCCGTAGCTCGACTACCAATAATAAAGTGAACTTGGGCTCTTCCTCTGTGATTCACTTTTCTTAATGTTTATTGGTTGTTGGCTCAATGGAATTGAAATTAATTAATGAATGACATTTTTTGACTGATTACTCAACTAAGCAGGCAGTTCCGACCTCCTGAGATGTACCAGCTCTTTTTGTCAGATAAACTTAGTCCTTCAGCCCGCCTGTACTAATAGATTCCTCCGGATTCGCGCCTTTCCTTGCCTGGGGTGTTACAGTAATGGCAGTGCTGAGAGGATATCCTGAACGAGACGGACACTACCACCGGTTTCGCTCACTGAATATCAGGGCTAAATATCACAGACAGGGGAGTTTTCTTATTGATGGATAAATCAACAGTGAGTCACAACTAAAACCCGTCTCCTTTTGGCAATCAACTCAAACCTGAAATTTCAAATGTGCTTTCGTATGAATGCAAAGTAATTCCACTCAAATATTCTGAAACGTTGTAATAAACCTAGTAATTAATAGTTGCCCTTAAAAATTGGGTAGTCGCTTTAAGTAACGGCGCAAATAAAGTACCTTTTAATGCCTAATTTATAAAGAATGCAAGTGGATAATTTTATGGGCTTACAAAGACTAATTTGACACCACCATTTTAGTGGAATCAAAGCAAAATAAAGTAATTAATACTATTGTCCTTGAAGCGTTGTTTAAATGAGGCTCCGACTCAACCATTACTTAAGGGAGGGCCGATAAAACAGACAGGGTGTTTTATGAGCTCCTTCTTCCATTTATTAATTCACATCCTACTCTCCTCGAGTTGAACCATATGGATGACCTACATAACAAACATAATGCGCACGGGCCCACCTGGCAATTTGGGCAAAGTGGCATAAAAAACACAGAACCATCGAAGAAACTTCCAAGCCCCAATTATTAGGTCTTCGAATCGCCGTAGAGCGTATTGTTTAAGTGTGAAAAATTGGGCCGGTGAGAAAACAGTGCCTGTGCACATGCTTAAAAGCCAACTTTTAAAAAAGGAATTTTTAAATTTACGCAGATAGCTCGTTTAGTTAACGTCGAAACGTTGGTAGGGATCACGCCGGTACAGGCGTTGAGAGTGACCAGCGCCGTCAAAACTAGCATCGTAAAAAGAAAATTGGTAACCCCGCCGCAGCTGGCTACATTTGTGTGATCCCAAGAAAAAGGTGCATAATTAGTCATTTTTAATTTTATTGGAGTGAAGACTACTATTCACCAACAGGTGGAACATTTGCAAGAGGGCAATCCCAACCTACTCTATGCTTTTAACATTATGAGCTGTAAATTTTGTCCAAAAGTTTATCATAGCAAAGGCTCTCGAAAGTACACTATCCTGAGGTATTTTATTTTCGGCGCCCTATAATGAGCTCAACCGCAAGCAATTTAGCGCGTCATAAAGTATTTTACTTTACAATTTCTTTTCTACTCAACTTAATCGGCATAAAAAGGTAAGATGAAGAAGAAGAGGAAAAGGAAGAGGAGGAAGAAATCAAAAACTTCTCATTCTAGAGCAGCATCTCACATCTCAACAACCTCTGCTGTAGAGATCGCTGGAGTAGTGATGGAGGTGATTTTTGGAGCTACCGACCGCACGTAATGAATAATTAGAAAGAATTTCTTTGCGATCAAAACACACACACAACCTTGCCGACTGGGAAAAAACCTCCCGAGAGATGCTAAAATCTGTTGCAAAAGAGCCCAAATTTTGTAAAAGCGATGAAATCACCACCTTCTTCACAAATGCGCCTATTCCTACAGAGCACCTTCAAATTATCTAACGCAGGTTAAGGCCAAAAGGATGAGAAAATGATCGTAAAATTATGCCTCACATCCTAGGCGCAGAAGGCAATGAAGGATTAAATAATAAAATCTCTCGAGTGCCTACTTATGCGCGCTGAATGCTAGTGTCCCTTGAAAATTCGCATATGCATGCCCGTGCGAACAAAACAACATCCCGTGTGGGTAGGGTTCCCAGAATGTGGTTACGATTTTGGGGGAAAAGAGAGGGCGGGACAGGGGAGTGGGAGCACATTTAAAAAAGCATGCAAAAATTATTTTAATTTCCATATAATGCATAAACTATTAACTCACCTCCAATTCGATTGTAGGTCTCCGTTAGCCCAAAAAGCACCAAAAGGAAGGAGAGAAGGGCGGAGAGATAGAAGGAGGAGGAGGAGGAGGAGGAGGAGGAGGAGGAGGAGCAGAGGCTCATGTGCATGACCGAGTTATCGATATTTTTCGGTGTCCGAACGAGCAGGGGTCAGGCATGCGCGAGCATTACATGCGCGAAATTTGGGGTCACACTGGTGAGAATAAAAGGCAAACAATCAAACAACCTCTCAGACAAACAGGCAAAGACAATGTGGAGTAGTTCGTTAAGCAGAGAAAAGGGAAGGTGAGAAATCGAGTAACATCCACGCCTTTCTGTATGTGTGCGTGTGTTTGTGTGTGTGGGTTGAAGGGCTGACAGAGTTAAAAGTGAAGCGTGCCGGGAGGCCTCTCCAGGCGTCTCTTGCAACAGGTGTCTCTCACTCTCCGTGTGTTCGCTTGAACTCTATTGGCAGCCTGTAGGCCATTGGCACTAGCTGGGGCGGCCAATAAGGATGGCGCAAGACGTCTGACTGAGCCATAAATAGTGCCAATTTAGCCCACCTAGAGCCCCAATCGCTTCCATCGGGAACTAGTACCTCATCGCTTTTTGCTAATGTTATTGTTAATTTCTCATTTGGCTTTGGATATTTTACGGACTTTCTCCAGTAAACAGAATAATTACGTTTAGTAAATAACCCTGCTTTGTGTCTCGTAAGATCTTCACTGAAGCGCAACCAACCGACTGTTTAGAAATGCGCTCCCGATCCAGCTTCTACCGAGAAAGTGTACTACCTACATCGAGTTTTAAAGGGAATGACAAACTGTTTTTCAGTGATGACTTCAAAGAATTCGTGTTCATTTCACGTTTGCGGTTTTATGGCTTCACATATGGTGTACTTTTGAATGCTCAATGAATTAATAAATACGCATTAGGCAGAGGTCGGTTGTTCAAAGGCACAAACCTGACTGACCTTAAAAATGACAACGTGTGAATAAATGGGAGTTGGTGAAAAGCACGACACATATCACCTCTCTCTCTCCTTGATCTTTTGCGTGCTTGATGCAATAATCGCATGATTATAAGCATATCGTTCACGCTCCGCCATTCATTTCACCGTTTTAAATCACTAACTTAGTTTTTATAAAGTACTCGTTTTAAAAAGGAGATTGTGTTTGGTTTTTAGCGGGAATAAAGGTTTGCATAGAAACAGTGGCATAAAAGCGATGGCGGCTCGAGCTCAAGGAATTTTTCAGTCCTCCAAGAATCGGCTATTTCAATGGGGTTCGTGTGCGCATTAAAGGTAGTTCTAGACTCCAGTGGTCTTCGAACCGTGTCCCACGTATTTGCAGATCGGAGCAGCCAATGGTGCATTAAACGCATGAGTTGTGAGGCGCTGTCTAGCCCTAATAGTTACGAAGGAGAGCGTTGCAAGGGGTTTCATCTAAATCTGTTAAAGTCGAAGATAGTCGTGAGCATAAATGTTGTTTTTTGGTGTGGGAAAAGCCATTCAATACTCCTCGTTACCAAATTGCAAATGTCCTTGACACACCCACACGCGCAAGAGGAACACCCGACATGGCAGCCCATCCAAGAGGGGATCAGAATGATGCCTGTTAGGCTTGCACCTAGCGGTGGGAGAGTCCTTTCACTCTCCCCCTCCCCCCTCCCCTCGATGCTAGTGCCACAGAACCGACTACGGTGTTGATGCCTCGACCCCTCCGTGAACCGACCAATAAGGATCGCGACACCTCCAATACCATCCTGGCCTGGTAGACATTCAGTACTCTGCTTTTAAACTTTTGTGATGCCTAAAAAGTTACCGAAGGATTTAGGTAACAGTTTTCACGAACTATTGAAGCAAGCGAATCCTCATCCGCACCATTGTGCGCTCCGCTATCAACCTTAAGATTTGCTATTTTTAGGGCACCTTTTAAGCGTTAGCATGAAATGAAGCAGAGAAACCAAGAAGTCATTGCTTAGCCTCATAATTTTCCACCCACAATAAAGAAAAAGGACGCAAATACTTTTCTGAATTTGGCAATGGGATAAAAAAACGCATCAAAGACAAATCGCATTTTTGTCTCAAATGTCAGACACTGCGTGGTCGTCCAATCCACTTCCCTTTTTCTCACTAATCCTTATTTTCACTAACCCATTATGCTTAGAAATGTGAGAAATCGCACAACTGAAGGCGCCTTTGTAGAGTGACTGATCAACACGATCTTCTATTTCTGTACTCACAAATCAAGCCCACTTCCACCAGTGTATAAATATTTCAGCACAACATTGACAGAATCTATATGAAATGAATTAATAGGAGATGTGAAGCAAGGCAAGTAGGCGAACCGAGAGGTTGCAACTATTTGCTCATTCATGCCTGTTTGTCTTGGTGGAGGAGGCCAAAGTTATTAAATAAACAGACATTGATTAGGTGGGTAAATACACGGGTAGCCTGTTTAAGGACGAGCATTGGTTGAAAACCCTCACTCCCAAATCCTTTCCCGATGCCTCCGAAGAGTACTCGGAGTTGTGATACCTTGAGTTATTAGTTTCAGCCGTTTGACATAATCGGATACTTCAACTGGCAAATTGAAGATTTTAATATAGAAATACCCGGATAAAGCTAATTAATAGATTATCGAATTCTAATTGGATTATTTTGATCAAAAGGTGTCAAACAATATCAATTTCCGATATTTACTGATCATAGCTGTGAATGCACTACTTGCATTGCCTAGGGAAGCATTACCTAACAAATGGCCGGAAAGATGCTTTTTGATACCTCCAGACAGGGCAAGAGGTAAATCCTGTGCATTAGCCGCGTTGGTTGCCCAAATAGTGGCTACTCTAATGTTGGCATGGTGATTTGTACCCACCTCGCCCCCATCCCTTCGCATCCTCTCTCCCTCCTCTCACCAAAATAGGGCAAATAACCCTGCCCTACCCCTCTATGAGTGTGTGTGTGTGTGTGTGTGTCTGTGTGGATGTGTAGTTTTTGCACGCTCAAGTGAGTCGTAGTGGACTGCACTGGTCTATTGCATGGCAAAAAGCGCTGCCTCTTGTACGGCTGTGGCGCAACAACGGAAAAAATCGTATCCTCCTCCTCCTTTACGAGGCACGACAGCGGAGAAGGCCTAACAGCACTAATGAAGTGCTGATTTGATTGGAAACAGGCAAAGCGCCCAAATATGCTTGTCAAAAACTGGGCAGACCTGCGGAAGTTAATTCATCCATACCTATCTGGGCTATTTAAACAAATCTACGTAAGATTTTTAGAAAAAAATTGATTTAATTCAGGGAAATTTCGAAATTTTCCTCTTTACGAGCTCCTCAATTGCCTAGTTGCTGCACTCAAAACTGTTTTGTGAGATTATCGCTAGACATAACAATAGAAGTTATATGACTAGAGGACTGATTTAGGACAGCAAACTGCACCAATCAAGTTTAATGGCGAGTTTAGTCTCGTGTTTTATAGGAGACGAGAGCCGTCAGGTGAAGTGTGTTTGGAGGCGCCTAAAACATCTAGAAAGAAAGCGCACCGTTAAAGCATTAGTGACACTGACGTGCGCATTTCACATCCGACGCTACTGCAAGTATTGACACTTCCACTTTTGGACTTCTGACAGGAGCGGGAACCTTGAGCCAGGACAGCAGCCTCCGCCCTTCCCGGGACCCCCGCACTTCGACTTGAGGTGAGCCTTGCGGTGCCACATTTGCGTGAACCCGAAATACAAGCCAAAAAAGCCCCGAAATAGCTCTTAGAGAAATTATGTGAGGACAGCATTTAGAGTGGGCATTTGAAAACAAAAGTTGTAATCATGCATTAAATTTGCTTTAATCAAAAGCCAGCCAGAACTTCAAAAAGACTCGTGAAGTGTAGCGACACAAAAACGCAGATGGCTCTGGCCGTGATTATTTATGGCAATAAATGACCATCCATCAACTCAATGCTTTAGAATGGCAATTAAAGTGATTGAGAAGCAAATGATAATTTGGAGCATCAATTTGGGCGACAGAACAACCTCTGCCATGGTGATAAAGGTCTCATTCAGTTCATTTTTTTTCAGTTTTTCGCAGTATAGATGGAGAGGTAGATGGATGGATGGATTTATGCCTTGATAAACAGGTCGGCAGGGAGATAGGCTGAGTGATGGATGGTTGGCTGGAGTTCAAACATTTGTCACCACTTTGGAGAAGCTGACTGTTTACCACCCGACCGTACTAATACAGAATGGGGGCTTCTTGACCTTTCTGACTTCCATATGCCGGAATTCCCCACTGACCAGTGAAGAAAAGGCTAGTCCACCCACAACCTCACTCAATTTGTAGCAAAAGGAAAATTCTTAAAGCGACACATTTCAACAAGTTTCACTTCCACCTTGGTGTTACTTTTGTTCCCAATCAAATCGTTTGACTGCCTTTTGCAGGTGCGCTGCCACCTTATGCCGACAAAATACCGACGGATTAATGAAAAACAATTTGCCTAAACAAATTTCCAAACAAGACTCCTTTTTATCACTCAAAAGTAGGAGAGGCTCTGTGTTACCCATGATTTCAACGATAAAATCATGGGGGGAAATATTTTATGGATTAAGTAATCCCATTGAAACAACCCGGTCGACTTAAAATATGGGCGCCTTGCGTGAAGTTGACTGCGCCCCGCCCCTTCCCCCTCCTTGCCCCGCTTGCTTCCGCCCGCCCTCGCTCCCGTCGCCGCTCCGCCTGTTTGGACAGGCCGTGGTGCACACTTAAACCGGATCCCATTTGGTGACACAGCTCAGTCAAAGTTAATGATAACATAACTTTCGTCATCTCAATGCAAATGTCGCCTGGTTAAACAAAACTTAAAGCTTACAAAGTAGGATAGCATGACGTGGTAGCTTTAAGCGCCCGGACTTTAAGGGTGCACTAAGCGTAAGAAAAGAATGTGACCCGCATGCCCTGATGACCTCGTGATCGCCCTGTCGCATGACCGGTCATTGGCGAAAGGCGACGACGGTAGAGCCATTTTGGAGTGGATGAAATCTCATCATGTGTGTATTTTCCGCCTTTGTTTCCATAAAATACGGTCTTGTAACTCATTTTTCACAGCAGGGTGCATCATCTTTGGAAGCACTTATTTGACGAATTAATTTGATATTGTTTTACAATCGCTTGGCAGAAAAAAGCGTATTATTAGGAATTTTAAAGTACAATGAACTGGTGGATACACTTGACTTTTCGTATCTTTGGATAATTTTACAAAAAAATTAATGGAGGATTGCGTTTCTAACGTGGCATTTTCTACGACATTTTGAGGGGCGATTTTGAGCCAAATTTGGAGACTGATTTGTGGGCATGAAAAATCATCAAAGGCGGCGATTCTACGAACAAAATAACTCCTCACTTATCGTAAAATCTGACCACTGGAAAGGAAACCAGTACATCTTTTTATCAGAAAAAAAATGTAAGGGTCAATTTACGGTGTGCTCTTTGCCAAGCCAGAGGGTTGTGAGCCAAATGTGGACTCGGCTATGGGAATTGACTGAGACTGACTGTCCAGTCGCTCCGTCATTCGAGCATCCAAGAGGTAGACGGAATTGAAGACTCAGTGAACCATGGATGGATGGAGGATGTATGCTTGATGACTAAGATGTGGATGACTGTAATCATAAAATGACAAGACAAGTAGTTTTAAAGTGGTCCGACGACAGAGGGTGTTTTGGCGACCTCGCTTCCCGGGCCGAGCTAAACATGCTTTAAAGGCCGCGACTTCAAACATGCGCTTGTTTACGGTAAGAAGTTTGCCAAAACGCATCCCGAATTTGCTATTCCTTTTGTAATCTCGGCGAAAAATAGTTAGACTAAAACTTTTGTCTATAAAAACCATGCGCAATGCTGTTCTTTGTCAAGGCGCCACCAAGTCACATCTAGCATATCCCGCCATCAACCCTTCTCCCGCCTTCGGAGATCTCGTTCCCCTTAGAACAAAGCGAGCGCTAAAACTATCCGGGGCGTCCTTTAAATGACTCTGTTTCCTTTTTCGATAAAGCGGTATCGTTGCCTGTCTGTATGCCTGTCTAGCTACCTATCCACATGACCACCTGAAGAAATGTCGATCGAGGTGGCAAAAAATTTGCCCAAAATTTCGGTAAAGTAGGAAGAGTGCACAGGAAATTACTTTTTCCAGTCTACTTACCTTCCGGTGAAGCGTGAATACTTCATAAACCCGCGCTGTCAACATACCATCAAACATATTCAAGACCATGTCGAGGTCTAACAAGCCTGACATTTGAACTTCCTCTCGGGTAAATGTCACCCTCTTGACGGTAAAAAGTGCTTTCTTTTATCAATTTTGCCGGTTAAATGGGGCTACTTATTTGTGAATGGTTTAATAACTGCATACCACGGCTGGGTGGACTGGAGCTAATGGGAGGGTATCTATTAGACAGCGACGTCACCCGTGATTTAACCAGAAAAAATGGATCTGGTGATGAGGTGGAAAGTAAAGGACTGAAGTTAGCATTTAAATCGTGTCCATTCTGCAGTTCATTTTAGAAAGCCAACAATGCTTGACACCCTGAATGGTTAAAAATGAGGTTGCAATTAGGGGTGCAGTCGCAGCAGCTTCAATACGAGCTACTAATTAGGCAAACATATAAATAAGTAGTATTTAAGCAATCAAGATTAGTCCTTTAAGTTCATAGCCCACTGGAGTTCTACCTAATGGAACTCAAACAATGTGTTCTAAGGTGCTTCGCGATTATTTTTTTTGGCAAATTTAGTATGACATTTCTTAACTCCTCCGTGTAATTGTTGTTGGCAAACATGGGTCATTGAGAGATTTAAGCAAAACTCCTTTAATATTTAAGATTTTATTAAGTAGTATACGAAACAAGAATCGAAACAATTTTTTCATTTGCTTTTATTATGACGCAATTTGGTAGGATTCAAGTGAGTTCAAAGTTGGGAAACTCTTTGCCATTACAATCATCTCGGCATTTTTTATGCTACCGGGTCATGCAACTCACGTGCTGTGGGAAAAATGGGAAGAAAATATTTCCTAATGGGTGGGATAAATTTCAGGCTCTTGGAAGATACTGCTTCAAGCCCAAACGCTTAGGCTGTAGCACTCAAATCCGGCGCGCCATGAATTTTGTTGGGACGGAAAAGGAGCACATGCCATGTTTGCGGACGACATGGCAGCTGAGGTAGGAAAAGAAGAGTGCAACTGACGCGTGACGTTAATGACAAGCGCATTGCCATTGTCGGCGGTGTCAAAGTCCCATCAATTGCCTCATAATGTTTTGCGAATTCTGGAAAATTAACTGTTCTTTGGGCAAGTTCCGCTTACTTCAACCACTTCTGACATGTGAGTGGGACCTGTCGCTGAGTCAAGGCTACACTGGAAGTAGAGTTGGTGAGCTTACATTAACCGTTTCGGGGAGTAACGTACTCCTGAAAAGCGCAAAGGGATTGAAATTTTTCGCAAAATTATCGTTGGTCAAGACACTCAAAAGTTCCCCCATTTTTTGATACATTTAAGTATCCCACTTTGTTCACACTGCTGAGTCGATTGGAAGATGTTTTTTGTTCCCACCTGTGGTGTTATTAAAGTTTAATTATGTCTGGCTATCAGCTAGTTTATTGGTGCCACTAACCGGGCGACTGCCAGCAGAGCCACTTACTTAAAAATCGCCACATTTTGATCAGTCTGTCATCTGTCCAACCGGCGACTCTATAAACACCAAGGCTATTGTAAATGAAGAACGCAAACATGTAAGGTGCATTCTTTCCTCAATTGGTGTAAATTCCTGTCTCTACAACCTCCAAAACTCCGTTGGTCCTAGTATTTTAGGCTTAAAAGAAACCTTTTAATCTCCGATGTGACTCAAGCAAGCGCTTTGAAGGCTAACCCAATTGTCAAATGGGCTTCTAACCAATCTTCATTGTTGCCATAGTAATTGCGACTGTCAATAATTACCTGATTAACTGAAAGCATTCTTCTAGCGTGCCTTAAGTTGTTACATGTCTTTAGCCTTCGGTAGGGGCACCTCAACCCGCTATTCTCCTTCCCTTTGTAATAGTCAAAAGCTCGATTAAAACAATAACAAGGCAGATTTAATTTATAAAAGATCTAAGAGCTAACGCACAATTAAATGCAAATGAGTCTCTTTTGTAAATAAAAGCTTAATCTTAGTGTACTTTCTGTTTTAATTAAAAACGTCACACATGCGTGACACGAGGCTTCGCCCAAGGAAGTCATAACGCTGCAAATATCCTTTATGTACAAACCATCTTTTGTCCCGTTTGGCGACTTCTTGAGACAAAGTTACCAGATTTTATGGCCTCATTCAAATTTGACGACGCCTACCGTCCCAATATGCCCTTTTTATTTGTATAAAGATACGCCTCTCCCGGGGATGTGGAGTCAAAACAGGTTTTAGGGTTGGTGAATGCGAAGCTGCTGGTTGAATTTTATGTCTTCCTTAACTTTCCTGATTTAGCTCTTAGGTTAAACTACGGACGCAACCACTCACTGCGAGTTACTCGATGAGGGCGAAACAACAACAGGTGGTATCTCTCCACGCGATGGGACAAAATTCACTTCTTTGGAGGCCAAAACGTCTGTAGAAAGAAAGTTCCATTCTAATTTTTACAGGATTGGCTCAAAATGATGCTTATAATTTATTTAGGTGTATGTGAACTGCAGATGGCTTTGTTTAGCGCCAAGTCCTTCCCAACAATTGAGATTCGTCTCCCCAAATAGGATACATTTCAAACACTGGCAAGGACAACCTCCTCTTTGTAACAGTGTGTCTGCAGGAACGTCGTTGCCTTTCCATTCACACAAGACAGTTAGTCCCCTTCATACTGCCTCTCAGCAATTTCGTGTGAGTGGACTTGGAAGGTGGATTCCACTTCTTTTCCTCCTCCATGTACCAATAATGGCGACGATGAGGATTGTTGCCTGACTCTAGCATCGCTATGGGCACCGACGTCGCATCTGACATCACATGATAACTTACAGAGTTAAGCAAAACAATATGGAAGCAAGGCAAGTAGGCATTGGAGGTGGCTTCGGACTGGTCAAGTTGTGTAGCAGCTTATTGGGGCCAGAGTCTTTGCAGAAGCAACCACACTTCATTGGTTGGGTGCAACAGATTACAAATGCCTCATCATCCAGAGTAAGGAGCAAAGGATTGCCTTAAAATTCATTCATTCATACTAAATTCATGTCCAAGGAAGGCACTTCCAAAGACTGAACTCCCATCCTAAGTGCAATTTCTTACAAAAAATGTGTTCACGGATTTAATAGCTGTTGCACATCACTGGCAGTTCAAATGATTGACAGGGCAATGAGCAACTACTTTTCCTTCTCCAATTTAACAGCATTGAGAAAAGGCAACGTGGAAAGGTTAAACGGCTTCTGCAAATCACAAAAAAAATTCAAAAAGAACTTGAGCTTATAACTTTGTTGAGATTGTAGAGATTGTAAGTCTAAATCCATGCAGCCTGCATGAACTCAAAGAAGCCTCTCCTCCTCCTCCTCCTTTGATGGGGATTTAAGAATAGCCGGGAAAGCCTTTTAACCCTTGGCCTGTTATGGCAACAGAATGCATGCAATCATCTAACAGGGTCATTTTTTTTCCTTTAAGAAACCTTTGCTTTTTATTAGCAAATAGTGCATTTTAGGCGGCTGTCATTAAAGGCTCTCAAGGTGCACTTTTCCCGAGCAAAAATGGACTTAATGACTGAAAGTTAAACAGGAGAGGAGAAATCACGACCCTTAATGCTGGAAAACTGCTGTCTAAGGCAAAAAATTACCCATAATAACATTATTCTCTTGCAAACACTGTCGACAACTAGTCAAATTGTGGCATAATCTTTCTTTCTCTGTTTTTCAGTCATTATTGCAGTTCTCAGTCGTGGTTGATGTTTGTTCCGTTGCACCGTGGTGTGTTTTTAGCCCTCTATTACTTTTATGAACTACTTTGTCAATAAATTATCCAACAGTTGCGTGTCTTCATAGCATTAAACAAATGTTACTGGTTTAGTTATTTAAAATCTATCTGGAACTTTTTAACTATCGTCTAGCCTAAAAAAACATTGCTACTTATTTTGCTATCAGCAAGCAAAATATCTTCCTGCAGCATCCCTTGGGTTAATTTACCGTTCTCATCAAGCAGCATGCAAGGCACAAGATGTCAAAGGGGGTAACTTTCTTCATTCTTGCTAAATAGCAGTGAGAACGATCAACGTATTGCAATCGAACCTTTTTTCGTCTATTTCTCACTTACTTTAAAACATCGAACGAAGAGGTCACTAAGCCAGCCTGACTTTTTGCTGTAAACGCGTCATTAATGGGCGGATCGTCTTAAAGCTAATCCTGCAAAAAGTATGTAATATGCCTCCTAATTATTTACGTCCAATTAGACTAGACAAAAACTAAATATCGTCCAAAAAATGAATAGCTATTTGTCACTTTTTTTGCCTCTCAAATACTACATTACTGATTTGGTTAATGCACACGAAGGTAGTTTACGCTCGTTCGTACTGCTAGGCCGCATTACGACTTTAAGGTAGATTAGAGGCTACATAGATGCCTACATTTAAGCATTGGCGTCCGGTCCTCGTCCAAGGTCTAATGCAGAGTACTGACGCATTTTTTACCCAGTGGAGTTATTTTGTCTTGTGCGACAACAAACTTTGCGATTTCTTCAGAATTTGCTCAATTTCCTTTAGTCGACCTCCAACTACTCCATATATTTACAGAGAGTCTATCGTTTTATGGGCTATTAATGAGGCCTGTGAGTAAGCCCAATCATTGTGTCTTAATGGCTAGATTAATGGTGTAACTGCGTTTACATTTAGGCTGTTAAGTCCTTTCAAGTTTTCTCATCACAAAGTTACACACATTTTAACACGCGAAAGCAGTTCACAGCCACCCACCTGGGGCTTATAATGGACGATTCTGCTCCTTGTTGCATCAAAATTGAGATTTTGAAGCATTAAACAAGCACATGAGAGAGTTGCCTTTTTAATCCGCCGTTGTCTTTTACCCATCTCATATTTATCTGTTCCATTTCGCTTGTCATCATGTAAGTGTAAGTGGTGAATTCAGTGTCCGTGGTAATTGTAGGGTAGGAAGGAGACATTACCAACTGTTGGAGGACTGGCTTTTTAATCTAGCTAACAAAAGTCCAATTATTCAAATGAATGAATGGATTGATCGCAGCCTTGGCAGCAATAAACCCATCTGCGATTTACGTGCGTCCACACCAAACGCAGCCTTATGGATATGTAGGAAAAAAAGCGAAGAACCAAAGGAACTCCAGAACTTAGGGGTTAAAGAAGGTGTGCCCGTCTTTTGCTGTCTAAATGAAGTTTAATCCACGCCTCTTACCGAACTAATCATATGAAATGCATTTTGACGGTTCTAGCATTCGATAAAGAGGCAAATAACTAGTCGATTCAACTTCTGACCCAACTTTCCCTGACTTTCATCTTTCATCACGGGTAGATGTCAATGGTATTGTGATCTCCAGGTAACCTGGCAATAGTGATGCGCGCCCCTTCATCCTTACATGAGGAAAGTCGTCTTAATAATCTAATCAACCGCGATCAAGCGTCTCTATCAAATGCTCTGCAGCATATCGGCCGAAAAGATTCTACGGCCCAGCATCCCAACTGGAAAGACAGCGATCATAGCCGAGTCCTTGATGAAGAGAAGAGAGAGAGAAAGGCGGGGAGCACGGAGGAGGTCTGATCTACTGCCATATCCCCGCTGCCCCAAATAGACTCAAGAAATTGTCTGCAGTTGACAGCTGCGCAGCAAGATATGCCGCCATCCTCACAAGTAGTCTGCCATCATTCCGTTTGGGTATGCGTTACGCTTATTAAGAAAAGGTAGTTTCCTTATTTTTTGTTTCGATTAAGCCAAAATACTTATAACTCATTAGTAATATGACTAAACTACTTCGGTTGGAATACGTACAGACTGGTCCTACCTATCTACCATTAACTGGCATGTAGCACGTCTTGATCCCAATTTGGATAGGTTCTTCCAAGTGTCGGAAAGAGACTCCTTAAACCACCTGTCAATGAGCAGAATTCGCTTATCACACGAAGCGTTTAGCGTCATTAGTTGTTTTCTAGGTAATAAACGCGGCCCACCCTTTCGTAATAATCAGCGGATTAAAGATTCCTGTTACAGGGGGCGATGTTTACTGCCTAAGCTAACCTTGTCTCAAGTTTCCGGAGAGGGAGTTTTAATATTCAATTTTGACCTCTACTGTGTTCATAAATGACTGCAACACTCTCAAATTGGATGGATTTCATTACCAGTTTCACTGCTATCTCATGTTGGAAATAAATCACCTCAGTGAAACCACTAACCGGAGCAACAACAACAACAACAACAGTGGTAGCAGCATAAGACTAGAGGTTATTAACTCGTCTTATCGTTGCAACCTGGTTGCATGCGGACAGAATCGCACAACTGTTGCCGCATTCTTTTTTTCACGCTCCGTCGCTCCCCTACTTATCCATGACTAAGCTGCTTTAGAGGTTAACACATTAACAACTACGGCGACATCGACGCTAGCGGTGGTGGTGGTGGTGGCGGCGGGTTAACAACCACCGACGGCAAAAAAACATTTGCTCTCTGACTTTAGCTCAGGGCATCAGGCTAAATTGACCGCTACAGAGTCACTGGCCTGTCTTGTGCAAAAAAAGTCTTTGCCCCCTCTCCTCCCCTTTGCCTTTCTCCCTCTCTCTCTCGTGCTTTCGTTCCTTTTCCTCTACTTAAACGTAGTGTGACTAATTTCGTCATTCCACCGGCCTCGAATGCAATTATTACCCCAGTCCGACCGTTTTTGGAACCGCAAACTGGAAATAACTACTAGGGCACAACAGGAAGGGGAAATGGCATTGTGCCGTGCGGCAGTAAAACTACCATACATTGCGGTGCTCACAAACTCGGTGCACCTGGGAAAATGGGTCACTTGGCCGTTGAGGGAGTTCTTTGTTGCGGAAGGATTCAGCTGCTGGCGGGTTGGAAGATCTTTTAGGAGAGTGTGCCTTAATTCCCTCCAAGGGCTCATAAAATTAATCAACACACAAGGCCCTTGCTTCTCTCTGGATCTATGGAAGTGGACAGATCGAAGTTCAGGCAGTAGAAAAGTCTCAGTTGGGAAGGAAGTTCCACAACTTGCAAGGGAATTCAACTCAACTCCGACCACTTAACAGAGGTCTATCAGTCCACTACTATCGTGATGCCTAGCAGAGTTAAACCAGGTCAACTGCATGAACGAGAATTTGTCAGCTAAGCTAATATAATCATGCCTTCTTTTCCATCCCACACCACCGTAGTGACTTCTTTCTTTGTTCCTACCTTGGCGAGTGTAGTATGGAAAGACGTCATAATGCCTGGTGAGGGCACCGCCACTTGGTTTGCCGCATGGAAAATCTTAAGGATCAATTTTTGAGAAAATGAATTTTTGAAAGATAAAATAAAAGCGATTCTATGTTTTTTTGCATATTTTTTTTCTAAAAAGGATCTTAAAATCACCCCGATCGCTCCTTTGGATGGTGAGTTATGCCTCAGGTTGATTTTTCGGACGACACACTTCCCACTGCCAAGAAGAGCAAAGCTTGTTTTTATTTTATCGTTAAGTGTTGCTTGGACGCTTTTGGAGAAGGAGATCTGTCAATGTCCCAGCTTTTGCTTGATTAGCATGGTGAATGTCAGTTCTGGTCACCCTAAACCCCTAAAAGGATTCAGCAGCGGCTTTCCCAACTGAATTAACAGGCGAGAAGTTAAAAAAAATGAAAGAGCAATTCAGCGACTGTGCCGATTACTTGAGAGATAATTGGGTTGTGGTCCTGATTCATGCAGAAAATGTAAAAGTTCGTTTGAGGGAACTACCGCATCAGTTTCGCAATTCACAATGCATATTTTCCTGTAATTGGGATGCTATGGAAATGCCAAAACAATGTTCATGACAGTTCTAGGAAAAAATGCTGATTTTGCATCATTTTTAAAATAAAGCCAGCTAAATTGGATCACCAGTGTGATCAAACATGTTATATTCATTAAAAATCCTAAACTTTGCAGAAGGTGGTTTCATACTACTGAAAAGTTATCAGCAATGTCAGCAGGATAATTCCTTAAAAAGATAGAACCGAAACACATGAGCAAATTCACCCATAATTTTCCAAAAAGATACGTTCCAAGGATTGCGCTTCGGCAAAGATTTTTACCGCCATCCTGGAAAATGTAAATCTGTGAGTTTATTATCTGCATTTGCTTCCCACAAGTAAATCACTTGAAAAGGAACATCAGTGGATTAAAATTCTTTTGATGCAACAAGAATACAGAAAACTGCAAAAAAATCATTTTGTATGATAAGACGCGATTTTTTTAACTGCATGCATTCTACGTAACTACTGATAAGTCATCCCCATCAGTAGTATGCGCCCTTGAAGAGCAGAAGTGTGCAATTCCACCAACAAATTTCCCACCGATGCATAATTTTTGCACTTTAGAATAAAAAAGCTTTGGCTTTGTGCCTTTTTGGCAATATTTTCTTGCCTGTAGCCCGCAAATTTACTCTTTTCATTCCCTTTCAAAATGTGTTATGCAGAACCAATCCATGGTCTGAATCATTGCTTTCTCTCTTGACATGAAACTTTTTGTAAGCTAAAAACAAGCAGCAATAGTATTAGGTAAAGGAAATTGACACGAATTCGCTAACTTTCTTGCCAAAAGAAACCTGTCACAAATGTGTGACACATGTTGCTTATAAGCTTTTTAATTCTGGTGGTAGATTAGTAGGTCCGAAATGACCATCTATACGTAGAGCATCCTTGATCAAAGCCTAGTGGTGCCTTTTCAATGCGATTTATGGAAAATTTTGTGCTAGTACAATCGCTATTTTCATGGGAGGAGGAGAACACTTGGATTGCTGTGATGATCAACTGTCCTTGGGAGACGGTGCTAAACGATGCACCACCCAAAGAGCAGGGCACTTCTGTGATTCATTTGTCAAGTCACTTATTTAAGGTAGCACGTTTGTTAGTTTTTTGGCAAAAAACCCCAATAGTTGGGTGACTTTCCACCCGAAACAAAGTGCGAAATAAATTCGGTAAGTCCTTTGAAAAGTCGTACATTTTGGGCTTAAATTATGCCGCTTTATCTAGCAAAAGGATTTATTTCCACAAGCGCCTTTAGCAGAAGCCGTGTGTTATGCTGGAATTCAACATTTTCGTGTTTGGATAATTAGCCCCAATTTGGGAATCCGAGTGTAACCATCGCCGGCTCGTGCTTTTAAGGTGCTGTCAGTTTGTTTTTCTTCCTTCTAAGTAAGTAAAACGATGCTGCCTCCTACAGATTTGGGTATAAATTTGGCACCGATTTTATCCATCTTGAAGTTGTTGTCACCTTCTGATTCACTGAATTCTCCCCAAGGAAAATGGACACGTCCACTTCGCAGTCAGTGCCACTAAGCCGATTCATTAACGTTATGTGGAAAGTTGAAGGTGTCTACAGAGCAATTGAAGGAGGAGCACCGCCAATCCGCGCCCTTAAAAGGTGACATAGGGGAGAGAAGAGGCGCGGACGCATTGAGGCACTGCATATTGTACAAAAGGATTGCTTTTGAATGACACGCTACTTATTTACCTGTTCCACTATTTGGTAAGGCGAAGAGGTGTACGCGACAGCCAAAACCAAGAGAGAACAAAAGCATACGTGCAAGAAGCGTTTGGATAGTTTATGCCCCACCTCGGGGAAGCAAAAGCTCCCACCCCCACCACCACCAAAAGGATCTATGCAATGAATAATTGCCGCAGTTGTACTTTCGCCTACTAAAAGTGATTTAAGAAGACTGCATTATTACCAAAATACAAGTACGGTGTGAAGTGTTGCCTAGTGTCATTGAGTGCCGAGAAAAGGGCAGAATATGAACGGGCTGGGAAAATGTCAATGCGACGTCACTATTATCCTATCAATTTTGCGATTTTTAAGGCGAAGGGACTAGTATTTCGGAGTTTATTGCAGCTTAGCCCATTCTTAGACGGTAATTTTGCTGTTCAAGAGTATCCAAATGTACTCATTCAATTCGCACCACTGGACGCCTAGCCCAAGTCTGGCGGCGTTATTATGTGTCCCGCGTAGCTGCCCGATTGCCATTATGATTGCGTATTTGCTTAGCGACTTGAGTGTTTTTCCTTGCTTCTGCAAATTTATGAAGAAAAATATCCCCAACAGCCTGCCGGATGGTGCTGGCTGTTGGAGAGGGCGTAGGGCGCGAATTGTGGTCTTAAGGGATCGGCAATCTGCGTGGTGCGCGATCCAGTCATGGCAGCATGGACTTCTTCCACAGCAAAGGACCAGCCGCTTTGCTGGTAGGAGAGGCAGATTAATATCTTTGCATTCCACGGCTTCGAGACCATCATTCAACCTCTTTTTCAAGCCTCTTTTTTTTGAGAGGACGATGTCTTGCTTATTAAAAAAATGCAAAAAAGAACGCAAATCAGACGCGAAGATTAAGTCATGTTCAACTTTTTGAGGAAGCTTGACACACAATTAGTTTCCAAGACGTTAACAAAATGTGGACGAGCAAACATAAGTTGCCTTAGAAGTGGCGCTCTGCAAACATGCTATTTTCTCTCTTCCTTTCGTCTTGTTCTACCATGGACATTCTAACCAAGTCTGTCGTGAAGACTGCCGATCTGCTCTACAAACACATATGAGGTGGATTTCGAAATCGTGGTAGTCTTAGTTCCAAATTGCGCCAGATATGGTGGTAGAGCGGTTCATTAAGACAACTGGTTTAAACACTTTGATATCCCACCTAGAAAATATTGGACGACTTTTTCACTTCGAAGTGATGATGGCCTGAGCCAACCACTTCGTTGACCGGTAGTGATGCAAAAGAAAAGTCGCCTCATTTACGTTAGTCAGTATGGATTTCGGGCAGTTGGTTTGGTGAAGTGTGGGGAGAAGTAATTTCAAATTGGAGCCCTGGTTGGGCAAGCAAAACAGGCATATTGGGTCACCGCTTCTGCAGCTCGATCAACTGCATCCACCAAAGACTATTTTGTTTGGATACATGGACCACTGAGCTTTATCTCCTTGAGTCACCACCACTCAATTGCAAAAAAAAACACATTTAAAAGGAGCTGTGAACCAAGAGACGGAAGTGCTGCTTGATCAAGCCTTTGCACCTTTTTTACTTCATGAATGCATTTGTCTACTACTCCGCATTTCATTCGACCATCCTTCATTTTGCTCCCTGATCAAGCGATCCATGCATCTAGCTCCCATATTCATTCACACCACCTCTGACTCACTGGTGTATCGAAACTCCATCTGTAGGTCATGGCGTTCTCCGATATCCTCACATCCCCATTCCTCAAATTCACCCATCCTTCCGCCAACATCCAAGTTCGCTAATGATTCTGGATCCGTTCATTTAGGCCTTCCTCTAGCAGGCCTTTTAAAGGCCTCCACGACACCGGTACAGGACTCTGGTTACGTCTTTTTTACTTATTTCATCATTAACTCCCATCCCATACGCACTGCCGCCTGCCGGATGAAGAAGTTGAACTGGGAGACAGGGGTGTGAAGCAGGCGAGGGAGAGAGACAGGATGATTAAGTAAAAACTGGCCATTTGGTGACTGGATCACACAGCAGCTGCTGTTTCACGTAGCAAAGGGGTGAGACAACCAGACAGCCGGACGGGGCATTAGTCACGCCCACATCCCATGCACACGCCCACCCACTCACCCATACACACACTTAGGGGAGTGGAAAAGGGAGTTAAGAATGAATGAGGGGGATCGCTTTCCCGACTTGCATGGCAAATGCAATCTGAATAAGCAGAAACAAGGCGCAGGGTTGTATGTGGATGTGAAATAAGATCATGACAAATCCCAAATAAGAAGTCGCCTAGGATCCGTTGCCTGGATCACTTTGAAGATGCAGTCAATAAGGCTATGCATGGTTTCAAAGGCTATCAGTTCCTTTTTGGGACAGCATGACTGATGTGTGTGTCCTACGCTTTAGAATGCCTCTTTCTTCATGTTAGCGAGCGAAAGGCGAGGATCTCTGAGAGAACTGTGCCATGATAAAAACAAATTGATTCATGAATGTTTGGGCGGAAAGGAAACGTCCAAAGGAGGGAAGGAGATTGGAATGGATGGACTGGAAGAGCCATGCGAGGTGATCGAGAGCGCAGACTAATGGCTGGCTGGATGGAAGGGATTGGATTAACTGCAATCACTTTCACCCTTCTTGTGCGTTACGGTCCCACCTTTGCCTCACCGACATTCATTTACTACTTCTTTTAACGTCCCAGAGGTGGTGCAGGTGAAGCGGTTGAAGGACGCGCAACTATCTAATTCCTGAGGTCAGGCTACTTTTGAAGAATGACGGTCAGTGCAAAACAAATATGTAGGCGGATGTTCTTTCCTCGTCAGTTGTGTGTGCCTGCACCAAGTTGTTGTAGCTGCTGTTAACTGGGGCCTGTTAAACTGATCCACCCGTTAACCCTTTTCGTGATTTATGGTTTTGAGGGGCTTTTTATTAATGCTGACACAAAATCTGCGCTTTAAATGCATTGCGCCTCTTGTGAAGTCGATGTGGAGGAAAAGTGGAGAGGAATTTTCGTCGATACCTATTCCTACCAATCCTCGTTTTTCAGTTTCAGTCAATTCTGATTCCCTCCATTTTCGTGGAACAAAATGCTAGAGGCTACCATTTCCTTTTGCTACCAATAAATTCGAACTTTGGTGACAACCTGAAACATCTTCCTTTTGGGCGATTAGTGCAAAAGTTCTATGCTTAGATGCGCAGACTGTAAAAATGTGCTCCTCCATTGGGACTACTGAAGGCATTGCACTGCTACACTTGCCAAATCCATTTTACCAAATCAACTACAATTTAATGAGCAGTGGAAAATTACTAATTTGAAAAGTTTGAGACCATTGGTTGAATGACAATAAGCAGATGAATGAGTCCCAGTCAAATCAAATCATGTTGCACGACTTCCCTGGGACTTCGGTTCCCCCTGCTGGTTCAGTGTCGCAGCTTGTCAAGGTAGCTTAGGGCATGGCTAGAACGAAGTCACATTGTCTATCCCAAATGCCATAAGCTTTCACAAATTAAGTGATTGCATTTGTTAACACAGGAAGTCTTGAAAACAAATGTCAGCAGCACAGCGTAATGCCAAATGGTATAATGTCATTTAAAGTGTTCAAATTTCACGCTGCTAGATGTCATCGTGGTGTCTAGTGGTGGAGTTGTTAGCTTGATTTTCTACTCTTGCTACAAAAATGGGACAAATAAAAGACTTAAAGCAGTGAATGAATGCTGGTGTGTTTGGTTTCTTTCCAGCGATCTGGATGAGTGAGAGACGGAGGTGTTTGTGGATGGACAAGGACCTTGGCTTGATGTGAGAAAATCCTCCATCCGGCTGACACCCGTCCTTTTTGTATGATTTCTGCTGTCAGACGGTTTTGGGGATTGTGTCATTGCATAGGACTAATAGCTTTGGAGGCGCAGAGTGTATGGGAGAATTTATGACTAACTTTACTACCATAAAGTGCGCTTTCCATGGAGTTCGACTGGTGGGACCGGAGGGTGAGACGGAAGTAAAAAAGCTATGTGGGTTAATGCTAGTAAGAGACTTAACGACTCTCAAGATTCGGCATTTACAATGGTAATGTAGAAACCTCCTCGTCTAGGGGAAAACAGGTCTTTCTGCATAGTTTTGCTGTAGAAAAGTAAATCCACGAAGTCTTTATTTTACACCTATTCTCTAGTCAAATCATAACAAATCATGACAATTCTACCCTGCTAACTTCAAGAATAGTGTTTGGTGATTCTTAAGGAGGACTTAAAGATAAATGCGAATAAAATTTCTTTTAGTAATGGAACAGTGGTTGTGCGTGATCATTGGCACCTCCTTCCGGTGTTGCCACCTCCACTTTTCTTCCCTCCCCAAGCCGAGACGCATTAAGTTTGCCTCCTTCACTTGTCTTCGGTGATAGGTTGGGTTACCATAGCCTGGGAGACTGTGAGTGAAATGTACTCGTGGGTACAGGCACGTCTTTACGCTGGATGTACCTCCCATGTCTCTGAAGCAGGGCAGAACCCTAATACCTCGCATTTTCACTTCCCATGGGTAGTAATATATAACTGCATCTGTGAGCCATCAAATTTAATTGCAACTACTTTCCTGCATAAACATCTTTACGATTGTGTGTGAGAACATTGTTTAGGGGGGGTGGTGCTGAGACCAGCACTGGCCACTGATGGAGCAGAGGAAGGTCAGGAGGCACTTTAAAGGTACCTTGTGTATCCAATAATTTTGAAATCACTCAGAGTCACTATAAGTAATGATCAAAGGGACTAACTAGTCATATTTATGCATGTGAGACATGTAAATGTGAAAAATGGACACGATTATCGACAGCCTTCAACATTGGGCGTGATGGTGGACTTGATAGGCAAGTGTTGGTCTTGATTGCACAAACATCGAGTTGACAAGAAACAGGTATGATTTGATTCCATTAAAGTTAAAAAATTGTTTTTGTTTAAAAATATAAAGTATATTACGACAGCTCAAACAAATAAGCACATTATTTGTCGCTACCTCGAGGTGTAGGCTACTTAAATGTTATTTAAGTAGAGTGCAGTGCAGTTGCTACATAGGATAGGTGTTCTTACATAAAATAAAGAAATTAGTAACAAACGATAAATCAAACTCTTTAGTGGCAACGATTTTTTTCTGACACCGGCATCTTCCATAGGACCCGACACAATGGCCCAACTTACAACATCAATGCCAAGCACCGGTCACACATGTATTTGATTAACTTTAATTTAAGGTTGATCCCATTCCACAAAAGTTGGTAAAGTGTCAAGCTTGCAGCATATGATCAACAGGCCAGTGTAAGTACTTAGGCTGCTTTTCGGATTGTCAAGGCTCTCATTCACCGGCGAAATGCCGCCGACAAGCATTATTTTGGCCCCGAGAAGCACTACCAGAACCTCAACTTGAGCACAATTTGGGCAACTTTAAATTTAGTACAAAGTCGATTTCACGGACTTCTATTCGCTTGTAATTGAGCTCTGTTGAGTAAATTCACCGTTGGATTTACAGATTTAATCATTAAAGGTGGTAGACGGCGATTAGGCTCCGTTACAGCGACACATATCCTCGTAGATTATTAAATTTGTCATTAAAGAAAGCCATATAGTCAAACCACCACTTTCTTCTTAAAAAGGAACACACATTTTTAAGCGCAGTTTTATCCCGGTGCGTGATCATATGAAATCCAAAGCCACTTCTCGGAAGTGCTGTTGACTCACCGTGGTGTCAAATCCTCGTCCCACAACGTCAACGACAACAATAACCGTGAAGAGAGTGGCAACCAGGTGCGACCATTACATCGGGTCATTAGTGTGATTCTTACCGGTCTGGTCGATTGACAAAATCGGCGTTTACATAGCTAAGGTATGCAGTTTTGGCAGGTCTTTAATGGGTATGTTGTTGACCATTTAAAACGGCACGAGTGGAGTCTTTGAAGCGCAGGTACCATTCAGCTTGGTGGAAGTACAATGTGTCAGCAAAACCCAAACTAAGTATTGAAAAGGCAATTGACGTGTTACTTGATTAAGAATTTTTGAACCCTTATGAAGATGACTAAAAGCTTTGCTTATTTCAGTCACCTTTATTGACTCTTGAGTCTTCCATTGGCTTAGAGTAGATTTACGGCTTCTAAGTTCCATGCTATGATACGACTTCCAGCACAATTCGGGATGAAGTCTGACGCATTGTCGTCTTGCAGCCTCCCTCTTGGCTACATTTCATATTCATTGCATACTACTTATTTGAAACCTGAGTCGTGAGAAAACAATTTTTGACATCAGAAAATAAAGGGATGCGATACGCGTACGGCTTGCACCAATTTCGTTCTCATAAGTCCGGTGAAACACAACTGAAAAAACCAAAATTTATTCCATTATATGAAGTCGCTCACAGGTAAAATAGATTGATAAGCAGCAGTGATGTTAACGTCTGCGGTGTGGGAAATTGTTTGATTACTTTAGAGAAAAGGGGTCATGTTCTGCATAACGCCTATGAGCGCTATGGACTTTAAAAGTGACAAAAGAACTCCTCAGAAAAGCATAAAGGTCTACCAAATGTCTCTCCAAACACAGTGCAAATGAATTAGGTTGACTGACGGAGAGTATTCTCTTTTGCCTTACAAAAACTACTTATTAATTTACCGGAGGCGACTAATACTTTACAAAAGTCCAAAAAGGACGATCACATGGTTTGCTATTTACATTGATAATGGCGATTTTTCCCACCGGGTATCCAGTAACCCCGCCAAGCGATCCACACTCTGGGTGGGTAATCGCCATTTACAAACGCACGATTACATCTGTCCCCACGTGAAGACGATGATATTTCATTTTACTTGGAGGGCATATTGTTACATATAGGCATGGCTGCTTAAAACTGTCACACGTCTAAAGGCTGCGCAGCTTGGCTGTTGATGTGGCGAGAAACTCCAAACTGAACCTCGAACCATTAGCAGTTTGACCTGTTTTAGGCAAAATTAGTTCTTTATAGGTCTGCCTGCAGAGTGGCGATTTAAGCTACAGCAATTTCTCCTTAGTCAGAACACGACGCCAAGGGAAATGAGGAGATTCGTCAAAGCATAACTGCCTTGTGCTAAGTTGTGTAATCGAATAGTGGTAACCCAACCACTAATTTGAAGAGCTCGTGCCTAAAATAGATAGTTGAAGAGGAGACAGAAACGGCATATGTAAACAACATGTGTTTTTGATGGAACTGTGTAAAGCTGCATCAAAACCGTGTTTCGCAAGCATCTGGACCGTGTTTAGCAAGCAGTTAATTTTGAGAGTTAATGATGCTCCAAAATCCAGTTCCTTCACCACTTGGTGCCTTCAAGATATGTGTTTACGACCTCCAAATTATTCTTTCCTCTTTTAATCATAAATCGTCAGTCGCGCTTGAAAATAGGGGAGCGGTAACTAAAAAATAGTAAAATACTTTGCGTTTTGTTTGCAGATTAAAACGCCTCGCACTTCTTGCTTAAAACAACAAAACGTGTGCTCTAATGTGTTTAAGTGAACCCCAGGGGTCAAGGTGACCTTTGGCAAATCGTGGCTTGTCGAATCCGCCTCAAGGCGTAAATGGAGGTCCCATTAAACGTAAAAACCTATTGAAGGGGGAGGGTTTTGTAGGGTTACAAGATTTTTGACATGATACTCAGTGTTTTAAGACTCCCGTCAGCGCGCGTAGGCTTTTTTGTTTGTTAACAAGAATGAACGCAGCGTTAGCAAAATTAGGTAATTAAAATTCAGTTTCCTACAATCGACTCCCAATAATTAATAACTCTTTTTTCAAGTCTAAGCAACACATGTTCGGTTTAGGGGTCGTAGATTTAATTGAAAAACTGCTCATAATGAAAGCGAGTTGAGATATTAGGGTAGCGGTAGATTACTGGTGACTTCCCTGCCTTTTAATGATTTTCTGCATCTGTGACCGCAAAATTGAAGGATCTGGTGGCAAAGTGAATGTCCTGCATCTCCATCTCCGGATTCTTTAAATTTCTAATTCTGAGCGTCACATCTTTTGGTATTTTGTCCATTGGTCAGTTAATTAAAGTGACGTCTTTTTGGCACTGTCACTTCGTGGCATTCCTCTCAATTTGGCCTTGCAGTCAAAAGTGAAGTGAGGTACCGTTTTGAACCAATTGGGTGTCTAATCCTAAAAACGTTGTCAATCATCTCATTTCTTTTGACACGCTGTTTTTGCAGGAAATACTGCAGTATTGTGCTAAAAGTTGCCTATTTGAAGACTAAAGCATGGTTTCCTTAAATGGCTGGCAATGTTTTAAAACAACTTTTGTGGTAACCGCTGGAAGGACAAATGCAATGCTGCCGACAAGTTCCCCTTCATGTGGAAGGCTTACTTACACCTCCGGCACTTTAAGGAAAAACCTGGCATGGATTCGCATTCAGCAGTTATTATTCAATTTCTCCACTGGAATTACTGGAACTGATCGGTTTTTTTCAGAAAAATATTTAGGGGTTAATCCCAAAGCAAGAGGGAATCCATTTCCATCGACTAAAATAGGTAGGCAAGTATTCCTTTTAAATGGCAACCAATGGCTAGAATTTCATGTGCGAGCCGGAGCGCAAATATAAACGTGGGCGAGATGATGACTGTTGCAGTGGAGCAACTGTTACCGAACTTTCCTCCGCTTGTCCACCCACTGACCACAAGTGCTTCAAAAAAGGTCATCGCACAGCCAAGGCACAAAACATAAAAGACAGTACACAGAAAAGAGGAGGGACGGTTCTAACTCCCTCTCAGCTCCATCTTATTTGTTCGTAGGTTAGTTGGGAATTTCAGCACCTAGAGTCGTGGTATGAGAGTTCTGAGGTAAGAAAGAAACACCTTTGCATCATGAATGGCTTAAGTCTCGGCGTCATGTTTGCATGTTCACCCCAGTTCAGAAGTGAAACCAGCGTCACAAATACATGACATGATATTTATTAAGGTGTGCTAGCTCGAATTGAATTTTCTCAGTATATGCGGAAAGCCGGTCTCATTTTCCGCGCTTTTGGTAGTATAATCTTGATTGTACTGCAAAGTTCAATCACTTTTGTAACCCATTTTTTTGCTAACATTCGACTGGAGTAAAAGGACCGATCGTGTCATTCTTTAGTTATTGTAAATATCGGTACTTTTAAGTAAAAAATCCTAACAAAAATAATCAAACAGAAATCAAATATCAATCAAATTTGAATGCCAGCTTGAAAAACATTTCATGCTCATCAGCAATCACTGCTTGACACAATTTTTTGCCCAAATCGCAGCACTGAATGTGCTTAAATTATGCTACGGTAAGTAGTAATAGATGTGGCAAGCCGTCCTTTTTTGGTTGAAGCTGTTCCACAATCAGAACTGCGCCGAATGGGATGATTTAGAGCCGTCATAACGATGGCCACACCGTGGCACAACGGGTTCATTTGGAGAAGGCGGGAAAGTGTCATGATTCGCATGATAAAAGTGGTCCATCATTTGGCAAAAATTTTATGCATTTAAAAGAGCACAAAAATGATGCGTTTTGATAGTGGAGAGGAATGTTTGGGTGACGCGGCATCCCTCTCTGAGGGAGATGGCAACACGCCACGGCCTTAGACCAAAGGACAAAAACATTTGAAGCTTTTAACCCGTGTTTAAGGGATAATTACGACTTTAAGATTGAGGGCAGTTGAGGAAGAGAACATGTACGCCTCCTTAAGGGAAAGCATCTCAGCGCTTTCAATGATGAGATTTGAGGCGGTGACCATGAGATATATTGACGTCGGTGGAATGTCAAACACGGAGACAAGGACAGCAGGGTTCTTCGGCCCATGCCTCTTCAGTCGTTTAACTTTTTCTCATAAATGAAATCACCAAAGTTTGTACTTAAAAGTTTCGACATCTGGTGGTTTGGGGAAATTCATGGAATGCCCTTGGATTTACCGTGGAATTCTGAATTATTCGATCGGCTCTTAGGACCCAAAAGCCAAACTGCATAAAACTAGGCTGTCAAGAAAGCGATAGAATGACAGTGCCCGTCTATCTGGGCTAAGCAAATATTGTTTCACCCATAAAATCGGCCGTCGAAATTGGATGTGCAGGCTGGTTTATGTCTGCCTGCAGGAGAAGACTTGAGTCGACCTGCATTCCACCTGAAATCTTTCGTCTTTGATATTTTATCCCTAAGTAGTCAGAGCCGCTTTCGCTGACCTTAACTGTGCTTAATTGTAAGGTGGTACTCAAGAAAGGAAAACAAATACAAAGTTTGCTTATTGGAGACTTGGTTAAAGTATGCTAGTAGGGGATTGCGAAAACCTGCATGCATCCAGCACCTCAAATAAGGATACTTCCCCTACCCATTGTTCCCGATCCTATGATCAAGCTCTCTTACTCTGGGCTTTTTGCGAAAATTTACAAATCTGCCTCCTTTCTAGCGCCTATCTTGCCCCAACGGCACCGTAGGAAGGAAAGAGTTTTGGCCAACAATCATACCCTGCAGACTAATTTACTCGTTTAGACTTATGAAACAATTTTTATTTTCGTTTATTGTGCTAGTAAAAGTCAAATGCATTTCCGTAATGTTGAAACGATAAAGCGCTAGTTTATGCACCCAATTCTGACACCAAACAACCCTTAACCCTTGCTCCAAGCAAGCCTAGGAAGCTCCAATGGCCATGAGCTTTAGAATCGTTAAACAAACTGCCGAGTTGGTAAACATAAATAGGGGATGGAAAGACGTTTTGTCGAAAAACGTATGAATGATAAAGGTTGAATAAGTACTCCATATCCTAATGTAGATGCACATTTCCTAAGCGAAAAGTTTTTGCATAAATTCTATGTGCCTTGAAATTCACAAAATATGCAACTTCAAACAAAAGGTAGGCATTTCCAAAGTTTTTGAGCTTCTTCAGGCTTTTAAGGCTTACAATTGCAAAACCTATAGCCATGTTTCTGTTGAAAAGCCACCAGATACGCGGTTCAAACTTCTCGGTTCAAAAAATATTCCCTCGTCGGGAGACTTTTGGGCGCAAATTAGCTGAGGGTTAAAGCTGATCTCTGATTTGTTTACGCAAAACGCGATAATAGACTTTTCCCTTCCTACATAATTGACACGCTATTTGCAAAAAACTTGCCCTTTAACCGTGGCTCCTCACAGCATTCATTCATGCATTCAAACTCAATCAACAAGTTTTAATCACTCTGTTTCGACCACTACATACCATAAAATGTGCTGACATTTTACCTAGAAAAAGGCATTAGTATTTGTGGATCAAATGCTTTTTCCTTGAATTTTGAAGAATACGCCTTTGCGTGATCGCCCACATAGGAGAAAGAAAACACCGTCACATGTAATTGAAAGTTCTAGGCTGATGAGTACCTTGTGGCCATGACTTCGTACTTTGTCGAGGTTCGGAACTTACAAAGCAAAGCACTCGAATATTATTTCTGCACTTATGGCAGTAAGAAGGCGATGTGTTTTAACTAAATGGATCTTTGTAGTGCTTTTTTTCGCCGTTTACTTTGTATCCAGATTTTGAACAGTGCGAGCTTGGCAGTCCTCAGTAAAAGCTAATTCGTGAATGTTAAACCATGTCATAGAGGATGAAGTGAGTGCGGTGTGTAAATTTTTTTAGGGCGGAACGTAGATGTCATTTAATTCGCAAAATTTTTAGCATTCGCTGCTAGGCCTTGTGGCCCTGATGCCATTTTACGTTGGGGCGTTTAAATGCATCACGATATTTTGTCAAAAATTCGAGACAGGCAGGCACCCAACAAATGGCGTCAATCAGTCATTGCCTTAGGGGGTCGCTTTAAGGTTTGGCGATGGTTTGGTGTTCAGTGTGTAAGTGCGAATAGAGCGATTTGGGGAATTTATGCCCTTCATACCAATCTTCTGTACATTTGTACAAAATCAGCATTAAAAAGAAAAATTTGTTTGCCAATCAAATGGAGCGGAAATGGAATTTTGTAATCAGGCTCTGTTGCGCTTTTGGGATATTTTGCTCGGTAAAATTCAGTGAACATTCCAATTTTAATGGTACTTAACAAATGAAATCATGGTTTTATGGCAGACGTACCCGAAGATTGGGACAGAGGCGATTAGGGGTTGGCAGATTGTGTAATCCGGATGGGGTGCGATTCGGCTAGAAACACACCTGCTGCCGTTGGCTCAGCTGTTCTCTATCCCACTCACTGCTGCGTGTCGTCGGTGTGATGATTCCCGTCGCCCTCAGCCTCGTCGGCTGTCTGCATGTGCGTGTGTGAGCAAGTGGGGCAGGTCGTCACAACCACAGGCTAACCAATGACAGTTTGCGTGCTTTTGTTCGTCATTTCTGTGGCCAGCTAGCGTGTTGTTTTGCCTCTCTGCGGTCCTTTTATAACCAGACTACCGTTTGTTGGCTCTAGCGAGTCCTGCGATGTGGCGTCCTTTAAGAAGCGTGGAGGTTGCCACCAACCGGCCAAGCCGTCTGCGTGTGCTGAGGAAAAGTTGTTGCGACTTAGTGTAATTTACTGACTGAGAACATGGATACGATGGTGGTGACAGTCAGGGGTGAATTCCTCCAACTGAACAACAACAAAGGGTCAGATTAAACTCTTAAGGAGGGCATCTCAACTGAATTGTTTTCCATATTCTGAAAACTTTGTGGCAAGTATATTAAGCGTGTGCTCCACAGTAAGAAGTGACTTTAATCCCATAGCATTATAGAGCCAGTCTCTTCGACACTCCTTTGAGTGGATAAGATCAGTCCCAGATTGACGACTGGGTAGCAATGAAATGAAAACAAGTTGACAAAGAGGCATAGATACGCAGTATTAGCTCCTTAATCACCTTAATCAAAGTGTTTTACAGAGTGGCCTTGGTAGGGCACATAGATCCATAAAAGTGGTTCACGTATGAGAATCATGCAATGCAGATCACCGTCCCAACTTTGGCAGCACAATGTGATCGATCTCGGAAATGCAGGTCTCAGGGAGAAGCAAACTGTTCTACCATTGATATCAACGATAAAGGGTAAAGTGCGACCTCTTTTTTCGACCCATGAACGTCGTGATTGCAAAATTGACATCTTTTTGTGTACAAATGTAAACTTTTGACCCATGGCGTCTCTGCGAATCCAGTACTTTGTTCTTTGACTTCAGAACTGATTTTGACGCAACGACGATTGTTG
Organism: Taenia pisiformis; assembly: GCA_023968675.1. NCBI lineage: Eukaryota > Metazoa > Platyhelminthes > Cestoda > Cyclophyllidea > Taeniidae > Taenia > Taenia pisiformis. The sequence continues at coordinate 8,655,928 of CM043737.1, read as the reverse complement.
TGTTGTACAGTTTCGACTTAACAGGCTAAATATCAAAATAAAACAAGGTGGTAGCGGACAGCTTGATTGACAGGAGATGAGTTCATGTAAATACCTTAGCTTTTGTCATCAACCCCAACCTCGAGCTCTCCATGGTGACGAGAGCCAAAGGACTACCAGTCTGTATAATTGTAACTTTTCCTTTATCAGACAACAATCGGTTATGCCCGTTTGCTGCAAGTAGTTAAGAGCAAACTGGAACCAAATTGACAAGGAAAGACAAATAGTGTGTGGAGCTTCTTTGCATTGGCGTTTTGTTCTCAAGACTGCCAGGCAAAGTAGGGAATTCGTTCGCTAAACAAATGTAACTCCAAAGATGCGATTCCGCTTCTTCTCAGCCATCGCTTAATTTTCGAAGCAGAAGAGTTGTCTAGGGCAGGACTGAGTCGTTGACATTTTCCGCTCCTGAGAGTAATTTGACGCACCGATACTTGCACTGGTTCTGTGCTGCCAGTGTGTCAATCCTTTCAAATTCTCCCAATTAGTTTTCCTGTTCAGAAGTAATGCAAATTGCACACTTTGCTAAGTGCCTTCAGGTGTCCCTTGAATGGCAAGAGACTGATTACCATTGTGAGTCCGGACAGTATAGGTCGGTAAGTTAAACTCTACGTGGTGCATTAAAAAATGCTCTGCTGAGGTCTAAACATCACAAATCCCTGTTAATTATCTTGCCTCGAATGTACGACGCCCCTTGTCGGCTAGATATCTCTCAGCGCATCAAACTTGGGTGCAGCAAGTTGTCACCATGACCTGATATTCAGGGATTTATGTAAGGAAGTTGGGTCATCCTGAAATGAAACGTCAGTGGCGGACGTCCTTGATGTAACTAAGACGGGGGACTAGGTCGCCAGGCAAAGTGTAAAACATTTTGGCTCTGTAGAACAGAGCTACAGACACCTTGGCTGCCAAAATGTTTGCACATTTGCTATAGAAGCTGCTTTTTTATAAGACTTGCTTAACTAATTTGACCTTATTTGGATGCTGTGCAATGCCCAAATGGTTTGAAAGCGCTCATTTTCGGTTTTGCGAGCACTTTGAGCTCTGTTTTTGTGCCTTTGTTGGGCACCCTGACATCGCGGCCATGCTAGTAAGCCTTCTGTGAGTTCGCCACGATGCTAGTGCACATTCGACGTCGACAAGCGACTTAAAACGCTTCCACCGGAATGCACCATTACTAATTAAACTGTGGAGTCTCGACACTTCCATAAAATTCGGTGTAGAGAAAGGACTGGGACTACCGGTGCGACCCAGAGGCCAGCCCGCCCACCCGGTGAAGGCACAATGACCAATCAAGTGAGCGCAACCAAAACCGAAAAACCAAACAAACGGTGAGCAGCATCTTTAGTGACAACGTAGACTGTGAAGAAAGAAAACGATGTGACCATAAAATTCCCAGAAGACATTGGCTACCTGTGCTCTTTTCAAACACCTCACGAGATGCATAAAAAGAGAGGTGAAAAAAGACTACTAAAAAGGATGTAACGAGGTTGAATCACCACACTTCCAAGATGGAACACGCAATCGTGGCGATAGGGAAACTGATGTGCTATAATGGATGCGTAAAACAATCCTACATCGAGCAGAGTTCCAAGAAGGGCATCCGGGTCCAACATTGCTCAAGGGCAGACAAATTAATCAGCATGAAGAAGGTTCTGCCAATATTAATCTAAGCGGATTACTATTCGAATAAATAGAAGCTCTGGTTATTCAATCAAGTACGGGGGCACGTAGACGCGAAAACGATTGCGATCGGTTGTTCATAACCTAGAGGATATTATCCCAAAATGCATCTTCTCCAACTGTTTAGGTGTTTGAAGTTATTTGAGTCGCTGCGGACGAGGAAAGAATACGTGTTGCCAACGTGCAGAGGAGGCAGGTTAAAGCTACTACTAGCATGGCTCGAAGGCCATTTGGTCCAGCAAAAGTACAAAAGCGGGATCTTGAGATCCCCGCAAAATTCAAACGAGGAGTTAAACAAGTCAACACGCTTCCGATTACTGTCTTGAAGGGCGTGAAATAGTAATGTTTGAAAGCTACCAGGTGAATTTATCGCTTCCCTAGAGTACAGCATGTCTGGCGAATGTAATGGGCTGCGCTCGTCCACAGTAAGCTTAATATTTTGCAGATGAAATGATTCCTCACGTGCACTGACAAATAACTTGCTTACCATTTTACCGTGCTTTGATTGTTTGTTTTGCTATACGCGTGCAGACTGCACTTCCGCTCGGCGGCACAGCCTTCGGGCTGTGGCAGCGTCTCTCGCCTCCTTCTTATGTTGGTAATACATTTTCTCGATCTACTTAGCGGTGGGGAAGCCGTGGGATTCTAGATCCAGTAGCACAAAAGTAAGTGGATTTAATGTGAGTTGCTTAGACATTCGCACTGTTTTTCTTGATAACGTGGGAAAACTAATACGTCTCCTTTCCCTGGAATGACAATCCGCACTTCAAATGATTAAGCATAATAATAGCAAAAAAGTAAAAAAGTCATTTGTGGAAGAGATGGGTTAACCCCCGGCTTTGATGAAGGCCCACCTTGTGTCTCACCAGATGAACTAAACAATGAAACACGTTGATTTGCATGTTGAACATACACTCTGCTAGAATGTAGTCTATGGGCGTAACATTGGTAGCAGAAGATTTTTATTCCGATTTCTGCCTCCAGCGCGGAAGAAGTGTTTATTAATGAGACGGGAAAAAAGTTGGTAAGCCACAATGGTGATGAAGACAGTGTCCACATCAGGCAATTAGACCGGAATCGTATTATTCAAGAAGGCTATTAACAATGGAAGTAGGACCCAAGCCGTAAACCGTCTGAAAAATTGGTTTCGGAGGGTTCCTACTGTACCTGCGCACGGGTACAGATTAAGCGAACCCACAATGCCTCCTCCGCACCCACACTGGCTGAATGAAATTTGGAAAAATTTGGCTAAGCGGCTCTGAGGCAAGAAAAAGGGGTAAAGAGAAACGAATGAGAAACCGCACCCCTACGGAACTGTGCTAGATCTCTTACAGCCCCGCATAAATCTCTGCTTGAGGCTGATGTTTCTACTACCAGCAATTACAATTCTCCATCTTTAAATCCGCAGTTTAAGCCAAATGAAACTCCTTTATTGTATTAAACTCTGTCGACTGGTATGATTGGCAAGGGGGTGTTTTCCTTCAGTGTGGATTATTTAATGATGGTTGACATGGAAGATTGACAGGGAGAACGCCGAGATCGAAGCCCAAAAGTAGAGTGGCTTTGTAACACATCGGTTGCTTGGCAAAGTCTCGACCTTAGAGAATGGCCACTTAGTGCCTCGGTCATTGCATCCTCACTTTGTAGGCTATGCCAGTAGCACCGGTCGCCTTCGTATGTCAACTTTATGCATTCGATTGTGGCACAATTGTAGCGCCTCGAGACTTATCAGAGCATATGTTTAGCAGACATAAGAAAGGAGACCGCTCAAATGACATTTCAACTAGAGCAGTTTAGCTACTTAATTAACCAAAATCGGCAATCAGAACAAATGAATCATCGCATCAATTTCCATGTACCTTCGGGGTGATGTTGAAGCATAAAGTGTAACATAACCAGGCTTAAACTCCTTCATAAACTACGTAAAGCTAACAGCAACGTGCTTTAGCTCCCAATGAATCCAATCAATCAAAACCAATATAATCAAATAATGATTTCGAAGGGCTTTATAACGCCCAATATTTGAACTGGACTTGTCGCTTGATAGTTGTATTTTGACTTGAAGTCATGCAAAAAAATAAAAAGTGGTTTTTTAACAAATACGTCAAAAAATTTGCTTGGTAACACTATGATGTTAAAATGATGTTGCGAAACTTCGTTGGGTTTGTTGCGATACTTGGATATACTTTTAAATACGGAGCGGTCTTTTGTGTGCAAAGCAATGACCACTCTTAATAACCGTAGTACGGCGGTATTTTACATAGTGCAAATAGTTTTGCGTAATAGAAAGAGTTTTATCATTTGACATGTAAGCAAATCAACAACTCGAATCATCAGCCCAATCATTTTGCCAAATGTCGTTGCCCATGTGTGGTTGGTTAATAATCCGATCAAACTAGCCTGTTTGGTAAATGTTCGAAATGCTTTTGTAGGCTAAGATGGAGTGTATTAGATCTACCACTAACGTTTTGCATCACTTCACGTGGTTTTTGCGTCCCACACAAATTCATGAAGCCTTTTAGGTTTCAATTTTAAGCTGCGTCATACACTTTATTTACTCGATGAGCCTCTTTTTGCATATGCCGGTTTTTGGAAGTGTTTACCTATTTCTCATGTTTTGGTCCTAGGTTCTTGAACCTGCTTTGTTTCATAATTGAATACTGTTCTGTCTCACAATATTTATATGAACGGCTTGGAGTTCGTGATATTTCTTTTGCGAATTTCCCATAGAAACATGGAAGAAGTTGAGCATCCTTCCCAAAGGATAAAGCACAATGAACCACCGAAAAAGAAGATGCCACTTATTACAACCTATAACTCAGATGAAGAGGAGGATGACGACATTGATAATTTTGAAGATATGTCCCTGGTAGGCAAGGACGCTTTCATCAAGCCTGTTTTGTTTGTTACCTAATCTCTGTGGTGCTTTCATTCGCACTCGGGATATTATTCGACAGTTGGAGCGCAGCATGTGTTTTCAATTACGACCGGATTATGATCTATCTGTTTCACTCGCTGATTTGATCAAAAAGCCTTCTTTTTGTAGCTGTCCACCTTCCATCGACTGTCATTTTTTATGGCTTAACACCGGCGTATTAATCGGCTCATGTCGGGGAATGTAGTGATTTTCTATCCGCTGGTTTTGCTAGGCTACTGTGTTACTGTTTATCTGATTTGGAGTACCTTTGGTCCCTTGTAGCTTGCCGGACATTTGAACGATCATTTTCACACCTTCATAGAGCTTTCTATTCTTTCCTGGTTGACTTTCTGCAGAAGTTTCCATGGCTAGGTGCTTGAATTTTGCTTGATTTCTTTCTTTACCTTGAATTCTACAGCTTTCCATGCCAGTAATCATGGGTTGGATATGCGTTTTGAGTTGATGCGGTTTTCCTCTCTCGCGCTGTTAATTTTCATACAACCTCCAGGCTATTTTTGTCATTTATCAGCTATCTCATTTCCACTCTACTGATTCGATGTCGGTGTCATCCCTGCAGTCTTGCAACTCGTATGAGTATCACATCCTCATTCACCACCAAATCGTTGGAGTCTTTTTGGAAAGCGGATCTGTTTACTCCAATCTATGACCTTTTTTCTAATAAGGGCCAGCATGTAGAAGACTGCATACTTATCTGATGGGGTTTTTTTGTTATCCCCTGTTACAGGGTTTGTTCACTTAAACGAATTTTGACGGACAAAGGCGAAGGCTGAGTTATTTTCTTCCTGTGTCAATCATATACCAAGAGAAAACTGATGTAATAGTAAACTCTATTGAAATGAGGCGGTTTATGTAAGAGGGATCCCTATTGTCGTCGCCTCACCCTGGTTACTTGCTCTTGGGCCGCATGTTTGTTTTTTGGCTTTTTACGACAATGGGATAACCCTTTCTCTCATAATTTTCGCCATTGTCGCCATTTTGCACCTAGCTAGTTTTGCTAAACTCCCACTGCTACCCATAATAATATGGAGTGAGGAAAGTCGATCACATTTCCCATGTTGTGAGTCTGCATAATTTCAGTAGTCAACGTCAGCTGAAGGCATTTTAGGGCGGATAAGTAGGGTGCCGACTCATGTGTCTAGGTATGTGATTCGAATAGATACTGTTCTGTTGCTCTCGGTATTGTCCATAGTCGTTTCTCTGTTTCACTCTCCAAAAGGTAATCTATTTTGCCCGCCAGGAAAAAATGGTAATGTGGAGCGATGATAGTACATCGCAGTGGAAAAACTTTCTACTGCATTCGTAGAGTGCATTACACCAATTTCGAGGGTCAACTCGATTAGCCTATTTTAATTTTCTGCTTTAGCGATTCAGTTATTGGTATCTCTCTAGACCCACCATTACCCTCGGCTAGCGCATATCATACAGCAGCCCATGGGGACATTTGTCTGTAGCCAAATTCAGTAAAATGCCTAGTCTTGGCACTGCGTTTGAGAATAACAACTCTGTGGAGTTGTGTGCCACTGGAGCCATGGAGAAAGTGTCAACTCTTCATGCGTTTGATTGTAATGGAAGCGTTTAGTTCCTCCTACTCCTGTATTGTTTCGTTACTAGCCATTTTGCAGTCCTCGATGGATCACCACGAACCAACCCGTTTTTCGCTGTCTTCTCTATCGTTCTTAAGCGTGGTTTTCAGCCTTCAGAGCTTGATTTATTGTTCTTGTCGCAGTTACCTTACTCCCGTCATCTCTAAAGCCTTGAGATTTAATGATTTCAAAGTGCTAGGTCTATCAATTTACAGAAAGGCTCACGTGGATAGATGTTATTCAACTGCGTATCTTATTGTGCCCTGCAAAAATTGACTTCACTCGTGGGTGCTCAGGATTGGCCGCCCTAAATAAGTCTTCTGCCTTTTTAGTCGGAGACGCGAGCGGATATTGCGCCATTCCCGGCTTGCGATCTTGAGGTTATCGATCTGACCGACGAGTCCACACCACCGCCTTCCTCCGATTCCTCTTCCGACATTGACGAGTGCAACGAAAAAAAGGAGGAAAGGGAGAACGTAGCTGCTCTCATGTCAAAGTCTGGTCACATGAGCCTTTCCAAGGTGCTTAAAACTGTTGATCCTGTTTTAAGCCTTTGACTGGGACAGTATTTAAATGAGTGACTTGATATGAGAACAACAGGATCCTGGTGTCTTGAAGGGCTAACCTCATGCTGTCAAGGCAGCCTTGCTTCCAATTTTACCGCCCGCCTGCCAGATCTTGACATCGGTTCTCTGTGATCTGAAGACAGTATTAGGTCAAAAGTATTTCATGCTTAGCATAGAATTTAAGTTTTAGTCCAAACATCAAGTTTATCCCACAAATGGGGATTTTTGCTTGAACCATCGACCGGCATTCCGTAATGTTTTATGTAGGTTCACAGGCGAATCATATCTCCACACCAAATGCTTCCTTCTTTTTTTGCTGTTTTGAACATGCATGTATTGCTGCATTTGCGGCTTTGCCAGGAAACTGATTTAATTATATTTGCAGTTCGAAGAACTGTTGCCTGTAACATCTACGAGTTACAGTGGTTCTTCAATATTCAATGATCTACTAAATCGAACTTTCTTACATAATTCATCTCCTTCATAATGCTTGATTGCTATCAGTGCGGGATTTGGTGTTTGGAATGTCTCCTCCGTTAGGTGAAGGTACGCTTCCTTGCCTCTGATTAATGGATAGTGAAATTGTACCGCATAAGAACGGATTTTTTTGAAGCCTAGCATTAACCTACTACATAATGCCAAAAGTCGGGCTGGACAATGTATTCCCTCAGATTATATCAATAGGGCAGATCTCATTTAAAGGATCCATTCACCAGTTTTCACGCTTGGTCTATAGTCCGCTTAGCTCACGCATGTCAGGTTGGTTGGTGGCTCCCTTAAAAAGATTGGTATTTTTGTGCTTGAGAAGGCGCCGTATCCCACGTGAGACAGAACTGTGTTTAAACGACCACTGGTGACAACAGCATTGCAAAGTAGCGAGTGAATTCCAACAACTACGCTTGTATTAAAACTACCCGCGTTGCTTTGTGTGGCTTAATCAAGAAAGCAAATTAACGGAATGACCTCTTAACATGCGCTAAAAGGTGTGGATTATGGGAGGATGTGTTTGTCGTCCCAGGGTTTACTTTCCCGTTAGCGATTGCGTGTTCTACAGGCGAAGCCTTTGAGCACGAAATATCCGATTCCAATAAACAATTTCGATCTATTTCCTGACTTACCCCTGGGGCATGGCTCCCTAGCACTACACTCAAAGCTACTAACACCTGACGATTTGCGTCAGTGATGATCCCTGATTGGATGTGAAGAGGATTTAGCCTTTTTTATGCTATTTCTTTCTTTTAGTTAGTGAATTCAAACGCCTTTCAACAGCTCCGCCGAATGCACTCATCCTCCATCTTCGGGGAAAAAGAAAAGTGAGTTTTGAGGGAGTATAAAGATGGTCTTGAAATGTTCTGCTTTGTCTGTATTGTTTGGGTTATGCTTTATGACTTCCTCAACGTTCACTCGGTTACTTTGTCCATCATTAAAGCAGCTGAATTACTTGCTTTATGGATTATCTTCAGGAGTGCTTTTTTGCTAGTTATTTCCCGTTGCCTGCTTATCGTAATTTGGCGTCACTCTCACCCATCATTGCATCTGCTCTGCTTTGAAAACAGTAAGCTGCGTGATATGCCCTGGTTGATTGATGTAACCTCGGAATTTCTTCTGCCGCCTTTGTACACTGAATCCGTACCCATTTGCAGCCATTTGAGGTGATGGGGAGCAGAGTCTGCATTACGTTGAACTTTGTGTTCGGCCTTGGCCCTGAATGACACGGGCAAAGTGAGGTTTTAAATGGTGAAAATCGATGGAGTATCCCACTGGTACAATTTTTTAATTCCGCTCAGCAACTCACAGACACTGTGCATTCATGGGAGCGTAAAGTAGTTGAAAGGGTTCGCACGCCACACGAAGTACCCTTAAAGGTGCGTTTGAGTCTACTTTCCTCGAATATTCTTCTCTCCCTGATGCTTTTTGTCACGGAATTGTAAATGACACTGGTTGAACCGAATCTACAAGTGGTGCAAAATGGTTTACTTTCAAGGTATTTCGCAAACTGACCTTGAAGACTCGTGGTGAAACTTTATTTTTGCTTGCACAATCTGTATTTACTTTGTGGCATGCATTAAAGGCTGTCCATTTGGTGTGTTTGCAGCGGACGTCACTTTCACCGACGTTAGCTTGCGATTCCCTTCTCTAAGTCCGTCCATTTTCCTTTACTTTGATGCCATTGCCTATTTCGGTAACTCTGCCTAGGGGCGGTTTTACAGGCTGGCATTATCAAATTCTTATTCTTTTCCTATCAGACTTTGTGCGCTGTGATTATTGAGAAAGTGAGTTAAACCTTCCCCCTTAGCCGAAATGTTTTCTAAACCCTGGAGGATGAGTGTATTCAACGCAAGTTTATGTTTTTTGGTAGTTAGGTTCAATTTCCTTGTCTTTTTGAATGAAAATTGCCGCATTTTGACCAGAAATGTGCTATCTACCGAGATGTGAGTATTTTTAGTTGCATTTAGTAGTGAGGACTGTTCCGGGTGATTACGTGGATCCCAGGCGATACTCCAGTACTCTTGATGAAGTATCAAAGATTGCGTTTGCAGCTACCCTTGGGTTTTGATCTTAAAAACTTCACACCCGCTTACCTAGGTGCCGTAGTGCAACACAGATCTTGCAGTCATCTTTTGAACTTCTTCTTTGGTTTTCTGTGGGTTTCTGCTGTGAATTGCCAATGTGCCTTGATTAGCATATTGGCCAGAAACTTTCAAAAAAACTTCGAGGTTTCGTTTTCTTGTATCTCCACTTTGAATCACTCTGGAAAAAAAGCTTTTTCCCTTGTATTAGGTTGTCTCAACCGATTTTCCTTAAAGCAGCATGGACAAGTCCCGGCAATGGGGCAATTGTCATTTGACGAGACTTTTCAAAGCATCGGCGTACTCAAAGGACATTACTGAGATTAAGTACAAATTTGTTCCGAAGGTGCGACAAGCTTTTAATAAAATTGGCCTGGCTATTGCAAGTTTTGGAGCGTATTCTGAGATCCGAGGCGGCGGGATTGCGCACATGTCGAGGTATGCTTCAAACCTCCGATAATCTTGCTCCTTGCCTGTCTGCTGGCATATACCAAAGCCTGTCATACCTTTTGCTCTGATAATAGCTTGATATGGGCTATTTATTGTTAATTGGCTCCACTTTTTTAAGCTGCCAGCAGCGGAATGCACCAAAATTGTGGTGTAACGCTTGAAGGTGGCAAGCACACCTTACCAGAAACGTCTCAAACTTACAGAATGCTTGGCAGATTGCATATAGCGTGTGTGTGTCCTTAAAAGTTAACGATACTTTGAGGATGCAAAACAGAATAAACCATTGATAGCGGTGCATGCGTGGGTTATTTTTTAATTTCTCAGTACATTTCTCGCATGAGTCTCCGGGCTTTAGGTTGTTGTCTAAAGTGGCAGGACAAAGCGCTTAATTTTAAGTCCTCTCCGCTTTTTTCGTTCGATTCCAAGTTGTTCACAAAACTGTTTTGGATGAAGACCCAGGCGTTTGCCTGTTTCTGGATGTTGAAAGTCTCGTCCACGTCGCTTGCATTGGAAAGGTAGTCGCGCTATGTTCTCACATTAGATTGAACTCGGGGCCCATTAGTGACCCGCCCTCGAAATGGACGTTTGTTTTGTGTTCATTGAAGTTTATCACGGCATTCTTTAGCCCAATTTTGGTTATACTTCTCTTTCTTTATCATCGGGACATCGAGCGATGAAACGTTTCATTCACTATTTAAAGAATAAGTGCCTAATACCAATTCCTCCTCGAAAAACAGGGTGTTTGACGAGCTGTTAGACTGTACACACTGAATAATAAGTTTTGATCGAACTCCTTAAATCCTGTCTTTACCTTCAAGGGATGTAGTCGTGAGTTTGATACTACTAGATTTGCATGATTATGGATTCATCGTTTAATATCCTCGCTACGGTCTGATTTAGTCCAATTGATTGCCATCGCTTTGGTTGCCACAACCAGAAGATATTTCGTATGTGGCATGGTTATTGTGACCGGTCTTAAATTCCATCTCTCTCGATGTTTTCACACAGCGGGTTCTGTGACTGCCGTGCTATGGTTCAGATTCCTTCCACTTGAGGCTTTTGGTGAAAATTGAATTGACATTGATGATTTTAAAATGTGAAGAACAAGGGACTTGAAACGTGTACTCGCTGACAAATGCTACTTTTCTGTGCAAGTTCTCCCCATTACATGGCTCGTTTTTCAAGCTTTGAATGTGAAAGGCCGATCCCATGACCAGGTCGCATTTCTGAGAGGGTGTAGTAGCGGGGGAAATTAAGGCACCGCAATAGGAAATTAGCAATAACGTGGGCTTCCACAATCCTAGAGGGCTTTATGGGCCTCTGTCTCAAGATTTAGGATCTTTGGGATTAAACCGTGTGATTATCGTCGTAAATTTCACTAAATTGTTCTCATCTGTTTTTCTTCGAGTAGGCCAAAGCATTGAAGATGGTGTGCTTGCTAACCATACAAGTTTGCGGCGTTTCGTTCTAAGGGTCTACACCTTGTCTCCCTTCTTCCGGCAAATCAACTCATTGCTAGTAATTCCCTTGAGACCGTATGGCCAGCCTTGATCGTGTTAATTTCTGCACCGCCCTGATTGGTCAAACTTGTAGTGATTTGTGGCACGGAGCTTTGATTCATTCATGAGTTTTTTTAATGAAAGGTGTAAAATTAGGGATGCGTTTGACCGTCATTTTTGAATAACCATTCCGAACTTCACTGTATTCCTTTGCGGAATGAGCATTGAAAAGCACGCGCTTCTGCCGATCTAAATGAGGAGAGTTGGAAAGCATTCCGGGCGTTTTTAAATGACACAGGAGGTAGAATTTGGAATCTTAAATGACAGTAGAGACTCTTCTGCTTGCAATGTCTTCGTTTACTTTACAATACCATTGCATCCTAATAAAGTGTGGATCCAAGTATCTTTCTTTCTGGCTAGAATTAATAATTGTGTCTTCACTGAAGTCAAAAGAAATTACATTTCTGGGTCGGATATGTATCGTCTGCCGCCTAGCAGAAATGCATTGGTGAAGTACTAAGTACCTGCGAAGCTACGGAAGAGTGTCATAAATCAAGGCGTTGCAGTTCAATCTCCATAGGAATGCGTTTCGTTATGACCGCGTCTTTTTCAGCAACGTGTAGTCCTGGCCAGTAGTTGGACTTTCTGTGAGGCATTTTTTTTTGTGCTAAGACGATTCTAGTATATTTCCGCCAACTCTGGTGTGCTACCGGTATTGTTTTCGGTCGAAACTGCAAGTTAAGGGACCTATGTTCGTCGTTTCCTTTTTTTTTTTAAAATGTACAATCCATAGTTCTCTTCCGAAGTGCTCAAGTGCTGGATTTGCTCTTAAGAAGTGGACATCCTTGAGGTCGGGCAGTTGGGCGAATGATACGATCAGTTTTGCTCGTACGTGCACCTATTCTCATGGAGCTGATATAATTTGAACTAATTTGATATAATTAATTAGGGATCAAAATGTCTATTCCAACATCTGAATGTCACTTTAAGAAAGCCATCTGTTTTCTGGAAGGCCGCCTCGGTAGTAATGTATTAGATTCAATAAAAATCATGAAATCGCCCAAGTGAGTCCTCTATCCACTGTGATTGATGCGGCTTTTAGAGGGGTGGTAGTCCATTTTTTAAACTTCTATGGCCCTGTTCGTGTTGTTGTAGAGTGCCGCGCTCCTTTGTCATCTTTTTTCACGAGACCCTCAGCGCTGCAGGCAACCACTCTCCGCCCACGACGGCGATGACGGAACGCAGCTTCGGTGAGATAGTCGAGGATGTGATGGCTCAGTGGAAGCGCCTTTCGCCAGAAGAGCGTCGCGTAAGTTACTCTTCGTTTATCTCCTTTCCTCTTACCTATTCCTTTTATTTTTCACTGATCTTGCGCTCCCTGTTTCCCTTTACGTTCTTACTTTTCACTCGGCTACGTGTGTTAAGTGAAGATGTTGCCTAATAGCTTCCTGAGGATTGACCACATTCTTGGTTTCTTGCATTTTCACTCGAATGCTAAATAAGAGAAAGCCCTCGGGGCAGTTTGAGTTAAATTGATTACTGAAAACTCTCGCGTTTTCATGGTTTCGGTGGCCCTCAACACAAAAGCGAGTACTAGCCCATGTAGGGTGCATCATTGCGCGCTGGGGTTGACCGCTTTTGAAAGACATATTCGTGCGCCAAGCCCAATTTTTTCCACAAATAATGTCTGGCCTCTGTGGAGGAGCTTTTAGTTTCTCCGAAACGCTATAAATGCTCCAAACTTGAAGTCGGAAACACCATTGATGCATGTTTGCGAAAATAATCGTAAGGATTTTTCCTGTCTCAACTTGAAGTTGTTTCCTGTCTATCGTAAACGAATTGAGTCGATTAGGAGTCTGGTTCTCTCCCCCCCGTCTGTGGGTTGTGAAGACCTGGTGGGTGTGATTTTTAAAAGGGGTCCAGCAATATACCCACTAGTCGAATGTCATGGGCAAAATTTGTTTCGTTATCGGTTTCGATATTTTTGTACAGTTTGACCATCATGTAGGACGATATTCACGCGTGTCTTACAGGCGTCTCGGCTGATGGTTGGCTATTAAAACAATCCTTTGGGGTGTCTAATGAAGCAGTAGGAAGCCCTACAAGACCTAATTTGAGTAATTTCCCCACCTGAGTGTGTCAACTAATTATTCTGCTTGCTCATTGGAAGAAGGGCAATAAGGTTAGGGATGATACGGGTAGTGACAACAAAAGTCAAACTCCTGGTAAATATTTGTAGCCTGTTGGCCCTGGCCAACGCATCTAAGTGTTTATATTGACTGGAAATCGGCTAATTTGAAAATCATTTATCTAAATGAGGCAGGTGATGCCGTTGTTTGATGCAGCGTACCGAGGTAATGTCGTGACCATGGTCTCTCTGGCCAAGGTCAAAGTACAGGAGCTCTCCCATTTACGTGTGAAGTTTAACCTATGTCTAGGAATTGGTGACTGATCCCGTGACTAGAAAAGCGTATTCCTGTAATCAGGGGATTTGGGATATGTCTGGTTCAAGCGTCACGCTTGCAGGATGGCATTGTGGTTGTACCTGGAGTGATGCCAACTTTTTGGTTGGCGCTCCACTGCCCTCACCACTCATCAAAGTGGACTTTCTCAAGCCTATCTCGTCACGAAATTCAGCGGTCTCAATCGAGGTCCAAGTTATCTCGCAGTCGTGCTCATGAAATTACAACTTGAGTCGCTTCAAGGTTATCTCGATTTCTCAAACACCAGGTTTAAAAGCTCTCAATTAAACAGATCGGTGAAGATATCACTTTAAATAGAACATTTTTCTTCAAGTATATGCCTTGATATTGCTTCATTGGCTACTCTTCCCCCCCAAGCTTATACAGGTTTTGGTAGATCCAGGACTGTCGTGAGCAGAGTTTGTACTGTCTGTAAGGGTCCAGCAGACAACACTCTTCAAAGTTGTTTCCAGTGAAGTGAGTTTATGGTTAATGTAGGTTCTCTCCCTGTGATTGTAACTGAGTCAGAATTGTAACTAAAAATAAGAATTTATGCCTACGAATTAAAGTGTTCATGATTTAATCTGAGATGCTCTCTTAGGGTCGCATATTTGTTGGGTTGTTCCATTTGAGGTGCAAATACACGTGTCCATTGTCGTAACCTTCGTTGTCACCTAGTAGTAGCGTGTTTTCATGTTTTGTTTGAATAAGAGCCCTTGATTCTATATTCCCCCCATTGAAAGCGTTCTCGCTGAAGGCAAGGTACCTCCTAGTTGACTGTCATCCCAACCGATATTCCAAAAGTATGCCCCCAGATGATTGTGCCACAAATTCCACGACTTAGAGCCGATCAAGCACTAAATCTGCACCCCAATTGCCCATCCTTCAGCGAACTTTAGCATCGGTGAATTTTGTTCTCGAAATGAAATTGTGTTCTTGTGAGTCATTATCAACCTCCCATAGCTGTACATGACCGTTCCTTACCCCAACCGTTAGCCCTGCACTACCTCCTTTTAAACCAGTGGCACGACCAGAAAAAGGTCATGGGTCCAAAGCTCATTCCTCCAGGAAGGAAAATGCCGAATTTAGTTATCTAGCTCTAGCAACCCGCCTCCGGGACCCCACCATCACTACGATGATCTCCTCTCCGTCAGTATGCTTTGACCATTCCTATCAGACTGGGCATTGTATGTTAAAGCATAGTTTCTGAGAAGTTGGAGTATTGTCCTATGATTTAAAGAAGTTTCCCTTCTTCATTGTGCGCATTTTTTACAGGTCTATCGGAAACGAGCTCTGCACTCGAAGGCTTCCTACGTTCAGCATTTGCTTGACCACCGTACCAAGCTTCGCACAGTGGTAAGGCGTCCTAGTTTTGTTGCCTTTTCGTTGCTTTTGCTTTCCTTGTTTGAGTTTTATCCGAAACTCACCAGAGGTGGAATTGTTGCAATAGGCAGTTATTTATAACTACAATACAGTAAACATGCGATTTTCGACATTGTCATCGGTCTTCGGTTCTCTCACGCTACGGCTTCACCAAACTTGGGGCGAAGAATCGCGGTCGCCTCTCATATCTCCAAAATCTACCATCTCATCATATAAGTAGATTTGTTTTTTTTGCCGAAAGTAGGTCTACTTCCAGTAGTCATTTCAAGTAGTCGGATTGGGAGCTGAAGACTGCAAGGCTGCCCCTGATTGTTCCACCATACCTTTATGGCAAATTCGGTTTGAACTGGTTTGTTTGCCCTTAAGGTTTTCTCAGAACTGTTTTTTTTTCTCTTTGGTCATTTGAAACAAACATTTTAGCTGCTACAGGGCTGTACGTAATGATTAATTGGTGACCCAGATAGTGTTATCACCTTTTTGAAGCAATTCTCTCTTCCTCATGTCTATTTGCTGGGCATTTTGGAATCGAAACGAAAGTGGCAAGTCCCTTTCTTCTTTGGTACTTCTTCGTCTTATAAGAATAGGAAGGGTGTCCCTTGCTCCTGGCAGTGATTTTATCAATCGTAATGGCTTGTTTCTTGCTCACCGGAATGGTGATTGGTGAGTGTCTTGGTTTTGGTAATTTGAAGTTGTTCACGCATTACCATTTGTGGACGAATGTTCTACTATGCAATTCTTTGATTAATTGTGCAATGTTTTGTTTGGCTTTCGCTGACGCTTTGGGCTTTGTTGGTTAGCAGGACTTGCGGGCTGTGCTACTAGCTCCTTTCCCTTCAAGTCCTTCGGTATTTTGGCAAGCGTATTCTGCCTAGGTATTACGTCCTCTTTTATCGTCAGGAATGATTCAGGGTGTTGCATTTGTAGCGAAATTTATCTGATATTGTCTCATGAACACCCATTCCTCTAGAATGTCTTTAATCTTTAGAGGTAACCTTCAATCGCACCACTTTCCTATACTGAAGAACCGAAGAACGGCACTTAGCCTCGTAGTAATGTAATACTAATGGCATGCCTTACGGTCGCCAAGCTTTTGTGATTATCGCATCGTCCCCGTCGAGGATTCAAACCATATGGGTGAAGAGTTTCGGTGTGGGAAGGAATGGTGATGTAACGCCCTAAGTACTTCATAAAGGTGGCAGAACTTGATATGCATTGCTGACAAACACAAGGGCTATGGAATTGCAATAGCACGGTCCAGATTTTGTTTTGCCCAGCAAGAGCTCAAAGACGCAGCTTTGGATGCCTGTGGAATCGGACGAATAATCTAAGTGCTGTGCTACTTTTGAAATGTTCAGCATTGAGAAGGAGCCACAAATCCTTCATTCCGCACTTTCAGTTGCACCCTTTGTTGCGATTGAAATCTTGGTTTCTTGTTAGCAACGACGAAATCTTTCCGTTATTTCGGAGCCGTTTATATTGCCCTCTTCAATTGATGCAAACTGCCCTTTTGGGTTTTGCTTATATAACTTCTGTGTGTCACTTGCAGACAGTGATCCTCGAAGCAGACGTCACTCACGTGTAAGCACTTGGCTTACAAATTACTCCACTCGTCATAATTATTTTAATGGTACCACTTGAGGCCGTGTGGAAAGCCATCGCTATGTGCGACTCCACTGTTTGTGATGTGCAGTGGTAGTGGCCCAAACTATTCCTTTTTGAAAATGAAATCGGTCTCAAGGCAGTTAAGACTTTGCTTTTCAGTATTCTTTTCAACATCCGCTGCCGTGGCATTATGAGTACTCTACTCGTAGTCGCTTCCGAATTATTGGTGCATTGCTGAACGCTTTCCGTGTCCGCTTCCGACGAAGAAGTCCCTAATTTTACCGATCCAAATGCTTCTTGTCCGAGCTGTTGATTATAGTGTATGAATTAGTTGCGGCGAACTCAGTTGAATCACCCATCTCTGACCAGTAAATTACCGTTCCCATTCTTGTAACCTTTCAGACGAAGGTAAACAGGCAATGTCCACTCAACCGGTGGCTCTCTTTCCTAATGAACGTGGAGATGATGCTGTTTGTAGTGCTTCGTGCTGCGACTGGGAGGCAAAATACGTTTACCTTCCTTTAGGCCTTGCGATAGGGAGCGCGTAATGGACCCTTTGTGTGCTGAAATTTACTTTTTTTTGTGCCAACAAAAAAACAAACAAACGCGGGATTTGTAATTCCAAATAACTTGCTTATCTTCCAACTATCTCTGCGGAAGTAAAATCTATCTAGCTTTCCAGGTGGTCCACCACCAATACTATTGGTGGATAACAGCGACAGCAAACTCTGCCATCGCCATTTCACTCGTAACTGAAAGAAGGCGAACCCTCCATTTTTACTTGGCCAACCTTGTAGACCTCTCAGAATGCTCCCCGGTGTACCAATCCACCCTGCCAGCAGCCTGTCGTGTTTGACTCACGTTGGAATTTGGAATACTGCTCCACGGCCTGTCTCGTGGCCAATTGCAAGACATCTTTCAAGGCGTGGCTCGGGTCCAGGCCTCATCGCGTCGACGCTCAAATTCCTATCCTCCAGTCCCCTCTGTCTGTCGCTGTGACGACGGTGGCAGACCACGTCAAGGTCAATGCCGTAGGTTCCGCTCTCATTCTTTTTTTTTACCCAGTAGCTTTGTCTAAACCACACGTACTGCGTGTATGCGCGTTTCACTGCTCGTCCCCTTGACTTGTGTCCGAGACAGGGGTCTTTTTGAACATGTTAGTCGCCGTCCGCACTACAGTCCGTGTCATGTTTGAATTCATATGATTGGATCCTGAGTGCAATGCGTCAGACTATCTAGCTTCAAAACGCTACCACGGGATCCAGGGCGTCAACGATAAGTAGCAAACTTTGATCAATTTAACTGATGCCCAAAGCCAAAAATACAGTTGTCCTCAGATTGGGCATATTGTTAATTTATTTTGCTTCAAATTCCGTCAATCTGCAATAACTGGCAATTTTTGGAGTTAACGCAGGCAGGCATGTAGAAGTATATGTGGGAGTCGGGGTGTTACTTGTATGTTACACTCTGCTAACGAATTTATGGTAGTGATGTTTTCATTGAATTTGTTATTTTCGCTTCAACAAATTAAAAAATTGAGTCTTGACAACCTTTTTCCTGGTGGAAACTGGCCGTATCCTTCCGCTGGTCTGCTACTTCATGTGCTTAGACGGGGCTGGACGAAAAGACGTTTGACGATTTTGTTGACGTATTGGACTTAATGAAGTGATCATATTTTTATTTATAAAGTGTGGTTTTAAACAAGACGTTGCTCTCGTGAACCTGAAAGTAGCTTCAGATTGGGGTTCTGCTGCATTCCTTTGGGGCATGCATTGTCAGCATCTCAAATATTCTTTCCATACCTGTCTTTTTGGAAACTGTGCTATTGCTTGAGGTATGAAATACAATAAAAGAGGTGGATGTATTAACAAGCGGTAACTTTTTGCTTTATCGGAAACATGGCGCTGTTATTAGTTGGCAATAGCTGCGAGAATTTCAGTGGTCGAGTAAATCGTTAAATGGAGGCATTCCTCCTTTGGATACGATTATAGTTTTCTGGTCAAATATATTCCCTTTTTTGGGTCGTCAGAGCTATCAATCCGCTCGATTACCTTCGTAATTCAATTATTGTGGTATTTGTTTCATCTTAGAATGGAGATCCGTCTGCTGAGAAAGAGCCTCCTCCCAACCCAGCGACCCCAAGTGATGAGAATTATAGTAAGCCTATCGATTCAATGAATGTGGCGGCAGGTGAAGGCGATCAAAGCAGATTCCGGGGCAATCTGTTCGATCGCATCCAGACTCAGTCTCTGGCGTCGTCAAGCCGTCCAAATGGCGATAGCCAGTCCTACAATGAGTGTCCATAAACGTGGAGGTGGTGTCAGACGTTTATTTTTGCACGAGTTCTGGATGTTTGTGTAAAACTGTAAAATATTTGTTTTGTTTGAATCATTCAATAGCAGTACGTTATTTGCGCGCTGCTGTCGTTTGCTTTTGACATGCGGAGGGTCTTGGAGCTGTTAGCGCCTACGGGTGTGGGGCGCGTTTTATCACCCAAAAGATATTTTGCAGAAGAAATAAATGTACATCAAAATGAAGTACTTCTATTACTTTTCGTCAATGCTACATTAGAAGAAGGTGGCAGGCCTTGTTGGTGGGTACGCAATGCAGCGACACGGCCAAGGGCTACTATCGCCGGCCATAGCCTATGTTGATGAAGTTTTCCTGGGTGGCGGAATTAAAGATCGCATATCAAAGTTAGCCCTCTTAAGTGTTTGATTCTGTTTAGATGTTCCCTCCCAAAAATAGGTGCAATGGATATTTGCAGTGCGACATTCTTGCAAAGTCAGTATTGCATAGTCTGTAATCCTTTAACAATTAAAATGGTTCAAAGCAAAGAAAGCGACTCCAACGATGACGCAGTGCAGGATTCTTTTTCGTGGCGTTATGCTTATCACGACAAGTTACAAACATGCATCCTTCGTGGTGTTCAGACCCTGCAGGTTGGATCAATAACTTTACTGTTAATATTAAGTTCTTATAGAGACAAGAAGTCTCAGAAATATTTGTTGATCCTTTCGCTGATGCAGAGACGGCAGCGGAAATAGCCTACCTCGCTGCTTTTTCATTTGACGAGTTCAAGATTCCAAAATCTCGTGTCAACCAACCCCCAATCTCCTGTTTTACCGCTCACTTAGATAACGATCCAGATGGGTTTCAGACACGTAGGAAGTGAGTGTGGAGTAGTCTTCCTATCGTCTTACCCTAGTCTCCTAGCTGCATGGAATCGGGGACAGATTCTTGCAAAAGCACAGAATCAAGCAAGGCGATGGATGGAGATGCCGGCAAATTTGTTTCCCCCGGAGGTCTTTGCTCACGAGATTGGAGAGGCTTTTTCCACTGCTCTGAAATCTTCGGCAGGTGATGCATCTCTAACTCTGGCGATTCATGACAGGGCGTGGATTGAGCAACAGGGCATGGGTGGGGTTCTAGGTGTTGCCAGGGGTTCAGCTCGGCCTCCATATTTTGTGGAAATTAATTTTATGGTGAGTCGATGAGTCTGCATACCTAGTCACCCGAGTTTTGTTCTGCCAGTTTCAAGTTACTAAAGGCTTTCTTCTGGGTATTGGGTTGTTACTATGTGCGCTTCTTAAACCTGCTTTGCGTTTATTATTTTTGCATTCATTTTTTAATAGAATGGTGGATTTCGCTTTTTTGCTCAGGGTGTTTGAATTTCGCCCCAACCTTATTCAATTACTCATTATGTATTTTTGTGATCAAATGTACCCATTCTGCTGTTTTCTTTATGGTAGTCAATTTGGTAATAACATGGAGTCATTAAAATAGCTAATTTATTGGCCACCTCCTTATGTTTTGTTATGTTTCGTTTCGTGTTTTGGAATGTAAATTCGAATTTGGTCATACCGTCGTTCGGTTTGCCTCTTGAGATCGCTCCCTGATATCAAATTCCAATAAACAAAATCCTCGTTGAAACGTATGATCACTAATGCTAAGCTCATCAGATCAACCGTTTTTATTTTTCTTTAATACCGTACTGCTAGGTCATTATCGTCTCCTCGAATCTAGTCAAAAGTTGAAACTTATCCTTTGCTACTGCAATTTTAGACGCGCGTTGTTAATAATTATGAGTTGGTAATTCATTCCAGACAATGGAACGCATGAGATGTGTAGGGTCATTGTAAAAGCTTGACAGCTACTTGAGGTAATGCGCAAAAAGTTTGGTCTACCTTGCTGATTTCCACGTCCACTTGGAATCATAGAAGATGACGACATGCTGCCGTCGTCATTCATGATCTCATTGTCGCGAACCTCCCATTTTGCGATTTTGCTTAACTCCAAAATCTTTTTGCCTCACTTGCCTTTTCTTCCCTTGTGTTTCCCTTTTGTACTGCCAGCTTTTTTGATTGAACACTATAGTTCGTCATTATTTGCTCTGATAAGTACCACTGAGCGCCTAAATTATCTCCCTTCAAGTTAGCTTCTGCTGATTGTCTCTTCTAGTCGCAATCCCCTTTCTTCAGCACTTCTTCAAATCGGTGGGTTGTCGCTATCACTTGTTCGGTACTAGCTCAAGAAAACGTGCTCTTTTTGCTCTTAATGGTGCATCCTTTTCACTGTTAAATGTGTAGTTTTCCCTTTGTGCTAAGAATTTCCTCAATCTATTTTTATTCCCAGTGATGAAATCGATGGTTTAACCAACACTCAGTGCTAGATTTCAGCCCATTGAGTCTGAGCCCTCGGTCTTCAATGAAGAGCATATTTATCAACGCGTTGTTTATCCCTCCCCCTCCCTCCCTTTCCTGCTGACGTGGTCAATTTGAATTCAGGGTCAGGTTAGATACGAACTGGTGTGGATCGTTGTTCCCAGTTTTTTTGAACGTTTTCCATCTAGTAATGCTTGAATAATGCAGCTGGTAGTTTATTGGTCGAATAAATGAATCCGGGTTTCTGACCCACTTTCCTTTCCCATGGGCGGTTTCTGTCTTACTGATTAATCGCCATCACTTGGACTCACTTGGAGTGTTTTAATTTCTTAAGAGGCGAGTGTTACCCCTCTAATCCTTTCTCTCTATTTACACGCTTTGCACTGCTTTGAATTTTCGTCGCTAGCATCACCACTTGTTCGTTTTCACGTCTCACTCGTAGCCGGCTGCTTGGTCGTAATCTGCCTCCTTTATTTTCGTCCGACCCGTAGGTCAACACAAGCAGCACCTGACCAGGCGCCACTCGTATTCCCATTATTCATGCTCACCTCATCTGTTATCTTCGTTGATCACTGTTCTTTTTGTTTAGGGTGATACCTCACGTCCCAATGACCATATCGCTTTAGTGGGTAAGGGTGTGACGTTCGATGCCGGGGGCATCTCCATCAAACCCTCCGCAGGAATGGGGGACATGCGTGCTGATATGGGTAAGCCTCCTCCGCTCTCTTTCAAATCGTCTCAGTTGAAATATTATGGGGTCTCGTGTCACTCAAATCAAAGACTTACTATCACTTTTCCTTGTAAGTTGTCACTTCTCAACTTACAACCTTTTTAGTTTTGTGAAACCACTGGTGTTTTGAGGTTCGTAGTTTCTTATGGTACTTTTTAGTTCCTAGTGTTCGGGCTATGTATAAGCTGTCAAGCCAAGAGAACTGAAGGGCTAGGCTTCTTTAATACGTTCCTCACACGTGTCTGACTTCTGTCTTTATTTGTTTATTGTCTATTCAACAAGAAATTTAACCATACTTGAATAATTAGCGCGTTAAGCAGAGGATCTAGTGGAAATGCATTGAGACTGTCACAGACCATAAGTTATTCTGATTGCTGTCCTAAGTGTTTCTGGAATGTTTTTTAGTGTCATAGCGAGTAGGTGCACTTTGTAGCGCCCCGAGCACCCCTAAAAACGGAGAGAAAGCTTGGTGTAGGTCAGAACACTTGTATTCTAGACGGAAAAGAAGGGTACTGCTGGCATGGTCGGCAGGCTGGCCCACGCAGCTAGCTTCAAGGTGGCCACCACTAGTGTGTGGGGCCACAACCAACAATCCAAACCAGCAAAAACACTACACACTTTACTCTCATACGTCATTTCACCACAAGGTTTTGAGTTGAGATAATAAAAGCGTTTGTAGAGTATCTTTGTACGTTTCGCAAGTTTGGATGAAAATTGCTTTTAATACACAATGATCCTATTACCATAGAAATAATGAGCTATAGGCAGTGACTGAATCGTAAGAGTTTGAAAAGAACTTTTTCACAGGATTAATCGGCTTTTTGGTGCTTGGAATAACAACTCTACAGATGAATGTTTTTAAATGAGGGATAGTTTTTTTTGCAAATAAGTCACCTTGGGCCACCTTTCTTACAGTTTCCATAAGTGCTGCTTCTTATGCGGCCCCCTTCAATGTATCGGATGGATTTATGCAACTAAGCTCTTGGGACCAACGTCAAATGTGCTACAGTGTAACTACGACAAGGCGTCCGTCAAAAGACGGGAGCTTTCTTAGATTTACAGTCTTATTAAGTTGTGTTGGCTCCGTTATTCGCTTTGTAGGAGGAGCAGCAGTGATCGCCTCGGTGGTTACGGGTCTGATGCAGCTCCAAACGCCAATTAATATTCGGGCATATCTACCCTTGGTGGAAAATATGCCTGATGGAAACGCCATTCGTCCGGGCGATATCATCCGAATGGCCAACGGGACCACAGTTCAGGTACGATTTGACCATTTATTTTCAAAATCAGTCCTGAGGTCGTTGCCATAGGTGCGAGTTGGAATCAGGGAAGAATTGGGAGGGGGGACTCGGTGTAGCTGTAAGTAGGAGGCGTTCGTCACTAATCCAGCAGTCGAAACACACGAGACTTGGGGCCTTCAATTCTCCTAATCGGTCGCATCACTGTCGTTCGATCCATATCCATTTGATTTCCGAGGGACTCCTTATGTAACAACTCCACTGGCTGTCACTCACAAATTAGGAATAGATCATCTAGAATGAACATTCCGCTGGAAAAGAAACCCACAAGGCATGGGCCGTAATGGAATGCAATCGAATGTTGCTGCTCCGGGAAGTTAATTATGAATGACCTCTGAGGCCCATGAAAAATAACCTTCGCGATGACCCTGAGTGGGGGGAGTGATTGTTTTATTGGTTTACCATAGAATCAGCACTTGAACCGCCAAAATATCTTATTAAACTGCTATTCAAATACTAGTATGCCCCTTTCCCTCTATCTACTTTATTGTTTTAAATAGTCACTTTGTTAGCGATGCATGATGTAATGCGATCACCCAGCATCGAATGATGTAGGCCAATTGCCGTAAGTGTGGTGCCAACAGCTGGTTAGGAAATTGGCGGTGGCATCGCCCCAATAAATTGGACAGCTAACTCATGCAAGTAATTTCAAAAGAATGGAAGGAAATCACCTATTGTGCGATGGTTAATGGAATGGAGTCAGTTACGTGTGAAAGAATGGAAGCAGGCCGGCTTGGTAGGCCGGTCAAATGGATTAGTAACAAAACCTTGAATTCCGTGCGACAATTAAAATTTTCCACAGGTGTAATGCCAAATTTTCCCCTTCTATAATGTCCGGGAGGGGTAGTCAAGTCATGATGGAGTTTGGTGAAAACCATCTGCCAAGAGTTGGAAATACTTGCTCCCCAATGCAAATCTCTAGGTGTTGCATTTACACGCTTATGTTATCTTTTGACTAGTGTCTGTTGGGAGATTTCGGCGTGAATCAGTCTGTTAATACAGCTAAATCATCTCGGTGCAGTCTGGTTCATGTAACCTATATTTATATCAAATGTATGTTAGAATTGGGTAGTTGAATTTACGGCTCCTACGGGGCAACGTATCTCCTGCTAGTTTTCGTCACCGACTGCACTTCGACAAAGTTTTCAGAATCGCACCTTTCACATGTTGGCCGAATGTTCACATGAATATCCGCCGTGGTTGAGTTGAAATTTAAAGCACTGCGGCCTGGGGTTTCATCAGTCCTGAGCGTTGCGGGTCACGCGACCGCAACTTGCCCTTTTCATGGCAGTTTGACTTAATGCATCACGCCGCTGTACTAACACACCATCAGTTAGTCGACGCCTTCATTGACGGTGTCTGGGAGGGCCACGGCGGGTAATATTCGCTTGTTGTTTGCTATTGTGCATAGTAATATCAAGGTGACAGTTTTTTAAACAGAAGTTCATGTCTCATTGTTGCTTTTACACCCCTTGTTACACCTTCAAGCTTCACATGACTTTAGGTAGACAACACCGATGCCGAGGGTCGCCTAATTCTTGCAGACGCCCTACACTATGCTCAGTCTCGAAACCCACTCTTCATACTGGACGCAGCGACTTTGACAGGTGCAATTTCCATCTCTCTGGGTAACCAGTACACCGGTCTTTTCTGCAATCGCGCTGTCCAACAACGTCACATATCAAATATTTGGCCTCCTGCAGACAAGAACTCCGTCGTCTCTGACACTACCTCATCCGCTGTTAACACTCCCACAATTATAGGGTTGCTGAATCGCTGTGGGCGGGTGAAGAACGACTCGTTTTGGCACATGCCTACTCTCTACTTTAAGCAGCTGAGAGAGAGCTCCAGCGGCGCCGACATCGCAAACATCACCAGTGGTGCGTACGCCCGACTTGGAGGGTCGGGGTCTGCTTCAGCCTTTCTTCAAGTGCGTAACTCTCATATCACTCCAACCTTCAATCAATTCATTGCCTCTATTGTCCACTGACGCTCAGCCACAAACTCGCCAAGGATAATGTGAATAATATGTGATTTCCATTTATATATACTTTCCATTGTTCGAGGTGGCTAACATTGTTAATCACTTGAATCCCAGGTCTGCCGGATTGGACTTAACAGATCTGTCCAAATTAGAGTGCTTTGTTGTGCCTTCATTAGCAGCCCACATTTCTCATTATGCGACAAACATCACATGACACGCCGAAGGCGCCCTTCCAGTCACGTTGTTAGATAATCACTATGGTTATCTGCTTTTTCAGTTCCCTCATATGAGTCACCTGTGTGAGAGTTTTTTCCTGTCTTGTCTCATGGCTTAGAATTATCTTATCAGTTCAAAGCAATCTGGTTGGACTCTTGCCTTTTCCGGGTGGATTTCAATTAGTTGCTTTTTTGCTCCTTAACACCTTTTACATGTTGCCCATAATAAGGGATCAAAATAGGCTTATTGCAACCAAAGCTGGCGTGCTGCATTCCCATCCCCACACTTATTAGTGGAAACTTGAGAAGTTGATCATTTCTGGCTTTATCTACTCATGTTTCACCTGCACTGCAGTTGGATGCGTTTGGAAATTTGTTGACATTCTAGGCAGTCAGAACAAATCCTTCCTGTTTCCCAACGTTTTTGACAAGTTGATTTGTGTAACAGTGCGTGAATGTAAGTTTTGTTTTTGATCAATCAGTGGAACGTCTCTACCGTTTATGAAAGTCAGAAGGACACTTGAAGTCAGCCCGGCTGATTCTGTGCTTCCCCTAGCTTAGGTTGTCAGTATTCTTTTCTCCAAAAGTCACTAGGAGCAAGAGATGCGTTGGGACCGCTTGAATCCTTTAAAATTATTTGATTATTTAGTAAAAACAAAGACCCTTTCTCTGTTAGAACGATGCCCTGTGGACCGTTTCAACCGTGGATTACAGTTCATCTTATGCACTCTCTCCAATCTTGCATTTGAGTCGCAATTCTTACGGCCTCGAAGTCCATACTGTCTAGAAGTTGTTATTTTTGTTGAGCTTGGAGTCTAGTAAAAATTTTTTCCGTCTAAAATTACGCATTTTTTGAAGGAAATGCACTTCTCGTTCTGTACTTATCTGACTGAGGTCAGAAGTGACACTGCAAGCAGGGATGTACGTGACCTACTTTACGAATTGTCGGGCTATTTCGCTAATGGCTATTGCTATTTGGAAATGATTTGTGGGCTCTGTACCTCCCTTTGTTTGTTCAAGAATTACCGGTGTTGATCATCTTTTGGATTTGATGATAACACAGCTCGGCGAGTAACAACTGGCGAACACTTGTCGATCAAGGGGGATGCTTTTTGATCCTCCATTCTCCCCATTTTCCATCTTCATCAGTCGGTCGATTGCTCATCCCAGTTTGACAAGGACGACCTTTTACTGTCAGTTTACCGATTCAACCTACTGAAATCGATGGCCAACCTTTGTCAAATAGTTTTTAACGTTTTCTCAACCAAAGTTAAAGGCTATTTTCATACCGTAGACTTTATTCATTACCTATTAATTGATGGACATTGCACGAGTTGTTTCTCACCTACCTTCTTTCTGCAGAACTTTGTAAACACTCGCATTCCCTTCGTGCACTTGGATATTGCCGGGGTGATGAAAACCGTCGGCGATGATTCAGGCATGCGTCGAGGCATGACAGGTGCGTCTGTGTGCCCGCGATCCCGAGGGTATTTTGTTTTGTTTTATGCGTTAAAGCATGATAACTGTATCTCTTCGAGAGTGCTGTGTACAACCTTGCTCCCACGAGAAGTTCTGCTTACAATCCCAATTTCCATTGGTAGAACTATGTCTTTTTTTATCAAAACTCTTTTCCTCTCGTGAATACATCCGACCCAAAAGAAGGAGCTTGGCCTTTAGCGCTATCGAATTCCCGCTCGAAATTGGAGTGTTTTGAGTTTTTTTCATATTGTCTCATGAGTTAAACATTTGAGCGAGTTTTTTGACCCTCTAAGGTCCTAAAAGGAGTAGGTGATCCTATACAAACAATGCCTTAAAAGGGGGTTTCAACTGATTCACCAACCGGGACGTTAAGGCACGACGAGTTCAATGAATATCGCCCCTTCGGTTTCAGTTATGTGACTTAGCCCATGAGGCCTTTTCCCTTCCTCTAGTTCGAATCTTCATGTGCAAAGCTTTTTGGGTGTATATGGTTGTTTTTTTTGAGGCTACCTCATTTTTCCTCTCGTTTTTGCCATTGATGGAGCTCTGCCTCTTGTAGCGCATTGTTTCCCCTACTAAAACTCGAGTTCTATGCTTTTGTGGGTGAGAATTCGAGGCGCAGGCCTCGCGAAATTCAATGTCCAGACGACTTCGATCCCTTTTACAAGAAGAAATTACAGATATCGTATCCAAGCCTAAGCATAATTATTTACCAAATCTTGCTAGGTGATCATAGAATTAACCGTGATTTTATCTTTGACGATAGCTATACCAGCCAAAACTGCGCAGTTCACGGGGCCATAAATGACGTGACTTTGTGCTCAAACTCACCTGATAAGGCGTCGTCTATACTCTTTATTCAGTGATAATTGAATGTGACATAACACGTTTTGAGGAGATGAGGTTGTCTGGCCTTTGAAAAGCAGGGCAGTTTTGGTTGTTTGCTTGTTTGTCTAGCCCTTTATTTGACAGCTGTCAAAGAATTGCGAAATTATTTTATTTAGACTACAGTGAGCATTTACCACCAATTTCCTTTGTTGCGTTATTTATGTAGTGCAGAAATGTCATTGCATCACTGGTTTTCCCTTGATTCCACCGGAGTTATCTTCGGGAATTTTAGTGAGTAGATCAGTTTTGACAGCTTTATTATCATCACTAGCTCCTACTCTTCGCCCTCCAAGTTGAAGACAATGAGCTAGAAGCTTGTTCCACGAAGTGTGTGGCTTTTGTAACTGCGTTAAGGCGCAAGGTTACTCTTTGCTAACAACTGAAACCCAGAACGGTGTTGTTCGTCTATCGTGTTACTTCCGTACAACGTGGGCGGAGTCGCTGATACTGTGTTCTTTGACATTTTATAGGGCGACCCACCCGCTCTCTAATCCACTTCTTCGACCGGCTTGCACGCTACGGATGTGCTAAGGACAGTGACAAGGAAGAGGGCGTCTAATTAGGTTGGGTATTTTTGTCCCTCTGCTCCGTCCACATTGCCTTCTTTTGATATAACCAACTTTTGCATAGCTTTCATTTCTCTCCGTGTGTGTACTGTAAACTCAATTCCTCAGGAATGTGAAGACATTTGAGCATGAGACCTTTACCTTGGTGATGTCTCCCCCTTGACTTTTGGTAGGTAAAGGCGACTGGGTTTTGGTGAGGATTTGGAAATACCGGTTGAATGGGTCGAGAATTTTACGCAGGGAATGTGTACTTCTGAGTTTTCCTGCAGAGTTCAGTTGAACCTCCCTGTAATGACCGCCCATCAAAGAGGTACTGGTAGGGCTAGTGCCACCCCCTCCTGTCGGATGGACATGGGTCAGAGAAACGACTCTGGTGAATGTTTGAAACTTCCGATAAATCAAGCGGAAGTTTATTTTTGCAAGCACCCTCAGCAGGTATAGGTTCGGGGCTGAGCAATTGCTCAAAAGCTCCATCCTGTCCGTTTGTGGAGATCAAGCATACATCCAACACCTTTCCCCTACTGAAACTGCTCAAACAAGTGTGGAAGTGGTTGATTTCAACTGTATCAACTGCAGCAAAAGAAATCTGACTGCTTTGGCAAGGGTGCATCTCAGTGTCATGCTTACTCTGTTGTGCACAAGTTGGCTTATGGCTCTGTTCGCAAGGTGACAGTATATTAGGACAAATTGATGTGACTGCTTGAAATTGGTTTATTCAAAATAGCATAATCAATATTATGGGAACAGAACTACGGTTGTTAACCGCAAAACACTTCATATTGATTGGTTCCTTTTCAAAAGCGACTCCAGCAGGTAAGCCATTACCTTTAAAGGGAAGGGAACAGGAATTTCGGTGATCTGCAAACAGGAATGGACAGTTATGGATAGTGGCAAGCAGTGAGATTGGTGATGGACCTCCAAACGTCCCCGAAGCCATCTATGGACGGATGAAGAGCCCCAACACATCCCTGAAGGCACAATACCCAGAAGGGATGTGGGTCGTTGGGGGTTGGTACAATGGTCCATATGCCTACCTCCCAGTGGGACCTTAAAGTGCGGAGCTAAACAACAAACCAAAACATGGGCAAAAGAGGTGGCCCTCAGCGGTTCAGCTCAAGTGGCTACAAGTATCCCTACAAGTGACAATCCTGCACTTTGTTCCTCCACAAATAACAGGAGTGGTCTAAGCCCATAACTATGAAATCAGGAGGTAGAAAAGACAATGAAAGTTTTAAGTAAAATGTAATTTAATCAGTGTCGTGATGCTAATGATGCGGCACCTCTTAGAGCAAACTGCACTATTTGCTTATTGCGTCGCACGCTGAAAAACGTTTTTGGGCATCAAGGTATCTCGAGAAATGTCAAGCATACCAGCATAAAAGGGTGAACCGACACTAAACTAGGAGAAGTCTTGAGGAAAACCAAATCCACTTCTGCCTGCCCAAACTAACGCAATAGCGTATAGTAATCTATCGTTAAAGCATTTCCTTGTGCTTGTCAAAATCCTAGCAACTTACGTTACCAGTTAGAAATGGCGTCAGTGGGCTCCGCCAGAATTAGAAACTTAATTTTACAAAACGGAGGTAAAAGATAGTCAATTCTCTGGGTTTCTGCAAATAGGCATAGGGCTGGAACTATCGATGGTCGACCTCTGGCTAGGCTCCATCCAAAGGTGTAGCTGGGTGAGGTTTGAAAGACGACTTTTGGTTAGTTGGAGGATGTACCAGGGAGATAGCAACTCTTGAAGGTGCCTCATGAAGTAGGGAAAAACAAAACCAGGCGAATCACCGGTCATTGTGGGAATGTTTGAGCGAGGAAAGCGAACAAAAGGTGAAGCATGTGACCGGGCAGGCAGCACAATGACGTAAGGAAGGAAAGCGACTTTCCCTCCTTAAAACATTGACAAGCTGTAAACTTTCTTCAGAATTTTCAAACGAAAAACGTCCCCTTCCCTCAGCGAAAACGAAGACTACCAAATGTGCCCAGCCATACGCCCTATATCGTCAGTGTTACCGCTCTGAATGGAATTAGGTTAACAGTACTAGTATAGCCCTTTACCGATTCACAAAGGGCTCAGAAGTCTAAAGCATACGCAAAGTGTAATGTCGAAATTGAAGGGCGTCACATGAGACATTCGGCATTTGTACGATCCCAAGGTGCCTCTCTATAACGAAAAAATTGAAAGCGCACCATATCTCCAACTAAGAGGTGAAAGCCGGGGAGATAAAGCTCTACAGGCTGACGGCGATCACGTTCCGTCCTTTTCCCTCATTTATGTAGGTGTCTCGGTGACACGCGCTCAGTACAAGTTATCCCCATAACAATCTAAACTAATCCTGGCAACAAGTGTGTGTTCTTAATATTGAAATCCCAAAATATTTTTAGGGGCGAGTCAGGAGTAGGGTTTGTTAATCGTGAAAATCAACGATATGTCGCGTCAAGGCTGGCGTTTGGCACCACATTAGCAGAGAAGTAGATCGAGCAAATCTCAATTGCTGCTGTTGATGATGATGCAGAAATGGGATCCTTCGTCGATTCATTTGTGAGGGGCGAGAAACGTCGAGGTTCGCTATATGAGCGTCTGCATGCTGCACGTTTGAGCACTGCAATTCTCTGCCCTTCCATCCTTCATGCCAAATTGACTGCTGATGCGAGTTTTTGATGGAATTGAGTGTACAGTCGAAGGCTTCCAATCCGGACGGAGCGCTGCAGAGGGGCGTTAGAAGAAGCCGTTTGCATCAGATCAATTGGTGAGGATTGGAGTACTACCTGACAATCGTGGTTGGTAGTTGCGGTGATGGTGGCGAAAGTACCCGTTCTCCATTAGATATACACCCCGGGAACGTGATTCTTGAGCATGTATTCGAAAAAACACGGAAAAGGCTGTGTACCGCACCCTGTACCCACATCACATGGACAAAACTACTCCACCACATACATCGATGTGTCGGGCTTGAGCATTCCTCTTTCGCGCCATGAGGTCCTCCATGTTAAGCCTGAAGTTGGGATTCCCACCAAAATTCAAACAGTAAGCTCCCTCATAAGCCACTGCAAATTCGACCACCAACATCAGAACCACCTATTTTAATGATATAACTACCCTGTCCGTCTGGGAGCAAATTGCCCTACTGACCCCAACGAAGGCCCCTTTCCACCCTCCTCCTCCGATCTCTCCTTATCTCCTGGGGAAGGGTTATGGAACGATGACCAACATGAAAGTCCAAAACCTCTGAACATAACACATCAAACTCAGCGCATTTCCCTGTGGACTACCTTCCAAGCTTCGGCTTAGAACGCAGTGCATTTTCGTATTGGACATGCCAGATTCATCCGTTCACACCCCGCAAATTTATTGAAACAAAAACGAGTTCAGAACTTCATACTCATCATCGATTGACGTCCCAAACGCTAGATTGTCAAGAACAGCCTCTCTTTACATTTAACGAACCTCCCATGGTTATAATGAAGTACCCGAGAACCCCCCAAAAGACCTTAAGATGAAACGGATATAGGCCAACTGACTATACCATTCCTAATTACGTCCAATCCGATCCCTCGCACAAGAAGACAGCCGAGGATGGGAATGAGGAGTGAATTAAATAAGCGCATATATATATAGGAACTTGTATAAGCATGGATGAAAACATAAGCACGGCGCGCGCGCTAATAGACGCTCATAGAAGCTACTCTACTGATCAAGGCAAAAACTATGTCTGCGTGAATGCCACTTTATGGTTTTTTGGTTAAAAGCAAACAGCGAAGGGAAAAAGGGGATAGGACGGGGTGAGAAGAAATGACGGAGCAGAATGAAAATTAAAATAGCGTTCTCAAACCAAAAGTCCAAAACTTGTTGCAGCACCATCATCCACCGTCTCTGAAAAAGAAAATCAAGTCAGTGGGTGAGTCAATGCTACTGACAAACCTTGTAAGCATGATGTCCATAAGACAGAAGTGGAAGAGGAAGAACATTTCACAAATCTTCTGAAATTGTAAGACGTGAACTAAAAGGGAGAAACAAGAGAAGGGGGATAACAAAGTCCTGATTGACCTTGCGGTAAGTGATGCAAATATGTACACAAACAAAAGGTGTGCCATACCATCTGGACAAGGATGAAAATGAAACACATGATCGTGATGGATCCTCCCTATTTGCACTGAGTTGGCTCTTTATAGAAGGAGGAATGCGAGATTGGCACAAAATAAGGCTCGTTTAAGTAAAAAAGGTGTCCAATGAGCCAATTAAATCCGTGATGCGACACCGCTACAATCCCGCGCAAGAGACTAACAGGAACAAAAGCGGCAAATAAATGAGGCCCAATTTCGACCTCAGTGTTGAGGAAAAAGGAGCCATTCTGAGGCTTAATTTAAGGGGAAAACGCCATAACATTAGTATGCTATGTTAGTGTCACATGCACATGACACACTGAGGGGTGATGAATCGGGTAAGGACAAACTCAATGAAATTATTTGCTGTCGAAATGCATTAAAAGAGCAGTCAAGAAATGCCTAGATTAACCACAAATCCACGCATCATTGACTAACGTACCCATCATCCAAATGTAATCCTCTCCTTTCTAAATAACCAATCACTTCTAACGACAGACTGAATAGAACGCTCAAAGTCTGTGCCGTCGGACCAAGAGCATCTAAAAGCTATTTTACTTTGATGTAACCGACGAACCAAAAGTGATAAAGAGCACTCGTCAAGTTTATGACTCAAGTAGCGGAGGTTCGAAAACATCCGGAGGGATTAGTAGCATTGGGATGACCATGAATGTCAGCAATCTAGGAGGGAAAACTTCCTGTGCTGAAGGCACAGCTCAAAAAAGATCAAAAATCCCCTTTTTGGCATCTAAAAAGTTAAACCACCACTGATTTTGAGGTGTGGTTCGGCGATGAGACATAAACGGGCAAAGGACAAAACAGGACACTTCCGGGATGGATGGATGGACTAAATGGATCAAAGACCTAACGATGAAAGAAATCGATGGAAGGACACTTACATCTTAGTCTGGAGATGGAGGTCGGTGAGGGGCACGTAGATGACGCCCATCAGTTCGGTGACTGTGGTATGGCGTCCAGTGCGGTCCTTATCCACCTGATAGAGGACCTGGTTGCCACCCGGTGGACCTACCGGACACACTAGACGCCCGCCTGGTTTCAGCTGATCCACCAACTGTCATGGGGAGAGGAGAACAGCAACAATGGTAAAAATAAGTCAGCCTAGGCTTAAGGGCAATACTAGGGGGTACTAAAATGCGGACAGTGTTGACCAGACGTGTTGGAGGGAATGAGAGGGTCATTCGCGAATAAGGCCACCACAACTGATGCATTATAGCAGAATACAATTATGCGATCAGAAGGTTTGTGTGGTGTCGATGCAGTTCAGCACAATGACTTGCAAAACGCTTGCGACCGTTTATACGCATCACCAATGAGCGAGACTATATATCCTGCCCTCTTGAAGCCGCACATCATAAATTGCTCTTTGAGGCTACCCGATTCAAGGACAGTCTTTCGCCAGAATCCTCAAAAAAGGCAGTGCATGAGGTGGTAGAGTTTTGAA
The DNA here is from genome assembly GCA_023968675.1 of Taenia pisiformis. Classification (NCBI taxonomy): domain Eukaryota; kingdom Metazoa; phylum Platyhelminthes; class Cestoda; order Cyclophyllidea; family Taeniidae; genus Taenia; species Taenia pisiformis. The sequence goes on along the minus strand of CM043737.1, from coordinate 8,621,766 downwards.
GATCCTATTCCAGTGGTTAAACGAGCCAAGATAGACAGCGCCCTACATTCAGACGAAAGTTAATGTCCACAAGACTGATAAACGGCAGCGATAATGAAATCGCTTGTTTACAGTATTATGCATTAACTGATGATCGGCAATAAGTTTCGACACTAGTGATGTATTCTTAGCTTCGACTTTCGTGAACATCACAACGCTGGCTGACTTGGGATGAGGAATAGCCTGAAGTCGAACCCTCGTTAGGAGCAAACACAACAGTGACGGTCACCGAACTATCAACGCACAACCTCACCTCACAAAATTATGCTTGTTCTCTGTGTATGAGGCAATACAGACAGAGTAGCTGAGCTATGAAATACTTGCCAATTTTACATTGGGTGTGTACAAGCAACTTTGTGTCGAAGAATAATCGCAAATTGAATCAGCGGCCAGAGCCCTATTCCATTTCTGCAAAGTAACCTATAACAAACGGGACTTCCACATCCCATAGTGCAGAAGTAGTCAACGATAAGATTCGCAGCGTGATTAAGAGGAAAATGCAATCCCATTGCATCCTCCACATTCAGAGGGTAATGGCCACAGCGATAATCATCCTCTCCTACCTCAGCAGTGGCATTACTAATCATATGACTATGTGGAAAACAGAATTCACCGTTCGAAATAAAATCGACAAGAACACTGGGCGAAGTTAAGTTTACAAATAAAAACCACACTAGCTAATTCAGATCCTTCAAAATTATGGCAACTGAGTGTGACTCCCTCCGGGGAACTAACCGAGGTAGTGCTCGCTTGCACAGTGTCCGTAGCCGGTTTCACCAGGTCCCAATGTGCCAATTGTTCCACACAGAAACCTTCATTAAAAGCTACAAAAACGCCTCGTATTAAACTAATTTATTTACTTCAAGAATCTACACAGTTAATCAACTGATCCAGAAACATGTACGTCATAAACAATGAAACTTGCTCCTTTCTCGGGACCCAAACCGGAATTCCACTGACTCAGATTTCCCCACCCAGGGTTGTTCAGAGAATATGCACGATAACTGCGCCCATACATCATCGATACAAAAATAAGTGGCAATCCTAATTAATATAAATTCTATAAATGACAAAAGAACGAACCGCTTGCAGAGTATCTCAACTTATGCGGCTAACAGTCCAACATGCCACTAAGAAAGTGGTGAAGTGAAGGTCTCACATAACAGCAAATCCACTTTTCAAATGCCTGTGGAAAGCTGCCGAATCACGAAATTTAACAGCATTAGATAAATCACTTCCACAGTACCAGAGTGGACACGTTCATTCGTTGTAGGCTTGTACAATTAGCAATAATTGCTGACGAAGAAATGCGCGGGTGTACCAATTGCACATTTACTATACTGGTATGAGAAATACTTTTCTAGGATTAATTTGACCCAAAGCACAAACGTTATTAAAATAGAAATCCAAAGAAACCGAGAAGACATTGGTTTGCAAAATTCTGCAACGGAACCCAATAACCTCTTAGATCTATATCTAAGGGAAGGAGTCGAAATGGTTTGTGAAAATACAAGGCAGCAAATTTTACAGATGCAAAAGCTACGGTCAAACTCGTCCATAAGTGTTATTTATAATTCTTCGTGTTCAGTATCACACAATGACCTCGGTGATATAGTCGATCTGGAAGCAGTTGCAAGAGAAAGGTTTGATATAACAGAACCAAGGAAACGACAGGAAAGCATGGAGCGCAATTTGAAATCATGTGTCCCACAATTTACGATTTGCATCTTCTGTAGGCGATAACAAAGCAATGTCGATTGCTTCAGATCCTATCCCTGAGAAACTACCAAGCAGTAGGCCGACCTATAAGTTCATCATACTCAGCCAAACATACTAACACTTAAAAATTTAAGCAGAGGCAGAAAACGATCATCCAAGGGAGCACTCACAGGTTGTGGTATAGAGGGAGCAGCAGCACCAACATGTATGGCATCGTAGGGAGCGTCAGGAGGGTAGCCTTGACGACCATCACCGGTGATGAGTTTGATCTGTTCACCCAGTCTGATATTCACCGCAGAACCGTTATACATGGGACTAGAATCCAACCAAGATTGTACATTGACAGTAGAGAGCTTGGTCAGCTCTTCTACATGCTCTATTCCCACCGCCAAACCGTTTGTACCAACCTAAGAAATCGAAAGAAAACAGGGATAAAGGGGTGGAAAAGGGGAGATGAGGGAAGGTAATGACTTACCATCAAAGCAAAACAAGCGGTCAAAATTCCACTTCCCGAGCCCACGTCTAGTGCTCGGGCTCCGGGCTTGTAGCTTGGGTTCCAGAACGTTTAGGGTGTACGCGTGCTGTTACACGAAAAAAAAGAGAACACTCAACATGACGCAGTCGAGTATGGGCAATAATTGTAGAGTGTCATGAAGCACATCCAAAAACACAACAAAAAGAACTTTTAATAAGACATAAACGTCACAATATATTTGAAATAGCGTTCTAATAGAGATTCAGTGTGTGTGCATTAAATCAAGTGGATAAGCGCACTTAGGACCTGAACCAATGCATTGGAGATGTCCTAAGACATGTTCCAGCAGAACACAAAGTGAACTCATACCACGCACATACCATATGTGGTGCACTAATAGTAGCACTGTAACCAATTGACTGCGGCCGATCTTCATAAGGATTATGTTTTATAAAGTATCCACGATCCACAGCCATCATAACGCTCTGGACCCGATCAGAAGATATGACATTATGTTCTTAAAAATAAAGGCAAACATGACTGTACTTTTCAAATTGTTCACTAGCTCTTCGTTCGTTCTTCCCGTAGATCTCCAGGCCATCCTGAAGAAGCCACAAAAGGACGGCAAACGGGCCTATCTTACCAACTATATGACCTTAACGACAAAGGCTCAATCCAAGTAGATTTCCCCCGAGATATCACTGCAAAAATTAAACAAATTTACATAAAGCATTAAAGTCAAAACAGAAATTTAATTATAAACGTATTTATGCCCTGTTAAAGTGGTTACTTATATGTCGATTGCAGGCCTTCATTGCAAATATTTATATCAATGCTCATTTGATTTATTAAAACATTTATCGAAATGGACGTCAAATCAAGTAACGTCTTTAATGTGCTTATGGTTCTGTGGAAATATCCTTCGCTATTACGGTGATCAAACTTAACGCAGTAATTTTGCGTTGCAATAAACTTTTGTTAATTGTGGCATGCCCATCCTTATAGAATGTACCTATCTGTGTCATTCTCGTTGCTTTCCCATTGCCCAACTTTGCTATACGAAGGCTCAGGCTTCCTCGACATCGCTAATTTAAACAATGAGCACAGACGGGGAATTAGTCTTTTTGCGTAGGATTGGCGTCGTGCTCCACAATATCATCACGCTGTTCCACGACTACGTTCGAACTTCTTTCTTACCACTCATCTACATAGTGCATTTAAAGAACACAAACATTACAATATTAATAATTGTTCATTCATAATGTTATGCATTAACAACCAAATGCTCCCCCTGGGTCAATGTGTGATTGGTTAAATTAGTTAACCAATGATCGCTACAACTTATAACTAGAGCTCGGGTTTTTGGTTTGGTAGCACGGGATGGACGTGGATGATTTAGAACGGAAGCATTTTATGAAGACACTAGCCGTCTTCAAATACTATCGGTTTGTGTGCCTTCCTTAATGGTGATTTTCAAGTAGGTTCTATGCCCTGAAAAGGGTCTCGGAACAGACAGAAATATATGCGAAACTGTCAGAGAGGCACAAGTTCCTCATCCCCGATTTCTTGGTTGCAATGCAAAATGTCAAAAAATGTATTGAAAATAATGCTCTTTTCATTAGCCAAATCCTTCGGAACGCAAAGCCGGAAATATTTGAGGGCGATCATGTGAGTATCCCTCTTTAACCTTTCTAGCTCTAGTTTTTGTCAAATCAAAACGATGCAATCGAGAATTTTGTCCTGAGTGGTGCTGCGAACCCTCAGTCCGATTTTGCAATCACAAATTCGGATTTGGACAAAGTTTACTCTGTTCTAAAGCAGTTTGTTCGTGATTGGTCTATTGTTGGTGTCGAGGAAAGAAAGCAATCCTACGGACCAGTTTTGGAGGAAATCAAAAAGATATATTGGTCTTCAGACAGGTATGAATGATCAATTTTGGCCTTGGTGATTGCGGAACTTACTTCTAATTTTCTTGCTTTAGTTATTGAAACGATAGCGCATTGACTTTTGAATCCGACTGGTCTGGTTGAAAGGATAGTCATCTCGTTAAAACTGAAAAAAACGCTCACCTTAATTAGTTTGTAAACTCAGTTTTCCATTTCCTGTAGACAACTTTCTGACATCCGGATCCTCGTTCCTGGAGCGGGGTTGGGCCGTCTTGCTTGGGAGCTAGCTAATTGTGGATTTTCTTGTCAGGGCAATGAGTGGAGTCTCTACATGCTTCTTCCAGCTTACTTCATTCTTAATACGTAAGTACGCTGTTGTTTCACCGGAATTCAAGAGCGGATCTCAAGTGTTCCGTTCGCAGCTAATTAATAAGGGCCATACATATTTGCCCGTAGTTTGAGCTGAGTATTATTGGCCGTGTCAGCGACTAACTCATCTCTCATCGTGATTTTGTTCCTCCTTTATGGTTCATGTTCTTCTCCTTTCAGATGCATATCAGCATCTAAAGTAAACCATCCCTCATTACTTTGCTCATGTCTGTGCTGTAGGGAGGAAGTCAGCTTTCAAAATTATTTCACCCCTGGACATTCTAATAGTGCCTCATCATTGGCAGGTATGTGTAAGTCAAGTTACAGTAGTTTAAAATTGGTGCGTCTACTAAATCACTATCAATTAGTTGCCCAATTGCAACTCTAATTTTCAGAATACCGGTTGAAATTGCTTGCATAAATTTTAACTGAGGGTAATTGGGCGATGGACCCTTTTGTTTTGGATTCACTAGCCCATATGCTGGTCTCCACTGATTGAATTTTGAAGCTAGCGGAGCGAAACGCTCATCGACATCATGAATGCTTGGACGTTTTCTCCTGAGCAACTGGGCATCCCATCACTATACCGGACCACGCTCGAAACCTCCAGTGGATTGAGTTCCTATGCTATTTTAAGACACGCCTTTGTTCCCTCCCAATTTTGTGCTTACTTATCCATACGTTTAAGGCTATTGTTGGCTAACATCCTGGTTAACACTAATTGGACCCAACTGACCGACGAAACTTGTGCTGTCTCTTGCCACGCACAACATTGGCGTACTTGTCATCTGCTGTTGCGCTTGTTGGCCTCATGGTGCCATTTCTTTTCTGAGCATTTGGAATTACAAAATTCGGCTTAACGGATAGTTACACCATTTCTATCCGTGTTATTGTGGCGGGCCTAATGATAATTATATTGTTATTCTTTTGAGGTGTAAGAAGGTGAACGAGTACACGCTGCACCCATGGGCTACCCAGTTCTGCAATAATATGATCCGTGACAACCAGACGGCTGCAGTCACTGTCCCCGATGTCGTGCCAACGGACATTCCAGCGGGCGTGCAATTCTCTATGGTTGCCGGCGATTTTGTTGAGGTCTACTCGGAGCCTGGTGAGAGTCTTTACTGCTTGGTAGATTGATCATCCTTTCATCATCCGCCTTTTTCGTTTTTTTCAGAGTCGTGGGACTGTGTGGCAACGGTCTACTTCATCGATACAGCACACAACGTTCTTGACTATTTGGACACGATTTGGAGGATACTGGTGCCCGGGGGTTATTGGATTAACTTTGGTGCGTTAAGACATTTTAGTTTTATCTGTTGACTAAATTTTCAAATAAATATTGCTCATTACTTGATTGTCCCCTCCTCCTCTCGTAGGTCCCCTCCTCTACCACTTTGCAGATATTCCTGGTCAAGACTCAATTGAACTTAGCTACGAGGAATTAAAAAAGGCCATCAAACTCATGGGCTTCGAGTTTGTGGTAGGTCTTCTTAATTCTCGGTGCTGTAAAACTCCTTTCTCGGAGCTGCTTTGATAGGTTGATTTGAGTAGCTTATGTGTTTTTGAACATTTTTAGCGGCCTAAAGAGTGTTATTTTCCCAAAATTGATTTGATTTATCATTGAAACTTGGTCCGTGGTTAGTGTTTTGGTCGAGGATTTTCAGCAAGTTGGGGGACTTCTTAGGGCGCACCTGTTTGGAAACAGCTTTATTGTAAGCTAGGATGCGGATGAGTGGAGCTTTACCTGTGGGCTCCTTGTGGTCGCGCTCCTGGCCCCGGATACCGTCGATCTTATAACGAGCTTCGGAAGGAGATGTTTAACTTTGGAGCTGTCGGAGGCTAACCGATGTTTGGCGGGTATTACAATCCATTTGTCAATCACTCCTCGTGGAAACACCTGCTTGGAGGCAGCATGTGAAGTGTTTTAATGATTCTCTTTCCACGTAAAAGCTTTAATTCGCTCGTCCTGGCATTTTCGCCTTGGTGTGCGAGGATTATTCTTCCCCTCTGGGGTAGATGCTCATGGGTTGCTCTGGACTTCCAGCCGTCTTAGAGGAGCCAAGGGAGAGTTTCGACCGGATTTGCAAAAATGGAGGCATTGCCTTGGCCCACTGATGCCTTGGCAACTAGCGTCAAAGTGCAATGAACTCCTTTGGTGTCCGTTCCCAAGGTCTAACTCGTCTTAAAGGTTGATAACTCTGTACGGGAAGGCAATGCCGCGGCGTTACAACCGATTTTCTTCTCACACGTAGAAAGTGCACTTTATGCTGTGTCATTATCTTGTTTTTGCTTTTTAGAAAGAGGAGGTTAAGATACCCTCAACATTTACACAGGACCGAAATTCTATGCTCCACTACCACTACAAATGCGTTCTCAATGTCCTTCGAAAACCTCCTCATGCAAAAAAATAAGTCGATTCGTTCTCTTTGTGTAAAACAGAAATAGTACATCTATTTTTCGATCTATTTTACCTTCATCATTACGGATTGGGAGGAGAAGTATTTGAATCCTCTGAGGTGACATTGTGGTGAGTTGAATGCTCTCATTCGAGGCGGTTGTGGCATCGTCTCGGCCTTGGAGCCCAAAACCTCTCGACCGTGATTGCCATCCTGCGGATTGTTATCGTGATTAAGGCAGTTGGCACGCCGATCCCCAGCTCGGGGAAATCGGTCACACTAAACTGCGTTTTGTCTCACTGGCAAAACAAACGCCTCAACTGCAAGGCGCATCTCACGAGCATCTTTGTTTGCTGAACTCAACCAATCTACTTGTGGCACATGATTTGGCGTATCCAAGGTTTGTAAACCGATGGAAACGTGTAATGTAGTTGTAATGCTGGGTCGGAGCGTAAGTGGTAGGGGCAGCGGATACGTCCGTTCAATGGTTTATCAGCTCTTTTGCCTTCCTTGACTTTAAGTTTGCATCCTGGATCGCCTCCTATGTCATCATGGCGCTAAAGGGCCTGCGCGAGGACGAGGTAAAGTGAACATAATTCTAGGCCTGAGCCATTAAATTGCAATATTGAGAACTACATCCAAGATTACGCCGTCCGAATCCCGTTTGTTGAGTCAACATTGTGTATGTGATAATCCAACTCGATGGAAGCGAATTTGAGTTAATTTCTCAATGGTGAACTAATGGTTCACCCAAGGTCAAAAATCGCCCCAGACCTTGATTAATGTGACGTCGGTGATGCGATCGACTGGATTTTATCGTGGGTTCATAGCATCGCAGATTTCTGAGTTATTGTAATCCCATGATGCTGTGGAAGTGAACTTCGAGGTCAGGCAAGCCCAAAGGGCAATCTGCTCTAACCAAATGAAAGAACTGTGAAGTATTCAAATCGGCAGGGTCAAATAAATAAGTGTGGGTAGCACGACCTCTCTCCAACCCAAAAGATTGAATTCTACAATAAAAATGAACTAGGATTGGTATCAGGGTAATTCACACCCGTCTCTGGGACCTCTTTGCCCTGGGAATCGCTAAGCGGGGAGGCGCTGCTTCCTCTCACCAGGTGGTAAAGCAAGAAGATTCGGGGAGATTTTACTAAATTTAGTTGTTGTAGAAAACAACAAAGAATTGAGTCTGCAGAGCACATCGAAAATGCATATCGCTTTAACAAAAATTAAAATTAGGATAAATTTAATGAACGCCTAAAAGGAAAGGTGAAATACGGCAAAACAAAGAGGCTGTGTTGCAAGGAATTAGGATACACGATGGATTAGCCTTCAGATAACAAAACCTCTCATAGTTATCCTGAATGTCAGCATTTGCACATCTAAATTGCCATGCTCATGACAAAAAAAAATTAACCGAAGAAACACTAAACTTCGGAAACCTATGTGTGTTTATGCCTGCAACATGGAAATGCCAATTCTGGCTTTGGTCTCTCGGGTGGCCTACGGCCCTTTCCGTGTAGGTTGGCCTTCGGTGTAAAGCCATGTTTGGACTTCTGGATGGCCTTCGGCTACTGGAGGTGCGCGTTTCGGCCTAGCTATCTGAGCTGGCCTCTGGGCCATGCTAGCAGTTCCTTCCACACCCGCCCTTGTATGTGTGCATTCAGCCTTGCATTAAGCCTTCTTTGGACTCCAAGGCATTCTCAGAACGCTAAAGCGGTGGCAGTGAAAAGCCGACCTAACTTTGTACAGTTTCTACTCCGATTTACACTGCAAGTGACACATTACAGCAGTGCAAAGGAAGCTCCTGTGCTGCAGGACTAGAAGCGACGTTCGCCTTCGTCACCTTTCCCACTCCCGTGCTCTACAGGAAGGATATTAACAACTGAAGCGACACATAATATGGACCATTTGGAAAGGCGACCGGTAAACCAATGTTTCTTAATGGGTGCATTGATGCTTGGTAGAGTCTCTTGCTCCAAAGTTCGTTCTCAAGCAAAACGAACCGCCAAGTTGAGCCACACCGCCAAATGGGATCATTGACGTCGAAATTTGGTATACAGACGGGTTAGTTTGCTGGTGTTTTTTGTAGTGCTGATGGCGTTGTGATGGCCGACGCAAAAGGTTACCAAGGGGAGCATCTGAAACAATATGGTAGCTATGTAATGCTTTGTTTGTTGAAAATGATTAACCTTCAAAGACCGGAGGTGTCTGCCATGACTTACTTGTGTTAATTGGCACTTGAACCATGTCAGCAACTCTCTTTTCTTTTTCTCTTCAATGCATGCACTCGCCTTTTTATGTAGCCTTCAATCATCTTAAAGGGATGCTCTAGATGCTTATTCAACAAATATTTCCCCCTACTATTATCCTTTTTACAAAATATAAAAATAAAATGCATTATTTATTCAAAGCTAAAAATTTTAACTTAATTTGTAAGTCAATTGCTGATTTTTTCTCATTGTTTTGTTGTTTGAAGTGATGCAGTTTGATGCGCGGCGCATTTGGCTCTGCTGTCGACCTTCCGAAATGTCTAGCTTGAAGCGGTTATTTGGTGCTCCCAAGAAGGCAGTCAACCATGATACAGCTACAGAGGCGTTGCAGGCGGCAGAGGAGCAGTTAAATAAGAAACAGCTCTTCTTGGAAAAGAAAATAAATGAGGAAATTACAAAGGCGAAGCAGTTTGGTTTGAAGAACAAACGTGGTACGTTATAGTCATGGTTTTCCATTGTTTAGCCGCATTGGAATGCTTGAGGAAAAAGGCTCTGTACGAAAAACAACTGGAATTGAACGACGGGGCCCTCATGAAGCTCCAAGCCCAGCGTAATGCCCTTGATAGCGCACTAATGAACAAGAACATTCTGGATACAATGAAGACGGTCAACTCGGCCATGAAGAATATTCACAAAGACATGTATGTTATTAGAGGGATTCTACGTTTTCATTGCCTAGGGACGTTGATAAAGTCCATGATTTAATGGATAACGTTAATGAGCAGCAGGAGATCGCCAATGAAATTGCCGCCGCCATTTCCATGCCTACGGGTTCCGACCTAGTTGATGAAGATGACCTTCTTCACGAGCTGGAAGAGCTTACAGTACGGCTTTTATTATAAACCCTGAATGCATTCATGGATTGGTGTAAATTGCATTTTCCTCGTTTCCTCTGCAGGAGGAAGATGTTGCTGAAAAACTCCTCGACGTCCATGCTGTTGATGAGCTTCCTTCCATTCCTGTTGGAGAGCCTACTCGTCCTAAGTCGAAACGTAAGCTCCTCCCTATGCTTTGTTTATGTATATCCGTGAAACACGTAGACCGTGTCGCGTAAGGGTGTTTTGCTGCCATGTATGCTACTAAGCTTGCTCATTTGAAGTCTGCTGGTGAAGAACCACTCACGGTGGCGTTTCGTGTGCATATTGAGCCTCACGTGACGCAATCTGACAGCGCCATCTATGCCATTTTCCTTGAATTATAATTACTCCACTGTTTCACTCCTCGTGTATTTCAGCCTCGAAAAAATCCGAGGAGGCTTCGGAATTAGCCAATTTGGAGATGTGGTCAGCTTGAAGATTCTCCTCCGCCTAAGCAGTTGTGACGATTGCCCGCCAGGGAAGCCCTCCTTCTTTCCACATGTGTATACGTATTTTTGTGCGCAAGCGGTGGTCCTTTCCCTTTGCAACATGAATTCACTCTACCTTTTGTCTCTCGATATTCTTTTCAGTTTCCTGACAGTCTCTAATTCTTGGAACAAAAAACGATTGTATTTTGTATGTTCATCCTCTGCTTTTGCCTCCCGCTCGATGTTTGCGCGTGCAAGTGTGTTTGTTTTGTTCACGATGGTGTTGTTTACCTATTTCTGGTGGTGTTTCCACCTCGTTGATGAGGAAGGAGGTTGCATATGCTTACCTGTGGCGATGAGCTAGGATAGATGAGTGAAGTTGAAGGATAATTGTCTCACCAGTCGCATTTGCGGATGCTTGTGTCCATTGTTGCAATTTTTTTCTGTCATTTTATTTCACAGAGATGCGTCGGTTTCTAAAGTACCCTTACCACAACCTGGCTTTTTGACGAGTCGTTGTAGGGTTTTAAATTTGGTGGCTTAGTTACGTTTATTTATCGGATAACAGTAAGAATGTTTTGCATTCAAAAATGAAATACTGGCACCTGGTAATCAGCAGTTGGCCTGAGTCGCTCATATCAGAGGCCGGGTAAGGCTGCCATTTGTAGCTAGAGAGAAGTGGGAGACATTCTTTTCTGCTCAGGCATCGTGGGACGCCTCGTGTGATGTATTGCACGAACCAATCATAGGTCGTTGAGTCAGCTTTGTTCTTTTCCAATTTCGAAACCTAGGGACGAGACAGACTAGGCGGTAATTACTTTTCAGGTCTACCTCGGCGCTTGTATGTTGCTAGGCCTTACTAGAGCTAAGGTTATGATTCGTGCCATTTGATATAAGCCATGCGGTGCATTCTGTCTGACTTTTTCACTTTCATCAATCTATGACATCTGATGCGCAACCAATGATGATTGAATCAAATTGGTTGGCTATTTATTTTTGAAACTCAACCTCCCACGAGACCCAACCGCATTGAGGTGAGTACCCCGGCAGCTAAAGCAAGGTTTAAGTGCTGTTATGAAGTTGTGCTTTTTCTGCCATGACTCCACCCACGCTTACGTTCCGTTTTCTGATCGTCTTCTCGATGTGATTCTGTTATTATTATGTGAGCATTCATCATCAGGTGCTGTGAATGTTTTTACTCATAAGAACATTAGCCAATCGAGCTGGTGTGACGAGAGGTCCGCCCCTTTTTTCCTCATATGTCGTATTGTTTAACATTTTCAGCATTTATATTGACAGGGACTGTGCTGGTTCATTTGCCCCTATTCCTTTCATGGAAACTTAGACAAAAGTGTGGAATAGAAGGCTTAAAGTAATGTCGTCGGCAGTTGGCCGGTGATAGAATCCAATCTCACTAGATGTGTCTTGTGATAGCAAACATTGGTAAGCCATATGTTTTTTTTTCTGTGGAAAGTTTTGTAGAGTCATGGACCAAATGATCCAGGGGGTCTCTGATGCGACCATTCTGCTTGTAGAGGGCTTCAACGGAGGCTCCCACAAACAACTCATGGCTACCCTCGAGAGGCTACTGACTGAGGAAGGTAGGCTTTCATTGTTATCTTGGTTCAGAAATGGGGTAGAATAAAAGTGTCTGTAAGTGGTGTCGACCCTCGGTGAAACGCAACGGCAAAGTCAGAATCCTTTATTGAATAGTGCTGTTGGTCTTTAAATCACGTCTTTTTCCGGCAGCGTCTAACATTGTGGCTTAATCCATACTTGTCCCCTTTTCGCTAAACCAAGGGGTAAGGAAAATAATGGGAACAATCCCAAGTTTACATTGCTTATTTGTTCTTTATCCATAGAATTGAGCCTAAAGAATATGAGGCGGACCGCTCACCTGTAGTAATCGCTCCATTGACAATTGTCTCATCGTTTCTGGTTTTTGCAGCAGGACGATAGCCCAAGCAAGGGGGACTTGCATCAGTGTCTGCATTGTTGGCTCCTTGATTCGTTGGCAAAATAGCCCGATTGTCACGTCATTCGACGGTCGCCTTGACAACGCATTCTCTGTAGTGAATTGGCATAAACATCCGCATAGCATGGCTACAGTTAGGCATGTAACTCGTAGTGACCTTCAGAAATCGCACGGCAGTGCCCGTTTGTTGATCCACTTACGTATTTCCATATTTTGGGCTGCTATTTTTTGATAATAGCTTGTCTATGGTTAACTTGGAGGATTTGGAAGGTTTGATAAGACTACCGTAGTATTCTCATAGGTCTGGAGTGAGCTTTCGTCTTTGTAGTGGCGTTTCGGGAAACGTAATTGCCCTATTTTGTGAAGCTTTGACCAAAAAGGTGACCTGATGTCTGGTAAAGTCGATTCATTCTCGTTTGTTGGCTGCGTTATGACAGTAACGAGTCCTGTTAGTGTTGCCATGGTATTTGTTTTGGAAATTTTCGCCAATACCTACTACGTTGCCAAGGAAAATCGCTGACCTTGGGTGCTATCAAATGCTCTTCATTTTTGCTTACCCTTTAATTGGAGTGCAGTGTTGAACGCCCGTATGTTGCTTACTGAGTATCAGTAATATCTCCATCTTGTTTTCAGGTGAAAATCAGATCTATATCTGATACTAATTGTTTATTTTTTTGTTTGTTTTACACGGCAAAAATTTGGGTGGCATTAATCCACCGCGTTTGCTATCAACGAATAGGCCATTTCATTCCTGTAGTTAACCAACTTACAGAAACACCCTTTTGAATTCGAAGACATGAAATATTGGGAACTCATTGGAGCCTAGTCCCAATTTATCAAGTAGATTTTGACTTTTGATCCTCATTTTTAGCCCTAAGTGCTGTAATTTTACATCATTCCAATTGTATGCGTAACTGCGTGGACCTTTCACCTTCCGTGACGTGTACTCGCCACCCACGTTAACGGTAAATCCTTTTCAACTAAAAATTTGGGAACTACGAAGTCATTTGGGCTCTTTTCACGGAGTCGACATCCACCATTCTCAAATCCGATACGAAAATCGGCATGCTAAACGTGTTTGGTCTTCGTGTAGGTGAATGACTCTTCTCGGACACCGCCGGCACGTGTGGGAAGCGTCTTCACCCTGCGTTTCGAGCAATTTCTTTAAACTTATTCTGACAGTCTTTACAAGAGAAGGGCTCTGCCTCACTTATCTCTTGTTTAATCACCAGAAGACTTTCAAAAATTTTTATGACATTGGATCCTATTCGGTGCTTCCAACTCCTTTCCTGATTTCACGTAAGGAGAAATGGTAGATTTCGTGATTCTCATTTATTTATTCCGATCAGGGGGAACGGTCTGTGTGGTATCCCTCCCAGCCACCAAGTGGCATTGGCGAGCTCGAACTGGGGCACTCGCGTTAGCTGCTCTGATTCCCAAAAACACCCGTGCTAACGGTGGTTTTCGCTTCCTCTTCACTTCCGCTGTCTTTTCCCTTCCCGAACTGCTTGCCCTGCGACCCGATCTGGCTAGCATACCACACAAATACCTTTACTTTCACGAAAACCAACTGACCTACCCATTGAGAGAAGGTGACGAAGGTGCTACAAAACCAGACTACCAGTTCGCGTGAGTTCTACTACTTCTTGCGAATTTAAATAGATATTGATGTGCAAATTCATTCCATCAGAGTGGCTATGTTGTCGCATGGCTTTATCGGCTCAGTAGCGACTAATCTTTCAGACCCTTCCGTAGTATCTGCTTTCTCATCCTTCTCAATGGAAGGTTCGAAGGCCTTTCTTCTTTCAATTTTCGTCCTTATCGATTGAATGGATCGTGCTAAATTGCCGTTATTACATTCCGTATGAGATTGTATTTGAATCGACGGGATGGTGACCAATGTTCCTGTTCTTACGGATATCGTCTTGAATGGGTAACAGTGAATGTTCCATTAAAATGGGCTCACATTTGTTCCATCTCCCGCTTCTTTCGTATATCAGCCGATTTTCATGAATGCCCCATTATAGGCGGTGGATTTAATTGGATCGCCCCTGTGCTGCTCGTACTGCTTGGCGTTTTTTTCACTTAGTTGACTCCGCGAATTGTGTGTGTAAACCATGGGTTTGCTATTGGGTGCAATTTTGTGCTTGTGCAATGGTGGTGGTAAATCAATCTGTGGGTATTGCTACCTGGGACGTTAGGTGTAGGTGTAGACACAAATTTACTGCTTTGAATTCGCAAATACTACTGAATAATGCACCAGTTTACTACTGAGTGACCATTCAATTTTTAGTGAGTCAATTGTACAAAACATGGGACCTTAATTGTTTGATAATTTGGTGTTATGCTATGAAGTCGGCCTTAAGACTACCTCCAAAATGGCTGTTCGTCCGTAACCCTATCAACCGTAGTATCCCCTTAGCAAGCATTATCGAATCGTGGACTCAGCATGATGGAGCATAATGCACCACGGATGTAGAGTGCTGAGAATGCCTTAGAGACGCAAGAAAACATACTCGGGTCAGCTCTATTGAGAGTATTGACATGTAACAGGTGAAGCCGCCCTGTTCTAAACACCTAAGGCATTGAAGGGCGTTCAGTTTATAAGGACTAGAAAGCAATATTTTCGGTTGAAATGTATTTTTGACCATTTGCTCTTACAGCTTAAAGAATCAGGAGTAGAACTTTGTAGAAACGATGTAAGGCAACACGTTACCCTCATTTACAACCACTGTAATGGATAAATTTGATGCTTTTTGAACAAAGTAAATCAAATTACAATTCTACATAGAGTGGTGACTTGGCCCTTCAGTAGTGCCATCGATGACGAAAAGAATGTGTTCTCCTTTCGTCGTTCAAGTTGCGCAGTAATTTCCGCCTATTTGTGCTCCAAAGCCTGGCCAAATAGCAACAGTGCCATTACCAACGAGCCCCATGTCACCGGCGCGGTGACCTCATTGTGGAAGACTGAAAAGCTTTCGTCAACCCATCGCCCTGTCCTTCTGAGTTAGTGTAAAATGTTCTGAGATGGCTCAGCCGTACTGGCAACTCCTTCTTTGGCCCTTTTTGACGTCGTTTAAGCGCCTGGGTACACCCGTCTTGAAAAATGAATCCATTTTTTGAAATAATGGTTTCACTTTCACATTTCTTCCCTCAGCTACATCCAAGTGCTTTCGGCCCTAGCGGCCGATCTGGTCCTCTTCAACTCTGCCTTCAATATGCACTCCTTCTATGAACGTCTACCCGCCTTCCTCTCTACTGGTTTACCCACGCCACCAAGCCCCCGAGCGCCGGAGCCACGGGTGCTTGTGGAGAAAATTCTAAAGCCCAAATCTCGCGTTCTTCACTTCCTCGTTGAGCCACCCCCACTTCCAGTGCTGGGTAATGGCGATATGGAGGATTTTGAATCTGCGGTCCGCTCCCAAGCAGAACGAATTAGGGCGAGAGGTCGGACGCCACTGAGGATTTTGTGGAATCATCGGTGAGTGAGATCCTTTAAATTATTGTTCAGGATGACGGATTGTGAAAGACTCTTAAATCAGCATCGTTCCTTCATTTGAGCCATACTATCCATGCGACTCTATGATTCTGTTTCTTCACACGTTTCCACCTGTTGGCTGCCTTTCGGTGGGTTAAAAATAGCATAGGGCGTCTCTGCAGAATCCTGTTGGTAACCGCTTCCTTTATTAAGTAGCGCCACATTCATGGTTTCACTTGTGTGGGACGAACGTAATGTAAAATGTTTTATGGTAATATGGACGGCTCTGTGTGTTTGGATCAAACTCTCTTTTGAATCGTGAAGTGGTCCCAAGCTTCATAATCGGAGATCTCTCATGCAACGATCCAGATACCACAATGCTAGGATACTAACACAGACTGCGTGAATTGTTTAGCAACCAAAATGGCACCTTACCTGTTTGGCTTCTCTCCAGGTGGGATTACGACAAGAACCCATCTGATTTTTTCAAGGTCATCTTTGACCTTGCCAACATAAGCGTGGGTGAGGAGTTCTTCAACCTCGGCAGATCCACTCTACGACCTTCCGTCGGCGATGTTATAGCGCCTTCTGAAATGAGTCCGCCTTCACTACCTTCGGAACAGGTAAAGATTGAATCATTCTCTGCACCTATCTGGAAATGAGCCTTACTGAATAAGACTTACCTTTGGGTGTCGTTATCTTTAGCTGTTATTAGTTATAGTTTCAGCATATTTTATGCATTACTCATAGTATTGACAATTGATCGGCCACCTTTAAGGCCTCTCGATCGCAGTTATGGCACGCCTTTTATGTAATGGGCGCTGATCTTCCCTTCTTGGCTCAGTTAAATACGATTATTGAGTCACGTGAGCGTAGTATAGTGTCACCGTTTCATAGATGCTGAAGCCTACGAAAGTTAACCAAACTACATAGTTGGACTGAAATCAAAATATAATGTCATCTTCTTATGCAGCTCTACCTCGCATCGTCATTAACTACTTACAAGTTGAGCATGGAACTCATGTTTTAATCGTGTCACAAAACGAGAAGCCATAGGGGAGGTTACTAGCCACTTCCTCTATATGCATTACATTTGTGTCAACGCCCCACAACAGGCGCCTAACATTTGAACGATTTAATGAAATGAACAAATTTTGACAGCTTCATGCGTCTATTTCATTACTTCCTTCCCTTACTCTCAGGTGCAGGCGCGATTCCAGATAAGCGTTATTGGCGGAACCAGTCAGGACGTGCCGCGGATCTTCCCTATGGCCGAGTCATACCTCCGCCCCACCGGCTGCATTGCTGCTTGGGGGTTTGTTGGTTCACGAGAGGCCTACTGGCGCACACTTGCTGGTTGTGACGTGGTCGTGTCCACTGCGACACACGAATTCTTTGGCGTAGCAGTAGTGGAAGCAGTCGCAGTGGGCTGCGTACCCCTTCTGCCCCGCAGATTAGTCTACCCCGAGTTATTGACGCAGGGACCATCACAATCGTCGTGCCTCTACCGCACGTTGCCTCAAATGCGGAAGCAGCTGAAGTGTTGGATTGACGCACCGGACAAACTACGAGAGCGGGCAGCTAAAGCATTATTGGCCACTTATGGTCGGGAAGGAACAGGAACCGAAGCATGGTTGCGAAAGGCTGTGCTCCCGCATGATGGTTTGAGGCGAGAATACCTGAATCTGTTTGGTGTTGGGCAATGTTTTGGAAAGGAGAACTCTCTGTATGCTTGTGTTGTGATCTGGAGGGATATTGGTGCATGTACGGAGTGGGGCAGATCGAATACCTTATCTCGGAGCGACGATCGCTAGGCGGCGTGTCTCATTGTAGGCGTAGCGCCCCGACCATCCCTGAAAGCCGGAGAGAGGGTTGGGGGTGGGCCGGGATGCTTGCATTCTAGACGAGAGGGGAGGAACTGCTGGCATGGTCGGCGCGCCAGCTCACGCAGCTAGCTTCAGAGTGACCGTCACTGATGTGTCGGACTAACCGAAAGTCCAAACAAGCAAAACACCACGGTGGGGGTGGTGGTAATTTAGCGGTCCGCATTCGACCTGGTTTGGGGTGGGGGATGGAGCGTTAGGTGTGCAGGTGTTTGCAACTCTGATGCGCTGGGGCCTCTTATGCAGAGAAATAAAACCAAGGTTAGAGGTTTGTGCCCCTAGGCGTGGTTTGGCTGCAGATTAAGGTGCAGTATATAAGTGAAATTATTTGCACATAAGATGTTCAAGTATAAAATATTATGCTTCAGTAAAGATTTTGATTGCAGTATACTTAATTTTAGTTTTATAAACTTTGGATCATTGCAAAATTAAAATATTTAGTGCGTGTTTAAAAGCGCTCTGAAATAACATTCAAACTTAATTGGCCGGATTTCGTCCAATAGGGGTGGTGTGAGTAACGGCTGTTCCTTCTCTGTCATTTAGCCTCTTACAATGGAGCTCTTGGGTGGGAGTTTTGTTCCCCAGCGCAGCGATTTCTCACCGCCAATTTCAACTATTCAGCAGGCAAATGTAACCAGCATTCAGAGCTTTCCTGCACAAGCCAATAGCCCCATTGTACAGATGGACAACCCAAATCCCTTCTCAAATGTTGTTTTAAAACAGGAAGAGCCCTCCCCTTCTCTGAATGCGCTCTTCACCAGTGATTTTACTCAGCAGCAGCAGCCCAGTTCGTCATCCTCTACTGCAACATCAAACGATGCTCCGGTGCAAAAGGGTCATACATGCGATGTTTGCCATAAGGCTTTTGCAGACGTAAGTTTTTGCTTTCCTGTCCCAAATTATTCTTCTGCTTGATATACTGAATCTTATTTTGTTTTCTAGCGTTCACTGTTATCCAAACATAAAATTGCTCATGCTGAGGCTAAGCACGTCTGCAATACCTGTGGTCGTGCTTTCGTAAGAGAGGACAAACTTAGGCGTCACTTTCGGTCAGTCCACAGCAATGAGCGCCCATTTATTTGTGAGGTGTGCTCTAAGGCTTTCGCTCGGAAGTAAGTCGTATAAAGCTCCACCCCTCATTTTTTAAAACTCTTAAGATGGACTGTTTTTTTATGCAGGGACAAGCTTCAGGAGCACGCAAAACATCACAACAAGGATATCACCTTTCCCTGCACTGTGTGTTCTGAAGTCTTTCTCATGCGTTCTCTCTTGAATCGGCATCTGCGAACGGAGCATCAAATTAAACAGACTACAGAGTCTTCACGAAACTCGGCAAGAACACACGATGGCAAGCTACCATCCCTTTATGACGTGATTGTGTTCCCTTTTTAGCTTCCAAAAAGAAACGTACCAGAGCACAGCAAGAAGCAGATTTTGCTAAATTGGCCATGGAAAATGCGACAGCGGGAATAGCAGCTGCAGCATCGGCATCAACCGTAACTCCGGTAGCTTCTGGTTTTTACCAACACTCGGGCTGGAATCCGGCCAACTTTTTATTCTGTAATCGCTACCAACATAGCCAACAGCCGACTGCTCAACCCACTTTCGATTTTTGGGGTGGAAATAATGGTTACCTCTACGGTCAGCAGTACACTGCTGCCGGTTACCAGTTTCCCACCATCCAGTACGCAGCTGCAATGCGACAGCAGCAACAACAGACGTCGCAGCAAACTGCGGCGCCATCGGGGCTGTCCTACAACTCGGCTGCTGCAGCTGCCCTCACTGCCCGTCTGCTCTCCCCTGGTAACTATTTTTGGCCACAAGTGAGTGCATTCCCCTTTCGTGAGACGCCAGTTTCCGGGGCGCTTACGCTATCAGTCCTCTTTTGCTTTTAGCCAAGTCAGGGCTTTGTCCTTCCCCAGGCCGGCGCGGCGTCAATAAACCCCGCCGGCAGCACGAACTCCCTAATTCCCGCTACTAATCCGTACTTTTCGGCATCTTTGACGGCAGCAACAGCGGCTACAACAGCGGCAGCACCAGTGACCACAGATGTGACTTCGGCCACAGCAAAGACGGTGACCACTGAAGCGGTACCGAGTTCCGTCCAGCCACAGATGATATTTGACGTAGTACCCGGCGGCTACCCTGTGCAATCAACGACTTCCACCGGGACCTCATCTTACCAAACAGCGTATTACCAGGCGGAATCGCTGGCCGGATCGGAACAGGCTGTTTCTGCACCCGCTGCTCCACCGCGTCAGCAGCAGCAACAGGCGACTGATTCGGGCAGCGCACCTACCTTCGCCTACACTAGCTAGATGTCTTCTACCCCCCCCCCCTCCGTTGCATTTTCAGCCCACCATATACGTAAAGCATTTATGGACAAGGAAATTTTATATCCATTTTGATACTCGTAACACGGTATATGTAAAACTGGGACAACTGTCTAGGAATTATTTCTATTCCTGTTAGTCGTTTTAAATTTTGTGAGACGGACTCCTCATTGATGCATATGAAAGACGCGGAAAATAAATTACTCTATTGGATTATACACGTGTGTGCTCTATGGGTTTCTACTTGTTCTTGTCAAACATGGGATCGCGATGGTAACGGAGTTTCGGTGAGGTAACGACATCCGCCCAATCCGTAGGTAGGTCATCGTCGTTGTTTTTGAGGCGGCGCTCGAGACGCGCCTCGTCAAAGGTCTTGGTGGGAGTTGCAGAGGCGCTGGAAAGGCGGTCCTGACTTCGCAGTTTTGATTCTAAACCAAAGCCGACGAAGCC
This sequence comes from Taenia pisiformis, assembly GCA_023968675.1. NCBI lineage: Eukaryota > Metazoa > Platyhelminthes > Cestoda > Cyclophyllidea > Taeniidae > Taenia > Taenia pisiformis. Next base: position 8,601,202 of record CM043737.1, on the reverse strand, counting down.
TACGACAGCGGCAAATGGCAGAGCGATGTAGGGCGTGTACACGCGGATGAAATGGACAATTACTGGCCACATTGGACTTTGAACAGAGGAGAACCAAAATACCAGTTTCGTGAAGAAGTAGTTGCCATGGTTAGTGAAACTTAAGAATCATGAACGTAATAAAGATTGCTAGAGAATCGAGCACAACAGATTTCTAGAATGGCTACATGGCATGCATTACTTACAGTGAAGTAGGCTAGTTGCTTTAGGCTGAAGTACGACGTCATCGGCATCAATAGATCAAACAAGTTTATGCAAAAATAAACTTTTTTTGGTTCATGAAGTAATGCCATCTATCTTCATGCCAACAATTACGACCGTTTCTGAAAGTGGACTTTTTGGTACACCTCACATCTTTAGCATTTGATTGTGTAAATATTAAATTCATACAATCGATCAACGATTACAGACGCAAGCCCACAAAAGCACGAATTAAACCGTACTGCAAGCCAATTCTATACGACGTGACCAAAAGAATGGTTTTTATTACGCGGATTAATCAAAAAGTTCCACATTTTGGCGTAGAAAAGAGCTTAAATTAAGAATACGTGTGCGTTGATTCACTGACCTATTAACGGATGGTTAAAAGAAGAGCGTAGGCAAAAGTAATGCAGCAAGAACGGACACAGAATGAACAGATGGGCTATACGGAATAGGTGGGAAAGTGGCTAGATGGACTGCCATGTGCATGATGAGTAGGGAGTGGAATGAATCGACTATATGATCGAAATATCTCATATCGTAATAATTTTCTGCTTTTTTACTTAAAATTTGCTTGATCATTTCTTTTTAAATAAATTGTGATGAATATTTTCTTTGAAGGAGACTCGAACGCTTATTAGCCGTCTTCAGAACTATCATTCGAAGCAGAGGAGCTTGCCCCAAAAGCCTTTAACTCTTGCACTGAACCATTTATAAAATTTTCTTATTTATACTTATCTTTGAAATCTGCATTGATGGCTAGTTGGACATTCAGCCACGCTAGTGTTGCCTCACAAGTCTTGCACCAATAAAGCATAATCAAATTTAATTTTAATGTGTAAATTTATCTTCGTCCACACACCACCACATCTATAAAATCCATAGCGGTTTTCTGGGTATCCTGAATCTTGTGTTTCCTCAAATCATAACGCATTATTTTAGAAAATGTTACCGTCACTTAGATATTTTGGGCTTTTAAAGCTTTTGCAATGTTCCTGTCCTTAGAGAAGTGGAAGTACTCCCTGATGCACTTCTCCATTCGCGGGCTACTATGTCATTGCCACCAAGCTCTTAAATGGGCTGAGACTTCCGTTCACATCCATGAAAGTCCACTCCTTTGTCATCCCATGAGCTTTCATGGCTAAAGAAGCAATTCTTTAAGCTTTTTATATAAACGAGCGAGTTCTTTACTCGGCCTTTAAAGGCTCCCGGTAGGTAAGATTATATAATGAAGGCGAAGTCCTACCAACTCACCATTGGAGGTGGGCGCGACATTATCAGAGAGGAAGTTTTTGAGCCTTTTTTTTCACGTAGGCTCTAAACAAAAGGAAACGGCCTGAAAAATAACAGGTTTTTATAAGTATTCCCTTCAGATTTCATCAAAGTGTCACAAGACCTATAATACGAGCCACGGTGCCTGAGGAAATAGGTGGTGAGCCCGACCGGGGGGCAGGAGAGGAGTGCGGGCTACTGATCTGTTGAAATACGAGTGTCATTCTCCACCACGTTAAAAATGGTCTGAATTCAAATGTTAGGGTGTAAACTCCTCACAGAGTCATCGGATTAGTGGTTCTACACCATGAAGATACCCCTGTCAGCGCTAGGTTTCAACGCTAATCGTTTTGCGCCTGACGAACAGACTATCTCATACGTGAAAATCTAAATGTAATATTCTGTAATTGCCCTATGGGATGGCAGTAGCCAGACCCGTAAATGATGTTGACGCCTCACTGACAGACAGCTGTACGCCAGGGCTGTGTTAATGCTCCTGATCACGATGACTTCCATCTGATATACGTGGTCAGTCAGCTCGGCTATTGCCTCGGCCAAAGATACGCATTCCGTTGTCATTATGACCACGATCATACACAAGGGATAGCTGCTACGAAAAGTTAATTCAGGACAAACATTTGAGCTGATTCAGCTGCATTGGCATGTCAATTCATGCCGAGGCAACAAGAAGAGGATTATCACCCTCACTCTTCACTTTTTGCGCACCATATGCCCTTAAAGGTACCGATCCGGCTCGGACGCCGGATGGACAATGTTTTTGAGACAACTCGAAGCAATGCTATAGAGTCATTTTCATCCTCAGACAAAGCTTCAAGCGCAGATATGCAAATCAGTGCGACCGATGATTTAGTCATTTCATTTGGAGCGATGTGATACTGACTCACGGGGCAGATGGGAACAATTATGACAAGCTGATTGTGCACTGTCGCAAGGGTCAGAGCGTAAAATCGACCGCATGTCACACCCCAACTAGGCGTCTGTAAGATGTCAAACCTGCGATTGTGATAGCGCCATCCAGGGCTAAAAAATCCACCTTATTCGGTTTCTTCAGTTTTTAATTTAAAAAAAAGCAGCAGTGGTGCTCCCATGTTATGCATTATGCATTTTAGAGCTGTAAAAATTTGTGGAACGAATGCCGGATATATTCAAAGAGAGACTTGAGCTACATGATTCTTTCTTTGTGCAGCTTACTTAATGATTTTAGCCATGGAACAGTCCCTTTTTGATCTTCTGATAACTACTTTGAACAAAGCCCTTCAGCAGAACAGGAAAGGAGGCGAGCTCTCAGATTCGGAACAGCCTTACTATAAACAAAGACGTTGACCGATGAAGATGGTTGACAGAGAAGAAGGGACCAGTTATCATGAAAACGTTGGCCATGAGCGATACACATATGCGGTGGTGGTGGTGGTGGTGGTGGTGGTGGTGGTGGTGGTGGTGGTGGTGGTGGTGGTGGTGGTGGTGGTGGTGGTGGTGGTGGTGGTGGTGGTGGTGGTGGTGGTGGTGGTGGTGGTGGTGGTGGTGGTGGTGGTGGTGGTGGTGGTGGTGGTGGTGGTGGTGGTGGTGGTGGTGGTGGTGGTGGTGGTGGTGGTGGTGGTGGTGGTGGTGGTGGTGGTGGTGGTGGTGGTGGTGGTGGTGGTGGTGGTGGTGGTGGTGGTGGTGGTGGTGGTGGTGGTGGTGGTGGTGGTGGTGGTGGTGGTGGTGGTGGTGGTGGTGGTGGTGAGGCCTCCCATAGGTGGTGCTCTTGCCATGGGCGTGTGCTTGAAAGCCCTAATTGCTGGATAAGGATTAGAGGTACCTTTGCACTAGGCAATAATTCAATAATTCATTTTGTGAGTTTTTTTGGGTTATATATTATGAAACGTAGATATTTTCCAATGCAATAGAAGGCTTCAGCTAAAACTCGAAGACGCGCATGTCAACCGTTTTTTCAATTCGTCAATGTTTATGGAAGTTCCGGAGCTCTCACGAGATTGCTTTAACATGCAGCCGGATGACTTAACCGTGACAGGTGTTGATATTATGCGCTTGTTTTGGGCTCAACTTCTTTAACAACGTCAAATTCAACGCATGTACATCTTCGAAGTTCATCACGAGACACGCGCCTACTGTTCTTGCATGTGGCCCAACGCTTCCGCAGTCCTGTGAGTGTATAAATACCAGTGTGAACCTCCATTCTTTTGTACTTTTTATTCCAAAAGCACCTCCTATCAACATTTATAATTGTAAGTTTTGCTTTTGTTTTTACATTAATTACCGCTAGGAACATGCATTGGTTCTCATTACTTATTTGCTGTTGATTCGGCGAAAAAGTATTAATCCCTCGAATTGACCCTTAGTCAATGTGAATTTCGATTTTCAAGGTATTTGTCAAGCCCCTCCTTGCAAAATAAATCGAGCCTAGCCCTCCTCGCAACCCCACGGCCAGCTAACCAATCAGCAGCTTAGGCGGCCTCAATGCCTTAGCTGATTGGTCCGCTTGTGCAGTGAGAATGCAAGGCCACAATCGGGGCCGAGGGGCTGATGAGTCAGGCTTGGCGGGGCACGTCCAGATGGACTAATTGTTCTCGAACTAGTTTTTCCACTTTTCATTGTTGATTAATCGAAATTTTGGAATGTCCCTGAGTCTATCCCAAACGCAAAGAAAGGAAGTGTTACAGGCAAAGATATCAGCTTGGTTGCATTTTCAGCAATTGGTCAACGAAATCAGTTTCGTTTTATGCCAGAAAGAGAACCTGTCACAGTTCTGAATTTAAATGAGTCACCTGTCGAAAGTTACATTTATGAAAGTGGAGGGCCACACAGAAATGGTTTGTATTAAAGGGCACAGGGGAAGATAAAAACTAAAACGATTCAAATAATCTTATCTAGTCCGGTTAGGTAGATAGGCTAAAAATGCTTTCTTTTGAATGTCGCTTACTATTTTCATGCGTTTTGATATTTTAGAATTTGGAATGCCTGACATTCTGAAAATCATAACCCAAGTAAGTTGAATTATATCAATTAATTAAAATTGAAATTAATTTATTTATAGTGCGGCTCGTTTATTTACCTATCTGTCCCCGTGCGTTAATCGCAACGCTGTCGTCAAGCCTGTCATGGGAAGATTGAATTTAATGCGTGACATAGGGGGTTGGGGGGAATAATTCGCTATTGCAAATGTTATGCCTTATTTGTTAATTGGGTTTAACCTCCAATCGATTTAGAAGTTGAGTGACAGCTCTTTGAGACCGCTAATTATTACGACTTCCGAAGGGTCGCCAATGCGTATTCCCCGAAATGACTCATAGCCGGGGTGAGAGCATTGAGGTCACGATTAGTCATGCAAACATATCATCATGCAGGGGACTTTGGTAACGCTCACGCGTTTTTAAATAGGTTGACATCACCCCTTTAACACTACCATTTATTTTTTTACTAAACTATACAAGGGACAATTGGATCACGCAATGAAACGGAGTTACAGCCAGCCCGTTGTAATCCTCGTGACCACGACTGGCTGTTATCCATGCTGTTATGCTGAAAGCACCATAAAATCTAGAGCAGAACGCTCTCCTCACGCCTATTATGCTACAATTAATAGCGATACTTTCCCGGTAAGAACTTGGTTGTCTTTTTAAGCCCTATAATCATACAGGTTATTTACGTAACCACTTTTCAAAAACAAACACCGAGTTGTGGAGAAAGGCAGATCGTGGTGGGAACCCATCCGACCTATGCCAAAAAATGGTTTAACTTGATAACTTCTAAAAAAGTTGTTGAAAACGAAACTAAGCGTTTACTGATAAAATTTCAGTAGCGCTCATTACCACGAGGGCTAGATTTTATGCCTGAGAGAGGTGGATTCACACTACAGCTGCGACGTAATAAAATGAAAGTGCATTAAAAGCAAATCTTCTGCTAAGTTTTTTTTTACATTATGCATTTTAGGAAGCAGTAGAAAAATACAAAATTGAGTATTACCCTGCGTACTTGCTCTTTCGCAACGGAGAATTGAAAAACTCGACTTTCGGGATAAACTTGGAAAAGGTCGATGCATTCTTTAATTCATTTTAACTACCTACTAATGTACTGCTTTTACTTCGAAAACCATGGTTAAACAATTGCTATTTTAAGACTTATATGAACGCCCGATTGTCTTGGGTGCTGTGACTAATTCCTCTAATGGGGACCATTACAAAAAAGTCGCCTAACGGAAGAGTCAACCAAATGCACAATCAGCAGCTTTATTTCTATTCGATGGCCGGACTGCACGAATAAATAAAACCGATGAACTCCACAAGAGGTAATCATCCAAAATGAAGCCCGGATGGTGGATAACCTGTTTTAGGAAGAGGTCACGTACGCACATAAGGAGGTAAACATGACTGCCAACAGAAAACAGTTATCCTAACTAAGCATTTCCCTCAAATAAATTTTGCAATTGGTTTTGCGTCTGTATTTGCACCCATGAAATGATTGACACAAACTCTAGAGAGGGAGCATCGTTGAATTGAATTTGTAATGGTGACCAGATGTTTCACGGCCCTTTCTTATCACGAGTCAGCTGCCAAATTACCTTCAGAGAATGGCCATTGCATGCTAAATACAACGCTCTCATGTAGCATTACTGGTCTAGCTCAACCAATAAGTTTGTTGACAGTGCTACTCCGAAAGTCACCACTTCTCTATCCCACCTACACTGCTTGTAAGTAGGTGCTTTAATGAAGTAAATGCAGCTATTCGGAGGCGTGGGGCAGTGCTTCTTAACGACATTTGTTCTTCACGGTCACAATAGTGTTGCGAGGAGTGTGAGGTTAATCAAAGGTAATATACTGCTCTCGTATGAGGACGAGTCTCTTAAAATCAACTTCCTTCATTTTCAATTTAAACTCTCTTGATGTGACAGGTCCGTCTACTGCAGAGAATGTAGAAATTTCAGCAATTTCAAAGCATCGTTTGAATCCTTTAACTTGTTTTTATTTAAAGTAGGGGTGCTTCAAACACAAACTCAGTACAAATACCGCAATCATAGCTGTAATTGATGTTTGTGATGGCGTAAGAAGAGTAGCTAACTAGTTTGCAATTAGCTGAGCTAATTTCAAATGACTTCCTTTCATTGCGGTTCCATGCACTAGCCATACTGTGAAATCTGTCCTCAATATAAAAATTTTTTCCTAAAAGTGTTCTTAAACTGAGGACTTTTTGTTATTAAAGCATCGATTACCTTTCACCGTCAACTACTTTACGACATTAGATCATATTTTTCCTATGCTCAATCTCCGGCCTCACCCTCCATTGTACAAAATTTGCCTACCGATTGGCAGTACTGCCTAGAGAAAGTTTGAATGAAAAAAATAAGTGACATTTTTTGCGATAGCATTTGGATGACGATAGCAAAAAATTACAGTCGGTGGAACTTCATCTGTTGGAGGAGTGACAGTTGAAGTCGACTGCTGCATGGCGACATTCACAGTCTGCAACCACTGCTTTCCGAGTGTTATATTTCACGCTCTATTCACCTGCATTTGTCTTATCCAGGGTTGCTACATTCCCTTCCGAGATATCCCTTGTGCCAACTATTAGTTCATGTTTTCGTCTTTAAAAAAGGACCATTTCCTTGAGAGACTGCCAAGATTTCACTTATATCAGCGCTTCTGTTTGGCAGACTAATTGTGTAATGTGGCAGCCTGATGCTTCCTTGAATTGGCTCTACTTACGTTAGGAGACAGTTTTCAATCGGTATTTATGAATCTTACTTTTGGTATCCTGCCATGGCTTTTCGCGACTCCAAGGCAGACAAAGGGACTTAAGGTTTTAAATTAACGCACATTTTTAATTTTAACTTCTGCCCGCGGATTCCCCTTCAAACCTTAATCATCTTTTTCCTCCTATCACACTGCTTACAATTTAATACTGACAATCTGTTGGTACGTCGGGGATCCAGCTACTGTAGACACCATCGATGTACCGTCCGTCCAACTCATTTGCATTTCCTAGTATAAACACTCAAGGCGGGTGCCCTAGCCAAAAGCTGATGTGGATTAAGTGAGCCTTCCATCCTAGGTCTTAAGTTTTACCAACTATTTGTCAAATGGCTTCATAGTGTCTTCCTTAGACCAGCAACAGAAAAAAATCTGGCCCCATCATTCTGAGATTTGCACCGTCCAGAGTCACCCTCAAGATGCGCAGTAAAACATGAGCACTGAAGAAGGGACTATGGGGTACTTTAACCGTTGGCTTAATGGCATTTTTAGTGTAGGATACTGTAGATTACGATAAATGCATACATCCACCTGGTCGTCTAGTCTGCGGTCCACGTCAGTTGCACCCAGCCACCTTCCTTAGAGGATCTCAACGTGCTGTGTTTGCAGAGGCGGAAGGAGAACTGTCCCAATTCTCTTGCCCAATGGAAAGTGTTAACGTGATAGAGGAAGGGCATGTGGTGCAATTAACAATTTTCCACCATCAGTCATGAAGCATTGGGAAAAGTTCGTCATGAAGTGGTCATTGGCAGCGGTTAACATCAATTATGTAGAAACACACGATACCTCCTCTACCTCGTAACCTGTTGGATAAATCTTGGATGGCCATGACTGGACAGCACTGAAGTGAAGACAAAGTGGCAAGACGGAAAAGAAGTTCACGTAGCTATCATAAATCACCCCGTTAATTGTACGTCTACTTTTGAGTCATTGTTCGTACGACTAGTAACGGGCAAGGATAACGACCCACAAATCCTCCTTTCCTCCATTGCAGTCTTCAAATCTCCAGATATCTTCCAATTTGTAAGCAAAATCCGATGAACAGTACGTCAATTTTATGAGTGTTTACCCTACAAGCGATTGATGAAGGGGAATGCCAAATGCCACGGTCAAATGGACGGGGAGGAAAAGAAGACTATGTGATGCTTAAGTGATTTGGCTACTTCTTGGTTCTATTAGTGCAGGCAGCTTGACCTGCAACAGTAGCATGCCGAAAGCTACCTCCGACCTATAAGTGCGAAGATAATACACATTCTGCCCTACCGTTACGAAATGTTCCGGTGTTTCAATCTACCCAAAATTGACTTTTAGTTAAACAGTGCATTTTTTTCAGTTCAAAGACGCCAAAGTTGTGCTAAAAATATAAATTAAATTTAAGGAAGTTTCGAAATTCAAATCTGCTATTTTAAAAAAAAGCTAAAACGTTCTAAGGCCTTAGTTTAGGAAATCGATTCCGTACCGCTGCAGAGCCCCCCGGAAGTATCGATTTTTTCCACCCCTGAACTATGTTAAGACAGTGAGGTAAGAATTTATCGACTTTTTGGCTGGCACGACCCCTTTGACAGGGTAAACGTTTCGGCTACTTAGCAAACAATTTAATTAGTTCAATTAAACACAGTCAAGTAAATTATGAAATCACCCACTTTCGCCTCCACCCACTTATCCACAATATACAAGCGTGCTGGCGGCGGATCTGTTCCGTGACTCGAGCGATGCCCCGAACCGAGGTAATAAGGGTCCTTAACCCGGGCACTTTTCAATGCTTCCAGTTGGGGTTATAACTGGTTGGTCGGATGCGCTAACATGCAAATTTATTACTTTTCACGTCAGCCAAAAGATTAAGAACCTGCCAAATTTCGCAGTTCATAGATCTCCTCAATCCATGTGGCGAAAGCTTTTAGCAATCATCACAGGGATCGTCAATAAAGAAGTGGGTAAAAATAGGAGATTGCTTATGCAATAAATTAATCCATGATGCTTCGTCAGTAGATTGATAGCTTGTTGGTTGACAAAAATTGGGGCAGCTAATCATTTCGGTAGGTTTGACGACTAAAAGATCCTCGAGAAATTACCAGCTTTCACAGCCCGGCCAAATCGCCTATTTTCCCTCAACTCAAGCTGATTCTATCCAAAAGATTTGGCTAAAAGCTGATTGTTTTCACGGAGGGGTGAAAACAAGTAGAAATAATCATTTGCATAGGAAAAAGAAGTTCAAGAATGGTTCCATAATTGATTGTAAATAACTACTTGAATGGAGCGGTTAGGCAATATAACAGGAACCCAAACTGGCCTGTGCATTGCGGTAGCACTGAATGGCCAGTCGACTTTGATTGAGACGCAATGACAGGGCATAGCGGTAACCATTCGGCCAGATGGAATTCATTGTCAAGAAGGCGGCGGTGTAGACACCCATTTCGAATTCCGGCGAGGTGCCCATTAAGAACTTGGCGTAATTCTTCATCCACCCACCGTTCCACTTGAAGGCTACGGAGAGGAGGTTCTTTAGACCACTGCGACCCTGCAACAGAAATGAATGTACATTAACCTGTGAGAGGCACCAGCTATAGTTTCTGAATCGTCTGAAGCGCCTTATTGCTGGCGGTTCTGTTAACGCCTCACCACAACTTTCTGCACGCATTGCCATCCCAACTCCCTCGGATTATAAAGTTATTAGCCAAATTGGAGACGATGTATCAGTGGCAATGATTATAAAAATAGTTTACGGAAGTACTATTTTCAAAGTTGTCGCAAATGTGCCACGGAAAATGTTAAATAAAGATGGAAAAGCAGTGTATAAAAGAAATTGTGGGAAAGTACAAAGCCAAGAAATCATGGCAACTAACTGGAGCTCTGACACTAAAATAGCATTCTGCAATAGCAACTGAGGAGAAACCAGAACGGGACTACCTGTGCATCTCAGCCAATAAAAATTTTATGGTACTTTCATAGAGGCATAAAAGTATCTTCCGTAAGGGCATGTTTCTACACCTCAAAAACTGATGTGAAACTAGAGGTAACGAACCACGAATGTTACCACAACCGTTAGTGCTGGCCAAGAGGTACCAATCATTCGCTATTTGCAATCCGCCTGGAATAAATGAATCCAAAGAATGCCTCCTTTATAGACGAGCAATGGCTTTACAATTACCCGCAGATCGTACAACAATCGCGAAGCCTTCACCTCATTGATGCACAAACTCTTGACTGTGCCAAAGCTAACAGTTAGCACAAAGGACATCTCGGAAGGGAATGTAGCAATCCTGGATAAGACAAATGCAGGTGAATAGAGCGTGAAATATAACACTCGGAAAGCAGTGGTTGCAGACTGTGAATGTCGCCATGCAGCAGTCGACTTCAACTGTCACTCCTCCAACAGATGAAGTTCCACCGACTGTAGTTTTTTGCTATCGTCATCATCCATCGGTAGTGTGTTGAGGGTATCCGGTGCACTGTGGGATGGGTGGAGGCAAGTGGGAAGGTAGTGGAATGTTCGAGGTGCCGCCACTCTGTGACATGAACAGCGCATAAGACGTTGGGGAACCCAAAAGAATTTACACCGTAATACTAGAACAGTCATTGGGATGTTGGTGCAGACTAGGCAAATGCTTCACCTGGATTGGAACAGGAGCTCTAGAAGTGGTGATGGAGTGGTGCCTTTATTTCCAAAATCACAGTGACAGACGACCACTCGAATGCTGTTCTTGTGAATACAGCATCCATGATTACCCCGTACTGTTGCTGTTTCCAAGATTACCTAAAGTCTAATGTCAGCTTCTCACCCTTAACTTGTCGCAATTCGTGGAGTTGCTTTGAGGGAGAGAGACACTTAATGGTGGGAGAGGAAGAAGCAAATTCGAGGGCATTGCTGCCGTAAAATTTGCATCAGGCGAACGCTAACTTATCACAGTTGGTCGCAATGTTACAAGGTGAGAGGGAGAAGGGAGACAAACCTGGGTGTAATCGGATAGGTGAAAAACGAGTGAGCAATCGTTCCATCTTTATGAGACATCAAGATGTAGCACGGCTGCCATATGAGAGGGCTGAAATCATGTAAACTTGTAGCTGCTCATTTCACAATGCTACTACTAAAGCGCCATCGCAATAATCCTTCCCCGTGCAGCCGAGTTGGTGTCACCGGACAGTGGTGTCATCTGTCAAGTCAACAGCAAAACCATGGGGAGTGAACCTGGAGGCCAAGGGTAAAAAGAAACTCAGGGGAGATGGTCGAGAAAAGCGGAGTACCTAGAGAGCATTAACAATTCCATCAAGCCTTTTTCAGTAATTGACAATGGATTTCTTGGTATGAGGAATGCATTTAAATGAAGGGAAATGTGGTGAAATAAAATGACTGGTAGGCAGATTTAAAGTTACTTCATTTGCTTTGCGATTTACATTTGCAAAATGCACGCTCAGATGACTTTATCTGTTAGTTTCGATTGGTTGACTGATTGGTCAATTAATGGAATGACCAGCTTTTCCGTAATTCATTCGAGCAGTAAATAACTTCATCCACTCAATCATTCATAGTCTTGAATAATCGCACGGAAGTACTGCTATCCATAAGCGATGCGGAGATGAATAGGGGTTGTGCTTGTTTACATTATCACTTTGACTGCAGGCTGTGTTCAAGACGTTCTCGCACACGACATACATCGGCTCTACTAAGATCATGCCACCGTCACAACCGGAAGTCCTTACAACACGTGGTCGCTTCCACCACCCACTCACATGCCCATCCGATGTCAGGACACCGCTGCCACCACCACGACTAAAGCTAGTGCAGACACCAACAGTAACACTGATTGCCGCAGCTGCACCATGTATGGGCGAATGGACACTTCAATTCAAAGTGAAAGAGCAAATAGCAAAATTAACATTGATGCATCGAAACAGGTGGATTGGGAGTCCGATTATCTCTGAGGCGCTCGAATGACATTTTCGCGTCATGCATTACCTCTTGTTTATCTTGCCTATCTAAGTCATTCTGGCGTTCCACTGTTTAATCAGTGATTAATGAATCGACCTCCTTTCAAACCGGTGTGCTCTTCTATGACTGTTTACGGCAAAGATCGTAAACGATCCCGCTGAAAGAGAATAACATTCCTGATCGTATTCCACACCTCTCATCGAAGCAGTGTCTGCAGTCTCACACGACAAAGAGCGCAGTAACATCATCTCAACCTCCACCTCGTCGATTCTGTAGAAAGAAAACCGTCAAGCTGAGATAAGAGCAGTGCAACCTTGTCAACCGATTGTTGAGATTGCTTATGAGTGCGTTAATTATGAGGTAGTGATGTTTCCTCGGTATGGACCAAATAGGGAAGCGGCTCAGATGATGGTGAGGTTCACAGCACGGAATGGAGGCAGGGTGACAAAACGGAGCTACCTCACATAAACACCTCTCCCCTCCAAGGTCCATGCTACCCATTTTATGCGAACAGACAAGCCATACAATTAGCTACAAAATTTCATTTGGGAGAGGTGTTTATGTGAGATAAATACTTTGATTTAATTGGGGTTTGTTTATCACTCGCTAAGGGCAGATGTGACATATCCACCACGTTGATTACTTTTCAATTGTTGCTAATCGTTATCACGACCGTGGATTCATTTCAACTGGCAGCCCAATGAATTCCACCCATTTGACTCATGTGACGAAGGTGTTGCGGCGAACGCTTGGTTATGGAAAAAAACACCATCTTTTTTTTCCGTTGGCAGTGAACCTGTCTGAGACTCCTTGAATCTGATACGATTCCTAGAGATGATGTCGTAGGAGATCACAGCTAACCACTGAATAAATGTCAACAGCAAAGATACCCCCTAAACAAGGACTTGATCCGATAGTGGCGGGTCTAAAATCTTTGTCAAGGTCTCAACCCAACTCGATAATCCTCCTGAAACTTTAGCCGATTACAGAGAGGGACTTTGTTGTGTGAAGTTATTGCTGCGACGTCATGCCAACAAAGCAGAGGTGCGAAATTCTTTTTGTGAAATAGCTGCGGTGGCTTGAGTCAACAGTCACAACTGAAAGGATATAGGACTATTGAAGAACATCCGCCAGCTTAAAGACCTATCGCCTAACTGAAGTCCCTTCTAATGCAACTCGCTTTACTAAGGGCGCAGTATTCAGGAAACTCGCCAAGTTCTACAGTAATTTTACTAATTTGACACCTATTGATGATCCACATGGCGAGGTGGTCACGATGAGAAGTCATGACGACGCCAAATCAAAGAGCGTTTGTTTCTAATCTCACTGTAGCCAATCACCACATCCTTTGCCTAGCTTTTGACCTGTGCAGTAAAGCATTGTTTACAATGAGGATAAGTGGAATTTAAAATGATCTAAACGGATGTGTCGGATGATGGCGAATCGGCTCGAAGCGGAAGGAAAACCTAAATTCTCACCATTTGAATACCACACCAAAAAATCGCCTAAGGAAGGTATCCACGATAAACGGCAGAGTGGACGAAAAGGTCCCAAGTCAGCATTTTCACTGGTGTAGGCCAAGAAACGCTGTTAACGCAATAATAGCTCACCTTTTCATAGAAACCGAGGTAATTTAAATTCCCTTCATGCTCATTGAGATAAAGCGGGAGCCAGTAGTGAAAGCCTAGAACGCGTGTTCCTCTGCCTTCACCAAGAAACACGTGTTCGAAGGCACTGGAACTGAGGCGCCTAAAATTATTTAAACAGACACGATGGATGGTACGAATCAGCAAAATATTAAAAAAATTACCACAAAAAATGTGATATTTATGACAATGGTGCCAGTTTGGTCAGAAAAATTCGGCTTTTATGCGTGACATTAATAAAGTCGAGAAGTAGAGTAACTCGTCGATTCAAAAGTGAGTGTCGTCTGTATGGCATTAAGGGCATCAATGAAATTGGCGAGACGCGCACTTTTTGCGATTGACGCCGATGAACCAGAGATGACCCAGCATCTCCTTGAACTCCTCGTCAATCGGGGATGCAAGTTTTCTCTCCTCCAGATAACGCCGCACCTCTGCCATCACTGGCGTTGCTAGAATAGCGTCGAGAAAGGCAATTTGACTCTCGACCTTTTCTGGACTCGTGACTTCGACCACAAGGACATTTGGGTCGTAGAATTTCTTCAGTTCGATGAAGGCTAAAATAATTGAGTAGCATTTCTTATATGCGAAAGCGTTTGCGAATTTTGATCGGGAAGGCAGAAAGTGGCACTTAAATCAAAAAATACTGGAACGTCCTAAAATGGCGCAAAGTGCTTGCATCACAATACCAACCCATGACAGGGAATTTGACATTGTAGCCATAATAAGTGTCACCTAATCGTTTAAAAAGAAAGCCAGCACCTATTTTAGAGTAAACGGGTTCTATCACCTTCTCAAAATGCACCTAACGGTAGGTTTGATTTGCCAATTTCGTAAAGCTCTGCGCAATTTCCCTCACCGGTTTGATGGAAGCTAGTAAATGCTGTCTGAATTTAAGCTTTCCATTTTTAGGCTTATTTCTCGCCCACCGAAAATGGATGCAAGCCAAGGCAAAAGCGTTAGCGTCATTTGAAGAAGTAGCGTCAAAAAATTGCTTCAAATGAAAGCTGTAACGTAATAGAAGGTCTGATTCGCATAAACTGAATGCTATTGCCACTGCTACTGACAAAACTATATAAGTAGCATAGGAAAAGAATTAGATGGTACGACGATTCATGCTTAAACAACATTTTCACACACGAATGATTTCAGACCGCTTCGCGCGAAACAGACAGAAATTCGTTGCAAAATATAGCTAGCTAAAAGAAGTCAGTCCAACGATATCCTTTAACTTTAAATCGGTATGAAGAACCGTTAGCATACTTTAATGGGGTTATTTGAGAGGTTCATTTGGTTTGCAGCCCAGAGGATGCTGTAAGCTTTGCCATTCAAAGCACCGGAACTTATTTTAAAGTACTCCAGAGAGGTGTAGCAATAGAACGTATAACTCAGAAGCAACTTGAATGACCAACTTGGGGATAGGGAAACTGCATTGGTAGAAAGCATTTGCTTTTGATAATGAGTAGCCGTACGTCCGGCTTTCAGCAGTATTTAACATGAGAGATTATGAATCCGGTGGCATCTCCATCGGTTGGGAGAAGCTACTAGACAAATGGGTTCCACTGTTCAAATGCGATAATGACAGGTCACAGACAACAAATATTTGAGAGACAGCCACTATACTCATAAGGCCTTTCTCATGCAAGGCTAAGTGGCTTCTAGCTGCTGCGTAAAGGTGAATGTCCTTCGAGCTGCGACCTAGAGGGAATGCATTTGACGTACTTACACCTCTATACCTCACCCTATGGCCTAGCGTAGGATCAATTGAAGACGAATTTGGCCACTAGCTGGAGGTGAAGCAACAATAAAGGCTGGCACCTGCCTGTCCACGGTGATAGAACTCAAGCCAGACAGCTAGGACGATCCCTTTCTCATAGCTTGATTGGTAAAACCTACTAGCGAGGATGTCTATACGGCCTCGACCTCATTTGCATCTTTTATAGCCTGGTAATGAATTTTTGTGGTGGAAGTAATATATACCACACCTTGAAACGCTAGCAAACTAACAGTGAAGTGAGGGCTTGCATTTCGGCTGATGAGGCTAACGTATAAAATAACGTTCCCCTCGAGGTCGGACAATTCATACCCAGAAGCTTACTGTCATCAAGTAACGGCCGACTGGCATCCAAGTCTAGGGAGGAAGGGAATTTGAAGAGTCGGCAAATACTTCTTGTAAATCACAAGTCGCCCAAATCGAACAGTAAAAAACCGGCATAACTGGAGTCTGAAGTGAGAAGTGGACCATGAAACTACCAACCAGGCACCGCACTCAACGACGTCCTAAATGGCACACCAACTTCTCCAATGTGCTGTGCTTTTAGAAAGGCACAAGAGTCGTTCGATTAAGTTATCAAGTATTTGCTTTGAAAGGGATTTTCTGTTCAAAATCAGTTCATTACGTCTTCACCAAACAAAATATGATTCGACGCAGAAGGTAGAATCGGGCTTGCACCCTGTGAACAAACAAACGTTGTTGTCCACCTACCTGCAACCTCCTCTTACGACTACGTGTAGGTAACAACTCCACCTCCTTTGATAAGTCAAAATAAGCAATTTACCTCGGAACGTAGGTGTATTGTACAACCGAGTTCCATTGACAAAGGTGAACAGCGGATCCGGTGCTTTGTCTTCCAGTGATTTTGCTGCAAATCCTTAAAAAAGAAAGTGTTTTGTATAAGTGCAGAAGCAGAGTCACGCAAAAGTTCCGCTAAATAAAAATGGATTTAAAAGTGCCTTCCTCGTTGACTGGATATCCCGTGCTTGTGTCCTTCTTAGTGGCTATAATAGTACAAATTTATAATTCCAATTGACTAAATGCCAGTATTTCTTAGGCAAGTAGCATGCGTCATGTTTTTTAGCTTGAAAACTAAATATTTCCGACTATGATATGCTTTTCGACAAAAAGCGATCGGTCGGCTAGGCGTTCGAGATTGAGAGCTTCAGTTAATGAACCTCAAAATAGTTAATTGCGACTATCAGAACTGCCGGTTCATTTAGAGCTTCTCCAAACCCACTCTAATCCGGGAGAAATAAGGCCAACTTTTCTAGCTGGGTTAGGATTGAAAAAGATAACAAACCCTGCAGGTTCAGGACCAAGTCCTTGTTAATTTCAAGCCGATTCACATCCAATTCCCACAACTTATTAACCAGCTTCTCGAAGTCAGGATACCTACGGAATGATAAAGCTATTAGTCGGTCCTGATGGGCACACAAGAATGTTACTGCCCATAGAATTGTTCGACAACAAATTTTCGCCTCATCATTGTCAAACCTTGGCATATAAATAAAAAATGAGCTGGGATAAAAAAGCAATAGAGATAGTGAGGGTCTTTTGCACATTAGAAACATATTGAGACGGAATAAGAGTAAAGGGAAATGGCGAGACATACGCCCCACGGTTTTTTCGCGAATCAACGAGAAGTATCAGAACAAAAACTGTCGACAACCACAGGAACGTTTTTTCGCGTCCGATACACATGACGATTTAAATCAAGCTGATCAAAAGTCGGTTCCGATGCCTTCTCTGGTCATCTGATTGGCTAGTGCTTCGATTGGTGGACTGCCTTCCAATCAATACGCTGGTCGCCGCTGAGCCGCTGCTCATTGGCTGAGAGACAAGCCAAACACAACCCATCAATGGTACATGTTTGCCTCCAAAATTTGAGATTTAAATGTCTTCAAATGGAATATCAAGCCGACTCTTACAATATAACAAGCAAACCATCCCAATTTTGAATGCAATCTTGCCATTTCTGGCCTATCTTGTGTGGACCTACCAAAATAAAGATGTAAGAATAACCACCTCGAAAATAGAACCACAAAGCGAATATAGTGCTGATTCAACAGGATGAGGTAAAGCTTTACATGATGAACAGAAGAGAACACCAAAAGGTTGTAGCGATTCAACGTAATCAATTGGCATCGGTGCGGAGAATACGGTAGATGTGACCGCCAGCATCAGTACGGGTCAACAAAGCCTCCTGTTCAAAGCGCTCTGCCGCCTTCGATGCGAGGGTCCCAAGCAATGGTCGAAGCAAAACCTCAAGGGAGGTCAGTGCACCTAAAATAAAAAGGTGGTGCACCCATAAGTAGAAAAATATGCATTTGAAAACAGCCCAATAACGAGGCAAAGAATAAGGCTAGCTAACTGTTTCATGAGACCCCGCCAAAAAAGAGCGCCAAAGCCACAATTATCCATAAGAGCTCACACTTATCTATTTAAAAATAGCGAAACAGAATGAGCTAGATGTAAAGCCATATTTAAATACTACAGGATACATGGAAGCTGGTAAAGAAAAACAGACCAAGGTCGCAAGTGTTCGTTCCCACAGCTGTTAGATAAACTGGAGGTGTTGCTTCATTAGGAACATGCACAAATTGACATATCTAAAAGATCAGAACAATAATAAGCACAATAAGGTAATGGCCAGTACACTACTCTATGCGGCTAACTTTACCACAAATAGCAACCAGGGTTAGCTTACACTAACTCAGTAAGACCGTACTTATTACCAAGTATAAGTCGTACAAAGCCACAGACAATTATTATAAAACAAGGTTTAACAATGGGAAACACAGATACTCAAATAAATTGATTAAGATTTTTCTCTTCATGTGTCTAAGCTTCACTCACTGTCATATCTTGATACTTCGTTGTCATGTGTTCGACTTCACCAAAACCAAGTTTTGAAAGTTGTTGAACAGATGAAATAAAGGATGTGACGATAAAAGGCATGAATGCCTGCTCAGGGGCATCCTCAATGGAAACTAATGAAGGAATAAGTATGGGCAAAGCAATCACCTCCGGCCATCCGAGCCCCATCCTTGTCAGAAACGTAAATGCCTACAATACCATCGACTCTATGATTAAATAAGATTTATCAATGCATTACGGTGAAAGGTAACGGCGAAGATACTCGTTAATTGTCTACAGTTTACAAAGTGAGGAGTAAAACGAACAAACCCCCCGACGCATTGTACTTCCTCAGGTTGCCACGTGTGAGCCGGCTAAAATAACACATATTCTTCTGTGAATTGATTGCGGCTGATTTTAGCAAAGTAGCTCTCTAAAGGCATGCAGTGATTGCCCCAAAAGTCGTGTACCATTAGCAGTTTTGCAACACCCTACAAAAATACTACCCTGTTAGGGCAAACTTTCGATAAAATTTGGAAACTGCTTGTAAGATAACGGCAGAGTTGTAATGCTTAAAGCGAGGTTAATAAGTTCTTTAAAAGTGCAAAAAGAACGTTTAAATCATTGAATATTGGCACCTATCGTCTCTATGACTGATTGACCAAGTTCGACCATACGAACAAATGCATTCCTTTACGGCACAGCTGTTAATGCGGGATTCCAGGTATCCACTGATGACAAAAGAGAGCAAAAAGCGTGGCGTGTATGTTTAACAGAGAGAGGGAACAAGATATTTTGCTCACTTGGGCTGCTAATTAGCCTTCAGTGACTTGGGCGACGGAGCCTGGGCTGGATAGGTGCCGTGATTTGTGGTGTTCTCATGTTGTTCCACGAGCACTTTAGGGTCAACCTCATTTTTCTAGCTCGTGAAGGGCATTTGAGTGACGTGGTCATTGCGCTTTGTTTGTCTGGACTATCAGCTAGCTTTTGGCGACGTCGGTGGACCAGCCTTCGGGTCATATGAGTGACCGCATTTCCTCTGTCTACTCCATGCATGCACGCATAGTTTAGCTTTTAAGTTGCTCACATTTGTTTTTTAAGGGGCGCTTCAGGTACTACAGTCACTTCATAAAGGGACTTGTTATGTTTTAAACCCTGTTTGCAGCAAAATAATTTTTATTTTTAACTAGCTGATACTAATGGTAATTTTTTATGCTTTGTGTAATTTGCGTATATTATTAGTTTTGTTAAATGGTAGAAGAAGACAGGATTAAAAATTTAACTATTTGTTATAATGGATGCGACGTTCACTTTTCTAACTGAGGATAGCACGTTGTGCGTACTCTATCTTCGCAATGGGTGAGGAGGTTCTTTACCGTGGCACGCTTGATGGACATAGTGATTGGGTTACGCAGATCGCAACAAATGCTGAGCACCCAGAACTTCTCCTCTCATCCTCCCGAGGTATGGTCGCTTTGTCATGCTTATTCATAGATAAAACCCTTATAATATGGGAGCTTCAGAGTCAGCAGGGCAAATTCGGTGTCGCTAAACATGCTCTCCGCGGTCACAACCACTTCGTTAGTGATGTCGTTATGTCGTCTGATGGCCAGTTTGCTATTTCTGGCTCTTGGGACAAGACTCTTCGCTTATGGAATCTGACCACCGGTCAAACTGCTACGCGCTTCACCGGTCATACTGGAGACGTTCTCAGTGTCGCTTTCAGTGCTGATAATCGTCAGATCGTGTCTGGTTCCCGTGACAGAAGTGCCAAGCTATGGAACACCCTTGGTCTCTGCAAATACACCTTTGACAAAGAGGGTCACACCGATTGGGTTTCTTGTGTCCGCTTCTCTCCCAATATGGAAACGCCACTTATCGTCAGCTGTGGTTGGGACAAAGTGGTTAAGGTAAGGGTATCGCACGCCTTTTTGATTTGGTAATTTGTCATCAAGGTATGGAATCAGCGCAACTGTAAGCTCAGGACTGACCATTTCGGGCATACTGGCTATCTTAACAATGTCACCATTTCTCCTGATGGCACTCTATGCGCTAGTGGTGGGAAGGATGAACAAGCAATGCTCTGGGATTTGGCTGCATGCAAATACTTGTACACTCTCCCCAGTGGAGCGGAGATTAATGCCCTTTGCTTTTCCCCCACCCGCTACTGGCTCTGCGCTGCTGCGGGTCCTTCGATTAAGATATGGAACTTGGAAGATAAGGTGTTGGTGGAAGAGCTTCGCGTCGAACCCGCCATCAATACAGAATCAAAGAAGAAACCCAAACTTCCTGTCTGCACATGTCTTGCGTGGTCTTCAGACGGATCTACTCTCTTTGCTGGCTACACTGATAATCGTATCCACGTTTGGCAATTTATGCACACTGCTGAATGAGCTTTTGAGTAAAGTGAATGGAAAGTACGGTGTGGTTTTCATTACAATTCTGCCCGTCTGGGTATAGATTTTAATATTTTTTTAAGTTACTGGTTTTTTTGCATTACATTATTACCGTGGCAGTTAGTTGCCCTTAGGTTTCTTGTCTGCTTCCGTTCCATTGGCTTACCTGAAGTTGGTGATGATCTCGGGCTTTTTAATGTGTTGGTGTTCGATCTCGTGATGAATTCTAAATCCAACTCTATTGGATTTTTTTTGCCACTGAAGATGTATACGTCCCATAGGCTTATGTTGAATGCGGCGCCAGCCGGTTCCGTGTTTGGGGCGTTGCCATTGGCTAAGCTCTGCGTGGTCAGCAGCACAAGTCGTCAGGTGAACCGAGGCAATTGGCATTTGGTTGCCACGATTCTGTTTACTAATTCCTCTTGTTGATGGGAGCATATGGTTTCATCAGTTGAAGACTGATGGAACCACTCATATTTCTCCCATTGGCACAAGGAAGGCAGATAGCTTTCAGCGTACTCAGTATGCCCTGGCGAATCGGTAGCGGAGTATTGTGCCAGTCACTTGATCAGGCCATAGCCATTACTCCATTCTTCCATGCGAACTCCCATTTGTCGTTTTGGGGGGAAGGGGGTCAACGGTACCCACGTTGCCCGGTCACATCCCACATTAGATATTTTCCTTTGCTGCTCACTGCACTGTCACCCGGGTCGTTTGAGTGAGCGCCCGCAAGTGTGTTTCTAAGGTCGTCCCAGAGACAACGAGGCTGTGTGGTCTCAGATATGTCATTTTATTTTTATCGTTCTTTTTTGCTGAAATTATGAAGGAAGGGCACATAAAACCACTCTCTGGAGATAGCGCTCGAGGTTTGTATGGTTACCTTTGGGTTACTGGGGTCCCTCAAATTCTGATCCCCGCATCGGAGGGATGGATTGTGAGATGAGGGAAAGACTTTTTTTGCGAAAACGTGTGAAGTAACAGCCTGTTTCATTGAAATGGAGGCAATACTGAAGTTGTCAAGCATTGGTTTTGAAACAAAGGCGGAAGAGGTGGAGGCCTTGGACTGATATTAAGGAAATTCAAAGTACAATCCAAAAGCTTCGGGCGGTGAGTACGCTGGTGTTTTCGGATTCCGAATAATTTGAGGAGTGGTCGACCAATCAGTCATCTTTTCCATTTCTGCTCCTTTGGTCGTCCACTTTGCCTCCGTCTATCCATCCCCTTTCATTTATTCATGCTTCACGTTTTGATCCATTCAATTTCATGTTCACCCATTTTACTTTTACTAGTCCGTCGTCTGTTGGACTTCTCTCTCCATTTATCCGTTCTGAGTTTATCAATCTGACTCCCATCCATCTACTCAGTCAGCGTCTATTAGCGCCCCCCCCATCCATACATCCATCCTATGTACATCCATAAATCCATCCATTGCTTGATTCTTTATCTACCGGTTTTTTGGTTCCCTCAATTTTCTGAAAAAAGACGGGATGCATTGAGAAGAGTCTATTTGAATTATTGGAAAATGCTATATGTTGGTGTAGAGAATATCACTACTTTGCAAACACATGGAAGGAGTCGCCTCACACACGTTCTGATTCAAGCACAAATCAAATACAGGTCAAGTTCTGACACGGCCATACATTCACAACGCTTCAATCGTCGTTGGTAGAAGTTAGAGCGTACAAACACCGTGTACAAGATGTTGAGTGGACTCGGGGAATTCCACTTCGACCTCTGTCCTCTCATCGATGGACAGCTTTAAGTTTCTTAGACACCCCATGAAGGGTGGCACCACAGTTCCACTGTGGTAATCCGATTGCATTTGTGGTGTGATTTCTGTGAAAGGAGCATCAAAAAATGGGGGAGGGATGAGAATATGCGTGAAAGAGGTGGTGGAGGGTCGAAAAGCAGTCTAACCTGTATCGGAACCATAGAAGATGCCCCGCAGAGGACCAACAGCACTCATGATCAGGGATTGAGCCGATTCGCCTTGAGTGCTAATTTCAATGATGGATCCAAAGTCCTGCATCACAATTTTCACTGAGGCGTAGTGCCAGGCGAGTGGTTCTACGGTGCTGATACTGAAGCTCACCTTCTCCTCCGTTGTTACATCGGTGACGTAAACCTAAGGCGAAGAAGTATTTATGGATAATGCGTTACGGGCGCGGGAATGTGTGTGTGTGCGTACCATGTAGCGATCGAGGTAAATCCACATGCGGATCGGCTCTTCAGGATTGTTCAAATTCTCAAACACCATCACGAAGAGACTTTCCACGCCTATCTTTTGTGCATCGTAGAGCACTTCGAAGGAGAATTTGACGGAGGTCATGCCTTCCGTCGCCTTCGAGTCAATGTTCACTAGGAATATAGGAGTTTTTAAATAAAGGCCACATTTTTTGACGTCCAAAACAAAAGAAGCACTAGCAACATCTCGCACCACTTCGTTCTATCACATTTGGCATGATTGACTAAATAATGCATGCCACATGTTTGATGACTAACTCGGCCAAAAAACCGTACTGATTTCATGCGACAAGCCCGGAAACATACAGGGACACTTTTGATCGAGAGTGACTTACAATTTAGGGGCAGAAGTAGACCAAGATTAGGTTGAATAATGTCCTGAACCTTCGGCAGCACATGCACGGCTTTCTCGTCTAGAACAAAGCAGTCCGGGCATGGTGGCAGTTTGGCTTTTGACAAATCAAATTCCTGTCCGCTCAACGTCAACTCATCCACGCAACCGAACAAGTTTGCCACATTCAACTACGAAAATAATTTTACTTAAATTACAACAAGTAAAAGGTGATTTGTGTGCTCTTGTTGCACTCACCGTCTTCGAGCCCATTCGTGCGGTACGGGCAGTTGGGTAGCCACCAATGAATGCGTTGACTGGTACGCGCCAAGTGATTGGTTCTTCAATCCACGCCTCGTGGTAGTCAAGAATGAACTATACGTGGAAACCAGAGCTTATTTAAAACGTTTACATTGCGAAATCGTAAAGAACGATTGAGGGCTAAATACAGACCCTCATTTTTGTGATCTGAACACCACGCCGAGGATCTCCTGTTTGCATATTGATAGGTAGGAGTTCCAGACGATGCCATGCGGTGCCACGAAGATCTAGAAGTGGGGATGACCAGTGGAAATCACTGTTCCCATCGGCCCCGCTTTGCATTACCAAGTGAATTTGGCGTTCACCGAGGAGAATGAATAGGGTGCCAGCCTTAAAACCGAAATTGAAGGCGCCCAGGAGTCCAACTGTGTTGTTGGCATCATTTTGAACCCGTGTACGGAAGCCAATTGTCACTCGGAAGTCCCTTAAGGGGATGACAATTACGTCAAGTATGATTTATTTCGATGTCAGCACCAGCAAAATGTTCTCAATCACTGCATGAAAACTCACGGATTTCCACCAAGTACTTTGGCGATATTTTCCACCTCCCAATAAGCCTCACCGTTGAACCAAGCCGATGACGTCTGCGCCTCTCGACAGTTCTGCAACACGCAATCAGGTCGGAAGAAACAGCTATTGGGCATGAAAATACCAAAACTGCACAAACAGACATCCAATGAGTCCCACCTTTGCGCTTTTTCCATTCCCAACATAGTTCATGCTGCGGACTCGAACTCTTCGTGATGGTTTGGGCGAGAGAAGTGAGTGGATAATGATTGGCCACTCTTTAGTAACATTATCACTGATCGCATCGCACGACTGAAAGTTAGAGAGAGACAATACATTTAAAACGGAAGCTTGTTCAAAGCCACCTGGGCGATGCCACCCACCTGCGGGTTGATGTCCCCACAATCTTCAAAGACGGAGCGTAGACGGCGACCGCTTGGCGGTGCAGACAAGTCAAGACCCTGATAGACGAATTCAGTCGTTGAGGATGGATGCCTATCGTCTGCTGGAGCTAAAAATCTCGGGCGAAGTTGACCTCCACACTCACCGAACCGATAGAAAGGCTTGTTCCGCAGGTAATCAACCATGTCTTGGGCAAAGTCAACACGGCTGAACGGATATAAGAAGCATTATCGAAGTCCTTTCAGGTTTAAATAACTAAAAGAGGAGGACCTACTGCTTCCCAATGATCAAATTGCTAATAGAGAACTCGTGGTAAGAGAGCGTATTCAACTCGGGGCCGACGTAGATTTGCAGAACTTCAGATTTTGGAATGGGTTGGCTTAATGTCCACGTATGAACTGGGCGTTGGTCAAAATAGACGGTTAATCTGTAAAAAATGGTTTTGCAAGTCAATGCAGCGGCTTGTCAAAGTGGAAGCAGTTAAGCAAGTCGGAGTAGGTAGTATTAATGAAGCTTCAGCCATCAAACTTATCCGATGGCCAATATTTCCCTTATTTCCATACCAAGGGAATAACAGATTTTTTTTCTCAAGAATGAGATCCACTCATTGGGATGGAGTCATCCTTCCTCTGGACAATTTAAGGAAATGTAAAAAAGGAGGTTCATAAATGGTTGAATCTAGGTCTGTCACCAATTAACTAATTAACCTGGTAAAATCTGGTTCCCCGAAGCGAAGGCTGAGAACGGATTCAGTGAACAGGGGCTGTTGGAAGACCTTCGCCTCGCGAGCCTTCAATGCGGCGAGGTTGTTGGCTGGATCGTGAATGATTGGTGTACCGAATATTTCCTTTGTAGTGAACTTGGTTGGGTCACCTGGAATCGCTATTCCAACACGTAGATCCGAAGTAAGCCAAACTCGGAACCAGAGGTTATTTTGCTGCAGAGTGAGATTAAAAATTTGATTGCAGTTCTGCCACATGGCCAAACTCTGCACATTATTTCCACGATGTAGATGAAAATAGTCAATGGGACAACTAATTTTCACAACAGTGGTCGAGTTCTTCTGAGTTGAGAAAATTTTGATCCAAATTAATCATCTGCAAAAAACTAAAGTACGAAAGCTCTTTTACTTAAATATTGCAAGTAAATGTATTATTTTCGACTAGCCCGCAAATCTCACCTCAGCTACTTGCATCCGAAGCAGGTTTATTTCTTCATTGCCGACGGGTCGGAACCGCACGGTCATGCTGATTCCAGGCAGCCAAGGTGCCGAAAACTTGTTCGGTTTCAATTCAAAACTTGTGAAGTTAATTAGAGGCATAAGGGTCAGGCAGTACTGATTAATTGGTGAGGTGTTTTTCTATCAGAGAAGAAAAGAAATCAGTTTTAATTTATTTAGGTTAAACATCTAGCAGTGAACTATGAATACGTGTTTACCACACTTATAAGCAAGAGATGTGAAGTCAGATGCTGGTGTCAGATTGCGCCACTTACAATAGCATAGGCCTCTTCCGTTTGTCGTATATCCGCAAACCGCGTGTCGCCGTAGTTACGAATGGGTGTTTTCGTGTAGGAGTCAATCAGAATTGAACCAAGCATGTGATCTCCAGAAGTTGCCAGACCAATGCGACCTCTGAAGCCACTTGTAGATAAACCGTAGCTATGGGAATACACGTCATTACTTCTACTGTCTACCGAGTGAATTACTTATTAAACAGTGAATAAGTTGTCCTCTTCATGATATACGGACGTTTATAGACATTTTACAACCATCCACTTACCTCTTCATGGCCCTGCGCAGTTCAAAATGACCAGGTGGAATGCCACCAACGAAGAAAACGTAGTCATCTTCTTTTGCCAGTGCGCAATCCTCTGCCACTCGCTCTTCGAGAGCCCAATAATTGGAGGCGATTGGAGACACCCGAATTGGTCGGATGCTACGCGTTCGGTGACCAAAGCCACCTTTGAGGTTACCGTGCCAACGGCTACAGACAAGCTCGTAGCCTTTGCTCTCAACTGTGATGCCGTAATCCTTTCAATGGGACAGAACACGGCCTGCTGTAACAGCACTGTCACATAAAGCACTATTTCTCATCCGGTAGGAGGACATGAAATTTGACACAATCGGATAGAAAGAGACGTAAGTAAAGGCAAGTTACAAAAAGGTTAGTCAGAATTGGTGAATGTAAAACTGAGAAGTAAAATTCCAAAGCTCTGGTTTAAAAGGACCTGAAAATGGTTTGCTTGAAACACCGGATACCAGCGTCACAAATACGTGACGCTTCTTCTTAAATGTATTATAACGACCAACTATGCCAAAATACGCAGCATGTGCTAGAGAATTGTCGCAGACTACAGCAGCCTAACGGATCTTAGCTTTAGCAGCTCCCTTATCCTGTTGTCCGCCAAGCTTATCCCAGGTAGCTCCACCTACTTCACGGTAATTGTAGAAAGTCAGAACCATGCTGTTGGCCTTTTGTGGCGCCAGTTTCTGCAAATGTATGTTGAGAGTTCGATCGCAGGGCGAGATGTGATCGTAGCTGGTAATACGCGCGTAGGCGTCAGTGGCTGTAAAGTCGTGTAGTTGCATATACTCGAGGAAAACCTCCTGAGCTGACCCACCGCCGGTATCTGATGTGACTTCTCTTGGCCGTGAGCGACTAGGGGTGATACTGAGTCCTGTCTCCAAGGCAGCGGTCTTCTCCCACACGTAGCCGTCGCGCACGATGGGACGGAAATTCGTGTGGCTGTGAGGAGGTGATAGAAAGGGCTTCAAGAAGACGATAACGCTGAGATGCATATTTAATTTCCGAAGTCATTCCAGTTTCCATTTTACTGCCAGTTAGCTCAGATTCCAGGCTCCTAGCCCATTTTCATCATCCTTTTTAGGGATAACTCAAAAGTGCACTGCAACTCACATCTTACAGAAGTCCTCCGTCTGTTGGAAGCAAGCTGGATCAGCCTTAGCAAAGTCAGGGAAGCCCAACCGATGCCCGGCAATTTTCAGCTCGTATAGGCAACCCTTTGCATGCTCCATCTGTATAAGCCGTGCCCACAGCTCTTCGGCACCACCCTCACCCCAGGACTCTAGAGGCGGAGCATTCAACACCGAAGTGCTGAAGCTGTGGAAGGCTCCACCGACACGTAACTCTAGCTGGTTATCCAACAAAAGTCCTGTGGGGAATGAATCACGACCATTCTCCTCCATGAAGGTCTTCGAGTGAATCGGTAGACCATCGAGGGTTTCGCGGTCTTTTGGCACCTCTTGGAGGTAGAGGTCCACTCGACCTGGTACTCCGATCACTCGAACCTGGTAAGGAGGAGGACAATAACAGACACCTAAATGCTCCCAGCAGGAGTAACTTTTTCTGAAAACTTTGCTGTGGCGATTCTAGCTGCTAGATTCCTAGTCCATCCGAAGGCCTAGAGCTGAACTACTGCCAGGCACCTCGGCTCCTCAATGATGGTTTTATATGTAACCAAGGGTTTATACGGTTTAACGTCCTCACAGACCTACCCTGTTGGTCGTAGATCCATTAAGCGGGCCAATTTCAATGCCCATCTCTCCACCCACAACCTCCGGCTGTGACCAGCTAAACCTCAGATTCCCATTTGGTTCCACGGTGATCGCAAACATACTCGTTCGGGCAGGGAAGGCGCGTCTACCAACTAGCAGCACCGAGTTTGTTCGAATACCGATGGTGGCGGAGGAGGAGGTGGTGGGAGAGGATAAAGCGCTTCGTCGTTGAAGTGCAGGAGCAAACCAGAATTCGAGGTCGAAAACATGACTACGAGTAGTGTGATAAGGCACTAGGGTGTAAATGCAATCTCCCCCACCATTGAGACGTAGAGGAATTGGATCTTTGCCCAGACTGCCATAGGTGAGATCCAGCAGCGAACGTGCCAGCGAGGCAAGGCGCCGCACTGTTGCCATTTTGCGATCCACTGCTTCCATTCGTTCCTCTGCTATGGCGATCGCCTCCAGTAAGCTGCGTTGAGTTGAGTTTGCCCGGTTGACTAGATGCGAATCGGGCGCACATTAGAGCTTGACATTGAGCACCGAATAATAAAACAATACGTACTAAATAACAGCTGACATCTTTGAAATACTGTTTCGAAGATGTCTGGTTCCTGCCAAATCAGTAAACTCCTCCTCCCTTAAGTTGAAAATTTACCCATGATTCTAATTTTTGGCTTTTGAGGTGGCTTTTTGTGTTTTGAGGTGCTTTAGCAGCCAAAGATTCGTAAAATAATGCATTTTTATTCAGACTTATTTTTGTCAGAAAGAAATTAATAAAAGCAGACAGCTAAAAGATGGAACAGAACATGTCCAAATAGCTTACCAGCCATGTTGGCAGTGCCTTCCAGCTCATTGAACTGCTTTTCGATCGCGCGAACCTCTTTGTCAATCTTATCAAAACGCTTCCTCGCCTCCATCACTTCTCCTGCAAGAGCATCTAGTTCAGGTCGTGCAAGTGTAACCGATGGAGACAGTTGGCTAGTGACGCGTTCTTTTGTGAGTTTTGAGGCCTCCATTGCACGCGTCAACACCGCGCTGATGTCGACAAACGATTTCTTCAGCGTTGCCAGACGATCTGCATTGGCATCAGCAATCAACTTCGCGTCACTCAAATGATCGCTCAGGCGTTGAACCCGATCCTGCAAGTGGTAATATGATGGTCTTGAAAGCTTCTGAATTAATTATTTTGAATTATAAAAAGCATTTTGAAAAATCAGCAAAGAATACATGCCCCATTTGAAAAGTAAATGAAAACTAAGGTACACCTGGAACTGTACGAGGTATCTGGATTTTCGCAGGCTTTCTAGGAAGGATTAAGGAAACCTAATTAACACTTACCATTGTTTTGTCGTGCAGTTTCAGAATCTCGGCAAGAGAGGCTTCAATAGAACTGGCTGAGACACCTTCACCACCCAACGCCTTTATGTCACGCATCGCCTCGTCGGTGATGTTGCGCGCCTCCATGAGAGTTTCTCTAATGTTCTTGTAGGTTTCGCGTACCTCTAAAGCTCGATCCACACCATCACGATCCACTGCCGCCACAATGCGATTACTAGCACGCTCCAGACTGTGCGCTTTGTTGATTGCCTCCGGAGACACAGTGGCTGGAATCTGAGGCGGTGGAAATTGCTACTTAAGGTAATCGGCGGAAAGCTAAAGAGGGCTCAAATGGTTAGAAAATGAGCATGCTAGTGTTACACACAAAATCTGATAACAATCTACCAGCCTAATCGCCTCAAGCATACTCAGGGGGTGAGTTGCACCGAACTCAATTCATTGATGTTTATCAGCATTGTAGCAGGGAAGCATCTGAGTCTGAAGATAAGAATCAAATGTACTCCAAGCTTATATTCCACGCAGAGAGCATTATCAAGGGTATATGTTCTACAGAATGCGACATCCTCTCAATTTGATCCAACGTCGTCAAAACTTGAAAAAATTTTATCGTACTGCGTTGACATTTTTCTGAAACACCATAATGTGCCGATATTTGTGATTTCAGTCGCCATAGCCGGATGGAATACGACTTTTAATGCCATTTTAGCCATTAGTCCGCTAACTGAGCGTTTGTGCCAAGAGCCCACTCAAAACCACCAAACAGTCGTGATGACCATAAACAGTTTGAAAGATCTCTACGGCAGACTTTCAAGCCATGTAAAATGTTTTACCTGGTTAAAAGACTGTGACTTTTCCAGGAGATCAGCCAGTCGGTTTAGTTCTTTCAGAGTCGGAGCCTGAAAATCTGTGGCATTATTTTTTAAAATATTTAATTGTTCTTCGAAAACGCTCTGGTTTAGGCGGATTGTGTCAATCGCGCTGCCAGTAGTATTGTCCATAATTTCTTGAATGCTCAAAATTTCATCCTAAAGGAAATATAGAACGCTGGCATTACGGCATCCTACTTAAGTAATATCAGTAGGTCATATTAGTGTGCCCTTACCAGTTCCTTTTGGGTTTGGCTTCCCATATGGTAGAGCCGTTCTAATTGCGTGTTCAAATGAGAATCCTGCATCTTTTGATAGTGCTCTAACCTGTCAATTTTGGCCGCATAGTCCATTCCTGTTGTTCTCTTCAAAATTGTTGCCAAACGATCCTCCAGTCGCCTACTTGCTCCAAGCATTTCACTCGTCCACTCACTGGTGGGCTGGAGATCAATGCGCGAAATCTCCTGACGAATCAAACGGGCTCGTTGATGCCATTGCCGAACAAGAGCCTCGTCCACGGAACCAGGTCGGAGATTGTGCATGGACTGAACCCATTCGTTAAATCGATGCTCAAGACCCATAAGCTCCCGTGATAAACGGGCTGTGTTATTAGTGATGTTGCAACTGGTATCATCGATAGCCTTTATGGTGGCAGGCAGCGTGGCCACCATGTTGAGTGAGATGCGGGACAAATCACTGGTGACTTTGGAAGTCCGTTCGAGGAATTCGCGTTCGGAGTAAAGGGTGCCAGTGAGGCTGTACCGATTGCGAAGTTGTTCAGCTCGATTTTGGAGATCGTTCAAGCCTTGATGAGCGAGTTCAGTGAGGTCAATAGCATCAATTTCAGAGTTTATTTGGGATGCGCGCTCGAGTAATTCGCCTGTGCATTCACCACGACAATCTGTAAGGAGTACCAAGGAGGAAAGCTTGTTCACCCCATTGCACCGAAGTGGGGCCAATTCCATCCATTTACCGACTCACCGATGCAACGCCCAGCATCGACTACATGACCCTCCGGACACTCATCGCACCGTCGTCCACTGACGCCTGGCAGACAGACGCATTGACCGGTCTTCATATTGCAGTTTTGGTGCCTTGAGCCCGCTGGGTTGCATGCGCATGGTTTACAGGGGACCATCATCAACGGATCTCCATAGTAACCAGTGGCGCAACGCTGACACAGTTGACCCGCATAACCCTCCAGGCATTCGCAAACGTACTGACCATGGGTGCCAATGGAATAGCAGGTCTTTGCATAGCTGCAACCAATAGGGCGGTCGAATGAGGCAAAAGAGTGATTTTGTCAAAATCAATGCCCGTAGTAAGGTAGGCACCCACTTGCAAATAAGCACGTTTTTGGGTTAGAAGAGGGTAAGAAGTAACATTTACTTGGCGGTTTTGCTTGGGCACCGGCACCGCTCACAGGGAATGCCTTTGACCGGGTCGCCAGTGTATCCCTCGGCGCAGGTTTCGCAGTGTGCTCCGGCGGTATTACCCGCACAGTTTATGCAGGTACCACTTTGTTGATCGCATTCTGTCGCCATCCCATTGCATTCGCAATCCAGCACACCACCCTCGAAACCAAAGCTCGGCTCTAACGAAGTAAGAAAACTTGATGAATTTGACTTGTTTTAATGCAACTGGACCGATTAGGTTTGCTTTACTGCTAAAATGGTTGTAACGAGTCGCCATGTCCCTTCAGATGTGCAGAGAGCTCCTTTATGACTTGTCCAAAAGGTAAAGAAGTTGTTTAACTGCTACCTGCAGAACTAACTTCTCCGAAATACATTGCTTCCGCTATACCGCGATGGGACGACTGAAAATGTTGCTGACCAATTCGCAAACAAAGCCTTTAAAAGGATTTTAAAAACGCTGAAATAAGCACTGGTGATTCCTAGAGAAGAATTGATGAATTTCGGGTTGGTAACTTTAAGAAAAGTCAATAAGCTTTCCTAGCATCCCATTCCCGGTATAGTTTTACAGCTGTAATCCACTCAGTGAAGGCTTGAAGTTGCACACGGGAGTTGATAACCTCACTAAGTGGTTTAACTGACCGCCCGTGTTCATGCTGAAACCCATCAAAGGAAATGGTGTCCTTGCTTACACAACTTTGCACTTTGGTATTCGAAATCGCGACGAGTTAACTCACTTCCTCCTGCTGGAATGGAGTCGTTGTCAGAAGGCTTTGAGATGTCAGTCATTTCGTCGAAGAAAGTGCCATCAGGACCCGGTTTAATCACGATTTGTGGGAAATAACTCATCTCGTCGGCAATCTAAAAACAACAATGCATCCATTTGTTCTGTCTGACTACAAATGTGGTAAAGCATGATTTTTATAACAAGTAATCGGAATTGGGATTCAGTTAGTTGCAAAGGTTACTTGTTCTAATATGTAGAAAAGGCCAGCGATTGACACTTGTAGCTGATCGAGTAAATACGGCTACGGTTATCAGACGCTAAGGTGGATCAGCTGCTGATTATTTGACAAGTAAACAGCTC
Organism: Taenia pisiformis; assembly: GCA_023968675.1. Classification (NCBI taxonomy): domain Eukaryota; kingdom Metazoa; phylum Platyhelminthes; class Cestoda; order Cyclophyllidea; family Taeniidae; genus Taenia; species Taenia pisiformis. The sequence goes on along the minus strand of CM043737.1, from coordinate 8,568,298 downwards.
ACCTCACAGTGATCACCACGAGCAGAACCATTACAAACACAAGTCTCAATCGTAGTAATCGGTGTGCCCAATCGGGTTAGAGTTCCACTCTTTACTGTCCTTGTTCGGTAGTTCACGCTTGAGGAAAAGGAAAGGAGATTGCTGAACTGATAAAGACCAACATGCATGATTGGCGGTGGGCGAATCTGGGGCCGCCAATTATGCCCTTGCTTTTCATCAAAGCAAACAAAATAAATTATCCCTCCACTGTCAGAAGGCAACAACAGATCGAAATGAATGGGGATGCATTCTAAACACACCTTATAGCTTTTAGGGGAATGCCAGCCGAGGCTAGGCGGACGGAGAAGGAGGTGATATTGACGAGAGCGAGCATGAGGGCTGCTCGACTAGGACGCACTCGAAGGTGTTGCGTGTTGATGCGGGTAAGTACCCAGTCATTTTCGCGCATCCAAATTGTGTAGTACTGGGCAGCTAACTCACCTCCAGGGACCGGTGTTCGAGGTGGCGGAGTCTGAGATACAGCAAATCCAAAAAACAATAGCTACTTCCAGCTAATAAGTGGTGTTTATTTTGTCGAGCACTACAGGCAGCATAAGTAGAATTTAAACGCCTTGGGACTAATACGTTAACCACATTACTGGCAACCTTCATGCGCATCTTCAGTGTTTTACCTCAGGTTGATATTCAAACTCAAGCTGGCCGTTGAGAGCAGTCATACGAGCGAAGACATTTTGGGGGTCCTCTAGCACCGTTCGATATGCAGAGGGCACCTCACGTATCGGCGGCTCTGTGTCACCGTCAGACGGCTCGAGGCCACAATTGGCAGTTGGTAGACAATCCGGGTGAAACTCTGCCAATATCGATCCGTAGCTTCGTGTCTGTGAAAGAGATGGTTGTTACGATTCGGCTCGTACGGTCTTTAACTCATTTTGTCCAAAACGGTGAGCTCTTGGTTAGCTTCATAGTATTGGATAGGTCCAAAACACTTCTACTTTAATTAAACTTTATCAACGATAACAAATACTTCCTAGAGACTATGGTAGGCAGTTGGAACTCACATGGGGTCCCTTCACGTCAGGCAGTATGAGGAAGGTTGGCAGGCTCTTGGAGAAGCGCCACTTAAACTGGCTTTGTTCCACTGTCAGGTCGGGCAACTGCCTAGATCCTGTGCTGACCTCCGAAGTTGATTGTAGATCAATCACAGGTCCACCTGGCACATATGGATTGTCCGTCCCCACTAACTACAAGGTAGAAAGGAAGGAGATTTCGCAATTCAGTCAAATGCAAGTAAATTCATATGCATTGCATAATGATGTGCGATTGTAGACCAGCAGTGAATTACGTTTGGACCCATTGAATGAGCTACCAGTTGAGGTAGCTATCTAAGGAGTTATCAGCGACAATAACTAAAAAGACAATAAATCAACTATTTCTCTTGCATTATTGTGGTGCTGAGCTGGAAGGTTTGTTTTGAGCTCAAATATGATACCTGTAGTGTACGAGGCCTTTCTGGCACTGACCGATAACCCTTGAGTTGTTCACATCGTGAAGGTTCCGAGGTTGGGAAGCAGAAGCAAGCGTAGCACCCAAGGGGGTAATCAGCACTTAGGCCAAAAGATCCTGGGATGCATCGGTCGCACTTCTCTCCCTACAGAAATTTAAGCGACATATTTTGATTCGATCAAATTAACATGCATCCTCCTCTACCAGTTTCCATTCTCACCTCGACATTAGGCTTACAGAGGCAGGCACCAGTTTCGGGATCGCAGGCGATCTGATCTCCATCGCTGGCATTTCGGAGGGTGCCTTCCAAACTGCACATACAGGGCTTGCAATTGGGATAGTCGTAATGGCCAGGGGCGCATTTGTCACAGGCGCGACCGGAGAACCCACTCTTGCAGGGGCATTGGCCAGTTACAAGGTCGCAGCCACCCGAGGTATCCAGCGAACCGATCGCTGAGCAATTACAGTCCTAAAGAGCACCGTTTAAAAGTCTGCGTCTTAAGAAACTTAAAATAAGGCAACATTTGAGAAATTGTTGTTAAGTGTCACATTTTCCAAACAAAATACCTCATTGCCCTTTTAAAATGGCGAAGTTATTATGGTTTAGTACGTACGACAACGTTCTTACCTTGCAGCCCAAAATGGGATTATAGTCGTAAGAATTAAGGCCACATGTTTCGCATTGATCTCCAACCGTATTCTTTGGGCAACTGCACTTTCCAGTAAGTTGGTCACACACTCGACCGTTCGGGCATCGAGGACAGCCTAAAATGAAAAAAATTGCATCCTCATTGGAGGAACGGTTATTGAGCACACCAAATACCACCCATCCACAGGAAACCTTACGTTTGCAGCCCTGAGGCGAAGGACCCCAGAATCCTGGCTCGCATTGGTCGCATCGTCGACCGGTTACGAAAGGCGCGCAGTGGCACTGGCCGGTGAACATGTCACAACCACTGGTGGATAGAGAACCGGCGCCACAGTCGCAGAAAATACAGTGTGGCTCGCTTCCATTCCAATAATAGCCCGTCTTAAACAAAAAGCATTAGTTGAATTGGTCACTCCCTGTTTTGAACCAGATGACGTGTGAACAATGACTCACCAAACAACGATCGCACTTCCGACCAACCACGTTATTGCCGCATTCACACTGGCCAGTGGTTGGGTGGCAGGTCGTTGATAGCGCGCGATTTGAACACCCGCAAGCTGATTGGTTTAAAGGTCATTTTAGCGTAGGGTGATAAAATGGTCTAGTTCCAGACATGTTTCGAAAGAATTATGAATCGTACTTGAAAGTAACATTGTTAGCCGCAACGCCACTGCCAATTATCGAAAACATTCAATTCACTAACTTTGGAAGTTGAACAAAAGAATTTGTTGGCGGTGAACTGGGGAAACACCTCAAAACTCTCCATTAGATTATTTCTTTTGGAGGACAAACATTTTAGGATTTTAATGAGATGTGATTCAGACATATTTACGAAACGTCTGCCTAAGTAACACAAGAACCCCGGGTTATCACCATAAGGTGCAACTCAAATGGGATTTCGACGGCAACCTACGTTGACAGCCGTTGATACCGAGGTTGTAGTAGCCGTCATCACATCTATCACATTCTAATGTTCCTCCAACACCGGGTTTGCAGCGACACTGACCCGTGATCGGGTCACACGAACCATTGGTGAGGGGCAGGGAGCCCAGGGGGTCACAGCTGCACGGTGGACAGCCGGCGTCAACATTTCCCCTACCCACCACGCAGCGATTGCAGTGTCGACCCTCGTAGAAGAGCTTGCAGGGGCACAAGCCTGTTCTCTTATCGCATTCGACACTTTGACTGCCCACAGGATGGCATCCACAGGCTTGACAGGGAAGAAGGCAGTAAGGATTGCAGAGCAGCATTATGTTCAAGTTCTTCCTGATTTGGCACCACCATGAGGAAATGCTTTACATGTGGAGGTGTCCAATACAAGATTAATTTGTTTTAAAATGATGCCAATGTATAGAAAAGGGATTGCTTTGGGACCCTTAGAGATCGTAACATGTACTATTTCCTAACGTTTCAGACAGTGATTATGTGCCAGTCTGTATGGGTTAAAATACAAATCCAGCTCGGACAAACTCTCTTCGTCCGTCAGCTTTCCAAATTTGAACTGGAATCCCACTCACGAGTGCAGGGTTCACCCCGTAGCGGATCACCATGACTCCCAGGTTCGCATTCAGTGCACCGCGAGCCCGTGGTATGATAGCCACACCGGCATTCTCCGGTGATGCCATCACAACCAACTGCCATGGAGCCGCAGTCACAAGGTCGACAAGGCTGACCCAATAGCGGGTTCCCATAGAACATCTCTGCGCAGGCCTCGCAAAACTGACCCCGGGTGCTAAAAGTGCCACAAAAGTGCTTAAAGCAATGGCAAAAGATATTTCAATCAATTTTGGGAAAGATTGATTAGAAATCGACAATTTGAACTTAGTTCTGATCACCTCCTGCACCTCATTTTCAAACAAATCCTGTCAACTTTCACCAATCCGAAGAGGACTGCATTTTTATTGGTTGGTGAAGGGGAAGTGCACGAATCCACTTAAGGGTTGCTTACTTTACAATTAACTTGCCTTGCAATGCTGCAGTACTTTAACTTACTTTTCTTCGCAATCCAAACAGACATATGACTTTTCAACAGGTAATCCAAATGCGCCCATGCTTCTTCCAGAAATAGCGACACAGGAGTTGGTCATCTGATTAGAGAGGCTGGGGCATTCACAGGGCTGGCAGATGTCTGATCCGAATCTGGTGGGATCTAAGTGGAATCCTGGTGCGCATTGTTCGCAGTTCCGTCCGTATGTGTTGTACTTGCAGTTCTGCAGGGAAAAGGTGCGGCTTGACTTATCTGAGGAGATTACGGCAACGTCAATCCTCAATTAGACTCGTATCTACTCTTGGTAGTAAAGCAGCCCAAAGTCCATATCAGCGGCAAATTTTACTCAAATTCATGCGATCTGCTCATTACCGTAGTACTCGCCAATGAAGAATGAAAAATATTTCAGTACCAACGAGATCAACCAAACAACACACCAGACAGTGTCCTGTATTCGGATCACACGCATCGGCCCTTCCGTTACAGTCACAGGGTACACAGACGCGTCGGTAAATCGGGTTCACTAGGTCAAAGAAAGCTGCAAGCGCCCCACTCTGACCTTGGTTAGCAGGCGCGATGGATGGGTCACGCCAGTATCCTATCTCACATTCCTCGCAAGAGGTGCCTCGATGTCCCTGGGGACACTGACACTCCTCCACTCCACGGATCCCTTCCAACAAACCGTGAGTGTTGTTCCTGCGTTCTGCACGCTCCATAGCGACACGACGGAGTCTGGGAGCAAAAAGACGAGGATAGATCTGGTACGGGCATGTAATCCATAGCAGTAGCAGTTTTTCTACGGAGAAATATGTAAAAGCTTGGCGCCATTTCCCACGATCATTAGCCGGATGCTAATGCGAATTAGAGACAGCGCAGAACATTCCTTCACACCTTCATACTGTTGCCACTGCTGTGCTTAGCAGGAAAACTCACTCGGAATATGCTTGATCGTCTGTGTATCGTGCCTTCACATAGAGTCGCGTCACATTCGACAGAACCGTCATGACGTCCACAATGGTTGCTGGTCGGCCGGCCCTTGTATAGTCCACCCTACTATTCCTGTAATGGAGAAGCTCGGTGAATTTCTTTGTGTTTTGAAAACGCCTACAAGTCGAAAAATGTTCCCAGCTCGGCAGTGCCAATAATTACTCTAAGGACAACGTCACCCAAAGTACTACAACTTTAAGGGGATGAAAACTACGGTGCCCTACCCATTTTACCAAGAGGATGGTTTCTGCACACAGTGCTCAGAGTTAGCACAAATGTCAGCCAGTACATGGCCTAATTAGGCAATCCACTGTATGTTAATAATTTTAATCATCTAGTACTGCCGCAATAAGAGCATCATTGATTTCAAAATTTGCCATTTTTGATGAGATGAGAATTACCCTCCTCGTTCATAAGTGGGATCTGGATAGGCCGGCTGCCTTTCAGGGTCCGTAGCTTGAGTTTGGTGGATCGGGATGCGATCTAAATTGCCACTGCCTGCTTCAACCAGGACGCGGAACTTGGACTCGTGCAGGCGAATACGCTGAACACGATGCGTCTGTCTGTTCTCCAATGAAGGACTGTAGCCCAGACGGATTCCATGGCCCTGGGAACAGAGAGTGAGTGTAAAAAAGGAGTGAATTTGTCACGAGTTTAGTTTAATTTTTTCTCTGTTTCTTGTAGGTTTCAGTTATCTTATCCCAGCACAGTTACCAAGAGAGGCAGCGAGGATGCGATTTCAATAAACTTTGGTAACAGTAATGTACGTAGTTCACTTAGCTATGTTACTTTTATGCCAATTCGAAGCATCTCGAGGGATTCGATTTCTCCCTTCTTTTTGTAGAGGGGTGTCGAGCGCTCACCTCAATCACAAGATCTGGCTCGGTTATCCAGATTCGCGACAACGTGTAATTATCATACACTGAAGTAGCGACAGCGGCAGCAGAGCGAATAGACGGTGAAGCAAAGCGTGTGATGACCTCAAGATAACCCCTGTATGCAGTGAGCTGTTCGCCCAGATAGATTGTAGGTGCGCTCCAGTAGGTGGCGCGGCCCGATTCAGCAGCCGGAGGACCCAGAGAGAATTCGACGTCTTCGGAGCTTATGCGGAGCATCCGAGTGGTCGCTACCTCATTCACAGATGCACTGGCACTGATCGGAGAAACTGACAGCGAACGGGACGATGAAGGAACAACGAGACTCCACCCTTCCAAAGTATCAACCTATGAGAGGGGAATTCACTCTCACAAGTTAAGATTATGAGACAGTGAGCTTAACCTTAATTGTTTAAAATACCACATTGCTGAAAAATGGAATTCCCCAAGTGGAAAGTCTAAGCCTGACGCCAAAGCAGAACCATTTATAAGGTCATCAAACTTAGAACTGAAACGCATAAAGGAAATAAAGTAATGGCATCTGGACAGCCGAAAATGAAATTGCCTTAACAAGGTGTGGCTACCTACAAGTGGCGTCATTCGTCAGAGATAGAGAGCTTTGATTCAGCTAGGACCCTCTAGTCAGTCACTTATCAAATGTTTATGCGAATAACAGCTTGAAAACGTTATTTCAATCACATAAACAGACAAACAGTAGCTGTCACGCGTGTGAATTTAGTTAATCAACTCAGATTATCGCCTTACTAAGCAAATGATATGGGAAATTACAGACCCAGAGCGTAAGTGCGATGCACGCTTAAAGTCCACTCAAAAAGTGACACTCAATGTAAATCTGATTCCCATGTTGAGGGCATAAAAAACTTCCACTCACCGTTCCTAGTTTACCATCTTGCTCGAGGCGCTGAAATGCAAAATAAGTAGTCTCTTTTAATATGATTCAAGTCAACGACCATGGGCGCGAGAATACTGTACTTCTACGAGACTCACTCTAGCAGTTGATACCGAAACGCTGTGACATTCTTTGCTTAATCCCATGCAGAAACAGGCCTGGCATCCCTCCGGATCATCGTCATCCAGATTAAAATGCCCTGGCAAACAGGCTTTGCACAGCGAGTCCGGATCCACATTCGACTAGAAGTTCAAAATGTAAAAAAATAACAACGATCAAATTGAGTGACAAAATACCACCCGATGTAATGATTTTGGTGTGCCCTACTTTGCAGTTGCATGGCGGCTGACAGCGGTACCCCTGACCCCTATGCGAACCGGCAACATCGCAGGGACATCTGAGGCACTCGCCGGGTGTGTTGGGCGAGTTGTAATAACCCTCCGCGCATCGATCACAGAGACGACCTGCGAAACCTTCGCGACAAATGCAGTCACCGGGTTGCTAAGACAGATCATGAAAGTGAGTTAATTGGCTTAGCAGTATACTACTATCTCTGCCCTAGTAGTATGTGGCAGCATTTATAAATTTCCGTACTGAGGTAACTGCTAGTAAAGGGGTTTTTATTTTGCAGTTGACACAGTTTGGAAGCGTCTTTGGAAGAAGGTTATTTGAAACAAACTTCTGTAATACATTTTTAAACATTAGATAACCATTTCACCTATCACTGATGTCGCAAACTCTGCTGGGAAAGTGGCTTCTACAGGAGGCTCCTTTTGCTCCTTGTCTCTAACAATGCTCTGGGCCTTGGATAATATATACTCATGCCTTTGGACGTTAAACGTGATTCACTTGTGCTTGTCCATTTGCTAATGACGTATACAAATAGAACTGACACTCTTTTGGGGGAGAATCCCGATCAAATTCGTAATAGGTGAGGAATTCGTAGAGCCACCTATCTACAGCCCAGCCGACCAAATTCTTACCTACTTCCTGCTCAGTCTAATCTGTTATAATTCCCTATGATTACTGCCAAAGTTGGAATTATTCATTCCGAGAGATGGCTTCTGTGACAGGTAAGCTACCATAACTTTGATCCGCTATCTAATGATGACGAGGCGACAACCAAGGGAACGCTTTTAGGATATCGAAAGAACCAAATCGAACCCAGGTGGTGAGAAATGAGGTCGTCTTATGGGTCGTTGAAACACTGGAAAGAATCAACAGTGGAACATCTCGTCAACAAATAGTTTTGATTCGACATAATTAGACGCTCTTGCTAGAAAATCAGCCAATTGAAACGAGTCGGTGAGAAAATTTTAAGAATGCAGCTCTTTGCGGCCATCAAAACAAGTTTCATCCCATCAGACTGTCAACCATCTGACCCTGGATGCCAGTCCAACGATGTAGAGAATCTATGGCTATCAATTAATGCCAAGACATGGCAGAAGAGTCAGTTGTACGATAGAATGCGCAAAACCTCCCTATAAAATCACACGATCGTGTACGCTCAAGTAGAGGGACAGTTTACTTAGACTGTCCATTCATCCATTTGGTCAATTAGACCTCTAACATGGTCGGTAGGAGACCCTGCGGTCAACGTAAACACTTCACTACATCACGATACACACGTACATACACACATACACACACAAGGACTACCGCCTTGGCATCAGCTACTGCGTGACCTGTCAGAAATCATCAATAGTGCATCAGTTTGTTTGGCACCAGAGTTCACTTGAATTTGTCTAATCGTCTTGAAAAGAGCGGGGGCAGGGGGGTGCACGAAGCCTTCTGTATACACATGACCCGACCCTTCCGCCAACTATTGTTTGGCTTTCGATTGGGTCAGGAGGGTTGAGAGTTCCAAGTTAGAAGGTGTAATCCTTCAACTGCTGGAAAAGGCCTCATTATTCATTCGAACATTAAAAACCTTCCTGTTGGCAATCAAAGGAGCGAGTGAACACAAAACACGCTTCACTGTTCGTGGAATGAGAATAAAATGAAGAAATTGATTTAGTCTGACCCTCCTTCTCAAACCAAAATCTCAAATACCCCTAAAATTCCTCCAAGGCTTCCCATCTCCATTCCATAAAATTGCCAGATCGCTCTGAACAGAAGGCGTAAATGCTTCAAAACACTGCCTCAAAAAGTCTTGCGAAGGAACTCACCTTCTCCGGCATCAATGCATCATTTGAGACACAAACACCCGTCGACCCGCGCACGTTGCAGTTGCATGGGACACAGGGATTCTTGGCCTCTGGAGCAACATTCAGTGGACGATAGTAACCGGGAATACAGTCTTCACAATTGATGCCCGCGGTTTGTTCCTACGGGATAGGAGGGAAGACGTGGATTTCAGTACTACTGCGCAACTGGAGGAGAGGAAAGTCAAGTGATTTGCGTCACCCACCCGACATCCCACACAGACACCGCCTCCCTCACGCACGTTGTAGCGATTGAGACTGAGTTGAAGGTTGGCCACCGTCTGATTGTACACACAGGAATCGGCCTTTCCGTGACAGTTGCATTCTGAGGGAGTAAAAGAGCCGAGTTTTCTCTGTCTATGCAGATGACCGAGGTTTTAATGGATTTTGGTGGAAGTGTGTGCAACTTGAAATTTGCATTGCTCTTTTCATTCTAAACAAGTAAAAACGAATCGCTACCTTCACACATAGCACCGGGTCTCCATGGTTGTTGATTGAAGAGTGGACAGCATCGCTCGCAGGTGTAGCCACACGTGTTGTGCTGACAATCGCAGACCGCTCTTGGCACACCCTAAGGGAGACAAAAAGACCCGGATTGTTGATTGTAATTTGCCATATAAGAAAAAAACTAAGTTTCGGCGTAACTTACGTCAATAATCTGACGTCCACAGGTATTGGCGTGGCTGTTGCAGATACACTTTCCACCGATTTTGATGTTGCGGATGGAATAGTAATACTATTGAGACGAAATAAGGACGTTGGTTCTTAATTTTATTTGAAAAAAAAACACTTAGATTATTAGCAAGTACTTTGGGGTGAATAAACTATGGGTACAAAGAGTGCTTGATTGGCGGTGTTTGGCTAACGTACGTTTTACCATAAGGGGATCAAGTTCATACCACAGTCGCAATATGCCATTCCTCCACAGCAAAGAAAAAAAGTTGGGAAATTAAAAACACGCGCTTTTTTGTTAAAAAGCAGTCGAAAATATAATGCATGGCACTAGCGGCTTAAGCTACAAAGAAACTTGTACGCTAGTGGACGGTGAAAAGTCTCCAAAACAAACAGTTCTCGGAAATATATGCCACGTAAACACATCATCAGCCACAAACAGTTGACAGAACTAACCCTGTTATACACCGTTGGATCAAGCTGATCTCTCAGGGTCATCCAATCGCCCGAGAGGGTCTGCAGCTTTTGGAATCTCAGACGCACAAACCGAGCAGAAAGGAAGTCCTAGGGAGCGACAATAGCCTCACTGAGCAATCGAGACACTAAACAAGTGAAAACTATCCTGGAAAACGTACTATAAGTTCCGGGTCGACAGGCTTGTTTGCTTCAAAGTGAGATACTGAGGCACCCTCACGATCAACCGCTAGTGGGATAATGATCTCTCCGGCTTGAAGGTTTTGAGGTTGACTAAAGTACGTTGTGCAGTACACCTACCAGAATGACAGAGTAACTTAGTTCGACCATTGATGAAATATGAGGACATGGGTAGAGGACCAACATACCTCATTATTTCCGAGCCTATGGGGACGGGAATCACTGGTAATGCGCAGTGTGCCGTCCACCATAGGTTGATAAAGTGTTTGGCATTGGTAGGCGTTTTCAGCAAAGAAAACCCAAGGCTTAAAGACTTGTCCGCTAATTGATTTCTCGAGGATCCAGTTGGCTGGTCGTGGGGAATCACCCATGCGTAGAAGAACGAAGACAATTTGGTAGACCTAGGGCGAATATGTACCTAGACCTCTACTCCAGATATACAAAATAGTATCTCCTAAATAGTAACTCACTTGCTTTAAATCGATATCAATAGTGACTGCGTGGTATTGAAGGCCCTCAGCCAGAGACGGACTCTGCCACCATAAATTGGAATCACCAGATACAACGTATTCGATTGGATGACGAAGATTAGGATCTTTTCCATCACAATAGTTGCACTCAATCAAGCTGCCATCTGTGTCTTTGTACGTGAGAGCATCATGTGGATAGGTGAAAACCTGGCGCTTCGACCTTTTAAAAGCTCTAGAAAATATTACCACTCGATTCATACATTGGCAAGTCAAAGCGAATAAAGAAACCAGTAATAACATCGCATCATACGCAAAATCATATCCAGCGTGTTCAACCAGTCGACAATAATATTCACGCTTTCGTTCCCCACAAGTCGCATTTGCAATAATGATTGCATTTTCTGCGAGCAAAGAATCCGGGTCCATGTCCAAGTAATCAATGTCTTCCGGATAATCTACAAAGCATTCGATTACAAGTAAACAAAACGTACCATTTTGCTGAATAAAGTCGCTCCAAATACCACTGTACAATGAGAAGAGCAGGATGAAAGCAAGGAAACGCATCTTTACTGCTCTGCATTCAGGGCAATTGAATTCGTTCCGCGTAAAGGTCAAGAAAGTTAGATGGCTAAAAATGCATCTACTTGGGATGCGATTCGTTATTCTAAAGCAGCAATAAAGTACAATAAAGTTATAAGCCTAACAATAACAGTAATAGTTTTCGATAAAATGAATGTTAAGTCTGTATGAGCATTATTTATACTTCAAATAATTTTTTAATTTTAGTCTACTTTCACGGTGGTCAAGAGTAAGTGACACCAAAATCTGGCCGATTTTTTAGTTTTGACGATGAAGCTGAAAGATTTTCTGCCACAGCTATTTTAGGCACATAAGTAACCTTTTTAAGACAATGAAACCATTTCTAAGTTTTTTAACCAAAATATCAGTGTACAAAAGGAATATTTCAGCTTTCACGCTTAAATCTATAATTCTTACTAGATCAAAAGCCTTGAAATAACGTTTCCAATAATTTTTCCAGACCAAATAAACTTCACAACAGGTAGAGAACAAAAGACGAATGAATCTGCTAAAGTTTGATAGGTGGCTAGTACATGCTGGGTAGTGATTGCTCAAAGTACTAACAGATGTTCTTGCTTCTGTCTTTCATGTTGAATCAGTTCGTCTTCTGGTAAAAGTGATTAAATCGCCGACTTACAATTTCATTTTTGCTGAAATGTATTTACAAGACTCATCCGTTGCCGTTAGTAGTACCTTCCATTGGGATGATAGACACAGCAAACTGCCATAATTTAATTTGCTCAGGCACTTAAGGCTTCGATTTGTGCTGCCGTTAAACGTCATTTCTTACGGTTTCTGCTACCACACTCTTCGATTTCAATCTCTGTCAAATTGCACACTTTTTCCAGATGATTCTACCTTGTAGAGAGGCGATTACAAAATGCACCTTCTGAGCTAAAGGCTGTGAGGCAATGCCAAATTTTGAAGTGTGTCGAGAAACATTGCTCCGCACCTGTCTAAATGCGTCACTTCTGCATCCTTTGCTTTTCAACACCAAATGGAGCATGTTATCATCCAACTCGTCTCTCATCTTCCATATTTAGATGATTGAGACTGCATATTGACAATCCTGCATTTCTGGATATTGTTAAGCATTTATAAAATGCTCTATCCTACGATTTGCTTACAAAATTTTATTCCAAAATCAAGCTCCTTTAACTTTTCTCATCTGGATAGCAGGGCTACAACTCGCAAGTGTTCCTTTTGAACAGTATGAAATGCCTTGAAGTTAATGTAATTTGGATAGAGAAATGCCTGAAGCTGCGAATGATGAGCAAAGGGAGTGCCTTGAAGGCGTTGAAAATGCTCACATACATGGAATGCATCCGTCTAGGAAGGGAATTGTGCATGGAGAGGGGCAGGAAATGCAGGAGAAGAAGTGATTGCCAGCAGAGCAAACCGTCGGTCGGTGTAACAATTCATTCACTAACACCGTCGTTCAACATTGCGGTGCCAAATTAAGGCTGCACGTAGCGCTCATGTCAGAGAATTCCAAAAATCGTGGCAAGAATTGGTGAAGAAGGCGACACCTTTTGGGGAACGGACATGAAAAAGGTCTTGAATTAGCAGCTGGTAAAGTGAGGAGCGCATGGTCCACTAACAGAGCATTGCCTTAGGGGTAGTAGCACCTTTCAATATGCTACGCTAAGTTGAATGGGATGAAGACCTGAACTTCCAGAGACATCTCCAAATGGTAGCATGAATCGCATCTATTTGACGGCCGGGCACATTAAATGAGTCATTCTTGTCAATGTCACGTGGCTCAACCGACTAGGTTTAGAGCACGAAAGAAGAGTAAATGCGTCTATGGGTGAGACCTCATTCCCGCATTCTCCTTACCAATCAGTGTGGCATTCACCGTGGTTGAACCTGAATTCACGGCAACCTGTACATTTGCTAGCAAACGGGGTAACGGTTGTAATTTCTACAGTGCGGAGCAAAATGTGGATGGCATATCAACCACAGTGAGACCACTTAGCATGAACGTGGAGCACTATTAAGCACCACTTGTTTGAACAATTGCTGTGGTTGTGGAATCGACGATGTATTGGTGAAGAGGCGACGATACGTAGTGATGCGGTGTTAGTTTAATGCTCATTGACTAGGCGGGACATTGCAAAAATGGGTTGGAAGGGAAGAGAAGGGAAGGGGAGGGGAAGGCACAGCAAAGAGGTAAACAAAGGCGGGGTGGCCAACGCACGGGAAAAGGGACTGAGGTATCTCCATTGTAGCCTAGCAAACCCCATAGCTGATATGCACATGCGTCTTTACAGGACTCACTTCTACTGGTCACGGCAACTCAAGTCACATCCAGTGCATGTTGACTAACTTTTTGACTGTTGAGGGAAGAAAATGTCTACTCGGGAGTTGACACTCGCTCAAGAAAGCACGGCTGTACTTTTGTGCAGTGTTTGTGCTACTCTGAAGTCGAAAAGATGCATTGGCCAATCTAAAGGTAGCAAGACTCGTCCATCGGCCAACAAGGCTTGCAGCCTGCATAGCTGGAAGCTCATTTGTTTGCATTAATCGTGCATGCTATGCTGGTGGAGATGTGCTTTGCACATTCAGTGGATTTATGAGCAAAGTTGAATGCCACCGCAGCCGCGATTGCACCATAGGTAAGTGAACAACGCAAGTATTTCTCTCGCAATTAAAGCATCGCGGTAACAACGTAGCTCAGCTGCCTGTGAACCTCTCCTCCTATGGTAGTTGTAGCAACTGTTCTGCTTAAAGTAATTAAGAGAAAAGTGATTGAGGGATGTGTGCTTTACGCAACTACATCAATCCGTTTATGCGTCATGTGTGAGAGTACCAGCCAGAACCACATTTACTTTAGCAGAAAAGGGTCGTGACCTGTGGGACCTAAAGATTGAGTTGGATTTGCGGAAGGGAATCACTAATGCATGCGCTATGTAGGATGATTTAGTGAAAACTGGTAGACAACAGGCTGCTGAGAAGAATTAAACTTGGCGTGTTCTTATGAGTCACGAATGAGGTTACAACACCTCGGAGGGCGTGATGTTTTGTCTTGATTTTACCCTAGACTAAAGCTGCATCAGCCACAATACTTGGTGTACTTCACAATGCTGTTGTGGTATTACGTACGCATTGTGTCAAGTCACGCGTGTCAAATGGGTAAGGGACTGTCTTACACCGCCTTCTGCTCATGTACACCTACACGTTTGTCAAATGACTTTCAAATGCTTGGACTTGATCCTTTCAACTCTGCCATGACGGTGCTGTGCGCCACGACACTGATTCTCAACGCCGCTTCACAGATCACGAGGTAGTGGCAGAAGCCTTGAGAAGAGTGTGTGTTTTGAATAATCGGTGGTTTTCTAAAAAAGCAGAGTAGCATGCACCACAGATCCGAAATGCACAGAGAGCGATCGGCTCGGCTTGAACGGCCACATATTGCCAAAAGGCACCTTCCACTGCTAAAGCACCGACGTCGTAGTCGCAATTCTGCCGTCCTCGGTAAAACTGTCAGATGTGGCACAATGAGTCATGCTTCTTCAATCCAAAATTGGGCAGCCTTTGAAAAATATTGCAGTCTGAATGAATAAATGATTAAAGTAGACCTGAAGGGGAAGAGACTTAAAAAAGAAAATTGACCAACAATCAACCAAGCCTTGGATTGCGCAAATCCTTCCAGGTTGTTGTCTACCTGTACTTGGAATGGCATTCATCATATCACAATTTGTAAGCCTGGCTTGTTGCAATAGCCCACTTGATAGACATGCCTTTGGACTAACAGTGGGGACCTCTGCCCTCTGAGTCAGATCCTGCCAATGCGTTCTTCGCCGTTTTGGATTGGCTAAACAGAATGTGGCAAAACTGGAAGCAAAAGTCCACAGCACTTCTTCGTGCCTTGTATTTCATTCATATTTACTACAAACACCAAAGTTCTGTCACCAGTTGGTGATTTGTAGGGCTGTCCTAGGCCTGTGACAGTTCCAAACAACGACTTCGCGGAGGAGTTTATCCGAACCTTCCTTGGTGCTGCTGCATGCGGCATCGAGGAGAAAAAGTAGACCCGAGTAAATAGGAGCTGTTGCGGAGTAGAGCAGAGCCTTGACACCGATCATAGCTCCTTCGGTGTTCGAGTGATGCCTCAGGGAAAATGGCTCACTTTATCCACGCTAAAATGGTAAAGCCTAACTGCAGGCAATGTTGGCAATCGTCGGTAGAGTTACGCAAACTTTGCAAAATGCCTGTTCCCCATGATATCTGCCACCATCTTTAAATGAAATAAATCATGTAAAAGAAAAATTAACTTAATTTTCATTGTTGTATGCATTGCAGGCACTGCTGCCACTCTAGCCACCCACAACAAATCTTATATCTCATGCCCAATTGTGCTCACGGCTCGCCAATCTAATTTAAATCTCTTGGTAACAGTGCCGCGATCCCGCACATTATTTGTAAAACCTTGTTCCTGCACACCCTTTTTGTCATCATAACGAAATTAATTTGCAGTTGAGTGCTGGCGCAAGGACTCAAGTGCGTGCCTACCTTTGGCCAATCAACACGCGACTCGTCTGGCACCCGCTTCTGCCTTTCCATCAGCACTTGGGTGGTTCCACCCGATTTGAGTGCGACTGAAGCACCTTCAAAAACAAGTGTTGTGAGTGGATGTTTTCTGTCATCGAAAGCCTTCACGTCACTCTTTTTTCATTGCCCTTTCTTCGTTGGTTAAGGCGTTTGACAGTGTGCTCTGAGGTGTGCCTCTCACTGAAGGCGTTGTGATGACGAGTGCAAACAGTCAATGCAACTTGATCACAGTGACATCCCCAACACAAATTACTTAAGCAAGAAGGCAAATGTACACCAACTCTTAATTCCTTTGTCTTGTGGCCACATTCTTACACGAGATATGGGCCAGGACGCTTTTGACACTTCCGCAATCGCGTAATGCTATCATTAAATGAAAGATATAGCGTTTTGTCATACGAAGAAGCGGGACGCTAACACAGCGTTTACCTCTTGCATGAAACCATTTTTTCCCTGTTGCTAATCGCTATGTTCCACCAATAAAAGGCACGCACAATTGCATATAAGGTTCCGAATTAAACATTGCCAAAGCAACAGCGTTAGATTGGGATTAGGGACTGACGCACATTTTGAAGCAGCATTCCTGTCAACTAAAAGCCATTGCCTAATCAGAGGGAATAAAACGAGGTTTGTGCATTCAACTTGACATCGTACACCTGGCGTGAGGCGACACATCCATCCTCCTTTCCCCGCATCACGATTCATGCTCAAGGCAAACAGACCATGGAGACGGGTGCTGCATTCTTGCCACCCACACATCAACTTGCAGCTGGCACCACTGCAGGCGTGTTTACACCGAGCCTGAATGGTGCGCCACTGCTTTCGAGCCAAAAGAAGTGTGCAACTGTGGCACCTCCTGGTTGGACGATAGCCTTCTCGTCGTCGGTGTGCAGCGTGGATTGGTTCAGCATGATCACCTCTGCTTGACATAAAGAGCTGCGGCGATTGTGAAGGTCATCGCAAACAGACCGTACACGTTGGCACTTGCACACATCGCAAAGACATGTCAGTGGGGCCAGCCATCGGCATCGATTTGGGCACGACCTCTTCCTGTGTGGGGGTCTTCCAGAACGGCGTGGTGGAGATCATTTCCAACGACCAGGGTCACCGCATGACGCCCAGTTGTGTGGCTTTCACGGCGACAGAGCGCCTTATCGGTGAAGCCGCAATGAATCAAGCGGTCACAAACCCCACCAACACCGTGTTCGACGCAAAGCGTCTCATCGGCCGCGCTTTCCACGATGAGGAGGTGCAAGCCGACATGCGACACTGGCCCTTCAAAGTCGTGAATTCCGCTGACGTGCCAATGATAGAAATACAGCACCGGGGTGAGACAGAGCACTTTGTTGCAGAGCAGATCTCATCTATGGTGCTGGCGAAGATGAAGGCGACAGCGGAGGCGTACTTGGGTGAGAAGGTGAGGCACGCGGTGATTACCGTGCCAGCGTACTTCAATGTGAGTCAGCGCCAGGCCACAATAGACGCAGGCAGGCTAGCGGGCCTGGATGTTCTGCGCCTCATCAACGAGCCCACCGCAGCCGCCATTGCCTACGGTCTGGACAAGCAAATCGACAAGCAGTGCAATGTCCTCGTCTTCGATTGGGGTGGAGGCACCCTGGATGTGTCCATCCTGTCAATCGAGAATGGCAAATTTGAGGTGAGGGCTGTGAGCGGTGACACGCATCTGGGTGGTGAGGACTTGACCTCTCGGCTGGTGGATCACTTTGTTGAGGTGTTCAGGAGAAGCAACGAGGGAAAGGACTTGACGGTCAACAAGAAAGCCATCAGTCGTCTGAGGAAGGCATGCGAAATGGCAAAGAGAACGCTGAGTTCTACTGAGATCGCAACTGTGGACATCGAATCATTGTTTGAGGACATCGATTTCAGTGCAGAAATCTCACGTGCCCAATTCGAGCGAATGTGCGTGGACATCGTGAATAGGACCCTTGATCCGGTAAAGAAGGCTTTGTCGGATGCGGCGATGGGCAGGACAGAAGTGCACAAAGTTCTGTTGGTAGGTGGGTCGACACGCATTCCGAAGGTGCAAAACTTGTTGCAGGACTACTTTGGTTGTGGTAGACTGAGCAAATCCATAAATCCCGACGAGGCGGTCGCGTATGGTGCGGCGTTGTTGGCGGCCGATTTGACTGGTCTCAAGGCCGAAGAAGTGCCTTATTTGATGCTGAGGGAGGTGACACCACTGTCACTGGGCATACAAACGACTGATGGCAAGATGTGGACGGTGGTGAAGCGCAACACACGAATTCCAACGAAGCAGACAGCTCGCTTCACAACAACTAGGGATTATCAAACGGGTTTAAAGATCAGCGTTTATGAAGGTGAGTGTGCTATGGCGACGGAAAACACACTGTTGGGTGAATTTACACTGATCGGTTTCCCATCGGCGCTTTGTGGCAGAATTCAGTTTGAAATCAGCTTCGAAATTGATGAAAATGGCATTCTGCATGTGTCGGCGGTAGAGCAGTCCACAGGAAAGCAGAACAGCATTGCGATTGCTAGCTACAGGGGCCGGTTGTCGGAGGAGGAGGTAGGGCGCATGCTGAAGGATACGGAGAAGTTCAATCAGGAGGATGAGGAGGCGAGGAAAAGGATGTCAGCTATGAATTCGTTGCTGAATTGTGTCTACAGCGTGAAAAGGAGTGTGGAGAGTGAGGAGGTGAAGAAGAGGACATCGGAGGAATATCGACAAAACGTGCTAGCGATGTGTGAGGACACAATCAAGTGGTCGGACAACGTAAAACAGGCAACGAAAGAAGACTATGAGGAAAGGTACAGAAGATTTGAGAACTTAAGTAGCCTCATTACGGCTAAGATGAGCCTTCGTTCATTGGCATGGAGGAGCGAATAGTGATTTGGAAAGAATTGTACCAAGGCACTGGGAAGCAAGGTAAAGCAACTTTCCAAAAGTACTATGCATGGACGACTAGAAAGCGTCATTATGTTAAAGCATTCGAGCTGAATATTAGCTGCTCATTTGCCCTTACAGACATGACTTTTCCCTGAAAAAGTTGGGTACCAAGCGGCTGGAGTAATGTTAGCCTTCGATGGGTACAAACCCACATTCGCCACCATTTCTTTCCTTGAGGGCAATGCAGAGACGTTAATCCTGAATGCAGTTGCAAAGAATGGAGGGAATGTAGCAAGCAGAACGACTGTGTAATTGCTTACAAGGTGCTTAGAAACGAGTGTGTTGAGTGTGGGTCAGAGTTTGGTTAAATTACTGTAAAACGACTAGAAGACTGATGTCAATCAAGCCGTCGGGCATGGAGACACACAGTGGAGGCGGGTGGGTCTCAGGCTGCTTTATTGCTCTCTCGCATTGCTTCAAGTTTGAATGTTGACCGCGAGGATTGCACACTGAATGAGGGGCACAGAGCTGTTGGAACTTGGGTCCACACAACTGCCAGCAAAGAGGAGGAAAGCAAACTCGTGTGTGGTAGCGATAGTTTCACCCAAAATCCAAAAGCACTTCTTTTGATTGCCCACCTTAAGTCGTCACTGCACACCAGCAGACAGGTGTTTACCCGTTCGCCCAACTACTTGGCTGCCCGTCCATCGGCCAAACAGGACATCGACGGGAGCTTGACACTGCAAGCACGGCGGTGAAGGGGAAGACAGATTGTGGCAGATTGCTGCTGCGAAAATGGACAGTGGGGTTGGATGGAGGTGGCTGGAAGGCGGAAGCCAGTGCACCCCGGTTCCTGACAGGCAATGAGGGTGCAAAACACCAGGTCACAGCAAAGCGAGAAACGTAGCAACTGTGCAGTTTGCAGCAATTTTGACTGCTGTAATCTGCAGCCCCCACTGGATGTTGCAACAGGCGAGAGCACGCAGCACGTAAAAATGTCTCCAAACTAGTAGAGGAGCAGAAGGACTAGCGCAGGTGCCTATGTGAGTGCAGCCTCAAGAAATGGCGATGGAATCATCTGTGAGTGCATGCGCTCCTCATTGTTTGATTGGCCCACCTCAGGGCACATTGACAGGCGGCGTGATTGAGCACACATACACACACACAGAGAGAGAGAGACAAGGCAGCAAGTGCAACAGTGGAACGCATTGTCACACAGCACTTATTTTCGAAGGCACCTCCGTCACACCCAAATTGGGTGCTGCACTCAAGTGTTGATGGGAAGGCAGAAGTGGCAATCAGACGGGTCGCGTGTTCACCGCACTACACCGCGCAAATATTTGGTCAGGGCAGTACAGTGGAGCACATTCAAGGCGCTACGATTAAGCAGCTTAATTTGGCTATGGCGAAGAAAACGACGAAGCGAGAGCACAACTGGCCGTAGAGAGTGGGACATGCGGGTGGAGAGAGCATTGGTTGTGCGTGCGAGGTATGGAAATGATGGCAACTAAACCAGCTACACTTGTGTGTCATTTGTTCAAATTGAAGATGTCAGAGGGGGTCGTCCTGAGCGACCATCTCGCGCTTTACCTTTCGCAGTGTCAGTGCTTCACTTCCCAGGTGGGACATGAATGTGTGCTCAGTTGCCCTTGTGCTAAGCGTAGGCTCTGCTTCGTTTTGGAATTACTGGCCTCCAGCTCTTCTCACCTTTCCATCGGATGCATCGCTAATGCGCCATGCCATGCAGCAGTGCTAAGGCAAGGTCAGAACATCGGTCTCGCAAATCACTAGGTGGGTGAGGCGATCTAATATTAGTGGAACCGCAAGTGAAAGACCAAGTGTGCTCTCTTCCATTGCTCCACGCTACTGTCAGTCAGTCTGTCAGCCTACCATCTACCTTCGACATTCAGTCCTAAGGTGGATGAGTTGGTGCCGAGCAGTCGAATCAGCGAAATCATGCCCAAGTAGTCTACATCCACTTATCTTGCCTTCCTACCTACACCTCCCTTCAACGAGAACATTCAGTGAAGATTGCTGACTGGAAATGGGATTTGTGGAGGGTGGCGTCCGTTTGCTGATTTCTACCTCCCTTGCAGGTGTTGAGGTCGTCGGACCCCACAGATGTCACCAGCATATGTGGCAAGGCACACAAAGGCCCACCTCGCTTCTTAACATGCCAGGAGTGGATGCAGGGGTGGAGGGGTAAGTGGAGGATTGCTTTACCTACAGGAAATTATCACAGTGGCCGGACAGATGGCGGTTGGAAAGCTGGTTTTAAGGAGGCGTTTCCAAGATCAACGCGACTGCATCACTATCACTAGTTTTTCCAATCGCATTCAACTTCTGCCCGTGGTGCGTTGCGTGGCCTACAAAGTTGTCCAAGAGCGATTTCACCACAATTTCGGTTTGATCTTGCTCATGCAGAATGGAGCGCATTCTTCCCATCTTACAACACCTCATGGAAAACATCTCAATCCACAGAGCATACGTCCCTCCGCCCTGATTCGAGCCGGCTCATCTTTTATGCCGCCATCAGCAATGAATGAGACGATAAACTGAAAGCAATTAGCATGGGAATGAGCGAGTCAATGCACCAGAGGATGATTGAGTGAAATGTTTGTTGACTAGTTGTTTAGGGGAGCTTACCTCCATTAGACCATGTAAACAGGTGAGTGGAAGAGTGTATCACGATCGGTTGGCTGCGTGGCAGATGAACAAACGCAGTTAAGAGAAGTGCAGCCAAGCCGACTTGAGGAGTTGAAGAGTCTCACCTGATAGTGATGGTGTAGTCACTAAATCACACCTCTTTTTCAAAAAAGCCTCACAGACCAGTAAATGCCAAGTCCACATGTCGCAGTGGACATCACTCAGAACCGCTGCTCATTTGCACCCACCCACTGGCAAGCCGCCATCGCCAGTCATTCTGCGCTGCATGCTTGTGCGTGAGTGGGAGTGTGGCAAGCCAGAGGGTTCAGAGGAGTGGGCGATTGGCACTTGTTGATCCATCGAGCAGTATTTCATTATTTCCCTCCATGAGCGCCGCTCAAGCAACCACAGTCGCAATCTCCACACATTTGTGGGGTGTGGCGCCGTGGGGGAACTATGCGCTGTATCCATTAGCTGGTCAGCTCTGATACAAATCCGGACTGATGAATAGGGCATATCGACCAAACAAACAGTCCCAGCTATTTGGAGGCTCTGATCCTCCAAGTTGGGGGCGAAGTGATGTCGAACGCGTTCCCGTCGTGCCACATGACTTCTGCTTGTCGTGAACGAAGCATTCGAACCAAATTCTCGCCTATGCATTAGCTCCACCTCTCCAAATACACTTGATGCGTAAATATGTGTGGAAAAAAAATACTTGCACAGCATCCCAGTGGACGAATTGTTGAAGCATGGCCGAAGTCAGAGGGAAACGGGTACGACACATTGAGCAAACTGTCATTGGGCGCTCCACTTAACCAACACAAGGCCGTCACAGGTAATGCCGGTTCAGTGGTTCAGAGATGCCACCGCAATGGACTGCAGGTTGGCCACTGGTTGGAGTGAAGAATTTGGAGTGGATGATGAAAGGCAACAAGCCCAGCGTACTCTCAATGTCTTGCCCTTGATATGGGCGAAGTATGAAACCAATGGGCAGAGCAAGTACACATTCCTTTGTTAAAGGCGGTATCCCTTTCGCGCGCCCGTGCTTCTCTTGTCCCACATCGATTCACGGAAGGCGACATTGGAAAAGAATTTCCTAAATGCCATGAATGAAGAATTGCGAGAGTTGCGAGGCACTAATGAGCATAATCTTGTCATTGCTTAACAGTTGAAAGACATTTTGAGTCGGGGACACTGGACATGAGTGATGAATGGTGGTGAGTTGCGTCCTTCTAGAAGCACATCGCGCACCATTATTGCGATGGTCGCAAGACAATACTATCTACCACTACTACTATCGTCATTATTCCCTACTACGAGTTGTATCACCTCAATATGTTCTTGCACCAGAACCTCCCATCAATTATGAATCAGCACGCTGTCTATCAAAGTGTCTTATGCTGCTAACTCATGAGTCTGTGCTGTTCTTTTGAACCTGTCCCTCACATTACTCGCTTCTTGTTAAAAGCAAGTAGTCCAAGTAATGCGACTATGCTGCGAAGAACTAACACATGCACTCGTGGACGTGGCAGTAGGTGGACTTCAGTTTACCTCCCTTCATGGCATCAGCCTTCCTTCGGCACAATTCAACAACAATTCACTCGACCTTCAGCGTGAAATGAACTCGACGCGAGGTTCAATTCAGCCCACCTCTCCCCATTTGGGAGGCTCTAATTTGACGGTAGTTTCAGCTCCGCTCTGCAACATTCTTAGGCATCAGGTAGATGAGGGGCACAAGTATTGCTTAATAGGTCAACGTCTAGCTGGTTGAGTAGCATTGATGTGGTGGTCACGAGATGTCGGTGTTTCACCCCGTTACCCATGTGTTGGATAGGTTTGCCATGGCACGCAGGCATGCAATGGTTGAGGGTGGTCATAACCTCACTCTACTTGTACTAGCATGAGCAATCCAGTGCAGTGTCTTGTGTGCGTGTTTGTGCGTGTGCAAATTGGTTGACATTGGAGGGCTAGGAGGCGCATCTATTCAGTTCGCAAGAATTGATAGAGTAGCCTTGTTAAGAAAATGACAACAGGACAAACATTCACCATGCACTCGAGGCGTCGCATTGGCAATTTTGCGTACAATAGTAGTTCTCACCGGGGAGATGACAAGAAAGGCTAATTCGCCACTTGTCGGAGCTAAGGCGTCAAATGAACTTACCAGACTAACAGTGCACGCTTTGTTCTAAGCCTTAATTTTGAATGCTACCTCTTTCATAGACGTAGTCTCTAGGCTCAGGAAGGCATAGAATGTGGCACGGAGTTCTAGCTGGCAAAACAGTACACCAACGGGTGCTGAAGTGGTGGCTAGGGAACAAGAACTAACCAGCACTCACCTTGTAAAAAGGCTATCATCAACAGTCAAACTAATTGAGAGGAGAATTGATTCCTCAAAAATGGGCTGATACGGCTCAGGCGGCACCCTTCGACCGACAGGCCAATCACATTCACCTACCTCGAAGTGAGTAGTAGCTCGACCATTTACCTCACGTGCAGAAGCGAGTACTCAAGTAGAATTAAATGCACTTTTGCGCGTACACGTGGCATGCGAACGTAAAATGCGGGTGCGATAATGCGCGTTCCTCCTCAGGTTGCGAAGTAGACGGCGTCAGATAACAAGGCACGCTCGGCGGACTCATTAGGACCAAAATGAATAAGGCGAGTATTTACACCAACTAATGACAGTGAGTCCTTTATCTTGAGCATCGGCAGCACTCATAAGCACCTGGAATCGCCGTGATCAGGTCTGCCTGTGTGTGTGTGTGTGTGTGTGTGTTGCAGAATGGAGTGGATGTTGATTGGCAGGGAGAACGAGTATGTCGGCTGGATAGCGAAGCAGGCTGAGACGATGCCAACATAAGTTGATTGACCGAGGTGGGGTGTGGGATGCCTCTACTCCTTTCAAATGCAAAAGAGCCATCCTATTTAATGTTCTCCAAATGCATCTTACAGGCTTGTGTGATCTCACAGTGCGTTAATTGGAATTCCGCGTCACTCAGGCACAGAGCGGTCGCACGTGAGGTCGCCTTGCAGTTGGGTGCCGTGACTGTGATTTCACCATGGATTGGCCGAATTTGATGTTGGGTAACCTTAGTGGGGAGGAAAAAATGCAACAATCCAAGCATTCTTCCAGCAACTCATCACCAACCGGAGTGAAATTGGGAGTGAATATGAACGTGCTTTTACTCGCATAATTATTCGTCAACAGTCTGGAACTCCGTCGACGCGACTTGCACTGCAAGAAAACAATGACTACTGTGATTTAGTGCGAGGGAGGCGAAGGTGAGAAGAGTGAACGCGAAGAAATGGCAAATCTGTTTTAGTCATATCAAGAAGCGCATTACCTACCATCAAAAATTGGCCTCGAGGTATCGCATTCGCTAACTTCGCTCAACCAGTCAGTTGAGGCGCTATTAACAAAGTTGGGTTGCACCGAAGCAATACCTTCATCTTACGCGACCAACACCGTATGCCCTTGTTCCTTGGTGCACCCCATTAAGGCATCTTCTGATTCCAGTCTGTAATGCATACATTGTTTCAATTCACTGTCTCATGCTACTGACCACTTGCCAGTAGCAAGACTTGTGCGCCTTTTAAGCTCGTAGCACAAGGTGGAGTGCGCGAGTGCAATAAATGCCACCGCAAATACAGCCTCGATTTCGCCTTCGGTTAAGTCACCACCATACCATTGGTCGTGATTCCCCGCAACTATACGGCCTCTCATTCAGCTTACAACAGATGCGAAACCACTCTCAACATGAAGATGAATGTGGCTGGCGTATGACGCATTGCCATGACGGTCTAATTTATGCAGTTATTCTAGGCCGTAAAGAGGAACACTTTCAAGCATCAAATTCTTGAATAGTTGATGCAGAGGGGACACGCACGCACGAACAGCGAGTTCGGCGACTGCCTGAAGGGGTAGCATTAATGTGCTGCTGTGTGCCATTAGTTAGCTTTGTGTGGAGGGAAGCGCATGAAAAGACAAATCCCCAAATGGCAGTGCGAACACTTCACAGTAGAAGTAATGGGCGTATGCCGCTTCACGGACTCAAATCTGTTTGCCCGGAGGGCTCCAACACCATCACACCTCACCTATTGCGATAAGTTGACATTGACATGTCAAGAGAAGGCAAAGTGAAATTGGGAGTCACGATGCGCTTGCGACCACTTGTAGGCTCGGTGACTAGGCCATCTCTATTGGATGGTTAGAATGGGTGTGCCATAATGGATATTGGTTTGAAGTGATACTTGGACTGAAAGTTATCGTTCAAAGCTGTGCAACGTGCTTGAGAGAGTGTGAGAACGTCAGCCAGTTTGGCCGTTGGTAAGTAACAGTAAGTACCGATAACACTGCATTGCATTAAGAGAGGCGGAGGCAAACAGGTGGGCGTGGCGTCGCGAGCAGGATTTGAACCTGCGCGGGGAGACCCCAATGGATTTCTAGTCCATCGCCTTAACCACTCGGCCATCGCGACAGCTACCGACGTTTTTAATAAAATTTTATAAAATAAAGCTTAACAACAACCCTTTTTCAAAAATATCCATAGACACTGCGTTGCAATGCGTACAGTTCTCCCAAGCACCCAGCATGACGCCTGCTGCGCTTAGTATTCAGAAAAGTTACTAAAATACCGCAGACTGTTGTCCTGAAGCTGCTGCAAGTAATGCAGGTTTTGCAAAAGTCGCGAACGTCGGAATGAAGCGAGGGCCACCAGTGTCGTTTCTTCTACGCTTCTATCATCTTTCTCATGCCCACGTGGCCCAATTGTTCATGCAGCTCTTGAAGAACCATTTGAGTCAGACAACCTGGGACGACTAAACGTTTGGGGACCGGTTATCTTCTTGGTACCATAAGACATCATCTAGGGAGAGCTTGGACCACTGTTGTCATATTTCAGCGCCAGCCGCATTTATCTAGTGATTGTTTCTTGCAGCGCTAACGACTTTGTGGTAACCGACGCGGAAGGTCCGTTAATGTGCTCGTTAAGTGGGATGGTAGAGTTTAGTTAGGAGATTTGTTTATTTGGGCTGAGGTCTGGTCTTCGGTCACCTCGGTCGCCAGATTGACCTGACTGCGTGAGCTTGTCTGCGCTGTGTGTACGTACATTCCCTCAGGTATTCTGCTTTGGTTCTTCTCTAAGAGACGCTCAATACGCTACATAAAATGGCTGGCTCATCACTGGAAGGACTCCTTAATAAATCCAACAAAATGCTTATCCAAGCACAAATATTTTTTATGGATTAAAAGGTGGAAATCTGCATCAATTTTACACACCTCCACAGATGATGGTTTGAAGTCCCTTAACTCTCACACTTCTCCAATCAGCAACTTATTAAATATCCATCCCGTTCTGTAAATGACCTGTAAGCAAATATTTTGTAATCGATCGCATTTCATTTCAAATGAGCCTTTTTTGTTCTTGATCTCGGTATTACGTTTGCTGCATATTCTAGCCATCCAACGTTTAGAGTCCCGAGCATCCCTAAAAGACGGCGAGAAGGCTAAGCGTAGATCAGAATACGTGCATTCAGGGTAGGAAAAAAGGGAGCTGCCCGCACGGCCGGGAGGCCAGCCCACGCAGTGAAGTTCAGGATGGCCCAATTAATGTGCAGGTGTAATATCTGTGCCCTTTAAGTGTGCTTTGTAGGTACGTGGCGGGAAGGGACTTCGAACGCGGTGCTTGGACAGTGTGGTGGTACCGAGGAGGAAGGCGCTGACCCAGCTTACAGAGACTAACTACTTATCCCTTCTCCCATCTGTATTTGCACTTAAAATAAAGATGTCGAGGAATACAGAACCTTCTCACGCTAAGGACTGTCAATGAAAAGACGACGGAAACAATGAATGCTCTAAAGTGATGAAAGCGTTGGCGGACCTTCCCCCTTTCCAGATGGACATGGACTTTGGAGAATGGGTGATAGTGACGAAAATCAACCTCCGCCTATTCCCCCCCAACCGGTAGAGGATACCTCTTCTCCTCCATGCTCTTCCTCACGAGCTCTTTTTGGCAGCCATTGATGTCGGAGTGTCGCCAGATTCTGACCTGAAGGAATGCTGTGAAACCCTGGCCCAACTCGCGGCTGACCAGCGAGAACAGTCATTGGCGAGAGAGTTCTTCCACCGGGACCAGCTCCCCGGCAAAAGTAACGAGGAGTTCGCCAGGTCTCTCCAGCGGCTAGCAGAGCAGGCATTCAGAGGATCGCCGCCTATCAAGGTAAAATATTGGCTGGCCATTCAGTTCAAAGCCGGAGTCCAACCACTAGCCCTCGCAGCTAAGCTTCGCGCTGAGAAGACCATCAATCCCCGCGGTCCTCACGTAGACCAGGTGAGTGGCCGTGGGAGGCGTGCTTTCACAAAGAGGCAAAGAAGGCAGAGAACACGTTGTCGCCTACGCCAGTGCCAGGCTGAACAAAAAAATGCGACAGAAGAGCGCAACCGAGCATGAACGTTTTGCCATCTACACAATGGTCCGGCACTTCAAACGCTATCTAATGGTCAAAAAGTTCATAGTGCGGACAGATCACCATGCGCAAACTTGGCTAACGACAATGAAAGAGATCGATCGTTTGGTAGCACACTGGTGTGAAGAATTGCAGCAGTACGACTTCAGTGTTCAATACCGAAGAGGAACTTATCATAGCAACGCGGATGCGTTGTTCCGCGGACCACTCCCAGCGAAAAAAAACCGGATAGCAAGTAACCTCTTTTTAAGTGAACCAACAAGGTACCAATGGAGAAATGCGCAGATTACCGACCCGGACACATGCTTGGTGTACGATAGGTTCCTATCCTCCTCGTTCAAGCCTACCGCAAAAGATATGAAGTCGTCCAATAAGACAACTAGACAGATATGACAACAGTGGTCCAAGCTCTCCCTAGATGATGTCTTATGGTACCAAGAAGATAACCGGTCCCCAAACGTTTAGTCGTCCCAGGTTGTCTGACTCAAATGGTTCTTCAAGAGCTGCATGAACAATTGGGCCACGTGGGCATGAGAAAGATGATAGAAGCGTAGAAGAAACGACACTGGTGGCCCTCGCTTCATTCCGACGTTCGCGACTTTTGCAAAACCTGCATTACTTGCAGCAGCTTCAGGACAACAGTCTGCGGTATTTTAGTAACTTTTCTGAATACTAAGCGCAGCAGGCGTCATGCTGGGTGCTTGGGAGAACTGTACGCATTGCAACGCAGTGTCTATGGATATTTTTGAAAAAGGGTTGTTGTTAAGCTTTATTTTATAAAATTTTATTAAAACGTCGGTAGCTGTCGCGATGGCCGAGTGGTTAAGGCGATGGACTAGAAATCCATTGGGGTCTCCCCGCGCAGGTTCAAATCCTGCTCGCGACGCCACGCCCACCTGTTTGCCTCCGCCTCTCTTAATGCAATGCAGTGTTATCGGTACTTACTGTTACTTACCAACGGCCAAACTGGCTGACGTTCTCACACTCTCTCAAGCACGTTGCACAGCTTTGAACGATAACTTTCAGTCCAAGTATCACTTCAAACCAATATCCATTATGGCACACCCATTCTAACCATCCAATAGAGATGGCCTAGTCACCGAGCCTACAAGTGGTCGCAAGCGCATCGTGACTCCCAATTTCACTTTGCCTTCTCTTGACATGTCAATGTCAACTTATCGCAATAGGTGAGGTGTGATGGTGTTGGAGCCCTCCGGGCAAACAGATTTGAGTCCGTGAAGCGGCATACGCCCATTACTTCTACTGTGAAGTGTTCGCACTGCCATTTGGGGATTTGTCTTTTCATGCGCTTCCCTCCACACAAAGCTAACTAATGGCACACAGCAGCACATTAATGCTACCCCTTCAGGCAGTCGCCGAACTCGCTGTTCGTGCGTGCGTGTCCCCTCTGCATCAACTATTCAAGAATTTGATGCTTGAAAGTGTTCCTCTTTACGGCCTAGAATAACTGCATAAATTAGACCGTCATGGCAATGCGTCATACGCCAGCCACATTCATCTTCATGTTGAGAGTGGTTTCGCATCTGTTGTAAGCTGAATGAGAGGCCGTATAGTTGCGGGGAATCACGACCAATGGTATGGTGGTGACTTAACCGAAGGCGAAATCGAGGCTGTATTTGCGGTGGCATTTATTGCACTCGCGCACTCCACCTTGTGCTACGAGCTTAAAAGGCGCACAAGTCTTGCTACTGGCAAGTGGTCAGTAGCATGAGACAGTGAATTGAAACAATGTATGCATTACAGACTGGAATCAGAAGATGCCTTAATGGGGTGCACCAAGGAACAAGGGCATACGGTGTTGGTCGCGTAAGATGAAGGTATTGCTTCGGTGCAACCCAACTTTGTTAATAGCGCCTCAACTGACTGGTTGAGCGAAGTTAGCGAATGCGATACCTCGAGGCCAATTTTTGATGGTAGGTAATGCGCTTCTTGATATGACTAAAACAGATTTGCCATTTCTTCGCGTTCACTCTTCTCACCTTCGCCTCCCTCGCACTAAATCACAGTAGTCATTGTTTTCTTGCAGTGCAAGTCGCGTCGACGGAGTTCCAGACTGTTGACGAATAATTATGCGAGTAAAAGCACGTTCATATTCACTCCCAATTTCACTCCGGTTGGTGATGAGTTGCTGGAAGAATGCTTGGATTGTTGCATTTTTTCCTCCCCACTAAGGTTACCCAACATCAAATTCGGCCAATCCATGGTGAAATCACAGTCACGGCACCCAACTGCAAGGCGACCTCACGTGCGACCGCTCTGTGCCTGAGTGACGCGGAATTCCAATTAACGCACTGTGAGATCACACAAGCCTGTAAGATGCATTTGGAGAACATTAAATAGGATGGCTCTTTTGCATTTGAAAGGAGTAGAGGCATCCCACACCCCACCTCGGTCAATCAACTTATGTTGGCATCGTCTCAGCCTGCTTCGCTATCCAGCCGACATACTCGTTCTCCCTGCCAATCAACATCCACTCCATTCTGCAACACACACACACACACACACACACAGGCAGACCTGATCACGGCGATTCCAGGTGCTTATGAGTGCTGCCGATGCTCAAGATAAAGGACTCACTGTCATTAGTTGGTGTAAATACTCGCCTTATTCATTTTGGTCCTAATGAGTCCGCCGAGCGTGCCTTGTTATCTGACGCCGTCTACTTCGCAACCTGAGGAGGAACGCGCATTATCGCACCCGCATTTTACGTTCGCATGCCACGTGTACGCGCAAAAGTGCATTTAATTCTACTTGAGTACTCGCTTCTGCACGTGAGGTAAATGGTCGAGCTACTACTCACTTCGAGGTAGGTGAATGTGATTGGCCTGTCGGTCGAAGGGTGCCGCCTGAGCCGTATCAGCCCATTTTTGAGGAATCAATTCTCCTCTCAATTAGTTTGACTGTTGATGATAGCCTTTTTACAAGGTGAGTGCTGGTTAGTTCTTGTTCCCTAGCCACCACTTCAGCACCCGTTGGTGTACTGTTTTGCCAGCTAGAACTCCGTGCCACATTCTATGCCTTCCTGAGCCTAGAGACTACGTCTATGAAAGAGGTAGCATTCAAAATTAAGGCTTAGAACAAAGCGTGCACTGTTAGTCTGGTAAGTTCATTTGACGCCTTAGCTCCGACAAGTGGCGAATTAGCCTTTCTTGTCATCTCCCCGGTGAGAACTACTATTGTACGCAAAATTGCCAATGCGACGCCTCGAGTGCATGGTGAATGTTTGTCCTGTTGTCATTTTCTTAACAAGGCTACTCTATCAATTCTTGCGAACTGAATAGATGCGCCTCCTAGCCCTCCAATGTCAACCAATTTGCACACGCACAAACACGCACACAAGACACTGCACTGGATTGCTCATGCTAGTACAAGTAGAGTGAGGTTATGACCACCCTCAACCATTGCATGCCTGCGTGCCATGGCAAACCTATCCAACACATGGGTAACGGGGTGAAACACCGACATCTCGTGACCACCACATCAATGCTACTCAACCAGCTAGACGTTGACCTATTAAGCAATACTTGTGCCCCTCATCTACCTGATGCCTAAGAATGTTGCAGAGCGGAGCTGAAACTACCGTCAAATTAGAGCCTCCCAAATGGGGAGAGGTGGGCTGAATTGAACCTCGCGTCGAGTTCATTTCACGCTGAAGGTCGAGTGAATTGTTGTTGAATTGTGCCGAAGGAAGGCTGATGCCATGAAGGGAGGTAAACTGAAGTCCACCTACTGCCACGTCCACGAGTGCATGTGTTAGTTCTTCGCAGCATAGTCGCATTACTTGGACTACTTGCTTTTAACAAGAAGCGAGTAATGTGAGGGACAGGTTCAAAAGAACAGCACAGACTCATGAGTTAGCAGCATAAGACACTTTGATAGACAGCGTGCTGATTCATAATTGATGGGAGGTTCTGGTGCAAGAACATATTGAGGTGATACAACTCGTAGTAGGGAATAATGACGATAGTAGTAGTGGTAGATAGTATTGTCTTGCGACCATCGCAATAATGGTGCGCGATGTGCTTCTAGAAGGACGCAACTCACCACCATTCATCACTCATGTCCAGTGTCCCCGACTCAAAATGTCTTTCAACTGTTAAGCAATGACAAGATTATGCTCATTAGTGCCTCGCAACTCTCGCAATTCTTCATTCATGGCATTTAGGAAATTCTTTTCCAATGTCGCCTTCCGTGAATCGATGTGGGACAAGAGAAGCACGGGCGCGCGAAAGGGATACCGCCTTTAACAAAGGAATGTGTACTTGCTCTGCCCATTGGTTTCATACTTCGCCCATATCAAGGGCAAGACATTGAGAGTACGCTGGGCTTGTTGCCTTTCATCATCCACTCCAAATTCTTCACTCCAACCAGTGGCCAACCTGCAGTCCATTGCGGTGGCATCTCTGAACCACTGAACCGGCATTACCTGTGACGGCCTTGTGTTGGTTAAGTGGAGCGCCCAATGACAGTTTGCTCAATGTGTCGTACCCGTTTCCCTCTGACTTCGGCCATGCTTCAACAATTCGTCCACTGGGATGCTGTGCAAGTATTTTTTTTTCCACACATATTTACGCATCAAGTGTATTTGGAGAGGTGGAGCTAATGCATAGGCGAGAATTTGGTTCGAATGCTTCGTTCACGACAAGCAGAAGTCATGTGGCACGACGGGAACGCGTTCGACATCACTTCGCCCCCAACTTGGAGGATCAGAGCCTCCAAATAGCTGGGACTGTTTGTTTGGTCGATATGCCCTATTCATCAGTCCGGATTTGTATCAGAGCTGACCAGCTAATGGATACAGCGCATAGTTCCCCCACGGCGCCACACCCCACAAATGTGTGGAGATTGCGACTGTGGTTGCTTGAGCGGCGCTCATGGAGGGAAATAATGAAATACTGCTCGATGGATCAACAAGTGCCAATCGCCCACTCCTCTGAACCCTCTGGCTTGCCACACTCCCACTCACGCACAAGCATGCAGCGCAGAATGACTGGCGATGGCGGCTTGCCAGTGGGTGGGTGCAAATGAGCAGCGGTTCTGAGTGATGTCCACTGCGACATGTGGACTTGGCATTTACTGGTCTGTGAGGCTTTTTTGAAAAAGAGGTGTGATTTAGTGACTACACCATCACTATCAGGTGAGACTCTTCAACTCCTCAAGTCGGCTTGGCTGCACTTCTCTTAACTGCGTTTGTTCATCTGCCACGCAGCCAACCGATCGTGATACACTCTTCCACTCACCTGTTTACATGGTCTAATGGAGGTAAGCTCCCCTAAACAACTAGTCAACAAACATTTCACTCAATCATCCTCTGGTGCATTGACTCGCTCATTCCCATGCTAATTGCTTTCAGTTTATCGTCTCATTCATTGCTGATGGCGGCATAAAAGATGAGCCGGCTCGAATCAGGGCGGAGGGACGTATGCTCTGTGGATTGAGATGTTTTCCATGAGGTGTTGTAAGATGGGAAGAATGCGCTCCATTCTGCATGAGCAAGATCAAACCGAAATTGTGGTGAAATCGCTCTTGGACAACTTTGTAGGCCACGCAACGCACCACGGGCAGAAGTTGAATGCGATTGGAAAAACTAGTGATAGTGATGCAGTCGCGTTGATCTTGGAAACGCCTCCTTAAAACCAGCTTTCCAACCGCCATCTGTCCGGCCACTGTGATAATTTCCTGTAGGTAAAGCAATCCTCCACTTACCCCTCCACCCCTGCATCCACTCCTGGCATGTTAAGAAGCGAGGTGGGCCTTTGTGTGCCTTGCCACATATGCTGGTGACATCTGTGGGGTCCGACGACCTCAACACCTGCAAGGGAGGTAGAAATCAGCAAACGGACGCCACCCTCCACAAATCCCATTTCCAGTCAGCAATCTTCACTGAATGTTCTCGTTGAAGGGAGGTGTAGGTAGGAAGGCAAGATAAGTGGATGTAGACTACTTGGGCATGATTTCGCTGATTCGACTGCTCGGCACCAACTCATCCACCTTAGGACTGAATGTCGAAGGTAGATGGTAGGCTGACAGACTGACTGACAGTAGCGTGGAGCAATGGAAGAGAGCACACTTGGTCTTTCACTTGCGGTTCCACTAATATTAGATCGCCTCACCCACCTAGTGATTTGCGAGACCGATGTTCTGACCTTGCCTTAGCACTGCTGCATGGCATGGCGCATTAGCGATGCATCCGATGGAAAGGTGAGAAGAGCTGGAGGCCAGTAATTCCAAAACGAAGCAGAGCCTACGCTTAGCACAAGGGCAACTGAGCACACATTCATGTCCCACCTGGGAAGTGAAGCACTGACACTGCGAAAGGTAAAGCGCGAGATGGTCGCTCAGGACGACCCCCTCTGACATCTTCAATTTGAACAAATGACACACAAGTGTAGCTGGTTTAGTTGCCATCATTTCCATACCTCGCACGCACAACCAATGCTCTCTCCACCCGCATGTCCCACTCTCTACGGCCAGTTGTGCTCTCGCTTCGTCGTTTTCTTCGCCATAGCCAAATTAAGCTGCTTAATCGTAGCGCCTTGAATGTGCTCCACTGTACTGCCCTGACCAAATATTTGCGCGGTGTAGTGCGGTGAACACGCGACCCGTCTGATTGCCACTTCTGCCTTCCCATCAACACTTGAGTGCAGCACCCAATTTGGGTGTGACGGAGGTGCCTTCGAAAATAAGTGCTGTGTGACAATGCGTTCCACTGTTGCACTTGCTGCCTTGTCTCTCTCTCTCTGTGTGTGTGTATGTGTGCTCAATCACGCCGCCTGTCAATGTGCCCTGAGGTGGGCCAATCAAACAATGAGGAGCGCATGCACTCACAGATGATTCCATCGCCATTTCTTGAGGCTGCACTCACATAGGCACCTGCGCTAGTCCTTCTGCTCCTCTACTAGTTTGGAGACATTTTTACGTGCTGCGTGCTCTCGCCTGTTGCAACATCCAGTGGGGGCTGCAGATTACAGCAGTCAAAATTGCTGCAAACTGCACAGTTGCTACGTTTCTCGCTTTGCTGTGACCTGGTGTTTTGCACCCTCATTGCCTGTCAGGAACCGGGGTGCACTGGCTTCCGCCTTCCAGCCACCTCCATCCAACCCCACTGTCCATTTTCGCAGCAGCAATCTGCCACAATCTGTCTTCCCCTTCACCGCCGTGCTTGCAGTGTCAAGCTCCCGTCGATGTCCTGTTTGGCCGATGGACGGGCAGCCAAGTAGTTGGGCGAACGGGTAAACACCTGTCTGCTGGTGTGCAGTGACGACTTAAGGTGGGCAATCAAAAGAAGTGCTTTTGGATTTTGGGTGAAACTATCGCTACCACACACGAGTTTGCTTTCCTCCTCTTTGCTGGCAGTTGTGTGGACCCAAGTTCCAACAGCTCTGTGCCCCTCATTCAGTGTGCAATCCTCGCGGTCAACATTCAAACTTGAAGCAATGCGAGAGAGCAATAAAGCAGCCTGAGACCCACCCGCCTCCACTGTGTGTCTCCATGCCCGACGGCTTGATTGACATCAGTCTTCTAGTCGTTTTACAGTAATTTAACCAAACTCTGACCCACACTCAACACACTCGTTTCTAAGCACCTTGTAAGCAATTACACAGTCGTTCTGCTTGCTACATTCCCTCCATTCTTTGCAACTGCATTCAGGATTAACGTCTCTGCATTGCCCTCAAGGAAAGAAATGGTGGCGAATGTGGGTTTGTACCCATCGAAGGCTAACATTACTCCAGCCGCTTGGTACCCAACTTTTTCAGGGAAAAGTCATGTCTGTAAGGGCAAATGAGCAGCTAATATTCAGCTCGAATGCTTTAACATAATGACGCTTTCTAGTCGTCCATGCATAGTACTTTTGGAAAGTTGCTTTACCTTGCTTCCCAGTGCCTTGGTACAATTCTTTCCAAATCACTATTCGCTCCTCCATGCCAATGAACGAAGGCTCATCTTAGCCGTAATGAGGCTACTTAAGTTCTCAAATCTTCTGTACCTTTCCTCATAGTCTTCTTTCGTTGCCTGTTTTACGTTGTCCGACCACTTGATTGTATCCTCACACATCGCTAGCACGTTTTGTCGATATTCCTCCGATGTCCTCTTCTTCACCTCCTCACTCTCCACACTCCTTTTCACGCTGTAGACACAATTCAGCAACGAATTCATAGCTGACATCCTTTTCCTCGCCTCCTCATCCTCCTGATTGAACTTCTCCGTATCCTTCAGCATGCGCCCTACCTCCTCCTCCGACAACCGGCCCCTGTAGCTAGCAATCGCAATGCTGTTCTGCTTTCCTGTGGACTGCTCTACCGCCGACACATGCAGAATGCCATTTTCATCAATTTCGAAGCTGATTTCAAACTGAATTCTGCCACAAAGCGCCGATGGGAAACCGATCAGTGTAAATTCACCCAACAGTGTGTTTTCCGTCGCCATAGCACACTCACCTTCATAAACGCTGATCTTTACACCCGTTTGATAATCCCTAGTTGTTGTGAAGCGAGCTGTCTGCTTCGTTGGAATTCGTGTGTTGCGCTTCACCACCGTACACATCTTGCCATCAATCGTTTGTATGCCCAGTGACAGTGGTGTCACCTCCCTCAGCATCAAATAAGGCACTTCTTCGGCCTTGTGACCAGTCAAATCGGCCGCCAACAACGCCGCACCATACGCGACCGCCTCGTCGGGATTTATGGATTTGCTCAGTCTACCACAACCAAAGTAGTCCTGCAACAAGTTTTGCACCTTCGGAATGCGTGTCGACCCACCTACCAACAGAACTTTGTGCACTTCTGTCCTGCCCATCGCCGCATCCGACAAAGCCTTCTTTACCGGATCAAGGGTCCTATTCACGATGTCCACGCACATTCGCTCGAATTGGGCACGTGAGATTTCTGGTAATGAGACTGACTCGCTCAGTGCGTTTTGATGCGTGCCACCTACAAGGACGCCTTTGCACGTTGCCTTGAGTAAAACGCTTCAGCTCAGAGCACAATAACAAGCACCACTAACAAGCATCTGGAGCTAACGGCGAAGGTGCGACTTTAAGGCTAGCGACAATGGAATGCACTGTCACACTAATTTCAACACGCTTTGTTTTCGACGCCATCTTCGTCACTTCTATATCGGGTGGAGCCACTCAATAGTTGGTGGGAGGGTGGAAGTGGGTGCCAGACAAGTCGCATGGTGATGGGCGAAAGGCGAGCACGCATTTTGAGGTCGTTGGTCAGCACTTATCGTACCGCACTCTGAATGTATTTGAGTAGAGCGACACAGTGCAGCAAATACAAAGACCATTCACAAATTGAGTGATGTCGCAATGCTGTTGCATACAAGTGGTAAAGGGCACCTGAAGAAGCCGGAAGCCAAATGGCCTTGGGATAGTGAGCACCTCAGCGGCGCAAGCATTGGCTGTGCCTGCAATAAATGCAAGTGATGGCACATAGGGCGGTCGTTCACTTGTATGCTTCGCTCTGTTTGGCCATGTGAGGGGGCATCATCCTGAAAACGAGCTTTGCATGTCAAATGGGACAAATTGAGTGGTCAGCAGTAATGAATGCAGAGCATCTGTTCCACTGCTGTTCCAGAGTATGGCCTTCCAGCTCTTTGCTTGTTCATAGGACCTACTGCTTTTCTTGTTACTCCATGCAGCAGGACCATGGTAGGACTTGAGCAACTTCATCACGAAGTCGTTATTTGAATCTACCTTAAGCACATAATAATCCCGCAACTGACCTGCCGAAGAGAGAACGTTCGTCGCCATGGCAACTGCAAGCGAGGCACAAAAGCACCAAATGTGCTGCGCAATTGCGCTTTCTCTGGCATCTCGCCTGACTGCGTCGCTTTTTGTGCAGCCACTTCACGCCAGTTGGAGACACGCTGGGGAGAACCAGCAGCACGGAGAGCATCAGGGCTTTCCTAGACTTGAACTTGCAGCAGTTGCTTGACTTTTGGTCGCTCGAAGGTCACTGTGTCTCAACAGCCAACTTTCAAGCTCCATTTTGGCCACGAACAGTGGTTGGAGCCAAATCGGTCTCTGTCAGCGCTGATAGGGCCTGTGTTGCAGGCCATCCATGTTTCAAAAGTTCTTGCAATCCAAAACACTCCACAGCACATTACAGCAGGTCTTTGAAATAACATGAATTGGCAGAATGTACGGCGATGCATAATGGGCACTTTGCAGGCTGCCACAAACGTCGCATTAAGTTGAAGCATGAAACGCCTCACTCCGCACAACTAACTCCATCTCTACCCTGCTAGTCCTATCAAGCACCATTCTTCCAGTGTGCAGAGTGCTGGTGCCGCAATTATTGTGCAGCACTCAGTGGTAGAGGGTAGAATGGGTAGACGGTAGTTAACCATGAGGACGCAGTGTCGGTTGGCAAAAGAGACAGCCACCTCGTGCGCCTTTCATTGGCTATGTCTACTTCCTACCTCTCCTCGACTTCTCTCACTAACTCTATTTCTATCGGCTTACACAGCCACTGCCAGTGATGCTTGAGACTACAAGCAGCAGCGCTGAGGCCGCTACAAGTACAGGCCAGCCTGTTAAGGCGACTGTGCGCTTCGCTCCAACGTTTGCTTCACTAGTTAGTAACACTGCACCAGCCCAACATTGACTCAACGATCATTTCAGATGCCTCTCAACCACAACGTCTTTCCAAGCAGTGTGAGCCTACAACAGTCCCAACGCTAGGCTGCGATTGCCGTGTTTGTTTACCCAAACTTCTCCATCATAAGACAGATGCATTCTCCGAAAGAGGGTGACCGTTGCACCGCGGTCCGTCTTTGGTCGATGCTGAATGAAATGCCAAGGAATCGCGTCGACTCACAGCCAATGCCACGTTGACACGCAATCCGAAGGCAGGTTCGCAGCCGTCATTCCCAGCGCCACTTGCTACTCACCCACACTTCTCCTCGCTCTCCTCATCACCACCTTCATCAGGCAACTTTCTACTGGCAAAATATGAGTAGAATGAGGCATTGCAGTGAAATGAGAGGAATTTCATGGACTGACCACATTTGATGGGTTGACTGAAGCCTTTCTAGCATAAACAAACGCCACCTTTCATGCAAAGAGGGTATGTTGGTTTTAATGCAAGCCTTCACACAACCCTCCTTCGAGTAAACGAAGCTGACGATAATCACTCGAAGCAACTTTGCCATGATTCTTTCATTTTCCTGGGAAGGTAACACAAGTCTGGCCCCCTTTGCGTCAGCCCACACATCCCTCACCGCTCCTATGTGATGATCTTTAAATGAGGTCGTCTCCATGTTGCCGCGGCAAATGTGTCAACGAGGAGGAAGTGTGTGACACCGACTGTCTGTTTCGTTTTCTGGCCAAGATTACAGTGAACTGCTGTGGGGCGTCGGCATCGCTGCGCTTCCTCGTCCACACGAAATCGCAGCGTCACCACTTGACCACCGAAGTGCATCTACTTGTCAGTCTGTTGTTTGTCGATCCTGCAAAACGCCTATTCCTATGTCGCGAGGTTGGTTGCACTCGTTCCGACTGCATAATGGTTCACAATTTCGTTGCGATTCGCAAATGTGATTTTACTGATTGTCAACCAACTTACCGGCATGCCAATGCCAATGGATCTTGGAGGGTTAAGAAGCTGTTCACCCAGACAACGGAGATTTTATCCGCCATTATTTGCAGTGCCTACTGCATGTAGCTAACTCGTTCCAATGGAATCCAGTGCATCCAGGTGAGCACTTACAACGCCTTCAAAACTGTCTCCGCTTTGGCAGAGAAGCTGTGCAGGTCAAGCTAGTGAGTAAACATGCATACGGAAGAGGGAGAGGGGAAGTGAGCCTTGCCTACCAGCAGGCAAATTATAACATAGGTGTCAAAATGCGGAATGAAGCAATTTTGAGGCTGGAATGTTCCCTGTGCCTCCAATCATCGCGGGTGCCACAGACAACGGAGCGGCGAAATTAGCGCCTAAGTCGCACCTGCGCCAAAAAGGTCGCGCTTCCGAAATCCCTTCCACAATTCAAATAGTTCTGCCAATTACTGCCAGTAAGAGATGTGTATTTAAATGCGCGTCAGCTAGCAGTGTGCATTTGGAGCTAAGACTGACAGCACTAGCCAAGGTGCCCATCAATAGCTCTTGTAGGTGGTGTGGTGTAAATAGTGTCTGTGAAGGAGTAACAAAATTTTGCAAGCTTACGAATGGCGGAGTTGGAGGTTAATAGACTAGGCGCTAGAGAAGGTTGTGAGACCGCTTATGCGCATTGGGTGCTGACAGAGGTGGGGGGGATAAGGCGTGACTGCCTAAGCCTTCGAACAAACAGTAACGAAGGTACTTTCTGGCATAAATGGGGTGATGTGTAATGGAGGGGCTTGTAATGGCACAGGAAAGCTAAAAAGAGCACGAGACAGTGCGTCGCGGCGGTCGAGTGGTTGAGGCGATGGACTCGAAATCCATTGGGGTCTCCCCGCGCAGCTTCAAATCCTGCTCACGACGTAGCGATCCACTTCTTTGCGTCCTCGCATCTCCCTGCCTTGCCGTACCTCGAGGCAGCGCGTAGCGCATCTCGTTGCTGTGTGACAACGGCTCTTCTCCCACCTTCTCCTTTGCTCAAAGCTCGCTTTCTCAATCTCCACGTGAGGCGTTAGTCACGTCTCTACGCGTCAACAAGGCCACTCATGTTATAAGGTCGAAGAGGCCACAGCGCGCATGCTTACCACGTGACAGTGGCAGCATTGACTCTATTTACCGACTGTCCAAATCACGCTTTATGCACATTGGAAGCATCGGCCAGACCTTGTGTCAGCCCAAATATTTGTCAACCCGCTTTTCCACTGACAGATTAACCCTTACCAATACCTGGCTTTACATGCTGTCCAGTGTAAACAAATTGTCCCGTCAATTAATTGATTTGGCAAGTGATGTTCCCTAGTTTAAGGCGCCTCTCATTTGGTGGGGCGATCAAGCAAACATCAATGCTGTGACCTTGACGCCAAACGCAGCCAATCGTCGCATGCTTCGAGCTGCAACGCTGCTCATGCTGGACTTTGTTGCTGTTTCGCTTGACTGCAAATCGACCTTCTAATTGGTCACTCAGCCCGCCACGCTCCCAAAACGCCCTCACCTAGCTGCCTACTTCTACACAACATCGTTAGAATTGCGCTAAATTTATTCATTGATGACAATTCAAAGTCCTACATTCCCTCCAAAGCACCGCTCGGCATTTCAAGTCATACTCACCACTGCTTCAGTACAAAAAAGTTGGTTCGTATGCGCTAAGGTCTGCTGTACTCATTCGAACGCCGCACTTGCCAATCTTGCCTGTCATCTCTCTACCCACCCTCCATTACACCGGAACACACGCCGTATTGACCGGATGTGCTCACAGGTGGTGCTGATGCTCAAGCCACCACGTTATCACCAAGTTTACGCTTACCACATTGCCGTTTGATGCACAGGTCGGCGTCTACGACTACGTCACAATTAGCACAACAAACATCGGGTATCCTTTGTTTGGGTCAACATTGCGGGGCAAGGTGGGACTGATGCTGCAGAAGCCCTCGCTCTCGTTGGAAGAAGTGTTCAGTTTGAAGTCCGGCGACGCTAGCCGAGGAGTGTACCCACATTCAAAGACGGCTATGTGGACAGCCGGTGATCTCTCAGTGGTGGCACAATGGCACTTCTTCCCCAACCATTCAGTTAAAGTCCTGAACGCATGAGTGCCGACGTTTGCGTCTTCCCCAACCACACAATGGAGCTGTCATCCCATGCACTCGCAATATCAACACAACCCTTTGCTGACGCACACTAGGCAATATGACGACTCTCCACATCGACGACTACACGAAGCAACATGCTAACTCGTGTGCGCTAAGCAGCTGGGACAAAATTCGTCTGTGACAAAGTTACCTTCTGGCTGCCGGTTAATTTGTGCAGGAGGAATTAGTGCTACTGCAACAGTAGCAAGGACAGGCTTCTACGTGGAGCAGAGGACTGCCTCCACTTTCTGCCCAAGTCCTAGACTGGTCTAGCCAACAAAGTCAGAGTTCCTGCCTCCCCACAACCGAGAGTTGATCCGGAAGTACTTTGACGAGACACAGCAGCAACACCATTCATCCTCCTGCCAATAACACTTAATTTCACTCCAATGAGTAGTAAAACGGTGGAAACAGTGCCAAGTGGGCCAACAGTGTCAACTGTTTGCCTAAGGGAAAGTGCGGACGGGGGACGAAGTTAGCATGTTCCCACTCACCGGTGTCACTGCCGTAGGGATCGTTTGGGAAGGCGTGGCATCAATTTCAGCACACACTGAGTGCCCCAACAGCCTGTGCAATTCCCAAGCCAATTACACTTGCAGGTGTACAAGAAACCGTCCCGACAACCACGCGATCCTAGGCCACCTTAGAAGACCTTTTGGCGCTCTTCAGTGCCACATCCAGGTGGCGGAAAAGCCAACCCAACCTACTTGCACTAATGCAATTGGGTCTTCACACCTTAAAGCAGGCTAACACAACTGTCGGATTCGCTTGCTTCTTGCAATAGCTTCCAATAGGTGGTTGGCAAAACCGCAATTTCGCCATGAGCGGCTCAATGCAGTGACCTACTTGACACCATCCTTCGCATTGGCCATGCGCTTTCACGCATGCATCTCCTTACAAATTCGGCGGCAATCTGCGTGGAAAACAAATGCAATGCAACGGCTCACAAGCTGTGCACAATAACCCCAGCCACCAACAATAAGTGTCCTGTTTCAACAATATTTGGGCGGATGCGATTTGCACAACCTCAAGTCAATGAGAAAAGAGAAGCCAATTGGGGTTCACGAGACGTTTGGGATTTTACAAAGTCAATGGATACTTCTATCCACCCATGAATGCGCAGTACTTTGTAATCCTTTCGTTAAAAACGGCAGTTGGAGGACTTCCTCCGAGGGTCCCCTCTACAAGCTCAATGGTGGCAGGTCAGCAGGAGGAGGGTTTCTGAAAAGGGGAAGGGCACCTTGAATGACCGAACACTCTCCACCAAACAAGCACACTCATAGATAACTACAAACGCACTCAAACATTTTCGCTGCGTTTTTCTGGCGCCACATCTGCAAAATCAGCCCAGCAATGGAGACCAGAAGGAACACCCCCATACATCCGAGGACAGCGAGCACCACCGTCGTGACATTCACATTCCCTTTAAACACAAAAGCGGCGCCTTCAGTTAATGCCATTTCCTCTTAATGCATCCACATGCGAAGCCAAACTTGCCTTCGGTTTTATATCCTGGAGGAGGCTTTGAGCCATCGTGATCGGACGACTCGGTGTTATGCCGAATGCTCGTTTCTTGTCAGGAGAAACAATAACTGGTTAAAGTCGGCACTGCTTCAGCAACTCAACAAAATTGCTCAAAATAGCTTCACTAGGCATACTACTTTCGTCACACTGCTTCCAATCGTTACAAAGCGTCGGACAGAGCATGCAAAACGTTGAATGGAATGCCCATTTAAATGGATGTCGCTGTTTGGACGGACTGAGGGGTGACACGAGTCCAAACATCGCTGTGGTTGGTGAGGTCAACGTGGGAAGCACATGAACTCACCAATGTTAGCAGCTGTTGAGGGAGTTGAGTGGGTGGTCTCGGGAGGCACTTCCTCTGCAATAAATCAAAAACGCGGGTTTAGGACTGCTTGGCGAGATTTGTGCTAGCATTTCCTCGACTCATCTTCTTGGCTGTGGAAGCCCCTCCAACGAAACCATTCTGCTGTAGCAGTGCCAAACATGGTTATATCTGGGCAAAAAGTAGTTTTGCTAGCCTAATAATTGGCTCAGGCCTTTGCAAGTGGCATCACGTTGCGCCCCTCCTCTTATGCATCAGAAGCTCTCCCACCACACGTGGCAATGCAACCGACGCTCTCTCACGTATTAGGCAGGAAAGAGGCAGTTAAGACAAACAACAGCGCATCTTACGCTGTGCAGTGATCGAGGCTGCTTCTGTTGTACCCATCGTCGCATGCTTTTCCGTTGCCAATTCATCCTTCTCCTCCTCCTCCTCCTCCTCCTCCTCCTCCTCCTCCACCTTCGCAGTGCTGGCTGACACAGTAGTGAGAGGGGCGGTGGAGGCACTGGCGGTTGCAGCGTTACCTGATGACATTGTAGAAAGAAACAACAATCTGTTCACCACTGCACAAGTTATGCTCTTCACAGGTTTCAGAACGCACACAAGCGAGCTGCGGTGGTGATAATACTGCTAGCAATAATTGTCCAACGTGTCTCCCCGTAAGAGGCGGGCAAGTGGCAACGACCATCAGCCTGTGCGGGTGGCGACAGTACACATCTAAAGGAGTTCGACTGCCACAGACGAAGTGGGGCACTGTGGCATGGCCGCACAAGTGACAACTCCCACCAGCATTAACAAAACCGTCATTCGAGTGGCAGTCTAGCGCATCCTTCTGCGAAGGAAACATAGAATACAGCACTCGCGTGCCGCACATTGGTTCCTGCACTAAGATGGGGGATGGTGAACGAGGTGAACAGGACTCGCACTCCTCAGGGAAGTGCTCAATCATGCAGTCGTTATCAAGTTCATTCTGGCGTCCGTAAGCTCAACTAATCCACCTACGCACTGCCCTCACAGACTGACCGCCGACACGCGCGCTTCCAATGCGCAACACGCAGCATTGACATGCCACCGCTACAGTCTCATCCCAACTGCGGATTCAATGAATAGCATGGATTTGGGTGGTCTAACTAAAATAATCGTGCCAGCACGAACAGGAGACTGCAACTAACCTTGTGAGACAAGTCTCACGACATAGCTGTTTGTGGTGTTGTGATTGACGTAGAAGAGAGTTGTGATATTAATGCCGTGTGATTGATGCGGCACCAAACCTGTGAGAAGGAGGCTCGCCAAACCAGTGCG
Organism: Taenia pisiformis; assembly: GCA_023968675.1. Lineage (NCBI taxonomy): Eukaryota > Metazoa > Platyhelminthes > Cestoda > Cyclophyllidea > Taeniidae > Taenia > Taenia pisiformis. The sequence goes on along the minus strand of CM043737.1, from coordinate 8,523,379 downwards.
TAAAGCCCTCACTGCCAAGGTACCTAGAATCAAAAGAAGTAAAATGACATCTTACCAATTTGGTGTCGTTCAAATTTAGCATTGAACCATCTAACAACTCCAATAAAGTGGCCGCTCAAGCCAGAAACCGGAGACGGTCCCTTCTCCGACTTGGCCAAACCATCTCAGTGCAGCCTGCGTCACTTCTCCACTGATGTGGACGCCTATCCTGCTACTCACTGCGTGTCATCTCGTATGACTTCCCTATGCTTGCCTTCGGAAATACCAACTTCATGCCCACCTTCATCACACACAGTTCCTCCTTCTTGCGATGCCACCATTCGGCAGGTTACTCACCCATCCGCCTTCCAAGTTGGACGCGTGTTCTACACATTAAGCGGTCACTCATTGGAACGGTTACTTCGGCTGTGGAATGAACAGCATCGAGACCGAGTCGTTACGGGCACGCGCAAGCACGTCCATGTTTGACAAGTTGAGCACGCTCGAGTGCCACAATGACAGTGTTTGACGCTTCGCATTACCACTCACACACAACTGGCCACATCACCACTCGTCGTTGCACACCTACAACACTACTCTCATCTACACTTTCTAGCTCACAACATTTGCCATGACTGCTACGGGTGGGAAAAGAACAAATTCGCCCTGGTCTAGGGTGGGAGCAGAGTTAGGGGCCACGATAAGGGCAGGGTGGCTCTGCAAATAAGCACTCAACACTCACCATTATTAGCAATCAAACGGGGTCCATTGCTCTCGTCAACGCAGAGTACGATTGCAAGGTCTGCATCGACAGTGACGACGAAGCCAAGCGCATCGGGTCGGGGCACGGGCATCAAATTCAAACTCACTGCTGTCCCGTTGACTGGAACAATTTCAGCTGGAGGCGCTTGAGGAAGGTCTATTCACCAACGGGCAATCATCGAATTCACGTTAATAAAGACTCGCATCCATTTCTGCATTCCCTACCCACCCACCTACTTACTTACTCACCCACCCCTTTCTCTATCTCATTCCCCACCTCCTACCAGCACCCAACTTTGCCAACCACACAGCCCCACTCAGTTCTCAATGCCCTTCGAAGGAAGGCTAGCAAATTGCACGCATCTGCGACCGCGTGCTCATGTCTCCTACCTGCTGACAGGACGAGCACCTCGACAGGAGGACTCACAGGTCCATGCTTATCCATGCCTTTACTCGCCTTCATCACCGCTTCGACTGCGCACGACACAATTCCCGATCCGACATTGGTCAGCAGCTGATACGTGTCCTCCGTTTCGCCTCCAATGCTGGCATTGTTATTTTTGGACTCACAGCTCCACTCGTAGTAGTGACGTCTACCCGGCAACAAAAGCGGCGGATTCCAGGTCAAATTCAGCGTTTTTGCACCTGTCTGTGTCAACTTCACGTCTCTGGGCACTCCCGGCACTGAGGAAGAAACGCCAAATTGCTTATGACCTGCCACTTACCATCGCAAAACACAAGGCAACGCTTTGGATTGCTTCGCCTTACCTCCAACCTCTGTTTCCACTTCACCCAAGTGCATCCAAAAGGGCTCACTTCCAGTACAATTGGAGCCCAAGTTGATGCTGTATTTGGTGGCTGGGGTGAGAGTGTAGAATACGGCCAATGGTAGATTGCCAAAGGGCTCTTGAGTTACACGACTTGCATTCTTGTCGTACGGAATCGCGTCCACGAGATAAGTACACGGAGTTGGGAAAAGTATTGGTTTGTCCCATCTAACTATCACACTGCTCCATGACACCTGTATCTCGTAATGCGATGGCTGCAAGGCGACTACAAAGGCAATTAACAAGCCGGTGCTTCATTCACCCTTTGACAATGCAACTCAGGTCATGGCTGGAGAGGAACGGGGAGGACTCACAGAACTTGGGCATGATAATGGAGTGAACGGCTCTTCTGCTCACAGCGCCATTTGTGAATGCTGTAACAGTGTAGTTGCCTGGGTATTCGTAGAGAGCGGCCGGATGAACCTCGAAATGCATGAACGTGTTGTGCTGCGCTCGTTCAATCTGCCCATAGCCAATGGCATTCTTGGCACCGTGATTAAGTAGTTTCTAGGATGTTGGCGTACAAGAGAGGGTCAGTAAAGATACACCCAAAAGGATTATTGTGTGTTAAGGCATTTAGCGCTTTTGCCGCTCGCCCACTTCGACTGACAGCCAAGCATTTCCCTGATGTTCTTTCTGCAAATTTGTGGCCAATTCAAGGCCTGACATCCTCTTCCATTTATGCCTTCAGTGGGGAAACTAAGGCCCAAAGTGCCACCGAAGCAGCTCCCTACCATCGCGAATGTCACCCAACTCCCTTGCGACTCACGTGTCTGGGGACTCATCAAAGCATCCTCTTCAAGGTTCAACATACCGAAGATTAGCCAGATTAACCATAATGGCACATCAAATTGCGAACTAAGTGCCAAGCAGGAACGACTTGCAAAACGAAGCCTCGTTCCTCTGTCTTTCAGGTAAGCGTCAAAGGAGCAGCGATTGTAGGACGATGGGGTATGCGAACCTGCTTTAGGCAGTCCAAATCCATGCAAACGCCTCACTTCCATGCAAATCGAGGCATAACATTCAGTTCTGCCTCAGTGGCTACCACGGCCGGTGGAGGGAACACGCAGCAGAGCCACTGTCCTACCAGCAGCCCACCCATCGCCGAAGGAAGGTAAGCACGTAGAGCTGCATTGACACCTCGAAACTTCATTATCACGTTCTGTCTGCAGCTTTGGGGAGTGAGACATCGTAAAGTTCTTGGCAAATACTAGCATTATGAAACCATCACAATTCAGCGAAGGAGTCAGGAAGAAACAGTGACACTCACTTTGTCGTCAATGACCTCAAAAACAATTGTCTCCTTGGCGTGGCTGAAAACGAAGGTAAAGTTGCGGATCAATCCAGGATGTGAAGCTGGTGGACGAAAGGTAAGAGTGAGACGAGCGGTCTTGGGTGAAGTCAGCTCCAACCTCCCGTACACGTCGCACGGTGGGTCAACTACAACACCACAAAAAAGACTCTCCGATTCGACAAACAGCTCCGCCTGTCCCAATGCACTGCCATGCGGCTTGAGTTCACAAAAGTCAACTCTTTCAATCACACCACTCCCCACGAAGCGCTTCGTTGATTGCAACATTTGGTGAAAAACATGATTTCATATGACACTTACGCTCGACATTTGCTTTGGCAGGTGCAGAGTGGGTTTGAATAGTGAACTTTGGAAGAGACTCAAGCAGGCCATCCGGCAAGTCGAACTCGAGGAGGTGCATTTTAGGAAGGAGGTCCAACGCCTGCTTCTTCACCGACACAGCAATCGCCAATGTCGCGCGCTTCTCATCCCCACACAGATCTGTTGCCTCGATCTGAGCAAAGACAGCAGCAAGACTTCTGACTCAAAGCAAAGCGAATTGAGCGCTCGGAAAATTCCCCCTCCCTCCCCTCCACCACAACCCTGACAGTTGACCACCGCGACTGCTTTCCGGTGCGATATCGGGTGCGCGCACTTGCATAACCCAGTCGATTCAGTAGTGCAACTGCAATCCCCAGCACACTTTCCCACAAATGACTTTAGCATGTAATAGAGCTGCACACACATTAGTGTTGACGCAGTCCAGAGACCAACTATGGCAAATCGAATGAAAGGAACGGAAAGTCTGCGAAAGCATGCATTCAACTTCGCTACAGAATTAGGATCGAGTAGCATTCCACGTACCGTCGCGTAGCCATCAGAAGGGGTCGCATCATAGATGATCAGCAGGCATTGCGCCGTCCTACTGTGCTTCAATACCACCACGAATGGACCATCGCCGACTGCACGAACTGGCGATACCTCCTGAACCGGTCTAATGAAGAGCGATGTGTACAGCAGTTAGCTTCAAAGCTGTGCCAATCTGCATTCAACAATTGAATCCCAACGGAGAGCATTGCACCTTACCACACTGGACTATAATTAGGCCGATTCCATCACCAAGATCTCATGACCATGCAGCCACCAAATCACACCACCACTCAGCAACGGGCTAGTCGCATTCCCTTAGCCTGTACTGCCAAGCATCCAACCACACCACACAGCAAACACAAACCCCAGACGGCCGACTTTAGACTTACAGTGAGAGATGAGCACCAAACAGGGGCCTTCCTAAAAGACACAAATCCCAAATGCAGTGCGTAACTGGTGCGCCTTAGAACGCTGACAAGGCCTCCATCCACTTGTGTCAAATGAGAGTTAGCTTACCACCCGTCGTTATGCTTGTGTTGGCAGCCACTCCATGCACATTGAATTTGGTCTTCACCTCAACCACGATGAAATACTCGGCCTCACCCTGCTCTAGCACTAGGTCCACACGTTCACTTGTTCCGTTAGCAGTCATGCTAAACTCGCTATCGTCGACCTTCGTGATGGTCACCGAGAAATTCTGCAGGTCATTCTGTGCGCAGTATTGACTCACAGGCCAAGAAAGGTTCACCGCATTGCCTTTTTCTCGATCGACGATTGCACGCAAGTGACGAACATCTGGCCACGTAATCGGTGCGTCCTCAGCTGATGCGCGCAACAGGACGCCGATGGCGACAGCCACCACCACCAGCAACACACACCTTTGCAACATGAGAAGACACGCGAATCCAGCGTAGTGAGTCGATTCTTATGCAAGCACGACTGTCGAACCAATAAAAACCACCGACTGCACCAGTCAACCACTACGCGATCAGCACGCGCCAGATGATGGTAGTACCTAACGTTGTCTGCACACTAGTGACACCCAGTGGCGCATTAGCGTTATCATTCGCTGTTTGTTCCACACACTGATTCACGGTCGACCTGCTTAAAGGACAAAACACGCCTATCAACCCGGAGACACGTGTTGCACCCATCATCGACTAGCTACTTAAACCAGTTCAGTGTACAACAGAGAACTACTGATATTTCAGACAACCATTCCAACACCCTTGCAGCGGGACTTGATCAGCTTTTTCAAATCTAGGTACATTGAAGCGACTGAAGAGCCTGACACTTGCAGGAAACAATCACTTGGTAGACCCATACAAACCCATTGAGAAGAAACACTTTTACGTACACTAAAGCACTTGACTTTTATAAGCTCATCAACTCTGTGTTCGCTCAATTAAGAGGAAAATCACAGCCTTTGGATGATACCAGCAAAACATGTCAATCTCAGGGGGTAGATATTAACTCGGTCGCAGCCTCTTCCCTGTACTTGTCGGCTAACAACTCCAGGAATTCCACATTGTCAACGAATCGGAAGCCGTCGATTGGTTCCTCCTAAAAAGCAGGATAAAAGAAGACCCACTTAGGCAATACAATCCAACCTTTTCAAGGAGAGAGGAGCACAGGAGTCTACAATAACCCCACCGCAAACCATGTCTGCAGGCAAGGCTAAGCATTGGTCAGCTATTGGGCTATCCACCCAACTTCGCACAGGCACCACCCAATCACACCACACCACACCACAACCTTACAGTCCGCAAGTTCAAACACAGTTGCCACAGTGCGCCCAGCATCAACAAGTAAGCCATGAATTTCGTTAATCAGAGGGGGCACCTCACATCAAGACGATGAGACCGGAATAGTGGATTTCATTAAAAAACGAACATCCATGTACAGCACATCTGCATAGCACAAGAGTGAGACATGAAAATAATTAGCAGCAGTGAGGCACTGCAATGGTGCACGCGCCTCAAACACGACCATGAGTCTGCACCCTAATGACAATCCGAGTTGTGCATGTGTCTGCCTGCTTTTCCAGCCCTCAGCACCGACAGCCAGTCTACGCCGCACGCCCTCTCGCAGCATAATGCACCACATGTCGACATTGCAACACGGAACCAACCTTCCCCACACATAGCCAATCGCAATCCACCCATTCCCAAACGCAAACATCAGAAAGTTGGAGCACAGCCAACACAACACAACCACCCTACACACCCACCATTCAGTGAGACAGGCTGTGCTGCTATCGTCAGCCAGCCCAAGGCGTCTGTCCATGGCACCATTGCCATCCATGCATTACTGCGTGCCTGGAAGTTCAGTTACTGCACACAGCAGTAGTAGCGCACGGCCGCGCATTAGCTGCAATTTCACAATGCCACCAAACTTTCCCAACATCACACAAAATGCAGGCCTTCAACCTCCACATTCCGCAACTGCCTCAAAATAACATTCTCAACGAACCAACAGCATTTGTAGGTGACTCTGTGTTTGAAGACCAGCCGTCAAACGCGTCGACAGGTGCCGCATCATTGCAACCGCCGAAAAGACCATCATCTCAGGTCCATAGAGCAAGCAAAGCAGAAGGTAGTCCTGAATTTCACTCCAGTCGAGGTAATTCAGGTAGCACTGACCCAACCAGCAACGCAGCACCTAAAGTGAATGAGAGACATCATTTGAGGCAATAATTGTGCACTCCAATCCATCCCCCTCATTAATTACCGTTGAGGGCGAATATCCAGACAATTGGAAGGTGTTGTAGACTTGCGGCAACTCGGATGCAAACACCATTTCGAAGAGGTGACACACTGCGTAGTGATGAGACGAGGGCTTCTCCACAACCTGCAAAAAATTGCTTCACGCTTCCTACAGGAAAAGGACCAGCCACCTATTGCTGCCCAAATGAACCAACTTTGCAGAAGCAAACACAACCCAGATGAGAGGACAACATCCCACAATTAAAACGAACGAGAGTGCTACTGACCCCACTCACAACAGCTTGAGGAAGCACATCTTGATTAAGTAGTCACCATACTACTGCACGCCGCTCCTCACAAGAGGATGCCCTCTCTGCCGTCCGCAGAGTCACTCATCAAAGAGGAAGCAAGCACAGTTTCCCATTGTGGCGTTTCTCCATCCAACAACTTTGGTACCACACTACTTGCTCCCAAATGGCATTTACACGACTCGAACATCGATAAAAAAGAACCCCCCAGTAGCATAAAATTACATTGCCTCTGCTATGGCCTCGCTTTCAGCAAGTTCCTTTCATCCTGATAAATAATGCCCACGATCACATTGATGACTGTGACAAGCCAAACGCAGCGAGGAGACAACACATCCTACCGCCGCCAAAGGGGCCATGTGTAGTGGATGGTTCAACTTGCAAGCATTCACTTCAAAAGCGTGATCAAGTCGACCTCGGATTCCAACATGCCTCCAATGTGAGCGTCCGCGTCATGACCACCATCAAGTGAGATTAAGCCTCAACAACTTGAAACCGATCAAATAGGAATGTTTGCTGTACACTCCTGGCAGCATAAAGTTTTGCTCCTCTTTGAACACCATCCAGACACATGCCACTACCGAAGGCGATTAGCGAATGGGGTATAAGCACAGCAGAGTCCCGCTCTCCCAAACAAACCCCTCCCAGTGCAGCTCATCTTATTGAGGCTGCTGGTTTTGGAAAGCTAAGTTAACTCAACATCATACCCCTCAGTCAGCACATCCATCACACCATCAACGATCCACAGAAAGACTCGTCATCTTCAGGTCAAACAGGGTGATCATGCAAGCGGTGGAAATTACTCTCAAGAGAAGGCCATGCTGCATCGAATGCATGGTCAGCAATGTGGACATCGTTGAGACTACACAGCCTCAATACCAAAGGTAACGCCCCAACGATGCTCACTTCCCATTGCCAAATTGCAATCCCAAAGTTGCACACAACAGAGATGAATAGGAAAAAAACAGCCGAGAAGACTGACTGACTGGACTTACGGCATGTGGCCACAGGTAATGCACAAGAGAAGTGTCTTGCAATCGGTTGAGAAAGTCAACTGCACGAACGATACTGCCGCTGAAGAGCAGATAAACCACCGCCGCAAGCCAATCAAACGGCCTGAACGTCTCGCCACCCACTCCTTGCTTCTCCACATTCACATCGACTGTTGTGATTTAACAAAACACAATGTCCTGCCTTACCATGGTCTGCATTATTGAGACATCCTCCGCAGATCGTACTCAACTTCCTCGCATTCTCAGCATGCCACAAGACACCAGCTAAGTCGTGCTTTCGACTAGTGTGCGAGACTGTTGTGTCCAATGCGTCAACTCGGCGCCCGTAGCTAAAAGAGCCAAATATCCCACAAACGCTTCGCCAACAAGCGCCACTCTCCCCATTCACGCCTTTTCAAATCATGCTCAATCCAATTTAGGGCAGAGGATGGACTGCTTTTAAGGTGTAGCGTCAACAAAGACATACTCGATGATCAGGTTTATGGCAACTTCTTCCCAACTGGACAATACGCACGAGCCGATATTTGATGGTGCTGAAATGAGAAAAAAGGTCCTTTATGTCATGTGGCACCATCCCCACACCAACGTTCCTTAGGCACCAAAACATGCTAGAGCTTGCCACTTCTAACAATAAAATGGTCCAGACGACAGCATAAGGCGAATTGGCTACCAGTCTAAACCGACCGCTTTTACCGAGCATCGATGCCAACTCAATATTTACAGGTGTCTCTCGAGGAACGCGATTAATGAGAAATAGAAAAAAGCATTCCTCATAATGCCGTACTCAAGAGAGCATCAATCTTACACAAGGAGGAGGTAACTTGTTTCCGACCGAACAGTGCACGAACACATGCGTCAAACAAAGATCCGACCTCTACAACAACCAAACTTGGGGGTAAACAATCCAGTTGACAAGGTGCTAAGGCTTGCCGGCATTTACAATTGCAAACTGTGACAACAGAACTGCACTCTGCCAAACAGCAGAAGACATCCATACCTAGATTCTGCTTATTCAATTGTGACAAAAGTTTCGCCACACTTCTTATCTTTGCTTGAAGACGAGGGCATTTGACGAGAATCGGGTGCTCCACTTTGCGCTGGCCGCCGTCGCAGTGCTTCAGACTGGAAATGACAACACTGACCAAACTAACACCGACTCTTCTCTTCAAGGTCGGCGGCATCGCTCCAGAGTCATCCGCACACCGAGAACAATAGCCGGCCTTCTTCATTTTGACTGCATATTCCTCCATTTTGTCCGACTTCAGTGCTGTCACAATTGGATATGGATAGGGATTCGAACAATGCTAAATGAACCAATGAAGGGGACTGAGTGTAGGAGTTGGATTTTGCTGGCAGATACCCAGTTGATGCAAGAGCCAGTTGCCTAGGCGTGACATTCCTAACCTTGCATGCAACACCCACTGCTGAGTGGCACGCTGTGCAATCCCCGAGAGCCAACGCTCACAACGCAAAATAGTCGAATCAAGTCAATCGTTAACAAGGCAACAAGTGACATCACACAAACGAACGCCGCACCGCTGTATCCCACCGCCAAGCCACAACTCAGTGACTCACTTACATTCGCTATTTGAGCGATGCAAACGACCCGAACACACCCCCCACCTACCGACGTTGATTCCACTTGCAACGACTTCGTTACGCGCTCCCACTCCACCCAATCATTCCTGCACATCTTCGCCTTTCACCCATCTCTCGCACGTCTAACTCATGAATTCACGCAAAACCAACATTCCTGCAAGCACTTTCAAAGGCTAGACCATGTCGCATTATGCGACAGCCCACCTCAGGCTATCCCAGGAGAGTCCTACCGGGACGCACAACTCTTCAATTACAAAATCGCCCAGCAATTAGAGCTAGATGATTGTGCAGACAGAAAAACTGCACTTCCACCACCTCGAACTGATTCATTCGCCTTTACTTTCGCCAGTCGCGATTCATTGCAGCCACCTCTGTAAATGCTCATAACGCACTGGTCTAGCCACACCAATTCCATTGCATTGCCAAACGACAAATCCATGAGGATAAACTGCATACGCATCAACAACCAACCTCACAAATACCACGAGGAGGCACAAAGCGCTCCGTAGGACCACCAAGAATTGAACACCTCACAAGAAGTCGGTTCCTTTCAATCAAGCCTTCGTCTATTACAAATCCACCATCCTCTGCCATCTCCTCATCCAAACTGCTCCGCAGTTGGGCGTTTAGTAGCATCCGCCTTATGCCAAACCGCCATTCCAGAAGTAGAAACGTGTCCAGACAACCAACGATAGCACTCAGAAACCTACAATTTCAGTTAAGACTCCGTCAGAAGCAAGGGCGCAGGAAATCCACCTACCGCAGACCAAATATCTGCGTTTCATCCGGACGGCATAGCTGGGCCAATTTTGTGGCCGAATCCAACAGCACAGCACGATCCATGAAGACCTAGAATGGAAAAATGCCAATCCAAACCAACCTACAGACAGGGATTTTGGGACCGTCTGAAGGCTTCCACCTGACACAATCTGACCGTCACCCCTCCACAAGCACTCATAAACTGCTGTGAAGTTGGCAAGCACGTTCACCAGTCGATTTAAAGCCTACAAAGTAGGAGGCGTTCACTAATATCACCTCGGGTGGCTAAATATCCCTGTCCAAAAAGCCATCTGACCTTCTGGAACCCTGTTTCACTCAAATCAACCAGAGGACGCATCCCATCATCCGCATCATTTCCGTCATCCAACGCCGATTCCACGTCTTCACTGCCTTCAGCAAATGCTGCACCTTCAGTCACACCTCCCTCCAAAAGCTTCCAAACCTCCACCAGCCGATGCTCCACAAAAGACACCTTCTCCAAACTTCTAAAGCCCTCAGCACATGAGCTCGTTTGGCTCACCAGCACATCCACATCAAGACATGAATATTTCTGAGTCTACAAGGAAATAGTGTATCCATACACCAAACCCAAACTTGGCTCAATTCGTCCAAATTTGCTCACAAGATTCGATGGAGAAAGCAGACGCTGTGCGCAGTAACCCAGCAAACCGAAGCTTTCAACCACTTCCACACCCCTTGCAGTCTTCAGCAAGGCGAAAAGGAAGGTTTCCATCGACTTCTCGAGCAACTCCACGGCGTTTACAATCCCATAATATAAAGAAAAACACTTTGAAGATAACCAAGACATGTGCACATCAACTCCATCCAACAATCGCATCACTAACACCATACTCGTGCTACGCCTTCACAGATCCTTCACCACATTCCTTCTTGAGCATGCTGGGCAGATGATTTGAGCAGGCCAGAGACAATAAATTGACCACCTTCCAGCTTCCGAGCACATCCTATGCGGTCTAAGACAAACGACGCCAAACATCTTGCCGCACTTGTGATGCATGCAAATGAACACTTTTGGTTGGTCACAAAAGTACATCATTCGCCGAATTAGCCACTTACGAGTTTCAAACGCTCTTCAAAGTAAGTAACTCAGATAACGTCCATCCCCTCCCCCATTGATAACGCCTAAATTACACCAACAATGAAAGCCAAACTTCCTGCGCACTAGCAACTGCATTCGAAACGTTCGCCCATTCACCATGCAAAAAGGTGTGCCATGGCCACCCATGCGGAACAGCTAGTACTTACTTGTCCGACGTCTTGTCGCGTTTCAATCTCTACAAATATGGAAATACAATTGTCAGGAGTTTGTCCAACTGAGGACAGTAATGATTACAGTTAAAGTCTCACCAGCACTTTCAACGCCTCCAAAATATTGCGTGCAAGCTCATCACGAACACGACTCTGTCGACTCTGGGGCAGGAGAAGGCTTTTGCTCAAGGCGTCACAAAGATGCCCCACAAGCCTCGCCACAATCCCAACTAAGGAATCACTTTCTCGACAAAACATCTCCAACTTATCGCCTGCAACCACCACATCCAGACACTTCGCCAGAATTTGGCCAATCGTCTGCATCTGTCTGATTTAACCGTTTCGCGTGAGTCCACTACTTATCATGGAATTCAGCACCATTTCTCACCGTACTTCTCACCTTGCAGATTTGGGGTGGATGAAGTAGTCACGTCCCTGTATCGTCGAACAGATGTTGGCCACAGCTTGTGACAATACACAAACATTGGAACGCGCCGCTCCGTCGCCGAGTCCACTCGCCTTTTGCGCAACCAAAAGAAATTACCACAACGACATTGCATTATGCTGCCCCTAATGCTACGTTTGCCGACAAAGTTCATTGTCGTACAACCTCAATAACGAGTTTCGCTAAGTAAAAGAAACTCACCACCACATCGTCCACAAACGCCCGAATGTGAGACAGCATAATGTCCACTAGCAATTGGTTGGATTCCTTGGCATGATTTGACAGGCTGCACAACTTTTTGCTCCCTTTTGTTCTTGCTCTTATTGCTATTGGCATGCTGGCAATACTCAGACCAAAGCAGCACACCGTGGCCACTGGGGATGAAGCCAAACGCTGAAAGCATCTATCCACCAGCTTGTAGAGGCTATTTTTACCTAAAACAACAAGTGGGAGCCGTACACCTCGTCATCGTACTCAACTATGCGTGAGTTAACGCAGGAAACAACACCACATCTCAGCCTATCCCATCAGAACGCGCTTGAAAAGGCCTTCATCCATCACGTACTCATCAATATGAGATTGAGTTCACTTATAAACCCAGTCTTCCTCCTTCTCTAATCATGATATGCTTTCAACCGTTCTCTAAGGTAATCCAATCAATAAATCCATCCAGCAGACGAGGAAAATTATCACAATACCCTTCAATTAACTCAGCAACCTACCAATATTCCCGCCTTCCTCAGAGTCCTCCAATGAGAGGATGAATTCAACAAAGAGCTTCATAAATGTTCGCATGGGCAGCGCTCTCCCCTTAACTACAACGTCACAGCGATTTCAATAGGCGACTATTGCCCACCAATCGGTGACACAAAGCTACCCACTCACTCAGGCTGGCCTTGTCCTCATCGCAGAGCTGCTCAATAACGACCGTAGAAATGGCAACGGGAAGGAGTTTGTTATGCGTCTCCTGGAAACACAACAGATTTGTCAACGCATGGAGGGCGTGCAGGAAATAAGCTGCTTCCAAATGGGACGAGGAGTAGAAATCCCCTCGGCTTGCGTACGTCGAGGATTCTGCAAGAAAGCCGCCAAAACAACTCACTTTACGCAGTGCTATAGGACAGGCTTCGAAAGCACCGATGCCAAGCGGCAGTCACACCACAACACTGCCAACAGGCGCATACGCAACGAATCAGTGAAGCGTTGCCACGCTGAGTGGCACAACGCGCAACAATGAGGATCTTTGTCGACACGGGATATCAAAACCAGTCGCCTTCACTTCCGGTCGCCACAGAGGAGTCCAGTGCCGCGTCGTGTCAATGAAGCATTCTGTGCTTGCAAGTGACGAAACATGGTACAGCATTTCACTCCCACAGTCAAAACCAACGACAAAAAAGCAAAGACATCTCCAAAAACAGTTTCGCAGCCCAACGAGAGCAGACCATTTCGTGACCGTCCAAACACCAGTAACAAACCCCTTCATAACACAGCCGTCACATATTTTGCCATTATCCCGAATGGAAAGCAATAATCCTAGCTCATATCTACGCAAAGTGTGGACTCGTTTGTCCGTAAAGGGAGCGCCGCTATGAATGAGGACTACGCGTAAAGCAGTATACAACCTCCACATCCTTGGCTGGGCCTCCTTCCCCTTGTCAAGCCAAAAGTGCCGGTCAGACTTGGACAACATTCGTGCGACCAGCCGAATTGCGTCAATGGATTACCAAACATTTTAATACATGCATGAGTTGAGTGTAGCTTCCTTTCTCATAACCAAATGTTGCTTTTCGGAAAACACTGGTTGCAATGACAAATAAAATCTCCGCAAAATCCATCAAATCACGTGTTAGCATAACGCGAAATGAGGAGCCAAGGACTGCAACCATGACGGAATGCAAAAAAAAACGCATTAGAACGTGCACTTTATCTTTGTTTGAAGACCTGGAAAGAGGAGGGGACCATTGCATCGCCAAATGACCATTCTTACACAGATCTCACCTGCGGAGAAATGCGTCAAACAAAGCGACACAATGCACGTCCTACCTGACTTATGAAGAAACACGTAGACACAGCTCGTCATCCATATTGACACCTAAAAGACATGCTTACACTGTGAAATGTCGCCTCTTCAACGCTGCAAACTCTCCATCAATGCAGCCAAAGCTTACCAGTTGTTTGTCTCCACCAAGTCGCCTCAGCACCGCTCGACACCCGTAGGCACTTCTCTACAAATAACAACAGACGGCATCTCACCCAAAGGACTTTACATGCACAATCAGTAAGAAAATATGGTAGACTAAATAAACATCCCTTCCCACATGGAGAGTAGCCGCGATGACATTGTGGCTACTTCTGAACATGCAAATAAAACTAATCTGAGCAGTCAAACAATCCTCCATCTTGCTGTTGCGTTGCAAGTCCCGCAAAACTCTGCACGGATCCCCCCCACACTTGCTCTGCTTCCTGTTGAGGCGCATTTGATTGATAAACAATGCCTAACTCTCATCCAAAGCAGCACCACAGCGAAGTCCACACGACGAATCTCTCCCGCCCCTCCCCCCTACGCGCTGCAACAGAAGCAACTACAATGCCATTTCCCTAATGACTCCAATCCAGCTCCGATGAGGACCCCGTGCAAGAAAGCCACCTCACTCCAATACAGGACATATGAACGATCCAAGGCAATTCAGCCTTTCGGGGTAGACAGTACCAACTACGCGCACCTTCGTTGAACACCAGATACGCAAGACTTGACAAATCAACCTTTGCAGAAATGAAACACCTGTTCATTACTAGTGCGTGAAGGAAGTTCGAATAAAAAAGTCGCATTCGAGATGACGCGACATATTACGGTTCCTGAAAGTCCACCAACTATAGGAGGGCACTGACTCCACAACCCACAGTTGCCAACCTCACTAATACCTCGCATCTCAGTCACGTCAAGTTGACTTTCTTGCAGCAGATTTGCGCCTCGTCATCATGAACAGCTAAAGTAACAAACGCTCCGTATAAGAAAAGAACAGGAACAGGTCAAAACTCAGTCAACCAACCATCCAGAGAGACAACCACTGTGCCTCTGGATCAAGAAGCGACACCATATGAAGCGGAGTCAGCCGTCTTTCCGGTCTACTTGAATGCACTTCCAGCGATGGCGAACAGCCGGTCACCAGCAGAGATAGCCACCGCTCCATCAAGGCGTCCGTCACTCTACACAATTGCATTAAAGTAACGTGAGCGCAATCGACTCCCTCAGCCCACCAAACAAAGCCTGCGTTGACTCACTTTTGGCAATACCGCAGCCAGTTGTTCGGCAGTTTTTTGTGAAATTCATGCAGAAGGCAAAACTAACAACATTGTAAGCGTGCATTAAAACATGTCACACCCCAACAATAGCAATAATATGGGCTTCATTGTCTACAACGTCGCAACTTGTAACTCACAGCACGAAGCAGTTTTTCAACCTCGCCGTTGCTAACATCCAAACCGTCTGATATGCTTGGTATGTTACTTCCATCTGCTATAAATTTCTCCTCCAGGTAATCAGCTGCAATTCAAATAAATCCAACTCAACTTCCTTCAATGAACTCCTGACTACGCGGATTCTTCACGATACCATGCCCCTATAGCCCCCTGGTCTTTCTCCATCCCAACAATGGAACGATTCCCTATACTGGCTTCTGATGAGTCTTCTGACGCTACATCACCACCATTTGCATAAGGATTTACCACGTATTTTAGTATGTTACAGGCATCATGCATTACAGCTTACCAAAGAGAATGTAGCATTCTTTGACATTGCCATAGGTTGATAAAAACGTCTTGGTTATGAACTTCAATGCCAAAAACTAAAAGACAATGATAAGAGTGAGACGTCCACAAAACGGCAGAGAGTGAACTACATCTAGCTTAAGCATAGCAAAATGTTTCATTCAGGGCCTCAATGACAATATCACCAATTCAGCCTCATGGTATTAGGACAATGCGGTTAGTTGGTAAGGGGCACGATCAAGTTGGACAGAAACTCCCATACCACTGCTACAAAAAAAAAGAAATTCTACTGTATTAAAGCAAGGGCCGGACATCGCCTACTACCAATATAGTGCGTATCAGTGGTATTAACACCAAGAAACAGCACATCATCATCATCAGGCCCCCTGCAAACGAAGCACCAGACCAAACAATAGTTCGAACACACTCTACTCATTAGCACGATACTCAACTACTCAGCAGTAAGATGTTTACATGGTTGGCATGCCTGTCAGACACGATCCCCGTTGTGACATGCAATATCATCCCACCCGCCACCCCCCACACCGGGGAAGCTTCGATGACGTACTAGGGAAGCACTTTCTTTGGAAACGCGTCATTGCATTCCCCAAGTCAGCACGCACGCCGAGTACCAATACAGCTTCCCACAGAATACACTAAGGCAGTTCGATCCAACGATCAAACCCTTCCGTGCCAAAGCCAGCTTCTACACCCCAAATAAACGATCTTGCAGGTGCAAAAGGAATTAAGACAACTCTATCAAAAAATAGAAGCACTCCTCAAACTACAAACTATTCGATGCTGCCCTCTAAGTTCTAAACAGGTCATTGAGCCAAACAACTTCCTAACACTCAGAAATAATTGCTAACTAAGCCATTGTTTCCAAACAACACAACGGCAAATTCAAGCTCACATTCAGTTCAGCATCCTCATCCACTAAAGCATCGTAGAGACCTTGCCGAATCCCATATACACATAAGGCGGTATCCGGTGAATTTCGATTCTCGCTCCTCCCCGGATTATCAATCATTCGCTTCTCTCCTGTGGCTGTCTCGGGAACAATCGTCCACGCATCACATACCTGCGTCTCAATGGAGGACATTCCCACTATCTGTCGCAGCGCTTCACGCCTCCGCTGTACATCACTGCAGCGTGGATCCAACGACTGAGCCAACTCCGACAAGCGCTTGTGATTAAGACAGACGTAGTCCATGTCCTAGCAATTCCACCAACAAGTCTCCAACTCAGAGGCTTAAGGACAATACGTTATTTATCTAAAGCTAACATCCTCATATAACCGTTTGAACATGAATAACTGACCGACGGAGTTAAAATGAGTATGCTTTACCTGTGTCAATGAACTACTTAAGGAGGATCCGACTTCGCTAACAAGCTGATGGGAGCGTGTCACCTCGGTGACCTGCGGTGGGGAACTTTGACAGTGAGTCGTCAGAGTCTCTTCGTCCCTGCCCGGCATCGCTTCACTACCCTCTACTACCTCGAGCAACTCTCGAAGCACTTTTTGACGAAACTCGTTAAATCTATGGGTAATATGAAAAAGAAAGCACTTATCGTCAAGATTTTACAAAGCTGAAGCAAAACTCACACTTAAGATTACGGCTATCCACTGGGTGGAGAAACAGCAGTGGCGACGAGAATAATAAAGGCAAATACGACAAAGCGAATCTAGAAAACCAACAAATAAAAAGCACTACAAACTACCCTACTAAATACATACCCAATGTATAACCCACGTCATCTCACACAAATTGCATAAGAATATGATGAATCAGTTGCTGCAGTTCAGCAGCTATAAAGACCGAAGTTACGATGCGAACAAAGCGAACGGAAGATGAGAAAATTACTGTCGAGATTCCACAATGTTCCTAAGCTCCGTTGCGGAATCCACACTCTCGTCCACATCAAATGACTCCAGATACTCCTTCACCCTCTCCTCGATTACTTCCCGCAGAAATGGTATGCGATCCATTCATAAAAGCTAGGTAGCATTAGAACATTTTTCACTAAGCCACTTCAATGACACCGATGTGCTAAAAAACTCCTGACATTCTATATTTATAACAACCTTGCAAGACACAACTATGCGTTGTGGGTAAATGCACACCAATCCTAATTTTAGGTTAAGACAATGACACAAACTGCCTAATTGTACGAAAGACAAGTTGGCGACACAAAAGACCAGTGCAATTCAAGCAACACTGAAAAAGCGGCAGAGTTCAGATTTTCATCTCAGTCAGCAGCACGCTTTTATAATTATTATGCGCAAGCACGTACAAGACCTTCGCACAACACAAACACCATAATTCAGAATTAAACAAACTCAATGCAGGGCGTATGCCGAGTGGTATAAACAAAGGCATCAAACTTGAGGATAAACCCATGTCAGCTACAGTGCATGATATACAGACAAACTAACAAAAATGCTAAGCATATTTATTGCCTAAGGCTTGTTTAAAAAAAATAGAATTTTTACATTTTTGCAGTTGCGAAAAAGTAAAATATTTTTAGCAAACAAAATTTATGTTTTATAACTTACATTGACTACATAAAAGTAGGACTATCATTAAAAAAAGACAAAAAAAGTTAAATTCTTTTTTCTGCGACTGAGGGAAGAAATATGCTTAGCATTTTTGTTAGTTTGTCTGTATATCATGCACTGTAGCTGACATGGGTTTATCCTCAAGTTTGATGCCTTTGTTTATACCACTCGGCATACGCCCTGCATTGAGTTTGTTTAATTCTGAATTATGGTGTTTGTGTTGTGCGAAGGTCTTGTACGTGCTTGCGCATAATAATTATAAAAGCGTGCTGCTGACTGAGATGAAAATCTGAACTCTGCCGCTTTTTCAGTGTTGCTTGAATTGCACTGGTCTTTTGTGTCGCCAACTTGTCTTTCGTACAATTAGGCAGTTTGTGTCATTGTCTTAACCTAAAATTAGGATTGGTGTGCATTTACCCACAACGCATAGTTGTGTCTTGCAAGGTTGTTATAAATATAGAATGTCAGGAGTTTTTTAGCACATCGGTGTCATTGAAGTGGCTTAGTGAAAAATGTTCTAATGCTACCTAGCTTTTATGAATGGATCGCATACCATTTCTGCGGGAAGTAATCGAGGAGAGGGTGAAGGAGTATCTGGAGTCATTTGATGTGGACGAGAGTGTGGATTCCGCAACGGAGCTTAGGAACATTGTGGAATCTCGACAGTAATTTTCTCATCTTCCGTTCGCTTTGTTCGCATCGTAACTTCGGTCTTTATAGCTGCTGAACTGCAGCAACTGATTCATCATATTCTTATGCAATTTGTGTGAGATGACGTGGGTTATACATTGGGTATGTATTTAGTAGGGTAGTTTGTAGTGCTTTTTATTTGTTGGTTTTCTAGATTCGCTTTGTCGTATTTGCCTTTATTATTCTCGTCGCCACTGCTGTTTCTCCACCCAGTGGATAGCCGTAATCTTAAGTGTGAGTTTTGCTTCAGCTTTGTAAAATCTTGACGATAAGTGCTTTCTTTTTCATATTACCCATAGATTTAACGAGTTTCGTCAAAAAGTGCTTCGAGAGTTGCTCGAGGTAGTAGAGGGTAGTGAAGCGATGCCGGGCAGGGACGAAGAGACTCTGACGACTCACTGTCAAAGTTCCCCACCGCAGGTCACCGAGGTGACACGCTCCCATCAGCTTGTTAGCGAAGTCGGATCCTCCTTAAGTAGTTCATTGACACAGGTAAAGCATACTCATTTTAACTCCGTCGGTCAGTTATTCATGTTCAAACGGTTATATGAGGATGTTAGCTTTAGATAAATAACGTATTGTCCTTAAGCCTCTGAGTTGGAGACTTGTTGGTGGAATTGCTAGGACATGGACTACGTCTGTCTTAATCACAAGCGCTTGTCGGAGTTGGCTCAGTCGTTGGATCCACGCTGCAGTGATGTACAGCGGAGGCGTGAAGCGCTGCGACAGATAGTGGGAATGTCCTCCATTGAGACGCAGGTATGTGATGCGTGGACGATTGTTCCCGAGACAGCCACAGGAGAGAAGCGAATGATTGATAATCCGGGGAGGAGCGAGAATCGAAATTCACCGGATACCGCCTTATGTGTATATGGGATTCGGCAAGGTCTCTACGATGCTTTAGTGGATGAGGATGCTGAACTGAATGTGAGCTTGAATTTGCCGTTGTGTTGTTTGGAAACAATGGCTTAGTTAGCAATTATTTCTGAGTGTTAGGAAGTTGTTTGGCTCAATGACCTGTTTAGAACTTAGAGGGCAGCATCGAATAGTTTGTAGTTTGAGGAGTGCTTCTATTTTTTGATAGAGTTGTCTTAATTCCTTTTGCACCTGCAAGATCGTTTATTTGGGGTGTAGAAGCTGGCTTTGGCACGGAAGGGTTTGATCGTTGGATCGAACTGCCTTAGTGTATTCTGTGGGAAGCTGTATTGGTACTCGGCGTGCGTGCTGACTTGGGGAATGCAATGACGCGTTTCCAAAGAAAGTGCTTCCCTAGTACGTCATCGAAGCTTCCCCGGTGTGGGGGGTGGCGGGTGGGATGATATTGCATGTCACAACGGGGATCGTGTCTGACAGGCATGCCAACCATGTAAACATCTTACTGCTGAGTAGTTGAGTATCGTGCTAATGAGTAGAGTGTGTTCGAACTATTGTTTGGTCTGGTGCTTCGTTTGCAGGGGGCCTGATGATGATGATGTGCTGTTTCTTGGTGTTAATACCACTGATACGCACTATATTGGTAGTAGGCGATGTCCGGCCCTTGCTTTAATACAGTAGAATTTCTTTTTTTTTGTAGCAGTGGTATGGGAGTTTCTGTCCAACTTGATCGTGCCCCTTACCAACTAACCGCATTGTCCTAATACCATGAGGCTGAATTGGTGATATTGTCATTGAGGCCCTGAATGAAACATTTTGCTATGCTTAAGCTAGATGTAGTTCACTCTCTGCCGTTTTGTGGACGTCTCACTCTTATCATTGTCTTTTAGTTTTTGGCATTGAAGTTCATAACCAAGACGTTTTTATCAACCTATGGCAATGTCAAAGAATGCTACATTCTCTTTGGTAAGCTGTAATGCATGATGCCTGTAACATACTAAAATACGTGGTAAATCCTTATGCAAATGGTGGTGATGTAGCGTCAGAAGACTCATCAGAAGCCAGTATAGGGAATCGTTCCATTGTTGGGATGGAGAAAGACCAGGGGGCTATAGGGGCATGGTATCGTGAAGAATCCGCGTAGTCAGGAGTTCATTGAAGGAAGTTGAGTTGGATTTATTTGAATTGCAGCTGATTACCTGGAGGAGAAATTTATAGCAGATGGAAGTAACATACCAAGCATATCAGACGGTTTGGATGTTAGCAACGGCGAGGTTGAAAAACTGCTTCGTGCTGTGAGTTACAAGTTGCGACGTTGTAGACAATGAAGCCCATATTATTGCTATTGTTGGGGTGTGACATGTTTTAATGCACGCTTACAATGTTGTTAGTTTTGCCTTCTGCATGAATTTCACAAAAAACTGCCGAACAACTGGCTGCGGTATTGCCAAAAGTGAGTCAACGCAGGCTTTGTTTGGTGGGCTGAGGGAGTCGATTGCGCTCACGTTACTTTAATGCAATTGTGTAGAGTGACGGACGCCTTGATGGAGCGGTGGCTATCTCTGCTGGTGACCGGCTGTTCGCCATCGCTGGAAGTGCATTCAAGTAGACCGGAAAGACGGCTGACTCCGCTTCATATGGTGTCGCTTCTTGATCCAGAGGCACAGTGGTTGTCTCTCTGGATGGTTGGTTGACTGAGTTTTGACCTGTTCCTGTTCTTTTCTTATACGGAGCGTTTGTTACTTTAGCTGTTCATGATGACGAGGCGCAAATCTGCTGCAAGAAAGTCAACTTGACGTGACTGAGATGCGAGGTATTAGTGAGGTTGGCAACTGTGGGTTGTGGAGTCAGTGCCCTCCTATAGTTGGTGGACTTTCAGGAACCGTAATATGTCGCGTCATCTCGAATGCGACTTTTTTATTCGAACTTCCTTCACGCACTAGTAATGAACAGGTGTTTCATTTCTGCAAAGGTTGATTTGTCAAGTCTTGCGTATCTGGTGTTCAACGAAGGTGCGCGTAGTTGGTACTGTCTACCCCGAAAGGCTGAATTGCCTTGGATCGTTCATATGTCCTGTATTGGAGTGAGGTGGCTTTCTTGCACGGGGTCCTCATCGGAGCTGGATTGGAGTCATTAGGGAAATGGCATTGTAGTTGCTTCTGTTGCAGCGCGTAGGGGGGAGGGGCGGGAGAGATTCGTCGTGTGGACTTCGCTGTGGTGCTGCTTTGGATGAGAGTTAGGCATTGTTTATCAATCAAATGCGCCTCAACAGGAAGCAGAGCAAGTGTGGGGGGGATCCGTGCAGAGTTTTGCGGGACTTGCAACGCAACAGCAAGATGGAGGATTGTTTGACTGCTCAGATTAGTTTTATTTGCATGTTCAGAAGTAGCCACAATGTCATCGCGGCTACTCTCCATGTGGGAAGGGATGTTTATTTAGTCTACCATATTTTCTTACTGATTGTGCATGTAAAGTCCTTTGGGTGAGATGCCGTCTGTTGTTATTTGTAGAGAAGTGCCTACGGGTGTCGAGCGGTGCTGAGGCGACTTGGTGGAGACAAACAACTGGTAAGCTTTGGCTGCATTGATGGAGAGTTTGCAGCGTTGAAGAGGCGACATTTCACAGTGTAAGCATGTCTTTTAGGTGTCAATATGGATGACGAGCTGTGTCTACGTGTTTCTTCATAAGTCAGGTAGGACGTGCATTGTGTCGCTTTGTTTGACGCATTTCTCCGCAGGTGAGATCTGTGTAAGAATGGTCATTTGGCGATGCAATGGTCCCCTCCTCTTTCCAGGTCTTCAAACAAAGATAAAGTGCACGTTCTAATGCGTTTTTTTTGCATTCCGTCATGGTTGCAGTCCTTGGCTCCTCATTTCGCGTTATGCTAACACGTGATTTGATGGATTTTGCGGAGATTTTATTTGTCATTGCAACCAGTGTTTTCCGAAAAGCAACATTTGGTTATGAGAAAGGAAGCTACACTCAACTCATGCATGTATTAAAATGTTTGGTAATCCATTGACGCAATTCGGCTGGTCGCACGAATGTTGTCCAAGTCTGACCGGCACTTTTGGCTTGACAAGGGGAAGGAGGCCCAGCCAAGGATGTGGAGGTTGTATACTGCTTTACGCGTAGTCCTCATTCATAGCGGCGCTCCCTTTACGGACAAACGAGTCCACACTTTGCGTAGATATGAGCTAGGATTATTGCTTTCCATTCGGGATAATGGCAAAATATGTGACGGCTGTGTTATGAAGGGGTTTGTTACTGGTGTTTGGACGGTCACGAAATGGTCTGCTCTCGTTGGGCTGCGAAACTGTTTTTGGAGATGTCTTTGCTTTTTTGTCGTTGGTTTTGACTGTGGGAGTGAAATGCTGTACCATGTTTCGTCACTTGCAAGCACAGAATGCTTCATTGACACGACGCGGCACTGGACTCCTCTGTGGCGACCGGAAGTGAAGGCGACTGGTTTTGATATCCCGTGTCGACAAAGATCCTCATTGTTGCGCGTTGTGCCACTCAGCGTGGCAACGCTTCACTGATTCGTTGCGTATGCGCCTGTTGGCAGTGTTGTGGTGTGACTGCCGCTTGGCATCGGTGCTTTCGAAGCCTGTCCTATAGCACTGCGTAAAGTGAGTTGTTTTGGCGGCTTTCTTGCAGAATCCTCGACGTACGCAAGCCGAGGGGATTTCTACTCCTCGTCCCATTTGGAAGCAGCTTATTTCCTGCACGCCCTCCATGCGTTGACAAATCTGTTGTGTTTCCAGGAGACGCATAACAAACTCCTTCCCGTTGCCATTTCTACGGTCGTTATTGAGCAGCTCTGCGATGAGGACAAGGCCAGCCTGAGTGAGTGGGTAGCTTTGTGTCACCGATTGGTGGGCAATAGTCGCCTATTGAAATCGCTGTGACGTTGTAGTTAAGGGGAGAGCGCTGCCCATGCGAACATTTATGAAGCTCTTTGTTGAATTCATCCTCTCATTGGAGGACTCTGAGGAAGGCGGGAATATTGGTAGGTTGCTGAGTTAATTGAAGGGTATTGTGATAATTTTCCTCGTCTGCTGGATGGATTTATTGATTGGATTACCTTAGAGAACGGTTGAAAGCATATCATGATTAGAGAAGGAGGAAGACTGGGTTTATAAGTGAACTCAATCTCATATTGATGAGTACGTGATGGATGAAGGCCTTTTCAAGCGCGTTCTGATGGGATAGGCTGAGATGTGGTGTTGTTTCCTGCGTTAACTCACGCATAGTTGAGTACGATGACGAGGTGTACGGCTCCCACTTGTTGTTTTAGGTAAAAATAGCCTCTACAAGCTGGTGGATAGATGCTTTCAGCGTTTGGCTTCATCCCCAGTGGCCACGGTGTGCTGCTTTGGTCTGAGTATTGCCAGCATGCCAATAGCAATAAGAGCAAGAACAAAAGGGAGCAAAAAGTTGTGCAGCCTGTCAAATCATGCCAAGGAATCCAACCAATTG
Organism: Taenia pisiformis; assembly: GCA_023968675.1. Taxonomy (NCBI): domain Eukaryota; kingdom Metazoa; phylum Platyhelminthes; class Cestoda; order Cyclophyllidea; family Taeniidae; genus Taenia; species Taenia pisiformis. The sequence goes on along the minus strand of CM043737.1, from coordinate 8,499,158 downwards.
CTAGTGGACATTATGCTGTCTCACATTCGGGCGTTTGTGGACGATGTGGTGGTGAGTTTCTTTTACTTAGCGAAACTCGTTATTGAGGTTGTACGACAATGAACTTTGTCGGCAAACGTAGCATTAGGGGCAGCATAATGCAATGTCGTTGTGGTAATTTCTTTTGGTTGCGCAAAAGGCGAGTGGACTCGGCGACGGAGCGGCGCGTTCCAATGTTTGTGTATTGTCACAAGCTGTGGCCAACATCTGTTCGACGATACAGGGACGTGACTACTTCATCCACCCCAAATCTGCAAGGTGAGAAGTACGGTGAGAAATGGTGCTGAATTCCATGATAAGTAGTGGACTCACGCGAAACGGTTAAATCAGACAGATGCAGACGATTGGCCAAATTCTGGCGAAGTGTCTGGATGTGGTGGTTGCAGGCGATAAGTTGGAGATGTTTTGTCGAGAAAGTGATTCCTTAGTTGGGATTGTGGCGAGGCTTGTGGGGCATCTTTGTGACGCCTTGAGCAAAAGCCTTCTCCTGCCCCAGAGTCGACAGAGTCGTGTTCGTGATGAGCTTGCACGCAATATTTTGGAGGCGTTGAAAGTGCTGGTGAGACTTTAACTGTAATCATTACTGTCCTCAGTTGGACAAACTCCTGACAATTGTATTTCCATATTTGTAGAGATTGAAACGCGACAAGACGTCGGACAAGTAAGTACTAGCTGTTCCGCATGGGTGGCCATGGCACACCTTTTTGCATGGTGAATGGGCGAACGTTTCGAATGCAGTTGCTAGTGCGCAGGAAGTTTGGCTTTCATTGTTGGTGTAATTTAGGCGTTATCAATGGGGGAGGGGATGGACGTTATCTGAGTTACTTACTTTGAAGAGCGTTTGAAACTCGTAAGTGGCTAATTCGGCGAATGATGTACTTTTGTGACCAACCAAAAGTGTTCATTTGCATGCATCACAAGTGCGGCAAGATGTTTGGCGTCGTTTGTCTTAGACCGCATAGGATGTGCTCGGAAGCTGGAAGGTGGTCAATTTATTGTCTCTGGCCTGCTCAAATCATCTGCCCAGCATGCTCAAGAAGGAATGTGGTGAAGGATCTGTGAAGGCGTAGCACGAGTATGGTGTTAGTGATGCGATTGTTGGATGGAGTTGATGTGCACATGTCTTGGTTATCTTCAAAGTGTTTTTCTTTATATTATGGGATTGTAAACGCCGTGGAGTTGCTCGAGAAGTCGATGGAAACCTTCCTTTTCGCCTTGCTGAAGACTGCAAGGGGTGTGGAAGTGGTTGAAAGCTTCGGTTTGCTGGGTTACTGCGCACAGCGTCTGCTTTCTCCATCGAATCTTGTGAGCAAATTTGGACGAATTGAGCCAAGTTTGGGTTTGGTGTATGGATACACTATTTCCTTGTAGACTCAGAAATATTCATGTCTTGATGTGGATGTGCTGGTGAGCCAAACGAGCTCATGTGCTGAGGGCTTTAGAAGTTTGGAGAAGGTGTCTTTTGTGGAGCATCGGCTGGTGGAGGTTTGGAAGCTTTTGGAGGGAGGTGTGACTGAAGGTGCAGCATTTGCTGAAGGCAGTGAAGACGTGGAATCGGCGTTGGATGACGGAAATGATGCGGATGATGGGATGCGTCCTCTGGTTGATTTGAGTGAAACAGGGTTCCAGAAGGTCAGATGGCTTTTTGGACAGGGATATTTAGCCACCCGAGGTGATATTAGTGAACGCCTCCTACTTTGTAGGCTTTAAATCGACTGGTGAACGTGCTTGCCAACTTCACAGCAGTTTATGAGTGCTTGTGGAGGGGTGACGGTCAGATTGTGTCAGGTGGAAGCCTTCAGACGGTCCCAAAATCCCTGTCTGTAGGTTGGTTTGGATTGGCATTTTTCCATTCTAGGTCTTCATGGATCGTGCTGTGCTGTTGGATTCGGCCACAAAATTGGCCCAGCTATGCCGTCCGGATGAAACGCAGATATTTGGTCTGCGGTAGGTGGATTTCCTGCGCCCTTGCTTCTGACGGAGTCTTAACTGAAATTGTAGGTTTCTGAGTGCTATCGTTGGTTGTCTGGACACGTTTCTACTTCTGGAATGGCGGTTTGGCATAAGGCGGATGCTACTAAACGCCCAACTGCGGAGCAGTTTGGATGAGGAGATGGCAGAGGATGGTGGATTTGTAATAGACGAAGGCTTGATTGAAAGGAACCGACTTCTTGTGAGGTGTTCAATTCTTGGTGGTCCTACGGAGCGCTTTGTGCCTCCTCGTGGTATTTGTGAGGTTGGTTGTTGATGCGTATGCAGTTTATCCTCATGGATTTGTCGTTTGGCAATGCAATGGAATTGGTGTGGCTAGACCAGTGCGTTATGAGCATTTACAGAGGTGGCTGCAATGAATCGCGACTGGCGAAAGTAAAGGCGAATGAATCAGTTCGAGGTGGTGGAAGTGCAGTTTTTCTGTCTGCACAATCATCTAGCTCTAATTGCTGGGCGATTTTGTAATTGAAGAGTTGTGCGTCCCGGTAGGACTCTCCTGGGATAGCCTGAGGTGGGCTGTCGCATAATGCGACATGGTCTAGCCTTTGAAAGTGCTTGCAGGAATGTTGGTTTTGCGTGAATTCATGAGTTAGACGTGCGAGAGATGGGTGAAAGGCGAAGATGTGCAGGAATGATTGGGTGGAGTGGGAGCGCGTAACGAAGTCGTTGCAAGTGGAATCAACGTCGGTAGGTGGGGGGTGTGTTCGGGTCGTTTGCATCGCTCAAATAGCGAATGTAAGTGAGTCACTGAGTTGTGGCTTGGCGGTGGGATACAGCGGTGCGGCGTTCGTTTGTGTGATGTCACTTGTTGCCTTGTTAACGATTGACTTGATTCGACTATTTTGCGTTGTGAGCGTTGGCTCTCGGGGATTGCACAGCGTGCCACTCAGCAGTGGGTGTTGCATGCAAGGTTAGGAATGTCACGCCTAGGCAACTGGCTCTTGCATCAACTGGGTATCTGCCAGCAAAATCCAACTCCTACACTCAGTCCCCTTCATTGGTTCATTTAGCATTGTTCGAATCCCTATCCATATCCAATTGTGACAGCACTGAAGTCGGACAAAATGGAGGAATATGCAGTCAAAATGAAGAAGGCCGGCTATTGTTCTCGGTGTGCGGATGACTCTGGAGCGATGCCGCCGACCTTGAAGAGAAGAGTCGGTGTTAGTTTGGTCAGTGTTGTCATTTCCAGTCTGAAGCACTGCGACGGCGGCCAGCGCAAAGTGGAGCACCCGATTCTCGTCAAATGCCCTCGTCTTCAAGCAAAGATAAGAAGTGTGGCGAAACTTTTGTCACAATTGAATAAGCAGAATCTAGGTATGGATGTCTTCTGCTGTTTGGCAGAGTGCAGTTCTGTTGTCACAGTTTGCAATTGTAAATGCCGGCAAGCCTTAGCACCTTGTCAACTGGATTGTTTACCCCCAAGTTTGGTTGTTGTAGAGGTCGGATCTTTGTTTGACGCATGTGTTCGTGCACTGTTCGGTCGGAAACAAGTTACCTCCTCCTTGTGTAAGATTGATGCTCTCTTGAGTACGGCATTATGAGGAATGCTTTTTTCTATTTCTCATTAATCGCGTTCCTCGAGAGACACCTGTAAATATTGAGTTGGCATCGATGCTCGGTAAAAGCGGTCGGTTTAGACTGGTAGCCAATTCGCCTTATGCTGTCGTCTGGACCATTTTATTGTTAGAAGTGGCAAGCTCTAGCATGTTTTGGTGCCTAAGGAACGTTGGTGTGGGGATGGTGCCACATGACATAAAGGACCTTTTTTCTCATTTCAGCACCATCAAATATCGGCTCGTGCGTATTGTCCAGTTGGGAAGAAGTTGCCATAAACCTGATCATCGAGTATGTCTTTGTTGACGCTACACCTTAAAAGCAGTCCATCCTCTGCCCTAAATTGGATTGAGCATGATTTGAAAAGGCGTGAATGGGGAGAGTGGCGCTTGTTGGCGAAGCGTTTGTGGGATATTTGGCTCTTTTAGCTACGGGCGCCGAGTTGACGCATTGGACACAACAGTCTCGCACACTAGTCGAAAGCACGACTTAGCTGGTGTCTTGTGGCATGCTGAGAATGCGAGGAAGTTGAGTACGATCTGCGGAGGATGTCTCAATAATGCAGACCATGGTAAGGCAGGACATTGTGTTTTGTTAAATCACAACAGTCGATGTGAATGTGGAGAAGCAAGGAGTGGGTGGCGAGACGTTCAGGCCGTTTGATTGGCTTGCGGCGGTGGTTTATCTGCTCTTCAGCGGCAGTATCGTTCGTGCAGTTGACTTTCTCAACCGATTGCAAGACACTTCTCTTGTGCATTACCTGTGGCCACATGCCGTAAGTCCAGTCAGTCAGTCTTCTCGGCTGTTTTTTTCCTATTCATCTCTGTTGTGTGCAACTTTGGGATTGCAATTTGGCAATGGGAAGTGAGCATCGTTGGGGCGTTACCTTTGGTATTGAGGCTGTGTAGTCTCAACGATGTCCACATTGCTGACCATGCATTCGATGCAGCATGGCCTTCTCTTGAGAGTAATTTCCACCGCTTGCATGATCACCCTGTTTGACCTGAAGATGACGAGTCTTTCTGTGGATCGTTGATGGTGTGATGGATGTGCTGACTGAGGGGTATGATGTTGAGTTAACTTAGCTTTCCAAAACCAGCAGCCTCAATAAGATGAGCTGCACTGGGAGGGGTTTGTTTGGGAGAGCGGGACTCTGCTGTGCTTATACCCCATTCGCTAATCGCCTTCGGTAGTGGCATGTGTCTGGATGGTGTTCAAAGAGGAGCAAAACTTTATGCTGCCAGGAGTGTACAGCAAACATTCCTATTTGATCGGTTTCAAGTTGTTGAGGCTTAATCTCACTTGATGGTGGTCATGACGCGGACGCTCACATTGGAGGCATGTTGGAATCCGAGGTCGACTTGATCACGCTTTTGAAGTGAATGCTTGCAAGTTGAACCATCCACTACACATGGCCCCTTTGGCGGCGGTAGGATGTGTTGTCTCCTCGCTGCGTTTGGCTTGTCACAGTCATCAATGTGATCGTGGGCATTATTTATCAGGATGAAAGGAACTTGCTGAAAGCGAGGCCATAGCAGAGGCAATGTAATTTTATGCTACTGGGGGGTTCTTTTTTATCGATGTTCGAGTCGTGTAAATGCCATTTGGGAGCAAGTAGTGTGGTACCAAAGTTGTTGGATGGAGAAACGCCACAATGGGAAACTGTGCTTGCTTCCTCTTTGATGAGTGACTCTGCGGACGGCAGAGAGGGCATCCTCTTGTGAGGAGCGGCGTGCAGTAGTATGGTGACTACTTAATCAAGATGTGCTTCCTCAAGCTGTTGTGAGTGGGGTCAGTAGCACTCTCGTTCGTTTTAATTGTGGGATGTTGTCCTCTCATCTGGGTTGTGTTTGCTTCTGCAAAGTTGGTTCATTTGGGCAGCAATAGGTGGCTGGTCCTTTTCCTGTAGGAAGCGTGAAGCAATTTTTTGCAGGTTGTGGAGAAGCCCTCGTCTCATCACTACGCAGTGTGTCACCTCTTCGAAATGGTGTTTGCATCCGAGTTGCCGCAAGTCTACAACACCTTCCAATTGTCTGGATATTCGCCCTCAACGGTAATTAATGAGGGGGATGGATTGGAGTGCACAATTATTGCCTCAAATGATGTCTCTCATTCACTTTAGGTGCTGCGTTGCTGGTTGGGTCAGTGCTACCTGAATTACCTCGACTGGAGTGAAATTCAGGACTACCTTCTGCTTTGCTTGCTCTATGGACCTGAGATGATGGTCTTTTCGGCGGTTGCAATGATGCGGCACCTGTCGACGCGTTTGACGGCTGGTCTTCAAACACAGAGTCACCTACAAATGCTGTTGGTTCGTTGAGAATGTTATTTTGAGGCAGTTGCGGAATGTGGAGGTTGAAGGCCTGCATTTTGTGTGATGTTGGGAAAGTTTGGTGGCATTGTGAAATTGCAGCTAATGCGCGGCCGTGCGCTACTACTGCTGTGTGCAGTAACTGAACTTCCAGGCACGCAGTAATGCATGGATGGCAATGGTGCCATGGACAGACGCCTTGGGCTGGCTGACGATAGCAGCACAGCCTGTCTCACTGAATGGTGGGTGTGTAGGGTGGTTGTGTTGTGTTGGCTGTGCTCCAACTTTCTGATGTTTGCGTTTGGGAATGGGTGGATTGCGATTGGCTATGTGTGGGGAAGGTTGGTTCCGTGTTGCAATGTCGACATGTGGTGCATTATGCTGCGAGAGGGCGTGCGGCGTAGACTGGCTGTCGGTGCTGAGGGCTGGAAAAGCAGGCAGACACATGCACAACTCGGATTGTCATTAGGGTGCAGACTCATGGTCGTGTTTGAGGCGCGTGCACCATTGCAGTGCCTCACTGCTGCTAATTATTTTCATGTCTCACTCTTGTGCTATGCAGATGTGCTGTACATGGATGTTCGTTTTTTAATGAAATCCACTATTCCGGTCTCATCGTCTTGATGTGAGGTGCCCCCTCTGATTAACGAAATTCATGGCTTACTTGTTGATGCTGGGCGCACTGTGGCAACTGTGTTTGAACTTGCGGACTGTAAGGTTGTGGTGTGGTGTGGTGTGATTGGGTGGTGCCTGTGCGAAGTTGGGTGGATAGCCCAATAGCTGACCAATGCTTAGCCTTGCCTGCAGACATGGTTTGCGGTGGGGTTATTGTAGACTCCTGTGCTCCTCTCTCCTTGAAAAGGTTGGATTGTATTGCCTAAGTGGGTCTTCTTTTATCCTGCTTTTTAGGAGGAACCAATCGACGGCTTCCGATTCGTTGACAATGTGGAATTCCTGGAGTTGTTAGCCGACAAGTACAGGGAAGAGGCTGCGACCGAGTTAATATCTACCCCCTGAGATTGACATGTTTTGCTGGTATCATCCAAAGGCTGTGATTTTCCTCTTAATTGAGCGAACACAGAGTTGATGAGCTTATAAAAGTCAAGTGCTTTAGTGTACGTAAAAGTGTTTCTTCTCAATGGGTTTGTATGGGTCTACCAAGTGATTGTTTCCTGCAAGTGTCAGGCTCTTCAGTCGCTTCAATGTACCTAGATTTGAAAAAGCTGATCAAGTCCCGCTGCAAGGGTGTTGGAATGGTTGTCTGAAATATCAGTAGTTCTCTGTTGTACACTGAACTGGTTTAAGTAGCTAGTCGATGATGGGTGCAACACGTGTCTCCGGGTTGATAGGCGTGTTTTGTCCTTTAAGCAGGTCGACCGTGAATCAGTGTGTGGAACAAACAGCGAATGATAACGCTAATGCGCCACTGGGTGTCACTAGTGTGCAGACAACGTTAGGTACTACCATCATCTGGCGCGTGCTGATCGCGTAGTGGTTGACTGGTGCAGTCGGTGGTTTTTATTGGTTCGACAGTCGTGCTTGCATAAGAATCGACTCACTACGCTGGATTCGCGTGTCTTCTCATGTTGCAAAGGTGTGTGTTGCTGGTGGTGGTGGCTGTCGCCATCGGCGTCCTGTTGCGCGCATCAGCTGAGGACGCACCGATTACGTGGCCAGATGTTCGTCACTTGCGTGCAATCGTCGATCGAGAAAAAGGCAATGCGGTGAACCTTTCTTGGCCTGTGAGTCAATACTGCGCACAGAATGACCTGCAGAATTTCTCGGTGACCATCACGAAGGTCGACGATAGCGAGTTTAGCATGACTGCTAACGGAACAAGTGAACGTGTGGACCTAGTGCTAGAGCAGGGTGAGGCCGAGTATTTCATCGTGGTTGAGGTGAAGACCAAATTCAATGTGCATGGAGTGGCTGCCAACACAAGCATAACGACGGGTGGTAAGCTAACTCTCATTTGACACAAGTGGATGGAGGCCTTGTCAGCGTTCTAAGGCGCACCAGTTACGCACTGCATTTGGGATTTGTGTCTTTTAGGAAGGCCCCTGTTTGGTGCTCATCTCTCACTGTAAGTCTAAAGTCGGCCGTCTGGGGTTTGTGTTTGCTGTGTGGTGTGGTTGGATGCTTGGCAGTACAGGCTAAGGGAATGCGACTAGCCCGTTGCTGAGTGGTGGTGTGATTTGGTGGCTGCATGGTCATGAGATCTTGGTGATGGAATCGGCCTAATTATAGTCCAGTGTGGTAAGGTGCAATGCTCTCCGTTGGGATTCAATTGTTGAATGCAGATTGGCACAGCTTTGAAGTAACTGCTGTACACATCGCTCTTCATTAGACCGGTTCAGGAGGTATCGCCAGTTCGTGCAGTCGGCGATGGTCCATTCGTGGTGGTATTGAAGCACAGTAGGACGGCGCAATGCCTGCTGATCATCTATGATGCGACCCCTTCTGATGGCTACGCGACGGTACGTGGAATGCTACTCGATCCTAATTCTGTAGCGAAGTTGAATGCATGCTTTCGCAGACTTTCCGTTCCTTTCATTCGATTTGCCATAGTTGGTCTCTGGACTGCGTCAACACTAATGTGTGTGCAGCTCTATTACATGCTAAAGTCATTTGTGGGAAAGTGTGCTGGGGATTGCAGTTGCACTACTGAATCGACTGGGTTATGCAAGTGCGCGCACCCGATATCGCACCGGAAAGCAGTCGCGGTGGTCAACTGTCAGGGTTGTGGTGGAGGGGAGGGAGGGGGAATTTTCCGAGCGCTCAATTCGCTTTGCTTTGAGTCAGAAGTCTTGCTGCTGTCTTTGCTCAGATCGAGGCAACAGATCTGTGTGGGGATGAGAAGCGCGCGACATTGGCGATTGCTGTGTCGGTGAAGAAGCAGGCGTTGGACCTCCTTCCTAAAATGCACCTCCTCGAGTTCGACTTGCCGGATGGCCTGCTTGAGTCTCTTCCAAAGTTCACTATTCAAACCCACTCTGCACCTGCCAAAGCAAATGTCGAGCGTAAGTGTCATATGAAATCATGTTGTTCACCAAATGTTGCAATCAACGAAGCGCTTCGTGGGGAGTGGTGTGATTGAAAGAGTTGACTTTTGTGAACTCAAGCCGCACGGCAGTGCATTGGGACAGGCGGAGCTGTTTGTCGAATCGGAGAGTCTTTTTTGTGGTGTTGTAGTTGACCCACCGTGCGACGTGTACGGGAGGTTGGAGCTGACTTCACCCAAGACCGCTCGTCTCACTCTTACCTTTCGTCCACCAGCTTCACATCCTGGATTGATCCGCAACTTACCTTCGTTTTCAGCCACGCCAAGGAGACAATTGTTTTTGAGGTCATTGACGACAAAGTGAGTGTCACTGTTTCTTCCTGACTCCTTCGCTGAATTGTGATGGTTTCATAATGCTAGTATTTGCCAAGAACTTTACGATGTCTCACTCCCCAAAGCTGCAGACAGAACGTGATAATGAAGTTTCGAGGTGTCAATGCAGCTCTACGTGCTTACCTTCCTTCGGCGATGGGTGGGCTGCTGGTAGGACAGTGGCTCTGCTGCGTGTTCCCTCCACCGGCCGTGGTAGCCACTGAGGCAGAACTGAATGTTATGCCTCGATTTGCATGGAAGTGAGGCGTTTGCATGGATTTGGACTGCCTAAAGCAGGTTCGCATACCCCATCGTCCTACAATCGCTGCTCCTTTGACGCTTACCTGAAAGACAGAGGAACGAGGCTTCGTTTTGCAAGTCGTTCCTGCTTGGCACTTAGTTCGCAATTTGATGTGCCATTATGGTTAATCTGGCTAATCTTCGGTATGTTGAACCTTGAAGAGGATGCTTTGATGAGTCCCCAGACACGTGAGTCGCAAGGGAGTTGGGTGACATTCGCGATGGTAGGGAGCTGCTTCGGTGGCACTTTGGGCCTTAGTTTCCCCACTGAAGGCATAAATGGAAGAGGATGTCAGGCCTTGAATTGGCCACAAATTTGCAGAAAGAACATCAGGGAAATGCTTGGCTGTCAGTCGAAGTGGGCGAGCGGCAAAAGCGCTAAATGCCTTAACACACAATAATCCTTTGGGTGTATCTTTACTGACCCTCTCTTGTACGCCAACATCCTAGAAACTACTTAATCACGGTGCCAAGAATGCCATTGGCTATGGGCAGATTGAACGAGCGCAGCACAACACGTTCATGCATTTCGAGGTTCATCCGGCCGCTCTCTACGAATACCCAGGCAACTACACTGTTACAGCATTCACAAATGGCGCTGTGAGCAGAAGAGCCGTTCACTCCATTATCATGCCCAAGTTCTGTGAGTCCTCCCCGTTCCTCTCCAGCCATGACCTGAGTTGCATTGTCAAAGGGTGAATGAAGCACCGGCTTGTTAATTGCCTTTGTAGTCGCCTTGCAGCCATCGCATTACGAGATACAGGTGTCATGGAGCAGTGTGATAGTTAGATGGGACAAACCAATACTTTTCCCAACTCCGTGTACTTATCTCGTGGACGCGATTCCGTACGACAAGAATGCAAGTCGTGTAACTCAAGAGCCCTTTGGCAATCTACCATTGGCCGTATTCTACACTCTCACCCCAGCCACCAAATACAGCATCAACTTGGGCTCCAATTGTACTGGAAGTGAGCCCTTTTGGATGCACTTGGGTGAAGTGGAAACAGAGGTTGGAGGTAAGGCGAAGCAATCCAAAGCGTTGCCTTGTGTTTTGCGATGGTAAGTGGCAGGTCATAAGCAATTTGGCGTTTCTTCCTCAGTGCCGGGAGTGCCCAGAGACGTGAAGTTGACACAGACAGGTGCAAAAACGCTGAATTTGACCTGGAATCCGCCGCTTTTGTTGCCGGGTAGACGTCACTACTACGAGTGGAGCTGTGAGTCCAAAAATAACAATGCCAGCATTGGAGGCGAAACGGAGGACACGTATCAGCTGCTGACCAATGTCGGATCGGGAATTGTGTCGTGCGCAGTCGAAGCGGTGATGAAGGCGAGTAAAGGCATGGATAAGCATGGACCTGTGAGTCCTCCTGTCGAGGTGCTCGTCCTGTCAGCAGGTAGGAGACATGAGCACGCGGTCGCAGATGCGTGCAATTTGCTAGCCTTCCTTCGAAGGGCATTGAGAACTGAGTGGGGCTGTGTGGTTGGCAAAGTTGGGTGCTGGTAGGAGGTGGGGAATGAGATAGAGAAAGGGGTGGGTGAGTAAGTAAGTAGGTGGGTGGGTAGGGAATGCAGAAATGGATGCGAGTCTTATTAACGTGAATTCGATGATTGCCCGTTGGTGAATAGACCTTCCTCAAGCGCCTCCAGCTGAAATTGTTCCAGTCAACGGGACAGCAGTGAGTTTGAATTTGATGCCCGTGCCCCGACCCGATGCGCTTGGCTTCGTCGTCACTGTCGATGCAGACCTTGCAATCGTACTCTGCGTTGACGAGAGCAATGGACCCCGTTTGATTGCTAATAATGGTGAGTGTTGAGTGCTTATTTGCAGGAGCCACCCTGCCCTTATCGTGGCCCCTAACTCTGCTCCCACCCTAGACCAGGGCGAATTTGTTCTTTTCCCACCCGTAGCAGTCATGGCAAATGTTGTGAGCTAGAAAGTGTAGATGAGAGTAGTGTTGTAGGTGTGCAACGACGAGTGGTGATGTGGCCAGTTGTGTGTGAGTGGTAATGCGAAGCGTCAAACACTGTCATTGTGGCACTCGAGCGTGCTCAACTTGTCAAACATGGACGTGCTTGCGCGTGCCCGTAACGACTCGGTCTCGATGCTGTTCATTCCACAGCCGAAGTAACCGTTCCAATGAGTGACCGCTTAATGTGTAGAACACGCGTCCAACTTGGAAGGCGGATGGGTGAGTAACCTGCCGAATGGTGGCATCGCAAGAAGGAGGAACTGTGTGTGATGAAGGTGGGCATGAAGTTGGTATTTCCGAAGGCAAGCATAGGGAAGTCATACGAGATGACACGCAGTGAGTAGCAGGATAGGCGTCCACATCAGTGGAGAAGTGACGCAGGCTGCACTGAGATGGTTTGGCCAAGTCGGAGAAGGGACCGTCTCCGGTTTCTGGCTTGAGCGGCCACTTTATTGGAGTTGTTAGATGGTTCAATGCTAAATTTGAACGACACCAAATTGGTAAGATGTCATTTTACTTCTTTTGATTCTAGGTACCTTGGCAGTGAGGGCTTTACGCACTGGTTTGGCGAGTCTCCTTCTCACAGGTTTGGTGCCGCATCAATCACACGGCATTAATATCACAACTCTCTTCTACGTCAATCACAACACCACAAACAGCTATGTCGTGAGACTTGTCTCACAAGGTTAGTTGCAGTCTCCTGTTCGTGCTGGCACGATTATTTTAGTTAGACCACCCAAATCCATGCTATTCATTGAATCCGCAGTTGGGATGAGACTGTAGCGGTGGCATGTCAATGCTGCGTGTTGCGCATTGGAAGCGCGCGTGTCGGCGGTCAGTCTGTGAGGGCAGTGCGTAGGTGGATTAGTTGAGCTTACGGACGCCAGAATGAACTTGATAACGACTGCATGATTGAGCACTTCCCTGAGGAGTGCGAGTCCTGTTCACCTCGTTCACCATCCCCCATCTTAGTGCAGGAACCAATGTGCGGCACGCGAGTGCTGTATTCTATGTTTCCTTCGCAGAAGGATGCGCTAGACTGCCACTCGAATGACGGTTTTGTTAATGCTGGTGGGAGTTGTCACTTGTGCGGCCATGCCACAGTGCCCCACTTCGTCTGTGGCAGTCGAACTCCTTTAGATGTGTACTGTCGCCACCCGCACAGGCTGATGGTCGTTGCCACTTGCCCGCCTCTTACGGGGAGACACGTTGGACAATTATTGCTAGCAGTATTATCACCACCGCAGCTCGCTTGTGTGCGTTCTGAAACCTGTGAAGAGCATAACTTGTGCAGTGGTGAACAGATTGTTGTTTCTTTCTACAATGTCATCAGGTAACGCTGCAACCGCCAGTGCCTCCACCGCCCCTCTCACTACTGTGTCAGCCAGCACTGCGAAGGTGGAGGAGGAGGAGGAGGAGGAGGAGGAGGAGGAGGAGAAGGATGAATTGGCAACGGAAAAGCATGCGACGATGGGTACAACAGAAGCAGCCTCGATCACTGCACAGCGTAAGATGCGCTGTTGTTTGTCTTAACTGCCTCTTTCCTGCCTAATACGTGAGAGAGCGTCGGTTGCATTGCCACGTGTGGTGGGAGAGCTTCTGATGCATAAGAGGAGGGGCGCAACGTGATGCCACTTGCAAAGGCCTGAGCCAATTATTAGGCTAGCAAAACTACTTTTTGCCCAGATATAACCATGTTTGGCACTGCTACAGCAGAATGGTTTCGTTGGAGGGGCTTCCACAGCCAAGAAGATGAGTCGAGGAAATGCTAGCACAAATCTCGCCAAGCAGTCCTAAACCCGCGTTTTTGATTTATTGCAGAGGAAGTGCCTCCCGAGACCACCCACTCAACTCCCTCAACAGCTGCTAACATTGGTGAGTTCATGTGCTTCCCACGTTGACCTCACCAACCACAGCGATGTTTGGACTCGTGTCACCCCTCAGTCCGTCCAAACAGCGACATCCATTTAAATGGGCATTCCATTCAACGTTTTGCATGCTCTGTCCGACGCTTTGTAACGATTGGAAGCAGTGTGACGAAAGTAGTATGCCTAGTGAAGCTATTTTGAGCAATTTTGTTGAGTTGCTGAAGCAGTGCCGACTTTAACCAGTTATTGTTTCTCCTGACAAGAAACGAGCATTCGGCATAACACCGAGTCGTCCGATCACGATGGCTCAAAGCCTCCTCCAGGATATAAAACCGAAGGCAAGTTTGGCTTCGCATGTGGATGCATTAAGAGGAAATGGCATTAACTGAAGGCGCCGCTTTTGTGTTTAAAGGGAATGTGAATGTCACGACGGTGGTGCTCGCTGTCCTCGGATGTATGGGGGTGTTCCTTCTGGTCTCCATTGCTGGGCTGATTTTGCAGATGTGGCGCCAGAAAAACGCAGCGAAAATGTTTGAGTGCGTTTGTAGTTATCTATGAGTGTGCTTGTTTGGTGGAGAGTGTTCGGTCATTCAAGGTGCCCTTCCCCTTTTCAGAAACCCTCCTCCTGCTGACCTGCCACCATTGAGCTTGTAGAGGGGACCCTCGGAGGAAGTCCTCCAACTGCCGTTTTTAACGAAAGGATTACAAAGTACTGCGCATTCATGGGTGGATAGAAGTATCCATTGACTTTGTAAAATCCCAAACGTCTCGTGAACCCCAATTGGCTTCTCTTTTCTCATTGACTTGAGGTTGTGCAAATCGCATCCGCCCAAATATTGTTGAAACAGGACACTTATTGTTGGTGGCTGGGGTTATTGTGCACAGCTTGTGAGCCGTTGCATTGCATTTGTTTTCCACGCAGATTGCCGCCGAATTTGTAAGGAGATGCATGCGTGAAAGCGCATGGCCAATGCGAAGGATGGTGTCAAGTAGGTCACTGCATTGAGCCGCTCATGGCGAAATTGCGGTTTTGCCAACCACCTATTGGAAGCTATTGCAAGAAGCAAGCGAATCCGACAGTTGTGTTAGCCTGCTTTAAGGTGTGAAGACCCAATTGCATTAGTGCAAGTAGGTTGGGTTGGCTTTTCCGCCACCTGGATGTGGCACTGAAGAGCGCCAAAAGGTCTTCTAAGGTGGCCTAGGATCGCGTGGTTGTCGGGACGGTTTCTTGTACACCTGCAAGTGTAATTGGCTTGGGAATTGCACAGGCTGTTGGGGCACTCAGTGTGTGCTGAAATTGATGCCACGCCTTCCCAAACGATCCCTACGGCAGTGACACCGGTGAGTGGGAACATGCTAACTTCGTCCCCCGTCCGCACTTTCCCTTAGGCAAACAGTTGACACTGTTGGCCCACTTGGCACTGTTTCCACCGTTTTACTACTCATTGGAGTGAAATTAAGTGTTATTGGCAGGAGGATGAATGGTGTTGCTGCTGTGTCTCGTCAAAGTACTTCCGGATCAACTCTCGGTTGTGGGGAGGCAGGAACTCTGACTTTGTTGGCTAGACCAGTCTAGGACTTGGGCAGAAAGTGGAGGCAGTCCTCTGCTCCACGTAGAAGCCTGTCCTTGCTACTGTTGCAGTAGCACTAATTCCTCCTGCACAAATTAACCGGCAGCCAGAAGGTAACTTTGTCACAGACGAATTTTGTCCCAGCTGCTTAGCGCACACGAGTTAGCATGTTGCTTCGTGTAGTCGTCGATGTGGAGAGTCGTCATATTGCCTAGTGTGCGTCAGCAAAGGGTTGTGTTGATATTGCGAGTGCATGGGATGACAGCTCCATTGTGTGGTTGGGGAAGACGCAAACGTCGGCACTCATGCGTTCAGGACTTTAACTGAATGGTTGGGGAAGAAGTGCCATTGTGCCACCACTGAGAGATCACCGGCTGTCCACATAGCCGTCTTTGAATGTGGGTACACTCCTCGGCTAGCGTCGCCGGACTTCAAACTGAACACTTCTTCCAACGAGAGCGAGGGCTTCTGCAGCATCAGTCCCACCTTGCCCCGCAATGTTGACCCAAACAAAGGATACCCGATGTTTGTTGTGCTAATTGTGACGTAGTCGTAGACGCCGACCTGTGCATCAAACGGCAATGTGGTAAGCGTAAACTTGGTGATAACGTGGTGGCTTGAGCATCAGCACCACCTGTGAGCACATCCGGTCAATACGGCGTGTGTTCCGGTGTAATGGAGGGTGGGTAGAGAGATGACAGGCAAGATTGGCAAGTGCGGCGTTCGAATGAGTACAGCAGACCTTAGCGCATACGAACCAACTTTTTTGTACTGAAGCAGTGGTGAGTATGACTTGAAATGCCGAGCGGTGCTTTGGAGGGAATGTAGGACTTTGAATTGTCATCAATGAATAAATTTAGCGCAATTCTAACGATGTTGTGTAGAAGTAGGCAGCTAGGTGAGGGCGTTTTGGGAGCGTGGCGGGCTGAGTGACCAATTAGAAGGTCGATTTGCAGTCAAGCGAAACAGCAACAAAGTCCAGCATGAGCAGCGTTGCAGCTCGAAGCATGCGACGATTGGCTGCGTTTGGCGTCAAGGTCACAGCATTGATGTTTGCTTGATCGCCCCACCAAATGAGAGGCGCCTTAAACTAGGGAACATCACTTGCCAAATCAATTAATTGACGGGACAATTTGTTTACACTGGACAGCATGTAAAGCCAGGTATTGGTAAGGGTTAATCTGTCAGTGGAAAAGCGGGTTGACAAATATTTGGGCTGACACAAGGTCTGGCCGATGCTTCCAATGTGCATAAAGCGTGATTTGGACAGTCGGTAAATAGAGTCAATGCTGCCACTGTCACGTGGTAAGCATGCGCGCTGTGGCCTCTTCGACCTTATAACATGAGTGGCCTTGTTGACGCGTAGAGACGTGACTAACGCCTCACGTGGAGATTGAGAAAGCGAGCTTTGAGCAAAGGAGAAGGTGGGAGAAGAGCCGTTGTCACACAGCAACGAGATGCGCTACGCGCTGCCTCGAGGTACGGCAAGGCAGGGAGATGCGAGGACGCAAAGAAGTGGATCGCTACGTCGTGAGCAGGATTTGAAGCTGCGCGGGGAGACCCCAATGGATTTCGAGTCCATCGCCTCAACCACTCGACCGCCGCGACGCACTGTCTCGTGCTCTTTTTAGCTTTCCTGTGCCATTACAAGCCCCTCCATTACACATCACCCCATTTATGCCAGAAAGTACCTTCGTTACTGTTTTGTTCGAAGGCTTAGGCAGTCACGCCTTATCCCCCCCACCTCTGTCAGCACCCAATGCGCATAAGCGGTCTCACAACCTTCTCTAGCGCCTAGTCTATTAACCTCCAACTCCGCCATTCGTAAGCTTGCAAAATTTTTGTTACTCCTTCACAGACACTATTTACACCACACCACCTACAAGAGCTATTGATGGGCACCTTGGCTAGTGCTGTCAGTCTTAGCTCCAAATGCACACTGCTAGCTGACGCGCATTTAAATACACATCTCTTACTGGCAGTAATTGGCAGAACTATTTGAATTGTGGAAGGGATTTCGGAAGCGCGACCTTTTTGGCGCAGGTGCGACTTAGGCGCTAATTTCGCCGCTCCGTTGTCTGTGGCACCCGCGATGATTGGAGGCACAGGGAACATTCCAGCCTCAAAATTGCTTCATTCCGCATTTTGACACCTATGTTATAATTTGCCTGCTGGTAGGCAAGGCTCACTTCCCCTCTCCCTCTTCCGTATGCATGTTTACTCACTAGCTTGACCTGCACAGCTTCTCTGCCAAAGCGGAGACAGTTTTGAAGGCGTTGTAAGTGCTCACCTGGATGCACTGGATTCCATTGGAACGAGTTAGCTACATGCAGTAGGCACTGCAAATAATGGCGGATAAAATCTCCGTTGTCTGGGTGAACAGCTTCTTAACCCTCCAAGATCCATTGGCATTGGCATGCCGGTAAGTTGGTTGACAATCAGTAAAATCACATTTGCGAATCGCAACGAAATTGTGAACCATTATGCAGTCGGAACGAGTGCAACCAACCTCGCGACATAGGAATAGGCGTTTTGCAGGATCGACAAACAACAGACTGACAAGTAGATGCACTTCGGTGGTCAAGTGGTGACGCTGCGATTTCGTGTGGACGAGGAAGCGCAGCGATGCCGACGCCCCACAGCAGTTCACTGTAATCTTGGCCAGAAAACGAAACAGACAGTCGGTGTCACACACTTCCTCCTCGTTGACACATTTGCCGCGGCAACATGGAGACGACCTCATTTAAAGATCATCACATAGGAGCGGTGAGGGATGTGTGGGCTGACGCAAAGGGGGCCAGACTTGTGTTACCTTCCCAGGAAAATGAAAGAATCATGGCAAAGTTGCTTCGAGTGATTATCGTCAGCTTCGTTTACTCGAAGGAGGGTTGTGTGAAGGCTTGCATTAAAACCAACATACCCTCTTTGCATGAAAGGTGGCGTTTGTTTATGCTAGAAAGGCTTCAGTCAACCCATCAAATGTGGTCAGTCCATGAAATTCCTCTCATTTCACTGCAATGCCTCATTCTACTCATATTTTGCCAGTAGAAAGTTGCCTGATGAAGGTGGTGATGAGGAGAGCGAGGAGAAGTGTGGGTGAGTAGCAAGTGGCGCTGGGAATGACGGCTGCGAACCTGCCTTCGGATTGCGTGTCAACGTGGCATTGGCTGTGAGTCGACGCGATTCCTTGGCATTTCATTCAGCATCGACCAAAGACGGACCGCGGTGCAACGGTCACCCTCTTTCGGAGAATGCATCTGTCTTATGATGGAGAAGTTTGGGTAAACAAACACGGCAATCGCAGCCTAGCGTTGGGACTGTTGTAGGCTCACACTGCTTGGAAAGACGTTGTGGTTGAGAGGCATCTGAAATGATCGTTGAGTCAATGTTGGGCTGGTGCAGTGTTACTAACTAGTGAAGCAAACGTTGGAGCGAAGCGCACAGTCGCCTTAACAGGCTGGCCTGTACTTGTAGCGGCCTCAGCACTGCTGCTTGTAGTCTCAAGCATCACTGGCAGTGGCTGTGTAAGCCGATAGAAATAGAGTTAGTGAGAGAAGTCGAGGAGAGGTAGGAAGTAGACATAGCCAATGAAAGGCGCACGAGGTGGCTGTCTCTTTTGCCAACCGACACTGCGTCCTCATGGTTAACTACCGTCTACCCATTCTACCCTCTACCACTGAGTGCTGCACAATAATTGCGGCACCAGCACTCTGCACACTGGAAGAATGGTGCTTGATAGGACTAGCAGGGTAGAGATGGAGTTAGTTGTGCGGAGTGAGGCGTTTCATGCTTCAACTTAATGCGACGTTTGTGGCAGCCTGCAAAGTGCCCATTATGCATCGCCGTACATTCTGCCAATTCATGTTATTTCAAAGACCTGCTGTAATGTGCTGTGGAGTGTTTTGGATTGCAAGAACTTTTGAAACATGGATGGCCTGCAACACAGGCCCTATCAGCGCTGACAGAGACCGATTTGGCTCCAACCACTGTTCGTGGCCAAAATGGAGCTTGAAAGTTGGCTGTTGAGACACAGTGACCTTCGAGCGACCAAAAGTCAAGCAACTGCTGCAAGTTCAAGTCTAGGAAAGCCCTGATGCTCTCCGTGCTGCTGGTTCTCCCCAGCGTGTCTCCAACTGGCGTGAAGTGGCTGCACAAAAAGCGACGCAGTCAGGCGAGATGCCAGAGAAAGCGCAATTGCGCAGCACATTTGGTGCTTTTGTGCCTCGCTTGCAGTTGCCATGGCGACGAACGTTCTCTCTTCGGCAGGTCAGTTGCGGGATTATTATGTGCTTAAGGTAGATTCAAATAACGACTTCGTGATGAAGTTGCTCAAGTCCTACCATGGTCCTGCTGCATGGAGTAACAAGAAAAGCAGTAGGTCCTATGAACAAGCAAAGAGCTGGAAGGCCATACTCTGGAACAGCAGTGGAACAGATGCTCTGCATTCATTACTGCTGACCACTCAATTTGTCCCATTTGACATGCAAAGCTCGTTTTCAGGATGATGCCCCCTCACATGGCCAAACAGAGCGAAGCATACAAGTGAACGACCGCCCTATGTGCCATCACTTGCATTTATTGCAGGCACAGCCAATGCTTGCGCCGCTGAGGTGCTCACTATCCCAAGGCCATTTGGCTTCCGGCTTCTTCAGGTGCCCTTTACCACTTGTATGCAACAGCATTGCGACATCACTCAATTTGTGAATGGTCTTTGTATTTGCTGCACTGTGTCGCTCTACTCAAATACATTCAGAGTGCGGTACGATAAGTGCTGACCAACGACCTCAAAATGCGTGCTCGCCTTTCGCCCATCACCATGCGACTTGTCTGGCACCCACTTCCACCCTCCCACCAACTATTGAGTGGCTCCACCCGATATAGAAGTGACGAAGATGGCGTCGAAAACAAAGCGTGTTGAAATTAGTGTGACAGTGCATTCCATTGTCGCTAGCCTTAAAGTCGCACCTTCGCCGTTAGCTCCAGATGCTTGTTAGTGGTGCTTGTTATTGTGCTCTGAGCTGAAGCGTTTTACTCAAGGCAACGTGCAAAGGCGTCCTTGTAGGTGGCACGCATCAAAACGCACTGAGCGAGTCAGTCTCATTACCAGAAATCTCACGTGCCCAATTCGAGCGAATGTGCGTGGACATCGTGAATAGGACCCTTGATCCGGTAAAGAAGGCTTTGTCGGATGCGGCGATGGGCAGGACAGAAGTGCACAAAGTTCTGTTGGTAGGTGGGTCGACACGCATTCCGAAGGTGCAAAACTTGTTGCAGGACTACTTTGGTTGTGGTAGACTGAGCAAATCCATAAATCCCGACGAGGCGGTCGCGTATGGTGCGGCGTTGTTGGCGGCCGATTTGACTGGTCACAAGGCCGAAGAAGTGCCTTATTTGATGCTGAGGGAGGTGACACCACTGTCACTGGGCATACAAACGATTGATGGCAAGATGTGTACGGTGGTGAAGCGCAACACACGAATTCCAACGAAGCAGACAGCTCGCTTCACAACAACTAGGGATTATCAAACGGGTGTAAAGATCAGCGTTTATGAAGGTGAGTGTGCTATGGCGACGGAAAACACACTGTTGGGTGAATTTACACTGATCGGTTTCCCATCGGCGCTTTGTGGCAGAATTCAGTTTGAAATCAGCTTCGAAATTGATGAAAATGGCATTCTGCATGTGTCGGCGGTAGAGCAGTCCACAGGAAAGCAGAACAGCATTGCGATTGCTAGCTACAGGGGCCGGTTGTCGGAGGAGGAGGTAGGGCGCATGCTGAAGGATACGGAGAAGTTCAATCAGGAGGATGAGGAGGCGAGGAAAAGGATGTCAGCTATGAATTCGTTGCTGAATTGTGTCTACAGCGTGAAAAGGAGTGTGGAGAGTGAGGAGGTGAAGAAGAGGACATCGGAGGAATATCGACAAAACGTGCTAGCGATGTGTGAGGATACAATCAAGTGGTCGGACAACGTAAAACAGGCAACGAAAGAAGACTATGAGGAAAGGTACAGAAGATTTGAGAACTTAAGTAGCCTCATTACGGCTAAGATGAGCCTTCGTTCATTGGCATGGAGGAGCGAATAGTGATTTGGAAAGAATTGTACCAAGGCACTGGGAAGCAAGGTAAAGCAACTTTCCAAAAGTACTATGCATGGACGACTAGAAAGCGTCATTATGTTAAAGCATTCGAGCTGAATATTAGCTGCTCATTTGCCCTTACAGACATGACTTTTCCCTGAAAAAGTTGGGTACCAAGCGGCTGGAGTAATGTTAGCCTTCGATGGGTACAAACCCACATTCGCCACCATTTCTTTCCTTGAGGGCAATGCAGAGACGTTAATCCTGAATGCAGTTGCAAAGAATGGAGGGAATGTAGCAAGCAGAACGACTGTGTAATTGCTTACAAGGTGCTTAGAAACGAGTGTGTTGAGTGTGGGTCAGAGTTTGGTTAAATTACTGTAAAACGACTAGAAGACTGATGTCAATCAAGCCGTCGGGCATGGAGACACACAGTGGAGGCGGGTGGGTCTCAGGCTGCTTTATTGCTCTCTCGCATTGCTTCAAGTTTGAATGTTGACCGCGAGGATTGCACACTGAATGAGGGGCACAGAGCTGTTGGAACTTGGGTCCACACAACTGCCAGCAAAGAGGAGGAAAGCAAACTCGTGTGTGGTAGCGATAGTTTCACCCAAAATCCAAAAGCACTTCTTTTGATTGCCCACCTTAAGTCGTCACTGCACACCAGCAGACAGGTGTTTACCCGTTCGCCCAACTACTTGGCTGCCCGTCCATCGGCCAAACAGGACATCGACGGGAGCTTGACACTGCAAGCACGGCGGTGAAGGGGAAGACAGATTGTGGCAGATTGCTGCTGCGAAAATGGACAGTGGGGTTGGATGGAGGTGGCTGGAAGGCGGAAGCCAGTGCACCCCGGTTCCTGACAGGCAATGAGGGTGCAAAACACCAGGTCACAGCAAAGCGAGAAACGTAGCAACTGTGCAGTTTGCAGCAATTTTGACTGCTGTAATCTGCAGCCCCCACTGGATGTTGCAACAGGCGAGAGCACGCAGCACGTAAAAATGTCTCCAAACTAGTAGAGGAGCAGAAGGACTAGCGCAGGTGCCTATGTGAGTGCAGCCTCAAGAAATGGCGATGGAATCATCTGTGAGTGCATGCGCTCCTCATTGTTTGATTGGCCCACCTCAGGGCACATTGACAGGCGGCGTGATTGAGCACACATACACACACACAGAGAGAGAGAGACAAGGCAGCAAGTGCAACAGTGGAACGCATTGTCACACAGCACTTATTTTCGAAGGCACCTCCGTCACACCCAAATTGGGTGCTGCACTCAAGTGTTGATGGGAAGGCAGAAGTGGCAATCAGACGGGTCGCGTGTTCACCGCACTACACCGCGCAAATATTTGGTCAGGGCAGTACAGTGGAGCACATTCAAGGCGCTACGATTAAGCAGCTTAATTTGGCTATGGCGAAGAAAACGACGAAGCGAGAGCACAACTGGCCGTAGAGAGTGGGACATGCGGGTGGAGAGAGCATTGGTTGTGCGTGCGAGGTATGGAAATGATGGCAACTAAACCAGCTACACTTGTGTGTCATTTGTTCAAATTGAAGATGTCAGAGGGGGTCGTCCTGAGCGACCATCTCGCGCTTTACCTTTCGCAGTGTCAGTGCTTCACTTCCCAGGTGGGACATGAATGTGTGCTCAGTTGCCCTTGTGCTAAGCGTAGGCTCTGCTTCGTTTTGGAATTACTGGCCTCCAGCTCTTCTCACCTTTCCATCGGATGCATCGCTAATGCGCCATGCCATGCAGCAGTGCTAAGGCAAGGTCAGAACATCGGTCTCGCAAATCACTAGGTGGGTGAGGCGATCTAATATTAGTGGAACCGCAAGTGAAAGACCAAGTGTGCTCTCTTCCATTGCTCCACGCTACTGTCAGTCAGTCTGTCAGCCTACCATCTACCTTCGACATTCAGTCCTAAGGTGGATGAGTTGGTGCCGAGCAGTCGAATCGTGGAAATCATGTCGAAGTTGTTTACATTCTTTAGTGCACGGGATGCCATCCACTCACATGCCCATTTTTGAGCATTTTCCTTTTAAGGAAACTTATGAAAAAGTGTTTTATTTTTTGACAATGCAGAACGCATTGGGTGCCGTTAAGTTATGTGGCGAAATACAAGGTTTCACAAAAAAAGTAAGGCAAAATGTTTAATTTTTTTTGTGATTTCCATTTTGACACGAGGCAGCTACATTACAACTTTTTGTTACACGAAGGCGTATTTCATGAGAATTTGCAATAAAACTTACATACTTTCGCGTTTGTTTATACTAGAAAGGGTTTATTTATCGTGAAAAAATGTGGCTAGTCAATGATGAGCCTTTTATTTCAACGAAATATTCTGCTACTTATAATTTATAAGTAAAAAGTTGTATGGAGAATGGAATGCTGTTCAAAGACAGAAGAAATGGGGCGAATAAAAATGCCACTGCAATTGACTACTGAACGCGTGCTTTTGGGCTACGCATCGGCTTAGTATTATCTGTGAGTCGATGCACTTCAAAGACAGGCACATTTATTAACCACGTATAAGAAAGGGAAAGAACATTATAACCATATTTTGGTTGAAGAAAGTTGCTGGGGATCATCAGATTTTAGCAGTGTTGGCTGATTTGAAGGACGTCAGTGATGTGCAATTTTTTTATATATGGCACATGAATTCAATGTCAAAAGGGATGTGAATATGAGTCAACTAAACGAAGGCGTCCTGGGAGTATGTCCAGAGCGTTAAACATGGCAGTGAATTAATTGGTCCGAGCTCCATTGCATTCGTTAGTCGCATTAACTCCCTCTCATATGCGCTGTGCACTTTGTTTGTCCTCTCATTCTGATTGTTTGTGCAATCGACGCATACATATGTGCTGTGGAGTAGGCTGGGCGACCTTTAGAGGATTGGTCCCCCATTCGAGTTGCAAGCATGCAATTTATATTGTTTTTGCTAATTTCCTTATCAAGCTGTAGCTCCGGCCCTGTATAACTTTTTCTTTATGACTGTAATGACTTTCGTGGTATGCTGCATAACTGTGAAATTACATGGCAGAAAATAAGAATTCCGCATTGCTTTAAAGATGCTACTTTGCATTCATGGAAATGCTTTGCCAGTAACTCGATCTCCCACTCTATGACCAGCTTTAGGTTGCATAGATCGGACAAGGAATCCACTATCGAAGGTTGGCCTGAGGATTCAACTTCTTCCTCTCTACTTAAGAAGACTCCAAATAGCATAGCTTAGAATCGCTAAGGACGAACAACTAGAAAAGCATGCGTAAGTAACTAGCGATTCAAGTATCGTTTGCTGTCGCATTCGTTAAAGTGCGATGCAAACAAGCCGAACGGGTGATTGAGAAGTGTGCTCTTGTAGAGCTCGTCTTTTCACTATTCGGTGTCTAAAACGACTTCATTAATAGGTAAGAAAAAAACAAATGTAGCACTTCCTAATGGAGGCGAAAACACTATGAGAGGGATAAGACTAATTAGGTTTAAGATCTCGAAGGTCTGATTTTAAAGGGAATGAAATGGGGCATCGCATAGAGATCAGCACTGAATGGACTTGCAAGTTGGAATTTTCCTGTGAGATGCTGCCATCCTCCTCTGACACAATCCTGCCGCTTCCTGAGCTGTCGATCCTTATGGTGTGCGAAAGATTGCGTCTCTGCTGAAGTGTCGTTGTAAAAAGTTCAGACAGCGGGACAGGCTCAGAATAGCACACTATGTGTTAAAAAAGTCACCTCTTTCGAGTCACTTAGTCTAAGAGAGGGATGAAGTAAATGCAAGCTATGCTGATTGCCTCATATTTGATCGGCTTATGGGAAGTCTTCCATCTCCTTCTGTCGCTCAAAGTCACCTTGCAAGCAGTCTAGTGATGTCAAGAGCGAAAAGTTAAATATAAGCAATGTTTTGAGGCAGTTCTTGGAGCACAAAGCAAAGGCCTGAGAGTCTTTCGAATCAGCGCCTAAAAAAACTACTGCAAGGAGAGGCTCCGAGTGCAGGTCGATCAGATGAAAGCATCGTGATGGACGAAGGTGTTGAGAGTTCCTAGGGAAAGGTGAAAACCGACAAGACCGCGAACAGTGAGATTCAAATCAGCAATCCTCAAGGTAATAGCTTACGGCTTTCTTAGAAATCAACCAAAAGAATTGGCCTTGATTAACTAAACAGGAAGCACACAAATTAACTACCATGAATAGCATGGCTGAAGGCTCATTGGTCAGTTGGAGGTGATACACACAAAATATCGCCACTGAGCATGTCTTTTTACTTCGTGGCCACTTTTTATAAAATATTCGAACTGGTGATTGCGTTTTGTTGATCCACAGTCTGCCACTCTCCGCCTCCGAGCGACAAAAGGTTGACAACTATCATTGGGAGAATAAGTCCGTGCGAAGACTAACAGTTTGCCTATAGTTGTAAGTTTATAACTGCAACACACGCACTTTTTTTGCACTGGAATGCAGCCACCGACTCCAAATGGTGGACGCAGCCTAATCCTTACGATAACTGCCTCAGTGCCCTTTGCCGCCAAAGCAGCACACACTTCCATTCTTCCACAAGTGACAACAAGCCGAAGAGATACTTTGCCTTTAAAAATTGATGATGCACTTTGCCGAGCTTTTATCGAAATAAATTGACTTGGTGAAAGTCTTTCTTTGCAGTTACTTATCATTCCAAACGTTCAGATCCAAGCGGAAGTAGCAAAATGCTTTAGCACGATCGGGACGGTGATTAGCCTGTCCGTCGGTGAGTGCTGAGTCTCGGGAATCAACTTGCATTTTGTCGGCAAAGTTTTTGCATCCAACGAGTTAATTATATCTGCAAGTCATGAAGATGTAGCATAAGCTTTCGTGGATAAGTGAATGCAAATGGAACTTGTCGCTTCGCCAGCAAGGAGCGGCAAACATAGGACGAGACTGGACCGCTACTTCCATGGGCCTGTTTGGCGCATCAAAAAGTGTGCTGCCATTGGAACATCGGGGGTGGAATCGGCAAGTCGGGATTGGGTTATAAGCTGCTCAGTATATGAGGCGAACGCAGGGTTGAGACATCGCCACCTCCCGTTTCGATCACATCGAATGCTTGCCTTATTGTTCATCACCTTTAAATGTACCTGCGTAGGACTTGCAGTTCGGTGGCACCTCCTGCTCTTCTATCCTTTAAATGACCTAAGGTAGACAACTTCTGTCATATCTGATTGAATGCAGGCGATTGTACGTGTGGGGCAATCACTTGCTAATAGCTATGTTCGTAACCCAAATGGCAAATGCAAGCACGTCACTCTCGCAACATTTAAACCTTTTATTGTGCTACATTTGGGTCCAATGTGCCCCTCGCTGACAATCCAACATGATGGTTTGGCATTTTTGAGGTTCCTGCCTGAAGGAGGAAGAGTTCATCTCTAGAAATGACTTTCTAGTTATATTTGGCGCAGTTTAAAGCACTTGAGTTTGTAAATTCAACTCCACCAGGTCGCTTATCACCTCGAAGTCTTTTTGGGTAAAACTGAAGTTTATCAGATCATGTTGCTTCATTTTCTGTAGCATCCAACTTGTACTTACCCGAGTTTTTTTCCTTTGAAATGTGCACGAACTGCTCAAATTTGCAGGTGAAAGAAAGACAATGATGGGGGTGCATTGAGGGTGGTGAAAAGCTTTCATGATGCATTGGAATCACTCACAACTCATGCGGCAGGTGCAGCAACTATCAGAGTTGGGATGGCCGTTCCTTTGATGACCACATCAGTTCATAAATATTCACTGTCACTGCCGCAATGACTTTGATAAGCATCAGATAGGGCTCCATGTAAAGAAGACAAATGGCAGTCACAAAAAGTAGCCAACGGTGGAAATGGTAAGAGCGAAGCATTCCACTGCAGTGACGAGCATGACCAGCCCACCAAGAGGTGATTTGCCCTTCACATGAGGAACACACGAAGTCGTTGCAAGTATTTAAACTCAGTAGTTGGATATTGAGATCGTTGGGCCCGTCGTGGGTTGGCAAATGGTGGAGGCGGTCATTTCCACGCAGACGATGGATTGTAGCGATCCTTACATGCCTATAGCGCTCGCCAACAAAGGAACTTTTTTGGTTCATTTGTCTTTCACTTATTTGATGCTTTGAATTCGACGAATGCGAAATGACAAATAGAAAGGCTCATCATGCAAGGAATTAAAGAGCTGCAAGGCATCATCTTCTTCCTTCTCATCGATGTTCAACAACTTGCCAGCATTTTCGCAGCTGTAAGTGTTGCCAAATAGCAATCGTTCCTGGAATTTTCTCATTAGCGACACCAGCTGTGGAGAATGGACATGAAGGATAGTTAAAGCTAGGCCATTTTTGCTCGAAAGCGCAAAACTTTTGATTACAAATTTGATCGCGGCGTTCAACTGTGTATGCCACATGCGATTGCAAATTTGCGTTTCACTGCTTTCCGATCCACTTTTGGCAGCCGATTTACGGTCCTGAGACAAAATCATGCGTCATGACATACCACCTTCCACCACCACAGACGCAGGTGTCATGATCCTCTCACAGAGCACAATTAGGGCTCAGCGCATTTAAGTCACATGAGTTGTGGCCTTCCATTCAAGCACTTTGCCACAGAAGGTTTCCAACTTGACGTGCTCTGGACACGATCCATGCCGAGAAGCTAATTTCACAAAAATAAGGATTGCATAAGTAGGAATATAACAAAGTAAATATTGGCTGAAGTGCTACAGATGCTCTTAGCTACAGTTTGTTACCAAAGCCGCGCTTGTGATATTTGTAATTCTTTGGGTTACGTCTCGTTTTCACGCAGAGGCTTTCATGATAGAGAGTGCGAAGTAACCTGTCACGTTCCGTCATTCGCTTGAACCTCACTGTTTACTTGCCTCCTTTTGTAGCATTGAAGGTCCACCGGTCCAGGACCAGATAAGAACAACTGTCTCGCCTATCACAATGAGGCACCTTACAGCAGAACGAAAATTAACCGAATGGCGAAGAGAAATCATGCCCATGTTGGAAAATGAAGCTCTGCGAAACATCTGAGCCATCAGCTGTGTTGAGGTCCACACTGTTTTGCATCGTCAAACTCCAAACAATGGATGGCAGAGGCTGATTGGTTGCACGATGGCCTGAATGATCCTAATGGACAAGCAGGAAGATACTTGTGCAGAACTCACCTTCGCGCCATTTGTATTGCGAAGTAGTTGCACCGACGAGAAGGGGGCAATAAGGATAGTTAGGAAGTGTACTTTTTCACCAACCTTGTGCTGATAAGATGATCTATTGAAGGGTGGAGAATGAAGCGCTCCGTCTTTACAAAGTGCGATGCAATGTCTAATTAGAAGTGCTCATTAGGAAGGAGACACCTTCTTGGAAGAAGTGAAGTTTCACGAACTGAGAAACTTTTTGATGATACACAGTGTTCGAATTGCCAGTTCGTCATGTTAGGAGATGTTAGAGCACTGTTGCTCATTGTGTCGTTGATCACTGTCAAAATGACAGTGACTTAGGTAATATGAAGCACTGGGGCGCTCGAGAGACACACAACAGATCCGGTAGCCGATTGCCCGAGCAGTGTAGGTACCACTCATAGTACTGCTCGGAATTGTTTATGAGAGGAAAGGGCATTGTTCGTTGTGGCAGGGATGAGGGACCTACAGCCATGCCTGCAGTCTATTCAAGACAAGTCATTCAGCGCCGAAGCTGACAGAGCTTGGAAATGAGAATGAGAATGTTACCTTCTCTCAAGCGCTGACACAAGGTAAGGACATCAGCTGTGATTGTGCCACGATTTGAAGTCCAGGCCTGACTTCCATCAGATGGCAAAGCACGTTAGAGTCCATATTTGTGATTTTAGCGGTGAAGTCCTGCCTTGAGACCTAAGCGCGGATGATTTCGCCACTGTCCTATTGCGTGAACGTAGTGGAATGTAAGTTTTTGATTGGAAAGTGAGATAACCAAGAACAATAGAGAGGAAGGCAAGATCAGCCCAATGTGTGGTCAGAACAATACCAATGGTTTCGCCGATCGGTTTTACACCACTTCTCAAAAGGTCACAAGCTTGTTATCAAGGTGGCCAAGTGTGAAACCAAAGCGTTAGTAGTAGGCGTTTGAATATCTTTCAATTTGTTCGGTTTGCTTTAAATAGGCCAACGTCTATGATCTTGACACCAATTTACCTCACCTCTATAGTATGTTCATTTGGTAAGTGGAAGACAAAATTAATAAACTTTGAGTTCTTCCATTGACCGTTTGAGCAAGGTGGTGTGAAGGTATTTTCCTGTACTACGTGGTCTTAGGTTGTACTTGTGGCTTCTTGCTTAATCCGAGCATTGGCTGACCGCCTGTTCTACTCCCACAGCGTGCTTTGACTTTAGGCAGGCCCCATGGTGGCACACTTGCGTGCGCTTCATGCCCACTTTCCATTTTAAACTTGCACCTCGTAAAAGAAGCATCTGATTTGCGATTTCATAAGTAAATCCTACCCGAAGGCACAAAACTCTTATCACTTAGGGGGCTGTAGCACCAATGGAAGACCTTTGGGCAGGTCACCAGGTATCTAAAGTCTGTTGACTTGGGCACGTAAAACTAAATTCAAGGAAAGGTAATTACAGGAGAGGCAAATTTAACTACCCAGTGGCGTGTAGATTTGGCCACTTACTTCGTTGTAGCTTCTATTTTTTAAGTCATTTCTCATCATTTGCCTGTTTTATAAAGAAATCGCTATTTTCTTATCATTTTTTATTTTATTACCACAGGACTGCTACGGTAGCTGCAAGGTGTGCCATCTTACTTCTAACTATGCAATGGTGAATGACTCAATTGAAAACATGCATCTCTGGATGCGACTCAACTCTGTGCAGGCCTGCACTGCTTTGCTGCTTGACTGTATGATCACATGCGAGAGCTCTTCCACCTTTGCGGCTTTTTCTCCTAATGCAAAGGCGTCTTCGTTTGCCCTGCCTGCATCTAAATGCACCCACGTTTGCCACTTTTAATTTTTAGTGCATCATCTTGTCAACAGTTTTGTTGCAGTTTTTAAAAATAAGGACTTAGGACCAACCTTAAGTTTCTGGTCTGTATTTGTAATATCGCCTTCTATCTACACTTTTAAAGTGCTCTCGTGATGACAGAGCTGCTTAAAGAAGACAAGGAAGCTTTTAAACTTTCATTGTAGTACTCACAGCTGACGGCTGCGACTTGTAACAGTTACCTTCAACTCACACATTTAACAACTGAAAACCTGATTTCTAGCTTTAGTGCTCAATAAGGTGACTCGCTTATGTTGAATGGATAGAGAAACAAAGTTTAAAGTTCGTCTTTATCATTCTGCAGTTTTAAATCCTGCCATTACTTTAACCTGCTTTTTAAACTGCTTCTAGGATGCATTTTTGCATGGTTTGACATCTACACAAACAAACAAACAGCGATTCATGTGCGCATTGCAATAATAGCAACCAAATTTAAACAAACGGGAGCAACTTCAGTCTTACATTAGTGTTGGTATTACGCAATAACACTCGGCTCCAATTCGCACTCCACGGCTATCAAAACAAGCAAAAGTTTTCCTGAAGAGGTAAAAATGAGGGACAAACCAAATATAAGCAGTAAATTTTTTCCAAAGTTAAACTTATTTTCCAAAATTAATGAGATTTGCTTACGTGCCTAAGGTGGTATTTCATATTTGTGGCAGCAAAAGTGGATCCATACGTGGAACTGAAAATATTTTTGCATAAATGCGCTACAACGAATGATAAAATTTGAAGAACAAAATGATTCACGTGAGAAAGAGCAAGAAACACAATGCAACTGTGGTCAAGCAACAAGAAGTAAAGTCAGTCAAAAGCGAATCTGGACTTGCTTGATCTGTTTCAGCGGTTGAACATCCAGAGAAGCAGATATATCGCACGTTACTTTGCTAAATCCGGGTGTATTGTAAAAAAGTTTAAACACAAGACATGCAAATAATTTTACGTGCCTAAAAATGACTGAAATAAGTATGAACTACGCAATTTCTTAAAAATGATTTATAATTTAGCTTGAACTGAGAAGTCTCTTTTCGTTTAGGAGAGCCTAGCGTTACTTTGGAAACAGTTAAAAGATTTTATTTGTTTCATAGCGCAAAAAGTATGCTATTCAAATAAAGCTATAGCAGAAAATCGTTATTCCATGTTCTTTTGATATATTCGTGAAATATTATGGCATGTTCCGCGAGCAAATAATCCAGGCCCGTTTCTACGTAAAAAATATCCTTTGAACTACCTGAAGAGCGCTAAATAAAAAGTTAAATAGTCTAACCCTTGCGCCTAACAAAGTTGGTATAAATTAAATTGCTCAGTAAAAAAACTATCAGAAGCGCAAGAAACCGCATCCTTGTGAATCGAAATAACGGGCAAACGACTTTGCTCAGTATCAAGGTCACAATCACTAGGTCACTTAAAGCCTCATGTCAAATCATGTTTCTTTCAGCCCACAAACCAAAATTAAAATATTACCTAATATTATTTTAAATAAAAAATTTTATAAAATTGCGCTATCTTATCGCCTAAGTACTGCGTAGTAGCTGCCAAAAGTGGACCGAATTTGGATCACTTCTTTTGCTGTCTCTGCCGAACATGAATTTTACAGAAAAGCAAAAAAATATCTGATTTGCAGATGAAACATCTTGGATGTCTTATGACAGAATGGCTAGAAAAGGTAGCTTTCGTGATCTGCAGGGAAGATGCTAACAACTGAGTCGATATTGCCCAGGAACCACCTTAAAGGCGACCACTGAACTAAGACCTCTTGACAGACACATTGATAATTAGCAGAATTGTTCACTGCCAAGCTTTTTTTTAAGCTGGACTAACCTTTGATTTAAGTAGTATCGCCAAGAGGGACCAAGCGGCGGCTCATTTGTTACGAATTTCAATGCCAGCCGCATTTGTCTAGTGGGTGTTTCTTACAGCACTAACGACGCGGATGGTCCGTTAATGTGATCGTTAAGTGCGATGGTAGAGTTTCGGTAGGAGATTTGTTTATTTGGGCTGAGGTCTGGTCTTCGGTCACCTCGGTCTCCAGATAGACCTGACCGCGTGAGCTGGTCTGAGCTGTGTGTACGTATATTCCCTCAGGTATTCTGCTTTGGTTCTTCTCTAAGAGACGCTCAATACGCTACATAAAATGGCTGGCTCATCACTGGAAGGACTCCTTAATAAATCCAACAAAATGCTTATCCAAGCACAAATATTTTTTATGGATTAAAAGGTGGAAATCTGCATCAATTTTACACACCTCCACAGATGATGGTTTGAAGTCCCTTAACTCTCACACTTCTCCAATCAGCAACTTATTAAATATCCATCCCGTTCTGTAAATGACCTGTAAGCAAATATTTTGTAATCGATCGCATTTCATTTCAAATGAGCCTTTTTTGTTCTTGATCTCGGTATTACGTTTGCTGCATATTCTAGCCATCCAACGTTTAGAGTCCCGAGCATCCCTAAAAGACGGCGAGAAGGCTAAGCGTAGATCAGAATACGTGCATTCAGGGTAGGAAAAAAGGGAGCTGCCCGCACGGCCGGGAGGCCAGCCCACGCAGTGAAGTTCAGGATGGCCCAATTAATGTGCAGGTGTAATATCTGTGCCCTTTAAGTGTGCTTTGTAGGTACGTGGCGGGAAGGGACTTCGAACGCGGTGCTTGGACAGTGTGGTGGTACCGAGGAGGAAGGCGCTGACCCAGCTTACAGAGACTAACTACTTATCCCTTCTCCCATCTGTATTTGCACTTAAAATAAAGATGTCGAGGAATACAGAACCTTCTCACGCTAAGGACTGTCAATGAAAAGACGACGGAAACAATGAATGCTCTAAAGTGATGAAAGCGTTGGCGGACCTTCCCCCTTTCCAGATGGACATGGACTTTGGAGAATGGGTGATAGTGACGAAAATCAACCTCCGCCTATTCCCCCCCAACCGGTAGAGGATACCTCTTCTCCTCCATGCTCTTCCTCACGAGCTCTTTTTGGCAGCCATTGATGTCGGAGTGTCGCCAGATTCTGACCTGAAGGAATGCTGTGAAACCCTGGCCCAACTCGCGGCTGACCAGCGAGAACAGTCATTGGCGAGAGAGTTCTTCCACCGGGACCAGCTCCCCGGCAAAAGTAACGAGGAGTTCGCCAGGTCTCTCCAGCGGCTAGCAGAGCAGGCATTCAGAGGATCGCCGCCTATCAAGGTAAAATATTGGCTGGCCATTCAGTTCAAAGCCGGAGTCCAACCACTAGCCCTCGCAGCTAAGCTTCGCGCTGAGAAGACCATCAATCTCGACCGCCTGGTTGGGTTAGCGTCAAGTAGGCGTCAGGATTGCCTTCTGGCACCTCCGCCTCTCCAAACTAACCGACTTCCTATCCCTCCACGTCCGCGTTGGAAATCCCCGCGGTCCTCACCTAGACCAGGTGAGTGGCCGTGGGAGGCGTACTTTCACAAAGAGGCAAAGAAGGCAGAGAACACGTCGTCACCTACGCCAAAAAAATGCGACAGAAGAGCGCAACCGAGCATGAACAGTTTTGCCATCTACACAATGGTCCGGCACTTCAAACGCTATCTAATGGTCAAAAAGTTCATAGTGCGGACAGATCACCATGCGCAAACTTGGCTAACGACAACGAAAGGGATCGATCGTTTGGTAGCACACTGGTGTGAAGAATTGCAGCAGTACGACTTCAATGTTCAATACCGAAGAGGAACTTATCATAGCAACGCGGATGCGTTGTTCCACAGACTACTCTCAGCGAAAAAAAACCGGATAGCAAGTAACCTCTTTTTAAGTGAACCAACAAGGTACCAATGGAGAAATGCGCAGATTACCGACCCGGACACATGCTTGGTGTACGATAGGTTCCTATCCTCCTCGTTCAAGCCTACCGCAAAAGATATGAAGTCGTCCAATAAGACAACTAGACAGATATGACAACAGTGGTCCAAGCTCTCCCTAGATGATGTCTTATGGTACCAAGAAGATAACCGGTCCCCAAACGTTTAGTCGTCCCAGGTTGTCTGACTCAAATGGTTCTTCAAGAGCTGCATGAACAATTGGGCCACGTGGGCATGAGAAAGATGATAGAAGCGTAGAACAAACGATACTGGTGGCCCTCGCTTCATTCCGACGTTCGCGACTTTTGCAAAACCTGCATTACTTGCAGCAGCTTCAGGAATGCTCATTGCACACCTATCCCACCCCTACATCCCATGACTACGGGATTTCCAGGTGAAAGAGTGGGTATAGACATTATGGGCCCACTCCCACTGACCGAGAGGGGGAATCAATATATATCTTGGTTATGGTGGACTACTTCACGAAAGTGGTTGAAGCGGAACCCATGAAGTCACAAGACGCTGAAACAGTTGCGTTAACCTTCTTCAATCGTTGCATCTGCCAGGACGGAGTGCCTGAATCAGTCCATAGCTACCAAGGCCCTATTTTCGAAAGTCGGCTCTTCGCAGAACTGTGTCGCACACTCGGAATCAAAAAGCACGCACGACTCCTGGACACATTCAGGGCAACGGACAAGTGGAAAGAACGGACCGAACGATCACGGGCCTACTAAAGGCTTTTATTAAGGTAGCCCGACCGGAAGAATGGGATTTAAATTTAGAACGCGCCCTCCTCGCCTATAGGGCTACAGTCCACACATCGACCGGGGCTTCTCCGTTTAAGGTGCTTACAGGTCGTGAAATGAGAATTCCTTCCGATATTCTCCTGCCGGCCAAGGAAATGGCAACTGACAACACACCGGAGTACATACCACACCTCGAAGAAAGCCTACTAAGGCGTTTAATTTGGCTCGTCAGCAGCTACGAACGTCCCATACTAGGCAAAAAAGTTCTACGATAAACATAGCCGACCCAACCTCTACCAGGAAGGCGACCTTGTTCTAGTATACAGACCGATCATAGCGCCCAGAACACATGGTAAGTTTCACCCCCCCTGGAGCAAAGATCCCTTCCATGTCGTCAAGGTCCTCTCTCCCACAAACTATCTCGTTCGAAACGCAGAGCTCCGAACCCAACAGTTCACTGTACACTACAATAAGATTCGCCCATATAAAGGCACTTCCTTAGTGGGTTATGAGGACAAAGTCTGCGCCATGGCCGACGAAGGACCCCCACCCGACAACTTAGCTGAACGGAGCTCAGACTAGTAGCACCGGAGACGGAGCTCAAAAGGCGAGGGGGCTGTGTAATATCTGTGTTCTTTAAATGTGCTTTGTAGGTAAGTGGCGGGAAGGGACTTCGAACGCGGTGCTTGGACAGTGTGGTGGTACCGAGGAGGAAGGCGCTGACCCAGCTTACGGAGACTAACTACTTATCCCTTCTTACATCTGTATTTGCACCTAAAATAAAGATGTCGACGAAGAGAGAACCTTCTCATGTTTAGGGCTGTCAATGAGAAGACGACGAAAACAACAAAAGCTCTACAGTAGGACCAACCAACTGTCCAAACAAATTCCCATAAGCCGTAATTGAAACAAATAAATGAACTTCTCCCGCCTTTGAAAGTGTTCTTTGTGTGGACAAGTTGTTTTAACCACTGCTTTAAAATATCGCCAATAAATATCCAATCACCTGCCACCTTTTGCGGAATTACGCATTCAATTTGATAACTGCTTAGTTTAAGGTGCTATTTTCTGTTATTACGTTATTTGCAAATTTTCCTATTTCCATAAAAGCATATTTGTCTACATTATACACCAATCTTAAAGTTTATTTTTGATCTTCTCTCCGGGTCGTGCTTCTAATCTAACTGTAATGTTTGTATTCTTTAAAATCTCCAAAGTGGGTGAGTGGCGGGGAGGGAATTCGAACACGGTCGTAGGATATCGCGGGGTGCTGTGGGGCACGGCACCAATCTTGAACAAACAGACTAATCCCCAGGTCCGATCTGTACTTAATGCTTAAATTAAACATTTCGTGGAAACCTTAGCCTTCTCATGTTAAAGGCGATCAATGGAAAAGCGATGAAAAGGACGAACGTCCTACACTACCCCCGCCTTTTGGATCACTTCAGCAGCCCTTGCCCGTTCCCTTTGTTAGTCGATAATAAATGCTACCGTTTCTCTTGCTTTGTTTGCCTTAAAAGTGAGGAATGACGCATTCTGTCCACTAGCACAATGGAAAGTGTTTAACAGTGAAATCCACTAAATGGGGTGACAAAACCTCCATTGGGGCA
This sequence comes from Taenia pisiformis, assembly GCA_023968675.1. Taxonomy (NCBI): domain Eukaryota; kingdom Metazoa; phylum Platyhelminthes; class Cestoda; order Cyclophyllidea; family Taeniidae; genus Taenia; species Taenia pisiformis. Next base: position 8,462,911 of record CM043737.1, on the reverse strand, counting down.
TTAAAGATTGATGGGTGAGAATCAGAGCATTCTGTCAAGGGCGAAGGATCTAAAATGCAAATAACACCACTCATTTAATCTTCGTCAGGTAACTATAAAATGACGCAAAATAAGACTCGTTATTTGTTGTTAGTTTATAACTAAACTATCTCAAAATTGCTTGATAATTCCTAAATGATTACAGGAAAGGTTAGGCAGGCATCAGCGAATTATTTGAAATGCTGAAAAAGACATCACAAGACACTCACCGAACGGTCGTGATTGTGCTTCTATAGCTGCAGGAATCGACAGACTTTTGCTGTTCAACACGTCTAGCGGTTGGTACATGCACATCAAATTAATATTAATTTTGCTTTCTACAAGGAGATGCTGATAAAAAGGAACAGTGGAAAGAGCACCCAGTCGGCAATTTTGGTGGATACTTTATTTTTTAAAAATTTTTCTTTTGATAAGTAACATTATCTCATCGAATGCCGATGTGCTCGGTTTTGTGGTTTATTAATTAGACGTTCAAACTTCTGCTTGCAAAGCCGTTACCTCTTCTTTAGAAGCGGTTGACATTGAAACTGCTACTTACGGTGAGTTTTTGCCCTCATTCGACGGTGAATCGCTGTGAATAGAAGATGACAAAATGTCGTGTCATTACCACAAAGACACAGTCTGATGCTGCGACAGGTGTGCACGGCGCTAAGGAATTTACCAAATGACTTTCAAATGGCGACATTTTGGCATCTGTGCTCATGCCAGGATTGCAGGTTTTTTGCTCTTTAAGTCTTCATTTAGCGCATTTTCAACCGAGCAATGCAAAATTAATCCCCTAATCTCGCAAAACACATTTGTGTTTGATCAAAGCGAAGCTCTTGAACGGATCCCTGCTATAATGCGCACCTACTGGCGGTAGCCCGTAACAGTTTAGTTTTCTAGCTTAGCTTCAAATAGTTTCTCCGAAATTGTGCAACAGCTGCAGCCTTCTCAAGTCTGTCAAGAAGTTGTGCAGAAAGGTGAAATCAGTACAAGGAGACTAAGAGGCTCCTACGACTCAAAATAACAATAAAAGCAGTCATACAATCTCTATATTTGTCGTGTGTTTTCACTCTTCTATCCACTTCAATCCCGTGTGTCTGCAACTCATCATGTAAACGTGTATAGGCTGTGGTTTAAGTTATTCATAACAAAAATAAGCATTAAAAAGGCGACGAGTTGTTGCCTTAGGTAAGACAAGAATCGGCTCAAGCTACTGAGCCCACACCTACAAGTTGTCTTGGACTGCATAAAGAAACAACCGCTTCACAAAAAGACTTCACGCGCTGAAGGAAACGCATTGAAGTGTGAGGCGCTCCACCTCATTCTCACCTTCCAAGGCTCCGAGTCTGAGGAAGGGATGAGCGCCGGCGGGATCGATGGGGGACTTTGCAAGAGTCGCCCATTACTTTCTTAATAACTTTTGCTTTCAAGAAACGCTACAATCGCAATTACTTGATCCTCCTCAAACTGGTCCTAAAGTTGACAAATCACTTCGGCAACTGTACAATGCATTCCGTGAGGTGCACAAACTCAGATTGATGTGCTAATTCAAACTGGATGGAAGTGATCAGCAAGCACAATGGAGACTACCGCTTCACCGGTTCCGTGAGGCAAGCGTGAATGTGTACCTAACAGACGCACAAAATCATTTCACCTTGGATGCGTCTCCACCACTGATACACTCGATAGTGGGCAGAACCAAATGCGCTTCACTTCATTCTTCTACGGCCTAAACAATGCAGTCACCTGTCCCGTCCGACTATCATGTAGTGAATGTCATGGAAGTTAGTTCAACTTACATAATCTCAATGGAGGGTTCAGAAAATAACCGCCTAAAAAACAAGGCGTTGGGTCTAATTAATCAAACAAAACAAGAGTAAAGTGGTTTTCAATCACCAGCATAATCAAATGTGTTTGTAGGTTGTGAATGATGTGCATGCAGCGCGAGATTGGCCAAGTGAGATTTTGTGACAGATGAAGGCAAGGGAGAAATCCGCATTGTTGCATTAATTAGACCGTTTAGCTGCCCTTTGGTTCCACGTGGCGTTTCAATGCAGCTCCACATCGATGCGAGATGCGAATTCGGTCCCATTGCGCTTCTATCAGTTGCGTATTTACTCATCAAGGGATCCACACCTCCTTAACTCTACCCTCAGCCACTTAATTGCAATCCATTATACTTGCTTCGATTAACAATCGTCATTATCAGCATGGTGGTTTCATTAAAAGCTGAACAGCTTAAAGCTAAAACCAAGGTTTTAGTACAACAAGAATGATTTGGATGAGCAAAAGACTGCGGACAGCACAAGAAAGGGCAATGAAATGAAAGTCCTTACACGGATGCATTGGAAGCTGCTGGATCGGGTCTCCTATGCATATAAAAGGCAGTGAAGGTCAGCGGTGATTTTTATTCCATTCAAGGACAAACGCTTTAAGCTGCAACTAGCCAGACTTTGGTTGGAAATTTTGTTTGATAGGGCTTTAAGGATTTGTTCTTACCATGGCGATTCATTCGTCTCACTTGTGTCGCCTCTACAAAGGAAAGCCATAAAGTAAATCTAGGCCGAAAAACGAAAACTATGATGGAGTCCCTGAAGTTGAACTGATGACGTTGAATGGGGCGATTCACTCGAGTTGACCTTGTAGATTAAATAGGCTTTTTGTGGACTGTGGAGGAGAGGAGCGGAAGTGGAGTCAGATGTTATGGAAGCTGAATGACAATTTGTCTATATTCAAGGCTGACTAGGCCTGCTCTGCCATTTCCCAAAGCAGTGTGAAGGAGAGTAGAGGTAAATGCGAAATGTCCACCTCTTCTGAGACAATCGTTTTCGTTGCGGACTTCTACATCTATCACTTTATTAGGCAATTTCTTGCATTCTCTGAATGTGTCATCGAATAATAGGTATGGCACGATTTAGCGAGAATCCTTTTATTGTTGTGAATCTCAAGTCATGAACAATTTCCTCTACAATCGTACAATGCATTGCAAGCGGTTGGGAAGACTTGGTTGCGCTGCAAGAAAATGAGGCAGAGTTTTAAGTTGCACAAGTCGGAGCCATTAAGGTGATTGAGCAGTTGCTTGCCTGTGAGAAAGTTATTGTAAAATCCACTCCGCAGTGAATGACACAGAAGCAAATCTGGTAGCGAGCCAGGAATTGCCATGGCTATGTATGGATGTAAAGACACTAAAAAAGCATAAACGCATCCAACCCTAGGTTGTTTAGTTACAGAGGCACTCAAAGAAGTGATTGTGAAACTTTGTACAGGTAATGAAATCTTGGCGCCGAATCATTGAGCTGGAAGTTTGTTATACACTTCTGATGAGCTGCGCAAATTGTACTTTTTTATGAATTTAATTGTAAAAATGAAAACTGCTAAGAGATACTACAGAGCGAAACAAATGTCTGCTAGACAAGAATGTAAAACGCAAACTAAACAACGTTAGTGAGAGTGAATTTTGACGGTTCAGCGTAAGATGAATGCTGCAGACAACTTTGACAAGCCGAGTTCATAAGCATCTTTGGTGCGTATTTGCAGGAATTTGGTTAATTAGCAAAGAGTCATTTGTTGTTCCTCTTTTGATGGGCAGCTATCAAATGCGCCATTTTCAGCTTTACCACACGTTTGCCGTTGGAGCGTCAATCAATGTAGGTGTGTCAGCAACCATTCTGATGCGGCGGTTTTTGCCAATTCGAGAAACCAATGCTGCTTCCATGACGTTTTAGCGTAAAGAATGCCCTAAATAATCAGCGCAGTACCATCTCCATGCCAACTATTTCACATAAAGCTATTTGTAGCTTTCTTGGATACTGAAAGGAGTGCATAGATGTAGTAGTAGAGGGTGGTGACGAGGAGGTGAGATCGATCACACCTTGCACAAGCCCTTGGCTTATTTTGACGCATTTCATGTCTTTTGAGATTTTACATGCCTCAAACTAATGGTGCTAACTTGTTACAAGTCCGAAAGAAAAAATAGTTAAAAAATGGTCTTACACTTGTCGTTGGGGCTGATCATTGATGCCTGACTGAACCCTAAAAAAAAACATCACGGAGAAGATCATCTTTTAATAATGAGACAGTGTTGTTGCTTGCAATGAGTTACAAACCCAGAGAGGTTACTTAGGATAAATTAATTGACGCAAATGTGGATGCTGATTCAAAACCTTAGAACTCCAAGACTTTGGTTCACCATAGTGGAGAGCCAATGTCTAACACAGAGAGACCAGGTATGATTATGCTTTCAAACGATTTCTGCACAATAAAGCCACTAATTTTGTCAAATTTGTAATGATGTGTATAAACTCGAAGTAAATCGCACGCTATATTGTAGCTACGCCTTGGAAAGAGATTCTGTGAACCCAAAATAAATGACGGGGCATAATACTTACCCGAGAGTCCATGTTTGGAGACGAAACTTTGCATATGTGGATATAACGTACTGTTGGCTATTACGTTTATTTACCCCAAGGTTTGCTTACACAGGTCAATGACAAAGATTGAAGGTGGGTCGCCCTTTAGCATTAACATGTTATGAGAACATACAACGAAGGTCTAGATAACGGCAAACTGCGATGCTATCAGAAGAACAATCCGCTTTACCATCAACGACCACCATATCCTTTGTCTGCTTTTGCTTTAAACATGGCTTTAAAAAACCCAAAAAAAATCTGCTGTTTGACAGATACTTAACACAATTTGTGAAAGAAAAATATTCTCACTAAGTACTCATATCTTAGACGTTCTTCGAAGCTAAACTAATATGTAAAAGCAATTACTTTGTTTACCAATGGCTACACTCTTTTTTATATCTTTCGTTTTTCGCTTATTTTATAGCAGTTGATCTATGAGTGTGCTAAATTGGCCGCCAGCAAACTGATGGATTTGCTGACCTCAAAGCAGTTCAACAAAAGTTCTTATTTCTATCCTTGTTTTTAATCACAACCAGTAAACGAAATTTTATTTTACAAGTGGTATCTATAGGCTTTAATTGCACAACCTAATCTTAAGTAAAAATGCATTGTTCCAGGCAATTTTTAATTACAAATAAATCTTCATTAGGTTACAAAATTTTCGACCAACAAGTGATCATCAGATGCGTATTTATTTATAGTAAATGATTATTTATATGGTTACGCGTCTACATCTGCGCCTTAAGCAAATTAATGTGGACGTACGTTAACGCCTTTGCTTCTGGAGCCGAACACGAGCTAAAGGAATAAATAAACTTAAAACATGCCAGTCAAATTTTTTTAATCGAGGCAGATTAACACTTTGATGACATTTTTATATGGTAGCCTCGAATCAGTAGCCCTGCTCAATTACCGACAATTGAATCCTAATTTGCGCATTTTACGAACCCATTGCCCATTTATTAATGAAATGCCATCTGACACAAGACATTAACTAGAGCTTATCAATAAGCCAAACCTTATCACTAAATGATCATCTGTTTAATTTGCTTAAGGCTTGTCTGCAACTGTATCGTGTACTTTAGTCGACTTGGAGTCGTTCGACATCCGTCTCGTCACGGGGCCATAATATCAGCCTGCATTAATGTTGGTAAAAGGGACAAGATAAAGCTATCAAAAGCCACTTACGGATGTGGTATATCATACTCATGGATTGTGGTTCTAAACGAAAGCGCATGAAACAGTCTGAACAATGAAATCCTTTTTGTTTGTAACCAGGCATAATGCAAAGTTTGGTTCCTCATGGCATACGCTATTAGTGGAGCAGCACATTGATGGCAATTCAATGGTTTTTTGGCTCCCGGACAGCAAATGTCCCACCGGTTTCGTCAGTATCCTAGTGGCGGACCTCCTGTTCTTATCTTGGTCTTGTAGGCACTCTTGTGCTTTATCTCGTCTTCAGAGGGAGCTCAAACCCACTTTTTAGCAGTGACACTTAAACTTTGCAAGATTGTTTGCAATCATTTAGCTTAAGCCTACGTGGAAAGGGTATCTGCTGGGTTTGAATAGATCTGCAGCTACTCAATACAGAAGGTTCGAATAAGTGTTCCTAACAGTCAGCTCCTACGAAGATTGAGTAAACTCGGATTCTAGTATTCTGAACCTATGTTTGGGAAGAGTTTGTCATTAGCTCTCCAATCGCAACAGTTATCGCAATGCTTAGAGAAAATGGCGTTCTTTCTGTCGATTCATAGCCGCTGCAAACTTGATCAAATTTCAAGCACTAACTCGCATTCAGTCCATTTGTTGGCAGGATTCGTAATAAGGAGGATCCTGTGCCCTGCAGAATGTATACCTTTTAAGTAAATGACTTAATCGCGTCACTTCTCACTGCCAGTGGCCCCTTATCTGGGAAGACTGGTTTCAATCAGAGTAGGTGTAGTTGTGGGATCAGCAATAACTAGAAGGAACTTCACTAGAGCATTTGCAATCTTATTGCCAAATCTACTATTTACACCGAAGCTCTTCTGGTAAGTACAAAATAAGGGAACGACTTAGAAAAGTAGCAAGGAAACATTTTGCGGATGCGCAGTAAGCATTTAAACTGTTCTAGCTTAAAACTAAGTGACTCGATAACAAAAGCATCAAATAATCGCACATAGGAAATAAATTTTTACTATATTCTGCTACCTTAAGGTGAAGCAACATTGATTTTCTTAAGTTAGAGACTCACCTCTCCTGCTTAACACGAAAACATGCATACTTTGTGCAATTATCTATGGCTTTCTTCAATTGCATGCATTTATGAGCCATAAATCTGCATCATTATCGCTACTGTAAGATCTAGGCAAGCCTATGTGAGCCACGAATCAAATGTGAACAGAAACAATTTGCTATGAAGTACTTTTAGTCAATCACGTAGGACTTAAAATAGACACTGAGTTAATTTTCTTAACCCCTTCTTAATTGAATAACAAATGACCTCACCGACTTCGGTGAAGCGTGTAATCAGCCTAGGTGTTAGGAGAGCTGCTGCTTACACTACTAAAATGGAACTCAGTAGAAGTGATGCATCCTTTGAACACCCACTGAAGTGTGGCGTAAAACATTCCACTCACGCCTAGTCATGATGATGAGCAAGAAGAGGTGAGTGAAATGAAACTGCTCGCGATGATATGAAAACACTGTTAGCATGAAGAAACCGATTTTAGCACCAACGTTCATTGTAGCCAGTGCTCCACTATGAATGGACTAATGATGAACTAAGATATGAACAAATTTTTCAATTACAATTTATTCGCTGAGTCCACTATTTAATTGAGTGCATTAAGTTTTTATGCAATCCTGCTTATGGACTTTTGGAATGTTTTTCAATGTTTTGTGTGTTTGCAATGCCCCATGAGTTCCCAAGAGATGTCATTTACCTCCTTTGGATCGTGTTTAGGATTTGCCTCATCACTGTAAAAAGTTGTATCCATCTCAGATAGATCTCTCTCGCAGTTTTTTAAACCATAATTGCTACCATTATAATCGCTCCGATCTGACTGTACTTGCAGAGCCTGTACTTTTTGTTTTGCAAGGGAGATAAATCTTTAAGTCATGCTTCACACCATTAAATAAAAAAGAATAAATTGTTTTCTTTATGACCATGATGCAAAGCACATCTTAATGCGGTTGGCTCAAACTAAGCGCAAATAAGAGGAATGCTGGAGTTAGACTTTTCGCCGATCTGCAGATGGGATGGTGCTGCTGATGCAACTGAATGGCCTACCGAGACTCTAGTGGTATTGACTGAGGCAAACGGTGCAAACGGTAAGCGATTCTTGGTTAGAAGTAAAACATGCCTCTTTGTTGCTAATTTTAAGAAGCTCCATATAACTACGGCTATGACATACAAATGGTTTGCTCTGTCTGTCTTAAATTTCCACTTCTCTACGGCGTGTGACAGCAGCAATGCTTGGTGTGCAGTCCATTGACTAGCTGAAGGGGTGGCTGTGGGTTGGATTTAAAAAAACTGGCATGCCAACTTTAAATGACTATTTTTGGCTCAAATCCGCTCTACATGGCATCCTCTTGAGGTGGTGATGAGATGTGCCGTGAGATTTCTGTGACCAGCCACCCACTCCTCCATTCATCCGCCAGTTGTCGGTCCCCTCACCCACTGAATTGTGAAGGTGAGTGATGTGACTACATTGTGAATTCCAACCATTTGACTTGTCATTGTTAAAAGAATTGAGCAGTAATTCTGGTACAAGTAAACAAATTACGGAAGGAATTTTGACCCTTGATTCTCTTGCTACCTAAAACCAAACAAAAACAACAATAATCACCGCCCTTTAGTACGATTCTACTTCAAAGGTCAAATCGATGTCCAAATTTTCCAAACAACCTCATCAAGACCAATTTGTAGAGTGAAAGCCGTTTCTCGGTTTCTTCCACAACCTTACGATGACTTTTAATGACTTCCAACTAATTTTAATTCAAAATTTGTGGCTTTATAAAAGCAACATCATTTCTGTTCCCTGGAAAAGGACCTCATTCGTTTGATGAAGATAAGGTGATTATACATTTTGCCTTCAACTTCCTTGTTTTGTCTTTACTTTGTCAAATCTGAGAACAAAATGCCTTTAAGAGGTGAGCATGATGGATGGAACAGGTGGAGGCAATGCAGTTCAACACTGCGGTACCTCTGCCGGTGCTAGATGGCAGGTGTAAGCAAATTAAATGATTCAATCTTAGCAAGTGAATAAAAGTTACATGTAGAAGATGATTTCGCCGACGACTTGTATCACTTAAGATATTTTAGTTGGAATTATTTATCAATCCTACCACATATCACTTTGTTCTTTGATTAGCTCATTTTAAGCGCTGTAACATCTTCCAAGCACCACTGCAACCTTGTTTTGCCGACTATTGCAGGCCAGCACCCTAGCCTACATCATATGTGGTATCTTCTGTTAGAGGAGTTGAAAGTCTTTTGTGATTTGCCTTCCGTCTCCTTTGCAATAGTGCATCCACTTCCATGTACATCTCTCCCGTCAGGAAAGAGAAAACGCGGTGCTCACATGTGGCGCGCGTTTCAATGGAGGCTGGTTTGTGCTGCATGCACAAGTTCACTTCACGACATGACGGACTCTTTATTTTAAGGTGCACATTCGCTTAGTAAGCTAAGTAGATGACTCCGAGGCGACTCGTCCCCTCAGCTTACGCTTGTGGCAAATGGAAACTTGGAGCTATTACTTGATGCTATCAAACCACTGCATTATGGCAACCACTTTTCTGACACGTACTCCAGTTTTAAAGACCTCTAGATAAGGCAACCAAGTAATAAGTAGAACTTACTAATTTTGGTACTGCGCTTGGTCATAGTTCTCATAAATTCCAAGTTCGTTCATATAATGTACACTATGCAAATTGATAAAAACTTCTTTTATGATAATGTCTAGTTGAAGCCTTTAATCTCATTCTCATAATGCAACAAGTATTACTTGTTTAACTAAGCAACTGGCACCATATTACATCAGCATTTCTCAGCTTTCGTGTCCGAAAGCGACAAGACTTTAGGACACACGAATAGCAAGTGTCCATATTTGGGCCAGAGGAGAACGTCCAATCATAGAGCTGTTTAAAATCAAGGTTGTGCATAGATATGGAGAAGGTTTTGTACTTACCCCTTCCATTGAAATTTTCCACTTTTATTAGTATGCCAAAATTGGGACGTTCTGTGACATAAAATATTACAAAATTAGTATGTCGAAATAGAGCATAAAAGTGGAATGCCAAAAAGTCATTGCGGTCAAGGTTGCCACACAAAACGCCATCCACCAACCCGGGTGAAGAGAATTGACGTCTGGTTGCCCCAAGGACACGCCGTCAAACCACCCATTCCTTACAGCAACTTGTATTTATTCTTTGAATTGCCCCATTCCCCATACCCATTTTAACAACTTTAGCTAGGCAAAAGCGAATTTACTTTACTCTTGTTACGTTCAGCCATTACATTGGCGCATTGCTGCTGCCCAAACACAAGAAAGCAGCGTAATTTGTATTAGTTCTTCCCGTGATGCTAAACATGCAGCCATTTGGCCTTTTCCTCGCAGGCATTTGCATCACATTGGGATGGAATGATGCGGCCACTCAACTGCGGTTGAGTTATGAAGCACATCCTGTCGTAATTATGTCAAAAAGATTGCCGAGTAATTCTCAGTGACTTACGCTGGTGGCGGTGGTGGTGGATTCATAGTTCCGTTGAATCTAAGGCGAAAAGGAGAATTACGATACATAGGCATCATTTTCCCCTGCGGATCAAGTGCGCCACCCTTCTTCAACCCTATGCTGGTCTGTTAATTCACTTCATCATCGAAATCCACTGTGCAAACAGGTAGGGTTGATGGGTTGTGAAGGCCATTATGCAACGCAATGGCTTACTGAGTTGTTAATTGGCGAAGTTTTCCGTCTCCCTCTCCCTATCTCTCTTGATTACCATACAATTTTTTCAACTAGCCATCCATGTTTAGCGTTGCTGCATAACATGTCAGTTCTGACATTTGGCTACTCGACGCGTCAAATGGTGCCTACCGTAGTTGTCAAGATAATTAGTTGGGGAATGTACTCGCAGTCGAGTCTTTAACAGTAATCAAGTCACCTACACTGGGTCTGCCAGAGTGCCAAAAGTAAGTCGCCGCTTTTGGCACGCAATTTTGCTGAGCCCTCCGTCACTAGCTCACATTCAATCACACTTACGGTGTAATTGAACGATTGCGGTGCCACAAGCCCGCAAAACTCACCCATTCGGCTGCAGATGTGTGTTTGAGCTTAAGCAGAAAAAAAAATCCATCAAAGAGCAGAAAATTATTTACTGCATGAATAAAGCACTTAATGGGGTGTCCAACGCTATCAGCCCTTCCTTGAATGCCAATGTTATCAATTTGGTTTGCAAAAGGACTCGCTATTTCCCCATGTGCTCTTTCAAGGGGGTTTTAAAAGAAATTCTAAAGGCGGATTTTGAAAACTCAAAATTTTACACCATTTGGATAATTGGAAATGTGGAAAGTGAGAAACAGTAGAGGAGACCAGTAAATCGCTCCCGTCGGCTGTCATTCAAGTTGAACTCCCATCGCCTTCCCCTTCAATCGCGGGATTGAGTCATTGGTATCCGTCCAATCGCCTCATTCTACTCCCGGGTAGTTCTAGCCTTGTTTTGTCTATTATCATGAGAATGAGCAATTAATGGTCCACAGCTGCCTCCTTTCCTTTATTCTTTGATAATCCTTGCTGGTCAATGGGTGATTAATCGCCAACGTCTAATCCCACTGGGGCGAGAAGAGGACCACATGACTGGCTCTTCTGTGCTGCAGCCGTCCCTCTCTCTAGCCTGAGTGTTTCACCAGGCCTTTGCGCAGTAATACATTTCCAGGTAATTTATTGTGGGGAAATAAAAAATTTACACCTCAAGCGACAAATTGTGTTTGTAATCACTCATGAGGTGTGTGCAAGCTCGTCTGTTTAATGGACCATTTATGCACAATTTCTGCATTTCTACTCATTCTGATGACTCTTTTAAGCGTGAGGAAGAAATAGATGCGCATAAAACCAAATACCCCCTCAAACGTCAATATAAATGATTGGATGATCGACAAAGAGAATGAAATTTTGTGCTGTGTGGGCAATTTTCTCCACACTTAAAGAAGAATGAAATGCACTTTTGTTGGGAGGCCTTTATCATCACGGCTACATCCGTTGCCGATGCCAAGCCTTTAGGACACACGAATAGCAAGTGTCCATATTTGGGCCAGAGGAGAACGTCCAATCATAGAGCTGTTTAAAATCAAGGTTGTGCATAGATATGGAGAAGGTTTTGTACTTACCCCTTCCATTGAAGTTTTCCACTTTTATTAGTATGCCAAAATTGGGACGTTCTGTGACATAAAATATTACAAAATTAGTATGTCGAAATAGAGCATAAAAGTGGAATGCCAAAAAGTCATTGCGGTCAAGGTTGCCACACAAAACGCCATCCACCAACCCGGGTGAAGAGAATTGACGTCTGGTTGCCCCAAGGACACGCCGTCAAACCACCCATTCCTTACAGCAACTTGTATTTATTCTTTGAATTGCCCCATTCCCCATACCCATTTTAACAACTTTAGCTAGGCAAAAGCGAATTTACTTTACTCTTGTTACGTTCAGCCATTACATTGGCGCATTGCTGCTGCCCAAACACAAGAAAGCAGCGTAATTTGTATTAGTTCTTCCCGTGATGCTAAACATGCAGCCATTTGGCCTTTTCCTCGCAGGCATTTGCATCACATTGGGATGGAATGATGCGGCTACTCAACTGCGGTTGAGTTATGAAGCACATCCTGTCGTAATTATGTCAAAAAGATTGCCGAGTAATTCTCAGTGACTTATGCTGGTGGCGGTGGTGGTGGATTCATAGTTCCGTTGAATCTAAGGCGAAAAGGAGAATTACGATACATAGGCATCATTTTCCCCTCCGGATCAAGTGCGCCACCCTTCTTCAATCCTATGCTGATCTGTTAATTCACTTCATCATCGAAATCCACTGTGCAAACAGGTAGGGTTGATGGGTTGTGAAGGCCATTATGCAACGCAATGACTTACAGATTTGGTGGGTCAGGTGGCAGAGGTCTATCTTTATTTTCATTCCTAAAACGTAAAAAAAGCATGACTCTCATTTCTAACGCTCAGTGAATAGATCCGATTCCCGCCTTTGCCTTTTAGTGCCTTTATAACTGCAGTGTGGGGAGGTGCGGCTGACGGGTAAAGCCCATATTGCATGATTTCAACCTAGCAGATCCTCAACCTCTTCCAATCATATCTGGGACACAGTAGGGCACTTAAAATAATTTTTTTGCTGTATTTGGTTAGAGGCATTTCTTCTACTTCCTTCTCTTCGAAATGCTCAAAGCAGAGGAAGGGGAGCACATCCTTCCGTTGGTTTCAGGTCACTTTCAACGAAAAGAATGAACAAAGCGTTTAGAGGGTCTTTTGGACAAAAGATGGGAGGTGTTTTAATCCCTCACCGTAGAGTGGATGCCCTCGAGAATATACCGAGAGCAGCACATTCAAATGGTATAGCGGAACATTTCCAACACCTAGAGGGTGCCGCTTTGTGGTGCATTAAATGACTGAAGCCATTATACTTCATGGCTCTCAATCTTCCCTAAATCCAAACAAATCATCCATTCCATCCAAATCTGCTGTCTTAAAGCATTAGTTTTATGGAATGACTCGGTAAGTCCGCGATTGCGCTTTAAAGTCTTTCCTTAAAAATGGAAAATTTGCACTCTTAATGGGTTAGCTGTGCTGTCAAGACTGCTTAGCCTATGACGCCCGCCTGTGTTAGGCGCTTAAGTGATTGAAAGTTTCTCGCAACGAGTAGAATGTCTTGAAGAATGCAACCACCACCTTACTTTCTTCTGCTGCCACTACAATGGCGTGAGAGCGGGCGCAGGTGCTCTACTGCTAAAGACTTATGGCGTTAAATGCTTAAATTAGGGGTGAATGGGAATGTCGCAGGCAAGGCAAGGTGAATGAGTAGTAAAATCAGCATACCATTGAAATTCAGCATATCTAGAATCATTTGAGTCACTGAAATTTAAAAAAAAACAAGTGTTAACATAGACGGCTTACTAACCACTACGTTTAATCTACCAAAGACTTTATGAAGGCAAATACTTGACGCAAAATGGCATGTGAAAAACTTGTTGAACGAATAACGCGAGATTTTAAGGCTCCAAGTGGGTGCCTGGGTATTTAAATTCGAGAGCTTAAGAGCGAGTAAGAACACAGTCGCCAAACGATTTTGCTTCCATGGGTGCATTAGATTCCTGTGCGTCCTTTCCGCACGTCTACGATCCATATTCTACCCTAGTGTTGGCTACTTCCGTCTTTGAGATAGGTGGGAAGGCTACGAGTGCGCCCCACAGAGGCGTGCTGACACTTCCATGGCCAGTAAAACAATCTGTGGAGGTGTGAGGAAAATCGATGCATTTCCCATTACTTCTGCACTTCCAATTCTAATCATAAATGCGCTTCGTCGTTGAAATTAAGCTCAATCATCACCTACCGCGCGATATGCCCGCTCATCAATTTTGTTTGTTTTAGCCACGCAGGAGGTGGGACCTTTGAATGTGCGTGTTTTACTTTTGTGAATATAGATAGTAAGCTTTGTTTGAATTTAGTGGAGAAAAAGCTATTTTAGCTTTGAGTTCGCATGTATGAACTTAGACGAAACTATAAGAAAATTTTAAGCCCAATATTACAAATCGTGCAGTGAAAACACCCTCATGAGACGATTAAAGCAAAATAAAATGAGGGTTTATACAATGTTATCATCATTTATGAATCTTTCCAATGGGGAGATTAGTTCGACTTTTGTTTTTAGATTGAAGGAAGGCCTAATGCCTCGTCCCTAACCGTAGTGTGGGAAGGCAATCCCTTCTCGCCATCTAAATTTTATTGTGATGAGCGCGTTCACATCGCCGGACATCTCAACCAATAGCCAATCAAAAACTGTTTGTCTGTCCAGGTCATGTCTACATAGGAGACATCCCATTGAATACAAAAGCGTTGATCGATGTGAAAATCTTTCCTACTTGAACCCGTTGGTGGTTACTATGGCAAAATAAGTAAATGGGAAAATTGTGTTTTGAAAGTGAAAATCGAAAAGTTTTAAGCTATTACTCATCCTACGCGCGCAATTTTTTTCTGGAAAAGGTATTTTTTAAGTTAAACTAATGGGTTGCATACCCAATGAACGAGTCCCTATTTCTGCAGCATGAGATGGTCGCTATCGCGACGACCGTCAGCACGCAAATTGAAGCACCGATTGCGAGTGTAGTCCCGTACGCAAAGTCTGCCCCTAGAGATAACAAACGTCTTAGAGACAATAAGGTTTGAAGCATCCTTTAATGGTCACCTGTATGACTGACTGTAAATAAGCACATCAAAAGAGAATGGAAATTTACACCTAAACAGTTGCATATAGACTCACTGAATAGTGCATCTGTGTCCAACTTGAAGGCCCTGATGAAAGTGACATGATGGACGGTGAAAAGGAAAAAACACTGATGTAACAGTACGAGGAGCGACATTGTAGATGCGATGCGGCTTCGCTCAACTGAGCTCTTTCAAGCGTACCCGAGGTAGATGAAAGCTCCATTATATGTGTCTCCTTCGTGTGAATGGTGAAGCAGGAGTGGCAAGGCCTGAGTTACCCAATGGCATGTAATGTGATAATTTTTTAATGGATGTGCGCAGCCTTGATTACAGTCACGACCTACGAAACTATTTTCTGTCATTACCTTACGCTTTGCCGTCAAAAGCAGTTCAAAGTTGGACATCCTTTAAGGTAAAATAAGCTTTAGCCAAAGAAGTTCCCTATTTTAACGTTTCAATAGAAATCATCACATCCTCCCTTAACTATTACTTTCAACTTTTAGTAGTATTTGCACATTGTGCTCTCGCACTTGTCCTGCGATTCTGCCTAAGGAGGGCCATTCGTGTTCTTAAGGTCATTCACAAGGCTGATACGGAGGTGTTGGATCTTCCTGTATGCGCTGATAAGCCTGAGTGTTACAAACTTTGTCCCAAGTGGTACCACAAAGCGAGTCAGTACAGATCTCAGCCTTGAGGCCTTCATTTTCTTGCATATTCTTCCTAGAATAATGACCATTCACTAGCTTACTGATAGGTGGCGATGTATTTTGGTTGTTAGGCGCTTTAAAAACGCCCAATCGCTACTAAAAGAACATACAATTTAATTAAGACGAGTTCTTTCAGTGCCACGCCTAAACGTGCAGTTAAACATGCATCCATGTCTCAGGCATTTGACCACCGGTATCTTGAGAGCTACGGGGAGTCGCCGCCAGGGCAAAGATATCAACCCAGGTAGTTAGAGCGTAAGACATTAAGAAAACAATATCATCAGCGAAACGAAGCGTGAGCCTTTGAAGACGACGGGTATTGAGATGGTTGCTTTCAAGCTCATTTTGAATGGTTCGTCGACTGCACATAGGATTTAACCTTAAGTCTTAGTGGCAAATGAGGCCGTTTAATGATAATAAAAAAAGCTTATTTTGGAATGTTCGAAACAATTTTAACTGCAAAAGGCTAATTGTTTCCAGTCTAGTGGACGCCTTCACTGCTTACCAAAACATTCTTTACTCACCAGCTTTACTACTTTCCTCATGGAGGATGCAAGAGGAACACACAGTACTCCTGTGTGATTGGTTTTTATACCCAAGACCGCAATATAGTTCTCCTTTTGACACAATTTTCCTCATTTCCTAACCTTCATTGAGGTCTAGGAAAGAGTCGTCGCCGCCACTGGATTCGATGAGCTCTTAAGGGGTTAAAGTTGGTGTTATGCATTAAGCCACATCACTGACATACCGTTGAGAAGAAGGAATGATGGGGATTATAGTGTTAATATCGCAAAATTTGATTGCAACAGGCTCTTCGTGCATTAAAAACCTTTGACCTATTCAACTGACTCAGTCTGATGACGCAGTTTGTAAATGAGAACGTAGAAGAGGGCATTAATATCTCACGATTAGAGGCCACGGCCTCGAAGCAGATTGCGTTTTCTCAATGATTAAATGCACAAACGTCTAGCCTCACCCCAAAAATAAGTGAATTGTCACCAAAATAAGTTTGTCCTGACCTCTTTTTTCCGGAGCAACAAACCACCTAATGGTAGTCTGATCATTTGTGCTAAAAAAATAGAGGGGTATTTTAATGACACGGCCAAAAGTCGCTAATGTGACTATGTATCTTCCTCCTTTATTTTGTCTGATCGGAACTAAATGTGGATTTTTCCATGCATTAGCAATCCGTCCACACTGGTATCGGTGAAATGGCGTTTGGGATGAGTCCTCAATGCTTTCAACCCTTGAAACCTGCTCTGCGCTCCCACACGCGCCTTAACAATGCCCTGGGAGTGATTTTGAGCAGCCCACCATCCCAAGACCGATTGCACTCTGGATGACCAGAAATTCAAGCGCAATCGCTTCAGAGATCACGTAATGTAATCGAATTCCTTTAACATAATAGGAATGGAAACGCAATCCGGTTAATGCTGCATCGTTCTGCCACTGTTGACGCTACGTCCCCATTCATGTTAATGAAGTGGTTTGGGAACACTAAAGCGTTAAATGAAAAATCCTATCTATCCTGGGAACCGCTTCAAAGCATAAAGCACAAACGATGACCTTCAAGTTGTCTTCAGTTCGGTTGGTTTCGTTCTCTTTCCACTCACAAATGCCATTGGACGTGGACATTAAACAGCCATAGATTATTAGTTTAATCACTCTTCGAAATCTGGTCACCTAGACAGCAAAATGCGTGGCATTCAAAACAATTATTTTTAAGCAAGTAGTCTAACAAAGTCCACTTTGGTGAATGAACCGGTCTCTTTATTTCTCAGAAATACTAGTCGAGGGTTCGTCAAGGATTAGAACAAATTGAATCATCAGTACAGAGGTGTGATAAATGGGGCCTATTTGCCACGCCCAACGGTGCTACTCATGCAAACTCAGGCATGGAAACACCAGTTAACCTTTTCTAAAGCACTGCCACGCGACAAGCGTGAGCTTGTGATGACTCGCAATCTGCGCATCTTTTAGTGTGTTCAGTTTCTGACTTCGAGGCATGGAAGCATCCGCTTTTACTTGGATGTCACATAGGGCCATGTCCGCCACCCCTTAAGCCAAAGGGACATTCAAGTATCTCTATCACCGAGAAACGGAATTATTGGAAAGCTGGTAGTAGGGTTTGCGCCAGTGGTTGGAGGACTACATTAAAATAGATCAATTCTACTTGGCCTTTTATCTGTGGCTGTAAGCGCAAATGCAAACACAATCTAATTTATGACCTCAAAACTTTCGTTAATTTGCGTTGAGAAATATTTTGCGCTTGACAACAGCAGTGACTTTCACAGTATCCTTCTCGAAACGTTTGATGTTGCACATTTTTGACTACAGCGTTCGGTAAATGCTAAATGTCAAAAATTGCAGCTGAACTGTAACGGTATGGCAATAAGAGAATAAAGATTTTGGGATAAACATTATGTCGAACAAAATTCCTGCCACAATGATCTACACTCCCATTGCACAAAGTTTTACCAAGGAAAGAAACACATGCAGGAAACTCTAACGCTTCGAGTGCGTGATATGCCGAAGGAGGTTTAGGTGTCCAAAGCCCGTGGCTTTGGGAAAACTTTACTTCCTCCACTTTCATAACACACAGGGTGAGCAAATTATTCATATCTCCAACTAATCTTGGTTTTCACTTGGTAGAGTCATATAGGAAACTTGAATCTCTCCCATTTTTCATATATCTTTTCCATAGGCATATGTAGTTTTGATTAAACGATAGTTTGCAAAATAAGTGAAATTCCCAGAAGGCGTCAAGGCCGCCGACTTCCATAAAAGTGCGGATTCCACGCCATCCAATCCCAGCAACCACATACTTCACGCGCCTTTTATTGGCCGGATGTTTTGCCAGGCGTACGTGGGTGACTCATCCATGCGCTTTCCGATTGGCTATCCCATAAGGAAGCGCGCGTCTTCATTGCGCTGTCTTCGCCAGGCTACTTCGCCCTTCCACTGAATTCACCCTACGCCTTCTGATTGCGAAATAGCTCGAGGCTATGCATGTTTGTTGCGAATACTGTGGAGATTCGATGTCCGCAGCACCGTTTGGCGCAACTTCAAATGTCCATTGATTATACCCCAGTTGATAAAGAATGAAACGCAAATAAAGTCTACTTAATTAAATGTTTTCCTAAAATCTCCTTTTGCGTTTGCAGCACAAGTAATAGCATCCTATTTAACAGAAGTCATTTAATCTTGGCACAGATTCCACCACGACGCAAGGAGAATTCTTAAGAAATCACAAAAAATGATTAGTTTGGCTCTGTTTGGCTGATTTGTATTGAATTAAATGATTAGTAGTTCGTGTACCCCAGTTGTACAAACAAATAATCAATAATCGAAGATGGACAGATAGCGCCCCGCAGAGCAGCAGCTAGTCACCCACATTCCGTGTAGATGAAGCACAGAGCGATGGCAAGAAGACTTTTTCACAATGCAATCCTTCGCAGCAATCGCAGTCGTGGTGACAGGGCATCCAAATGGGGATGCAGAAGATGTTGATACAGGGTTGATTGACGAGAGCATTGTCGTTTAATTCCTCCTTATAAATAATTTTGCCAAATTTTACTCTGCGCCTGGGCATCTTCGCCGCATCCTTTTGTATGGGCACTACATTGGGCACTCTTTTTGGACGAAGTGCCAGGTGGAGACGCAAAATCTCACTTTGGCAAGCTCTTGTTGTCATAGAGATGGTGAAAATAAGAAGAACTGCTGAAGAGAGAATAAAGGAAATTCATTTTGAGGGAGTCCTGACCCGAACATCGAATTTCAGCCTGAATGTGTAACATAATCGCTAAGTCACACTTGAACTTGTTATAACCACCTTTCAGAGGTAGTCAATTATCATAATGATGGAATTGAAAAAAGTGCCGCTGAGATGATAGCAAGCGCTGTTGATGGTAAACGGCCATCAAAGTAGATACTTGGTTCTTTAATCAGTCTTGCTAGTCACAGTGAACCTCAACGGCATTGATGTGTTGTGGCGTCCTGTCCCTCCTCGGTGGTGTTTATCCAAGGGAGCATTACGCCTCGACGTCAGAGAGGAAAAGCATTCAATGTAGATGGCAGGGTTATCGGGGGATCATACGAAATAGATTACAGAGGCCGTATGAGTTAACAAGAATGAACAAGGAAGCCATACGCGAAGCACATTTGATCCCTTTATAGAAAGTTGACCTCTCTCCCACGTTCAGATAAGCTCTATGCAAATAACGCAGGCTTGAAGGCTATTATCCATTTTTTGGATTATTTTTCAAATGCGATTTCACTGACAACCGCTTTCAAAATGCAAACCTATTCAGACCCGTCATTAAGTTACCAGTGATAAAGAAAACCTTTCTTTATTCAAATGGCCATTTAATGCTTTCATGACGATTTACCAGGAAATCAGAAATGCACCCGAGTGTTTCAAAAGGTCAAATACAGTGAGATCAAATGCTATTGCAACGAACCTACCATAATATTTCCAGCAGTCCAAGCATTAAGCAGTAAAACAAGTGAAGCCTTCAAGTTTTCCCTTAAGACGATGCCAGCTCTGCGTTTTCAGACAGGATTTCGTAATAAACTTGTACATCAGGACGGGTGGACAATGGAAAGAAATGAGGAACGCAGGTGGACGGGCATGCCATAAGGACGCTAGGTCAACCTTACGGTGGCTACAGATCCAAAACGTTAAATAACTTGTGAGAAAAGTATTTTCATTACAGAATCTTGAGTTAAACATTTAAAATGTGCATTAGAATTGGAAATTTGCTGTCTTATTGACAAGCCGAATCTGAGGGCTGCGAAACAATTCACCCACCCAAAAAATGGCATATTTTGGGGTTCAAAATGTGATTATTTGAGGCAATGAGTTGCATACGAACAATCTCTTATTGAGCAGCTTTACTCATGCCACTAAGTGACCATGCCATGCCACAAAGTGGTCTGCAGCCCCCGTGTGATAATCAGCAAACAATACCTATTTCTCGACTTGTCCCTTTCGTAGCTCCCTAGAGCACCAGTAATACATTTCAGGTTCTCAATGCACCTGTGATGTCGCGATATCGCAAACAGGGCATGAAAGAAGACGAGTAGGTAAGTGTTGTGCTTTGTTATAATGTGGGTTACTTCTCCATTGGTGATCTTCCAAAGAACCAATCACCACACTCGGACCAGATCATTAATAGCCAATCAAAATCCAAACAAGAAAACCATTCGTTTCCTACAGCACACATGCGTATATTTCCACCTTCCTTGTCATCTGGTTAAGAAAGGAAGTATGTTATTTTTATCCTTGTCCAAATATCGGCCCAACTGCATTGTTTTCCTTACGCGACTAGCTAGAATGAAGGTCATTACTACACCACCGTCATCATGTACCCAAACACACCAAGCAACGTCTGGTTGCACAAGGAATGCGTAATTCTTTTGGCCTTCTGGAAACTTTAAAACTTCCAAATTCGGAATGTGTGATCACTAAACTGAAGTGAAAAGGTCAACATCGATTATTTTTAGCATCAGGAGGAGCAAAACTTGCCCCTCATTGGAAATCTATTGGCATGGTCTAGAATTCATTGAATTCATGAAATATAGCTCATTTCATTGTTTTGGAAGGGTTGTCATGAGAATTATGGGATCGTCAGGAAATCCATTTTAGCTGCATATACATCAACCGCAATCAGCCTGAAGCGGTGTGCGTTCATCACACCACTGCAATTGTATGAGCGGAATGTCCAATTTAGTGTTCGTGGTTAAGTCGTTTCTCTGTTTGCGCAGCAGATTGACTATACTTACATTGCAACGTGCAAGAACAGCGGGTCTGTCAGGCGAAAGCAGAGGATTGACAGAGCCTTTTCGAGACGACATGATCTGCTGGAACATGGTGTGTTAAGCTTTATAATAGAACACATCCAAAAGCAGGACTAGAAGATAACTTTGGAGAAAGTTTGGGCGGATTATGCTTTGCCGAAAGAAAACTTCATAATTTGCACCATGAGGTCACTCAATGCGGAGTAAAAAACTAAACTGCCAAACTCAGCACGCTGTTCTTATCGCGCACTTAACTAAATGAGTATTTTTAGCCTCACACACGATTATACCCCCATGGTGGCACCATTGGGGTGTGGCATCTGTTTCTGAGCCTTCCTGTGAGTTGACGACAAGCAGGACTGATCTCCGGCAAGCATATCAGGCAATGCTTTTACGACTATCCTACACCCTGTCAAGAAGCATCATCAGCTTAAATATAAAAAAACCCGAAATAGGTTAATAATGTTCCATTACTCCAAATAAATCTCAAAGAAGTCTGCAAGAGAATTCGGCCTTCTCATAGGAAGAATGACCAGAAAATAATTATTGCATTACCAAAAGGAATACTTAACGAAACCCACTTTTTGCTAAATTCCTCAAAAAACCACAACTTTTGCCTTCACATAAGGGTGAAACGAAAAATGTCACACTGAACAATTTGGAATAATTGGAGTTAAGAGCTCATAATGGCATTTGGAATGACTGACTACACATTTGTGATCGAAAACTAGGCAACGAAATAAACAAGTGAAATCTTCAAACGAATGAGCGCGCTGTACTAAAACGTGCTGAATCAAAGTATAAGTTATAAGCTTGGCGCATGACAAAACAGCGTGGCCCGTTGGATATAAAGCACTGCCGGAGCCGAGCGAAGACTTGTGAACAAACAAAGGATGGAGGGAAGCGAATTGCGAAGTGTAAAACTGTACACATTAATGTTACAATCCTTGCCATATTTGGGCTGATACTCAAACATTAACTAATTCCTGAAAACTTTGGCAGAGTGATTATAGGAAAACGTGCTTTATTTATCATTGCTGCCGATACACCACCTCGGTTGTGTCACTCAGTCGATCAGAGGTACGCACAAAGGAGTGTAGACAGAGTGCATAAGCCAGAAACTACCATGACCTAGATCGTTGCTGAGCGTCTATTGAAAATACTTCGAACTCCAAAAAGACATTCTTAATTTAAGATTCCACAGGCGTCCATTTTGGAAGTGAACCATTTCTTTTTGCGGCTATTCTTAACATTCTAGAGGCACTCGATCTTCATACGTCCTTTGCGTCGCTTTCGATTTGCCGATTGACGTTGAAACCCCAAACTCTATGTGCCAATACCAAAGTTAATGAGGAAGACTTAATTGACACTTGAATCTTACCCAATTAAAGGAAGGTAAACGGTTTAGCGCAGTGCTCGGCAGTGAAGTTGAGTGAAACACCATCCACTAGCCTCTATCTTATTCAGTCTACTGATTAGACTGATAAGTAGTTAGGCTGAGGAAAAACGTGGGAGCAAGTTACAACCACGTTCCTTGCGGTGTTCAACCTGCCGCATCCCCTTCTAAGGACAAATATATGAGTGAGCCTAGGGCATCATCAACCCGTAGCTCTATGAATCAGGAAAATAAGTTGAGTGTGCTATGAACTATCTCCAGAAGAAAGAAACGAAATCGCCTTAAAACAAAAAGAGGTCCGGATCATTGAATGTTTCTAAAGTCATAGGCAAGTGTTTTTTTGTAAACATACGAGATTCAAACAGTATTATTAATGGATAAATTTTGCACCACTACTCATTCACCTACTCAAAATGAACTTCACCTATTCTGCCTTGTTTGGTAGAGCTCGTATGCAATGGCATTGTTTATTGTAAGAACTATCAGTCACCTCGGCAAAGCTACGTGCTGCAAATAATGAATTCACGAAGATGGCAAATGACAGGCAACGGATACATCTTTTCGCTCGTGTGGTCACATGCCACCGTGGGTAGGTGTGTGTAAGCACCTCTTGGCGGCGACCCTCAATTCACTGGAATATCACTATTGAAGTTTGCGCACAGAACACGACAACGAACGACGCACCACGGCGACAATAAACAGTGGCGAGGTATGTGCTGAAGGTAAAATAATTTATTTATTCCAAGTCCGTTATCAAGAGAATACATGGGATATTAACGACTTAGGGTGATGCAATGCAAGCTGCCCTCCGAAGCGGTATTAAGAAGTACTAGCTACAGAGTCCCTCGCACATATAACCATCGTGACCAGCGAAGAATGTCAGTAGTGGCTCAGGGTGTGAGAGACACTCGACACAGGTCTGAGGGGCCGGAAAGCTATGGATAGGCCTGCATTAAAATAGTATTCACCAAGGTGAGGCAAGGAAGGTGTGGAGAATGGGTCATTGTACTACACATCGCAACAGCTGTTCCGATCACTCAATCGGCAATGGAGTGGCCTTTGAAAATCGAGATATTACAGGAGGCATGGGATAAGGAAAAGTGCAATTCATTCGCAAGATTAATGTAAACTGATTCTCCGGCCAATAACTTCAACACCCCGTACCCCAGTGGATTATAAGTCAATTTCACTTATAAACTGAGCCATTTCTCTTGAAGGCGGAAATATGGCGAGCAACAGTGCTAAAGTGAGTTTAAAAGAAAAGCATGAATGGAACGGTGGTTGAAAGAAATGAGCGCATTACCTGCAGACAAAGTGATTGGCAGTGGCATATCAAAAAGTGACAACCAATGTTATTCGTCAGCCTAATTTGACAAGTTGCGACTCACGAACCAATGAAAGGAAACCTTTGTGATGCACTGATTATTCGACCTGGTAAATTGTCACTGAACCCACCTCGTGGTATGCAAAAGGTAGAGACTATTGCCACTTCGCTGCTGTTATTCTGTGCAAAGAAAGCGTAAAAACAAAACGCTCATTCTTTCTGATTTTATGTTTTGAAGTGAATAAACACCCATTGTTCCCTGTTTACCTATTCGCAGGACTTTTTCCGGAAGTAGAGGCATTCACCCAATCACTTGTCGTGTAGTGTCAAGGTCAATCGACCTGACTGTCAGCCACGTCGTGGCGGCCAGCTCGTGAACGGGTGAATTCTGGACAGAAGAACTAAAACCATCATTTTTCACCTCGATAAACCAATTATCAATGTCGATAAAACGGGAAAGTCTTGATTAGTTCTTTTTGGAAATGACGACATGAGGGAAACAGATAAGGAAAATGCTCCCAAAGAACTGCCTTTCAGTGCACACTGGAATGGGGCAAAGGAGGAAATCGGGTTAAAAGTGCCAAAATATTATGATTAAATGCCCCAAATCGCATTATTCTCACTGCTAATAACTCTTAAAAACCAGAGGTGGAAGGTGGTCATGAACTGACTAAACAAATTATCATTTCTCGTGACTTTTGACCTTTGCCTATTCTCAAGACAAAATAATACGGGTCTGAGGAGAGAACTTAGACTATTTGGCAGAAAATCAATGAAAACATGATAGAAAGTTGCAGCAGTGCGTGCAGCAAATCAGTGAGGTTATCTAAGGGTACAGAAAGTGCAACTATTAGCATTGAACAAAGAGGAAAGGGGAAAGGTCCCAGTGCAGCATGCCCAAAAACTTAATGGCGAGAAGTTGATGGCTGACCATGATCGATTAACAGGTCATTCCAGGGAGTAGCTGTTTACTAGGTGCGGAAACTCGGCTGACCGGCTTTACTGGTCACTCTTCCCGACCAAGTTCTAACTAGAAGTGAATATGCGTGGCTTTCAACTTCCTGGCTTGATGCGACAACCTGAGTGACATGTCTGGGCTGCTTTGCTAAGCTGGCGATTTAGAGGCAAAAATAAAAACCGTAAGAGCCCTGAAGCCCTTCACAGCTCCAGCTCTGGTTGACTTGGCTTCAGTGGCAATGAAATACGCCCGATCTTCATGATATACCCATTAGGAATGTACAAGTACTGGCCTATCCAGAAGGCTCATCGCATCACTGCCATTGGCCTTACTTTGTACTACACGCCTGGCATACTCAACGTTGCAATATCACCACCAGACTTGTTTAAACAGTTAAAATGTAAAAAACACGTCAGGAAGCTTAGCTGACAAAACTTTAAGGTGTGTCAGCGCACAGCCAACCAGAAACAAACAGCTTAAACACCTCGACCCTAGCAACAAAACCCTTGAAGATGGATACAAAAGGACCACGCCTTTCTTGATGACAAACAATTATTTGCCAGTGTCAATAGACTGAAGGGCCAAGAATCCTCCATCGTGATTAACTGGGTGAAAAACAAATATTCCATATCTGGTTCACCCGAAGAGAGTTAAATTCAAAAAGAATGGAAGTATGTTGACCCTCATGAAAAGGCATCAAATTGGATGAATCCCTTGCCGACTCAAGTTTGCATTGTGTTGCAATGTTCGTTGAACAAACGTTGGGATTTAGATTGACGATCCTCATCTAAACGACCCATCCACCACCCCACACGACTGAGAGCTTCCCAGTGGATATACATTGCTACAATTCCATGGGGTGCAAGGAAAATGTTGCTCTTTGAAACACACAGAACTAGTGAGAGGAAAGCCCAAACTTTTCTCTCTCACCACAATGCAAGACTTATAATTTCACATGGTGAGATCTACTCGCGAGAAAATCTCACGCTGTAATGCAGGGTGAGGACGAAGTGGTGGTGAATACTGCTTTGCCCTCATTCGCATCGCCCACAATTCTCCGGTAATAGTTCTCCAAGTGAAGTCATGAAATCGTTATGCCTCTTCGGAGTCGCGAACAAGCCATAGCAATGTAGAAGGTTCGCGACTAACGCGTGGAAGGATTAAGACTATAGGCGCACCCAACAGATCCTGTCACCAGACGGAGGTAAAAACCACAAAGACTGAAGAAGCCCTGGTAGTCAGATGGCACACAAAACTAACAAAACCTCCAGGATGCAATGCAAGCTCAGTAATACATCAAATAAAAGTTGCATCCCCCAGCGAAGTAGGCAAATAAATGACTCACCTTTGAGAGGCCAAGCAGAAGAAACAGAAACATAAAAGCAATGCCTACATTAGTTTCATGCTGTTAAAATGTCAATCTTAGTAAAAGGAGTGTGCCATTGTGAGTAGCAACAGATAAATAAAAAATCGACCTCGAAAACTGGAGTAAGGTGCAAAGCAAGGCAAAGTACAAACCCAATCCACTTGTTGAGATAAAAAAAACAAAAGAGCAAAAAGACATCCTTTGAGAATATAATACAACTTTCTATTCACCGCCGGATACAAATTTGTACAACTTGTCACATATGCGCACACAGTAAAGGAGAAAGTACAATGGGTTTAATAACCGAAGCATTTGTCTCTCCAGGCCTACACAAACGTGGAATGTGAGCGAAGCTTTGTCACCTGTTTTCACTGGTCTCTAACCGGTTGACAGAGCTATAGGGTTGCTAGCAACCGTGGCGGCTGTCGTAGCAACAGCGGTGGTGGCAGTGATTGCCTCCTCCTCCTCCGTTTCCAATGCTTTCGGTAAAATCGGTAAGACGGAGAAGAATAGCTTCATCGGCCTTGGCTCGCCACCAATATAGCCGTTTCGTTTCGCGCGCACCCACGAGTGTGTGCAGGAATATATACACACCAGGTCTGAGAGCGTGAATTCTGATGTGAACCGCTCTCCTCCATTTACACTACTGTTCTCAGCGAAAAAAAACTCCACTGAGTGCTGAGTCGATGGAAGGTCGAATTTAAGGCGAACCAGCTTCTCTAGATGGCCCACGGTGAGGGCGGGAGGGCAGAGAAGGTAAGTAGTCGACTGGACGCTTGGCGGTGGCGTCGGACCACATCGATCGCGCCACAGACATAGCTCAATACTTACGCGCTCCTCCTCTTTCTCTACATACGCATTCAGGCTAATATCACCGCGTTTCTCAGGGCTTAGAAGGCCACGATCCTCTGGGCGAAGGGCTAGTAAGAATGAGGAAAAAAGAACAAATCATTCTACCCAAACTTGGAGCAAGAATGCATGTATATTTGTTGCTTAAGCTTATGATAACGCTTCGCACCAAATCTTGAAGCAAATGCATACGTTGAGTACCGAATGAACAGATCACAGAAAGTGAAAACCAGTTGCCAGACCCGAATGAATAAAACTACTAGCGTTGGGGTTGCTGATCATGTTATGGGCCAAAAGAAGACGAACACCATACCACTTTTACATTCATGGATTCATCCATGTATACCGCCGCGAAAACGCATCACATGATGCATTCCTGTAGTTTCAGGAAAACATAATAAAACGGACTCGCAAAAATATGTATTTTAATCAAGGACGCCGATGCTTTGTATTTAGCCATACCACCCTTTCCGCTCTCCATACCGATGATACTGAAAGTCCACTGTTGCCGTCAATAGATCAAAGGTATTTTAATTATCTTACTCATTAGTGATAAAATCAGACTCAGACCAGTAAGTTTGATAACATACAGAAGCAGTCGAAGCGCTACGCTGACAAACGGTAAGCCCATTCCTAGGAAATGGCATCAATTCCCATTTCAATGAGAACATGACCAACTTTAATACTACAAGGGGAAAAAAACAACTGTGGATGTCCAGAGCTGCAAATAACAAGGGATAGATTAGGAGCGCAATTTAAAGACTGGGATGTCAAGTTCTGCAGCAACAGCCAGCGACAGTACACACTGAAGAACTGGCGAGTCCGCATTTTGCAAGAGGCTAAGAGGTAACTCAACCTTGTAGGCAGTCTATTGCATTGCAGTGCAAATTCCGTTTAGCATATGCAATGTCTGCGGTGCAGAACATATTTCTGCCCCCAGCCAAACACAGCAAAAGGCAGGCTTCGTGGATAGAATCACGGTTAAACTTGAAACCCTTGTCGTGACAATGAAAACTACATCGAAGTCGCCATTTCTGTTCCACGCCTCATTCCCATTCAATTAAATACTGATGTGATTGCAGCATCAGAAAAAAACAATCGAAGAGAACGTCAGAGCCACCACTTGAAGGAGTAGGTGATTAAGCACATCGAGCCATGTCAAACCTTCTAGTTTCTCCAAGTTCGATCACCACATAGGCCGCGTGAGATTGTTCATACCGCCTATGCTACTCATCTCCCAGGTCTTTGATTGTCCTTTTAGCTCAAAAGTAACAACGAAGTAAAAAGTTCAAGGCAGCTCCAAATTCCATTTCCAAAATTGAAAAAAAGGTTTTTGAGTGACTGGAACGGCAGAAGTGCTGAGGACTCCCAACGATAAAAGCTGCAAGGTACTGTGAATAGGGCATCACGACATGAGAAAAGGCAACCAAGTGGCTCTCTCAAGCTCCACGTCCACTGCTCGGCAAAATCCAAATTTTAGTCCCTCTCAAACCGTATTTTCTTACTGCAAAAACGAGAATTTTACGATAATGCTGTCCATGAAAGTGCTATCTAAGCAATCGTGAAGCGCCTTTTTATGCGTGAATAACAAAGACACTTAATTTTTGAAGAAAAATTACCAAGATTCTTAGGTAAAATGTGCGCCGAAACGTTGTCACTGAAATGCCAAACTGGGACTCAAAGGACTAAGGTGCGTTGCAAATACCCTACAGAATTCACAAAGGTAAACCACTATAAAATGCAATGACTGGTCAAGCTTTCCCCTTAGGTATGGGGAATGTCGAGACATCACCTGTTTCCCAACTAAAGGAAGACAATTAAAGTGCCGATGCTCCTTGATTTACAAAGTTAACATGAGGGAGCTAATGGAATAATAACTCAAAAGTTACATATGTTATGCAAGCACCAATCACCTAGTGGATTAATGCCCTGGTAAAAACTACAGCGTAACTTACAATTGTAGAAATCTCTTCTTGAAGCCATTTCGCGGTCGAACACCTTGGGCAGCAGCTTATACACTATTGCTTGCATGGCATAGTCCGAGCGAATAGCGCACTGGGGACGTGTTTTGTGAAGAAGGGTATCACAAACAGGGCATGTGTTATGGTTGTCAAGGTAGTTTATAATGCAAGTTTTACAAAAGGAATGTAAACATTCAACGACCGTAGTAGCATCGATGATGTAGCCTTTGCAGAGATGACAGGTAAGTAGATGATTAAGCTCCACAACCGGGATATGCGTCACCTTGTCCATGGCTCAAAATACTGAGGTAAGAATGGAGGCAGCATTCATTAAAAAATTTACCGAAGGTAGAACACAACAACAAGTATTGCTGAAATCGAAATCGACTTCCGTAGGACTAGAGTCTTGAGAAACTACAGACGCCTTAGCACAAAATCGTATTAAAGACGGGAGGGCACATGACTATGTACACGACCCCACGCCTTTTTATATGACCCGGCTAATTTGGAAAAGACTTAAACAAAATCATTTAACTACTAAAAATTGAATCAGAATTTAAAACAACCTCATTGCAAAACTAAATAAAAAAATATCTTAAATAAATTGCAAATGCTTAGCTTTGCATTACAACATAGCAAATGAAAATGGTTTTACTAATACATGGCTTTTATCATTCCTACAGCTGCACACAGGCCATAAATCCAATCATGGGCTATATTACAAGGTAATTAGTTCATTACTTAAAGCATATCTAGATTTAGAGTGGAACCAGGAAGGAACCCAAACTAAACTTGCCGCCTTCCATAGTTTAGATTAGCCATACACCTATAAGAATAAGCAGCTTAAGGAGCGCAGTCATTGGTCCATTCAATCCATTATCAATCATTAGACGAATCGACTGCCGTTGCACTCCCTTCAACCATTTCATTACTTCTAGTCAGCATTTTCAGTGCACACGCAATGATGTACTTCTATGTGCCACTTCGGATTGGGCTCTGCAGCAGCCTCTGGGGCGGACATGCTGTACCCTTGCTCATGGCAGCCCTATTCATCATCGGCATTCTCGCCATCCTTTCTGTCAGCCTCTCGGTTCTTCTACTCACCCATCGAAATGGCAAACAGAGGTTCGTGCAAGAGGCATGTGCCGATGAGGAGTCTCTGCTTGACATGGGAAAAAATCTCCCACTCTGCTCTCCGCCCACGTCTGACGTTGGTGAGGATGTGCTTTTCGATAAAGTTCGTGACATTTTTGTGCCAAAATTTACGCGAAGTGGCAACAGCAGTTCTCCAAAGTGGAGCACGCTCCCGATGGGAACGGATGGAGTGAGTTTTGTCTGATCCGTAGGTTTGAATTAGAACTTTCTCATATCTATTCTAGTTGACCATAATACCGAAAATTTTGTATCAAAACAACTGCCGATTGCTAATTCTCGTCATTGATTGCGTCGGTTACTTATGGATTAGATTTTCATTGTCACTCCAGAAAACAATGCAGCATCTTCGCCGCCCTTGCTTCCCCTCCTCAAAAGTTGTGCTTGGCCTCGTGACAGCGAGGCCACCATTTCGTCAGCCTGAGCGCAAGTCGCGTTCACGGCCCAAATCGATTTTTGTTGCTCCAATCGATGGCTCGCGTACACCGCAGTTCCACTCGGTGCACCAGAGAGCGCCAAGTCACAACTGCACTTGGGTTGCTCTCTCGGCAGCACAACTTGCTGTGTTGTTGGCTATTGCAACACTGCCTCTCATTTCATCTCACTAAACACTCATTGTGGCATTTAGACGAAGCATTAGAAGATGTAGGAAGTTCTCCAATGAGGGAGAGGTGACGTCGTACTTTGCTCTTTCACAGGGCACCTCGCACGCAGCCGGAACCTATGACGATGAGTTTGTGAAATATCCCTTCTACAATAAACGCAAGGAGAACAAAATGAAAACTCGCACTGGAATAGGCAGTAGGCATAAGGACGGCAGTTTGGAAAGCTGGCAAGTGGTGAGTTTATAATTTTCATGGCAAAGCAAATTTCTAAACAGACTTATTTCAAACCGACCTCAAACCACCATTGACACTGTCATAATAGCTTAGCAGGGTAACCGACTTTCCCTTCCGTGACATCTGCAAGTGCTTCTAATAAACGCCTGTGCTCTTGTCTCTGCCTGCATGTACCGTTGCGAAAGGAACGCCTACAAAGAAGAGGTCTTGGACAACATCCTCTTGGGTTCGGGTTGGTTGAGATTGAGAAAGTCCTCCTGACAGGACATGAAGTAGCTCCAAACCACCAGGCTGAGGTGAGGTTCGTCTGCCAAATGTGAATCTAATCCATCGGGAGGCAGGATTGCATTTGTGAGAGCTGAAGGATGTACACCGTTCACACTCTCACCTCTTCCCACTTTAGGTGAAGGAAGAGCCTGCCAAAGTGCCAGAATGCATAGTTGGCCGCGCGGCAATGACTTTGACGCTTCAAAGGCCAGAACGAAGCAAAGGCGCCTCGTTTCTGCAAATACACATTGCCGAAGTTGGATACCTGCCCCTACGACTGGCTTCCAAATCCTCGAGTCTGCGCCCGGAAAAGTACTACATAAAGGCGAAGCTTGTCTCGAAATGCAAGTGATACCATTCTTTGCGATGCTAGTGCCTCGATGGGTTTATCTCCTGTAGCACAGAGTTGAGCCTCATGTCACGACAGACTCATGCAATGTCTGCCGACTTCTGTGGAGGGTGAAGAGGACAGTGTTGGAGCAGACTGAGTTCTTGCGATGTAGAGGAAGCTTCGAAGGCTCAAAACCTTGACTCATGTAGCGAATGCGGAGAGGTGAGCGTCCGCGAAAATGGAGCGAAGGCTAAAGCAAACTGCACAGCTGTTACGTAGTCCTCATTCTCTTTAAAGCATCGTTCCAGGCACTTCGTTTGGTCTACCTTGCGTGTTGGCCACAGCAGTGTCGTAGTCGGTGCTGTGGGCAAAATGCCCACGAGCCAACCACGCCAGTCATTGGCTTTGCATGCAACAAAGAAAATGCCTAGCCTCGAAGCCACTAGTTCCTCGGCCACCACACCGTAGTTGGTTAATTCGAATCAAACCTGCATTAACGAAGGGAATGAACAGTTCTTCAAGTGCATCCAGCGCTACTCTTGGAGATGTTGGTCCAATCTGTGAGCATTTCGACTAACAATGAGACTTTAACTAGTCATTGCTTTTCCGTTGTTTTGTTGTATGCCTACTTGTTCCATCTGAGTGGTGCCGTTTGTTACCAATAGCTTAACAGTTGACGGGGTTCATTGACGTGTTGTTACCCCTGTGGAACACTTCATGCCATTTCAAAAGCTCTCCTCCCTACCTGTGGATCCTTCTACCAACTCCACTTACCCTTCACTTGCAACAACCACAGCTTACTTTTATTGGCGGATTTAATGGTTTGGCAGCACTTCATCTTCCTTATCAAAGCATGAAGCGCTTTGCTCCCAACGACGCACTTCGGTAAAGGTAGCCTTCACATCTGATTCAAACGAGGCAATTCACAGCGTCGGGTCGCAGAGTGGATAATCTGGTGACCTCAGCTTGAAAAGAGGCGTGGCAAAAGATGATCTAACTGTGACGAGACTGGAGATGTGAAAAAGGCGAATGGTGTAGCATCGAGTGTTACTAGTTGAAGCTCGCACGTTATTAGACAGCAGGCAGGATGGTGTTTGCTCAGGAAAGAAACAGCCGGGTCTGTTTGCGAATCAATGGAGGAAGGAAAACTGCTACATAAAGGCTCAACTTTGCTCTTCACGAGGTGACACGGCTGTCAACTTCGTGCTGTTTAAGCAACTACTCGTCATTCCTCCCCTTTTGGCTGCCTACCTTCCTAATGCTAAAAGCGCATTTCCCATTGCATCAAAACCCAAAATTTCAGCTTACACCCAAGTGAAAAGCACACGCTCCAATTTCTTCTCTTGGCAGCTCTCAATGGTATGGCGAGTTGCCCCTCCCTCTACTCACTGCCGGTGAGCATGCGGTCACACCAATGGCGTCTCCGACGGCGGAGCCCTACGGACTGTGGTAGCGTCCGAACCAATGTCGTCGAGGGGTGGCACTGTGCTCGTTTCGATCAGACGTTGGCGCTTCCACTGCCCCAGTCTTGGACGTGTCCTTCTCTAGCAGAGGGTCTGTTAATTGCTGTACTCAACCCACTTCAAACGCTTTGCCACAGGGGCTCCAGGTGTGATAGTTACTAAGACTGACTTGAGTCGCTGCGAATTACCCAGCTGTGCTCAAGGAAACGTTTTGCTTCTCTTCGAAACGGTGAAACACAGGAGCAAACCGTTAGCATAGGTTGCAGTGCAAAGTGCATGATCTCTGCTGATCAAAAGCAGTTTTGTTTTTTTTGCGCAGAGCAGCTGACCTTTTGGCTCCATGGGAAGTATGGAGCAGAAGTCGCTTTTGCAGTGACCCTCCTTGAAGTGAAACCTAGGCGGTAATTTTAGATGGAGAGGCGACTTCGCCTGAAATGACAACGCAGAGGCTGCGAGCACGATCGCTGTCGTCGTGCGAGGCGGGGCGGAGCCCGCTGCAACATCTGGAGTTGCATCTCACACTGAAGCGCTTTGCCACCAAGTCGCATTGGCGTCGCGACGCTGAGGTCCTGGGGTGCGCCTCCATCACCTGCACGCCGCATCTGCTTTTCCTTGTCAACGCAGCTCAGAACGGCGAGGGTAGCGCGGAGATCAAGGTGGAAGAGGATTTCTATCCCCTCAAGCCAGAGTGGTAGATGTCTTGAGTTGTTCATTGTGGTGAAGGAGAAGAATGACGATTTTTTCGCTACACTTGGTACTAAAGTATGCCATTCACAATTCGGTGTCCTCTGGCTGCGTTGGGGTGCGGCGAATTGGGAGAGGTGTCGGGAGGAACTCGATCTGCCAAAGTTGCAGCGCCTTTGTGACTTCATCGCCCACAGATAGCAAGCGCATTTACGAAACTTGACTCATGCAAATTGTTCGCCACACATCAACTGCATATCGTCCCCTCTTGCCTCGACTGTGAACCCTTGGGTCGGGATGGCATGCCATACACAACCTCCAAATTGTCCATTGTGCGGTTGTACAGGTCGTCCCAGTTCCGGTGAGAGATTAGCTCCTGGCACCACCTCGGCAATGGGTGACGTCCACTTGGCTAAGACAGCATTACAAGCTGGCCACTGTTCAGTCGAAAGACATATCAAACCTGCTAGCAGCACAGACTTATAAATACGTGAGAGTTGAGTTTCCCTCGAATGGTTTTGCATGAAGGTATGGGTTACTGCTGTCTTTTACCATTTACCGTGCTTCACAGCCTCCCTTACTGCTTCTATCAATGACGTACTCCTTGCCTATGCACCTTCTGCTCGTGTTACAGTAAAGGGTTGCTTGCGTGCTTCCTTCCATGGCCCTTGTTGACTGGCACCTAAAAGGAAATGTTATAGATGAACGTCTGAGAGTTCCAAGTTGCCCTTTCAGGCGAGCACCTCCTTTAAGGTCTCTCATCTACTTCCCTCCTTCTCCGCAGATGTGTCCACACCAAAACTCTTTTACAGTGCCTAATTTCCCTGTCTAACCCACTCAAACCGGTTTTCGTCATGCTGGTATCAAAAAACCTTTGCATTTTTCTGCACAGACCACAAAGTTGGACCCTCATTCCCTCTTACCCACCAAGTCGTTGCTACCTTCGATGGGTGCGTTTGAGCACTGAAACGTCAAAAAGCTTTCACTTTTGTGTCTTTCTACCATTTACCCTGGCAAACGAATCAGTCGACTATGCTTCTTTAGTCCTTCTCCATGAGCGAACGTAGTGGCACCTACGCACTTAGCAGCCCTCCAACTTCAGTCATCACATGCTTCCGTGGTGTGCGCAGTGAGGGTGACCTCCATGAATGTGCAACTGAGGTGGCACCAAGAACCATGCATGCCTCCTTCCACTGTGCCTAGTGATGAGGGCTGAAGTTGGGAACTGGGTGCGGAATGTATCCCACCAACACCAAATGTCATGCAGACAGCTCGTCAAGGAGGTGACGCGTGTTCGGCAGCAAGAGTCCACCAGCACACTCTTCTCTTTCTGGTTGATCTATTTTTTATGAGCAATTATGAATAGGGCACGTGCTTTCCTCGTATGTCTGCTACTAATTTTCGGTAGCAGTATGTTTTGCAGGTCATAGATTTTTGCTTGTTAAAGGCGCTTTAGCTTTTTCGCTTCAAGCGTCGCTGCAACATGTAAGGACACTAACAAAATGAAGATGACTTGCTCTCTACCAAAAACGCAAGCATTGTTTTCCACTCGATGAAGAGCGCAGTGCTAGAAGAGGGGCAGGAGCGACAGGGCAAAGCAGACGCCACCAACTGTTGTACGGTCGCTTGTCACCGGGTAGACCCTTGTTCCTTTGAGAGTTACGGCATTGGCTAGTCATGGCAAAAATGGGAACTGTGGTCGATGTGAGTCTGCACTGATCTCGGAACTTGAGTCAAACCTGATCCGAGTTGTTCACAGCGAACACGCTTCAAGGAATTGCGGTGAATTCCGCTCGATGAGAGATGGCTAGCATATTTATGCTTGATGTAGGGCACGTCATGTTGATGACGCTAATCCATGGAAGGGGGTGGTGGTGATGGTGGTGGTGGTGATGGTGGTGGTGGTGGTGGTTGGGAGTTTGTAGCGCTCGCTGCAAACAGCAGGGCAGGTTTAAAATGCTAGTAAATTGCAGGTGCCTGGCTGACAATTGGCCTGGGACGAATCCAGGCTTAATTGTTCAAGCTAGTGAGGCAAAAGTCGCTTCCTGCTACCAGCTCGAATGGTATGCCTTCGCAGGGGAAGAGCTTCTAGTGTACACTGAAGGGGTATGCTGGTCGGCAAAAGTATGAGTCTGCCTCAGACCAACCAACAGGCTAACGCCATACTCACGGCGCACAGTGCGTGCCTACAAGTGATCACGAGAGTCAACACGCATACGGTGAAAGCGGTCAGTGCTAACTGACCACAAGCAACTTCAAGGATGTAGAAGCAGCGCCACTGCACTCTCAAAGACTGGTGTGTTGATGGTAACCACCTGCAAATGACTTGTTCTTTTTGTTCGATGACAGCGGGTGATGATGGTGAAATGGATGGTTACACAAGTAATCAGAATGACCATTCCTAGGCAAGACGCTATTTTACACAATCTCTTCCGTCCTACACTCCTCTCCGCTACCCAGCTGGAAAAGTAATGCGGATATGGTGCAATGAGCACCCACCTTGTTTACCATCGCCGTGCTTTGTGTTGGCAAGGGCGATGGTATTGGTAGCGCTGCCAACCATGAGGTGGAACACAGTGATGGACGCACACTAACGCGGCTCTATTCAGATTGAGTCCGAGCCTCGCAACATAAGGAACTTCAATTTGGATGTAAGGGTCATCTGACGGTCTTGACCATCCACCAGTATTGATGCGCTACCTAAAGGTCGTTGCACAAAGCAGCGCAAAGGAATACGTCCCATCCCATCTCTAATGGCAAGACAATGAGATTCGGTTCAACACGCAGCGTTCCATTGCTCACGCTTACACCTCGCCAATCTATCTATCCCCCAGTCTATCTTTCCCCCACGAACACACACAAAGAGAAGGGAGGGTCTGGTGTGTAGTTCCGAGCCTTAAGGCTAGAGGCCTCCTTTCCTTGTCAAACTGGGCCATCTTCGCATCACCAGCAAAACCACAGGAAGATTTTTTGGCTTCCAATGTGACCCATGTGATTTTAAATGACACATCTAAGCGGAATGCGCTGTTCTTCTGTCATGAGCCGAGAAATTGAACGGCAATTTGAATATCTGTGGTCTTCGGGACTAGTGCACTTCTGTGGATCGAGGCTGAGGCCGATTGCTCTTTGTGAAGGTGGAGTCGCCCGAGCAAGGTGTGCGCTGGTTGAGGTACAGTGACGCGAATTTCGCACACTCATCACAAGTGGAGGTCCTGACGCCTCCTGCAGTCTTTGCTCACTTTTCAAGCTACCGTTTGGCCAAAATCACATTCGCTAATGCAAATTTAGTTGAAAGGACAAGGTAGCCCGCGTTTTCACCCTACGACTCCATGCAGAGGAAGTTGATTTCAATGAACGGAAGTGATCAAGAGCGTTGGCTGGAAAAGTGCATAACTTTGCACAATCCACGTACCATAGAAGTCACTGCAGGCTATGCGCAGTGAAGGTGGAGGGAATATTTCCTCTACGGTCACGGTCTACAGACACTGAAGCGCTGCTCGGCACATCACACATGGTTCATCAGGATTGTCTGCACCTTTGCTCCATTACAATAAACACCCTCTTCTTGGGTAACTCTCGTGGACTTGTGAAAAGTGCGGACACAGTTTACAAAAGATTCGTCTTTTACCGCATCCATCCAAGTAGCCTTACTGCCTTAGTTTCACAGCTCAAAATTCGGGTTCCCATTTCTGGCAGAGAGTCACTGATGTTGCCAGCCGCACGACATTTCTCAGCGCCAATTCATGGGACTTCGCACCTACGAATGGAAAAACTCTTGTCAAGATGCAAAACTATAACTAGCAAAAAACTGATCGTGATTGTCCCACCGAGACAGGCCCTTCAGTACCTAATCGAAGGTGGGTGCCTTCATGCCACGAGTCCTAAAATAGGCCACACAACGAAATTTGCGTGCCTCCAAAGATTCACTTGCCACGATGCACTACACACTCCCACTTGATGTGGGGTGGTGCTTTCGAAGGGAGCAAGTACATTTGTTCGTGTAAATGCAGCTCCACGAGAAGCACCACGCCACTGCCACTTGCTGGGCCTCTGTGCCAAGTGCGCGATTCCATTCATCCACAAGCACACTTCCAACAGAAAATTAAGCAGTTGGTTTGGTGTCCATGAGCTGGGGGAAAACAATTTCCTCCAGGCTGTCAAATGCTCCAATCACTAGTGGGTACTTCGTGTGGCACGCATTTCCACTGTCCTGCTATAGTGGCTCGCGAAAATTATTAGAAAGGTGAATGGAAGTCAAGGACTGAACGAACATTTGGAAGGAGTTTGAATGCTCGCGCTCAATGGCATTTTGATTGGCGAGCGTAGAAGACCAGTCAACTTGCACGCAACTCGGAGGTCGTCAGTGCAGTCACTGCATTGGGCAACTCAGTTTTCTCGAAATCGAAATCTCGGTGAAATCTTTTGGGCACACAGCAGTAATCGTCTCCTGCGACTCCTCCTTCACGAAACGCGCGGCAAACCAGCGAACCGATGGGAAAGGTTGAGGGCTTACCAATTCAATTTAGCGTTGCCACGCTGCCATCCACATCATTCCCCCTCAACAGCACTTCAGTGCTGCAGTTCTATCAACACCGTCAGGCTCACTTCCGACGAAATCACATGGCGCATTCAGGTGGCAGTGGAAACAACTAGCATAATGAAGTCTTTAATGAACGAAAGAAAGAGCGCAGAAAGTACAAGTGATGCGAGATAAATTGTTGCCGCTCATGAGGCAATCGCTTTCACGGAGCATTAACCACAAAGTGAGACGCCCAAAGTGCGCTTAAACTGGCTCATTTGGGGGAGGCCTCAATTCATTGTCTTCTAGCCAAAGGACCACCACTGGTCATACAGGTAGGTCCCAAACTGTTCTTGCTAAAAATATGTTCCGCACCTGTCCGTGACAGTGCAGGGCATTCTGACACGGTCGCAGTCTGGTGAAATCATTTGCAGCTTAAATTAAGTCCATGAAACCACTTGAGCCTTTTCGATTAGTCGGCGTCTGAGGCGAAAGCAGGTGAGGGTGCTTCGCTGCTTCATCCAAAGCCCCATCCATGCGACGGGTGGATGTGTCTCCTCCTGTTCCATTCCTCTTAGCAATCAGGCGTCAGACAAGGCTAACAAACGCCCCATTCGGCAAGGTCGGACCGGATCACCTGCAAACAGACTTTAATCCAAGGGAGTAATTTGCATTAGCAATGGTAGGACGGCAAGGCGAGTAGGCAATGCCGCGACATTTTGCATAAAGATGCTCATGCTGCAGAGTCACAAATCTGACATCCGCGCAAGAAGTTACTTTTCAGAGAGTCGACCTACTCTGTGTGGTGAGATCGCTTTTTAAGCACCAATTCACGGAGGATTTCCCCGTGCGCCTGCCTGTTTGACTACAGTAGACTCGCCTTTGACATGCATGCTTAGAAGTTCACTTGGCTGTCCACACTGCTCTACCTGAATGTCACGACTGTAATTCAAAGAAGCGTTAAATGCATTAGCAGAAACTCGCGTACGGTCGCACTTTTCGTATTGGAGGAAGGATTATTTTATATTGATATTGTCAGCTTGTTGAGTACAGATCTGCCAACACCTACGACAAAAAGGACAATTTTCTGAGATCTTATTTTTAATGCACATGTTGTCCCCAACAGCAAAACTTACCACCACAACCAGCAACTCAGTAAGTCATTGGGCTGCACCAAAATGACCACTGCTCTTGCTCACCAACTTGCAGAGTTGACGCAGAGAAGTTGTCGATGTCATCGTGTCATGATTACCCTCACAACCCATCAACGGCAGCCACAAACACCCCACTGCAGATGGTCGCATCGTTGGGCAGGTGGGTGACTGCGTGAAAAGGGAGCCTGCATTGTCGAATAGTCGCAGTAGTTCGTCTAAGTGTTAAGGCATTACCCAGAAAATGGAGAGTGCGTATTTAGGCTCGTGAAGGACTCATCGCAAATTCACGATTTCCTTTCGTTGAACTTCGGGCGTGTGCAGCTTCGCTATGCATCACCAGTGTGGTAAGTAGTTGAGTTGCTAGTGCTCGCTGTTAGGCCAACCAACGTCCCGCGCGTTGCCGGCGTCACTGCGACGGAGTGTGCCCCTCAAATGATCTGCACTTCATGAGTGACCTGACGGGTAGATGCGTGGAGGTTTGGTGAATTGGTCACGCTAACCCACACAAATGGCGTGACAACACTTAAAAGGACATACCGCGTAGATAAGGCAATGCTCGCGAACGCTTGCACGTTCCACCTTGAAGTGGAGATTGGCCAGAAATGACGTCATCAGCTTTTCGTATTCAGCTCGAATGCCGCCCCCAACTCACCGCTGTCTCATTCGTTAGCCTACTTGCACTCAGTGGCGCTTAGTCAAAGCAGCCATTGCACTTCCTATCGTTGACACATTTGTTTTCCAGAGGAAGAGCAAGCAATTGTTTCAGCTGTACTCTGTCCCCGTACCATGAGGGCAATGGGGTGGAACTGTTAGAAAATGAAGCCACGGTTTGGTGTTGGACCAAAATACACAAAAAGTGTGTGCCTCATTTTGGCAACACGACAAGGCCTTCAAATGGGAGAACTCAACAATCCGCAACTGAGTGAGTCATTGGCCACTGGCTTTGCCTGCCCGTGGGCTCAAATTACGGAGTCTGTGCACGTCATTGTGGCATGATGTCCTCCCCAGCCAGTAACATTGGCCACTGGATATTCGGCGTCGTCAGGAGGATGGGTGGATGAGGCATTTGTAGTGGACGGATGGAGAAGCACATGCATTGCCAAGTGCATGTCCCACTAGTGTGTTCAAATCTCGCGCCATCACCTTTAAGGGGTGGAATGCATGCTTGAGCTCGAGGCAAAGTTAAAGTACGAATCCATCTTGCCTCTCGTTGGGCTCTTGATGGACGAAGCCTCACAGCATGCACTCGGTTGAACAAAAGCGGTTGGCTCATTCGATGGCTGCGTGATCACGTTGGTGGGCACAGCGATTGCAGCACTCACCAAAGCGAGGCATCAAACTTTATTTTGCCTCCTTCTGCTTATTTAGACGCGCCGTGCCTCTGAACCTCCCGCCAATTGCGTAAGCTGCTGTGGTGCATCAGAATTGTTGCTGTGCTTGAGCACCGGATGAGAGCTCAGCAACGATAAGTCGTATGGGGTAGGGAAGTATTGTGTGCCCCTCAACTGTGCAACCCAACTCGTCCTTTCACAAGCTGCTTCAGGTGGTTTTGTGGGTGGACGGATGCACAGAGGCAACGACGATGCTAAAAGGGATGCTTTTGAATTACCAACTATAAAAGCTGCTCGTACAATGGCAAGAGCATTACCACCAAAAATAGCATGCGCCCTTTTTGCATTTAGCCAGCAGCACTATGAAAACCCAGTGGTACCCACGTAAGTCTGTCAGTTGTGTCCAAAGCACCGCTGAATTTGCGAAGCTTCGATACACCGAATTCTAAACAGTCGTCAGCTACTTCTGCTTATTTGACTCAAAGTGAAGTCGCTTGCATTAACTTACCTGATTTCATCAATCTACACTACAACTAACGACCGTGCGTGAGAACCGTGACATCCTGCCTCCTCTCAGCACCACCTCCCGACCGCTGCCGTCACCCTCGCATGAATATGCATGTGGCCACTAAGAGCGCGTGACTGAGTGTGATCTGGATACACGTTATGTCTTCCGAATGACACCACAGGTGGTTTCTATTTACCTGGCCTGTTTGAATTAAATTTACGAAAACGTACCAAATGAGCACGTCAGTACACAAGCACAAGTGAAGCGAACTGACGTCCACCTCAAGGTCGCAGCCTTGGGACAGCCAATGCGATCCGTGGTGCGTGATTGACAGTACGCCTTTCTTCAACGGCCCCTGCAGTACATTCGCATAACTTCTGCAAAACAAATCTTGTGTTCACAGGCTGCCCAACAGGACTTGCGCCAATTATCGCAGGGAATAGAGTGGTGGTGGGTGAGTACAATGCAAACTCTCTCACCCGAACCTGAGCCCTAATGCTTCTTCAACGCCTTCTGCACAACGACGGTAGCTCTAACTTCGCCTAAACATGGAGAGCACTGGTCTCAAACACCTCTTCGCCTTCCTTAAGCCATGCACTTGGCAAATGCTGGTAGTAAGCGCCACAGTTTCGACGTATAGTCTGAGTCTGTGCACCGAGTTGAGCGCATTCTTCGCAATGGCCAATAGTAGCAAACCTATGAGCGTCTGTACCTACTGCAATCCCTCATTCCGCATTTACAATGCAGGCATATTTTGAATGCCTAAAGTTTGCCTACTGATGCGGCGACCTTGCCCGTGCGATTACGAACAGGTGGTGAACGTGGCAAAGATGCGGTTAGTATTCATGTGAATTGACTCAGC
Source organism: Taenia pisiformis (assembly GCA_023968675.1). Lineage (NCBI taxonomy): Eukaryota > Metazoa > Platyhelminthes > Cestoda > Cyclophyllidea > Taeniidae > Taenia > Taenia pisiformis. The sequence continues at coordinate 8,420,544 of CM043737.1, read as the reverse complement.
GTGAAGAGAGCAAAGTGCACTGGCGTCGATGAGACAATGGAGAGCGAACAACTGGCGTGGCCATGAGGAGCATGACGCTTATGATGCAGGGGCTCACTTTCACCATCTTGGCAAAAGTTGGTGCCCACAGGGCTGACCTACTCTAGACGCACGATTATCCTTCAAGGGCTAAGTCTCGAGAGGTTTCTCCATGCGATTGCCTACCTGGCTATGGTAGACACCCATTTCACGTATCGAGCTCACATCGGGCTTAACGCCACGCCACCAGGCTAGCTAGCCGTTAGAGATGGGAAATGTTGGAAAATTGGCGACAGAGCCACTGTGGCCATCTGGTAGATCCACATTGGGTCGTCAACTCGCCAGCGTTAATATGAAAAGGGAACTATTCAAAAACCGGCAACACTGATATTTTGCCACATGATGGCATGCCGCTCCCCATGCTTTAGTGCGTCCAATTGAATAACCCAAGTGCCACCGTCGCACGACATTGGGTAACGATTCAATCTTCACTGAAGTGGTGGGGAGTGGAGTGAATGTGCTGTGCGATTAAATGAGCTACACATCCCAGGCGTATTGCACACCCACGCTTCCTTCAATCAGATGCACAAGTCGGCACGAACAGTCACCCCTCTACCACGGCCGTAGTCGAGTGGAGCTAGTTTGTTGGCATTTAGTGCTACTGTTTTTTGCTCTAGGGAGGAGGGTGACACCTTGCCACCGACGTCAAAGTTTGCTGCTTCATCATATCCGCATCACCGAGTCAACTTCACACGGGAGACAAAGGCAACCCCCATACCGCATCTACTCCCATTGTATACGCGCTCCTTGAGATGCGATTCTGATGTAATGCACTGCCCAAGTGGTTTACAAGAAAAGGCATGCAGCTTCTGCTCCCCTTCATCATGCATTCGACCTTATTTTAAAGAGCAATTCAAGCAGTAACATGTGATGCGAGAGTGGTGGCGATGTTGCCCCTTCTGAGGCAACTGAAACGGTGACCACTCGGCTTTCATTAGCTGTAAGGATTGCATCGGAGACGTGTACTAAGTGATATGAGTAAGTTTACCTGCCCTGTCTACGCATACCCGCCGGACGGATCGAAGCGGTCCAACAGACGGCACAAGATTGTTTCCTAAGTGGCAGAACAACTCAAATTCGGAGCCACACCGCCTTTGCACATTTCATGCTTGGTCTCTTCGAATCCGTGTCTGCACGCAAACGCAAATAACCATGGGCCGTTCGCCTCCTACTTCTTATTGCAGGGACAATTTTATGCTATGGTCAACAACTATGCATTTCATCGCTAAACAATCTCTCATTTTGTGAGCACACTTTGATTAGGCTCCAAGATAGAGCGCAGTTTGGGATCTCAGAATAAGGTAGCACGAAGATGGGCCGCACGCGAAAGGTGCCCAAATGCAGCATAAATGGAGCTGTCCCATGATCAGCAAATCAACCTCTCTTCTGGTTCTCCTTTTCTTGGCTTTGTCACCACAATGCCACCTTTACCACAGTGACTCTCCACCTGCTTCTGCATGCCCCACCAAATCGGATGTGAGTTTTGTGCCAACCTTCCTGTACGACAATTGACAACCACTTCAAACAGATTGTGCGATCGCACCGAACGAATGGTGTTTGCTATTAGATTGCGTCTAGGTACCACGATTTGCAAAACTGGACGAGACGTCGCGATGCCGTGCCATGCATGTTGGCTACTCGTCAATTTACCGTGTATTGGTCAGTTTGGAAGTTGTGGAAAGTGTCTGTTGGATTGGGGTGAGTGTGGACATGAGTAAATGCAGCCAGAGTCGCGCAACGAAAGAGACTTCATCCTTTCAATTGCACCTTCAAGTGAATAGAGGGTAGCATCCTACACCTCCCTCTTCTAATGCTGTTCTAGCGAAGTGGCAAGGCGGCACTACCAAGCCGTGGGACGAACGCGTTTGTCATTCGTTACCTATTCTTCGCTCTGCCGTTTCGTGCTACGTCTGCCTCCCTCCCACAGCCCACTAGCCTCACTTCATCAGGGCCATTCAAGCTACGCGCTCCACTTGTATCATGCGTGGCCCCATCCAACACCGCCCCTATTTTTGCGGCCCACCACCCTTGACTGCTTGTCCAGGCACAATGTATGCCAACAATTTGTGGAGAAGGCGTTGGTGAAGTAAGAAGGCTTCCATCCTCCAGCCCCCATTGGGCAGAAAATGAAGCACTAAAACACACATCAGACCATTCACGCCGTTTCGTGTTTGCACACAGGGTAGGCAACGCACCACTGACAGGTGCCGAACTTCCTGCGCATAGAAGACCAGCTGCGACAGCTTCCAGTGCATTTGGCAAGGATCCGCATAGCCTCAAGGGCAAATGTAACCATGCTTCACTCACTCATTCATTCATGTATTAAACGCTGCTGCTGCATTGAACGCCATCGCACTGACCAAAGCACATGCTGCTGCGCTGCAATGAGATAATGAAACATTGCTAGGCCACCAAGCTCTGGGGTGGTCCCAATGCGAGACCGTGGAAGTCCGGTGGAGTTGGTCTCACACCTCCACCCACTGTCGTGCATCGTGAGCCTTACTCCGCTGCAATTGCAGCCCATGTCCACACCACCGTCGAATGACATTAGCTGACTACTTGGCCATTTCACTAGCGCCGCTACATTCCACATTACCTTCGGGGGTCAGGAGGTCTAGCTTGTTCAGTGCTGAACCACGCAAACCTCATTCCGAAGCCATGGACAACCCATTGCAAGTAGTGATCATGGCCTGCTTCAACTCCACCTCACTTTGCTGATTGTGCTAAATAACTTACCGTCCAAGGAGATGTTTGCCACTTCCTTCATCGAGATCATGCAATTCAAATGATCCCTTGCAACGCTGGCCACGCAGCCTGCACTGAAGCCAGTCATTGGGGGATGCGCATTTCAAATGGCACATCGTTTGCTCTTGCTGAACTTAAAGCGACACGGATCTGAATTTTCTGGTATGACGACAACTACCAAGCGTGTCGGCGCCCATGGCGCCATTTCGCTTCCTGTTGCGGTTGGTTTGTGCAACCTCGCACAATTACTCCCTCAGCACACAAAGTGTGTGCGCTTGTCTGCACTCATTCATTCATTCATTCATTCATTCATTCATTCATTCATTCATTATTCATTCATTCATTCATTCATTCATTATTCATTCATTCATTCATTCATTCATTCATTCGCACAGCAGCCTTCACTGCCCTCATCGGATGCAATGCTACGACTTCAAAAACTCGCCTCGTAAAACACTGTTTGAGTCAGACGAGATTCCAGTCTGCATGCCAGCAATGGCACTGCTTCTTGACAAGCATCCATCCTTTGCTGCTGGATGTACTCCGCATCTTTCATTGTTAGAAACTGATTAGAAGTGCACAAAATCGCATTTCAAGTCCTCGCAGTTCATGAAGTGCCCGAGATTTTTTTAAAGAAAAGGGAAGGCATGCGCACAGAGTAGAATGCACGCATCCAACAGGCAGGGCAAAGGACCGACTGGCACGGGCCAGACTCCTGCCCCTCCGCCAAAGGCAGCACGACCACTCAAGTGATTGTGGCCCAAACAGACAGTCCGTTCAAGCAAAGCATTACTTTGAATCCCTTTTTTCCCAGCCTCTCTTCCCTACGTCTTCCTGGCAAGCCTCCTGCGTCAGGCATCACAACGCAGTCAGGGTCGAAGGAAACACTCACGAACTGACCGTGCCTGTCATCGCGATGCGTAGCAACCGAGGCGATGCTTGTTACTCCCACTGGACTTTGGTTTGGTGTGGTAAGGGAGCTAACTTCGCGGTAGGAGGCCCCAACGACCATCAGCGTGTGCGTAGAGAGACGCCAAAACACCAGTGTACCCAAGAAAGTGGATACAGGGAATCTCCAAAGGGAGAGTTTCTCAAATGATTCACAGCTAGCATCGCTTTAGTCGTTGAGGTCCTTCCAGTGGGACACGAGACCAAGGTGCATGTCAATGGCAGACGTCGTTCACAGCCTTCACCTACCCGACGTCAAAGTTTCTTCCATCTGCAGCGCATACATCTCTCCGCAAAATAGTGCTTGTCGCGAGTGGTATGGGTGAGGTTAAAAGGCTCTTAAGTAGAGTCTGCATCCCACTTGCTTGAACGTAGAAGAAGGCAAGCAGAGAGACTGGGGCCGATGGCGTGGTTCGAAGGCAAGCCCACCCGGCTACAGCGGTATGGCTGCCCAAGTGGCCGAAATCGAAACCATCAAACAGAGTGTACCTTCGCAAGGCAATGAAATTCATTGTGCACCAATCCGCATTTTACAATCTGGTTGCTCTTTGGAAATAGGAATGAATGCTAAGTGCAGGTTGGGTGTGGGAAGGAGGTGCTCAATGAAGACAGCAGTGGTGTGCCGCATTCGTGTGCTCTCTCCTCGCACTGTCATGATAACTCTTCTGAAACACAAAAATGCCATCGTTAGTGAGCATTTTCGCCCTCCTCATTACGACATCGCCTCGTGCCACAACGCCTTGCCCCACAAACACAAGGATTCCTCCTTTCACAGTATCGTTAGTGGCGGACTCTCAAGTTCTACCAAACAGTCTCTTCAAAATGGTTGTGCTCCCATCTATTGTCCCTTACTACTCGTGTCGCTGCACCCATTGACGGGTTCCCGATGTGCTAAGTTGGTCGCGCATCCCTATGCGTCGTGCCTGTTGCTACCTCTTGCGTGCTCTGAGGCCACGAGAAACAGAGAACTAGTCGCGCTTTGCGGATGTGGTGGTCAGAGTAAGCGAACACCCCAAAAATAACACCATCCGTTCTGTCACCCCATGTGGTCGCTACAACAGCTGCATTCCAAAATATGAAAACAAATTTAATCACGCTCCGTCACCTAAGTTTAACCAACGAACTTAAATTATAGTCGAGCCAATTTCCTTCTGAGTTTGTTACATGAGGAGAAATTGTGAATGTCTGGTAACTTCAATCAAATGGTGCTCAAAGCGAGCTTTCGCAAAGCGCCCACTAGACACCCGTTGGACTCTGTATCATCGGCCAACCATCCATCTCAACGAGCGGTTCACTTCCTACACAGACAAAGGCGTCGACGGAAGTGGTCAGCGCATGCTTCCAGTTACTTGTTCCACACTCACAGCTCCCGCGATCAACGTAGACACACGTTTTGCCGCAGAATGATGGCGGCATTGCAGACAATGGACTGTGCTCAGCACACGCAGTCGCGCTGTCGCTTTTCAAGGGTTAGGTGGAATCATGTCTTCATGCAACAAAGTCTGTGAGCAGGTCTGTTGAGAGTGGAGCGCTGGCCTCAGTGGAGGTGTGAGTGAGCTTCAAGGGCGTGATTACCGTTCCAATGACAGCAAAGTCTCCAGCGAACCATGCAACTGTACGAGCCTCCATTGCACGAATTCGCATGCTGGGCTTGAGTGCCCGTGGCACTTCATCAACCAAAAACTGCGCATTTTAAATTCAGTCCTGCCTGTGCTGCCCAATTTGCCCACTGAGCACTGTCAGCAAAGACAAACGAGTGGCGTCCTTCCAACCAAATTCCAACATAAAAATGAGGCACATCATGCGTCACCGATCATGCTGCACACCACACGCGTTGTGCGCGTTGTGCCACTTCATTCCCTGACTAATGCTAAAGACACGCCTTAGTTTGGCTGGTCAGGTGCAGAGAGGGTGCACGCGAGGCGGATCCAAGCCTCCTCGATCACACACACACGTCTCTGTACTCTCGGCCTATGCTTGGAGGTCTGAAGCACCTCTTCAACTCCCTGTAGAGCAGCCACCGAGGGCGACTTTGCGTCAACAAGAACAGGCTATAAACGCTGCTAAGATACTCACTACCTCATGCGAGTCCACAGTAACGCGCGTCGACGGCCCATCAAAATTACTGATATGGTCCAAGAGACAAAAGCACAAAATATCAGTTTCTCCAGTTTCTTCGACTTTTACCTTCTAAAAGCACTGAACAGTAGCTAGCAGTAAGGAAATGTACGTATGGGCACGATCTTCAGTATGTATAAATCCTGACTGCGCCTCTTGGCATCGATTATGTAAAAGTGAGAACGTCGGCTGCGATTCTTGATAAGATTAATGTCCTCTGCTCGCACATTGTCTGCTCGAATAACTGTCTTGTTCCAGGACAATTCACATGGGCATTGCCAAAAAAGGTTGTATACCCGTGGATACAGCGAACTGCGGTACAAGTCTTCAGCCACAAGCATTGAGTTGCCACCCGGAAAGAGTACAAAAATTCTGTCACGCTGACTGCGTTCATTGCCATCCAAACTTGAGTAAAGAGTTAGTCGTTGAGGAGCCGGTAAGAAACGGCACACTGTACCTTCTACACCTAGCATTATGCATTAACTGAAATGGCTGATTTGAGCGCCCGCCAACGGGGCATGCACGTAGTGCCATGTCGACATTAGATTTAAATAAATGCACTATTTCATTTTAAATGGATTTGTCGATAAAGCTACAAATCGGTGCAGCTTTTAGCACCGACAAATGCACAATCATTGACTATTAGCTGTCTCCTTCAAATGACATTTTGGCTTTAAATTAAACTAGGTTTCACTGGCAATTGTTTTCCTGCTACTCACGCACACAAAAGCTAAGTGTTTTGACGCTAAAATGGCTTCCTCGCAGCACAGCATTTATAAACGACGTTGAAGATTGCGAATTCTCTTCACTAAGAGTATTTCCATACGAAAGCTTTTACGCCACAATGATGCGACAGCTGATGTGTAGTTCGCTCTCTCATTACGTCCAGGCGGGGTGATGCGAGGACAGCTCTTGCCAACACAGTGAATACCGGGCAAAACTGACCCGCCGCTGCTTTGGCTAAATAGTGGAGCTCGACCCGACTGCTTGCAGCGAATTGAAAGCGCACATTACGTCGACGCAAGTGTCTGCAGCTCGTATTGCACACCTGAAGGACAGGAAAAGCGTGTGTTTTAACCTTCCTACGTGTCACACTAACTGCTCAAATATTTATGCTCCAATCGCGTCGCCTTCATAGCTCGTGCTGCTTCACGCATTGGCGAGTGCCGCATGTGCCACCTGTTGTGGTCGTTTCCAGCCGTTTTATACTTTGAGGTTGGTTGCGTTTTGCAAAGATGGAGGTCAGAGTAACAAGGTGCACTGGATATGCCACCACCTATTCTGTCACTCCATCAGTTTACACTGACGTGGCTGGTATAGTTAGAAGAAAAAAGTGAATTGTCTCATGTGTACAAAATGTACCCATCAAATTGATTGCCTGTTGCGTGAAGGCCAGCCATGACCGTAGGCGCGTTTTCGAGGAAAGGGAGCGGTGTACCAGCCGTTGACAAGCCGTCGCCTGAGACCGGTTAAACTCTGTGACGCCGACAGGATATTCATCTCTGGGCGTAGTTCACTTCCTACACAAACAATAGCGCTAAGGCAAGAGCTTGGGTGCATACTTCCTGCTTCTAATCTCATGTTTCGAGCTTTTGAATTAACGTCGTTAAGGCACTGTCAAAAGGGCAGGACAACATTGCACGCACTGGATAATAGTCAGTACGTCAACACTGTCATCTTCCAGCATTTCAAGTTCAGTCCCCAGTGTTATCCAACACATCCATTCCACTAACGAATCCATGCACATAATTTACTGCAGCAATGGTAGCACACAGAGCTGTGATTTGGGCTACGTAAGTTGCACCTGGATGCCAACAAATAACAAACCTTTCCCCAATCTCCTGATAGCAAATTATGTTAACGAAGAAAGATTTAGTGCAATAGCAACTATTATTTATCCAAGTGGCCTTCCCACTGCTTCTCGTCTAGCGACAGACAATCTTCGTTCTTCGACATTCCTTCACGGTACCAAACAATTAAGTTGAATGTCCCACCAACAGATCTCGTAACCAAGCGACCCACCAACTCATTTGCCCACCCTTTATGTCACCCACTATCGTTCATTCACCCACCTTTATTTGCGTATCACAGTTATTCAATCTGATATGCTGCTTGTGCCAGTTGTACACTGGGTCTGTGGGAGGGAGTCCACATTTCGCCCATCAGACGCTCGAGAGCAGTCAGCTTTCCACACAACAAAGACACCTCGTCTCAATACATTGAGAGTTCTGTGCCTAGGAGTCGCGAATTCTCTCCACCACGCTGCAATGCACACGCCAATGGACACTCCACTCAGACAAAAGACAAGCAGCAAACACTGCATTGGCGCCCACTAACCAGGTCATTCCAAGTTGGCGCACAACTGTCGCGCACCAAAAGCATTGACTTGACTCCTTGGTCAAAAGACGAACGATTCGCTACCAGCACTTTATTCTCCGTCTATTTGAATATCCTAGAGCATCAGTTACAACATGGGAGCGCCACTCTTATAGCAGAGTAAAAGAACGCAGTGGTCCATGCTGAGTAGTGCACCTAGGTGTATGCAAAAGGGGGAATTTCGAGAGCGGCATCGAATGCCAGGCAAGTCCTTTACTGGTACGAAGTCCGCCCTAAGGCAGCCATTGTCCTGCACCACCTCACATGGACATTTGTAAAACAAGTCGAAAATCCTTTTAAACAGCGGACTGCAGTACACTTCCTCGGCCACTCGCATTGAACTGCCATCTGGAAAAGGTACAGTAATTTTCTTTGTCGAGACCCTTTCTTCACGCTTACAAATTGATAGCATCATTATATCATTACATAAACCTAACGGAGGATAGTCTGTTCCAGCCATGTGTTGTACGAAAACCAACGCAAATGGCCAATTTGAACACCCGCCAAAAAATTACTAATCAGTGCCATCTGTATAAAGCATTAAAAATGCGTTATATTAGTTTTTGAAAAGGAAAGGCAGATACGATCCTAGAATTAGCGAGTTTTTAGGATCTGGGAGGCACACAAAGATAAACGAATTAGGCATTGGTGCGGCAAGCGTAATTGGGCATTTTTGATCAGGTACGAAATATGTGTTCCTCATGTGGTGTTTTGTTTGTTTAAACTGTTGGTTGGTCCGACACATTAGTGGCGGCCACCTTGAAGTTAACTTCGTGGGCTGGCCTGTTGGTCTTGCTAGCAGTTTCCTTCCTTTCCGTCTGGAATACAAGTATTCTGACCTACACTTAGCCTTCTCTCCGTCTTTTAGGGATGCTCGGGGCGAGAGTCACTGAATTGCTTAAGATCACGCCCTACTTTGAACTAGACCGAGTGACTTCAGAAGACTCTTTACGAACACAAATAATTAAGGGAAGTCAGTCACGCACCATTTATGCAGAAGGGGAGCCAAAAGGCTACATTAATTAGTATTAATCTAACCTGGCAATCTCTATGGGAAAGAACAGCCTATTATTTTCTTACACACACTTACTTCACATCTACATTTAGAGTCCTTTCCACGCTTTCCTCCTTGACCATTCAAGTAACTGTGCATTGCTATCCGCTTTCAAATTCCACCGTTTACACAAGGCGCTGTCTCCTCCGCTCACGTGCATTGCATATCTGAGACATGTTAAAGAGTGATTTACCAGAGAGATGGCAAAATATCTAACCACTCGACATCCGCGTTAGTTTTAGATGTAAGCACACACTCTAAGCCATGGCATTCACGCGATCAGAAGACATTGCTGTGGCGACGAGGATAGGTAAGTTAAGGGTATGCTTCCAGCCATCGCATTCACCACTCGGTCATACCATGACTTCCTTCCTCTACTCAATTCCTGATCATCTCTAAGTTGTTTAAACGTCCACTCATTCACTCACCAGCTCACTAACACACACTGCCAACACCTTTCTGCTTCCATCTTGTTTTACACGTGCAGGCGCTCATACATACCTTAACAAATGACACTGTAGCAGAAGTCTCAGTGACCCACGACCCGCAACTCGTACATTAACTCACCGTGAGAGGCAGTGAACGCGGCTAATTGAGTGATGTGCAAATAAAGGTGCGTAGATGAGAGATGGTGGTTACATAAAATGTAGGCAAATGAGTTGGTGGGCCAGTCGGATACGAGATCCATTAGTGGGCATTCAACCTAATTATTTGCTAACGTGAAACAATGTCAAAGAATGAAGAGCAGTTCCTGAAGCAGTCTGAAGGCTACTCGGATGGGTAATTGTCGGCGCCAAGAGCTGCATTGCTTCGTGCCTTAACGATAGATTCTTTTTCAAATAAAATTGTGCATTTGTTTAAATATAATGTCGACATGAAACAGTGCGTATGTTCCGTTGGCGGGAGCTCAAATTAGCCGTTTGAGTTATTGCATGATGCAACGTCAGGAAAAGTTAGTCTGTCCCTTATTACCCAACTTGCATCCACTTTTTCTATTTTCTTTTTTCGAAACTGATAAAACCACTCCTCGAGATAGAATTTTTGTGCCTTTTCCTGGTGGCAACTCAATGCTTGTGTCCAGGGCCGTGTTCTGCTCGAACCTGTTTCCACACATTTATCGTCTTTTCTTTCAATGTCCGTGTCAAGTGGTCTGGAACGGGGAGGCCTTCATGGCTGACTTTGTGCAAATGAAGGACTTGAATCTCATACTGCATCGCGTCGCCGATTCGCCCTTTTACATATACCTAGGCGCGAGGCGTAACGAGGATGTTTGTTGTCTGATATTCTTACCCAACGTCAATGCACCTTTCTTGTAGCTGACATTCTGTGTATATAAAAATAAAAGGTAAAGGAATAATGTGTGTAATAATGTATTTTTGTTGCCTTTGTTTTGTTCGTTAACAGCAGCTGCACGCCATGGTGTGCCATGAAGAGGTGAGGAGAAATTATTCCTCCCGTCTAGATGAAATGTCTATCAGTTAAACAATTCACTATGCAAAGCAGGTTTATTATACCACTAAGAACAGATTGAAAAATGCAAGAACGAGGAATATAGTACTCTAAAATCTGACCGCATTTAGTTAGTCAGAGGGCAAATTGTTGGGCGCCAAGATGATCTACAATACGAGTGGCGCGCCCATGTTGTAACTGATGCTCTAGGATATTCAAACAGATGGAGAATAAAGTGCTGGTAGCGAATCGTTCGTCTTTTGACCAAGGAGTCAAGTCAGTGCTTTTGGTGCGCGACAGTTGTGCGCCAACTTGGAATGACCTGGTTAGTGGGCGCCAATGCAGTGTTTGCTGCTTGTCTTTTGTCTGAGTGGAGTGTCCATTGGCGTGTGCATTGCAGCGTGGTGGAGAGAATTCGCGACTCCTAGGCACAGAACTCTCAATGTATTGAGACGAGGTGTCTTTGTTGTGTGGAAAGCTGACTGCTCTCGAGCGTCTGATGGGCGAAATGTGGACTCCCTCCCACAGACCCAGTGTACAACTGGCACAAGCAGCATATCAGATTGAATAACTGTGATACGCAAATAAAGGTGGGTGAATGAACGATAGTGGGTGACATAAAGGGTGGGCAAATGAGTTGGTGGGTCGCTTGGTTACGAGATCTGTTGGTGGGACATTCAACTTAATTGTTTGGTACCGTGAAGGAATGTCGAAGAACGAAGATTGTCTGTCGCTAGACGAGAAGCAGTGGGAAGGCCACTTGGATAAATAATAGTTGCTATTGCACTAAATCTTTCTTCGTTAACATAATTTGCTATCAGGAGATTGGGGAAAGGTTTGTTATTTGTTGGCATCCAGGTGCAACTTACGTAGCCCAAATCACAGCTCTGTGTGCTACCATTGCTGCAGTAAATTATGTGCATGGATTCGTTAGTGGAATGGATGTGTTGGATAACACTGGGGACTGAACTTGAAATGCTGGAAGATGACAGTGTTGACGTACTGACTATTATCCAGTGCGTGCAATGTTGTCCTGCCCTTTTGACAGTGCCTTAACGACGTTAATTCAAAAGCTCGAAACATGAGATTAGAAGCAGGAAGTATGCACCCAAGCTCTTGCCTTAGCGCTATTGTTTGTGTAGGAAGTGAACTACGCCCAGAGATGAATATCCTGTCGGCGTCACAGAGTTTAACCGGTCTCAGGCGACGGCTTGTCAACGGCTGGTACACCGCTCCCTTTCCTCGAAAACGCGCCTACGGTCATGGCTGGCCTTCACGCAACAGGCAATCAATTTGATGGGTACATTTTGTACACATGAGACAATTCACTTTTTTCTTCTAACTATACCAGCCACGTCAGTGTAAACTGATGGAGTGACAGAATAGGTGGTGGCATATCCAGTGCACCTTGTTACTCTGACCTCCATCTTTGCAAAACGCAACCAACCTCAAAGTATAAAACGGCTGGAAACGACCACAACAGGTGGCACATGCGGCACTCGCCAATGCGTGAAGCAGCACGAGCTATGAAGGCGACGCGATTGGAGCATAAATATTTGAGCAGTTAGTGTGACACGTAGGAAGGTTAAAACACACGCTTTTCCTGTCCTTCAGGTGTGCAATACGAGCTGCAGACACTTGCGTCGACGTAATGTGCGCTTTCAATTCGCTGCAAGCAGTCGGGTCGAGCTCCACTATTTAGCCAAAGCAGCGGCGGGTCAGTTTTGCCCGGTATTCACTGTGTTGGCAAGAGCTGTCCTCGCATCACCCCGCCTGGACGTAATGAGAGAGCGAACTACACATCAGCTGTCGCATCATTGTGGCGTAAAAGCTTTCGTATGGAAATACTCTTAGTGAAGAGAATTCGCAATCTTCAACGTCGTTTATAAATGCTGTGCTGCGAGGAAGCCATTTTAGCGTCAAAACACTTAGCTTTTGTGTGCGTGAGTAGCAGGAAAACAATTGCCAGTGAAACCTAGTTTAATTTAAAGCCAAAATGTCATTTGAAGGAGACAGCTAATAGTCAATGATTGTGCATTTGTCGGTGCTAAAAGCTGCACCGATTTGTAGCTTTATCGACAAATCCATTTAAAATGAAATAGTGCATTTATTTAAATCTAATGTCGACATGGCACTACGTGCATGCCCCGTTGGCGGGCGCTCAAATCAGCCATTTCAGTTAATGCATAATGCTAGGTGTAGAAGGTACAGTGTGCCGTTTCTTACCGGCTCCTCAACGACTAACTCTTTACTCAAGTTTGGATGGCAATGAACGCAGTCAGCGTGACAGAATTTTTGTACTCTTTCCGGGTGGCAACTCAATGCTTGTGGCTGAAGACTTGTACCGCAGTTCGCTGTATCCACGGGTATACAACCTTTTTTGGCAATGCCCATGTGAATTGTCCTGGAACAAGACAGTTATTCGAGCAGACAATGTGCGAGCAGAGGACATTAATCTTATCAAGAATCGCAGCCGACGTTCTCACTTTTACATAATCGATGCCAAGAGGCGCAGTCAGGATTTATACATACTGAAGATCGTGCCCATACGTACATTTCCTTACTGCTAGCTACTGTTCAGTGCTTTTAGAAGGTAAAAGTCGAAGAAACTGGAGAAACTGATATTTTGTGCTTTTGTCTCTTGGACCATATCAGTAATTTTGATGGGCCGTCGACGCGCGTTACTGTGGACTCGCATGAGGTAGTGAGTATCTTAGCAGCGTTTATAGCCTGTTCTTGTTGACGCAAAGTCGCCCTCGGTGGCTGCTCTACAGGGAGTTGAAGAGGTGCTTCAGACCTCCAAGCATAGGCCGAGAGTACAGAGACGTGTGTGTGTGATCGAGGAGGCTTGGATCCGCCTCGCGTGCACCCTCTCTGCACCTGACCAGCCAAACTAAGGCGTGTCTTTAGCATTAGTCAGGGAATGAAGTGGCACAACGCGCACAACGCGTGTGGTGTGCAGCATGATCGGTGACGCATGATGTGCCTCATTTTTATGTTGGAATTTGGTTGGAAGGACGCCACTCGTTTGTCTTTGCTGACAGTGCTCAGTGGGCAAATTGGGCAGCACAGGCAGGACTGAATTTAAAATGCGCAGTTTTTGGTTGATGAAGTGCCACGGGCACTCAAGCCCAGCATGCGAATTCGTGCAATGGAGGCTCGTACAGTTGCATGGTTCGCTGGAGACTTTGCTGTCATTGGAACGGTAATCACGCCCTTGAAGCTCACTCACACCTCCACTGAGGCCAGCGCTCCACTCTCAACAGACCTGCTCACAGACTTTGTTGCATGAAGACATGATTCCACCTAACCCTTGAAAAGCGACAGCGCGACTGCGTGTGCTGAGCACAGTCCATTGTCTGCAATGCCGCCATCATTCTGCGGCAAAACGTGTGTCTACGTTGATCGCGGGAGCTGTGAGTGTGGAACAAGTAACTGGAAGCATGCGCTGACCACTTCCGTCGACGCCTTTGTCTGTGTAGGAAGTGAACCGCTCGTTGAGATGGATGGTTGGCCGATGATACAGAGTCCAACGGGTGTCTAGTGGGCGCTTTGCGAAAGCTCGCTTTGAGCACCATTTGATTGAAGTTACCAGACATTCACAATTTCTCCTCATGTAACAAACTCAGAAGGAAATTGGCTCGACTATAATTTAAGTTCGTTGGTTAAACTTAGGTGACGGAGCGTGATTAAATTTGTTTTCATATTTTGGAATGCAGCTGTTGTAGCGACCACATGGGGTGACAGAACGGATGGTGTTATTTTTGGGGTGTTCGCTTACTCTGACCACCACATCCGCAAAGCGCGACTAGTTCTCTGTTTCTCGTGGCCTCAGAGCACGCAAGAGGTAGCAACAGGCACGACGCATAGGGATGCGCGACCAACTTAGCACATCGGGAACCCGTCAATGGGTGCAGCGACACGAGTAGTAAGGGACAATAGATGGGAGCACAACCATTTTGAAGAGACTGTTTGGTAGAACTTGAGAGTCCGCCACTAACGATACTGTGAAAGGAGGAATCCTTGTGTTTGTGGGGCAAGGCGTTGTGGCACGAGGCGATGTCGTAATGAGGAGGGCGAAAATGCTCACTAACGATGGCATTTTTGTGTTTCAGAAGAGTTATCATGACAGTGCGAGGAGAGAGCACACGAATGCGGCACACCACTGCTGTCTTCATTGAGCACCTCCTTCCCACACCCAACCTGCACTTAGCATTCATTCCTATTTCCAAAGAGCAACCAGATTGTAAAATGCGGATTGGTGCACAATGAATTTCATTGCCTTGCGAAGGTACACTCTGTTTGATGGTTTCGATTTCGGCCACTTGGGCAGCCATACCGCTGTAGCCGGGTGGGCTTGCCTTCGAACCACGCCATCGGCCCCAGTCTCTCTGCTTGCCTTCTTCTACGTTCAAGCAAGTGGGATGCAGACTCTACTTAAGAGCCTTTTAACCTCACCCATACCACTCGCGACAAGCACTATTTTGCGGAGAGATGTATGCGCTGCAGATGGAAGAAACTTTGACGTCGGGTAGGTGAAGGCTGTGAACGACGTCTGCCATTGACATGCACCTTGGTCTCGTGTCCCACTGGAAGGACCTCAACGACTAAAGCGATGCTAGCTGTGAATCATTTGAGAAACTCTCCCTTTGGAGATTCCCTGTATCCACTTTCTTGGGTACACTGGTGTTTTGGCGTCTCTCTACGCACACGCTGATGGTCGTTGGGGCCTCCTACCGCGAAGTTAGCTCCCTTACCACACCAAACCAAAGTCCAGTGGGAGTAACAAGCATCGCCTCGGTTGCTACGCATCGCGATGACAGGCACGGTCAGTTCGTGAGTGTTTCCTTCGACCCTGACTGCGTTGTGATGCCTGACGCAGGAGGCTTGCCAGGAAGACGTAGGGAAGAGAGGCTGGGAAAAAAGGGATTCAAAGTAATGCTTTGCTTGAACGGACTGTCTGTTTGGGCCACAATCACTTGAGTGGTCGTGCTGCCTTTGGCGGAGGGGCAGGAGTCTGGCCCGTGCCAGTCGGTCCTTTGCCCTGCCTGTTGGATGCGTGCATTCTACTCTGTGCGCATGCCTTCCCTTTTCTTTAAAAAAATCTCGGGCACTTCATGAACTGCGAGGACTTGAAATGCGATTTTGTGCACTTCTAATCAGTTTCTAACAATGAAAGATGCGGAGTACATCCAGCAGCAAAGGATGGATGCTTGTCAAGAAGCAGTGCCATTGCTGGCATGCAGACTGGAATCTCGTCTGACTCAAACAGTGTTTTACGAGGCGAGTTTTTGAAGTCGTAGCATTGCATCCGATGAGGGCAGTGAAGGCTGCTGTGCGAATGAATGAATGAATGAATGAATGAATGAATAATGAATGAATGAATGAATGAATGAATAATGAATGAATGAATGAATGAATGAATGAATGAGTGCAGACAAGCGCACACACTTTGTGTGCTGAGGGAGTAATTGTGCGAGGTTGCACAAACCAACCGCAACAGGAAGCGAAATGGCGCCATGGGCGCCGACACGCTTGGTAGTTGTCGTCATACCAGAAAATTCAGATCCGTGTCGCTTTAAGTTCAGCAAGAGCAAACGATGTGCCATTTGAAATGCGCATCCCCCAATGACTGGCTTCAGTGCAGGCTGCGTGGCCAGCGTTGCAAGGGATCATTTGAATTGCATGATCTCGATGAAGGAAGTGGCAAACATCTCCTTGGACGGTAAGTTATTTAGCACAATCAGCAAAGTGAGGTGGAGTTGAAGCAGGCCATGATCACTACTTGCAATGGGTTGTCCATGGCTTCGGAATGAGGTTTGCGTGGTTCAGCACTGAACAAGCTAGACCTCCTGACCCCCGAAGGTAATGTGGAATGTAGCGGCGCTAGTGAAATGGCCAAGTAGTCAGCTAATGTCATTCGACGGTGGTGTGGACATGGGCTGCAATTGCAGCGGAGTAAGGCTCACGATGCACGACAGTGGGTGGAGGTGTGAGACCAACTCCACCGGACTTCCACGGTCTCGCATTGGGACCACCCCAGAGCTTGGTGGCCTAGCAATGTTTCATTATCTCATTGCAGCGCAGCAGCATGTGCTTTGGTCAGTGCGATGGCGTTCAATGCAGCAGCAGCGTTTAATACATGAATGAATGAGTGAGTGAAGCATGGTTACATTTGCCCTTGAGGCTATGCGGATCCTTGCCAAATGCACTGGAAGCTGTCGCAGCTGGTCTTCTATGCGCAGGAAGTTCGGCACCTGTCAGTGGTGCGTTGCCTACCCTGTGTGCAAACACGAAACGGCGTGAATGGTCTGATGTGTGTTTTAGTGCTTCATTTTCTGCCCAATGGGGGCTGGAGGATGGAAGCCTTCTTACTTCACCAACGCCTTCTCCACAAATTGTTGGCATACATTGTGCCTGGACAAGCAGTCAAGGGTGGTGGGCCGCAAAAATAGGGGCGGTGTTGGATGGGGCCACGCATGATACAAGTGGAGCGCGTAGCTTGAATGGCCCTGATGAAGTGAGGCTAGTGGGCTGTGGGAGGGAGGCAGACGTAGCACGAAACGGCAGAGCGAAGAATAGGTAACGAATGACAAACGCGTTCGTCCCACGGCTTGGTAGTGCCGCCTTGCCACTTCGCTAGAACAGCATTAGAAGAGGGAGGTGTAGGATGCTACCCTCTATTCACTTGAAGGTGCAATTGAAAGGATGAAGTCTCTTTCGTTGCGCGACTCTGGCTGCATTTACTCATGTCCACACTCACCCCAATCCAACAGACACTTTCCACAACTTCCAAACTGACCAATACACGGTAAATTGACGAGTAGCCAACATGCATGGCACGGCATCGCGACGTCTCGTCCAGTTTTGCAAATCGTGGTACCTAGACGCAATCTAATAGCAAACACCATTCGTTCGGTGCGATCGCACAATCTGTTTGAAGTGGTTGTCAATTGTCGTACAGGAAGGTTGGCACAAAACTCACATCCGATTTGGTGGGGCATGCAGAAGCAGGTGGAGAGTCACTGTGGTAAAGGTGGCATTGTGGTGACAAAGCCAAGAAAAGGAGAACCAGAAGAGAGGTTGATTTGCTGATCATGGGACAGCTCCATTTATGCTGCATTTGGGCACCTTTCGCGTGCGGCCCATCTTCGTGCTACCTTATTCTGAGATCCCAAACTGCGCTCTATCTTGGAGCCTAATCAAAGTGTGCTCACAAAATGAGAGATTGTTTAGCGATGAAATGCATAGTTGTTGACCATAGCATAAAATTGTCCCTGCAATAAGAAGTAGGAGGCGAACGGCCCATGGTTATTTGCGTTTGCGTGCAGACACGGATTCGAAGAGACCAAGCATGAAATGTGCAAAGGCGGTGTGGCTCCGAATTTGAGTTGTTCTGCCACTTAGGAAACAATCTTGTGCCGTCTGTTGGACCGCTTCGATCCGTCCGGCGGGTATGCGTAGACAGGGCAGGTAAACTTACTCATATCACTTAGTACACGTCTCCGATGCAATCCTTACAGCTAATGAAAGCCGAGTGGTCACCGTTTCAGTTGCCTCAGAAGGGGCAACATCGCCACCACTCTCGCATCACATGTTACTGCTTGAATTGCTCTTTAAAATAAGGTCGAATGCATGATGAAGGGGAGCAGAAGCTGCATGCCTTTTCTTGTAAACCACTTGGGCAGTGCATTACATCAGAATCGCATCTCAAGGAGCGCGTATACAATGGGAGTAGATGCGGTATGGGGGTTGCCTTTGTCTCCCGTGTGAAGTTGACTCGGTGATGCGGATATGATGAAGCAGCAAACTTTGACGTCGGTGGCAAGGTGTCACCCTCCTCCCTAGAGCAAAAAACAGTAGCACTAAATGCCAACAAACTAGCTCCACTCGACTACGGCCGTGGTAGAGGGGTGACTGTTCGTGCCGACTTGTGCATCTGATTGAAGGAAGCGTGGGTGTGCAATACGCCTGGGATGTGTAGCTCATTTAATCGCACAGCACATTCACTCCACTCCCCACCACTTCAGTGAAGATTGAATCGTTACCCAATGTCGTGCGACGGTGGCACTTGGGTTATTCAATTGGACGCACTAAAGCATGGGGAGCGGCATGCCATCATGTGGCAAAATATCAGTGTTGCCGGTTTTTGAATAGTTCCCTTTTCATATTAACGCTGGCGAGTTGACGACCCAATGTGGATCTACCAGATGGCCACAGTGGCTCTGTCGCCAATTTTCCAACATTTCCCATCTCTAACGGCTAGCTAGCCTGGTGGCGTGGCGTTAAGCCCGATGTGAGCTCGATACGTGAAATGGGTGTCTACCATAGCCAGGTAGGCAATCGCATGGAGAAACCTCTCGAGACTTAGCCCTTGAAGGATAATCGTGCGTCTAGAGTAGGTCAGCCCTGTGGGCACCAACTTTTGCCAAGATGGTGAAAGTGAGCCCCTGCATCATAAGCGTCATGCTCCTCATGGCCACGCCAGTTGTTCGCTCTCCATTGTCTCATCGACGCCAGTGCACTTTGCTCTCTTCACGCTGAGTCAATTCACATGAATACTAACCGCATCTTTGCCACGTTCACCACCTGTTCGTAATCGCACGGGCAAGGTCGCCGCATCAGTAGGCAAACTTTAGGCATTCAAAATATGCCTGCATTGTAAATGCGGAATGAGGGATTGCAGTAGGTACAGACGCTCATAGGTTTGCTACTATTGGCCATTGCGAAGAATGCGCTCAACTCGGTGCACAGACT
Organism: Taenia pisiformis; assembly: GCA_023968675.1. Taxonomy (NCBI): domain Eukaryota; kingdom Metazoa; phylum Platyhelminthes; class Cestoda; order Cyclophyllidea; family Taeniidae; genus Taenia; species Taenia pisiformis. Next base: position 8,401,019 of record CM043737.1, on the reverse strand, counting down.
CAGACTATACGTCGAAACTGTGGCGCTTACTACCAGCATTTGCCAAGTGCATGGCTTAAGGAAGGCGAAGAGGTGTTTGAGACCAGTGCTCTCCATGTTTAGGCGAAGTTAGAGCTACCGTCGTTGTGCAGAAGGCGTTGAAGAAGCATTAGGGCTCAGGTTCGGGTGAGAGAGTTTGCATTGTACTCACCCACCACCACTCTATTCCCTGCGATAATTGGCGCAAGTCCTGTTGGGCAGCCTGTGAACACAAGATTTGTTTTGCAGAAGTTATGCGAATGTACTGCAGGGGCCGTTGAAGAAAGGCGTACTGTCAATCACGCACCACGGATCGCATTGGCTGTCCCAAGGCTGCGACCTTGAGGTGGACGTCAGTTCGCTTCACTTGTGCTTGTGTACTGACGTGCTCATTTGGTACGTTTTCGTAAATTTAATTCAAACAGGCCAGGTAAATAGAAACCACCTGTGGTGTCATTCGGAAGACATAACGTGTATCCAGATCACACTCAGTCACGCGCTCTTAGTGGCCACATGCATATTCATGCGAGGGTGACGGCAGCGGTCGGGAGGTGGTGCTGAGAGGAGGCAGGATGTCACGGTTCTCACGCACGGTCGTTAGTTGTAGTGTAGATTGATGAAATCAGGTAAGTTAATGCAAGCGACTTCACTTTGAGTCAAATAAGCAGAAGTAGCTGACGACTGTTTAGAATTCGGTGTATCGAAGCTTCGCAAATTCAGCGGTGCTTTGGACACAACTGACAGACTTACGTGGGTACCACTGGGTTTTCATAGTGCTGCTGGCTAAATGCAAAAAGGGCGCATGCTATTTTTGGTGGTAATGCTCTTGCCATTGTACGAGCAGCTTTTATAGTTGGTAATTCAAAAGCATCCCTTTTAGCATCGTCGTTGCCTCTGTGCATCCGTCCACCCACAAAACCACCTGAAGCAGCTTGTGAAAGGACGAGTTGGGTTGCACAGTTGAGGGGCACACAATACTTCCCTACCCCATACGACTTATCGTTGCTGAGCTCTCATCCGGTGCTCAAGCACAGCAACAATTCTGATGCACCACAGCAGCTTACGCAATTGGCGGGAGGTTCAGAGGCACGGCGCGTCTAAATAAGCAGAAGGAGGCAAAATAAAGTTTGATGCCTCGCTTTGGTGAGTGCTGCAATCGCTGTGCCCACCAACGTGATCACGCAGCCATCGAATGAGCCAACCGCTTTTGTTCAACCGAGTGCATGCTGTGAGGCTTCGTCCATCAAGAGCCCAACGAGAGGCAAGATGGATTCGTACTTTAACTTTGCCTCGAGCTCAAGCATGCATTCCACCCCTTAAAGGTGATGGCGCGAGATTTGAACACACTAGTGGGACATGCACTTGGCAATGCATGTGCTTCTCCATCCGTCCACTACAAATGCCTCATCCACCCATCCTCCTGACGACGCCGAATATCCAGTGGCCAATGTTACTGGCTGGGGAGGACATCATGCCACAATGACGTGCACAGACTCCGTAATTTGAGCCCACGGGCAGGCAAAGCCAGTGGCCAATGACTCACTCAGTTGCGGATTGTTGAGTTCTCCCATTTGAAGGCCTTGTCGTGTTGCCAAAATGAGGCACACACTTTTTGTGTATTTTGGTCCAACACCAAACCGTGGCTTCATTTTCTAACAGTTCCACCCCATTGCCCTCATGGTACGGGGACAGAGTACAGCTGAAACAATTGCTTGCTCTTCCTCTGGAAAACAAATGTGTCAACGATAGGAAGTGCAATGGCTGCTTTGACTAAGCGCCACTGAGTGCAAGTAGGCTAACGAATGAGACAGCGGTGAGTTGGGGGCGGCATTCGAGCTGAATACGAAAAGCTGATGACGTCATTTCTGGCCAATCTCCACTTCAAGGTGGAACGTGCAAGCGTTCGCGAGCATTGCCTTATCTACGCGGTATGTCCTTTTAAGTGTTGTCACGCCATTTGTGTGGGTTAGCGTGACCAATTCACCAAACCTCCACGCATCTACCCGTCAGGTCACTCATGAAGTGCAGATCATTTGAGGGGCACACTCCGTCGCAGTGACGCCGGCAACGCGCGGGACGTTGGTTGGCCTAACAGCGAGCACTAGCAACTCAACTACTTACCACACTGGTGATGCATAGCGAAGCTGCACACGCCCGAAGTTCAACGAAAGGAAATCGTGAATTTGCGATGAGTCCTTCACGAGCCTAAATACGCACTCTCCATTTTCTGGGTAATGCCTTAACACTTAGACGAACTACTGCGACTATTCGACAATGCAGGCTCCCTTTTCACGCAGTCACCCACCTGCCCAACGATGCGACCATCTGCAGTGGGGTGTTTGTGGCTGCCGTTGATGGGTTGTGAGGGTAATCATGACACGATGACATCGACAACTTCTCTGCGTCAACTCTGCAAGTTGGTGAGCAAGAGCAGTGGTCATTTTGGTGCAGCCCAATGACTTACTGAGTTGCTGGTTGTGGTGGTAAGTTTTGCTGTTGGGGACAACATGTGCATTAAAAATAAGATCTCAGAAAATTGTCCTTTTTGTCGTAGGTGTTGGCAGATCTGTACTCAACAAGCTGACAATATCAATATAAAATAATCCTTCCTCCAATACGAAAAGTGCGACCGTACGCGAGTTTCTGCTAATGCATTTAACGCTTCTTTGAATTACAGTCGTGACATTCAGGTAGAGCAGTGTGGACAGCCAAGTGAACTTCTAAGCATGCATGTCAAAGGCGAGTCTACTGTAGTCAAACAGGCAGGCGCACGGGGAAATCCTCCGTGAATTGGTGCTTAAAAAGCGATCTCACCACACAGAGTAGGTCGACTCTCTGAAAAGTAACTTCTTGCGCGGATGTCAGATTTGTGACTCTGCAGCATGAGCATCTTTATGCAAAATGTCGCGGCATTGCCTACTCGCCTTGCCGTCCTACCATTGCTAATGCAAATTACTCCCTTGGATTAAAGTCTGTTTGCAGGTGATCCGGTCCGACCTTGCCGAATGGGGCGTTTGTTAACCTTGTCTGACGCCTGATTGCTAAGAGGAATGGAACAGGAGGAGACACATCCACCCGTCGCATGGATGGGGCTTTGGATGAAGCAGCGAAGCACCCTCACCTGCTTTCGCCTCAGACGCCGACTAATCGAAAAGGCTCAAGTGGTTTCATGGACTTAATTTAAGCTGCAAATGATTTCACCAGACTGCGACCGTGTCAGAATGCCCTGCACTGTCACGGACAGGTGCGGAACATATTTTTAGCAAGAACAGTTTGGGACCTACCTGTATGACCAGTGGTGGTCCTTTGGCTAGAAGACAATGAATTGAGGCCTCCCCCAAATGAGCCAGTTTAAGCGCACTTTGGGCGTCTCACTTTGTGGTTAATGCTCCGTGAAAGCGATTGCCTCATGAGCGGCAACAATTTATCTCGCATCACTTGTACTTTCTGCGCTCTTTCTTTCGTTCATTAAAGACTTCATTATGCTAGTTGTTTCCACTGCCACCTGAATGCGCCATGTGATTTCGTCGGAGGTGAGCCTGACGGTGTTGATAGAACTGCATCACTGAAGTGCTGTTGAGGGGGAATGATGTGGATGGCAGCGTGGCAACGCTAAATTGAATTGGTAAGCCCTCAACCTTTCCCATCGGTTCGCTGGTTTGCCGCGCGTTTCGTGAAGGAGGAGTCGCAGGAGACGATTACTGCTGTGTGCCCAAAAGATTTCACCGAGATTTCGATTTCGAGAAAACTGAGTTGCCCAATGCAGTGACTGCACTGACGACCTCCGAGTTGCGTGCAAGTTGACTGGTCTTCTACGCTCGCCAATCAAAATGCCATTGAGCGCGAGCATTCAAACTCCTTCCAAATGTTCGTTCAGTCCTTGACTTCCATTTACCTTTCTAATAATTTTCGCGAGCCACTATAGCAGGACAGTGGAAATGCGTGCCACACGAAGTACCCACTAGTGATTGGAGCATTTGACAGCCTGGAGGAAATTGTTTTCCCCCAGCTCATGGACACCAAACCAACTGCTTAATTTTCTGTTGGAAGTGTGCTTGTGGATGAATGGAATCGCGCACTTGGCACAGAGGCCCAGCAAGTGGCAGTGGCGTGGTGCTTCTCGTGGAGCTGCATTTACACGAACAAATGTACTTGCTCCCTTCGAAAGCACCACCCCACATCAAGTGGGAGTGTGTAGTGCATCGTGGCAAGTGAATCTTTGGAGGCACGCAAATTTCGTTGTGTGGCCTATTTTAGGACTCGTGGCATGAAGGCACCCACCTTCGATTAGGTACTGAAGGGCCTGTCTCGGTGGGACAATCACGATCAGTTTTTTGCTAGTTATAGTTTTGCATCTTGACAAGAGTTTTTCCATTCGTAGGTGCGAAGTCCCATGAATTGGCGCTGAGAAATGTCGTGCGGCTGGCAACATCAGTGACTCTCTGCCAGAAATGGGAACCCGAATTTTGAGCTGTGAAACTAAGGCAGTAAGGCTACTTGGATGGATGCGGTAAAAGACGAATCTTTTGTAAACTGTGTCCGCACTTTTCACAAGTCCACGAGAGTTACCCAAGAAGAGGGTGTTTATTGTAATGGAGCAAAGGTGCAGACAATCCTGATGAACCATGTGTGATGTGCCGAGCAGCGCTTCAGTGTCTGTAGACCGTGACCGTAGAGGAAATATTCCCTCCACCTTCACTGCGCATAGCCTGCAGTGACTTCTATGGTACGTGGATTGTGCAAAGTTATGCACTTTTCCAGCCAACGCTCTTGATCACTTCCGTTCATTGAAATCAACTTCCTCTGCATGGAGTCGTAGGGTGAAAACGCGGGCTACCTTGTCCTTTCAACTAAATTTGCATTAGCGAATGTGATTTTGGCCAAACGGTAGCTTGAAAAGTGAGCAAAGACTGCGGGTGGCGTCAGGACCTCCACTTGTGATGAGTGTGCGAAATTCGCGTCACTGTACCTCAACCAGCGCACACCTTACTCGGGCGACTCCACCTTCACAAAGAGCAATCGGCCTTAGCCTCGATCCACAGAAGTGCACTAGTCCCGAAGACCACAGATATTCAAATTGCCGTTCAATTTCTCGGCTCATGACAGAAGAACAGCGCATTCCGCTTAGATGTGTCATTTAAAATCACATGGGTCACATTGGAAGCCAAAAAATCTTCCTGTGGTTTTGCTGGTGATGCGAAGATGGCCCAGTTTGACAAGGAAAGGAGGCCTCTAGCCTTAAGGCTCGGAACTACACACCAGACCCTCCCTTCTCTTTGTGTGTGTTCGTGGGGGAAAGATAGACTGGGGGATAGATAGATTGGCGAGGTGTAAGCGTGAGCAATGGAACGCTGCGTGTTGAACCGAATCTCATTGTCTTGCCATTAGAGATGGGATGGGACGTATTCCTTTGCGCTGCTTTGTGCAACGACCTTTAGGTAGCGCATCAATACTGGTGGATGGTCAAGACCGTCAGATGACCCTTACATCCAAATTGAAGTTCCTTATGTTGCGAGGCTCGGACTCAATCTGAATAGAGCCGCGTTAGTGTGCGTCCATCACTGTGTTCCACCTCATGGTTGGCAGCGCTACCAATACCATCGCCCTTGCCAACACAAAGCACGGCGATGGTAAACAAGGTGGGTGCTCATTGCACCATATCCGCATTACTTTTCCAGCTGGGTAGCGGAGAGGAGTGTAGGACGGAAGAGATTGTGTAAAATAGCGTCTTGCCTAGGAATGGTCATTCTGATTACTTGTGTAACCATCCATTTCACCATCATCACCCGCTGTCATCGAACAAAAAGAACAAGTCATTTGCAGGTGGTTACCATCAACACACCAGTCTTTGAGAGTGCAGTGGCGCTGCTTCTACATCCTTGAAGTTGCTTGTGGTCAGTTAGCACTGACCGCTTTCACCGTATGCGTGTTGACTCTCGTGATCACTTGTAGGCACGCACTGTGCGCCGTGAGTATGGCGTTAGCCTGTTGGTTGGTCTGAGGCAGACTCATACTTTTGCCGACCAGCATACCCCTTCAGTGTACACTAGAAGCTCTTCCCCTGCGAAGGCATACCATTCGAGCTGGTAGCAGGAAGCGACTTTTGCCTCACTAGCTTGAACAATTAAGCCTGGATTCGTCCCAGGCCAATTGTCAGCCAGGCACCTGCAATTTACTAGCATTTTAAACCTGCCCTGCTGTTTGCAGCGAGCGCTACAAACTCCCAACCACCACCACCACCACCACCACCACCACCATCACCACCACCCCCTTCCATGGATTAGCGTCATCAACATGACGTGCCCTACATCAAGCATAAATATGCTAGCCATCTCTCATCGAGCGGAATTCACCGCAATTCCTTGAAGCGTGTTCGCTGTGAACAACTCGGATCAGGTTTGACTCAAGTTCCGAGATCAGTGCAGACTCACATCGACCACAGTTCCCATTTTTGCCATGACTAGCCAATGCCGTAACTCTCAAAGGAACAAGGGTCTACCCGGTGACAAGCGACCGTACAACAGTTGGTGGCGTCTGCTTTGCCCTGTCGCTCCTGCCCCTCTTCTAGCACTGCGCTCTTCATCGAGTGGAAAACAATGCTTGCGTTTTTGGTAGAGAGCAAGTCATCTTCATTTTGTTAGTGTCCTTACATGTTGCAGCGACGCTTGAAGCGAAAAAGCTAAAGCGCCTTTAACAAGCAAAAATCTATGACCTGCAAAACATACTGCTACCGAAAATTAGTAGCAGACATACGAGGAAAGCACGTGCCCTATTCATAATTGCTCATAAAAAATAGATCAACCAGAAAGAGAAGAGTGTGCTGGTGGACTCTTGCTGCCGAACACGCGTCACCTCCTTGACGAGCTGTTTGCATGACATTTGGTGTTGGTGGGATACATTCCGCACCCAGTTCCCAATTTCAGCCCTCATCACTAGGCACAGTGGAAGGAGGCATGCATGGTTCTTGGTGCCACCTCAGTTGCACATTCATGGAGGTCACCCTCACTGCGCACACCACGGAAGCATGTGATGACTGAAGTTGGAGGGCTGCTAAGTGCGTAGGTGCCACTACGTTCGCTCATGGAGAAGGACTAAAGAAGCATAGTCGACTGATTCGTTTGCCAGGGTAAATGGTAGAAAGACACAAAAGTGAAAGCTTTTTGACGTTTCAGTGCTCAAACGCACCCATCGAAGGTAGCAACGACTTGGTGGGTAAGAGGGAATGAGGGTCCAACTTTGTGGTCTGTGCAGAAAAATGCAAAGGTTTTTTGATACCAGCATGACGAAAACCGGTTTGAGTGGGTTAGACAGGGAAATTAGGCACTGTAAAAGAGTTTTGGTGTGGACACATCTGCGGAGAAGGAGGGAAGTAGATGAGAGACCTTAAAGGAGGTGCTCGCCTGAAAGGGCAACTTGGAACTCTCAGACGTTCATCTATAACATTTCCTTTTAGGTGCCAGTCAACAAGGGCCATGGAAGGAAGCACGCAAGCAACCCTTTACTGTAACACGAGCAGAAGGTGCATAGGCAAGGAGTACGTCATTGATAGAAGCAGTAAGGGAGGCTGTGAAGCACGGTAAATGGTAAAAGACAGCAGTAACCCATACCTTCATGCAAAACCATTCGAGGGAAACTCAACTCTCACGTATTTATAAGTCTGTGCTGCTAGCAGGTTTGATATGTCTTTCGACTGAACAGTGGCCAGCTTGTAATGCTGTCTTAGCCAAGTGGACGTCACCCATTGCCGAGGTGGTGCCAGGAGCTAATCTCTCACCGGAACTGGGACGACCTGTACAACCGCACAATGGACAATTTGGAGGTTGTGTATGGCATGCCATCCCGACCCAAGGGTTCACAGTCGAGGCAAGAGGGGACGATATGCAGTTGATGTGTGGCGAACAATTTGCATGAGTCAAGTTTCGTAAATGCGCTTGCTATCTGTGGGCGATGAAGTCACAAAGGCGCTGCAACTTTGGCAGATCGAGTTCCTCCCGACACCTCTCCCAATTCGCCGCACCCCAACGCAGCCAGAGGACACCGAATTGTGAATGGCATACTTTAGTACCAAGTGTAGCGAAAAAATCGTCATTCTTCTCCTTCACCACAATGAACAACTCAAGACATCTACCACTCTGGCTTGAGGGGATAGAAATCCTCTTCCACCTTGATCTCCGCGCTACCCTCGCCGTTCTGAGCTGCGTTGACAAGGAAAAGCAGATGCGGCGTGCAGGTGATGGAGGCGCACCCCAGGACCTCAGCGTCGCGACGCCAATGCGACTTGGTGGCAAAGCGCTTCAGTGTGAGATGCAACTCCAGATGTTGCAGCGGGCTCCGCCCCGCCTCGCACGACGACAGCGATCGTGCTCGCAGCCTCTGCGTTGTCATTTCAGGCGAAGTCGCCTCTCCATCTAAAATTACCGCCTAGGTTTCACTTCAAGGAGGGTCACTGCAAAAGCGACTTCTGCACCATACTTCCCATGGAGCCAAAAGGTCAGCTGCTCTGCGCAAAAAAAACAAAACTGCTTTTGATCAGCAGAGATCATGCACTTTGCACTGCAACCTATGCTAACGGTTTGCTCCTGTGTTTCACCGTTTCGAAGAGAAGCAAAACGTTTCCTTGAGCACAGCTGGGTAATTCGCAGCGACTCAAGTCAGTCTTAGTAACTATCACACCTGGAGCCCCTGTGGCAAAGCGTTTGAAGTGGGTTGAGTACAGCAATTAACAGACCCTCTGCTAGAGAAGGACACGTCCAAGACTGGGGCAGTGGAAGCGCCAACGTCTGATCGAAACGAGCACAGTGCCACCCCTCGACGACATTGGTTCGGACGCTACCACAGTCCGTAGGGCTCCGCCGTCGGAGACGCCATTGGTGTGACCGCATGCTCACCGGCAGTGAGTAGAGGGAGGGGCAACTCGCCATACCATTGAGAGCTGCCAAGAGAAGAAATTGGAGCGTGTGCTTTTCACTTGGGTGTAAGCTGAAATTTTGGGTTTTGATGCAATGGGAAATGCGCTTTTAGCATTAGGAAGGTAGGCAGCCAAAAGGGGAGGAATGACGAGTAGTTGCTTAAACAGCACGAAGTTGACAGCCGTGTCACCTCGTGAAGAGCAAAGTTGAGCCTTTATGTAGCAGTTTTCCTTCCTCCATTGATTCGCAAACAGACCCGGCTGTTTCTTTCCTGAGCAAACACCATCCTGCCTGCTGTCTAATAACGTGCGAGCTTCAACTAGTAACACTCGATGCTACACCATTCGCCTTTTTCACATCTCCAGTCTCGTCACAGTTAGATCATCTTTTGCCACGCCTCTTTTCAAGCTGAGGTCACCAGATTATCCACTCTGCGACCCGACGCTGTGAATTGCCTCGTTTGAATCAGATGTGAAGGCTACCTTTACCGAAGTGCGTCGTTGGGAGCAAAGCGCTTCATGCTTTGATAAGGAAGATGAAGTGCTGCCAAACCATTAAATCCGCCAATAAAAGTAAGCTGTGGTTGTTGCAAGTGAAGGGTAAGTGGAGTTGGTAGAAGGATCCACAGGTAGGGAGGAGAGCTTTTGAAATGGCATGAAGTGTTCCACAGGGGTAACAACACGTCAATGAACCCCGTCAACTGTTAAGCTATTGGTAACAAACGGCACCACTCAGATGGAACAAGTAGGCATACAACAAAACAACGGAAAAGCAATGACTAGTTAAAGTCTCATTGTTAGTCGAAATGCTCACAGATTGGACCAACATCTCCAAGAGTAGCGCTGGATGCACTTGAAGAACTGTTCATTCCCTTCGTTAATGCAGGTTTGATTCGAATTAACCAACTACGGTGTGGTGGCCGAGGAACTAGTGGCTTCGAGGCTAGGCATTTTCTTTGTTGCATGCAAAGCCAATGACTGGCGTGGTTGGCTCGTGGGCATTTTGCCCACAGCACCGACTACGACACTGCTGTGGCCAACACGCAAGGTAGACCAAACGAAGTGCCTGGAACGATGCTTTAAAGAGAATGAGGACTACGTAACAGCTGTGCAGTTTGCTTTAGCCTTCGCTCCATTTTCGCGGACGCTCACCTCTCCGCATTCGCTACATGAGTCAAGGTTTTGAGCCTTCGAAGCTTCCTCTACATCGCAAGAACTCAGTCTGCTCCAACACTGTCCTCTTCACCCTCCACAGAAGTCGGCAGACATTGCATGAGTCTGCCGTGACATGAGGCTCAACTCTGTGCTACAGGAGATAAACCCATCGAGGCACTAGCATCGCAAAGAATGGTATCACTTGCATTTCGAGACAAGCTTCGCCTTTATGTAGTACTTTTCCGGGCGCAGACTCGAGGATTTGGAAGCCAGTCGTAGGGGCAGGTATCCAACTTCGGCAATGTGTATTTGCAGAAACGAGGCGCCTTTGCTTCGTTCTGGCCTTTGAAGCGTCAAAGTCATTGCCGCGCGGCCAACTATGCATTCTGGCACTTTGGCAGGCTCTTCCTTCACCTAAAGTGGGAAGAGGTGAGAGTGTGAACGGTGTACATCCTTCAGCTCTCACAAATGCAATCCTGCCTCCCGATGGATTAGATTCACATTTGGCAGACGAACCTCACCTCAGCCTGGTGGTTTGGAGCTACTTCATGTCCTGTCAGGAGGACTTTCTCAATCTCAACCAACCCGAACCCAAGAGGATGTTGTCCAAGACCTCTTCTTTGTAGGCGTTCCTTTCGCAACGGTACATGCAGGCAGAGACAAGAGCACAGGCGTTTATTAGAAGCACTTGCAGATGTCACGGAAGGGAAAGTCGGTTACCCTGCTAAGCTATTATGACAGTGTCAATGGTGGTTTGAGGTCGGTTTGAAATAAGTCTGTTTAGAAATTTGCTTTGCCATGAAAATTATAAACTCACCACTTGCCAGCTTTCCAAACTGCCGTCCTTATGCCCACTGCCTATTCCAGTGCGAGTTTTCATTTTGTTCTCCTTGCGTTTATTGTAGAAGGGATATTTCACAAACTCATCGTCATAGGTTCCGGCTGCGTGCGAGGTGCCCTGTGAAAGAGCAAAGTACGACGTCACCTCTCCCTCATTGGAGAACTTCCTACATCTTCTAATGCTTCGTCTAAATGCCACAATGAGTGTTTAGTGAGATGAAATGAGAGGCAGTGTTGCAATAGCCAACAACACAGCAAGTTGTGCTGCCGAGAGAGCAACCCAAGTGCAGTTGTGACTTGGCGCTCTCTGGTGCACCGAGTGGAACTGCGGTGTACGCGAGCCATCGATTGGAGCAACAAAAATCGATTTGGGCCGTGAACGCGACTTGCGCTCAGGCTGACGAAATGGTGGCCTCGCTGTCACGAGGCCAAGCACAACTTTTGAGGAGGGGAAGCAAGGGCGGCGAAGATGCTGCATTGTTTTCTGGAGTGACAATGAAAATCTAATCCATAAGTAACCGACGCAATCAATGACGAGAATTAGCAATCGGCAGTTGTTTTGATACAAAATTTTCGGTATTATGGTCAACTAGAATAGATATGAGAAAGTTCTAATTCAAACCTACGGATCAGACAAAACTCACTCCATCCGTTCCCATCGGGAGCGTGCTCCACTTTGGAGAACTGCTGTTGCCACTTCGCGTAAATTTTGGCACAAAAATGTCACGAACTTTATCGAAAAGCACATCCTCACCAACGTCAGACGTGGGCGGAGAGCAGAGTGGGAGATTTTTTTCCCATGTCAAGCAGAGACTCCTCATCGGCACATGCCTCTTGCACGAACCTCTGTTTGCCATTTCGATGGGTGAGTAGAAGAACCGAGAGGCTGACAGAAAGGATGGCGAGAATGCCGATGATGAATAGGGCTGCCATGAGCAAGGGTACAGCATGTCCGCCCCAGAGGCTGCTGCAGAGCCCAATCCGAAGTGGCACATAGAAGTACATCATTGCGTGTGCACTGAAAATGCTGACTAGAAGTAATGAAATGGTTGAAGGGAGTGCAACGGCAGTCGATTCGTCTAATGATTGATAATGGATTGAATGGACCAATGACTGCACTCCTTAAGCTGCTTATTCTTATAGGTGGATACCTTAAATGAGCTACTGAATGTGACGTGTATAATTTAAGCGTCTAATCTCATTGTACTGCTTGAATTTGATTGTTTTTTTTAAGCATGTTTTATAAGTTGAGACTAGCCTTGAAGCGTGTACGTTGTTTTCCTCCTCTTCCATTTGTAGGCCCTTAACTAGAGAATGCTTTTTCTTCTTGAACATGTTTATTGAAATGTAACGAAAGATAAGGGGTGCGTAATTATTCCTTCACTCAGTCCCTGTACCGTGTTTGAAGTCCTTTCGCGCCACTTCCACACAAAGCACATTTAAACAACACAAATATTATACAGTCCCCTCGTCTTTTGAGCACCGTCCCCGGTGCTACTAATCTGAGTTCTATTCGGCTAAGTTTTGGGGCGGGGGACCTTCGTTAGCCATGGTGCTGACCTCATCCTCGTAACCCTCTGAGGGAGGGCTTTAAATGGGCGGATCTTATGGTGGTGTACAGTGAACGGTTCTGCTCGGAGTTCTGCGTTTCGGACGAGATAATTTGTGGGAGAGAGAACTTTGACAACACGGAAGGGGTCTTTGGTCCAAGGGTGGTGGAACTTGCCGTGTGTTATAGGCGCTGGGATTGGTCTGTATACTTGAACAAGGTTGCCTTCTTGGTAGCTATTGGGTCGGCTGCATCTATAGTAGAACTTCTTTTGCCAGGTCTGGGCCTTCTGTAGCTGCTGACGAGCTAAATCAAACGTCTTCCGTAGGCTTTCATTGAGACGTAGCACGTACTCTGGAGCATTGGCATTTGCCGTATCCTTGTTCAGCAAAAGAATATTGGAGGGGATTCTCATCTCGCGACCTGTAAGCATCTTAAATAGAGAAACCCTGGTCGATGAATGGACTGTAGCCCTTTAGGCGAGGAGGGTGCGTCCTAAGTTTAAATCCCAATCTTCTGGTCGGGTTGCGTTGGTGAAAGCTTTTAGTAGGCCCGTAATCGTCCGATTCGTTCTCTCCACTTGGCCATTGCCCTGGGGGTGTCCGGGAGTGGTGCAAGTTTTTTTGGTTCCGAGCATGCGGCACAGTTCTGCAAATAGCCGACTTTCAAAATTAGGGCCTAGGTCACTATGGGCTGATTCAGGCACCCCGTGCTGGTAGATCCAACGGTTGAAGAAGGTTGATGCAACCGTTTCGGCGTCTTGGGATTTCATGGGTTCTGCTTCAGCCACTTTCGTGAAGTAAACCGCCATCACCAAGATATATCGATTCCCCCTCTCGGTCAGTGGAAAAGGGCCCATAATATCCATGCCAACTCTTTCGCCCATAAAACTCGTGGTCATGGGCCGTAGGGGTGCGATCGGTGTGGAATGTGCGTTCTTAAAGCTGCTGAAGGTAACGCAGGTTCGTCAGAAGTCGCAGATGACGGGGAGGAGCGAGGGCCACCAATAGCCTTTGTTCGCGGCTTCCACCATCTTTCTCATGCCCACGTGGCCTATTTGCTCATGCAGCTCTTGGAGGATCGTTTAAATCAGGGAACCTGGAATCACCAGACGTTTGGGGGGAGGTTCGCCAACGCTGCCGCCACTGTAGCATGTGCGTTGTTTTCCTCCTCTTCCATTTGTAGGCCCTTAACTAGAGAAGGCTCTTTCTTCTTGAACATGTTTATTCAAATATAACTAAAGATAAGGTGTGCGTAATTATTCCTCCACTCAGTCCCTGTAACGTATTTGAAGTCCTTTCGCGCCACTTCCCTACAAAGCACATTTAAACAACACCAATATTATAAGCCTCGTTCTGCTTTATGACCATTGTGCAATGCCATTATGAGCTGTACTAGGTAATAGGTATCCTTGATTTTAATTTATCTCTGATTTTTATGCACTAAAGTGTCTACTCAAATCGTCAAACATTTGCACAGACTTATGCACCTTAACTTGTTAATTTTTTAACGTGCCTCCTGTTTGACTAAACATATATTTGGTAAATTCGTGCTTCCTCTCGGTGTGACTTTTGATGACAAATAAAGTAGATGAACAGGTGGCCAAAATGATTCATTGGTTAACCATGTAAACAGACTCTTAAATCACGTTTTTGATTACTAATGTATGCAAATAGAGGTTCGCCTCCTTAAGTAGTAATCTGCAGACCTTTTACAGCATTCCCATCTCCATTTTCAAATGCTTCTTGTGGTAGGCTGCTTAGGATAAAAAACTGGCCCGACGTCAAGTTTACAAGTTTTGGACTGCTTACGCCGATCGCGGATGATTGAAGAGGTTTCTTGTACGAAAACATCGAAGACTAATTTGCTGTCCCTTCTCCCAGGGTCACTTTACTTGCAACGCTTTCTACTGACTGGTAATAAGTAGTGTAGGTAATCTAATTGATTTAAAAGGATGTCATCGAGGGGCAAGGGACCATGCTAGGATTGTTGTACTCCTTTATCCACACCATGTTAGGCCACCATCATGGCTTGTAAACCAGTGACGGGACCACAACCTTTACATTGAAGCACTGTACTAGCATTTCCTGCAAACGCTGTGCTTGATGGTAGTGTGATAGTAGTCACCCTATTGGTGAACAACAGTTGCGCGAAAATGCGAGCATACAAGCGCCAAAGTATAAGCATTTTTCTGTTTAGTTGTGTGGTAAGAATGATGTCGTGGAGCTGAGATTCATCAGATATTCAACTGGATGCATCAAGAGGCCAAATCCCAACAGGGAATGATAAATGCGATCCTGTGTGTTTGACGTGTCAGCACTTCCAAAGAACATCTCTTCTTCTTTGCGATCGGACATGCTGCCAGATGGCATCAGTCGAGGAAAAAATGAGACCTTGATAATACAATTCAATTCTTAACTGCACAAGTTCGCTGCACATTACGGAAGTAGGTAATTCAAATTCCGCCTAACTAAGCTTCTCCATTCGTCAAAATTAAATGAAAAGTCACTGATGGCGGATAATCGCCTCCATGTAATTCGAAATATTTGGTGATCGATTGGGGCTGGCGGCAAGTTTACAAAGTTGAGTTTATAATGAATGATGACACCAAAGAGGCTTTTTGTTACGTACACAAGAGATGCACCAGTTGTTGATAATAATTAAAAAGGGACTATTGTCAGAATGAGGTAATAACGTTTCCCTGCATTAGGTTGGTCTCATTGTAAGCCGACATATAGCTGACCATGCTCGTCTTCACGGCAGCTTTTCTCCATAGGAGGTGCAAACTGAGCCTAGTGAAAACAAGAGCACATTCAGGTATAACCTACCATTCCATCGGTCAGCTCATGAGATATTTGCCCTGAAATAATGGGGACAACGAAAACATTCACCTACCGAGAGAAAAAGCGCTTGCGGAGGACCTGGGCATCAGCACATTAGCAGCTTGAATGTGGGTATTGCTAAGATAACGTTTGCAGTATAAGTGGGTTTCCAGTAGGAAAGGGGAATCACATGAATTGTGAAAGTTAAATGATAAAAAGCTAAACAATAAATAAACACTACTTTTGCCATGGTGGTAGATATGTTAGAGTGGAAGGTGGTGATACCTGTGGCCTTGGAGACGCTATATTAGCGTTAACTCGGGATGTGGTTTGGCGTTGTGTTCTACCGGACCAGGGCAGAAGAGTAATGAAAGCGCTTCAGGGCAACCCGGCGAAGGCTGAGAGGCAATGGTCGAGACCCAATGTTCCAGCAAAATGCGTCATTGTAGACATAAGCTTTGCTTACATGGTGGGTGAGTGGTCGAGTACACGCTCCATCACGAAGATGCACGCATTCATTAGCCCACATCCGGATATTGAATTGCTTAGCGACTGAGCTGAGTAGACAATAACCATCCTTACGGGCAAGTACAATATCGCCCCATCCAGGATCTCAACCTGAGCGGGATTTCCCGGTAAGTTTCTAGTCCATAGCCCCAACCACACCACTACCGCGACACAGTAAGTGACCTTGGGATGTTATATATGCATAGTACATTAAGTATGCTAAAATACAAGGGCAATTTTACCCGCATAGTTACCATATGCTGTAGGGGAACCTCCGTGGGCCAGGCCTCTCACCTCATATCATCGCGAAATTCAATCGCTGCGACAAATTGTAGACACGAGTTATTAAACGTTCTCAGTGTCGACGCCATAGCAAACACTTCATTCACTCTAAACTTAGTAGAAAGTTTCATTCATTACTTTACAGGCCTTGCTTGTAGAGGTGAACTACTTTCCATTTTGGATGTATTGCTATTACTCTAGGTGTCAGTGGAACTCCCCATGCTAACGCGAACAATAAATTATCCATGCTTGGACAACAACTGGACGAATGAGCAGTACAATAGCGTGTGCTGAACGAACCGTACTATGTACAATGCAATGCGGCGTTGAGTGTGACACTAACAGAGTTTAAGCTTTGCTGGTTGTGCCTCTAAAATGATCCACCTGCATGCAATTGCTAGTCTCGCCATTGGGTTGTGTGCCTTTTCCCCCAAATCGGTGAAGCACTGCTTCCCCTTTGATCAATTCATCGGCATCTCCACGGGTGGGGATGTTGTCCCTTTGATCAGTGTAGATGCCTTCCATTCTCAGCGATCCATCAAAGATCTTCCACTCAAAACAGCTACCGTCACACCACCATGCTGTAAACAGGATAAAAGTAGCATTAGGCAATCTTTTGAAGTGATATCTGCTGGGTAGATGGACCTCGACTGACGTGTCGACGAAGGTTGTCGAGCGTTTGTAAATGAAGTGTTTGGTGCTGTCAGACAAACCCACTGATACGGCGTCACAATAAAGTCCACTTCTCAGGTATGTATGCAAGAGCAGCATCTCTGTCCATTGCGTTAGTGACTCGCTCTAGCAGTTCCTCTATTTGTTTGCAGATCCAGGACCTCCTCCGTTACAACCGACTTCCACACGTGAGCCACCGCTCCGCGTGTCTGCCCACCTTTGCCTTCCTTCAGCAACACGTATTTTGCCTTTCGCAGCCACGGCATCTTCCTGCGATCTACACTTGTTTCTAACATTAGCCGCTAGTCCCATTGCACTTGATCTTGTGTGTGTTGGGCATTAGCCTCCACGTTGCATTCATGCAAGTCCAACATAAGTGCTCTTTCTACTTTTCTTCGCCCACTTTGTCCTTGTATCAGGCATTAGTACACCATTTTCAGCAGGTTGTAAACAGCTTGCGTGCAAAACGCAGCATGAAGCTCAAGTCATAACGGAAAGATGGAAGCGTACCTGAGAAGTAGACGGGAATGATGAGGAAGAAGGTCATCCTCAGCACAGCAAATTCTCCATATTCAGTCAACTGTTTTGCGTGCATTTACGTGCCCCTCGTCTGACCTCATTCCACGCTTGGCTGGCTGGCTAGCTGACTGACTAACTGCCTCATTATGTGAGGCTGCGGTAGCAATAGCAAATTGAGGCCTCCCATGACACCCCACCATTCCACGCGTCATTGTATCAGCATTGTGTCAGCCTCACTGTGATGCTCAACTCGAAAATGCATCGTGGTCTGGCACACACCTTCCCTTGCCACCCTCATCTGGCCTGCTCATCGCCAACAAACGCCCGCGTTCCAGTGGCTACGGTTGACGCTCATGCAGTCACTTTGTGTGGAAGATGATGCGTCCATTGTAGCAAACTCGCGATGACAAGTGGAATTGCGCTAAAGAAATGCGCTTCACAATACAGAGTTTCCCAACACGCAGTGCAGTTATCAGATTTGTCGGTTGCTTCTAAACAAAACGTTTAGCGAATGTGTGAGAAACGTTGTGCTTGGAAACATTCGCGGTGCTCATATATTCTAGGCACATCGCTCTAGCTTGACTGCATTTCCAATGCGGCTCTTCTGCAGATCACAGAGGTTGACCACGTTTGGGCAGGCACACGCGCCTGATTGGATGCATGATGTCTCAAGGCGTCTGCATGGTCAGCTGCAAATGGACTTGAGTGTTAGCCGAGTTCATCAGAAGATCATGATATTTCTCATCGCGTTCGTGTTTATGCTAAAGCTCATGCTCACGCAGTTAAGAGGCACGCCAAGTGGTAAGGTGTGCATCGGACAAGTCGGTGCAGTGTAAGAAGGCAGTTTGAGTCACAAAGTACGTGGATAATTACAGAGTCTTAATGCTCATCCCCAGTTAAGTATTTTCCTCCTCCTCCTCCTCCTCCTCCTCTTCCTCCTCTTCCTCCTTCGTCATCGTCTTCGTCTTAATTTGATGTGGCAGCACACATTTGCCTATGCGACTAGGTCATCAGTGTAGACGTCAAGCATTCCATGACTGGAATATCGTGTAGTGTAGCAGAGGCAAAATCGTAATGGCACCCTGCAAGGCCTACATGTATACGATCTTGAACAATGGAAGCGGAAAAATCGTCTCAATATAGAGCGAGACCCATCAGTCTGCGACTGCGGGTGCTGTACATCGACATTCATTCCATCACTGACATGAGAAATAGGCAAGGTAAGGGAATAACAGGGACCAATGATATAAGCATGAGCGAAGGAAGGGCAAAATGAGGGAAGGTGAAGGAAGAGGACTACGGAACTAAGACAAGGTTAGCGTTCCTTCAATACGCATTGGCTATCAGGAAAATCGTCTCCTTCCTCTGTCTCACCAGCACCCACATCACAAACTTAGTGTGTAATTCTACTTCAATCCATGCAGACCCTCCATTGAGGCATTACTAGTGGGTGGAGGAAACGCGTCCTTCCTTGTCACGAGGTTTCACACTTTGAAGTCGCTTCACAGCCTTACATTACGGACGCTCATCCTCGCCAGTACGAGTTGGTAGGCCCACAGTGACTTGCAGGGCTTCATAGTCTCATAGTACGTTCGCCCTAAGACCGACGAGTCCACTCCATTTAACGTAGCCGGCGGTGTGCGCGAAAGTGGTGGTCAAGTGTTTCTGGCTTCGTCGGTGCCTATGGTGTACGTTCGACGATGCTTATTCACCCGAGTAGCGCTCCATGCAATGAGAGGACGTTTGAACACCTACTCAGCAATGAGCGCGCGCTCTTCTCCTCAATATTGGTGATATACGGCAATTGGGCATAAATTAGAAATTGCTTTCTGTTGGAAATGAAATCAACGTCAAATGTCATATTGTCAGCTAAGTCTGAGCATATAGTGGACATGAATACTCATAATGCAAATTGGTCTTGTATCTACTTACACTGGCTGCAGGAAAACACGGTTCGTGTTCAAGGCCCAAGTAGTAAGCGCAGGTAAGAAGTGTAGATATAAGAGATGAAAAAGTGTGTAAAGTTTAGCATTTGCTTAAAAAGATCCCAGTGGCCCTTTCCCTATTGACTAGGTGGACTGGACTCCACCACGCAAAGTAGGCCTGTCCAAATATGGCAAGATCCGTGCTAACGACTCCCAGCTTCTTTAATCGGATTGGAACTGAGGCTTGACGTCACACCCATGTGCTCATGTTGAATATACGAAGCCATGCATTGACCTCAATGGACTTCCTCATGTGCCTCCGATTGTGGGTCCTATCACGCCTCTTTGACAACAGAGTGAGGGTAAGAAGGCAGTCGATTGCAGGTGCAGTAGCCAATGCTAGTCTTTTCTCTGGTTAGGATGGTCATTTTATATCGTCGCCTTTTGGCCAATCAGATGTTTATGCGCAGCTGTGCCTCGTCTGTCTTAATCGGCTGTTTGAGTTTCCACCCAAAGGATGCAACGGGTAGCGCTTGCTTCCAGCATGCTTTTCGAATATGGAATCTGCTTGTAGCTTGTCTTGCGAAGCCGATCGCAACTAAAGTCATTATTGGCTCCTTAGCCAAATGATTGTGACGTCTTATTGACCTCCTACTGAAGGTTTTTTAAACGAGAGGCACCAATGGCTATTTTTAGCGTTTATGTAATTTCAATGGACACATGAAAAGTTTCATACTGGTTTGCTTTTACAAAACCTTTCAGAAAATCGAACAAGGCTGGCCGAGAACTCCAATCTGCCGCTTGTGCAGTGGCTTGAATGATGGTACAGTAGAATGCGACTGTTGGGAAAGTAGAAAGAATGACCAACTTCAATTGGCGCACAAAATAGAGCTAGTCTACTCACTCTAACTGATGGCGGTCGTCACGTGAGTGGAGTGTGCTGTTCATTTGCATGTCGCGAATCCGGTGCTCGACCTTAGCTTCGGTATGATTGACACTTGCGACCTACATCACGGCATGCGTGACCGCTATGGGCAAAGCTGCAACGCCACACCTGCGAGCCTTGCAAATAGCACGTAGCACGATAATCGGGTTCGCGATAGAGCGCCAAAGTGGGTAGGGACTCGATTATTGTCTGAGGGTCAGTGTGACACCATAGTGATAAAGAGCACAAAATGGGGGTGCGACCTTTCTCTGCTAATTAGTTTTGGAGCATGCACACAGGCGTTCCCTCTGCACGAAATGCTCTTCTGCATTTAGTGCAATATCGCGAAATGGGAACAAATTCTCAAAGTGAGAAAGAATGGTGGATGCAAGGAATTGGCAGTGTGAAATGGCGTTGGTGGCGAGTGAATGCAAGGCTGACATGCGCTGCCCTCACATCACCTAATGCCACCCTCTCCACCACAATCTCTCTTGTCAACTACACTGCTTCAGCACTGCCGTAGAGAGGAGGCAATTGCCGAGATGCAATGCTATTTAGTGTGCGATGTTGGGCCCGTGAGAACGACGATAAAATGATCATGCCACTTCTGACTGTGGCTTGCACAACCTGCTTGATGAGTATTGCTCGCTTGCCAACAAATGCTTTTTTCGACTTGGTGCAATGATGCGTTCGTGCTCGAGCACTAAATTAGCTCAGCATGTGTCCCCGATGACTGAATGAGGAGAGGCGAAAACAGTAATTTGCGACATTCAGGTGTATCGGGCGAAATTGTTGTTTGTGTGAATGAAAGGAATGCGCAGCCCTAGGCCAGCGCCCTTGCAGAGGGTCATTATGAGAGGCGAGCGTGGATGGAGACGATGTGGGATTTGTCGAATCTGCTTCAATGGCTAGGACCGACCATACGTTGGCGTCGAAGCAGGATTTAATTGCTTGCCCAACCACATGCATAATGTAGGTAAAACGACTCGAATGCATCGATCGGGAGAATATGCATAGAAGCAGTCAGTTAATCCAACAGGTCGTTCCGAATCAAATGGTTTGTCATGCCGTGGGTGTCACTACAGGGCCTGTGGACTTCGCAGGATGTCAGCATAGCTTGCATTGTGTGACACTGCAGGGTGAATGACGAGCACAGAAGACAGAAGCGAAGTGGAAAGTAAACAAATAAAAACAAAGTGTCGGTTGACAGGTGCGGACACTAATGTCGTGCACTACCCCTCATTTTAATCCACGAAGTAGCCCAACGCCTGAACCGACACGAACTCGTCCTTCAGCTACTGCATTTATGCACCGATTGACAGGTCAACTCCACCCACACACCAGACGGTTGCAACGTACATCAAATCATTTACTGAAGAACGTATGTGATGGGGTCGGCAGTGCCTACCTCGATGCATTCCTGGGAGGAGTGCGAGTGGGAGCCAGCCGGCCCACGATGTAGATATTTTGTAATGTCAGTGCCTCACTTCCCCCCTCATCGCAACGCCTGCATCGCCACTGAGCTATGGCCTTCTCAATAGGTGGTGTTTTCCCTTCCAATTCTGTAAGGCACCGCCTCGCCGTGAAGCAATTCTTTAATAGGCTCTACCTGTGAAATGGTGAGTCTATGGTCAGTGCAAGTGCCTCCCATCCACGTCACCTCTTTTATTAGATTTAGCTAAGTAATGAAAAAATTTTGGCCACTAAACCCTGCGATGAGGCTCCACGTCCAGACGACCAGCAATCCGAGTCAGTTAATCAAGTCGGTGAAATAGAATTGTCAGAAACTCCTCTACCCAATTTTGTGCTTCTTGATGAGAGTCGATGCTACTTTTGCCAGTCCTGACGACAAGTGGAAAAGTGCTTCGAATAAACAAATCGAGGCTCGCTTCATTCACGGTCAGCACTTCATTAACTTATTGCTGATTGACATTTTAATTATCCAATTGGAAGTGGTGGCAGTGGACCAGATACTCAGTCGAACTGTGCTTTGCGTGGTGAGTTGAAGGAGCACCTTTGCAGCCACAGGTGGTCGGTTGGTGACTTGAGGGTGGCAGCTTTCGCTTAAGGTTCCATTGCTGTGGCCAGCATAGAGCTGCATTCCCAATCACCTTCTCGCTTGTGGCACTGAAAGTAGACACTCGAAACGGCTAATACAAAAGGCGACGAAGGATGCACTCATGTTGATATCGAATGAATGGAATTGTAGAGGAGTGCCGGAAACCACATCCTCGTCGTCACAACGTTGTTGTAAGACATCGAAACCAAATTTGGTGCTCGACACTCAAAGGTGGCTAACTGCTAAGAGAAACAGTCAGAAGCAGATGGAAAAAAGCCTATTAGGGAGAAGATAGTGGCAAATCGGGACGTTGCATTAAAACGCGTTTCCTCACATCTTCGCTGTGAGATGGAACTACATTAGCTTGCCTATTTACTACGTTTGTCACACATGAACCCGCAGCCTTCACTCTCTGACAGCAGTTGTCCCAACGAAAAATTGGCACATACAAAGGATGCCAATGGGAAGAACAACACGGTCACAAGGGCTTGGGTCAAGCTAGAGCTTCGTGGCATCGTGCATCCCACCGAGAAGAATCGTGGGTGGTGGAGAGGAGTCGTCCACACGCCCAAAGCGTGACGCACTCATTGGATGCATGCAAATGTGCACTTGTGGGTGAAGGTGAGGATGGCTCACGGGCTGCTTTGAGCATGCATTACTCCTATAAATGCACTGTGCTGTGCGAATGCAATGGGCTTCTGCGCCCATGCTGTTGCCCACACTCTGCCTCACAGTGGTAGTGACTACGGTTTTGGCTGGAGGATGCATCGGAGAGGGCAGAATGTTGGCTTCCATTTCTTCACCTCACTGAACACCTTCCACCAGTTCTCTACCAAGAAGGCAGTTGTGTCACCCCTTGGTGTTCTTCTCAGTACCATCATACTACGTGTCACACGATGATGCATGTGATCCATCGAGTGGCGATTACTCACTTCATGACCGTCAGTTATTCCATGTCATTCGTTGCCTACACACGCTGAAGTATGATGCTCATGTGGTAGGCGCTGAGGAGGGAGGCGAATGCACAGAAACCTAAAACGTGTAAGCAGCAGTCGGCTGTTCAGTGCCACTGTGTCTGTTAGCAATTCTGGTGCAGTTCTCATTACTGTACATTTGCAGTATCTTCTCGACCGGCTGGTGCATGGGGCACAGGACCGAGTGATTGAGTGTGGCTCACATGATCGAAGTCGCAACACATTTCCAAGAGGCAGCGTAATGCGCTGCGACTTTGTAGACGCAACCGCATTCACTAGATGTGGTACGATACGCTGTGACACCGGTGTAGACAGTGACGCCACCTTATCCACAACTCCATTTCCATCTCCAAATCATTCCGCTGAGCCAGCTTGACTACAGGCAGCAAAACGCAGTGAGATTGTGTATGTGTGTGTGTGTGTGTGTGGCATCCGTAGGGTAGTTGACTTAAAAATTCTCTCGGCCTAGATGATCAAATGCCCACTACTTGTCCTTATGCATGAACCGTGTTTTCCTGCAGTCACTACGTGCTCAGACTTAGGTGCCGATCCAACACTTGGCGTTGATTTCCCTTGCAACGCAAAGCAATTGGAACTCGTAGAAGACACCTTTGTGACGTAGCAGCACAAGGAAACAAACTCTGCTACGTCGGTGATAAAGGACGCATTCGTTTTATCACATTTAATGAGCTTGGCACTGTTGAAGCACATCACGGACAGTGAGAGGAAGGACCTGCGCTCACTGCTGAGCGGATGTTCAAACCCGAACGCTTGCAAGGAGCTACATTCGGGCAAATAAACGTCCTCGGAAGCACACCAGAGACATCAGCGAAGCCAGACTTACTTGGTAATCGTCTGGACGCACACAGTCGGCTCTGCTGGAGAAGGCGAACTCGTCGGTGGACGGAATGGCTAAGGACGACGTTATGAAGCCATGCAAGTCAGAGTGGACCTGTGAAATTGCACTGTTGAAGTGAAGTGGTGGTGGTCTACGACAGTGTAGCCTTCCTCTTGCCCCACATTAACTATCCACTGGACACACTGCATGGTTCAAAGTGGCAATCCGCACTTAGCTCATAATGCGCACGCCTGCAAGATAAAGGGGGAACGGATTTCATAGTAACAAACGCGCTTTTACAAATTTATAACAAAATTTTTTTTCGAATTCTGTTACGCCGAAACTACCTCCCTACAGACGGCGCCAAATGAGATTTCCACACGGCCACATAATCCACCTTAACGGTATTTATGCTGTAGTTGAGGCAAGAAGTCGTACCTGCTGATGCTTCCATTCATGAATGGCCCCGTCGCATTGTAACAGTTAATGTTGGGGAGTGAGGGCAATCGTTGTGGCAATTAAACTGCTCTTTACTTCACCGTGCTCAACGCCTGCCTTTTGTGTTAGCGAGTCCATGTACAAGTTGGGCAATTGAGAGGTGGTGAATATTCGTGCCGAGGTTCGTGGCGGCTTGTCAGGATCTGATTGATGAATCGAAGAGTCTCCTCGCACACGCCCTGCATTTGACCAGCGAAAGTAGGTCTTCTGTGTCAACTTAACTAAGGCATGAAGTACACAAAGCAAGAAAGTGAGGAGGGGATGGTGACACTTGAATCCCCAGGACGGTTGGCTTCTGCCTTCGGAAAGTAAATGACATGAAGTGACGGTGGTGGTGGTAAGACGTGCTTAGTTTGCTTTTATGCCAGCTCACATGCTGAATGTGGAGGTGTAGGCCTAATGCCTTATCTAGCAAGAACCAATGATTGTTCATTAAGTGGTTGGTTCTCGAGTAGAAAATGAAGGAATTGCCATGTCCTTTGGGTGGTGCTCAAAGGATGGCGCACTTCCTGTTCGAATCTTGCTTAAGATGCAGAATGGTTGATGTTGTGTCGATGAGAGGCAGTTCATTCTGTCCCAATGACTTGCTGTTGAGACGCAAAGGACATTCCTTAATTAGTCGGTTGTCAGTTTGAGATACCTGGTCCAAGTTGGACAAACCGCATCTATTCTGCCGGCTGTGTTTGCTGGTCTGATGGTAATATGACTGGTAGTTTAATCTGTCGGTCGTTAGGTCAGAGAAGGGGTGAGTAAAATGGTCGACAGGCGGGTCAAGAGGTCAGCTTTATTTTCAGTCTTTCACTGCGGATGGACAGGGGAATGGTTAGTAAACTGAAGGGTACTGGAGTGCATAGCATGCACTCCTTCTACTGCTGCGGAGATTAGCTTATGATCCATTGCTGGATCAGAGATTTTTCTGTGTTAGAAGTTGTGCACTGGCATTTAGCCAAGACAGATCCCGCTTTAGGATCGATGGATGGTTGACATGAAGACGCGACAGTAGATGGAGGCGAATTGGGATTCCTCATCACTGATTCAATAGAAGTGCCACCCGACTTCGACTTTCTCGCAAGGGGTAGGCCGTTTGCATGTAGACGTCAAGCTCTAGTGCATCGGCTCGTAAGCAAAAGTGTGAACTGGAAAAGGAGCCCGAGGAGTCAGAGGCAGGGAGAAGGAAAGGACTCTACTGGTAGCGCTCCATCTCCCGTGAATATGTATAGAAGAGCAGAGCTACCACCTTACTAAAGTATGCCTCTTTTCAAAAAATGACAATTTTGGTTTAGCATGATCTGTCACTCAGTGCTTACAACACTAATTATTTGGTCTTCATATTAAGCACCTGCACTTTGTAAAAATTTACAGCTCTGTTCGGGTAGGATGGAGGGTCACTGTCCACGCTAGGTGTATGTTACTTCAAAAAAGGGCTCGCACTGTTTGTGCATTACGTCCATCTCTGCGGCCGATGCCACTGAGAGGCAGTGGGACGAAGGCACTCGCGCTGTTCTTTTCATTGCAAAAGCCAGATAGACAGCCGCTATAATTACAAACCGCATCTTCACGTTGGCACAGCCTCGCTTCTCAGACACTGAGGACCGAACACTGCCTCCTGCCTGACTCAGCTCAATTGAAGATGAGATACACGCAACTGATCAGACACCGATTGGCATATGAGTCAAGTATTCACACTGCAGGTCAGAAAAGTGGAATGAAGAGAGAGGATGTGATTAATGGGGTTAACCCCTAATCACAAAAACGGCAGAAGACCTACCGAAGACCGCTTTGGCAACTTTGGTTTGTGGGTTGGCGTTTGGACCCCAAAGAATCGAAATGAGGTTTGCAGGAAGAGTCATGAATCCGTGTTGGAGGAGAAAGGAAAGGCAGGGAAGTCATCATGCGCACTGTTGTTGCCTCACCTTGGTGCCTTCAAAGAAACGGAGAAGAAGTCCGCAAGGTCTAGTCCCTACCGATTCTGGCTGACGTCACACACCTTGCACTATTCGGCACAAATGCGGAGCATTTATGGAAATATGGATCCACAGAGGTGTAGAAGGAAATGCGCATTGAAACGGTTAGTAGCCTCGTAATTACTGCCAGACATGGACTGGGAGCTCATTGACACTCGCCTTATTTGCTGGATCGATACGAGGTCATCTGCCTCCTTCTGGCAGCCATTGTAATGCGAAGGCTGTAGAGTGGCGAA
This sequence comes from Taenia pisiformis, assembly GCA_023968675.1. Lineage (NCBI taxonomy): Eukaryota > Metazoa > Platyhelminthes > Cestoda > Cyclophyllidea > Taeniidae > Taenia > Taenia pisiformis. The sequence continues at coordinate 8,374,328 of CM043737.1, read as the reverse complement.
ATATGCCCAACTGGTAGACTGTCAGCTCTACATTTACATATTCATGAATAGGAGACGGCACGCACCCTTCCACCTTCATTCCCTCTAGCTTATTCTTCTCCTCGGCATCCTTCTCCAGCTGCAATCCCAGTTTGTGAACCAATACATCAACTTTTCATCAACTGCCCCATTTTTTCTTCACTTTGACTAAACATTTTCTGCTTTCCCTTCCAATTCTGTAGGGCTCCGCCTCGCCATGCAGCAATTCATCAAATGCTCCATCTGTGAAACGGTTGTCAGTGTAGATGCCTTCCATCCACACCGCTCCTTCATATAGCTGTTGCTCGAAACCTTCATGCTGTCCAAACAGCTTTCTATTGACGAAGTACGAGTAGTATGACGCAAATATTTGAGTTGATGTGTGCTGCATGGGTGGACATCGACTGACGTGTTGACGAAGTGTGTTGAGCACAAGGGAATGCAGTGTTTGCTATTGTCAGCTGTTTGATGCAGGAGCGTTCTTCCTAATTGCACGGTTTGTCGTGGAATGGCGAGAGGAGTGCAAAGGCGACCTTCAAGTCGGACATTTGTTTTTGTTATCGCTGCTGCTGCTGCTGATGATGATGATGACGATGATGATGATGATGATAAAAGCGAGCGATTGCGCATGTTGCTCTTCCTGAATTTCGCACGTATAGCTCTTGCAATGAGAACTCGATGCACAAATGGAAGAAGTGAGTCACTGCCGTGATTTGAGATAGACACGTTGGAACCTTCGTATCTGTATCAAGAATGTGCCTGGCGCATGGATCTAACTCGCATTCCAAAGTCCAATTATTGCCTCTTAGGCCAGTAAAGCTGAGTTGAAAATCCCTACATTGGTTCTATTTGCTACCTCAATCTATGACGGCTTGCTCAAAGAATCATTATCGAGTGGTTTATCAGCGGACGGAGTTGTTGTAGCGCACATATTGTGCACACTGGTGAGTGCTGTGAGAGGCTGACTGACTTAGTTAAGCTGATCAGCACTGAAAGGACACAGAAGGGAGGCTTGAAACTGGTCGCAAATCGCACAAGCTCTGCTAATACTTCAGGCGATTAATTGGACAACAAATTATCAGAGGCTTTCCATTCCAATTCTATGGGGCCCCGACTCTTCATTAAGCAATCCATCAACAGCTCTTCCTGTGGGATGGTGACTCCCATCCACATCGCTTCTTCAAATGGCTTTTGCTCAAAACCATTCCTTACATACCATCATGATGTCCAAACAGCATTCAATTGACGAAGTACGAGTAGCATAACTCAATATATTTAAAGGATATGCGTTGTATGCGTGGGCATCGACCGACGTGTTGTGGAAGCTGTTGAGCATAAGAGAATGCAGTGCTTGATGCCGTTCGTCAATTTGAGCATGCCTACCACCCCTCATTTCCATTGACGCGACGTGAAAAGCAAATCGTCTTTTCCTCACACACAAACGTCAAAATGTATGATCAAAATTAGCTGGAGGAATTTCTAACACTTTTGCCTCGATGTCTCAACCAACTAACTCGGATTGCGTTTGGGTGTCGGACTAAGGTTTTAGACTTAGCAGCCACCCTGCTGGTCACCTTATTGATTGGTCTGCCTTGGGAGGCACTCTATGCTAGGAGCTGTGGCCTACTGGCGTGCGCTAATCATGCTCACCTGGCTTTACCTAGTAGAGAACTAGTGGAAGGTGTTCAGTGAGGTGAAGAAATGGAAGCCAACATTCTGCCCTCTCCGATGCATCCTCCAGCCAAAACCGTAGTCACTACCACTGTGAGGCAGAGTGTGGGCAACAGCATGGGCGCAGAAGCTCATTGCATTTGCACAGCATGGTGCATTTATAAGAGCAATGAATGCTCAAAGCAGCCCGTGAGCCATCCTCACCTTCACCCACAAGTGCACATTTGCATGCATCCAATGAGTGCGTCACGCTTTGGGCGTGTGGACGACTCCTCTCCACCACCCACGATTCTTCTCGGTGGGATGCACGATGCCACGAAGCTCTAGCTTGACCCAAGCCCTTGTGACCGTGTTGTTCTTCTCATTGGCATCCTTTGTATGTGCCAATTTTTCGTTGGGACAACTGCTGTCAGAGAGTGAAGGCTGCGGGTTCATGTGTGACAAACGTAGTAAATAGGCAAGCTAATGTAGTTCCATCTCACAGCGAAGATGTGAGGAAACGCGTTTTAATGCAACGTCCCGATTTGCCACTATCTTCTCCCTAATAGGCTTTTTTCCATCTGCTTCTGACTGTTTCTCTTAGCAGTTAGCCAGCCTTTGAGTGTCGAGCACCAAATTTGGTTTCGATGTCTTACAACAACGTTGTGACGACGAGGAAATGGTTGCAGGCATTCATCCTCAATTCCATTTATTCGACATTAACACGAGTGAGTCCTGTGGTATCTTTCGCATTAGCCGTTTCGAGTTTCTACTTTCGGTGCCACAGGCAAGAAGACGATTGGGCGTGCAACTCTATGCTGATCACAGCAATAGGAACGTGAAAGAAAACAGCCACCCTTTAATCACTCACCGGCCCCTTATGACTGCAAATGTGCTCCTTTAACTCACCCCGTAAGGCAGAGTTCAACTGAATATTTGATTCCCTGCGGCTACTTCCAATTGGATAATAAAAATGTCTATCAGCACTGGGTTATGAAGAGCTGAGCCTGAATGAGGCGAGTCTCGATTTGCCTATTCGAAGAAATTTCCCACCGCCGTCAGGAGGGCGAAAGCTGCATCGAGTTATTTCAAGAAGCACCAAAGTGGGTGAAGGAGTTTTTGGCACTTCCTTTTTCGCCGTCTTGAATAAATGAATCGGATTGCTGGTCGTCTTGGCGTGGAGCCTCGTCGCAGCGATTGGTGGTCGAAATTTTGATCTTGACCCAGAGGGGAGTGCAGCTGCAACAACAAATGGAAGCCTCCCGTGACGCACCACCATTCCACGCGTCGTTGTATCAGCATTATCAGTGGCACTTTGGTGCTCACATCAAGGTTCTACCAGTTTAGTGCTGGCGATGGTGCAGCGTAGGCCGATCTACTAGTGAAATGCCATCAGCAGAAGAAGTCATGCGAATCGCTTGACATTCTGCAAAGTCTGAGTTAGCCTTAAAATGGGCCTTAAAGTGCGAGGATGCGGACGACGCTGACCTTTGCCTTTTGGCAGTGGCAGTACACCAAGGGCTATTTTGGCATGGTAGAATGGCTCTGAGATCCATTTAAACTGAACATGAAACCTGCGACATCCACTGATTAGCTACAAACTGAACAGGCTCAGGAGTTTACAAACAGGTAATTTGCAACTATGGAATGGACTGTGAGGAAGAAGCGCATTCTACTGCAAATGTGACCACTTCCCTGCCATTTATCAGTGCACCAGCAGGACGATGGGAGCATTGCCATCCACTAATGCATCAGCAACTCCACAAGTAGGGCTCTCGCTGTGAATGGACCATGCGCCTGCTGAACACATTAACTTTCAAGCAGCTTCTGCTCTCTACAATTGCTGCCAAGCAATTAAGACCCTCTAACCGCTTGCTATTGGTCAGTTACAATGAGCGTAGCTCAACTACTCGAGCCGATGGGTGTATGGTAGGTGGGAATCAGTTGATGTGTTGGCGAAGTGTGCCAAGACCAAGTGGACGCACTGTTTGAGCATGCAAGGGCATGACTTAGGAACAGCTGATTCCTGCTGAAACTTATAAGACTGAGCTAAAAAAGGGAATGTCACCGACGTAGATTGCGTGGTGTTTGGAAAATCTTTATTACTTCCGCTTGCATTGGACGCTGTAAGGTAGTTTTGGCTTCCTGGAGGTCGAGAGACAAGGTTAGAGTCCCTGCGATGCGCAGTGGTCATCAGGAAAGTCGTCTCCTCTCCCCATCTCACAAGCATGCGCATCACGAGCTTAGGGTGTGATTCTAATTTAATCCATGTTGACCCTCCATTGGGGCGTTACTAGTGGGTGGGTAGGTCATAGTCGAGAGAAAGGCCACGACTAGTGATCCCTATGATTCTAGAATTCAAAGTAGCGACAACGGGTAGCAAAATGACAAGATAGATGTAGGAACGAATTTGAGCAGGTGTCAGAATTATTCGCAGAGACATTTCATCTGAAAGGTATGGGAAAACCAAGGCAAACGGAGGACTCCGATCGCGTTAATTTAGAAAAAGAAAGCACACATTTGCCTATGCGACGTGCGAATCAGTGCAGACATCAAGCATTCCATGACTGGACTATCGTGTAGTGTAGCAGAGGCAAAAGGCCTACATGCATACGATCTTGATCAATGGAGGTGGAAGAATCGTGTCAATATAGAGCGAGACCCATCAGTCTGCGACTGCAGGCGCTGTACATCGTCATTCATTCCATCACTGACATGAGAAATAGGCAAGGTAAGGGAATAACAGGGCCAATGATATGAGAATGAGCGAAGGAAGGGCAAAATGAGGAGGAGGTGAAGGAAGAGGACTACGGAACTGAGACAAGGTTAGCGTTCATTCAATGCGCATTGGCAATCAGGAAAATCGTCTCCTTTCCCTGTCTCACCAGCGCCCGCATCACAAACTTAGTGTGTGATTCTACTTTCATCCATGCAGACCCTCCATTGAGGCATTACTAGTGGGTGGAGGAAACGCGTCCTTCCTTGTCACGAGGTTTCACACTTTGAAGTCGCTTCACAGCCTTACATTACGGACGCTCATCCTCGCCAGTAACGAGTTGGTAGGCCCACAGTGACTTGCAAGGCTTCATAGTCTCATCGTACGTTCGCTCTAAGACCAAAACAGAGAGTCGTTTGACAGGTGCGGACACTGGTCACGTGTACCACCCCTCATTCCATTCCACGAAGTAGCCCAACGCCTAAGCCGACACGAACTCGCCTTTAGCTACAGTATTTTTGGACCGATTGACAGGTCAATTCCTCCCACACACCAGATGGTTGTAATGCACATCAAATTATTTACTGAAGAACGTGTATGATAGGATCAGCAGTGCCTACCGCGACGCATTCCTGAGAGGAGTGCGAGTAGAAGCCAGGCGGCCTGCGATGCGGCTATTTTGTGATGCCGGTGCCTCACTTCTCTCCTCATTGCACCGTCTGCATTGCCACTGAGAATATGGCCCTCTCAGTCAGTGGTGATCTCTCTTCCAATTCTGTAGGGCTCTGTGTAGCCTTTTGCAGCAGTCAGTTACGGCCTGCTGGTTTGAGCCGAATTGGGGCTCGTCTTGTCAACCGTTTACCACTACCAATGCCACATGTGCTTCAACCCTTCACCGGCTGGTTGTAATTGTTGCTAGTGCTAATTGCTGTGCTCGCAAACACCTACGCACGCCATTAGCTGTATTTGCCCATTATGCACATCCTGTTTTCGTTTCCGTTTGCAATTGTAGGTGGCATGCTCTCGCCTATCCTCGGGGCAGTTTGTTTATCGGGCTTCAGCAAATGCGCATGCGAATTTCAAGAGTTGGATTTGGACAAGTTGCTTGTGTTTACTGCGAGATTGAGTGCGCTGGATGTTGATGGGCAGGAGGCGTGACCTCGTTTCACTCCACCTGTGGGACTGCACTGCACTGCACTGCGCGACACTGCACTGGGCTGGAATCACCACATCCAAATCAACGTTCTTCTGCAAAGTCACAACGATGGCCCAAGCACTACGCACAGATGTGGCAAGTGAGCGGACTGCAGTTCACCTGCTTGTGTGGAAAGCCTGCCACTGTTTCATTTCGCATTGTGGGCAGATATGAGGAAACCCATCACGTAATTTAACGCGCATCTTTAGATGGACCCGACGCTAACTTGTCGGCCGCTACATCATTTGTGCTTTGAATGGCAGTTCAACTCCTCCCAGCGACTGCATGGTAATGAAGGGCATTAAATCATTTATTGAAGGGCGTGTGGGATAGGGTCAGCAGTGCCTACCTCGACGCATTTCTGAGACCAGTGCTAGCGGAAGCCAGCCGGACTGCGATTTGTCTACTCTGTGATGCCAGTGCCTCATTTCCCCTCTCACTGCACTCCCTGCATCACCTCCACCCAGCGCTTCGACTTTTCTGTCAGTGTGGCTCTCCCTACCAATTCTGTGGGACTCCGCCTCGCCACTATGCAATTCATCAAAAACTCTACTTGTGAAATGGTGAGTCTATGGTCGGTGAAATTGCCTCCCATCCATATCGTTTCTTCAAAATGCTTTTACTCAAAACCATTCTTTACACACCATCATGCTGTCCAAACAGCTTTCTTTTGACGAAATAGGAGCAGTATAACGCAAACAATTCAACTGAGAGTGTTGCATGGGCAAACATCTTCTCATGCATTGACGAAGGCTGTTGAGCGTAAGCGAACGCCGGTGCCGCAGCGATTGCGCGAAAGCGATAGTTGCCCCTTTTGGTCACTACGCCACACAAGCCATCGGAGTGGTCCTTCGTAGTCAACACGATTGACTCACCTTTCTTATCCTTGAAGCCGCTAAAAAGTGAACCATCTACCTTTGCTTCATTCCTCACCAGCACAGACCCACTTGAAGCTTAACCTTCAACCACCTTGATTTGACATCCTCCCTAGCCACCAATGTAAAGGAGCCCTCCAAGATGTCCAAAGTGCCCGCTGCCAGAGGCTTTGTGTTCGTAACCAGCCAATCATCCTCCAGCCCAACAAATACCACCACTGGCTTATGTGATACAAACCCTGCACTGAGAACATCAAGACGAAGTACGTCGCCTTCTGTACGCCTCCAATAAACAAGCGTCTCCTTCCTCGCCTACAGCCTGAGGCATCGACGCTCCTACTTCCACCTCTGCAATCACTATGAGGATAACGTCTGCGTTGATTTATTCAGTCAAAACTAAATTCGATTTCGCATTGACTCCTTCTACACCACCACCCCACCAGGACGCCCTCGTCCCCGCCATTGCTGCCAGGAATGCAGCAGCCGCACAGACTCGTGCATTCACGAGCGCTGAGGACTCACTTTCCACCACTAGATCTCAACACTTGGAGGTCTTTATCGGCTAAGGTAATCACAACTGTCGGAGCACCACTAGCTTCCGTAATCATCACAAGTTGTCCATCTCATTTTCCCCCTCCGCTGAGCAGCACATCTGGTGGGTTCGCTTTTAACTTCGCCATTTCTGCCACCACGCTCAACTGCATAACAGCCATTCTTGTGTGAACTCTCCTTTTCTAGCCACTTGAGACTAACACTGTGGTAGATGTAACCCTTTGTCACCAACATCACCACTTCGAGCACACATTACTCAGCGCGTACTCACAAATTTGCAGGCCAAGCATAAAAGCCAAAGCAATTACACTCGACAAACAAAAGATCAAACACTTGGTTGCAAGTGCGCTCAAACAAGTGTGCGGATAAGTGAGGGTCAATGCAATGGTTGCTTTGGGGGCGGGTTAAATGAAGATTAGCAAAGCGCAGAGGCAGTCTGGCTTATTGCACGCCATTTTGACTCTGTGCTTCAGTGAGGCATTTTTTTCTCGTTTCTTCGCGAAATCCTCAATTTGCACCCTTTAGAGCGTCAAACGGCAAGGCGTTACGTTAGTCTGGTGTCAACCACATGGCAGCTTCCCTGCAAAGGTTTAAGCTGAAGCCGTCCTTTAGCTGCGTCCTGCCCCCATAACCTCCTTTAAGTCGTCCAGTGAGCTGAGGATTTGATTTGAGTTTCAGCATGTTGTGCACACATGTAGCGTGGCCAAAGTACTTGTCCTCTCTGTCAACTGACAGCGCGCAAAATGCATTGCTTTCTCACAAGTCCACTTGACGATGTCACCATCTGCACAGTGGTACTCAATACGCCTTGCCCTCTTCGTCATCTCGCCCTTCCTTCAAATGCTGTTTCGGAAACTGAGCTCAACGTGCTTAGAAGAATTGCTGACAATGTCCTTCCACATCTACAATGCTACAATTAACCTGAGGCATCCGCCTGAGACAACGCACGTTGGGATTTGCGCAAAACATCACATAATTAACCTGATCGGCATTCCTCACTTAGTAGGGACATTTGCGAACCGACCAAAGCGGCACCGGAGATGGCGCCCAAAGGACGCGGGTGGCCTGCAACACCTATGCGCTTTCTCAGCGAGCGGTGGGAAGGCAGTAATAGCATAGTTGCTGTGCCGAGTGCGGGGTTACCCAGTCGCGAATATTTCGGCTCTGATATCACCTACCTCCTTGGTGCGCACAATTGGCCTACATTCTCATGGCAGTAGTGGCGAGGCGACCGCACCGAAGCGAGTGCCAATGCCCGCTTTGATGAAAGGGAGGCAAAGGCAATTGGTTTAAACATGCACCATGAGGCACTGTAAACATGAACGGAGGAATGGTTATTGTCTGAAGGAGCGACTTATTCCCATTCAAAGTGTTTCTACTGCCGTGATATGAGCTTGATGAACACAAACCCTAAATAATGGTGGACAGTGGGAATTGGCAGTTGGTGGCAGCTATGCTGTGGTAGCATGTGGTCCATCTCGTAAGACGTTGGCCAGGATTCTGCGCACGTAACACACAAAGCAACGGAGGTAGCTTCAGCGCAGCATTTGAATGACGAGGCTGTGATTATAGATGCACTGAAGAATGGTAAGTGTGGCAACTCTGGCTTGGGTGATTAAATGCAGCAATGCCAGCCCGGCCTGATTGAGGGTGGTGAAGCACACCTCCTCCACATTGACCCGCATGATTGGCAGTGTAGGAAGAGCAGTGAGGATGTGCAGCATGAAAGAGGAGAAAGTGTTGTGCAGGCTCTACCTCTCGACTTTCTTGTGTTTGCATAGTAAAGAGGAAAATTACAGGTCACCATGCACTTAGGAGGGATTGTGCTGCGTCGAACACTACATGTGCTTGGCTCCCGCTTTCGCTATCGTGCACTTTGGTCAACAGCTGAGTCTGCTATGAGACAATTTCAAAAGGAGATTGAAACATGACTGTTAAGGAGAAGGTGATAAGCAGTGCGCTAGGTGTGCCAGCATTGTCCATCCATGGTAGCACTACTGCACCATTTTCCGTCACAACCGCCTCTGAGTCGCCATCACATCATGCATCCCCATACTGTCGTCTGGGAGGTGCAAAGCTGATCAGTTGAGTTTGAAGGTGCTAGTCTCAAAAGCAGTGATCGCGACACCACCTGATGGCTGCCGAGAGGTAGCAACCCACTTCCTTCCTCTTTCTCCAGCTGTGTTCACCCGAGTAGGAGCGCTTGCAAACATGGACAATCGACATAAGCTGACCCGCAATGGAACCAGCTGATGCCATTGCCCAACTAACGATGGTTTTAGGAAACGTGTGACATTTCATGCATAGCATAAATGTTTTGAGGCGAAAGCGGCGGAGATATCATGAACAGGTGTGGGCAATGCACAGTATTTACTCTACCACTCTTGGTCTCTTCTGCATCACTTTGCCACAAAGAGATTCCATGCAAAGTGCACTGTTGGAAGATGGGGCTTTCGTGGCTGTAATATAATGCAATATTCCTACTGTGTACAGCCACCAGCTCCAATCCAACATTGAGGCATTAACAATGGCGTTCCAGTTCCTCCAAACGCACACTTTTCACAAAGATTGTGATGGCTAAGGATAAGAGGTTAGCTAGTGATGAGGAGCACGCCATGGAGAGGAAGCACAATATGCAAAGAACCATGTACGAATTTACACGTTCTCTGCAAAGCTCATCGTGCATGGGTGGAATGTCTCCCAGCGCTGGGATATGAAGCGCTGGTCGCGACAGAGGCGAGCCTCGATTTGCCTAATCGAAGCAATTTCGCACGTCGCCTCAGGAGGACGAAAGCTGCACCGAGTTGTTTCAACAAGCATAAGTATGCTTAAGGAGTTTCTGGCACTCTCTCCTCCATGTCTCGACCAACTGACTCGGATCGCTGGTCGTCATGGCATGAAGTGGCGCCGTAGCGCCTCGTGGTCGGTCTAGGGTTCTAGACCCAGCAGCCACGCTGCTGCTCACCCTATTTGATGGTCTACGTCGGAAAGCATTCTGTGCAAGGAGCTGTGGCCTACTGGCTTGCGCTTATTATACTCACCTTGCTTTACCTAGCGAACAATCGCTCCTCTGGTCAATGACATCCTGAGCCAGTGTCTTGCAGCAGTGGTAATTGCTGGAGCCACGAGACACACCTGCATCTACCGCTGCTGCGAATAGCTACGTCAAGGAAACTAAGAAGAACGTTAAATTGCTACACTGCAACTGAACCGCTATGCCTGTGATCAGGACAATATCTTGCATCCACGCCGTCCATTTCAAAGTGGCTTCTGCTTCAAACCTTTCTAATTGCTAGCTGGAACAGTTGCGTTTCCTCATAATACATTTGCATCAGTGGCAAACTCTCCCTCTGGTCTATCTAACTGGTGACGACCAATCGTGCGTATGCTGTGGTGCTGAGCAAAGCAGCCAAAATGGCAGCCGAATTGGAAGTGAAAGTTGCCTCCTTTTTGTAGTCTTGCCTCCTACAACGCCTCATGCTGCTCCAACCGCTTGTGTTAGGCAAGATACGAGTAGCAGGAGACAGTAACTTGCAATAATGTGTGTTGCTCAGGCAAGCATCAGTCGATGTGTTGATGACAGCTGCTATGCAAAGGTGACCACAGTGAGTGACATGCTTTCGTCTAGAGTGCCAGTGCTGGCGCATCGAATTAAGACGAAGACAATGACAACGGGTAGGAGGAAGAGGATGAGAGGTGACGTGCTTAACAGGGGATGAGCATTACGACTCTCTGCAATTATCTACGTACTCTGTGGCTCAAACTGCCTTATCACACTGCACTGACTTGTCTGATGCACACCTCACCACTTGGCGTGTCTCTTAACTGCGTGAGCATGAGCTTTAGCGTGAGCATGAGCGTGATGAGAAAGATTATGATCTTTTGATGAACTCGGCTAACACTCAGGCCATTTGAAGCTGGTCATGCAGGTGCCTTGAGACATCAGGCATCCGATCAGGCGCGTGTGCCTACCTAAACTCAGTCGAGCTTTGTGAGTTGCAGAAGAGCCGCGTTGGAAATGCAATCAAGCTAGAGCAATGTGCAGGCATTGACTGCCTAGTATATCTGAGCACTTCGAGCGCTTTTTGGCACAACGCTTTCTCAGACATTCGTCAAACGTCCCGTGCGATTGTTAGCTTTGTTTGACACGACTTCGAAGCAAACGACAAGTCTGTTAACTGCACTTCGTGTTTGGAAACGCCTTATTGCCAAGCACATTTCTTTAGCGCAATTATACTTGTCAGAGCGAGTTTGCTACAATGGACGCATCAGCTTCCGCATAAGTGTCAGCTGCAGCCACCAGAGCGCCGACATTTGTTGGTGGTGCGCAGGCCAGATCAGGCCAGATGAGGGCGGCAGAGGAAAGTTTGTGCAAGACCACGTTGCATTATCGAGTTGAGCATCACAGTGAGGCTGACACAATGTTGGTACAGCGACGCGTGGAATAGTGGGCTGTCATGGGAGGCCTCCATTTGCTGTCGCAACTGCTGCCTCATCCAATGAGCCAGCCAGCCGGTCAGCTAACCAGCCAGTCAGGCGTGGGGTGAGGTCAGGGTGAGGAGCACGTAGATGCACACAAAGCAGTCGACTGAACATGGAGAGTTTGCTATGCTGAGGATGGCTATCTTCCTCATCATTCCCGTCCACTTCTCAGGTGCGCCCTCATCTTTCCGCTATGACTTGACCTTCATGCTGCGTTTCGCATTAAAGCTGTTTAAAACCCGTCAAAAATGATGTGCAAATGCCTGATACAACTAAAAAGTGGGCGAAGAAAAGCAGAAAGAGCATTTGTTGTGGACTTGCATGAATGAAACTTGGAGGGTAATGCCGCACATAAACGAGATAAAGTGCAATGGGACTAGTGGCTAGTGGTAGAAACAAGTGTAGATCGCGGGAAGATGTCCTGGCTGCAAAAGGCAAACTACGTGTTGCTGAAGGAAGGCAAAGGTGGGCAGACGCACGGAGCCACGGCTCACGTGTGAAAGTCGGTTGTAACGGAGCGAGTCACTAACGCAATGGATGGAGAAGCTGCTCCTGTATACCTACCTGAGAAGTAGACGGGAATGAGGAGAAAGAAGGCCACCTTAGCATATCACGCTCTCCGTGTTCAGCCAACTGCTTTGTGCGCATTTATATGCTCCTCACCTTAACCTCATCCCACCCTTGATCGACTGACTGGCTAATTGGGTGAGGCTGCAGGTGAATCAGCAAATGGAGGCCTCCCTTGACACACCACAATTCCACGCATCGTTGTACCAGCATCTTGTCAGTGGCACTTTGGTGCCCACATCGAAGTCTTGCCAGTGTATTGCCTGCAATGATGCAACTTGATCCCGTCTGCAGGTGAAATAACCTCAGCAGAAGAAGCCATGCGAGATGCTTGACATTGGGCAAAGTCTGAGTCCACCTAAAGATGCGCGTTAAATTACGTGATGGGTTTCCTCATATCTGCCCACAATGCGAAATGAAACAGTGGCAGGCTTTCCACACAAGCAGGTGAACTGCAGTCCGCTCACTTGCCACATCTGTGCGTAGTGCTTGGGCCATCGTTGTGACTTTGCAGAAGAACGTTGATTTGGATGTGGTGATTCCAGCCCAGTGCAGTGTCGCGCAGTGCAGTGCAGTGCAGTCCCACAGGTGGAGTGAAACGAGGTCACGCCTCCTGCCCATCAACATCCAGCGCACTCAATCTCGCAGTAAACACAAGCAACTTGTCCAAATCCAACTCTTGAAATTCGCATGCGCATTTGCTGAAGCCCGATAAACAAACTGCCCCGAGGATAGGCGAGAGCATGCCACCTACAATTGCAAACGGAAACGAAAACAGGATGTGCATAATGGGCAAATACAGCTAATGGCGTGCGTAGGTGTTTGCGAGCACAGCAATTAGCACTAGCAACAATTACAACCAGCCGGTGAAGGGTTGAAGCACATGTGGCATTGGTAGTGGTAAACGGTTGACAAGACGAGCCCCAATTCGGCTCAAACCAGCAGGCCGTAACTGACTGCTGCAAAAGGCTACACAGAGCCCTACAGAATTGGAAGAGAGATCACCACTGACTGAGAGGGCCATATTCTCAGTGGCAATGCAGACGGTGCAATGAGGAGAGAAGTGAGGCACCGGCATCACAAAATAGCCGCATCGCAGGCCGCCTGGCTTCTACTCGCACTCCTCTCAGGAATGCGTCGCGGTAGGCACTGCTGATCCTATCATACACGTTCTTCAGTAAATAATTTGATGTGCATTACAACCATCTGGTGTGTGGGAGGAATTGACCTGTCAATCGGTCCAAAAATACTGTAGCTAAAGGCGAGTTCGTGTCGGCTTAGGCGTTGGGCTACTTCGTGGAATGGAATGAGGGGTGGTACACGTGACCAGTGTCCGCACCTGTCAAACGACTCTCTGTTTTGGTCTTAGAGCGAACGTACGATGAGACTATGAAGCCTTGCAAGTCACTGTGGGCCTACCAACTCGTTCTGGCGAGGATGAGCGTCCGTAATGTAAGGCTGTGAAGCGACTTCAAAGTGTGAAACCTCGTGACAAGGAAGGACGCGTTTCCTCCACCCACTAGTAATGCCTCAATGGAGGGTCTGCATGGATGAAAGTAGAATCACACACTAAGTTTGTGATGCGGGCGCTGGTGAGACAGGGAAAGGAGACGATTTTCCTGATTGCCAATGCGCATTGAATGAACGCTAACCTTGTCTCAGTTCCGTAGTCCTCTTCCTTCACCTCCTCCTCATTTTGCCCTTCCTTCGCTCATTCTCATATCATTGGCCCTGTTATTCCCTTACCTTGCCTATTTCTCATGTCAGTGATGGAATGAATGACGATGTACAGCGCCTGCAGTCGCAGACTGATGGGTCTCGCTCTATATTGACACGATTCTTCCACCTCCATTGATCAAGATCGTATGCATGTAGGCCTTTTGCCTCTGCTACACTACACGATAGTCCAGTCATGGAATGCTTGATGTCTGCACTGATTCGCACGTCGCATAGGCAAATGTGTGCTTTCTTTTTCTAAATTAACGCGATCGGAGTCCTCCGTTTGCCTTGGTTTTCCCATACCTTTCAGATGAAATGTCTCTGCGAATAATTCTGACACCTGCTCAAATTCGTTCCTACATCTATCTTGTCATTTTGCTACCCGTTGTCGCTACTTTGAATTCTAGAATCATAGGGATCACTAGTCGTGGCCTTTCTCTCGACTATGACCTACCCACCCACTAGTAACGCCCCAATGGAGGGTCAACATGGATTAAATTAGAATCACACCCTAAGCTCGTGATGCGCATGCTTGTGAGATGGGGAGAGGAGACGACTTTCCTGATGACCACTGCGCATCGCAGGGACTCTAACCTTGTCTCTCGACCTCCAGGAAGCCAAAACTACCTTACAGCGTCCAATGCAAGCGGAAGTAATAAAGATTTTCCAAACACCACGCAATCTACGTCGGTGACATTCCCTTTTTTAGCTCAGTCTTATAAGTTTCAGCAGGAATCAGCTGTTCCTAAGTCATGCCCTTGCATGCTCAAACAGTGCGTCCACTTGGTCTTGGCACACTTCGCCAACACATCAACTGATTCCCACCTACCATACACCCATCGGCTCGAGTAGTTGAGCTACGCTCATTGTAACTGACCAATAGCAAGCGGTTAGAGGGTCTTAATTGCTTGGCAGCAATTGTAGAGAGCAGAAGCTGCTTGAAAGTTAATGTGTTCAGCAGGCGCATGGTCCATTCACAGCGAGAGCCCTACTTGTGGAGTTGCTGATGCATTAGTGGATGGCAATGCTCCCATCGTCCTGCTGGTGCACTGATAAATGGCAGGGAAGTGGTCACATTTGCAGTAGAATGCGCTTCTTCCTCACAGTCCATTCCATAGTTGCAAATTACCTGTTTGTAAACTCCTGAGCCTGTTCAGTTTGTAGCTAATCAGTGGATGTCGCAGGTTTCATGTTCAGTTTAAATGGATCTCAGAGCCATTCTACCATGCCAAAATAGCCCTTGGTGTACTGCCACTGCCAAAAGGCAAAGGTCAGCGTCGTCCGCATCCTCGCACTTTAAGGCCCATTTTAAGGCTAACTCAGACTTTGCAGAATGTCAAGCGATTCGCATGACTTCTTCTGCTGATGGCATTTCACTAGTAGATCGGCCTACGCTGCACCATCGCCAGCACTAAACTGGTAGAACCTTGATGTGAGCACCAAAGTGCCACTGATAATGCTGATACAACGACGCGTGGAATGGTGGTGCGTCACGGGAGGCTTCCATTTGTTGTTGCAGCTGCACTCCCCTCTGGGTCAAGATCAAAATTTCGACCACCAATCGCTGCGACGAGGCTCCACGCCAAGACGACCAGCAATCCGATTCATTTATTCAAGACGGCGAAAAAGGAAGTGCCAAAAACTCCTTCACCCACTTTGGTGCTTCTTGAAATAACTCGATGCAGCTTTCGCCCTCCTGACGGCGGTGGGAAATTTCTTCGAATAGGCAAATCGAGACTCGCCTCATTCAGGCTCAGCTCTTCATAACCCAGTGCTGATAGACATTTTTATTATCCAATTGGAAGTAGCCGCAGGGAATCAAATATTCAGTTGAACTCTGCCTTACGGGGTGAGTTAAAGGAGCACATTTGCAGTCATAAGGGGCCGGTGAGTGATTAAAGGGTGGCTGTTTTCTTTCACGTTCCTATTGCTGTGATCAGCATAGAGTTGCACGCCCAATCGTCTTCTTGCCTGTGGCACCGAAAGTAGAAACTCGAAACGGCTAATGCGAAAGATACCACAGGACTCACTCGTGTTAATGTCGAATAAATGGAATTGAGGATGAATGCCTGCAACCATTTCCTCGTCGTCACAACGTTGTTGTAAGACATCGAAACCAAATTTGGTGCTCGACACTCAAAGGTGGCTAACTGCTAAGAGAAACAGTCAGAAGCAGATGGAAAAAAGCCTATTAGGGAGAAGATAGTGGCAAATCGGGACGTTGCATTAAAACGCGTTTCCTCACATCTTCGCTGTGAGATGGAACTACATTAGCTTGCCTATTTACTACGTTTGTCACACATGAACCCGCAGCCTTCACTCTCTGACAGCAGTTGTCCCAACGAAAAATTGGCACATACAAAGGATGCCAATGAGAAGAACAACACGGTCACAAGGGCTCGGGTCAAGCTAGAGCTTCGTGGCATCGTGCATCCCACCGAGAAGAATCGTGGGTGGTGGAGAGGAGTCGTCCACACGCCCAAAGCGTGACGCACTCATTGGATGCATGCAAATGTGCACTTGTGGGTGAAGGTGAGGATGGCTCACGGGCTGCTTTGAGCATTCATTGCTCTTATAAATGCACCATGCTGTGCAAATGCAATGAGCTTCTGCGCCCATGCTGTTGCCCACACTCTGCCTCACAGTGGTAGTGACTACGGTTTTGGCTGGAGGATGCATCGGAGAGGGCAGAATGTTGGCTTCCATTTCTTCACCTCACTGAACACCTTCCACTAGTTCTCTACTAGGTAAAGCCAGGTGAGCATGATTAGCGCACGCCAGTAGGCCACAGCTCCTAGCATAGAGTGCCTCCCAAGGCAGACCAATCAATAAGGTGACCAGCAGGGTGGCTGCTAAGTCTAAAACCTTAGTCCGACACCCAAACGCAATCCGAGTTAGTTGGTTGAGACATCGAGGCAAAAGTGTTAGAAATTCCTCCAGCTAATTTTGATCATACATTTTGACGTTTGTGTGTGAGGAAAAGACGATTTGCTTTTCACGTCGCGTCAATGGAAATGAGGGGTGGTAGGCATGCTCAAATTGACGAACGGCATCAAGCACTGCATTCTCTTATGCTCAACAGCTTCCACAACACGTCGGTCGATGCCCACGCATACAACGCATATCCTTTAAATATATTGAGTTATGCTACTCGTACTTCGTCAATTGAATGCTGTTTGGACATCATGATGGTATGTAAGGAATGGTTTTGAGCAAAAGCCATTTGAAGAAGCGATGTGGATGGGAGTCACCATCCCACAGGAAGAGCTGTTGATGGATTGCTTAATGAAGAGTCGGGGCCCCATAGAATTGGAATGGAAAGCCTCTGATAATTTGTTGTCCAATTAATCGCCTGAAGTATTAGCAGAGCTTGTGCGATTTGCGACCAGTTTCAAGCCTCCCTTCTGTGTCCTTTCAGTGCTGATCAGCTTAACTAAGTCAGTCAGCCTCTCACAGCACTCACCAGTGTGCACAATATGTGCGCTACAACAACTCCGTCCGCTGATAAACCACTCGATAATGATTCTTTGAGCAAGCCGTCATAGATTGAGGTAGCAAATAGAACCAATGTAGGGATTTTCAACTCAGCTTTACTGGCCTAAGAGGCAATAATTGGACTTTGGAATGCGAGTTAGATCCATGCGCCAGGCACATTCTTGATACAGATACGAAGGTTCCAACGTGTCTATCTCAAATCACGGCAGTGACTCACTTCTTCCATTTGTGCATCGAGTTCTCATTGCAAGAGCTATACGTGCGAAATTCAGGAAGAGCAACATGCGCAATCGCTCGCTTTTATCATCATCATCATCGTCATCATCATCAGCAGCAGCAGCAGCAGCGATACCAAAAGCAAATGTCCGACTTGAAGGTCGCCTTTGCACTCCTCTCGCCATTCCACGACAAACCGTGCAATTAGGAAGAACGCTCCTGCATCAAACAGCTGACAATAGCAAACACTGCATTCCCTTGTGCTCAACACACTTCGTCAACACGTCAGTCGATGTCCACCCATGCAGCACACATCAACTCAAATATTTGCGTCATACTACTCGTACTTCGTCAATAGAAAGCTGTTTGGACAGCATGAAGGTTTCGAGCAACAGCTATATGAAGGAGCGGTGTGGATGGAAGGCATCTACACTGACAACCGTTTCACAGATGGAGCATTTGATGAATTGCTGCATGGCGAGGCGGAGCCCTACAGAATTGGAAGGGAAAGCAGAAAATGTTTAGTCAAAGTGAAGAAAAAATGGGGCAGTTGATGAAAAGTTGATGTATTGGTTCACAAACTGGGATTGCAGCTGGAGAAGGATGCCGAGGAGAAGAATAAGCTAGAGGGAATGAAGGTGGAAGGGTGCGTGCCGTCTCCTATTCATGAATATGTAAATGTAGAGCTGACAGTCTACCAGTTGGGCATATTTCGCCACTCTACAGCCTTCGCATTACAATGGCTGCCAGAAGGAGGCAGATGACCTCGTATCGATCCAGCAAATAAGGCGAGTGTCAATGAGCTCCCAGTCCATGTCTGGCAGTAATTACGAGGCTACTAACCGTTTCAATGCGCATTTCCTTCTACACCTCTGTGGATCCATATTTCCATAAATGCTCCGCATTTGTGCCGAATAGTGCAAGGTGTGTGACGTCAGCCAGAATCGGTAGGGACTAGACCTTGCGGACTTCTTCTCCGTTTCTTTGAAGGCACCAAGGTGAGGCAACAACAGTGCGCATGATGACTTCCCTGCCTTTCCTTTCTCCTCCAACACGGATTCATGACTCTTCCTGCAAACCTCATTTCGATTCTTTGGGGTCCAAACGCCAACCCACAAACCAAAGTTGCCAAAGCGGTCTTCGGTAGGTCTTCTGCCGTTTTTGTGATTAGGGGTTAACCCCATTAATCACATCCTCTCTCTTCATTCCACTTTTCTGACCTGCAGTGTGAATACTTGACTCATATGCCAATCGGTGTCTGATCAGTTGCGTGTATCTCATCTTCAATTGAGCTGAGTCAGGCAGGAGGCAGTGTTCGGTCCTCAGTGTCTGAGAAGCGAGGCTGTGCCAACGTGAAGATGCGGTTTGTAATTATAGCGGCTGTCTATCTGGCTTTTGCAATGAAAAGAACAGCGCGAGTGCCTTCGTCCCACTGCCTCTCAGTGGCATCGGCCGCAGAGATGGACGTAATGCACAAACAGTGCGAGCCCTTTTTTGAAGTAACATACACCTAGCGTGGACAGTGACCCTCCATCCTACCCGAACAGAGCTGTAAATTTTTACAAAGTGCAGGTGCTTAATATGAAGACCAAATAATTAGTGTTGTAAGCACTGAGTGACAGATCATGCTAAACCAAAATTGTCATTTTTTGAAAAGAGGCATACTTTAGTAAGGTGGTAGCTCTGCTCTTCTATACATATTCACGGGAGATGGAGCGCTACCAGTAGAGTCCTTTCCTTCTCCCTGCCTCTGACTCCTCGGGCTCCTTTTCCAGTTCACACTTTTGCTTACGAGCCGATGCACTAGAGCTTGACGTCTACATGCAAACGGCCTACCCCTTGCGAGAAAGTCGAAGTCGGGTGGCACTTCTATTGAATCAGTGATGAGGAATCCCAATTCGCCTCCATCTACTGTCGCGTCTTCATGTCAACCATCCATCGATCCTAAAGCGGGATCTGTCTTGGCTAAATGCCAGTGCACAACTTCTAACACAGAAAAATCTCTGATACAGCAATGGATCATAAGCTAATCTCCGCAGCAGTAGAAGGAGTGCATGCTATGCACTCCAGTACCCTTCAGTTTACTAACCATTCCCCTGTCCATCCGCAGTGAAAGACTGAAAATAAAGCTGACCTCTTGACCCGCCTGTCGACCATTTTACTCACCCCTTCTCTGACCTAACGACCGACAGATTAAACTACCAGTCATATTACCATCATACCAGCAAACACAGCCGGCAGAATAGATGCGGTTTGTCCAACTTGGACCAGGTATCTCAAACTGACAACCGACTAATTAAGGAATGTCCTTTGCGTCTCAACAGCAAGTCATTGGGACAGAATGAACTGCCTCTCATCGACACAACATCAACCATTCTGCATCTTAAGCAAGATTCGAACAGGAAGTGCGCCATCCTTTGAGCACCACCCAAAGGACATGGCAATTCCTTCATTTTCTACTCGAGAACCAACCACTTAATGAACAATCATTGGTTCTTGCTAGATAAGGCATTAGGCCTACACCTCCACATTCAGCATGTGAGCTGGCATAAAAGCAAACTAAGCACGTCTTACCACCACCACCGTCACTTCATGTCATTTACTTTCCGAAGGCAGAAGCCAACCGTCCTGGGGATTCAAGTGTCACCATCCCCTCCTCACTTTCTTGCTTTGTGTACTTCATGCCTTAGTTAAGTTGACACAGAAGACCTACTTTCGCTGGTCAAATGCAGGGCGTGTGCGAGGAGACTCTTCGATTCATCAATCAGATCCTGACAAGCCGCCACGAACCTCGGCACGAATATTCACCACCTCTCAATTGCCCAACTTGTACATGGACTCGCTAACACAAAAGGCAGGCGTTGAGCACGGTGAAGTAAAGAGCAGTTTAATTGCCACAACGATTGCCCTCACTCCCCAACATTAACTGTTACAATGCGACGGGGCCATTCATGAATGGAAGCATCAGCAGGTACGACTTCTTGCCTCAACTACAGCATAAATACCGTTAAGGTGGATTATGTGGCCGTGTGGAAATCTCATTTGGCGCCGTCTGTAGGGAGGTAGTTTCGGCGTAACAGAATTCGAAAAAAAATTTTGTTATAAATTTGTAAAAGCGCGTTTGTTACTATGAAATCCGTTCCCCCTTTATCTTGCAGGCGTGCGCATTATGAGCTAAGTGCGGATTGCCACTTTGAACCATGCAGTGTGTCCAGTGGATAGTTAATGTGGGGCAAGAGGAAGGCTACACTGTCGTAGACCACCACCACTTCACTTCAACAGTGCAATTTCACAGGTCCACTCTGACTTGCATGGCTTCATAACGTCGTCCTTAGCCATTCCGTCCACCGACGAGTTCGCCTTCTCCAGCAGAGCCGACTGTGTGCGTCCAGACGATCACCAAGTAAGTCTGGCTTCGCTGATGTCTCTGGTGTGCTTCCGAGGACGTTTATTTGCCCGAATGTAGCTCCTTGCAAGCGTTCGGGTTTGAACATCCGCTCAGCAGTGAGCGCAGGTCCTTCCTCTCACTGTCCGTGATGTGCTTCAACAGTGCCAAGCTCATTAAATGTGATAAAACGAATGCGTCCTTTATCACCGACGTAGCAGAGTTTGTTTCCTTGTGCCGCTACGTCACAAAGGTGTCTTCTACGAGTTCCAATTGCTTTGCGTTGCAAGGGAAATCAACGCCAAGTGTTGGATCGGCACCTAAGACTGAGCACGTAGTGACTGCAGGAAAACACGGTTCATGCATAAGGACAAGTAGTGGGCATTTGATCATCTAGGCCGAGAGAATTTTTAAGTCAACTACCCTACGGATGCCACACACACACACACACACATACACAATCTCACTGCGTTTTGCTGCCTGTAGTCAAGCTGGCTCAGCGGAATGATTTGGAGATGGAAATGGAGTTGTGGATAAGGTGGCGTCACTGTCTACACCGGTGTCACAGCGTATCGTACCACATCTAGTGAATGCGGTTGCGTCTACAAAGTCGCAGCGCATTACGCTGCCTCTTGGAAATGTGTTGCGACTTCGATCATGTGAGCCACACTCAATCACTCGGTCCTGTGCCCCATGCACCAGCCGGTCGAGAAGATACTGCAAATGTACAGTAATGAGAACTGCACCAGAATTGCTAACAGACACAGTGGCACTGAACAGCCGACTGCTGCTTACACGTTTTAGGTTTCTGTGCATTCGCCTCCCTCCTCAGCGCCTACCACATGAGCATCATACTTCAGCGTGTGTAGGCAACGAATGACATGGAATAACTGACGGTCATGAAGTGAGTAATCGCCACTCGATGGATCACATGCATCATCGTGTGACACGTAGTATGATGGTACTGAGAAGAACACCAAGGGGTGACACAACTGCCTTCTTGGTAGAGAACTGGTGGAAGGTGTTCAGTGAGGTGAAGAAATGGAAGCCAACATTCTGCCCTCTCCGATGCATCCTCCAGCCAAAACCGTAGTCACTACCACTGTGAGGCAGAGTGTGGGCAACAGCATGGGCGCAGAAGCTCATTGCATTTGCACAGCATGGTGCATTTATAAGAGCAATGAATGCTCAAAGCAGCCCGTGAGCCATCCTCACCTTCACCCACAAGTGCACATTTGCATGCATCCAATGAGTGCGTCACGCTTTGGGCGTGTGGACGACTCCTCTCCACCACCCACGATTCTTCTCGGTGGGATGCACGATGCCACGAAGCTCTAGCTTGACCCGAGCCCTTGTGACCGTGTTGTTCTTCCCATTGGCATCCTTTGTATGTGCCAATTTTTCGTTGGGACAACTGCTGTCAGAGAGTGAAGGCTGCGGGTTCATGTGTGACAAACGTAGTAAATAGGCAAGCTAATGTAGTTCCATCTCACAGCGAAGATGTGAGGAAACGCGTTTTAATGCAACGTCCCGATTTGCCACTATCTTCTCCCTAATAGGCTTTTTTCCATCTGCTTCTGACTGTTTCTCTTAGCAGTTAGCCACCTTTGAGTGTCGAGCACCAAATTTGGTTTCGATGTCTTACAACAACGTTGTGACGACGAGGATGTGGTTTCCGGCACTCCTCTACAATTCCATTCATTCGATATCAACATGAGTGCATCCTTCGTCGCCTTTTGTATTAGCCGTTTCGAGTGTCTACTTTCAGTGCCACAAGCGAGAAGGTGATTGGGAATGCAGCTCTATGCTGGCCACAGCAATGGAACCTTAAGCGAAAGCTGCCACCCTCAAGTCACCAACCGACCACCTGTGGCTGCAAAGGTGCTCCTTCAACTCACCACGCAAAGCACAGTTCGACTGAGTATCTGGTCCACTGCCACCACTTCCAATTGGATAATTAAAATGTCAATCAGCAATAAGTTATGAAGTGCTGACCGTGAATGAAGCGAGCCTCGATTTGTTTATTCGAAGCACTTTTCCACTTGTCGTCAGGACTGCAAAAGTAGCATCGACTCTCATCAAGAAGCACAAAATTGGGTAGAGGAGTTTCTGACAATTCTATTTCACCGACTTGATTAACTGACTCTGATTGCTGGTCGTCTAGGCGTGGAGCCTTGTTGGTTGCTATTGGCCACGTACGAGGAGCGTAACTCAACCACTCGAATTAAATAGTGTTTTGTAGTTGGGAATCAGTTAATGTGTTGGTGAAGTGTGTCAAGACTAAGTGGACGTACTGCTTGACCATCCGTGGGCATGACTTTAGAAACGCTGATTCGCACAAAACTTCTAACACTTTGCTAAAAATAGGAATGTCACCGACGTAGATTTTGTGGTGTTTCGGAAATCTCCATTGCTTCCGCCTGCATTAGGCGCTGTAGGGTAGTTTTAGCCTCCTGAGATCGAGAGACAAGGATAGAGTTCCAACAATGTGCATTGGGCACCAGGAAAATCGTCTTCTCTCCCTATCCCACCACCATCACCATCACGAGCTTAGTGTGTGATTCTACTTTAATCCAAGCCGACCCTTCATTGGGGCGTTTCTGGTGGGTGGAGGAAACGCGTTCTTCCTTGTCACGACGTTTCACACTTTGAAGTCGCTTCACAGCCTTACATTACGGACGCTCATCTTCACCAGTACGAGTTGGTAGGCCCACAGTGACTTGCAGGGCTTCATAGTCTCATCGTACGTTCGCTCTAAGACCGACGAGTTCACTTCTTCCAATGTAGCCGACGGTGTGCGCGAAAGTGGTGGTCAAGTGTTTCGTCGGTGCCTATGGTGTACGTTCGACGATGCTTATTCACCCGAGTAGCGCTCCATGCAATGAGAGGACGTTTGAACACCTACTCAGCAATGAGCGCGCGCTCTTCTCCTCACTATCGGTGACATACAGCAAATGGGCACAAAGCTCACTAAAGTTGACCACATAGCTGCGCTCTTTCTCGCAAAGGTGGCCGAGTTTGTTTGACACATAGGTGCCTTTCGAGAATACCAAAATTGCTTTACGAGGTGTTTCGATTGCGATCAACGCCATTTGCTTACGAAAGCAGGCACTCATGGTAGATGCGTAATCGCCTTACGACACCGTCGATCACCTGATAGCATGCAAAATGTCTGAAAGGAAACTGCTGTTTGTGTTTAATGCCTCAGTGTTGGGCATTTGAGCATTCACCACTGCCATTATTTTTCCACCTTAATCTGCATCGACTGCATGCATACCTTTCCTGCACCAAGCACTGCAGTCACCCCTAGCAGGCATTCTCCGTCAGCACATCTTGTGGTGGTACCAATCATGGCTGTGTGTATGAATGGGGTCAATACCTTCAAATTGTCATTAATTGAAGGAGGAGGACCGTCTCTGGTGGCGTCGATAAGAGGCATCCGTGATGAGAGCATGAGCGATTGCACTTGTGAAGGCAACGGGCCGCTGCAAAGCTGGTGTTGCACCGCTTGGCTGTGAGACTGTAAATTGGCATAAATCCGGTGGTAAGTGGCGTTAAGCTATGTGCAGCTCCATCAGATTTGTCTACAAAAAGGCCTCCGCCAAATTGGGGTCTGAAGCACCAAAGAAGGGATGACAAAAGGGAAGCCGCCAAACACCACGCGTGCAAGTTTGTTGTAGTGTTTATAAGTGCAATCGCAAAGATACTTTGCACAATTAGTTTGTGCAGTATCATACCTTTAAGTCGTTTGCATGAGGCAGTGCGTCACCATGCGATCAACAACACTTCTTCTCGGCCTACAGTGATTCTTCATCTCTAATCTGCTTTTCTCACTCGCTCGTCAAAAGTAAGTGCGCAATCGTCCATCTTTGCACCGCAATGCAATTTACGACTAAAAAACGTGGCTTATCGGCGAGAGAAAATGCCTTCTTTCCTCTTGGGTAGCCGTGGAAGTAATCAGCAATAATGCACACTTGTCAGTGGTAACTATTCCATGCATGAATGTTTGAAGGCACGATGTGCTCTGCATGAATTCAGGACCTATTTTTCTCTTTTGCTTCCCTTCGCAACACCGTGGCAACTCCAAATTCCTGTGATGCAGCAGCACAAACTAAAAGCGTAGCTACTTTACCAACCAAGACAGTGTTTCTACCAACAGATTGGGTGGGCTGGCCTCGCCGTTGATGCGCATCAGCCACAGTGAAAGGAAGGATCTGCGCTTCTAGCTGAGTAAGTGTTCAAACGTGTTCTGGTTCCGCGCAACTACACTAGTCACACACACTTCATGGACAGTGGCGAGGCCAGACCCACTTGGTCACCACACACACGCATAATGACGGCTTGCTGGAAAAGTGGGCGCGTTAATGGAGGGGATGGCCACGGATGACCATGGCAGTCGGTGTGTGTCTACCAAATCGCACTTGTGAAGGGAAACGATGGCGGTGCATGACTGTTTAGCGACTCCACGCAGGTCCCATTAGCGATCCATTAGCCACCCTGTTTAGATCGGATTTGTATGGTGCACTGAGCTTCTGGTCTGCATGCAAAAAGGCTGAGAGGAGACGACTATCGTGGTGCCCAACGCACACTGCGAAATTCTTTACAGTGTCCTCCCACGTCTGTCAAGCCGAAAATACTTTCCAACGCAGGGTGCAGACAGCATTGAGTAAGATGTTTCAAACCACCACGGATTTCACCACATCATCATTCTTCTTTGTAGTAGAGACATTTGCACACCAGGTAGAGCAGCTGCGAGAGGAAGGCGGAAATGCAGCAGCTTTAACGGAAACAGCCTTTCCAACTCTCTTGTTGAGTGAAGTAAGCATTGAAATGGTTGGTACAATGAAGGGTGTGAGTCCACATGGGGACGGCTGGAGGCGAAACGTGGAGAATGGGTGGAGGCCGTGGTGGAAGATGGATTCAAGTGTCCTTCGCTACCCGCTTTTTCGTAGCTTCCATGTTAAATTGATGCTCTGCCATCTATTTGTGGCATTTCAATTGTGGGAGGGCAACACAAACAAACTTATCCTGGTGTATTCCCTTTTCTTCACTTTGGGGACATTGTAAGAATTATTCACGATACAGTGTTTTGTTGTGATACGCGGCTGCTGTCCGGTTAGTCGATTGCGAGTATGTGCATAGAAGCAGTTGTTCGATCCAACAGGTCGGTTTGAAACGATTGACTTGGCAAGGAGTAAGCGTCACTGCAGGACACAAAGATTTTTTAGTGTGTCACCAGAGCTCCCATTGTGTAAGACTGCATGGTAGCGAATGAGCGTATAATGGCGAAGAGGGAAGAAAAGTGAGGAAGTGGGAACGTAGAATCGGAATGCGGCACTTCACAGGACACATCCAACTCCTTCTCGTCACTGCATATGCTGCGGATTACGAAAACAGGCGGCGGAAGCTAGCATTGTGCATCAGTCAATGAGTAATGGTCACGATAGAAGAGAAAAAGAAAGTGAGCAAATAAAAACGAAGTGTCGGTTAACAGGCGCAGGCATTGGTCTCATACATTGTCAGCCATTTGCATACCACAAAGTAGCCTAACAACTGAACCAACGCTAATTTATTGCACGCTACACTATTTGTGCATTGAATGACAGTTCAACTCCACCCAGAGACCGGATGGTTATGGGGCGCAACAAATTATATATTGAAGAGCAGCTGTGATAGGGTCAGCAGTGCGAGTGAAAGCCAGTTGGTCTGCAATTTGTCTACTTTGTGATGCCAGTGCCTCCTTTCCCCCCCCCCCTCAATGCACACCCTGCATCGCCTCCACCTTGCATTCAGCCTTCTCAGTCAGTGTTGCTGTCCCTACCAATTGTGTGGGGCTCCGCTCTACCCGTGAGATGGTAAGTACATGGCCGGTGCAATTGTCTTCCATCCATATTACCTCTTTTAATAGCTTTTGATTAAAACCATACCTTACACACCATTATGCTGTCCAATCAGCTTTCTACTGACGAAATAGAGTAGAATAACGTAAATATTTCAACTGGTGCATGTTGCATAAGTGGACATCTTCTCATGCGTTGACAAAGGCTGTTGAGCGTAAGGGACTGCCGGTGCCGCAGTTGCCGTAGCGATTACAAAAAGCCATATTTGCCGCTTTAAGTCCCGACGCCACCAACGCATTAATAGTGGTCGTTCGTAGGCTGCACGATTAAGCCACCTTTCTTATATCTAAAGCCGCTAAAAATTGAACAATCTACCCTCATTTCTTTCCTCAACAACACAAACTCATTTGAAGCTTAGCCTGCAATAACCATGGTTGGACAAATCACTGCTGCAAGGGAGCCCCCGAAGATATCCAGAGTGCCCACTGCCGGGGGCTTTGTGTTCACAGCCAGCGAATCATCCCCCACCCGCACAAATACGGCCACTGGCTTATGTGCTTCGAGCTCTGAATTGAGAATGTCAAGGCGACGTACGTCGCCTTCTGTACGCCTCCAATAAACAAGCGTCTCCTTCCTCGCCTACAGCCTGAGGCATCGACGCTCCTACTTCCACCTCTGCAATCACTATGAGGATAACGTCTGCGTTGATTTATTCAGTCAAAACTAAATTCGATTTCGCATTGACTCCTACACCACCACCCCACCAGGACGCCCTCGTCCCCGCCATTGCTGCCAGGAATGCAGCAGCCGCACAGACTCGTGCATTCACGAGCGCTGAGGACTCACTTTCCACCACTAGATCTCAAAACTTGGAGGTCTTTATCGACTGGTGGAGTACAACCATCTTCCGTTGACTTATTCAGTCAACACTAAAGGCGATTACGCATAGACTCCTTCCCACACCACCACCCCACCAGGACGCCCTCATTCACCGCCACTGCTGCAACGAATACGGCAGCAGCATAGACTCGTGCATGCACTAGAACTGAGGATTCCCCTTCCACCACTAGATCTCAACACTTGGAGGTCTTTGTCGGCTAAGGTAATCACAACAGTCTGAGCACCACTAGCTTCCGTAATCATCACAAGTTGTCCATCTCATTTTCCCCCTCCGCTGAGCAGCACATCTGGTGGGTTCGCTTTTAACTTCGCCATTTCTGCCACCACATCCAACTGCATAACAGCCATCCTTGTGTGAACTCTCCTTTTCTAGCCACTTGAGACTAACACTGTGGTAGAAGTAACCCTTTATCAGCAACATCACCACTTCGAGCACACATTACTCAGCACGTACTCACAGATTTGCAGGCCAAGCATAAAAGCGGAAGTAATTGCCCTTGACAAACGAAAGATCAAACACTTGGTTGCAAGTGCGCTCAAACAAGTGTGCGGATAAGTGAGGGTCAATGCAATGGTTGCTTTGGGGGCGGGTTAAATGAAGATTAGCAAAGCGCAGAGGCAGCCTGGCTTATTGCACGCCATTTTGACGCTGTGCTTGTCATGTGGCACATTTTCCGCTTCTTCGCAAAATTCTTAATTTGCTCACTTTAGAGCGTCAGAGGGCAAAGCATTACGTTAATCTGGTGTCAACCACATGGCAGCTTCCCTGCAAAGGTTTAAGCTGAAGCCGTCCTTTAGCTGCGCCTTCCCCCATAACCTCCTTTAAGTCGTCGAGCGAGCTCAGGATTTGATTTGAGCTTCAACATGTTGTGCACACATGTAGCGTGGCCAAAGTACTTGTCCTCTCTGTCAACTGACAGCGCGCAAAATGCATTTCTTTCTCACAAGTCCACTTGACGATGTCAACATCTGCACAGTGGTACTCAATACGCCTTGCCCTCTTCGTCATCTCGCCCTTCCTTCAAATGCTGTTTCGGAAACTGAGCTCAACGTGCTTAGAAGAATTGCTGACAATGTCCTTCCACATCTACAATGCTACAATTAACCTGAGGCATCCGCCTGAGGCAGCACACTTTGGGATTTGCGCAAAACATCACATAATTAACCTGATCGGCATTCCTCACTTAGTAATGGGCATTTTCGAACCGATCAAAGCAGCACCGGAGATGGCGCCCAAAGGACGCGGGTGGCCTGCAACACCTATGCGCTTTCTCAGCGAGCGGTGGGAAGGCAGTAATAGCATAGTTGCTGTGCCGTGTACGGGGTTACCCAGTCGCGAATATTTCGGCTCTGTTATCACCTACCTCCCCAGTGCGCACAATTGGCCTACATTCTCATGGCAGTAGTGGCGAGGCAAACGTACTGAAGCGAATGCAAATGCTTGATGGATGAAAGGGAGGCAAAGGCAATTGGTTTAATCATGCACCATGAGGCACTGTAAACATGAACGGAGGAATGGTTATTGTCTGAAGGAGCGACTTATTCCCATTCAAAGTGTTTCTACTGCCGTGATATGAGCTTGATGAACACAAACCCTAAATAATGGTGGACAGTGGGAATTGGCAGTTGGTGGCAGCTATGCGGTGGTAGAATGGGGTCCATCTCGTAAGACGTTGGCCAGGATTCTGCGCACGTAACACACAACGCGGCGGAGGTAGCTTCGGCGTGGCATTTGAATGACGAGGTTGTAAACATCGATGCATTGAAGAATGGTAAGTGTGGCAACTCTGGCTGGGTGACTAAATGCAGCAATGCCAGCCCGGCCTAGCTAAGGATGGTGCAGCACACGTCCTCCGCATTGACCCGCATGATTGGCAGTGTAGGAAGAGCAGTGAGGATGTGCAGCATGAAAGAGGAGAAAGTGTTGTGCAGGCTCTACCTCTCGACTTTCTTGTGTTTGCATAGTAAAGAGGAAAATTAAAGGTCATCATGCGCTTGGCTTCCGCTTTTGCTATCGCACACTTTGGTCAACAGGTAAGTCCGCTATGAGACAATTTCAAAAGGAGATTGAAACATGACTGTTAAGGAGAAGGTGATAAGCAGTGCGCTAGGTGTGTCAGCATTGTCCATCCATGGTAGCACTGCTGCACCATTTTCTGTCACAACCGCCTCCGAGTCACCATCACATCATGCATCCCCATACTGTCGTCTGGGAGGTGCAAAGCTGATCAGTTGAGTTTGAAGGTGCTAGTCTCAAAAGCAGTGATCGCGACACCACCTGATGGCTGCCGAGAGGTAGCAACCCACTTCCTTCCTCTTTCTCCAGCTGTGTTCACCCGAGTAGGAGCGCTTGCAAACATGGACAATCATCGTAAGCTGACCCGCAATGGAACCAGTTGTGATGCCTTCGCCAAACTAACGATGGTTTGAGGAAACGTGTGACATTTCGAGCATAGCATAAAATTGTTTGGAGGCGAAAGCGGTGACCATGGCGAAGAAGGCATGCCGGTCCACAGATGGTAACATTGCGTGGAGATGTCATTGAACTGGAGGAGGACCACCGCCGATTGCCCCAACCAAAGCATCTCTGAGGAGAGTATGAGGAATTGCACGCATAAAGGTGACGGTCAGATGCGTCGCAGATGCCGTACCTCCTGGCTGCGGGACTTGGGTGGACAAAAATGTGGTGGTAATGTATGTGTCAGATTTGCTGCAGACGCTGTCCAGTCAGTGGTATCCCCATCAGTCTCCACCATCAAAAGAGCATTTGTCAAATCAGATTTCAAAAGCCAAAGACGAAAGGTAAAACAAAGTTATCCCAATAGCGTATGCTGAAGTAGGGTGCCATGTACAATGAGTTGCTGCGTTGGATAGTGCAAAGACATACATGTGACACCAACCGAGCTTAAGCTTTGCTGGTTCTGCCTCTAAAATGATCCACCTGCTTGCAATCGCTAGTTACAGCATTTATTTGTGTGCCATTTTACGCCATGTTGCCTCTTCCCTCAACTCAGCTTCTCCTTTGATCAATTCATCGGCATCTCCACAAGTGGGGATGTTGTCCCTTTGACAGTGTAATTGCCTTCCATCCTTAGCAGTCCTTCAAAGATCTTTCACTTCAGATTATGAGTTGTGTGTGGAATGCCACTTTGATCCATGTGGTTTGTCAAATGGGTCGTTAATATGAGGCACGAGGAACGCTACACAGTCGTAGACCATCACCACTTCACTTCAACAGTGCAATTTCACAGGCCCATGCTGACTTGCATGGCTTCATAACGTCGTCCTTAGCCATTCCATCCACCGACGAGTTCGCCTTCACCAGCACAGCCGACCGTGTGCGTCCAGACGATTACCAAGTAAGTTTGGCTTCGCTGATGTCACCGGTGTGCTTCCGAGGACGTTTAGTTGCCGAAGTGTAGCTTCTTTCAATGAGTTCGGGTTTGTACGCCCGCTCAACAATGAGCACAGGTGCTTCCTCTCACCGTCCGTGATGTGCGTTAACAATGCCAAAGCTCATCATGGTGATAAAATGAATGCGCTCTCTATCGACGACGTGGCAGAGTTTGTTTCCTTGTGCTGCTACTTCACATAGGTGTCTTCTACGAGTTCAGAATTGCTTTGCGTTGCAAATGAAATAATGCCAAGTTTCATATTGCCAGCCAAGTCTGCGCAACTAGTGGCCCAGGTTCCTTTATTCTACCTTGCTCGCTGATTGTTGGTAGACGTCTTGATCCGAGGCTTTGTGTCAGGATCCGTTTCATTTGTTGTCCCCAACTTCCATCGGTGAATAAACCCATGCATAGTGATGGTGTTCTGGCAGATGGTGGAAAATATTCATTGACTACCATTTGTCACGAGATTCCAGCGCTTCTCTTATCGCTATCATGCTTCCCTCATGCCTAATTCAGTTTGACAGACACTGTGCCAACTTTTTCATTACTGACGAAGTGATGATTTCGCGAAAGGTGTAGTGGAGGCCAATGCCTGTTGTTCTCTTAGTGGGCATGAGCAAGCACTAAGACATCACGCAGGTGATCATTCAAACTCACATTAGGCATCAACCCACAATCAAGCAGAGTGGTGTAAATAAGATGAATTTCTCCCCTAGTCAGATTATTAGGTATTTAAGTGATAGTCGGGAATGCGACGCGAATTGGGCGAAGTCGAAGGAGAGTACACGCAGTGCAATCAAGAAAACATCCCACATGTCAGAGGGGGTAGTGTGACACAAGCCTAGCACAGAGAGAGCATTGCTGAAAGGGCATGATTATGAGAGCGTCGTTACATCGAAGCCATTAGCCGCAAATGTCAACAGGCTGGCATCCACAGCACTACAATCCTCGTCTAGCGATGACATATTAGTTTGAGACGTTGTGCTCATGCCATAAACCACGCCTAGCGTTCTCAATATGGCAGCGTAAATACGCAGATGCAGTTGGGCTGAGGCAGGAAAAAGAAGGGTGCTGGCTCACTGAACCTCGACGTGAGCAGACACTGTGGTAGCAGCTGCAACTGCTACGTGATGAGTATCCATCCCTTCCTTTACTTCACCATCATGCAGACTTCCACTCTGCCACCCAAGCCACACAAGTGTTATATGCCAATGCGATCGCTACAATAAATTAAAGTGCCGTAGTTGTGCATCCAGCATCGCTTGCTGCAGAGTTGTTTGTCCAGGAAACGGCTTCTCATTCAGGTGGTTGCATCTCGCTCTTTATACAAACGATGTCACATTCTGTGCAACAAGAAATAATGTTTTGGTAATGCAGACCACCGCAATTCACCCTACCACTCCTGCACCTTACTTGACACCACAGATGAAGGCGCTTCCTTCGCGGAGAGCAATATTCTGCCACCTCCTCTCGGCTTTTAAGCGCCTTCTGCATCTCCCCCACTCTACATCTCAAGTCGAAGCTTAACACGCAAAACGTGACCCTTGAGTTGCCGCTCAGCTGTAGGGGGCAGGAAAAGTCTTGCTTCCACACTATGCAATTATTCGCTCTTTAAGGCCAACCGTGGTAGTGTCCGGTGGCAAAAGCTAAACCTGGTGGCGGCACATTGTGCATTTGTAACATCACACATTTAGTTCTCCGAACACCTTTCAATCATCGTGGGTGCATGCTGGAGTGTGCAGGCCACGCGGAACTGACGCAGCACTTGGATGTGAAGTGAACAGAGTAAAGGCGTGCGGGAATGCAAGCGGTCTTGTCGAATTATGAGTGCCAGCAGGGTGAATAACTTGAGCACACGCACTCTACTCTGACTCGACTTTTGCGATGCTGTGACAAAGGTAACTTCGTCACCAACGCTGCCAAGACATTTTATTATTCAAGCGTAACACCACATCCAAACGTGCCTCCACATCGCAAAGCACACTGACATCATTCACCTCATTCACAATCACTGCACAAAAGGCGAATAACGTGTGTTAGTAAGGTCATCTCAGATGATGTCGAATAGCAGTGTGCCCGTCGTGCCACACGAGCATAACGGTGGATAACAAGTCGTACTGCTGCACGATTAAGAAGTCTGTGCTTCTGCTCTCATGCATTGCCAGTTCTGATACGCCACACTTTACCCCTTCAATCAGAATTTGAGATTTCCTTATCCCACGCTCTACTACTTCAGGTGTGTCATGTGCTAGGATCTATTTGCTGACATACCTCGGCCAATCTACAAGGCAACCAGGTTATCTGCTTAAGGTGTTGTTGTCTAAAAATGTTTTGCAATTTGCCCCTTTGATGGTGGAATGTTGACGCTGGCCTGCCTTGCACACGCGAATGTGTGGCCATTCACTGCAGGCGGACCTAAGAGATGGCAGCCAATCAGGAAATGACGATGAGCGTGAGTGCTTTGTTGCTCATCGGATGCAACGATTCTTGCATGGTGATATTTTTATAGAGTTCTTTGGATCTGATCAGTCTGTTTAGCAGCAGCGGAGTATCGACGTTCCACATGTGGTCGTTTCCTGGTCCTGCGGTCTCATGGACAGGAGCCCACGCGTCATACATGCCATCCAAATGATTGGTTTGTGTGATGCCAACCTGCTGGCCTCATTCAAGTAAATACACTCGTGTAATTTTGAATTAAACTCCTATTGCTCCGAACGCTTAAAGAGCAGTAGAATGAGAGCGAAATTGGAGGCTTTTGGAGGGAGAGTACTTGAGGCACATTTGTAAGCATACTTGGCAGTGTCGTGACAGACAGACAGACTGGCATGGTCTGGGTGGTGAGCACTAAGAAATTATGGCAAGGAGGCTTCAGACTACCCTCATTTTGCACACATCCAGCTCCTACCCAAGGCATTACATTGACTGAACTGTTCAAGAAGAGGGTCAAGCTTGCCATAAGTGCACAGTTGTATGGTCTCCTGGTTCTTTCTCTGGTAGATTATTTATGCACATTAAGCCCTACAGATGTGCTTTAGAGGAATGTAACATTGTACGTGAAGGCACATATTGCCATGCCGCAAGAAGCCGTGCATTGAGTAGGAGACTGGTTAACTGCCATTGCAAAGCAGCTAACTCCTAGATCGACTTGCTTCCACCTGGACTAATCTTACAAATGCATCGTGGTAAGGACTGGCTGAGAGAAGGTGGAATGATGAGCATGCACACATGCGTTCTCTCTGCACAAAACGCTCCTCTGCATTTAGAGCAATACTGCAAAATGAGAACAAATTCTCAAAGTAAGAAAGAGTGGTGGACGCAAGGAAAACGTGTTTCCAACGTAAAACAGGTATAAAGGTTATTTGCACAAGGCGTTGTCTTAACCTGTAGTGATCCGAGGTTTGCCAGGTCGTCGGTGATAAAGAACATCACCTTGGTGCCGTCTACTCACTCGTTCCACAGCAGCTGAGGCCAAGTGGGTGGTGATGAAGCCGAGTCATTGCATCACCGAGAGGGGCGCCACCTGCCTCCTCCCACTTGATTGCTGCCTCGCGAAGCCCGCTTGTCAACGGTCTCAATCAGGCTGCTCTCATTGCGGCTTCTACTCCATCATTGACCAGTGCACCAGCATGACGTAAAAGTGATGTGGCAGCGCTGCAAGGCGAGTCACTTAGTGTGCAACGAGTGTGCAACCAGTTGCAAGGACCTGCCAGGTAGTAGAATATAATCGTCTAACAGCGCAGGTTGGTTTACGAAACGCAACCATTTCAGTCTGGATGCAGAACTGCTCTGACAAACACTAGTCTAGAAGACGATGCGACTGGAAGGCACCTGCACTGATCACAGAGCCGAGGTCTTACTGGTGCAGAGGAATTAACTTATTGGCGAGAAGTTGCTGATAAACGCCCCAGTTGTGAAGCGGTGCATTACAGAATTAAAGGGGGATGGTAGTGGTGCATGAGAGAGCTGGCACAACGTGACACAACAGGCCATGCATTGAGTAGGAGACGGGGACACTGCCATTGCAAAGCAGCTAACTCCTAGGTCGACTTGCTCTCACCTGCACTAATCTTTCAAATGCATCGTGGTAGGGACTGGCTGAGAGAAGATGGAATGACGAGCACGCTTGAGCGCGCAGTGCGTTGGCGTTAGTGGCGAGTGAATGCAAGGCTGACATGCGCTGCCCTCACATCACCCAATGCCATCCTCTCCACCACCATCTCTCTTGTCAACTACATTGCTTCAGCACTACCATAGAGGGGAGGCAACTGCAGTGAAGCAATGCTGTTTAGTGTGCGATGTCAGGCTTGAGAAGACGACGATGAAATGATCATGCCACTTCTGAATGCGCCTTGCACAACCTGCTTGATAAGTATCGCGCTCTTGCCAACAAATGCTTTTGCAGCTTTGGGCAATTTTGCTTTCGTGCTTGTGCACTGGATTGGCTCAGCATGTGTTCCTGATGGCTTCATGTTGGGAGGCGAAAACAGTAATGTGCTACATTCAGGTGTATCGGGCAAATTGTTGTTTGTGTGAATAGAAAGAATGCGCAGTTCTAGGCCAGCGCCTTTGAAGGGAGCCATTGTGGGAGACGAGCGTGGATAGAGACGATGTGGGATTGGTCGAATCTGATTCAATGGTAGGGCCGACCAAACACTGGCGTCAAAGTAGAATTTAATTGCCGACCTCAAATGCATTCCTAACGTAGGTAAAACGACTCGAATGCATCCAATGCGAGAATGTGCATAAAAGCAGTCGGTTACTCCAACCTGTCGTCCCGAAACAAATGGCTTGTCATGGAGTGGGTGTCACTGCATGGTCTGTGGACTTCGCAGCCTGTCAGCAAAGCTTGCACTGCGTGACATTGCAGGCGAATGACGAGCGCAGAAGACAGAAGCGAAGTGGAAAGTGAACAAGTGGAAACAAAGTGTCGGTTGACAGGTGCGGACACTGGTGTCGTGCACTACCTTTCATTCTATTCCACGAAGTAGCCCAACGCCTGAACCGACACGAACTCACCTTCAGCGACTGCATTTATGCACCGATTGACAGGTCAACTCCACCCACACACCTGATGGTTGTAAGGTACATCAAATCATTTACTGAAGAACGTGTGTGATAAGGTCGGCAGTGCCTGCCTCGACACATTGCTGAGACGAGTGCGAGTGGAAGCCAGGTGGCGTGCGATGTCGCCACCATGTGATGCGAAGGCCTCACTTCTCCCCTCATTGCACCGCCTGCATCGCCACTGAACAAATGGCCTTCTTAGTCAGTGGTGGTTTCCCTTCCAATCCTATGGGGCACTAGCCTTGCCATGGAGGAATTCATCAAATGCTCTACCTGTGAAATAGTGAGTTTATGGTGGGCGAAATTGTCTCCCATCCACATCGCTCCTTCATATAGCTATTGCTTAAAACCATCCCTACATACCATCAGGCTGTCCAAACAACTTTCTATTGACGCAGTACGAGTAGTATAACGCAAATATTTGAACTGATGTGTGTTGCATGGGTGGGCATCGACTGACGTGTTCATGAAGTGGGTTGAGCATTAGAAATGCAGTGCTTGATGCTCTCTGGTGTTTGATGCAGAAGCACTCTTACCAATTGCTCGGTTTGAAGTGAAATGGCAAACTGAGGGTGCAAAGGCCATCTTCCTCTCGGTGATTTGATTTTATTGTTGTTGCTGCTGATGATGATGGAAGCAAATCAGTCCGCCTCTTGCAGTTTTCTTAGTCTGCATAAAAATGTGCAGTCAATGAGCCTTCTCTGTAAATGGTCAGCTTCTCGTCTTCCTGCACCCGCTCTTTGAGTGCCTCATTACAAGGGGATTGTAGCTGGATTGGGATGCGCAGATGAACATCACACAAGCCAATGAGTTGGAGAGCGTGTGTGGCGTGGGAGCTCCTCCTCCCAGTGTGACTATAGGACCAAAAAGCGATCTCACCGGTTATGCTGGTGCTCCGTTGCTGACAAACGCACTGATTGAACTTTACACAATGTGCCACCATCCAAGAATTGCATCGTCCGTCCGACATCAATACGCTCACACTCATCGTTATTTCACACCGGACTGCCATTTCTTGGCTGCATCTGAGGTGAACGGACAAGTATTTTGCACTTATGGTCTCAGAGGAAGGCGCGATTGGATGCATGACGGCAAATTAAGAGCGAACACCAAGAAATGCTTGAGTTTGAATCAGTCCAAACGAAGCCTGTGACATGGCACTTGGAAACGCGACCTGAGCAACTGCTACAAAACATTTGGCCCACCACGAATATGTGCTTCATCATTCAGCCCTTTGGGCTGCGACGCCAGTGGGCTATCATTTTGAGCGGCACTTCTTAACATGGCATTCATTAGCCGACTTACGCCGACTGTAGACGGGGTTCACGATGGCTCAACAACGGTAGTGCATTCACTTATACTGGTGGTAGCGTGTCGGTGGTAGATGGTAGGAGCAGGGGAGGATTGTGGAGGGGCGGATGTTGTGCGAAGACGTGGCTGCGAATCTGCCTTTATCGTGCGCATTGACATAGCGTGTGCTGTGAGGTCACCCTTCACCAAGCATGGCGCCAGTCACAAGGGATGGGTCTTGGTGCATCATTCGCCTCACATTGTTGACCGCAGTGTGCGACCATCACAAATTGGCCTACAATAGTATAGTGTGCGATGCTAGCACGAAAAGTCGCTAACAGTAGAAACAAAAACTTTTACTTGTTGCAGGAAGAAGATAAAAGTGGCATGTTTTAGGTGGGCGAATCATTAGTCTTCCCTAACAGGTGGCCTATAAATGACATTTACCTTCATCACCATCCCCAGTCCGAATTCCGCAGGAATGCTTTTGACAATTGACAGTGAATGTCAAAGGAAATCATGTGGATTAGTTCGTTTTGGAGTTTTTTACGTTGCCTGTTTGTTGAAGTTATTTGAGTAAAGACTCGACGCCGCCTTCATTCCCCTTTCAGCAGGACAGAGCACAGGCAGATACATCACCTCTCCCCGGAACTATTTTACTACCATTCTTTCATTGATCAATTCTGCTCCTACCTCCAGTTCAGCTTAAAAGCAGAAGAAAACCTCAAATATCGGTGAAAGTGCCAAGCATAACTAGTGGCTGTGCAGCTAGATATCTTCTAGAGTGCCTGGAATTGCGATGATTGGTCCGGTTGAGTCGTTATGATGGCTGACGCGAGACCCTAAGTAAAGGGAACGTCGGGGAAAACTAGCAAATCGCAAGAGCATAGGTGAGCTAGGCTTCAATTTGATTTTTTGGCTTTGGGAAGTATTTCTTGCCTGCATTTAGCGTCTACATTCACCTTAAGTGAAGTCGGAGGAAAACTAGCAGGCGGTCACTTCAATGCCTGGCACCAAGGTTTGTTCAGGGTGCGGAATCCCAGACCGAATCCTTTAAGTTAACCAGCCCAGAAGTTGCGCCAAGGCCACAGCTGTTGATAGCCTCATGGGTATGAAACAAAGTGCATCCTTGCGTGAGCACTGCGCATGTAATTAAGTATAGAGGAAATGAAAACAATTAAACTCCAAGGCTTGAGAGAGGAGGTCCCTCTTTAAGGGCAGCAAAAACTGCTCTTTGATCTTTCAATGGACATTTGAATGGAAGGATATTTTACTTTAATGTCATATAATTATGCTGAAAGTGTGTTTACAGACAGTGCGTGGCCAATTAAAAAACCACTAAGAATCTATTATGTGCGGACACAGGATGGGATGGGCAATGAACGGTCAGATAGGGTAGCGACGTGAGGGAAGGTTTGGCCAATCGCGTCGGCAGTAGAATGAGGCCAATTGCTAGCAAAATTAAAACGCACGAAGTAGTAATGAGAAGGTGGTTTTGAACTAACTTTGCTCACACAAGGAACTTTTCATTGCGACCATTAGGACGCGATTGCTCGTGTAATTTCCACCTGCTTACGGGACCACCTCAGGGGCTACGTGCCAAATCCTCAGACTGTTAATTAACCTTCCCGCGGTACGAGGTTGAATGCATGGCCTCTTCAACGATGAGCAATTGCAGCCTAATTTCCCATTTGAGCATTATGATTATTATGAAGTCCAAAGTTGAAAAGACTCTGAGCCCCAACTGATCTCGATAAAATGGGTGGGTAGGTTCTGTACTGCAGGTAAATTTGTGTGGCTTTGGAGAACAAGACCGCATAATTGTGGAAAGTGTCATGATAGCCTTGCTGGTTGCATTTGTAACAGGATCCAAACTGCAGTATGAGGTAGGAGGCCTCCATTGCCTCGGAGAAGCTGACTGTGACCGAAATTTCTTCCCACTCATCGACTGACTAGCTCCATTCCAGCCTATCTGCGAGGGGGATGGAGAGTGACCTGCATCGTGCAGAAGAGCTGGCTGACATGCAGTCCTAACTGTCTGCGTTGGTGGCGCGTGCCACAAGGAATTCGTGGCAAGCGGCTGTGTTCGCAGTCCACCACACACGTGCGAGCAGGCGTTATGCTGTGGGGTTGAGGTGGCGCCTCTCTGGGGAGTGTGGAGTAGTGCGTGAGTGGATGGGGTGTGGTCATGGTTCCTGATATGTCCGATGGGCCAACAATGGTGATTGCGACGGTACAAAAGCCATTTCTCGCTGCAAGCATGTAAAAGGCATAACAATGGCGCGTGAGAGTAATGCGCATGGAATAAATGAGGCACGAAGCGCACAAGGTGAATGCCTGCAGTGTATTGTCCCTCCTTCTTTCTTTCTTTCTTTCTTTCTTTTTTTCTTTCTTTCTTTCTTTCTCTCTTTCTTTCTCTCTTTCTTTCTCTCTTTCTTTCTTTCTTTCCTTCTTTTTTCCTTCTTTCTTTCTTTCTTTCTTTCTTTTTTTCTTTCCTTTCTCTTTTTATTCCATCCGTCGGGCTTTCATCCGGTGCCTGTTGGTGGTGGCAGGTGTCATCCAATTGGCGGGCATTCTTTTCGTTAACTTGGCCTCAAGTTGTTGTAGGTGCAGACGAATTGTTTTGCCCTCTCCCGAACAGGGCACTACTCGCGGTCGTCGCTGCCACCTTTCACGTGTCATCTGACTCTTGACTGCTGGTTTTCGGTGCATTAATTCCCAGTGCTTGAGCGAAGTACGCCATTGTTAATGCCTCAATGGTGGATTGGAGCTGGTCGCTGTACACAGTGGGAATATTGCATCATATGACATTCACGAAAGCCTAGCACTCTGACAGTGCCCTTTGTACCGAATCTCTTTGTGACAATGTGAAGGAGAAGGGGCTTAGAAAGCTAGAGCAAGTGCTATGAATAGCCCCACACTTGCTCATGACACCTCCACGTAACGTCACCATCAGTGGATTGGTATGCCTTCTTCGCCATCGTCACCGCTTTCGCCTCCACACACTTTTATGCTATGCTTGAAATGTCACACGTTTCCTCAAACCATCGTTAGTTGGGCGTTGGCATCACAGCTGGTTCCATTGCGGGTCAGCTTATGTCGATTGTCCATGTTTGCAAGCGCTCCTACTCGGGTGAACACAGCTGGAGAAAGAGGAAGGAAGTGGGTTGCTACCTCTCGGCAGCCATCAGGTG
The DNA here is from genome assembly GCA_023968675.1 of Taenia pisiformis. Lineage (NCBI taxonomy): Eukaryota > Metazoa > Platyhelminthes > Cestoda > Cyclophyllidea > Taeniidae > Taenia > Taenia pisiformis. The sequence goes on along the minus strand of CM043737.1, from coordinate 8,333,775 downwards.
GTGTCGCGATCACTGCTTTTGAGACTAGCACCTTCAAACTCAACTGATCAGCTTTGCACCTCCCAGACGACAGTATGGGGATGCATGATGTGATGGCGACTCAGAGGCGGTTGTGACGGAAAATGGTGCAGTAGTGCTACCATGGATGGACAATGCTGGCACACCTAGCGCACTGCTTATCACCTTCTCCTTAACAGTCATGTTTCAATCTCCTTTTGAAATTGTCTCATAGCAGACTCAGCTGTTGACCAAAGTGCACGATAGCGAAAGCGGGAGCCAAGCACATGTAGTGTTCGACGCAGCACAATCCCTCCTAAGTGCATGGTGACCTGTAATTTTCCTCTTTACTATGCAAACACAAGAAAGTCGAGAGGTAGAGCCTGCACAACACTTTCTCCTCTTTCATGCTGCACATCCTCACTGCTCTTCCTACACTGCCAATCATGCGGGTCAATGTGGAGGAGGTGTGCTTCACCACCCTCAATCAGGCCGGGCTGGCATTGCTGCATTTAATCACCCAAGCCAGAGTTGCCACACTTACCATTCTTCAGTGCATCTATAATCACAGCCTCATCATTCAAATGCAGCGCCGAAGCTACCTCTGTCGCATTGTGTGTTACGTGCGCAGAATCCTGGCCAACGTCTTACGAGATGGACCCCATTCTACCACCGCATAGCTGCCACCAACTGCCAATTCCCACTGTCCACCATTATTTAGGGTTTGTGTTCATCAAGCTCATATCACGGCAGTAGAAACACTGAATGTGAATAAGTCGCCCCTTCAGACAAAAATTATTCCTCCGTTCATGTTTACAGTGCCTCATGGTGCATGATTAAACCAATTGCCTTTGCCTCCCTTTCATCCATCAAGCATTTGCATTCGCTTCAGTACGTTTGCCTCGCCACTACTGCCATGAGAATGTTGGCCAATTGTGCGCACTGGGGAGGTAGGTGATAACAGAGCCGAAATATTCGCGACTGGGTAACCCCGTACACGGCACAGCAACTATGCTATTACTGCCTTCCCACCGCTCGCTGAGAAAGCGCATAGATATTGCAGGCCACCCGCGTCCTTTGGGCGCCATCTCCGGTGCCGCTTTGGTCGGTTCGCAAATGTCCCTACTAAGTGAGGAATGCCGATCAGGTTAATTATGTGATGTTTTGCGCAAATCCCAACGTGCGTTGTCTCAGGCGGATGCTTGAGGGTAATTAAAGCATTGTAGATGTGGAAGGACATTGTCAGCAATTCTTCTAAGCACGTTGAGCTCAGTTTCCGAAACAGCATTTGAAGGAAGGGCGAGATGACGAAGAGGGCAAGGCGTATTGAGTACCACTGCGCAGATGTTGACATCGTAAGGCGGACGTGTGAGAAGGCAATGTATCCGCGCGCTGTCAGTTGACAGAGAGGACAAGTACTTTGGCCACGCTACATGTGTGCACAACATGCTGAAACTCAAATCAAATCCTGAGCTCACCCGACGACTTAAAGGAGGTTATGAGGACAGGCGCAGCTAAAGAACGGCTTCAGCTTCAAACTTGCAGGGAAGCTGCAATGTAGTTGACACCAGATTAACGTTGTGCCTTGCCCTCTGACGCTCTGAAGTGAGCAAATTAGATTTTGCAAAGAAACGAGAAATATGCCTCCTGACAAACACAGCGTCAAAATGGCGTGCAATAAGCCAGGCTGCCTCTGCGCTTTGCTAACCTTCATTTAACCCACCCCCAAAGCAATCATTACATCGGCCCTCACTTATCCGCACACTTGTTTGAGCGCACTCGCAACCAAGTGTTTGATCTTTTGTTTGTCGAGTGTAATTGCTTTGGCTTTTATGCTTGGCCTGCAAATTTGTGAGTACGTGCTGAGTAATGTGTGCTCGAAGTGGTGATGTTGCTGATAAAGGGTTACTTCTACCACAGTGTTAGTCTCAAGTGGCTAAAAAAGGAGAGTTCACACAAGGATGGCTGTTATGCAGTTGGATGTGGTGGCAGAAATGGCGAAGTTAAAAGCGAACCCACCAGATGTGCTGCTCAGCGGAGGAGGAAAATGAGATGGACAACTTGTGATGATTACGGAAGCTAGTGGTGCTCCGACAGTTGTGATTACCTTAGCCGACAAAGACCTCCAAGTGTTGAGATCTAGTGGTGGAAAGTGAGTAATCATCGCTCGTAAATGCCCGAGTCTGTGCGGCTGCTGCATTCGTGGCAGCAGTGGCGATGGACGAGGGCGTCCTGGTGGGGTGGTGGTGTAGAAGTAGTCGATGCGAAATAGCCTTTAGTGTTGACTGAATAAGTCAACGCAGACGTTATCCTCATAGTGATTGCAGAGGTGAAAGTAGGAGCATCGATGCCTCAGGCTGTAGGCGAGGAAGGAGACGCTTGTTTATTGGAGGCGTACAGAAGGCGACGTACGTCGCCTTGACATTCTCAGTGCAGAGTGTTTGTATCACAAGCCAGTGACCACATATGTGGGGGTGGAGGATGATTGGTTGGTTGTGAACACAAAGCCTCCGGCAGTGGGCACTTTGGACATCTTGGAGGGCTCCTTTACATTGGTGGCTAGGGAGGATGTCAAATCAAGGTGGTTGGACGTTGAGCTTGAAGTGGGTCTGTGCCGTTGAGGAATGAAGCAAAGGTAGATGGTTCACTTTTAACGGCTTCAAGGATAAGAAAGGTGAGTCAATCGTGTTGACTACGAAGGACCACTCTGATGGCTTGTGTGGCGTAGTGACCAAAAGGGGCAACTATCGCTTTCGCGCAATCGCTGCGGCACCGGCGTTCGCTTACGCTCAACAGCCTTCGTCAATGCATGAGAAGATGTTTGCCCATGCAACACTCTCAGTTGAATTGTTTGCGTTATACTGCTCCTATTTCGTCAATAGAAAGCTGTTTGGACAGCATGATGGTGTGTAAAGAATGGTTTTGAGTAAAAGCATTTTGAAGAAACGATATGGATAGGAGGCAATTTCACCGACCATAGACTCACCATTTCACAAGTAGAGTTTTTGATGAATTGCATAGTGGTGAGGCGGAGTCCCACAGAATTGGTAGGGAGAGCCACACTGACAGAAAAGTCGAAGCGCTGGGTGGAGGTGATGCAGGGAGTGAACTGAGAGGGGAAATGCGGCACTGGCATCACAGAGTAGACAAATCGCAGTCCGGCTGGCTTCCGCTAGCACTGGTCTCAGAAATGCGTCGAGGTAGGCACTGCTGACCCTATCCCACACGCCCTTCAATAAATGATTTAATGCCCTTCATTACCATGCAGTCGCTGGGTGGAGTTGAACTGCCATTCAAAGCACAAATGATGTAGCGGCCGACAAGTTAGCGTCGGGTCAGTTGTTGGATTACCATGTGGTGTGAAAATGATAGAGAGTGTATTAGACCAATGCCCGCACCTGTAAACCAGCACTTCGTTTCTACTTGCTCACTTCCTTTCTCTCTTCTGCCGTGAACATTTCGCATTGACTGATGCACGGTGCTAGTTTCAGCCACCTACTGCTCAATCCGCAGCACATGTAGCGTAGAGAAGGAGTCGAATGTGCACTGTAAAGCACCATATTCCCACCTGCCTTGGGAGGCACTCTATGCTAGGAGCTGTGGCCTACTGGCGTGCGCTAATCATGCTCACCTTGCTCTACCTGGCCAACAATTGCGCCTCTACTCAGTGGCATCTGGGGCCAGTGTCTTGCAGCGGTGGTAATTGCTGAAGCCACGAGACACACCTGCATCTACCGCTGCTGCGAATAGCTACATGGGAGGAACTCAGACCAACCGTAAGTCCCCAAACTACATCTGAAACGCCATACCCATGATCACTACAAGTATCTCACATCCACGGCGTCTATTTTGAAGCGGCTTTTGCTTAAAATCTTTCCACTGGCAAACTGAGACAGTTGTGTTCCCTCACAAATATTTGCATCAGCGGCATCTCGCCTCCTACCACGCTATCATGCTGCTCCAACCACTTGCTTTAGGCAAGACACGAGTAGTATGCTGCAGTTGCATGCAATAATATATGTTGCTGAGGCGGGCATCGGTCAATGTGTTGATGGCAGGTGCCATGAACAGGTGAACACAGCGTTGGATGCTGTCATGCATGTCGCTCATGCAAATTCACAAGTTGATGAAGGTGGCCGGAGGGAAAGCCTTGAAACAGGCAGCATGGTGGTGGATCATGCGCAAGAACATGCATCACGCACAAGCGAATGGTGGGTATGTTAGCCGCGATGCGTCAAGATGTACGCCAATGCAAAAGCGATGGAGCTGGCAGCGAGGAGTACACTTAAGTTTGTGCCATTTGTGGGTCTGAGGATGGTGAGCGATGGCAACTCATTCACAATGTGCGCAAATCCACACCTGCACTGCAAAGCCCATGGAGCACCGTGGACGCGCACTGGAGCCCAATGATCACGTGGCAGCGGTGTAACACGCAGAAGGGGAACAAGCGTGCATAAAGGTGGAAGGAGTGAGAGTAGATGGACCTGGTGAAATGGAAGTGTAGGCAGGGCGGGTTACTCGATCCCACGCTATGACAGAAGGCTCTTGCGTGGCTGCGATTTAGCCCAACTTCAACGCCGACGCTGGCAAGTTATTCCATCCTCCCAGTCAACCTCACCATACAAACATTCGTTTGCACATCAAAACTCATTGATGCAGATGTTGACGGACAACGCTGAGTCGGGACTGACTGGTAAGTTGAAGCTGTGTGACATACATACACACACACACACACACAATCTCACTGCTTTTTGCTGCCTGCAGTCGAGCTGACTCAGTGGAATGACTTGGAGATGGGATGGAGTTGTGGATAAAGCGGCGCTACTAGTATTTCATGCTTGACTTTCATGGATACAAATGTCAGACACAAGTTCATCCCTCTCACTGTGGCTAAAACATTCATCAAACGGCTTCACTGTCCCTGGTGCGCTATTCTATTCGTGCATGGTCCCGGTGCATCCTTTTCCATGCTACTGCCAGTCGCAGGACCATCGTGCGTCCTTGAGTGGTGATGTTGCCACTTTGAAACGTTGTAGAGCCATCTGACTCGGTTGAGGCGTTCAGCACTGCGAGGCGATGGTAAGGAGGCCTGCAGCAGCGTGCATTTGGCAAATTTTCCTCTCGAGCAGCAGATGTTTAATTGTCTGAAACGTAGGCAAATGCAGTTAAGGTAAAGCAGGACGAGGAATCACGTTCCAAGTTAAAGAGCCGCGACGACTGCTGCGTGATAAATTTACCAACTCGCAGTCTTCCACTATGCCATTTTAGCTTCCCACCTCTAACGCATTTGTAGGGAAACATCGGCGATTCAGTGTTTAATTATAATTAAAACTGCTAATTACGAATGCAGAGAGGCGTTGGCATAGAATGAATATAAGTACTTAAAAACATCGGCTGCCAGCGGTAGGACATGCCTACTAACAGGTTGGGTGGGCTGGCCACACCGTTGATGCGCATCAGCCAGAGTGAGAGGAAGGATCTGTGACCATTGCTGAGTAAGCGTAAACGTGTTCTGGTTCCGCGCAACTACACTAGTCACACATGCATCATGGACAGTGGCGAGGCCAGACACACTTGGTCACCACACGCACGCATAAAGTCGGCTTTGCCGTAAAAGTGGACGCGTCGGTGGAGGGGATGACCAAGGATGGCCATGAAAGTCAGTGTGTCTGCAATATCGCATTGATGAAGAGAAACGATGGCGGTGCACGACTGTGTAGATACTGCAAGATGTTGAATGCCGTCACCATGAGGGACGCGTTCCACTCATCCCCAATTAGCGATTTTATTAGCCGCTCTGTGTGGATCGGATTTGTATGCTGCACCGAGCTTCCGGTGTGCATGCCAAAAGGCTGAGAGGAGAAATTACTGTCGAGGTGCCCAACGCACACTGAATTATTCTTCACAGTCTCGTTCCACATCTGTCAAGCTCAAACTGCCTTCTAATGCCTGGTGCAGACAGAACAGAGTAAGGTGTTTTAAACCACCACGTAGTTCACCTCATTATCGTTCGCCTTTGTAGTGGAGACCTTAACAGACCAGGTAGAGCAGCTACGAGTGGAAGGCGGAAATTCAGCAGCTTTAACAGAAACAGCCTTTACAACTCTCTGGTGGAGTGAAGTTAGTTTTACATTTTGCAGTGCCCTCTGCTCTCGCTTTGGTGGCAGTAGTAGTTAGCCTTGCCGCTATCATTTCTCTCCTCGTGTATCTGGTAGTGGATGGGTGAGTGATGGACACGTGTGCGAAGGTATGGGTTCGACCCTGCTGTCAGGACAACCATGTTAGTGAATGCGCTTCATGTCTAACGGTCGACTGACTTTTCCTCAGGATGGTCAAGTACACGAGTTTGTTCTTTCCTGCAACCTTATGCACTGGTTAGCATTGTTGTTGCTGGTGTTGCAATGAAGGGTGTGAGTCCACATGGGGACGGCTGGAGGTAAACGTGGAGAATGGTTGGAGGCCGTGGCGGAAGATGGATTGAAGTGTCCTTTGCTACCCGCTTATTCGTAGCTTCCATGTTGAATTGATGCCCTCCCATCTATTTGTGGCATTTCAATTGTGGGAGGGCAACACAAACCGACTTATCCTGGTGTTTTCCCTTTTATACACTTTGGGAACTTAGTAAGAATTATTCACGCTACAGTGTTTTTAGTGATACGCGGCAGCCGTGTGGTTGGTCGATTGCGAGTATGTGCATAGAAGCAGTTGTTCGATCCAACAGGTCGGTTCGAAACGAATGACTTGTCATTGAGTAAGTGTCACTGCAGGACCTGAAGGTTTTTCAATGCGTCACCAGAGCTCCCATTGTGTAAGACTGCATGGTAACGAATGAGCGTAGAAGGGCAAAGAGGAAAATAAAATGAGGAAGTGGGAACGTAGTATCAGAATACGGCACTTCACAGTACACGTTCGACTCCTTCTCGTCACTACATATGCTGCGGATTGCGAAAGTAGGTGGCGGAAGCTAGCATTGTGCATCAGTCAATGAGAAATGTTTATGAAAGAAAAGAAAAAGAAAGTGAGCAACTAGAAACGAAGTGTTGGTTAACAGGCGCGGGCATTGGTCTCATACATTGTCAGTCACTTTTATACCCCAAAGTAGATTAACAACTAAACCGACGCTAACTTATTGGACGCTACACTGTTTGTGCATTGGATGACAGTTCAACTCCACCCAGGGACCGGATGGTTATGAGGCGCAACAAATTATACAATGAAGAGCAGCTGTGATAGAGTCAGCAGTGAGAGTGAAAGCCAGTTGGTCTGCAATTTGTCTACTTTGTGATGCCAGTGCCTCCTTTCCCCCCCCCCTCAATGCACACCCTGCATCGCCTCCACCTTGCATTCAGCCTTCTCAGTCAGTGTTGCTGTCCCTACCAATTGTGTGGGGCTCCGCTCTACCCGTGAGATGGTAAGTACATGGCCGGTGCAATTGTCTTCCATCCATATCACCTCCTCTAATAGCTTTTGCCCAAAACCATTATGCCGTCCAAACCGCTTTCTACTGACGAAATAGGAGTAGAATAACGTAAATATTTCAAATGGTGCTTGTTGCATAAGTGGACATCTTCTCATGCGCTGACGAAGGCTGTTGGGCGTGAGGGAATGCCGGTGCCGCAGTTGCCGTAGCGATTGCAAAAAGCGATATGTGCCGCTTTAGGTCGTGACGCCACGAAAGCCTTTATAGTGGTCTTTCGTAGTCTGCACGAATAAGCCAACTTTCTTATCCCTGAAGCGGCTAAAAATTGAACCATCAGCCCTCATTTCTTTCCTCAACAGCACAAACCCATTTAAAGCTTAGCCTCCAATAACCATGGTTGGACAATTCACTCCAACCTCCTTAGCCGCAACAGCAAGGGAGCCCTCCAAGATGTCCAAAGTGCCCACTGCCGGAGGCTTTGTGTTCACAACTAGTCAATCATCCTCCGACCCCACACATATGGTCACTGGATTACGTGCTTCGAGCTTTGCACTGAGAATGTCAAGGCGACGTACGTCGCCTTCTGTACGCCTCCAATAAACAAGCGTCTCCTTCCTCGCCTACAGCCTGAGGCATCGACGCTCCTACTTCCACCTCTGCAATCACTTTAAGCATAACGTCTGCGTTGACTTATTCAGTCAACACTAAAGGCGATTTCGCATCGACTACTTCCCACACCACCACCCCACCAAGACACCCTCATCCACTGCCACTGCTGCCATGAATACAGCAGCCACACAGACCCGTGCAATCACTAGTGCTGAGGAACCCCTTCCCCAACTAGATCAAAACACTTGGAGGTATTTGTCTTCTGGTGTAGTACAATCAGCTTCCGTTATCACCACAAGTTGTCCATCTCATTATTCTCCTCATCCGTATGTTACGTGTGGTCGGTTAGCTTTTAACTTCGCCATTTCTGCCACCACATCCAACTGCATTACAGCCATCCTTGAGTGAACTCTCCTTGTCTAGCCGCTTGAGACTAACACTGTGGTAGAATTAACCCTTTGTCACCAACATCACCACTTCGAGCACACATTACTTAACATGTACTCACAAATTTGCAGGCCGAGCATAAAAGCCAAAGTAATTGCACGCGACAAACAAAAGATCAAACACTTGGTTGCGAGTGCGCTCAAACAAGTGTGCGGATAAGTGAGGGCCGATGTAATGATTGCTTTGGGGGTGGGTTAAATGAAGGTTAGCAAAGCGCAGAGGCAGCCTGGCTTATTGCACGCCATTTTGACGCTGTGTTTGTCAGGAGGCATATTTCTCGTTTCTTTGCAAAATCTAATTTGCTCACTTCAGAGCGTCAGAGGGCAAGGCACAACGTTAATCTGGTGTCAACTACATTGCAGCTTCCCTGCAAGTTTGAAGCTGAAGCCGTTCTTTAGCTGCGCCTGTCCTCATAACCTCCTTTAAGTCGTCGGGTGAGCTCAGGATTTGATTTGAGTTTCAGCATGTTGTGCACACATGTAGCGTGGCCAAAGTACTTGTCCTCTCTGTCAACTGACAGCGCGCGGATACATTGCCTTCTCACACGTCCGCCTTACGATGTCAACATCTGCGCAGTGGTACTCAATACGCCTTGCCCTCTTCGTCATCTCGCCCTTCCTTCAAATGCTGTTTCGGAAACTGAGCTCAACGTGCTTAGAAGAATTGCTGACAATGTCCTTCCACATCTACAATGCTTTAATTACCCTCAAGCATCCGCCTGAGACAACGCACGTTGGGATTTGCGCAAAACATCACATAATTAACCTGATCGGCATTCCTCACTTAGTAGGGACATTTGCGAACCGACCAAAGCGGCACCGGAGATGGCGCCCAAAGGACGCGGGTGGCCTGCAATATCTATGCGCTTTCTCAGCGAGCGGTGGGAAGGCAGTAATAGCATAGTTGCTGTGCCGTGTACGGGGTTACCCAGTCGCGAATATTTCGGCTCTGTTATCACCTACCTCCCCAGTGCGCACAATTGGCCAACATTCTCATGGCAGTAGTGGCGAGGCAAACGTACTGAAGCGAATGCAAATGCTTGATGGATGAAAGGGAGGCAAAGGCAATTGGTTTAATCATGCACCATGAGGCACTGTAAACATGAACGGAGGAATAATTTTTGTCTGAAGGGGCGACTTATTCACATTCAGTGTTTCTACTGCCGTGATATGAGCTTGATGAACACAAACCCTAAATAATGGTGGACAGTGGGAATTGGCAGTTGGTGGCAGCTATGCGGTGGTAGAATGGGGTCCATCTCGTAAGACGTTGGCCAGGATTCTGCGCACGTAACACACAATGCGACAGAGGTAGCTTCGGCGCTGCATTTGAATGATGAGGCTGTGATTATAGATGCACTGAAGAATGGTAAGTGTGGCAACTCTGGCTTGGGTGATTAAATGCAGCAATGCCAGCCCGGCCTGATTGAGGGTGGTGAAGCACACCTCCTCCACATTGACCCGCATGATTGGCAGTGTAGGAAGAGCAGTGAGGATGTGCAGCATGAAAGAGGAGAAAGTGTTGTGCAGGCTCTACCTCTCGACTTTCTTGTGTTTGCATAGTAAAGAGGAAAATTACAGGTCACCATGCACTTAGGAGGGATTGTGCTGCGTCGAACACTACATGTGCTTGGCTCCCGCTTTCGCTATCGTGCACTTTGGTCAACAGCTGAGTCTGCTATGAGACAATTTCAAAAGGAGATTGAAACATGACTGTTAAGGAGAAGGTGATAAGCAGTGCGCTAGGTGTGCCAGCATTGTCCATCCATGGTAGCACTACTGCACCATTTTCCGTCACAACCGCCTCTGAGTCGCCATCACATCATGCATCCCCATACTGTCGTCTGGGAGGTGCAAAGCTGATCAGTTGAGTTTGAAGGTGCTAGTCTCAAAAGCAGTGATCGCGACACCACCTGATGGCTGCCGAGAGGTAGCAACCCACTTCCTTCCTCTTTCTCCAGCTGTGTTCACCCGAGTAGGAGCGCTTGCAAACATGGACAATCGACATAAGCTGACCCGCAATGGAACCAGCTGTGATGCCAACGCCCAACTAACGATGGTTTGAGGAAACGTGTGACATTTCAAGCATAGCATAAAAGTGTGTGGAGGCGAAAGCGGTGACGATGGCGAAGAAGGCATACCAATCCACTGATGGTGACGTTACGTGGAGGTGTCATGAGCAAGTGTGGGGCTATTCATAGCACTTGCTCTAGCTTTCTAAGCCCCTTCTCCTTCACATTGTCACAAAGAGATTCGGTACAAAGGGCACTGTCAGAGTGCTAGGCTTTCGTGAATGTCATATGATGCAATATTCCCACTGTGTACAGCGACCAGCTCCAATCCACCATTGAGGCATTAACAATGGCGTACTTCGCTCAAGCACTGGGAATTAATGCACCGAAAACCAGCAGTCAAGAGTCAGATGACACGTGAAAGGTGGCAGCGACGACCGCGAGTAGTGCCCTGTTCGGGAGAGGGCAAAACAATTCGTCTGCACCTACAACAACTTGAGGCCAAGTTAACGAAAAGAATGCCCGCCAATTGGATGACACCTGCCACCACCAACAGGCACCGGATGAAAGCCCGACGGATGGAATAAAAAGAGAAAGGAAAGAAAAAAAGAAAGAAAGAAAGAAAGAAAGAAGGAAAGAAAGAAAGAAAGAAAGAAAGAAAGAAAGAGAGAAAGAAAGAAAGAAAGAAAAAAAGAAAGAAAGAAAGAAAGAAAGAAGGAGGGACAATACACTGCAGGCATTCACCTTGTGCGCTTCGTGCCTCATTTATTCCATGCGCATTACTCTCACGCGCCATTGTTATGCCTTTTACATGCTTGCAGCGAGAAATGGCTTTTGTACCGTCGCAATCACCATTGTTGGCCCATCGGACATATCAGGAACCATGACCACACCCCATCCACTCACGCACTACTCCACACTCCCCAGAGAGGCGCCACCTCAACCCCACAGCATAACGCCTGCTCGCACGTGTGTGGTGGACTGCGAACACAGCCGCTTGCCACGAATTCCTTGTGGCACGCGCCACCAACGCAGACAGTTAGGACTGCATGTCAGCCAGCTCTTCTGCACGATGCAGGTCACTCTCCATCCCCCTCGCAGATAGGCTGGAATGGAGCTAGTCAGTCGATGAGTGGGAAGAAATTTCGGTCACAGTCAGCTTCTCCGAGGCAATGGAGGCCTCCTACCTCATACTGCAGTTTGGATCCTGTTACAAATGCAACCAGCAAGGCTATCATGACACTTTCCACAATTATGCGGTCTTGTTCTCCAAAGCCACACAAATTTACCTGCAGTACAGAACCTACCCACCCATTTTATCGAGATCAGTTGGGGCTCAGAGTCTTTTCAACTTTGGACTTCATAATAATCATAATGCTCAAATGGGAAATTAGGCTGCAATTGCTCATCGTTGAAGAGGCCATGCATTCAACCTCGTACCGCGGGAAGGTTAATTAACAGTCTGAGGATTTGGCACGTAGCCCCTGAGGTGGTCCCGTAAGCAGGTGGAAATTACACGAGCAATCGCGTCCTAATGGTCGCAATGAAAAGTTCCTTGTGTGAGCAAAGTTAGTTCAAAACCACCTTCTCATTACTACTTCGTGCGTTTTAATTTTGCTAGCAATTGGCCTCATTCTACTGCCGACGCGATTGGCCAAACCTTCCCTCACGTCGCTACCCTATCTGACCGTTCATTGCCCATCCCATCCTGTGTCCGCACATAATAGATTCTTAGTGGTTTTTTAATTGGCCACGCACTGTCTGTAAACACACTTTCAGCATAATTATATGACATTAAAGTAAAATATCCTTCCATTCAAATGTCCATTGAAAGATCAAAGAGCAGTTTTTGCTGCCCTTAAAGAGGGACCTCCTCTCTCAAGCCTTGGAGTTTAATTGTTTTCATTTCCTCTATACTTAATTACATGCGCAGTGCTCACGCAAGGATGCACTTTGTTTCATACCCATGAGGCTATCAACAGCTGTGGCCTTGGCGCAACTTCTGGGCTGGTTAACTTAAAGGATTCGGTCTGGGATTCCGCACCCTGAACAAACCTTGGTGGCAGGCATTGAAGTGACCGCCTGCTAGTTTTCCTCCGACTTCACTTAAGATGAATGTAGACGCTAAATGCAGGCAAGAAATACTTCCCAAAGCCAAAAAATCAAATTGAAGCCTAGCTCACCTATGCTCTTGCGATTTGCTAGTTTTCCCCGACGTTCCCTTTACTTAGGGTCTCGCGTCAGCCATCATAACGACTCAACCGGACCAATCATCGCAATTCCAGGCACTCTAGAAGATATCTAGCTGCACAGCCACTAGTTATGCTTGGCACTTTCACCGATATTTGAGGTTTTCTTCTGCTTTTAAGCTGAACTGGAGGTAGGAGCAGAATTGATCAATGAAAGAATGGTAGTAAAATAGTTCCGGGGAGAGGTGATGTATCTGCCTGTGCTCTGTCCTGCTGAAAGGGGAATGAAGGCGGCGTCGAGTCTTTACTCAAATAACTTCAACAAACAGGCAACGTAAAAAACTCCAAAACGAACTAATCCACATGATTTCCTTTGACATTCACTGTCAATTGTCAAAAGCATTCCTGCGGAATTCGGACTGGGGATGGTGATGAAGGTAAATGTCATTTATAGGCCACCTGTTAGGGAAGACTAATGATTCGCCCACCTAAAACATGCCACTTTTATCTTCTTCCTGCAACAAGTAAAAGTTTTTGTTTCTACTGTTAGCGACTTTTCGTGCTAGCATCGCACACTATACTATTGTAGGCCAATTTGTGATGGTCGCACACTGCGGTCAACAATGTGAGGCGAATGATGCACCAAGACCCATCCCTTGTGACTGGCGCCATGCTTGGTGAAGGGTGACCTCACAGCACACGCTATGTCAATGCGCACGATAAAGGCAGATTCGCAGCCACGTCTTCGCACAACATCCGCCCCTCCACAATCCTCCCCTGCTCCTACCATCTACCACCGACACGCTACCACCAGTATAAGTGAATGCACTACCGTTGTTGAGCCATCGTGAACCCCGTCTACAGTCGGCGTAAGTCGGCTAATGAATGCCATGTTAAGAAGTGCCGCTCAAAATGATAGCCCACTGGCGTCGCAGCCCAAAGGGCTGAATGATGAAGCACATATTCGTGGTGGGCCAAATGTTTTGTAGCAGTCGCTCAGGTCGCGTTTCCAAGTGCCATGTCACAGGCTTCGTTTGGACTGATTCAAACTCAAGCATTTCTTGGTGTTCGCTCTTAATTTGCCGTCATGCATCCAATCGCGCCTTCCTCTGAGACCATAAGTGCAAAATACTTGTCCGTTCACCTCAGATGCAGCCAAGAAATGGCAGTCCGGTGTGAAATAACGATGAGTGTGAGCGTATTGATGTCGGACGGACGATGCAATTCTTGGATGGTGGCACATTGTGTAAAGTTCAATCAGTGCGTTTGTCAGCAACGGAGCACCAGCATAACCGGTGAGATCACTTTTTGGTCCTATAGTCACACTGGGAGGAGGAGCTCCCACGCCACACACGCTCTCCAACTCATTGGCTTGTGTGATGTTCATCTGCGCATCCCAATCCAGCTACAATCCCCTTGTAATGAGGCACTCAAAGAGCGGGTGCAGGAAGACGAGAAGCTGACCATTTACAGAGAAGGCTCATTGACTGCACATTTTTATGCAGACTAAGAAAACTGCAAGAGGCAGACTGATTTGCTTCCATCATCATCAGCAGCAGCAACAATATAATCAAATCACCGAGAGGAAGATGGCCTTTGCACCCTCAGTTTGCCATTTCACTTCAAACCGAGCAATTGGTAAGAGTGCTTCTGCATCAAACACCAGAGAGCATCAAGCACTGCATTTCTAATGCTCAACCCACTTCATGAACACGTCAGTCGATGCCCACCCATGCAACACACATCAGTTCAAATATTTGCGTTATACTACTCGTACTGCGTCAATAGAAAGTTGTTTGGACAGCCTGATGGTATGTAGGGATGGTTTTAAGCAATAGCTATATGAAGGAGCGATGTGGATGGGAGACAATTTCGCCCACCATAAACTCACTATTTCACAGGTAGAGCATTTGATGAATTCCTCCATGGCAAGGCTAGTGCCCCACAGGATTGGAAGGGAAACCACCACTGACTAAGAAGGCCATTTGTTCAGTGGCGATGCAGGCGGTGCAATGAGGGGAGAAGTGAGGCCTTCGCATCACATGGTGGCGACATCGCACGCCACCTGGCTTCCACTCGCACTCGTCTCAGCAATGTGTCGAGGCAGGCACTGCCGACCTTATCACACACGTTCTTCAGTAAATGATTTGATGTACCTTACAACCATCAGGTGTGTGGGTGGAGTTGACCTGTCAATCGGTGCATAAATGCAGTCGCTGAAGGTGAGTTCGTGTCGGTTCAGGCGTTGGGCTACTTCGTGGAATAGAATGAAAGGTAGTGCACGACACCAGTGTCCGCACCTGTCAACCGACACTTTGTTTCCACTTGTTCACTTTCCACTACGCTTCTGTCTTCTGCGCTCGTCATTCACCCTGCAGTGCCACGCAATGCAAGCTATACTAACATGCTGCCAAGTCCCCCCACTCCATGACAAGCCATTCGTTTCGGGACGACATGTTGGAGTAACCAACTGCTTTTATGCACATTCTCGCATTGGATGCATTCGAGTCGTTTTGCCTACGTTAGTAATGCATTTGAGGTCGGCAATTAAATTCTACTTCGACGCCAGTGTATGGCCGGCCTTACCATTGAATCAGATTCGACCAATCCCACATCGTCTCTATCCACGCTCGCCTCCCACAATGGCTCTCTTCAAAGGCGCTGGCCTAGAACTGCGCATTCTTTCTATTCACACAAACAACAATTTGCCCGATACACCTGAATGTATCACATAACTGTTTTCGCCTCCCAACATGAAGCCATCAGGAACACATGCTGAGCCAATCCAGTGCACAAGCACGAAAGCAAAATTGCCCAAAGCTGCAAAAGCATTTGTTGGCAAGAGCGCGATACTTATCAAGCAGGTTGTGCAAGGCGCATTCAGAAGTGGCATGATCATTTCATCGTCGTCTTCTCAAGCCTGACATCGCACACTAAACAGCATTGCTTCACTGCAGTTGCCTCCCCTCTATGGTAGTGCTGAAGCAATGTAGTTGACAAGAGAGATGGTGGTGGAGAGGATGGCATTGGGTGATGTGAGGGCAGCGCATGTCAGCCTTGCATTCACTCGCCACTAACGCCAACGCACTGCGCGCTCAAGCGTGCTCGTCATTCCATCTTCTCTCAGCCAGTCCCTACCACGATGCATTTGAAAGATTAGTGCAGGTGAGAGCAAGTCGACCTAGGAGTTAGCTGCTTTGCAATGGCAGTGTCCCCGTCTCCTACTCAATGCATGGCCTGTTGTGTCACGTTGTGCCAGCTCTCTCATGCACCACTACCATCCCCCTTTAATTCTGTAATGCACCGCTTCACAACTGGGGCGTTTATCAGCAACTTCTCGCCAATAAGTTAATTCCTCTGCACCAGTAAGACCTCGGCTCTGTGATCAGTGCAGGTGCCTTCCAGTCGCATCGTCTTCTAGACTAGTGTTTGTCAGAGCAGTTCTGCATCCAGACTGAAATGGTTGCGTTTCGTAAACCAACCTGCGCTGTTAGACGATTATATTCTACTACCTGGCAGGTCCTTGCAACTGGTTGCACACTCGTTGCACACTAAGTGACTCGCCTTGCAGCGCTGCCACATCACTTTTACGTCATGCTGGTGCACTGGTCAATGATGGAGTAGAAGCCGCAATGAGAGCAGCCTGATTGAGACCGTTGACAAGCGGGCTTCGCGAGGCAGCAATCAAGTGGGAGGAGGCAGGTGGCGCCCCTCTCGGTGATGCAATGACTCGGCTTCATCACCACCCACTTGGCCTCAGCTGCTGTGGAACGAGTGAGTAGACGGCACCAAGGTGATGTTCTTTATCACCGACGACCTGGCAAACCTCGGATCACTGCAGGTTAAGACAACGCCTTGTGCAAATAACCTTTATACCTGTTTTACGTTGGAAACACGTTTTCCTTGCGTCCACCACTCTTTCTTACTTTGAGAATTTGTTCTCATTTTGCAGTATTGCTCTAAATGCAGAGGAGCGTTTTGTGCAGAGAGAACGCATGTGTGCATGCTCATCATTCCACCTTCTCTCAGCCAGTCCTTACCACGATGCATTTGTAAGATTAGTCCAGGTGGAAGCAAGTCGATCTAGGAGTTAGCTGCTTTGCAATGGCAGTTAACCAGTCTCCTACTCAATGCACGGCTTCTTGCGGCATGGCAATATGTGCCTTCACGTACAATGTTACATTCCTCTAAAGCACATCTGTAGGGCTTAATGTGCATAAATAATCTACCAGAGAAAGAACCAGGAGACCATACAACTGTGCACTTATGGCAAGCTTGACCCTCTTCTTGAACAGTTCAGTCAATGTAATGCCTTGGGTAGGAGCTGGATGTGTGCAAAATGAGGGTAGTCTGAAGCCTCCTTGCCATAATTTCTTAGTGCTCACCACCCAGACCATGCCAGTCTGTCTGTCTGTCACGACACTGCCAAGTATGCTTACAAATGTGCCTCAAGTACTCTCCCTCCAAAAGCCTCCAATTTCGCTCTCATTCTACTGCTCTTTAAGCGTTCGGAGCAATAGGAGTTTAATTCAAAATTACACGAGTGTATTTACTTGAATGAGGCCAGCAGGTTGGCATCACACAAACCAATCATTTGGATGGCATGTATGACGCGTGGGCTCCTGTCCATGAGACCGCAGGACCAGGAAACGACCACATGTGGAACGTCGATACTCCGCTGCTGCTAAACAGACTGATCAGATCCAAAGAACTCTATAAAAATATCACCATGCAAGAATCGTTGCATCCGATGAGCAACAAAGCACTCACGCTCATCGTCATTTCCTGATTGGCTGCCATCTCTTAGGTCCGCCTGCAGTGAATGGCCACACATTCGCGTGTGCAAGGCAGGCCAGCGTCAACATTCCACCATCAAAGGGGCAAATTGCAAAACATTTTTAGACAACAACACCTTAAGCAGATAACCTGGTTGCCTTGTAGATTGGCCGAGGTATGTCAGCAAATAGATCCTAGCACATGACACACCTGAAGTAGTAGAGCGTGGGATAAGGAAATCTCAAATTCTGATTGAAGGGGTAAAGTGTGGCGTATCAGAACTGGCAATGCATGAGAGCAGAAGCACAGACTTCTTAATCGTGCAGCAGTACGACTTGTTATCCACCGTTATGCTCGTGTGGCACGACGGGCACACTGCTATTCGACATCATCTGAGATGACCTTACTAACACACGTTATTCGCCTTTTGTGCAGTGATTGTGAATGAGGTGAATGATGTCAGTGTGCTTTGCGATGTGGAGGCACGTTTGGATGTGGTGTTACGCTTGAATAATAAAATGTCTTGGCAGCGTTGGTGACGAAGTTACCTTTGTCACAGCATCGCAAAAGTCGAGTCAGAGTAGAGTGCGTGTGCTCAAGTTATTCACCCTGCTGGCACTCATAATTCGACAAGACCGCTTGCATTCCCGCACGCCTTTACTCTGTTCACTTCACATCCAAGTGCTGCGTCAGTTCCGCGTGGCCTGCACACTCCAGCATGCACCCACGATGATTGAAAGGTGTTCGGAGAACTAAATGTGTGATGTTACAAATGCACAATGTGCCGCCACCAGGTTTAGCTTTTGCCACCGGACACTACCACGGTTGGCCTTAAAGAGCGAATAATTGCATAGTGTGGAAGCAAGACTTTTCCTGCCCCCTACAGCTGAGCGGCAACTCAAGGGTCACGTTTTGCGTGTTAAGCTTCGACTTGAGATGTAGAGTGGGGGAGATGCAGAAGGCGCTTAAAAGCCGAGAGGAGGTGGCAGAATATTGCTCTCCGCGAAGGAAGCGCCTTCATCTGTGGTGTCAAGTAAGGTGCAGGAGTGGTAGGGTGAATTGCGGTGGTCTGCATTACCAAAACATTATTTCTTGTTGCACAGAATGTGACATCGTTTGTATAAAGAGCGAGATGCAACCACCTGAATGAGAAGCCGTTTCCTGGACAAACAACTCTGCAGCAAGCGATGCTGGATGCACAACTACGGCACTTTAATTTATTGTAGCGATCGCATTGGCATATAACACTTGTGTGGCTTGGGTGGCAGAGTGGAAGTCTGCATGATGGTGAAGTAAAGGAAGGGATGGATACTCATCACGTAGCAGTTGCAGCTGCTACCACAGTGTCTGCTCACGTCGAGGTTCAGTGAGCCAGCACCCTTCTTTTTCCTGCCTCAGCCCAACTGCATCTGCGTATTTACGCTGCCATATTGAGAACGCTAGGCGTGGTTTATGGCATGAGCACAACGTCTCAAACTAATATGTCATCGCTAGACGAGGATTGTAGTGCTGTGGATGCCAGCCTGTTGACATTTGCGGCTAATGGCTTCGATGTAACGACGCTCTCATAATCATGCCCTTTCAGCAATGCTCTCTCTGTGCTAGGCTTGTGTCACACTACCCCCTCTGACATGTGGGATGTCGGCTTGATTGCACTGCGTGTACTCTCCTTCGACTTCGCCCAATTCGCGTCGCATTCCCGACTATCACTTAAATACCTAATAATCTGACTAGGGGAGAAATTCATCTTATTTACACCACTCTGCTTGATTGTGGGTTGATGCCTAATGTGAGTTTGAATGATCACCTGCGTGATGTCTTAGTGCTTGCTCATGCCCACTAAGAGAACAACAGGCATTGGCCTCCACTACACCTTTCGCGAAATCATCACTTCGTCAGTAATGAAAAAGTTGGCACAGTGTCTGTCAAACTGAATTAGGCATGAGGGAAGCATGATAGCGATAAGAGAAGCGCTGGAATCTCGTGACAAATGGTAGTCAATGAATATTTTCCACCATCTGCCAGAACACCATCACTATGCATGGGTTTATTCACCGATGGAAGTTGGGGACAACAAATGAAACGGATCCTGACACAAAGCCTCGGATCAAGACGTCTACCAACAATCAGCGAGCAAGGTAGAATAAAGGAACCTGGGCCACTAGTTGCGCAGACTTGGCTGGCAATATGAAACTTGGCATTATTTCATTTGCAACGCAAAGCAATTCTGAACTCGTAGAAGACACCTATGTGAAGTAGCAGCACAAGGAAACAAACTCTGCCACGTCGTCGATAAAGAGCGCATTCATTTTATCACCATGATGAGCTTTGGCATTGTTAACGCACATCACGGACGGTGAGAGGAAGCACCTGTGCTCATTGTTGAGCGGGCGTACAAACCCGAACTCATTGAAAGAAGCTACACTTCGGCAACTAAACGTCCTCGGAAGCACACCGGTGACATCAGCGAAGCCAAACTTACTTGGTAATCGTCTGGACGCACACGGTCGGCTGTGCTGGTGAAGGCGAACTCGTCGGTGGATGGAATGGCTAAGGACGACGTTATGAAGCCATGCAAGTCAGCATGGGCCTGTGAAATTGCACTGTTGAAGTGAAGTGGTGATGGTCTACGACTGTGTAGCGTTCCTCGTGCCTCATATTAACGACCCATTTGACAAACCACATGGATCAAAGTGGCATTCCACACACAACTCATAATCTGAAGTGAAAGATCTTTGAAGGACTGCTAAGGATGGAAGGCAATTACACTGTCAAAGGGACAACATCCCCACTTGTGGAGATGCCGATGAATTGATCAAAGGAGAAGCTGAGTTGAGGGAAGAGGCAACATGGCGTAAAATGGCACACAATTAAATGCTGTAACTAGCGATTGCAAGCAGGTGGATCATTTTAGAGGCAGAACCAGCAAAGCTTAAGCTCGGTTGGTGTCACATGTATGTCTTTGCACTATCCAACGCAGCAACTCATTGTACATGGCACCCTACTTCAGCATACGCTATTGGAATAACTTTGTTTTACCTTTCGTCTTTGGCTTTTGAAATCTGATTTGACAAATGCTCTTTTGATGGTGGAGACTGATGGGGATACCACTGACTGGACAGCGTCTGCAGCAAATCTGACACATACATTACCACCACATTTTTGTCCACCCAAGTCCCGCAGCCAGGAGGTACGGCATCTGCGACGCATCTGACCGTCACCTTTATGCGTGCAATTCCTCATACTCTCCTCAGAGATGCTTTGGTTGGGGCAATCGGCGGTGGTCCTCCTCCAGTTCAATGACATCTCCACGCAATGTTACCATCTGTGGACCGGCATGCCTTCTTCGCCATGGTCACCGCTTTCGCCTCCAAACAATTTTATGCTATGCTCGAAATGTCACACGTTTCCTCAAACCATCGTTAGTTTGGCGAAGGCATCACAACTGGTTCCATTGCGGGTCAGCTTATGTCGATTGTCCATGTTTGCAAGCGCTCCTACTCGGGTGAACACAGCTGGAGAAAGAGGAAGGAAGTGGGTTGCTACCTCTCGGCAGCCATCAGGTGGTGTCGCGATCACTGCTTTTGAGACTAGCACCTTCAAACTCAACTGATCAGCTTTGCACCTCCCAGACGACAGTATGGGGATGCATGATGTGATGGTGACTCGGAGGCGGTTGTGACAGAAAATGGTGCAGCAGTGCTACCATGGATGGACAATGCTGACACACCTAGCGCACTGCTTATCACCTTCTCCTTAACAGTCATGTTTCAATCTCCTTTTGAAATTGTCTCATAGCGGACTTACCTGTTGACCAAAGTGTGCGATAGCAAAAGCGGAAGCCAAGCGCATGATGACCTTTAATTTTCCTCTTTACTATGCAAACACAAGAAAGTCGAGAGGTAGAGCCTGCACAACACTTTCTCCTCTTTCATGCTGCACATCCTCACTGCTCTTCCTACACTGCCAATTATGCGGGTCAATGTGGAGGAGGTGTGCTTCACCACCCTCAATCAGGCCGGGCTGGCATTGCTGCATTTAGTCACCCAGCCAGAGTTGCCACCCTTACCATTCTTCAATGCATCGATGTTCACAACCTCGTCATTCAAATGCCACGCCGAAGCTACCTCCGCCGCGTTGTGTGTTACGTGCGCAGAATCCTGGCCTACGTCTTACGAGATGGACCACATGCTACCACAGCATAGCTGGCACCAACTGCCAATTCCCACTGTCCACCATTATTTAGGGTTTGTGTTCATCAAGCTCATATCACGGCAGTAGAAACACTTTGAATGGGAATAAGTCGCTCCTTCAGACAATAACCATTCCTCCGTTCATGTTTACAGTGCCTCATGGTGCATGATTAAACCAATTGCCTTTGCCTCCCTTTCATCCATCAAGCATTTGCATTCGCTTCAGTACGTTTGCCTCGCCACTACTGCCATGAGAATGTTGGCCAATTGTGCGCACTGGGGAGGTAGGTGATAACAGAGCCGAAATATTCGCGACTGGGTAACCCCGTACACGGCACAGCAACTATGCTATTACTGCCTTCCCACCGCTCGCTGAGAAAGCGCATAGATATTGCAGGCCACCCGCGTCCTTTGGGCGCCATCTCCGGTGCCGCTTTGGTCGGTTCGCAAATGTCCCTACTAAGTGAGGAATGCCGATCAGGTTAATTATGTGATGTTTTGCGCAAATCCCAACGTGCGTTGTCTCAGGCGGATGCTTGAGGGTAATTAAAGCATTGTAGATGTGGAAGGACATTGTCAGCAATTCTTCTAAGCACGTTGAGCTCAGTTTCCGAAACAGCATTTGAAGGAAGGGCGAGATGACGAAGAGGGCAAGGCGTATTGAGTACCACTGCGCAGATGTTGACATCGTAAGGCGGACGTGTGAGAAGGCAATGTATCCGCGCGCTGTCAGTTGACAGAGAGGACAAGTACTTTGGCCACGCTACATGTGTGCACAACATGCTGAAACTCAAATCAAATCCTGAGCTCACCCGACGACTTAAAGGAGGTTATGAGGACAGGCGCAGCTAAAGAACGGCTTCAGCTTCAAACTTGCAGGGAAGCTGCCATGTGGTTGACACCAGATTAACGTAACGCCTTGCCGTTTGACGCTCTAAAGGGTGCAAATTGAGGATTTCGCGAAGAAACGAGAAAAAATGCCTCAGTGAAGCACAGAGTCAAAATGGCGTGCAATAAGCCAGACTGCCTCTGCGCTTTGCTAATCTTCATTTAACCCGCCCCCAAAGCAATCATTGCATCGGCCCTCACTTATCCGCACACTTGTTTGAGCGCACTTGCAACCAAGTGTTTGATCTTTTGTTTGTCGAGTGTAATTGCTTTGGCTTTTATGCTTGGCCTGCAAATTTGTGAGTACGCGCTGAGTAATGTGTGCTCGAAGTGGTGATGTTGGTGACAAAGGGTTACATCTACCACAGTGTTAGTCTCAAGTGGCTAGAAAAGGAGAGTTCACACAAGAATGGCTGTTATGCAGTTGAGCGTGGTGGCAGAAATGGCGAAGTTAAAAGCGAACCCACCAGATGTGCTGCTCAGCGGAGGGGGAAAATGAGATGGACAACTTGTGATGATTACGGAAGCTAGTGGTGCTCCGACAGTTGTGATTACCTTAGCCGATAAA
Organism: Taenia pisiformis; assembly: GCA_023968675.1. Lineage (NCBI taxonomy): Eukaryota > Metazoa > Platyhelminthes > Cestoda > Cyclophyllidea > Taeniidae > Taenia > Taenia pisiformis. Next base: position 8,310,677 of record CM043737.1, on the reverse strand, counting down.
GACCTCCAAGTGTTGAGATCTAGTGGTGGAAAGTGAGTCCTCAGCGCTCGTGAATGCACGAGTCTGTGCGGCTGCTGCATTCGTGGCAGAAGTGGCGGTGGATGAGGGCGTCTTGGTGGGGTGGTGGTGTAGAAGGAGTCAATGCGAAATCGAATTTAGTTTTGACTGAATAAATCAACGCAGACGTTATCCTCATAGTGATTGCAGAGGTGGAAGTAGGAGCATCGATGCCTCAGGCTGTAGGCGAGGAAGGAGACGCTTGTTTATTGGAGGCGTACAGAAGGCGACGTACGTCGCCTTGACATTCTCAGTGCAGAGTGTTTGTATCACAAGCCAGTGACCACATATGTGGGGGTGGAGGATGATTGGTTGGTTGTGAACACAAAGCCTCCGGCAGTGGGCACTTTGGACATCTTGGAGGGCTCCTTTACATTGGTGGCTAGGGAGGATGTCAAATCAAGGTGGTTGGACGTTGAGCTTGAAGTGGGTCTGTGCCGTTGAGGAATGAAGCAAAGGTAGATGGTTCACTTTTAACGGCTTCAAGGATAAGAAAGGTGAGTCAATCGTGTTGACTACGAAGGACCACTCTGATGGCTTGTGTGGCGTAGTGACCAAAAGGGGCAACTATCGCTTTCGCGCAATCGCTGCGGCACCGGCGTTCGCTTACGCTCAACAGCCTTCGTCAATGCATGAGAAGATGTTTGCCCATGCAACACTCTCAGTTGAATTGTTTGCGTTATACTGCTCCTATTTCGTCAATAGAAAGCTGTTTGGACAGCATGATGGTGTGTAAAGAATGGTTTTGAGTAAAAGCATTTTGAAGAAACGATATGGATAGGAGGCAATTTCACCGACCATAGACTCACCATTTCACAAGTAGAGTTTTTGATGAATTGCATAGTGGTGAGGCGGAGTCCCACAGAATTGGTAGGGAGAGCCACACTGACAGAAAAGTCGAAGCGCTGGGTGGAGGTGATGCAGGGAGTGCAGTGAGAGGGGAAATGAGGCACTGGCATCACAGAGTAGACAAATCGCAGTCCGGCTGGCTTCCGCTAGCACTGGTCTCAGAAATGCGTCGAGGTAGGCACTGCTGACCCTATCCCACACGCCCTTCAATAAATGATTTAATGCCCTTCATTACCATGCAGTCGCTGGGAGGAGTTGAACTGCCATTCAAAGCACAAATGATGTAGCGGCCGACAAGTTAGCGTCGGGTCCATCTAAAGATGCGCGTTAAATTACGTGATGGGTTTCCTCATATCTGCCCACAATGCGAAATGAAACAGTGGCAGGCTTTCCACACAAGCAGGTGAACTGCAGTCCGCTCACTTGCCACATCTGTGCGTAGTGCTTGGGCCATCGTTGTGACTTTGCAGAAGAACGTTGATTTGGATGTGGTGATTGCAGCCCAGTGCAGTGTCGCGCAGTGCAGTGCAGTGCAGTCCCACAGGTGGAGTGAAACGAGGTCACGCCTCCTGCCCATCAACATCCAGCGCACTCAATCTCGCAGTAAACACAAGCAACTTGTCCAAATCCAACTCTTGAAATTCGCATGCGCATTTGCTGAAGCCCGATAAACAAACTGCCCCGAGGATAGGCGAGAGCATGCCACCTACAATTGCAAACGGAAACGAAAACAGGATGTGCATAATGGGCAAATACAGCTAATGGCGTGCGTAGGTGTTTGCGAGCACAGCAATTAGCACTAGCAACAATTACAACCAGCCGGTGAAGGGTTGAAGCACATGTGGCATTGGTAGTGGTAAACGGTTGACAAGACGAGCCCCAATTCGGCTCAAACCAGCAGGCCGTAACTGACTGCTGCAAAAGGCTACACAGAGCCCTACAGAATTGGAAGAGAGATCACCACTGACTGAGAGGGCCATATTCTCAGTGGCAATGCAGACGGTGCAATGAGGAGAGAAGTGAGGCACCGGCATCACAAAATAGCCGCATCGCAGGCCGCCTGGCTTCTACTCGCACTCCTCTCAGGAATGCGTCGCGGTAGGCACTGCTGATCCTATCATACACGTTCTTCAGTAAATAATTTGATGTGCATTACAACCATCTGGTGTGTGGGAGGAATTGACCTGTCAATCGGTCCAAAAATACTGTAGCTAAAGGCGAGTTCGTGTCGGCTTAGGCGTTGGGCTACTTCGTGGAATGGAATGAGGGGTGGTACACGTGACCAGTGTCCGCACCTGTCAAACGACTCTCTGTTTTGGTCTTAGAGCGAACGTACGATGAGACTATGAAGCCTTGCAAGTCACTGTGGGCCTACCAACTCGTACTGGCGAGGATGAGCGTCCGTAATGTAAGGCTGTGAAGCGACTTCAAAGTGTGAAACCTCGTGACAAGGAAGGACGCGTTTCCTCCACCCACTAGTAATGCCTCAATGGAGGGTCTGCATGGATGAAAGTAGAATCACACACTAAGTTTGTGATGCGGGCGCTGGTGAGACAGGGAAAGGAGACGATTTTCCTGATTGCCAATGCGCATTGAATGAACGCTAACCTTGTCTCAGTTCCGTAGTCCTCTTCCTTCACCTCCTCCTCATTTTGCCCTTCCTTCGCTCATTCTCATATCATTGGCCCTGTTATTCCCTTACCTTGCCTATTTCTCATGTCAGTGATGGAATGAATGACGATGTACAGCGCCTGCAGTCGCAGACTGATGGGTCTCGCTCTATATTGACACGATTCTTCCACCTCCATTGATCAAGATCGTATGCATGTAGGCCTTTTGCCTCTGCTACACTACACGATAGTCCAGTCATGGAATGCTTGATGTCTGCACTGATTCGCACGTCGCATAGGCAAATGTGTGCTTTCTTTTTCTAAATTAACGCGATCGGAGTCCTCCGTTTGCCTTGGTTTTCCCATACCTTTCAGATGAAATGTCTCTGCGAATAATTCTGACACCTGCTCAAATTCGTTCCTACATCTATCTTGTCATTTTGCTACCCGTTGTCGCTACTTTGAATTCTAGAATCATAGGGATCACTAGTCGTGGCCTTTCTCTCGACTATGACCTACCCACCCACTAGTAACGCCCCAATGGAGGGTCAACATGGATTAAATTAGAATCACACTCTAAGCTCGTGATGCGCATGCTTGTGAGATGGGGAGAGGAGACGACTTTCCTGATGACCACTGCGCATCGCAGGGACTCTAACCTTGTCTCTCGACCTCCAGGAAGCCAAAACTACCTTACAGCGTCCAATGCAAGCGGAAGTAATAAAGATTTTTCAAACACCACGCAATCAACGTCGGTGACATTCCCATTTTTAGCTCATTCTTATAAGTTTCAGCAGGAATCAGCTGTTCCTAAGTCATGCCCTTGCATGCTCAAACAGTGCGTCCACTTGGTCTTGGCACACTTCGCCAACACATCAACTGATTCCCACCTACCATACACCCATCGGCTCGAGTAGTTGAGCTACGCTCATTGTAACTGACCAATAGCAAGCGGTTAGAGGGTCTTAATTGCTTGGCAGCAATTGTAGAGAGCAGAAGCTGCTTGAAAGTTAATGTGTTCAGCAGGCGCATGGTCCATTCACAGCGAGAGCCCTACTTGTGGAGTTGCTGATGCATTAGTGGATGGCAATGCTCCCATCGTCCTGCTGGTGCACTGATAAATGGCAGGGAAGTGGTCACATTTGCAGTAGAATGCGCTTCTTCCTCACAGTCCATTCCATAGTTGCAAATTACCTGTTTGTAAACTCCTGAGCCTGTTCAGTTTGTAGCTAATCAGTGGATGTCGCAGGTTTCATGTTCAGTTTAAATGGATCTCAGAGCCATTCTACCATGCCAAAATAGCCCTTGGTGTACTGCCACTGCCAAAAGGCAAAGGTCAGCGTCGTCCGCATCCTCGCACTTTAAGGCCCATTTTAAGGCTAACTCAGACTTTGCAGAATGTCAAGCGATTCGCATGACTTCTTCTGCTGATGGCATTTCACTAGTAGATCGGCCTACGCTGCACCATCGCCAGCACTAAACTGGTAGAACCTTGATGTGAGCACCAAAGTGCCACTGATAATGCTGATACAACGACGCGTGGAATGGTGGTGCGTCACGGGAGGCTTCCATTTGTTGTTGCAGCTGCACTCCCCTCTGGGTCAAGATCAAAATTTCGACCACCAATCGCTGCGACGAGGCTCCACGCCAAGACGACCAGCAATCCGATTCATTTATTCAAGACGGCGAAAAAGGAAGTGCCAAAAACTCCTTCACCCACTTTGGTGCTTCTTGAAATAACTCGATGCAGCTTTCGCCCTCCTGACGGCGGTGGGAAATTTCTTCGAATAGGCAAATCGAGACTCGCCTCATTCAGGCTCAGCTCTTCATAACCCAGTGCTGATAGACATTTTTATTATCCAATTGGAAGTAGCCGCAGGGAATCAAATATTCAGTTGAACTCTGCCTTACGGGGTGAGTTAAAGGAGCACATTTGCAGTCATAAGGGGCCGGTGAGTGATTAAAGGGTGGCTGTTTTCTTTCACGTTCCTATTGCTGTGATCAGCATAGAGTTGCACGCCCAATCGTCTTCTTGCCTGTGGCACCGAAAGTAGAAACTCGAAACGGCTAATGCGAAAGATACCACAGGACTCACTCGTGTTAATGTCGAATAAATGGAATTGAGGATGAATGCCTGCAACCATTTCCTCGTCGTCACAACGTTGTTGTAAGACATCGAAACCAAATTTGGTGCTCGACACTCAAAGGTGGCTAACTGCTAAGAGAAACAGTCAGAAGCAGATGGAAAAAAGCCTATTAGGGAGAAGATAGTGGCAAATCGGGACGTTGCATTAAAACGCGTTTCCTCACATCTTCGCTGTGAGATGGAACTACATTAGCTTGCCTATTTACTACGTTTGTCACACATGAACCCGCAGCCTTCACTCTCTGACAGCAGTTGTCCCAACGAAAAATTGGCACATACAAAGGATGCCAATGAGAAGAACAACACGGTCACAAGGGCTCGGGTCAAGCTAGAGCTTCGTGGCATCGTGCATCCCACCGAGAAGAATCGTGGGTGGTGGAGAGGAGTCGTCCACACGCCCAAAGCGTGACGCACTCATTGGATGCATGCAAATGTGCACTTGTGGGTGAAGGTGAGGATGGCTCACGGGCTGCTTTGAGCATTCATTGCTCTTATAAATGCACCATGCTGTGCAAATGCAATGAGCTTCTGCGCCCATGCTGTTGCCCACACTCTGCCTCACAGTGGTAGTGACTACGGTTTTGGCTGGAGGATGCATCGGAGAGGGCAGAATGTTGGCTTCCATTTCTTCACCTCACTGAACACCTTCCACTAGTTCTCTACTAGGTAAAGCCAGGTGAGCATGATTAGCGCACGCCAGTAGGCCACAGCTCCTAGCATAGAGTGCCTCCCAAGGCAGACCAATCAATAAGGTGACCAGCAGGGTGGCTGCTAAGTCTAAAACCTTAGTCCGACACCCAAACGCAATCCGAGTTAGTTGGTTGAGACATCGAGGCAAAAGTGTTAGAAATTCCTCCAGCTAATTTTGATCATACATTTTGACGTTTGTGTGTGAGGAAAAGACGATTTGCTTTTCACGTCGCGTCAATGGAAATGAGGGGTGGTAGGCATGCTCAAATTGACGAACGGCATCAAGCACTGCATTCTCTTATGCTCAACAGCTTCCACAACACGTCGGTCGATGCCCACGCATACAACGCATATCCTTTAAATATATTGAGTTATGCTACTCGTACTTCGTCAATTGAATGCTGTTTGGACATCATGATGGTATGTAAGGAATGGTTTTGAGCAAAAGCCATTTGAAGAAGCGATGTGGATGGGAGTCACCATCCCACAGGAAGAGCTGTTGATGGATTGCTTAATGAAGAGTCGGGGCCCCATAGAATTGGAATGGAAAGCCTCTGATAATTTGTTGTCCAATTAATCGCCTGAAGTATTAGCAGAGCTTGTGCGATTTGCGACCAGTTTCAAGCCTCCCTTCTGTGTCCTTTCAGTGCTGATCAGCTTAACTAAGTCAGTCAGCCTCTCACAGCACTCACCAGTGTGCACAATATGTGCGCTACAACAACTCCGTCCGCTGATAAACCACTCGATAATGATTCTTTGAGCAAGCCGTCATAGATTGAGGTAGCAAATAGAACCAATGTAGGGATTTTCAACTCAGCTTTACTGGCCTAAGAGGCAATAATTGGACTTTGGAATGCGAGTTAGATCCATGCGCCAGGCACATTCTTGATACAGATACGAAGGTTCCAACGTGTCTATCTCAAATCACGGCAGTGACTCACTTCTTCCATTTGTGCATCGAGTTCTCATTGCAAGAGCTATACGTGCGAAATTCAGGAAGAGCAACATGCGCAATCGCTCGCTTTTATCATCATCATCATCGTCATCATCATCAGCAGCAGCAGCAGCGATAACAAAAACAAATGTCCGACTTGAAGGTCGCCTTTGCACTCCTCTCGCCATTCCACGACAAACCGTGCAATTAGGAAGAACGCTCCTGCATCAAACAGCTGACAATAGCAAACACTGCATTCCCTTGTGCTCAACACACTTCGTCAACACGTCAGTCGATGTCCACCCATGCAGCACACATCAACTCAAATATTTGCGTCATACTACTCGTACTTCGTCAATAGAAAGCTGTTTGGACAGCATGAAGGTTTCGAGCAACAGCTATATGAAGGAGCGGTGTGGATGGAAGGCATCTACACTGACAACCGTTTCACAGATGGAGCATTTGATGAATTGCTGCATGGCGAGGCGGAGCCCTACAGAATTGGAAGGGAAAGCAGAAAATGTTTAGTCAAAGTGAAGAAAAAATGGGGCAGTTGATGAAAAGTTGATGTATTGGTTCACAAACTGGGATTGCAGCTGGAGAAGGATGCCGAGGAGAAGAATAAGCTAGAGGGAATGAAGGTGGAAGGGTGCGTGCCGTCTCCTATTCATGAATATGTAAATGTAGAGCTGACAGTCTACCAGTTGGGCATATTTCGCCACTCTACAGCCTTCGCATTACAATGGCTGCCAGAAGGAGGCAGATGACCTCGTATCGATCCAGCAAATAAGGCGAGTGTCAATGAGCTCCCAGTCCATGTCTGGCAGTAATTACGAGGCTACTAACCGTTTCAATGCGCATTTCCTTCTACACCTCTGTGGATCCATATTTCCATAAATGCTCCGCATTTGTGCCGAATAGTGCAAGGTGTGTGACGTCAGCCAGAATCGGTAGGGACTAGACCTTGCGGACTTCTTCTCCGTTTCTTTGAAGGCACCAAGGTGAGGCAACAACAGTGCGCATGATGACTTCCCTGCCTTTCCTTTCTCCTCCAACACGGATTCATGACTCTTCCTGCAAACCTCATTTCGATTCTTTGGGGTCCAAACGCCAACCCACAAACCAAAGTTGCCAAAGCGGTCTTCGGTAGGTCTTCTGCCGTTTTTGTGATTAGGGGTTAACCCCATTAATCACATCCTCTCTCTTCATTCCACTTTTCTGACCTGCAGTGTGAATACTTGACTCATATGCCAATCGGTGTCTGATCAGTTGCGTGTATCTCATCTTCAATTGAGCTGAGTCAGGCAGGAGGCAGTGTTCGGTCCTCAGTGTCTGAGAAGCGAGGCTGTGCCAACGTGAAGATGCGGTTTGTAATTATAGCGGCTGTCTATCTGGCTTTTGCAATGAAAAGAACAGCGCGAGTGCCTTCGTCCCACTGCCTCTCAGTGGCATCGGCCGCAGAGATGGACGTAATGCACAAACAGTGCGAGCCCTTTTTTGAATTAACATACACCTAGCGTGGACAGTGACCCTCCATCCTACCCAGACCAGAGCTGTAAATTTTTACAAAGTGCAGGTGCTTGATATGAAGACCAAATAATTAGTGTTGTAAGCACTGAGTGACAGATCATGCTAAACCAAAATTGTCATTTTTTGAAAAGAGGCATACTTTAGTAAAGGGGTAGCTCTGCTCTTCTATACATATTCACAGGAGATGGAGCGCTACCAGCAGAGTCCTTTCCTTCTCCCTGCCTCTGACTCCTCGGGCTCCTTTTCCAGTTCACACTTTTGCTTACGAGCCGATGCACTAGAGCTTGACGTCTACATGCAAACGGCCTACCCCTTGCGAGAAAGTCGAAGTCGGGTGGCACTTCTATTGAATCAGTGATGAGGAATCCCAATTCGCCTCCATCTACTGTCGCGTCTTCATGTCAACCATCCATCGATCCTAAAGCGGGATCTGTCTTGGCTAAATGCCAGTGCACAACTTCTAACACAGAAAAATCTCTGATCCAGCAATGGATCATAAGCTAATCTCCGTAGCAATAAAAGGTGCCCTTGCCATGCACTCCAATACCCTTCAGTTTACTAACCATTCCTCTGTCCAACCTCAGTGAAAGACTGAAAATAAAGCTGACCTCTTGACCCGCCTGTCGACCATTTTACTCACCCCTTCTCTGACCTAACGACCGACAGATTAAACTACCAGTCATATTACCATCAGACCAGCAAACACAGCCGGCAGAATAGATGCGGTTTGTCCAACTTGGACCAGGTATCTCAAACTGACAACCGACTAATTAAGGAATGTCCTTTGCGTCTCAACAGCAAGTCATTGGGACAGAATGAACTGCCTCTCATCGACACAACATCAACCATTCTGCATCTTAAGCAAGATTCGAACAGGAAGTGCGCCATCCTTTGAGCACCACCCAAAGGACATGGCAATTCCTTCATTTTCTACTCGAGAACCAACCACTTAATGAACAATCATTGGTTCTTGCTAGATAAGGCATTAGGCCTACACCTCCACATTCAGCATGTGAGCTGGCATAAAAGCAAACTAAGCACGTCTTACCACCACCACCGTCACTTCATGTCATTTACTTTCCGAAGGCAGAAGCCAACCGTCCTGGGGATTCAAGTGTCACCATCCCCTCCTCACTTTCTTGCTTTGTGTACTTCATGCCTTAGTTAAGTTGACACAGAAGACCTACTTTCGCTGGTCAAATGCAGGGCGTGTGCGAGGAGACTCTTCGATTCATCAATCAGATCCTGACAAGCCGCCACGAACCTCGGCACGAATATTCACCACCTCTCAATTGCCCAACTTGTACATGGACTCGCTAACACAAAAGGCAGGCGTTGAGCACGGTGAAGTAAAGAGCAGTTTAATTGCCACAACGATTGCCCTCACTCCCCAACATTAACTGTTACAATGCGACGGGGCCATTCATGAATGGAAGCATCAGCAGGTACGACTTCTTGCCTCAACTACAGCATAAATACCGTTAAGGTGGATTATGTGGCCGTGTGGAAATCTCATTTGGCGCCGTCTGTAGGGAGGTAGTTTCGGCGTAACAGAATTCGAAAAAAAATTTTGTTATAAATTTGTAAAAGCGCGTTTGTTACTATGAAATCCGTTCCCCCTTTATCTTGCAGGCGTGCGCATTATGAGCTAAGTGCGGATTGCCACTTTGAACCATGCAGTGTGTCCAGTGGATAGTTAATGTGGGGCAAGAGGAAGGCCACACTGTCGTAGACCACCACCACTTCACTTCAACAGTGCAATTTCACAGGTCCACTCTGACTTGCATGGCTTCATAACGTCGTCCTTAGCCATTCCGTCCACCGACGAGTTCGCCTTCTCCAGCAGAGCCGACTGTGTGCGTCCAGACGATTACCAAGTAAGTCTGGCTTCGCTGATGTCTCTGGTGTGCTTCCGAGGACGTTTATTTGCCCGAATGTAGCTCCTTGCAAGCGTTCGGGTTTGAACATCCGCTCAGCAGTGAGCGCAGGTCCTTCCTCTCACTGTCCGTGATGTGCTTCAACAGTGCCAAGCTCATTAAATGTGATAAAACGAATGCGTCCTTTATCACCGACGTAGCAGAGTTTGTTTCCTTGTGCCGCTACGTCACAAAGGTGTCTTCTACGAGTTCCAATTGCTTTGCGTTGCAAGGGAAATCAACGCCAAGTGTTGGATCGGCACCTAAGACTGAGCACGTAGTGACTGCAGGAAAACACGGTTCATGCATAAGGACAAGTAGTGGGCATTTGATCATCTAGGCCGAGAGAATTTTTAAGTCAACTACCCTACGGATGCCACACACACACACACACACATACACAATCTCACTGCGTTTTGCTGCCTGTAGTCAAGCTGGCTCAGCGGAATGATTTGGAGATGGAAATGGAGTTGTGGATAAGGTGGCGTCACTGTCTACACCGGTGTCACAGCGTATCGTACCACATCTAGTGAATGCGGTTGCGTCTACAAAGTCGCAGCTCATTACGCTGCCTCTTGGAAATGTGTTGCGACTTCGATCATGTGAGCCACACTCAATCACTCGGTCCTGTGCCCCATGCACCAGCCGGTCGAGAAGATACTGCAAATGTACAGTAATGAGAACTGCACCAGAATTGCTAACAGACACAGTGGCACTGAACAGCCGACTGCTGCTTACACGTTTTAGGTTTCTGTGCATTCGCCTCCCTCCTCAGCGCCTACCACATGAGCATCATACTTCAGCGTGTGTAGGCAACGAATGACATGGAATAACTGACGGTCATGAAGTGAGTAATCGCCACTCGATGGATCACATGCATCATCGTGTGACACGTAGTATGATGGTACTGAGAAGAACACCAAGGGGTGACACAACTGCCTTCTTGGTAGAGAACTGGTGGAAGGTGTTCAGTGAGGTGAAGAAATGGAAGCCAACATTCTGCCCTCTCCGATGCATCCTCCAGCCAAAACCGTAGTCACTACCACTGTGAGGCAAAGTGTGGGCAACAGCATGGGCGCAGAAGCCCATTGCATTCGCACAGCACAGTGCATTTATAGGAGTAATGCATGCTCAAAGCAGCCCGTGAGCCATCCTCACCTTCACCCACAAGTGCACATTTGCATGCATCCAATGAGTGCGTCACGCTTTGGGCGTGTGGACGACTCCTCTCCACCACCCACGATTCTCCTCGGTGGGATGCACGATGCCACGAAGCTCTAGCTTGACCCAAGCCCTTGTGACCGTGTTGTTCTTCCCATTGGCATCCTTTGTATGTGCCAATTTTTCGTTGGGACAACTGCTGTCAGAGAGTGAAGGCTGCGGGTTCATGTGTGACAAACGTAGTAAATAGGCAAGCTAATGTAGTTCCATCTCACAGCGAAGATGTGAGGAAACGCGTTTTAATGCAACGTCCCGATTTGCCACTATCTTCTCCCTAATAGGCTTTTTTCCATCTGCTTCTGACTGTTTCTCTTAGCAGTTAGCCACCTTTGAGTGTCGAGCACCAAATTTGGTTTCGATGTCTTACAACAACGTTGTGACGACGAGGATGTGGTTTCCGGCACTCCTCTACAATTCCATTCATTCGATATCAACATGAGTGCATCCTTCGTCGCCTTTTGTATTAGCCGTTTCGAGTGTCTACTTTCAGTGCCACAAGCGAGAAGGTGATTGGGAATGCAGCTCTATGCTGGCCACAGCAATGGAACCTTAAGCGAAAGCTGCCACCCTCAAGTCACCAACCGACCACCTGTGGCTGCAAAGGTGCTCCTTCAACTCACCACGCAAAGCACAGTTCGACTGAGTATCTGGTCCACTGCCACCACTTCCAATTGGATAATTAAAATGTCAATCAGCAATAAGTAATGAAGTGCTGACCGTGAATGAAGCGAGCCTCGATTTGTTTATTCGAAGCACTTTTCCACTTGTCGTCAGGATGGCAAAAGTAGCATCGACTCTCATCAAGAAGCACAAAATTGGGTAGAGGAGTTTCTGACAATTCTATTTCACCGACTTGATTAACTGACTCGGATTGCTGGTCGTCTAGGCGTGGAGCCTTGTTGGTTGCTATTGGCCACGTACGAGGAGCGTAACTCAACCACTCGAATTAAATAGTGTTTTGTAGTTGGGAATCAGTTAATGTGTTGGTGAAGTGTGTCAAGACTAAGTGGACGTACTGCTTGACCATCCGTGGGCATGACTTTAGAAACGCTGATTCGCACTAAAACTTCTAACACTGTGCTAAAAATAGGAATGTCACCGACGTAGATTTTGTGGTGTTTCGCAAATCTCCATTGCTTCCGCCTGCATTAGGCGCTGTAGGGTAGTTTTAGCCTCCTGAGATCGAGAGACAAGGATAGAGTTCCAACAATGTGCATTGGGCACCAGGAAAATCGTCTTCTCTCCCTATCCCACCACCATCACCATCACGAGCTTAGTGTGTGATTCTACTTTAATCCAAGCCGACCCTTCATTGGGGCGTTTCTGGTGGGTGGAGGAAACGCGTTCTTCCTTGTCACGACGTTTCACACTTTGAAGTCGCTTCACAGCCTTACATTACGGACGCTCATCTTCACCAGTACGAGTTGGTAGGCCCACAGTGACTTGCAGGGCTTCATAGTCTCATCGTACGTTCGCTCTAAGACCGACGAGTTCACTTCTTCCAATGTAGCCGACGGTGTGCGCGAAAGTGGTGGTCAAGTGTTTCGTCGGTGCCTATGGTGTACGTTCGACGATGCTTATTCACCCGAGTAGCGCTCCATGCAATGAGAGGACGTTTGAACACCTACTCAGCAATGAGCGCGCGCTCTTCTCCTCACTATCGGTGACATACAGCAAATGGGCACAAAGCTCACTAAAGTTGACCACATAGCTGCGCTCTTTCTCGCAAAGGTGGCCGAGTTTGTTTGACACATAGGTGCCTTTCGAGAATACCAAAATTGCTTTACGAGGTGTTTCGATTGCGATCAACGCCATTTGCTTACGAAGGCAGGCACTCATGGTAGATGCGTAATCCCCTTACGACACCGTCGATCACCTGATAGCATGCAAAATGTCTGAAAGGAAACTGCTGTTTGTGTTTAATGCCTCAGTGTTGGGCATTTGAGCATTCACCACTGCCATTATTTTTCCACCTTAATCTGCATCGACTGCATGCATACCTTTCCTGCACCAAGCACTGCAGTCACCCCTAGCAGGCATTCTCCGTCAGCACATCTTGTGGTGGTACCGATCACGGCTGTGTGTATGAATGGGGTCAATACCTTCAAATTGTCATTAATTGAAGGAGGAGGACCGTCTCTGGTGGCGTCGATAAGAGGCATCCGTGATGAGAGCATGAGCGATTGCACTTGTAAAGGCAACGGGCCGCTGCAAAGCTGGTGTTGCACCGCTTGGCTGTGAGGCTGTAAATTGGCATAAATCCGGTGGTAAGTCGTGTTAAGCTATGTGCAGCTCCATCAGATTTGTCTACAAAAAGGCCTCCGCCAAATTGGGGTCTGAAGCACCAAAGAAAGGATGACAAAAGGGAAGCCGCCAAACACCACGCGTGCAAGTTTGTTGTAGTGTTTATAAGTGCAATCGCAAAGATACTTTGCACAATTAGTTTGTGCAGTATCATACCTTTAAGCCATTTGCATGAGACAGTGGGTCACCATGCGATCAACAACACTTCTTCTCCGCCTACAGTGATTCTTCATCTCTAATCTGCTTTTCTCACTCGCTCGTCAAAAGTAAGTGCACAATCGTCCATCTTTGCACCTGCAATGCAATTTACGACTAAAAAACGTGGCTTATCGGCGAGAGAAAATGCCTTCTTTCCTCTTGGGTAGCCGTGGAAGTAATCAGCAATAATGCACACTTGTCAGTGGCAACTTTTCCAAGCGTGAATGTTTAGAGGCACGATGTGCTCTGCATGAAGTTAAGATATAGTTCTTTCCTTTGCTTCCCTTCGCAACACCGTGGCAACTCCAAATTACTGTGATGCGGAAGCACAAACTAAAAGAGTAGCCACTTTACCAACCATGACAGTGTTTCTACCAACAGATTGGGTGGGCTGGCCTCGCCGTTGATGCGCATCAGCCACAGTGAAAGGAAGGATCTGCGCTTCTTGCTGAGTAAGTGTTCAAACGTGTTCTGGGTCAGAGCAACTACACTAGTCACACACACATCATGGAGAGTGGCGAGGCCAGACCCACTTGGTCACCACACGCACGCATAGAGCCGGCTTTGCTAGGAAAATTGGACGCGTCGGTGGAGGGGATGACCAACGATGGCCATGAAAGTCAGTGTGTCTGCCATATCGCACTGGTGAAGAGAAACGATGGCGGTGGCATGACTGTTTAGCGACTCCACGCAGGTCCCATTAGCGATCCATTAGCCACCCTGTTTAGATCGGATTTGTATGGTGCACTGAGCTTCTGGTCTGCATGCAAAAAGGCTGAGAGGAGACGACTATCGTGGTGCCCAACGCACACTGCGAAATTCTTTACAGTGTCCTCCCACGTCTGTCAAGCCGAAAATACTTTCCAACGCAGGGTGCAGACAGCATTGAGTAAGATGTTTCAAACCACCATGGATTTCACCACATCATCATTCTTCTTTGTAGTAGAGACATTTGCACACCAGGTAGAGCAGCTGCGAGAGGAAGGCGGAAATGCAGCAGCTTTAACGGAAACAGCCTTTCCAACTCTCTGGTTGAAGTGAAGTAAGCATTGAAATGTTTGGTACAATGAAGGGTGTGAGTCCACATGGGGACGGCTGGAGGCGAAACGTGGAGAATGGTTGGAGGCCGTGGTGGAAGATGGATTCAAGTGTCCTTCGCTACCCACTTTTTCGTAGCTTCCATGTTAAATTGATGCTCTGCCATCCATTTGTGGCATTTCAATTGTGGGAGGGCAACACAAACAAACTTATCCTGGTGTATTCCCTTTTGTTCATTTTCGGACATAGTAAGAATTATTCACGATACAGTGTTTTGTTGTGATACGCGGCTGCTGTCCGGTTAGTCGATTGCGAGTATGTGCATTGAAGCAGTTGTTTGATCCAACAGGTCGGCTCGAATCGATTGACTTGGCAAGGAGTAAGCGTCACTGCAGGACATAAAGATTTTTTAGTGTGTCACCAGAGCTCCCATTGTGTAAGACTGCATGGTAGCGAATGAGCGTATAATGGCGAAGAGGGAAGAAAAGTGAGGAAGTGGGAACGTAGAATTGGAATGCGGCACTTCACAGGACACATCCAACTCCTTCTCGTCACTGCATATGCTGCGGATTACGAAAGTAGGCGGCGGAAGCTAGCATTGTGCATCAGTCAATGAGAAATGGTCAACAAACGAGAGAAAAAGAAAGTGAGCAAATAGAAACGAAGTGTCGGTTAACAGGCGCAGGCATTGGTCTCATACATTGTCAGCCATTTTTATACCACAAAGTAGCCTAACAACTGAACCAACGCTAATTTGTTGGACGCTACACTATTTGTGCATTGAATGACAGTTCAACTCCACCCAGAGACCGGATGGTTATGGGGCGCAACAAATTATATATTGAAGAGCAGCTGTGATAGGGTCAGCAGTGAGAGTGAAAGCCAGTTGGTCTGCAATTTGTCTACTTTGTGATGCCAGTGCCTCCTTTCCCCCCCCCCCCTCAATGCACACCCTGCATCGCCTCCACCTTGCATTCAGCCTTCTCAGTCAGTGTTGCTGTCCCTACCAATTCTGTGGGGCTCCGCTCTACCTGTGAGATGGTAAGTACATGGCCGGTGCAATTGTCTTCCATCCATATCACCTCTTTTAATAGCTTTTGATCAAAACCATTCCTTACACACCATTATGCTGTCCAAACAGCTTTCTACTGACGAAATAGAGTAGTATAACGTAAATATTTCAACTGGTGCATGTTGCATAAGTGGACATCTTCTCATGCGTTGGACGAAGGCTGTTGAGCGTAAGGGATCGCCGGTGCCGCAGTTGCCGTAGCGATTGCAAAAAGCCATATTTGCCGCTTTAAGTCGCGACGCTACCAACGCCTTTATAGTGGTCGTTCGTAGGCTGCATGATTAAGCCACCTTTCTTATCCCTAAAGCCGCTAAAAATTGAACCATTTACTCCCCTTTATTTCCTCAACAGCACAAACTCATTTGAAGCTTTGCCTCTAATAACCATGGTTAGCCATTGCTGCAAGGGAGCCCCCGAAGATATCCAGAGTGCCCACTGCCGGAGGCTTTGTGTTCACAACCAGCCATTCATCCCCCACCCGCACAAATACGGCCACTGGCTTATGTGCTTCGAGCTCTGCACTGAGAAGTATCAAACCGGAGAGTATCAAACACTGCATTTGTAATGCTCAACTTACTTTGTGAACACGGCAGTCAATGTCCATCCATGCAACACACAATCAGTTCAAATATTTTCGTTATACTACTCGTACTTTGACAATAGATAGCTGTTTGTACTGCCTGATGGTGTGTAGGAATGGTTTTGAGCAAAAGCCATTTGAAGATGCGATGTGGATGGGAAATACAGGTAGAGCATTTGATGAATTCCTCCATGGCAAGGCTAGTGCCCCACAGGATTGGAAGGGAAACCACCACTGACTGAGAAGGCCATTTGTTCAGTGGCGATGCAGGCGGTGCAATGAGGGGAGAAGTGAGGCATTCGCATCACAAAGTGGCGACATCGCACGCCTACCTGGCTTCCACTCGCACTCGTCTCAGCAATGTGCCGAGGCAGGCGCTGCCGACCTTATCACACACGTTCTTCAGTAAATGATTTGATGTGCGTTGCAACCGTCTAGTGTGGGTGGAGTTGACCTGTCAATCGGTGCATAAATGCAGTCGCTGAAGGCGAGTTCGTGTCGGTTCAGGCGTTGGGCTACTTCGTGGAATAAAATGAGGGGTAGTACACGACACCAGTGTCCACACCTGTCAACCGACACTTTGTTTCCACTTGTTCACTTTCCACTTCGCTTCTGTCTTCTGCGCTCGTCATTCGCCCTGCAGTGTCACGCATTGCAAGCTTTGCTGACGTGCTGCGAAGTCCACAGACCATGCAGTGACACTCACTCCATGACAAGCCATTTGTTTCGGGACGACAGGTTGGAGTAACCGACTGCTTTTATGCACATTCTCGCATTGGATGCATTCGAGTCTTTTTACCTACGTTAGTAATGCATTTGAGGTCGGCAATTAAATTCTACTTCGACGCCAGTGTTTGGTCGGCCCTACCATTGAATCAGATTCGACCAATCCCACGTCGTCTCTATCCACGCTCGCCTCTCACAATGGCTCTCTTCAAAGGCGCTGGCATAGAACTGCGCATTCTTTCTATTCACACAAACAGCAATTTCGCTCGATCCACCTGAATGTCGCACATTACTGTTTTCGCCTCCCCACATGCAGCCATCAGGAACACATGCTGAGCCAATCCAGTGAACAAGCACGAAAGCAACATTGCACTAAATCTACAAAAGCATTTGTTGGCAAGAGCGCAATACTTATCAAGCAGGTTGTGCAAGGCGCAATCAGAAGTGGCATGATCATTTCATCGTCGTCTTCGCGGGCACGACATCGCCCACCAAACAGCATTGCATCACGGCAGTTGCCTCCCCTCTATGGTTGTGCTGAAGCAGTGTAGTTGACAAGAGAGATGGTGGCGGAGAGGATGGCATTAGGTGATGTGAGGGCAGCGCATGTCAGCCTTGCATTCACTCGCCTCTAACGCCAACACACTGCGCGCTCACGCGTGCTCGTCATTCCATCTTGTCTCCGCTAGTCCCTACCACGATGCGTTTGCAAGTTTAGTGCAGGTGGAAGCAAGCCGACCTAGGGTTTAGCTGCTTTGCAACGGCAGGGTCTCCGTCTCCTACTCAATGTACGGTCTGTTTTGCCATGGTAATATTAGCTCTCTCACGCAAAATTACCATCCATTACCCCGCCTGATAAGACGTTCACTGCAACAGTAATGTAGGTCGGCTGCAGCAATTCAACCGCAGCACTTCACAAGTCATCCAAAAGTGGGAACATAGATTTCGACATACGTGAGTCCTTCACACGACATTTGATTATTCCTTCTTGCTCGAGATTGGATTTGCTTCCAGTCAATTCATATTATTATAATTAATATTAGGAGAGATGGCTGAACGTGTCAGGATATAGGCTTGAGTTAGAAAAAATGCAACAAGTCATGTTAGATGAGAAATGAATGCGTGAATTTTGACTTTGACTCGTTGTATTCCACCATGCATCGGGAGATATTTGCTTCTCACTGCATTCCTTCTCCTAATACCTTTCAGATAAAATGTGTCTGCAAATAATTCTGGCACCCGCTCAAATTCGTTCCTACATCTATCTTGTCCACTTTGCTACTCGATGTCGCTACTTTGAATTCGAGCCTCTTTGGGATCACGAGACGTGGCCTTTCTCTCGACCATGACCTACACGGCAGCAATATGCCAGACACTTGTTTATTCATTGGTGCTTATCCACGCATCTTGATTGTCCATTGCAGTCACAATGCTCTCAACAACTCAGAGGCCAGCCAACGGACCGTCAAGCTGGTCGCGTACGCATTCGAGCAAGAAAACTGATCCACATTTGATTCTCTGTGCTAGAAATTGTCAACCAGCTAGAAATGCATCGATTCAGGTAGATTTTATGAGAGTGGTCTCATAAGAGCCTCAGAGCTAATGGCTTCTACATGCTTTCAACGCGCTTCCAAATCACTACCGTTAACATAGCGCTCTGTCGCAGTCTACTAATAACTTGACGACACGCCAACCTGCTAGCTGGCCAGTTTCGACTAAACAACCGAGGCGTTTCACTACCCAGCCAAGTGTGCAGCATCAGCAAAGTTGAGATCTCTAGCGGACGACACAACATATTTGAATCACACTACGTTCGCTGAGGTGAATCTGAGAGGATAGAATGTTTGAGAGAGATCAAATATAGACATCTCACAAACTGGTCTCATGCCTAATCCCTATACTTACCTTAGCTATTAAACTGGCTTTCAATTTTGACTATGGAGCATTGGTGAAAGCATCCTGCAGAGAAGGGGAAGTGAGGAGGGGAAGTAGAGCCATGGCACAGTCAACTAAGTGTGAGTGCCGTGATTCAAGCGATTGTGACGGTCACCACCAAATTTATGCTCTAGTTGGGAACCTCCTGCTTACCTGCCCATTCGAAACGACTAATTCGAATAAGGGCAAGGCAGCAGGGCTGATAACAGATTCTTCAGTGGTCAAGCAGACCTATTTTCAAAATGACATGAAGCTTATCACGCCTCATTGCTTTTACTGGGGCTCTGATCTGGATGCTCGAAGGTGGACTGAGGCAGGTGGCGCAAATCAGAGAGGCGTATAGAAAATGTAGTCTTTCGACTCTCAATTCGAGCTTACTTGAAGTGGTATCAATAGCAAGCAGCTGTTGAATTGAGTGCCGTCCGTTCATGTAGCAATCAACAATTGGGTCCATGGGAACTCGACCAACAAATAGGACTGCTGGACTGTCTAGGCAGTGCGCATAGGTGGCAGCACTAGACCATGCCACGGGCTGAACCACATTAGAGCTGCTGGTCAGTTGGATGGCCAAGGCAGCAATTGGATGCTTCAATTGCTCAGTCACTCAAGAACTTGCCCATCAGCGACAATGAGGTCGTCACGATGGTCAGGGAGGACGACAAAAGTGCAGCAGAAAGAGTCTAATCAAAGTGACGAAAGAGTGGGGCAGTTGATGAAAAATTGATGTATTGGTTCACAAGCTGTGATGGCAGCTGGAGAAGGATGCCGAGGAGAAGAATAAGCTGGAGGGAATGAAGGTGGAAGGGTGCGTGCAGTCTTGTATTCATGACTATGTAAATGTAGAGCTGACAGTCTACCAGTTGGGCATATTACGCCACTCTACAGCCTTCTCATTATAATAGCTGCCAGAAGGGCGCAGATGACCTCGTGTCGATCTAGCAAATGCAGTAACTGTCAATGAGCTCCCAGTCCATGTCTTAAAGTAATTAAGAGACTACTAACCGTTGCAATGCGCATTTCCTTCTACGCTACTGTGGATCTATATTTCCGTAAATGATCCGAATTTGTCCGTATTAGTGCAAGGTGTATAATGTCAGGCAGCACAGATAGGAACTAGAACTTCCGGATTTCTACTCAATTTCTTCGGAGGCACCAAAATGCGGTGGCAACAGTGCGAATGATGAGCTTCCTGCCTTTCCTATCTCATCCAACACGGATTCATGACTCCTGCCGCAAGCCTCATTCGATTCTTTAGGGTCCAAACGCCAACCCACAATCTAAAGGTGCCAAGGTGGTCTTCGGTAGGTCTTCTGATATTTTCTTGATTAGAAGTTAACCCTACAATCACAGCCTCACTTTCTGTTCTCCTTTTCTGGCCTGCAGTATGTTTGCTTGACTCCTACATATCGGCAATCTAAGCACATCTCACCACCACCACCACTTCATGCCATTTACTTTCCGACCGCAGTAGCCAACCGTGCTGGGAATTCAAATGTCTCCATTCCCTCCTCACTTTGTTGCTTTGTGTATATCGTGCATTAGTTAAGTTGACACAGAAGACCTACTTTCGCTGGTCAAATGCAGGGCGTGCGCGAAGAGACTCTTCGTTCTATCATTCAGATCCTGACAAGCCGCCACACACCTTGGCACGAATATCCACCGTCTCCAATTTGCCCCACTTGTGCATGGAAGCTGCTAACACAAAAGGCAGGCGTTGAGCTCGACGAGGTTGAGAGCAGCTTAATTGTCACAATAATTGTCCTCACTCCTCAACATTAAATGTTACAAAGTGACAAGACCATTTTCAAATGGAAGCATCAGAAGGTACGACTTCGTGCCTCAACTGCAGCATAAATACCATTAAGGTGGATTATGTGGCATTGTGGCTAATCACATTTGGTGCTGTCTGTAGGAAGGTAGTTTCAGCTTAAGGGAATTTAAAAACACTCTGTTATGAGTCCGTAAAAGCGCATTAGTCATTATGAAATTCAGTTCGCCTTTTTCTTGTAAGCGTCCAGATTATGAGCTAAGTGCGGAATGCCACTTTGATCCATGCGGCGTGTCTAATGGATCGTTAATGTGGGGCACGAGGAAGGCTACACAGTCGCAGACCACCACCACTTCACTTCAACAGTGCAATTTCACAGGCCACTCTGACTTGCATGGCCCCATAACGTCATCCTTAGGCATTCCTTCCACCGACGTGTTCGCCTTCTCCAGCAGAGCCGTCTGTGTCCGTCCAGGTGATTGCCAAGTAAGTCTGGCTTCGCTGATGTCTCTGGTGTGCTTCTGAGGACGTTCATTTGTCCGAATGTAGCTCCTTGCAATGGGTTTGGGTTTACACCCACTCAGCGATGAGCGCAGGCGCTTCCTCTCATTGACCGTGATGGGCGTCAGCAATGCCAGAGCTCATCGTAGGTGAATAAATGAATGCGCCCATTATCGACGACGTGGCAGAGTGTGTTTCCTTGTGCTGCTACGTCACAAAGTTGTCTTCTACAAGACCGTACATTGAGTAGGAGACTGAGACCCTGCCGTTGCAAAGCAGCTAAACCCTAGGCAGATTTGCGGCCACGTTTTCGCACAACATCCGTCCCTCCACAATCCTCTCTTGCTCCTACCATCTACCACCGACACGGTACCACTTTTACGAATACATAATAATGTTTTTTTTTTCGAATTTCGTTACGCCGAAACTACCTCCCTACAGACGGCGCCAAATGAGATTATCCGCATTGCCACATAATCTACCTTTACGGTATTTATGCTGTAGTTGAGGCATGAAGTCGTACTTGCTGATGCTTCCATTCATGAATGGGCCTGTCGCTTTGTAACAATTAATGTTGGGGAGTGAGGGCAATTGTTGTGACAATTAAGCTGTTCTCAACCTCGTCATGCTCAACGCCTGCCTTTTGTGTTAGCAGTTTCCATTTACAAGTTGGGCAATTTAGAGTTGGTTTGATATTCGTGCCGAGGTTCGTGGCGGCTTGTCAGGATCTGATTGATGAATCGAAGAGTCTCCTCGCACACGCCCTGCATTTGACCAGCGAAAGTAGGTCTTCTGTGTCAACTTAACTAAGGCACGATATACACAAAGCAACAAAGTGAGGAGGGAATGGTGACATTTGAATTCCCAGGACGGTCGGCTTCTGCTTTCGGAAAGTAAATGACATGAAGTGATGATGGTGGTGGTGAGACGTGCTTAGTTTGCTTTTATGCCAGCTCACATGCTGAATGTGGAGGTGTAGGCCTAATGCCTTATCTAGCAAGAACCAATGATATTTCATTAGGTGGTTGGTTCTCGAGTAGAAAATGAAGGAAATGGCATGTCCGTTGGGTGGTGCTCAAAGGATGGCGCACTTCCTGTTCGAATCTTGCTTAAGATGCAGAATGGTTGATGTTTTGTCGATGAGAGGCAGTTCATTCTGTCCCAATGACTTGCATCTATTCTGCCGGCTGTGTTTGCTGGTATGATGGTAATATGACTGGTAGTTTAATCTGTCGGTCGTTAGGTCAGAGAAGGGGTGAGTAAAATGGTCGACAGGCGGGTCAAGAGGTCAGCTTTATTTTCAGTTATTCACTGCGGATGGACAGGGGAATGGTTAGTAAACTGAAGGGTACTGGAGTGCATAGCATGCACTCCTTCTACTGCTGCGGAGATTAGCTTATGATCCATTGCTGTATCAGAGATTTTTCTGTGTTAGAAGTTGTGTACAGGCATTTAGTCAAGACAGATCCCGCTTTAGGATCGATGGATGGTTGACATGAAGACGCGACAGTAGATGGAGGCGAATTGGGATTCCTCGTCACTGATTCAATAGGAGTGCCACCCGACTTCGACTTTCTCGCAAGGGGTAGGCCGTTTGCATGTAGACGTCAAGCTCTAGTGCATCGGCTCGTAAGCAAAAGTGTGAACTGGAAAAGGAGCCCGAGGAGTCAGAGGCAGGGAGAAGGAAAGGACTCTACTGGTAGCGCTCCATCTCCCGTGAATATGTATAGAAGAGCAGAGCTACCACCTTACTAAAGTATGCCTCTTTTCAAAAAATGACAATTTTGGTTTAGCATGATCTGTCACTCAGTGCTTACAACACTAATTATTTGGTCTTCATATCAAGCACCTGCACTTTGTAAAAATTTACAGCTCTGGTCTGGGTAGGATGGAGGGTCACTGTCCACGCTAGGTGTATGTTAATTCAAAAAAGGGCTCGCACTGTTTGTGCATTACGTCCATCTCTGCGGCCGATGCCACTGAGAGGCAGTGGGACGAAGGCACTCGCGCTGTTCTTTTCATTGCAAAAGCCAGATAGACAGCCGCTATAATTACAAACCGCATCTTCACGTTGGCACAGCCTCGCTTCTCAGACACTGAGGACCGAACACTGCCTCCTGCCTGACTCAGCTCAATTGAAGATGAGATACACGCAACTGATCAGACACTGATTGGTATATGAGTCAAGTATTCACACTGCAGGTCAGAAAAGTGGAATGAAGAGAGAGGATGAGATTAATGGGGTTAACCCCTAATCACAAAAACGGCAGAAGACCTACCGAAGACCGCTTTGGCAACTTTAGGTTGTGGGTTGGCGTTTGGACCCCAAAGAATCGAAATGAGGTTTGCAGGAAGAGTCATGAATCCGTGTTGGAGGAGAAAGGAAAGGCAGGGAAGTCATCATGCGCACTATTGCTGCCTCATCTTGGTGCCCTCAAAGAAATGGAGAAGAAGTCCGCAAGGTCTAGTCCCTACCGATTCTGCCTGACGTCATACACCTTGCGCTATTCGGCACAAATGCGGAGCATTTATGGAAATATGGATCCACAGAGGTGTAGAAGGAAATGCGCATTGAAACGGTTGGTAGCCTCGTAATTACTTTCAGACATGGACTTCGAGCTCATTGTACACTTGCTCCATTTGCTAGCTCGATACGAGGTCATCTGCCTCCTTCTGGCAGCTATTATAATGAGAAGGCTGTAGAGTGGCGAAATATGCCCAACTGGTAGACTGTCAGCTCTACATTTACATATTCATGAATACGAGACGGCACGCACCCTTCCACCTTCATTCCTTTCACCTTATTCTTCTCCTCGCCATCCTTCTCCAGCTGTAATCACTGCTTGTGAACAAATACATCAACTTTTCATCAACTGCCCCATTTTTTCTTCACTTTGACGATACATTTTCTGCTTCCCTTTCCAATTCTGTAGGGCTTCGGCTTGCCATTCAGCAATTCATCAATGCTCCATCTGTGAAATAGTGGTCAGTGGAGATGCCTTCCATCCACATCGCTCCTTCATATAGCTATTGCTCAAAACCTTTCCTAAACATCATCATGCTGTCCAAACAGCTTTCTATTGACGAAGTACGAGTAGTATGACGCAAATATTTGAGTTGATGTGTGTTGCATGGGTGGACATCGACTGACGTGTTGACGAAGTGTGTTGAGCACAAGGGAATGCAGTGTTTGCTATTGCCAGCTGTTTGATGCAGGAGCGTTCTTCCTAATTGCACGTTTTGCCGTGGAATGGCGAGAGGAGTGCAAAGGCGACCTTCAAGTCGGACATTTGTTTTTGTTATAGCTGCTGCTGGTGATGATGATGACGATGATGATGACGAAAGCGAGCGATTGCGCATGTTGCTCATCCTGCATTTCGCACGTATAGCTCTTGCGATGAGAACTCGATGCACAAATGGAAGAAGTGAGTCACTGCCATGATTTGAGATAGACGCGTTGGAACCTTCGTACCTTCGCACACTGGTGAGTGCTGTGAGAGGCTGACTGACTTAGTTAAGCTGACCAGCACTGGAAGGACACAGAAGGGAGGCTTGAAACTGGTCGCAAATAGCACAAGCTCTGCTAATACTTCAAGCGATTAATTGGACAACAAATTATCAGAGGCTTTCCATTCCAATTCTATGGGGCCCCGAATCTTCATTAAGCAATCTTTCAAAAGCTCTTCCTCTTCAAATGGCTTTTGCTCAAAACCTTTCCTTACATACCATCATGATGTCCAAACAGCATTCAATTGACGAAGTACGAGTAGCATAACTCAATATATTCAAAGGATATGCGTTGTATGCGTGGGCATCGACCGACGTGTTGCGGAAGCTGTTGAGCATAAGAGAATGCAGAGCTTGATGCCGTTAGTCGATTTGAGCATGCCTACCACTTCTCATTTCCATTGACGCGACGTGAAAACCAAATCGTCTTTTTCTCACATACAAACGTCAAAATGCATGATCAAAATTAGCTGGAGGAATTTCTAACACTTTTGCCTCGATGTCTCAACCAACTAACTCGGATTGCGTTTGGGTGTCGGACTAAGGTTTTAGACTTAGCAGCCACCCAGATGGTCGCCTTATTTATTGGTCTGCCTTGGGAGGCACTCTATGCTAGGAGCTGTGGCCTACTGGCATGCGCTAATCATGCTCACCTTGCTTTACATGGCCATCAATTGCGCCTCTACTCAGTGGCATCCGGGGCCAGTGTCTTGCAGCGGTGGTAATTGCTGAAGCCACGAGACACACCTGCATCTACCGCTGCTGCGAATAGCTACATGGGAGGGACTCAGACCAACAGTAAGTCCCCAAACTACATCTGAAACGCCATACCCATGATCACTACAAGTATCTCACATCCACGGCGTCTATTTTGAAGCGGCTTTTGCTTAAAATCTTTCCACTGGCAAACTGAGACAGTTGTGTTCCCTCACAAATATTTGCATCAGCGGCATCTCGCCTCCTACCACGCTATCATGCTGCTCCAACCGCTTGCTTTAGGCAAGACACGAGTAGTATGCTGCAGTTGCATGCAATAATATATGTTGCTGAGGCGGGCATCGGTCAATGTGTTGATGGCAGGTGCCATGAACAGGTGAACACAGCGTTGGATGCTGTCATGCATGTCGCTCATGCAAATTCACAAGTTGATGAAGGTGGCCGGAGGGAAAGCCTTGAAACAGGCAGCATGGTGGTGGATCATGCGCAAGAACATGCATCACGCACAAGCGAATGGTGGGTATGTTAGCCGCGATGCGTCAAGATGTACGCCAATGCAAAAGCGATGGAGCTGGCAGCGAGGAGTACACTTAAGTTTGTGCCATTTGTGGGTCTGAGGATGGTGAGCGACGGCAACTCATTCACAACGTGCGCAAATACACACCTGCACTGCAAAGCCCATGGAGCACCGTGGACGCGCACTGGAGCCCAATGGTCGCGTGGCAGCGGTGTAACACGCAGAAGTGGGACAAGCGCGCATAAAGGTGAAAGGAGTGAGAGTAGATGGACCTGGTGAAATGGAAGTGTCGGCAGGGCGGGTTACTCGATCCCACGCTATGACAGAAGGCTCTTGCGTGGCTGCGATTTAGCCCAACTCCAACGCCGACGCTGGCAAGTTATTCCATCCTCCCAGTCAACCTCACCATACAAACATTCGTTTGCACATCAAAACTCATTGATGCAGATGTTGACGGACAACGCTGAGTCGGGACTGACTGGTAAGTTGAAGCTGTGTGACATACACACATACACACACACACACAATCTCACTGCTTTTTGCTGCCTGCAGTCGAGCTGACTCAGTGGAATGACTTGGAGATGGGATGGAGTTGTGGATAAAGTGGCGCTACTAGTATTTTATGCTGGACTTTCATGGGTACAATGTCAGACACAAGTTCATCCCTCCCACTGTGGCTAAAACATTCATCAAACGGCTTCACTGTCCCTGGTGCGCTATTCTATTCGTGCATGGTCCCGGTGCATCCTTTTCCATGCTACTGCCAGTCACAGGACCATCGTGCCTCCTTGAGTGATGATGCTGCCACTTTGAAACGTTGTAGAGCAACCTGACTTGTTTGAGGTGATCAGCACTGCGAGGCGATGGTAAGGAGGCCTGCAGCAGCGTGCATTTGGCAAATTTTTCCCTCGAGCAGCAGATGTTTAATTGTCCAAAACGTAGGCAAATGCAGTTGAGGTAAAGCAGGGGGAGGAATCACGCTCCAAATTACAGAGCCGCGACGTGAACACTAATGCGACTACTGCGTGATGACCATACCAACTATGCCATTTTAGCTTCCCACCTCTAACGCGTTTGTGGGAAAACACCGGCGCTTCAGTGCTTGCTTATAATTAAAACTGCTAATAACGAATGTATCGAGGCGTTGGCATAGAATGAATGTAGGGACTTGAAAGCATCGGCTACCGGCGGTAGAACATGCCTACTAACAGGTTGGGTGGGCTGGCCACGCCGTTGACGCGCATCAGCCAGAGTGAGAGGAAGGATCTGCGACCATCGCTGAGAAAGTGTAAACGTGTTCTGGTTCCACGCAACTACACTAGTCACACACACATCATGGACAGTGGCGAGGCCAGACCCACTTGGTCACCACAAGCACGCACAATGACGGCTTTGCTGGAAAAGTGGACGCGTCGGTGGAGGGGATGGCCATGGATGACCATGGCAGTCGTGTGTGTCTACCAAATCGCACTTGTGAAGGGAAGCGATGGCGGTGCACGATTGCGTAGCGACTGCACAATGTTGAATACCGTCAGCATGAGGGATGCGCTCCACTCAGACCCCATTAGCGAACCATTAGCCGCTCTGTGTGGATCGGATTTGTATGCTGCTCCGCATTTCTGGTCTGAATGCAAAAAGGCTGAGAGGAGATGACTCTCGTGGTGCCCAATGCGCACTGAATTATTCTTCACAGTCTCGTTTCACATCTGTCAAGCGCAAACCGCCTTCCAATGCCTGGTGCAGACAAAACGGAGTAAGGTGTTTCAAAACACCACGGAGTTCACCACATCATCATTCTTCTTTGTGGTAGAGACAATTACAGACCAGGTAAAGCAGCTGCGAGAGGAAGGCGGAAATGCAGCAGCTTTAACAGAAACAGCCTTTACAACTCTCTGGTGGAGTGAAGTTAGTTTTACATTTTGCAGTGCCCTCTGCTCTCGCTTTGGTGGCAGTAGTATTCAGCCTTGACGCTATTATTTCTCTCCTCCTGTATCTAGTAGTGGATGGGTGAGTGATGGACACGTGTGCGAAGGCATGTGTTCGACCCTGCTGTCAGGACAACCATGTTAGTGAATGCGCTTCATGTCTAACAGTCGACTGACTTTTCCTCAGGACGGACAAGTACACGAGTTTGTTCTTTCCTGCAACCTTATGCACTGGTTAGCATTGTTGTTGCTGGTGTTGCAATGAAGGGTGTGAGTCCACATGGGGACGGCTGGAGGTGAAACGTGGAGAATGGTTGGAGGCCGTGGCAGAAGATGGATTGAAGTGTCCTTTGCTATCCATTTATTCGTAGCTTCCATGTTGAATTGATGCCCTCCTATCTATTTGTGGCATTTCAGTTGTGCAAGGGCAACATAAGCCGACTTATCCTGGTTGGTCTGAGTTCCTCCCATGTAGCTATTCGCAGCAGCGGTAGATGCAGGTGTGTCTCGTGGCTTCAGCAATTACCACCGCTGCAAGACACTGGCCCCGGATGCCACTGAGTAGAGGCGCAATTGATGGCCATGTAAAGCAAGGTGAGCATGATTAGCGCACGCCAGTAGGCCACAGCTCCTAGCATAGAGTGCCTCCCAAGGCAGGTGGGAATATGGTGCTTTACAGTGCACATTTGACTCCTTCTCTACGCTACATGTGCTGCGGATTGAGCAGTAGGTGGCTGAAACTAGCACCATGCATCAGTCAATGCGAAATGTTCACGGCAGAAGAGAGAAAGAAAGTGAGCAAGTAGAAACGAAGTGCTGGTTTACAGGTGCGGGCATTGGTCTAATACACTCTCTATCATTTTCACACCACATGGTAATCCAACAACTGACCCGACGCTAACTTGTCGGCCGCTACATCATTTGTGCATTGAATGGCAGTTCAACTCCACCCAGCGACTGCATGGTAATGAAGGGCATTAAATCATTTATTGAAGAGCATGTGTGATAGGGTCAGCAGTGCCTACCTCGACGCATTTCTGAGACCAGTGCTAGCGGAAGCCAGCCGGACTGCGATTTGTCTACTCTGTGATGCCAGTGCCGCATTTCCCCTCTCAGTTCACTCCCTGCATCACCTCCACCCAGCGCTTCGACTTTTCTGTCAGTGTGGCTCTCCCTACCAATTCTGTGGGACTCCGCCTCACCACTATGCAATTCATCAAAAACTCTACTTGTGAAATGGTGAGTCTATGGTCGGTGAAATTGCCTCCCATCCATATCGTTTCTTCAAACAGCTTTTACTCAAAACCATTCTTTACACACCATCATGCTGTCCAAACAGCTTTCTATTGACGAAAGAGGAGCAGTATAACGCAAATAATTCAACTGAGAGTGTTGCATGGGCAAACATCTTCTCATGCATTGACGAAGGCTGTTGAGCGTAAGCGAACGCCGGTGCAGCAGCGATGGCGCGAAAGCGATAGTTACCCATTTTGGTCACTACGCCGCACATGCCATCAGAGTGGTCCTTCGTAGTCAACACGATTGACTCACCTTTCTTATCCTTGGAGCCGCTAAAAGTGAACCATCTACCTTTGCTTCATTCCTCACCGGCACAGACCCACTTCAAGCTCAACCTCCAACCACCTTGATTTGACAACCTCCCTAGCCACTACTGTAAAGTAGCCCTCCAAGATGTCCAAAGTGCCCACAGCCGGAGGCTTTGTGTTCACAACCAGCCAATTATCCTCCACCCCCACATATGTGGTCACTGGCTTGTGATACAAACTCTGCACTGAGAATGTCAAGGCGACGTACGTCGCCTTCTGTACGCCTCCAATAAACAAGCGTCTCCTTCCTCGCCTACAGCCTGAGGCATCGATGCTCCTACTTCCACCTCTGCGATCACTTTGGGGATAACGTCTGCGTTGACTTATTCAGTCAACACTAAAGGCTATTTCGCATCGACTACTTCTACACCACCACCCCACCAGGACGCCCTCGTCCACCGCCATTGCTGCCACGAATGCAGCAGCCGCACAGACTCGTGCATTTACGAGCGATGATTACTCACTTTCCACCACTAGATCTCAACACTTGGAGGTCTTTGTCGGCTAAGGTAATCACAACTGTCTGGAGCACCACTAGCTTCCGTAATCATCACAAGTTGTCCATCTCATTTTCCTCCTCCGCTGAGCAGCACATCTGGTGGGTTCGCTTTTAACTTCGCCATTTCTGCCACCACATCCAACTGCATAACAGCCATCCTTGTGTGAACTCTCCTTTTCTAGCCACTTGAGACTAACACTGTGGTAGAAGTAACCCTTTGTCACCAACATCACCACTTCGAGCACACATTACTCAGCATGTACTCACAAATTTGCAGGCCAAGCATAAAAGCCAAAGCAATTACACTCGACAAACAAAAGATCAAACACTTGGTTGCAAGTGCGCTCAAACAAGTGTGCGGATAAGTGAGGGCCGATGCAATGATTGCTTTGGGGGCGGGTTAAATGAAGATTAGCAAAGCGCAGAGGCAGTCTGGCTTATTGCACGCCATATTGACTCTGTGCTTCACTGAGGCATTTTTTCTCGTTTCTTCGCGAAATCCTCAATTTGCACCCTTTAGAGCGTCAAACGGCAAGGCGTTACGTTAATCTGGTGTCAACCACATGGCAGCTTCCCTGCAAAGTTGGAGGCCGAAACCATCCTTTGGCTCAGCCTGCCCCCATAACCTCCTTTAAGTCGTCGAGCGAGCTCAGGATTTGATTTGAGCTTCAACATGTTGTGCACCCATGTAGCGTGGCCAAAGTACTTGTCCTCTCTGTCAACTGACAGCGCGCAAAATGCATTGCTTTCTCACAAGTCCACTTGACGTTGTCAAAATCTGCGCAGTGGTACTCAATACGCCTTGCCTTCTTCGTCATCTCGCCCTTCCTTCAAATGCTGTTTCAAAAACTGAGCTCAACGTGCTTAAAAGAATTGTTGACAATGTCCTTCCACATCTACAATGCTACAATTACCCTGAAGCATCCGCCTGAGACAGCACAAATTGGGATTTATACAAATCCCAATGGTTATTGTCTGAAGGGGTGACTTATTCCCATTCAAAGTGTTTCTACTGCCGTGATATGAGCTTGATGAACACAAACCCTAAATAATGGTGGACAGTGGGAATTGGCAGTTGGTGGCAGCTATGCGGTGGTAGAATGGGGTCCATCTCGTAAGACGTTGCCCAGGATTCTGCGCACGTAACACACAATGCGACAGAGGTAGCTTCGGCGCTGCATTTGAATGATGAGGCTGTGAACATCGATGCATTAAAGAATGGTAAGTGTGGCAACTCTGGCTTGGGTGATTAAATGCAGCAATGCCAGCCCGGCCTGATTGAGGGTGGTGAAGCACACCTCCTCCACATTGACCCGCATGATTGGCAGTGTAGGAAGAGCAGTGAGGATGTGCAGCATGAAAGAGGAGAAAGTGTTGTGCAGGCTCTACCTCTCGACTTTCTTGTGTTTGCAAAGTAAAGAGGAAAATTACAGGTCATCATGCACTTAGGAGGGATTGTGCTGCGTCGAACACTAAATGTGCTTGGCTCCCGCTTTCGCTATCGCGCACTTTGGTCAACAGGTGAGTCTGCTATGAGACAATTTCAAAAGGAGATTGAAACATGACTGTTAAGGAGAAGTTGATAAGCAGTGAGCTAGGTGTGCCAGTATTGTCCATCCATGGTAGCACTACTGCACCATTTTCCGTCACAACCGCCTCCGAGTCACCATCACATCATGCATCCCCATACTGTCGTCTGGGAGGTGCAAAGCTGATCAGTTGAGTTTGAAGGTGCTAGCCTTAAAAGCAGTGATCGCGACACCACCTGACGCCTGCCGAGAGGTGGCAACCCACCCACCTTCCTCTCTCTCTCCAGCTGTGCTCACCCGAGTAAGAGCGCTTGCAAACATGGACAATCGACATAAGCTGAGCCGCAATGGAACCAGCTGAGTACAAAATTTGTAATGTCGTTTATGAAAAATGTTTGTTTTACACGCAAATGAATTCTTTAGAGCTTTACTAATGATTAGTAAGCAAGATGGTTTATAAAAAAACATCGGGTTTGCGTCGCGAAGATGGATTTGGTTCTTTTGTTATCAAGATAAGGTGATTTTGGTTTAATTAAAATAATGGTTTGTCTAATCATAGATGATTATGTATCAAGTTTTATGTCTGGTTTTATGTCTGGTATTATAGGGTTGTTGATTAGTTTATTGGTAATAGCTTTTTTTATAGGATATTCTCAATTTTGTAAGGGTCCTAAAAAGGTTGGTATATTGGGTTTATTACAGAGATTTTCTGATTTATTAAAGTTGATAGTTAAGTTTAAGTGATTTGGGTTTCAAAGTAGTAGTTATTTAGGTTTATTTGGTGTGTTGTTGTTAGTTAGCTTAGTAATCTTTTATTGTTTATTACTATAGGAAAAGTTATAATTCTCTTTCATTGCTTTGATTTCTAGTTATTGCTAGGTTTTGTAGTTATTCATTGTTATGTGTTGGTTGAGGTAGTTTTTAAAAATTATTCGTTAAGAGGTCAATTTGTTCAGCTTTTGGTTGAATAAGATTTGAAGCTTGTTTTATGTGTATTGTAATTTTTTTTTTGGATTGCATTCTTATCAGCGCTTATATTTCCTGTAATTGTTAGGTGATTGTTTTTTAATTTTTGGTTATTATTATTTTTTATGTGGGCCCGTGCTACTTTGCCACGTGTTCGTTATGATTTTTTTGTAAATTTTTTTTAAACGTTTGTTGGTGTTTATTATCATTAAGATTATTTGTTATAGTTAAAAAAGATTATTCAAATCGTGATGCTGTTAACTTGAGGCATACACTAATCTTTGTTTAAGTTAAGAATGATGGTTTTGGGGACCTTTGGTCTCAGTGAGAGATTTGATTAATAGGGCTGCATAAGCACGTCACTTTGATGTAGTGAAATGCGAAATTTCACCATCGATTGTGGTTGCTTTAATTTCTGGTGCTAGATTATTTTTAGTTTTGTTTTTAATCCTTAGCTTTTTCTTTCAGAACTTTGAAAAAGTTATTAGCAACTAGTAAAAACTAAAGCAGGGCATAGGGGTGTGGATTTTTTTCTAGTCATGTTAATTTAAATTGTGTTAGATTTACTTTTTTTATTGGTAGTTTTTGTAATCTTTGATTTAGAATTTTCTCTACTAATAAGTATGCCTACACAAGGGTTTTTTTTTGAAGGGTTTTTCTTCCATTACTTTTTTTGATAATTTTATTTATAAGATATATTATTGAAGTATTTACTGGGTATGTCGGTTGATTATATTAAGAGGAAAGTATAAAGGTAGTGCTAATAATTTTTGTCAATTTAATTTGGCTTTTTCTCTCTAAGATTGGGTTGGATAGACTAAATGTTTTCAAAACATTCAGGGGCTTGCAGTCATCTTATGAGTATGAATATAAAAACATTATTAAGTTAAATATTTACCTTTAGACCATAAGCGGGTAGGTGTAATTTATACTTTGTTAGGGTTATGGTCTGGTTTTGTTGGTTTAAGACTTAGGTTATCATTTCGTATAAAATTTTTGAAGCCTTATTCTAAAGTTAGTTCTATGGATTGTTATAATTTTTAGTTACTAATCATGGTATAATCATGATTTTTTCTTTTTAATGCCTATTTTGATAGGCGGATCTGGAAAATATTTAATTTCCATTGTTAGGTGGTATATGAGGTTTAAATTTACCTCGTTTAAAAGCATTAAGTCCTTGATTATTAATACCTTAATTTGTTTTTTATAATTAGTATGATGTTCAGGGCTGGTATTGGATGGCCATTTTACCCACCTTTATCCTCTTCTTTATTCTCTAGGAGTAAAGGTGTGGATTTTTTAATGTTTTCTTTACATTTAGCTGGTGCTTCTGGAATTTTTAATTCAATAAATTTTATTTGCACTCTCTATGCGGTTTTTCGTAGTAAAATATTTTCTCGTAGGTCTATAGTGTTATGATAATGTTTATTTACTTCTATTTTATTATTGGTAACTCTTTCGTGCTTGCTGCAGCTATGTTACTATGTTATTGTATAATCGAAAATTTAGATCAGCGTTTTTTGGTCCATTAGGTGGAGGAGATCCTGTTTTATTTCAACATATGTTTTGATTTTTGGGTCATCCTAGGGTTTATGTGTTGATTCTTCCAGGGTTTGGTATAATTAGTCATATATGTTTAAGATTAAGTATGTATTCAGATGCATTTGGGTTTTGCGGTTTATTGTTTGCGATGTTTTCTATAGTTTGTTTAGGTAGAAGTGTATGTGAGCATCATATTTTTACTGTTGGGCTGGATGTGAAGACTGCTGTATTTTTAAGTTCAGTAACAACGATAATGGGAGTACCAGCAGGGATTAAGGTTTTTGGCATGACTTTACATGCTTTTAAATTCTTGCGTTAAAAAGAGTGATCCTCTGTTGTGATGAATAATTTCTTACATAATTTTGTTTACTTTTGGAGGTGTAATAGGTATAGTTTTATTTGCTTGTGTTTAGGACAAAGTTTTACATGATACTTGATTTGTTGTGGCACATTTTCATTATGTAATAATGAATAACAGGGTTAAGGTTAAAAAAGTCTTTATTACAATGTCAGTGTATTATTTCTAATTTTGGTTTTTATTTATTTTTTTTCCAATGCAGTATTTTGGTTTATGTGGTTTGCCACGTCAGGTATGTTTTTTTGAATGCGCATATAAAAGGAATCAAAATTATGGCCACAGTTGGTTCTTCTATATCTGCATTTAGGGGGTGTTTTTTTGTATTTATTCTTTGGGAATCATAATTAACCGTAGTGAAGTACTAGGGTCACATGGTTCATCCAATTATTTGGTAGATTTTTTATGAGCCCTAAAGGTGCGCATAAACATTATTTTTGTCATCCTCATAATATAGATTACACATATAGCGTTTATTATAGGCGCATTTGCTCGTGGTTTATTAGTTTAATTAAAATAGACAGGTTTTGTAAGCCTGGGATGGTTTTAACCCATTAACCTTAGTAATTTATAAATTAGGATGAATAGTTTATGGGTATTTTGTTAATCGAATAATTATGGTTTTATTATTAATTTTTGAGAATTACTAAATAATTTAAGTGAAGTTATAAAAATAGTAATAGGAAGTGACAAGTTATCCGTTGAATTTTATATCTTTTTAGCTAATTATTAATTTATCATAGGTTAATAGGTTAAAAGATCTATTATAAGTTTACACAATAAAATTATTGTTTAATAAAATTAGGTTAAAAGTACCTTTTTTTATAATTTTGTTAAAAATTTTACAAATTTATGTATATGTTAATTGTAATGATAGCTTATTGTTATTATTAGATTGTAATTTATAATTAAATAAGTAATTCTATAAAGTTTAGATGGAAGTACCTGAACACGGTGTTGATAAAGGGCCGCAGGACATAACTAATTGCCTTTTGTATTGGGGACTTGTTTGAATGGTTTGACGTGATAAGCTATAATATTTTATATATTTGTGAAAGTAGCTTTGAGGGTTCAGAAACCTCATATATTAATTAGGCGGAAAGACCCTGGCATCTTCATATTTTGCTTGCGGCAAGTTTTATTATTTTAATATGATTTACACCCTATAGAGTTAGTTTAGTGGGTTGAGTTGCCCCGGGGATAATTAGAGAGCCTATCGAATTAATTGTTCGCCACCTCGATGTTGACTTAGATTTTACCTAGGCGCAGTAGTTTGGGTTTTTGGTCTGTTCGACCTTAGAAATCTCCATGAGTTGGGTTAAGGCCGGCGTGAGCCAGCTCGGTTCTTATCTATTATTCAAATTTATCAGAACGAAAGGACAGTAAGTTTTTTTACTGGGTGTATAATTATTGACTTTGCAAAGGTTAAGAAGGATTTCTACAAGTCCTACATCTTATTTGTTTAATTGTGGCAAAAGAAAACTGATAGCTTGTTATCTACATAAATTTATTATAGTTATTTAGTACTTGATGCTTTGGTATTGTATTTAGTAGATAATATTTTATTTAAATTAACGTTTTATGAGAACAGCTTATTTAAAGGGGATAGGGCACAGTGCCATATCCCCTGCGGTTAGTCTGTTTTCTTTGTTTTCTCATAGATTAAGGTTTATTTATAAATAATTAAAATTGGGTCAAATTATTTTATATTTATATCATATAATTCGATTGTTGAATTGTGTAGCATAGTGACAGGGATTAGATACCCCATTAATACATATTTATAATATTATCTTAGTTTAATAACTAAAATGGTTTGGCGGTGAGTGATTCTTTTTAGGGAAAGGTGTGATTTAAAGGATGTTCTGCCTATTAATTTACTTTTGTTTGTTGGTGTACATCTGGTTTAATATTATTGTTTAATAATCTAATTTGGGGAGGTGATTAGTTAAGCCAAGTCTATGTGCTGCCTATAAAAGTATTCATGCGTTAAATTTATAAAAATATAATTGTAAAATTATGTAATTTAGGACTTAATAGTAATGTTTAATTATTTTTATGTGTGAAGCAAGTTTAGCTCAGGTACACACCGCCTGTCACCGTCGATTTATATTGAGGTAAGTCGTAACAAGGTAACTTTAAATGAATTTGAAGTTGGTTACTAAGACTAATGTTTTGGTGGAAATGAAATTATCACTTTTGTATTATGATTTAAGTTTGCTATATTATTGCTGTATGTATGTTTATTTTGTGTTTTGTTTATATAATGTTGTATTGAAATACATTTGTTGGTAAGGGTAGAGTAAAATTTGGTGGGGACAACCAAATGGTGGAATTATTGTGAACAGTGATTCCGACTATGGTTGTATTAGTTTTGTGTGCTTTGAAAGTTAGATTTATAACGAGGAATTTAGACTGTTATTCTTCTGAAACTGTAAAGATTATAGGGCATGAATGATATTGAACATGCGAATATGCAGAAGGTAGGTATGATTCCTTTATGTTAAAGGATTGTTTTTGGTGGAAAAGCCTATGTGTATGATTTATGGCACTCCTTATCACTTAGTCGTAACATCTGCGGATGTCATTCATTAGTTTTCGGTTCCATCTTTAAATTTAAAGATGGATGCCGTACCAGGTCGATTAAATCATCCATTTCATTGTCCTTCGCAGCATAGTGCTTTTATAGGGTAATGTGTAAACCACGGTATTATACCTATAATGATAGAAGTAGTTGATGTAATCAAAAAGTAGGTTTATTTGTTTTAGTATACCGTATGATATTAGCTATTCGTGCTAAAGGTAGTTAATTGAACTAAACAAATTATTATTCTCAAAAGATTATTGGTTATATATTCTATTAATTTAGTATTATTTTCACTAAAAAGTCATTGCGTCTATTATTGCATATTATTAGTAATTAAAGCTCTAACAGCTTTAGCAGTTTTAGTTGATATGCATTAATTTTTGTTTAGCATATATAGGTGGTGTTTATGTTCTTTTTATATTTGTGTCTTTTTTAAAACGAAAAGATAATTTATTATTTACAAAAGAGTCAATAAAGTAAAGGTTGGATTTTGTTTTTTATTATGTGTAATAAGTGTTTTAGTATTTTACAGCTTACCTGATATAGAATGCAGTAAATTACTATGTAGAGTTAGTGAAGGTTGATTTTATCTATGTTTATGTTTAACATTAGTGCTTGGTTTTATAATTTTGAGTTTGTTGACTAGGTGAAAGTTGTCATTTTATCGGAAAAGTTTTCTAGCTTAACATATGTAATGTGAGGGGTTGTTAACTCTATTAAGGCTATGGCCAAATAGGGAAAAAAAGGACATTAAAAACAGTTTTTAATATCCTATTTTTTCCTAGTTGATTAAAAATTTGCAAAACAAAGATGCCAGAAATTTATGGAGTTAATTTAGGATTAATTTATGACTACTTTTATAGTCTCTTTTTAAATCAACTAGGAAAAAATAGGACATTAAAACTTGTGATTATAAGATGTGTTTTGAAATCATGTGAATTGCTTTTAGTAGCAACACTGGTTTGGTAACTATGTCAGAAGTGAATGAGTTGCTTTTAAGCATTAATTATGGATTTTCCTAGTTACTTGACATATAGAAGACTTGGGTTACGGCCATAGGATAGGTAAAGTTACCATATGTTTGTGATGAGCAAGTTTTTATTTGGCTTTATCTTGTGTACAGTTATTTGATTTATATTATTAATTGGTGCAAAATTTAGTTTTTGCACGAATTTTTTATCATTAAGTGGTGACAAGTGACTAATGGAGTAGGATTTTGATTGTATTAGTATAGGTGTTAATCTAATGTTAATTATTTCTTTTTTGTATGCATATTATTATACACGACATTATTTTCCATATAGTTATGAGGGTAAATATCTTTTAAAAATAATAATTTTGTTTGTTAGTGTTTTGGCTTTACTAGTTTGTACAGGTGATTTTTTAAGAGCATTCACGGTTTAATGATGTTTGTATATTTACATTAATAGGGTTAAATTGCTTAATTTATAGTAAATGAGTATTGTGTATGACATTATTTTCTTTTATTTTATTTACTAGGAATGCTAGTTTTCCTTTTATAAGATGCTTATTATAAGCGATGCGAGCTCCAACTCCGGTTAGTTCTTTAGTACATTCTTCAACATTAGCAGCGGCTGGTGGTTGGTTTAGCATGCATTGCGATTTTGTTTTATTTTGTGATAATCGTTTATGATTTTGCATACTACTAGCATTGACAATCATTATAACTGGAGTTAGTAGATTTTTTTCAAGATTTAAAGAAGATTATAGCATTGCCAACATGTAAATATATCTCACGATGTGTGTCATATTTATTGTATGGTGATGCATTATTATCGGTGTCTCAATGATTAGGACATGGTGTGTCTAAGTGTATACTGGTGGTTCAGGATCTCAAGCTAGAAATTGTGTATATTCTCCCAGATTTTATGGCAACTAAATAAATTTTTATATCTTGATTAGCAATTATCGGTTTAGCAGGTGTCCCTTTTATTGGTGCTTTTTTTTCCTAAGCATTTTCTTCTAATCAAAATTTACTATAATTATGGAAGTTAGAATGTGTTGTATAATAATGCTAGGTGTGTTGATTTCATATTTATATTCTTTTTGATTAGGTGGCATTTTACTTAAATCAAAGTGTACTTGTTCTCACGGAGTGTTATATTTTTTTCAATTTAGGTTTAATGGTATTTTTTTGATTATTCATAAAATTCTGCTTATTTTTGACTTAGACAAAGTTGTTTACAGGTGAGTATTAATTAATAAAAATAATTTTTTTTTAATTATTATCTATTTTGGTTGCAAAATTATTATATAGCAAAAATCTTTTGAGAAATTAAAGGAGATCTTTGTATGGTAGCGATGCTAAAGTTAAATTATGTTATGAAGAGTTTTATTATTTGAGACAAATTAAAAATTAATTTCTTCACAAATATAGGTTATAAAAACACTATAGAGTATTTTTAATGAATATTATTAAATTTATCAGTTATTTCTATATTTGGATATTATAGTTATTAATTTTTTTTTAGAAATTTAAATGTTTGTATATTATATATAACATATATAGAGAGAGGGGCTCCTCTCTCTATGTATACACTATGATGATAATATTATGTATTCACTCCTACATTAATGTTCCAGTGAACGTCTTATCAACCAGCAGTAGAGATTGCAGATATTAGGAGAAGGAATGCAATGCGAAGCAAAAATCATCCTATGTACGGTGGAATGCAACTAGTCAAAGTCAAAATTGTTGCCTTCTTTTCTAACTCAAGCCACTAGCCCGTCACGTTGAGTCATCTCTCCTAATATTAATGATAATAATATGGATTAACTGGGCAATCCACAGTCTCGTTCCACATCTGTCAAGCCCAAACTGCCTTCCAATGCCTGGTGCAGACAAAACAGAGTAAGGTGTTTCGAAACACCACGGAGTTCACCACATTAACATTCTTCTTTGCGGTAGAGACATTCGCAGACTAGGTAAAGCAGCTGCGAGAGGAAGGCGGAAATGCAGCAGCTTTAACAGAAACAGCCTATACAACTCTCTGGTGGAGTGAAGTTTGCATTAAAATTGTTGGTACAAATGAAGGGTGTGAGTCCACATGGGGATGGCTGGAAGTGAAACGTGGCGAATGGTTGGAGGCCGTGGCGGAAATCAAATCATTTACTGAAGAACGGGTGTGATAGGGTTGGCAGTGTCTACCTCGAGGCATTCCTGAGAGGAGTTCGAGTGAAATCCAGGCGGCCTGCGATGTTGCCACTTTGTGATGCCATTGCCTCACTTCTCTCCTCATTGAACCGCCTGCATCGCCACTGAGCAAATGGCCTTCCCAGTAAGTCGTGGTTTCCCTTCCAATTCCGTGGGGCTCCGCCTCGCTATGGTGCAATTCGTCAAAGGCTCTATCTGTGAATTGTTGAGCCTATGATCAATACAATTAACTCCCATCCACAATGCATCTTTAAATGGCTTTTGCTCAAAACCATTTCTACACACCATCAGGCAGTACAAACAGTTATCTATTGACGAAGTACGAGTAGTACACCGCCAAAAATTTGAATTGATGTGTGTTGCATGGGTGGACATTGACTGACGTGTTGACAATAGTGCGTTGAGCATAAAAAGTGCAGTGTTTGATACTCTCAGGTGTTTGATGCAAAACCATTCTTCCAATGGAATCGAAGGTATGCATTTTAGCAATAGCTATTTAAAGTGGTGATATGGATGAGAGGCACATGCACTTATCATA
This sequence comes from Taenia pisiformis, assembly GCA_023968675.1. NCBI lineage: Eukaryota > Metazoa > Platyhelminthes > Cestoda > Cyclophyllidea > Taeniidae > Taenia > Taenia pisiformis. Next base: position 8,270,138 of record CM043737.1, on the reverse strand, counting down.
GACGCACTGATTTACAGATAGTGCCATTGTTAAATTGCTCATTGGTGAGGTGGAGCCCCACAGAATTGGAATGGAAAACACCACTTACTGTGAAGGTCATTTGCTCAGTGGCGATGCAGGCGGTTCAATGGGGGGAGAAGTGAGGCAATGGCATCACAAAGTGGCGACATCGCAGGCCGCCTGGCTTTCACTCGAACTTCTCTCAGGAATGCCTCGAGGTAGGCACTGCCAACCCTATCACACCCGTTCTTCAGTAGATGATTTGATGTACATTGCAACCATCTGGTGTGTGGGAGGAATTGACCTGTCAATCGGTCCAAAAATACTGTAGCAAAAGGCGAGTTCGTGTCGGCTTAGGCGTTGGGCTACTTCGTGGAATGGAATGAGGGGTGGTACACGTGACCAGTGTCCGCACCTGTCAAACGACCCTCTGTTTTGGTCTTAGAGCGAACGTACGATGAGACTATGAAGCCTTGCAAGTCACTGTGGGCCTACCAACTCGTACTGGCGAGGATGAGCGTCCGTAATGTAAGGCTGTGAAGCGACTTCAAAGTGTGAAACCTCGTGACAAGGAAGGACGCGTTTCCTCCACCCACTAGCAATGCCTCAATGGAGGGTCTGCATGGATGAAAGTAGAATCACACACTAAGCTTGTGATGCGGGCGCTGGTGAGACAGGGAAAGGAGACGATTTTCCTGATTGCCAATGCGCATTGAATGAACGCTAACCTTGTCTCAGTTCCTTAGTCCTCTTCCTTCACCTCCTCCTCATTTTGCCCTTCCTTCGCTCATTCTCATCTACCACAGTGTTAGTCTCAAGTGGCTAGAAAAGGAGAATTCACACAAGAATGGCTGTTATGCAGTTGAGCGTGGTGGCAGAAATGGCGAAGTTAAGAGCGAACCTACCAGATGTGCTGCTCAGCGGAGGAGGAAAATGAGATGGACAACTTGTGATGATTACGGAAGCTAGTGGTGCCCAGCCAGTTGTGATTACCTTAGCCAACAAAGACCTCCAAGTGTTGAGATCTAGTGGTGCAAGGGGAATCCTCTGCTCTAGTGCATGCACGAGTCGATGCTGCTTCCGTATGCGTAGCAGTAGTGGCGGTGGAGGAGGGCGTCTTGGTGGGGTGGTGGTGTGGGAAGGAATCGATGCGGAATCGCCCTCAGTGTTGACTGAAGTAGTCAACGCAGACGTCATACTCATAGCGATTGCAGATTGGATGTAAGAGCGTCGATGCCTCAGGCTGTGGGCGAGGAAGGAGACGCCTGTTTATTGGAGGCTTACAGAAGGCGACGTACGTCGCCTTGACATTCTCAATTCAGAGCTCGAAGCACATAAGCCAGTGGCCGTATTTGTGGGGGGGGATGATTCGCTGGCTGTGAACACAAAGCCTCCGGCAGTGGGCACTCTGGATATCTTCGGGGGCTCCCTTGCAGCAATGGCTAAGGATGTTGAAGTGAATTGTCCAACCATGGTTATTGGAGGCTAAGCTTCAAATGTGTTTGTGCTGTTGAGGAAAGAAATGAGGGTAGATGGTTCAATTTTTAGCGGCTTTAGGGATAAGAAAGGTGGCTTAATCATGCAGCCTACGAACGACTACTATAAAGGTGTTGGTGGCGTCGCGACTTAAAGCGGCACATATCGCTTTTTGCAACAACGCTCAACAGCCTTCGTCAACGCATGAGAAGATGTCCACTTATGCAACATGCACCAGTTGAAATATTTACGTTATACTACTCCTATTTCGTCAGTAGAAAGCTGATTGGACAGCATAATGGTGTGTAAGGTATGGTTTTGATCAAAAGCTATTAAAAGAGGTGATATGGATGGAAGACAATTGCACCGACCATGTACTTACCATCTCACAGGTAGAGCGGAGCCCCACAGAATTGGTAGGGACAGCAACACTGACTGAGAAGGCTGAATGCAAGGTGGAGGCGATGCAGGGTGTGCATTGAGGGGGGGGGGGAAAGGAGGCACTGGCATCACAAAGTAGACAAATTGCAGACCAACTGGCTTTCACTCGCACTGCTGACCCTATCACAGCTGCTCTTCAATATATAATTTGTTGCGCCCCATAACCATCCGGTCTCTGGGTGGAGTTGAACTGTCATTCAATGCACAAATAGTGTAGCGTCCAACAAATTAGCGTTGGTTCAGTTGTTAGGCTACTTTGTGGTATGAAAATGGCTGACAATGTATGAGACCAATGCCTGCTCCTGTTAACCGACACTTCGTTTCTATTTGCTCACTTTCTTTTTCTCTTCTATCGTGACCATTACTCATTGACTGATGCACAATGCTAGCTTCCGCCGCCTGCTTTCGTAATCCGCAGCATATGCAGTGACGAGAAGGAGTTGGATGTGTCCTGTGAAGTGCCGCATTCCGATTCTACGTTCCCACTTCCTCACTTTTCTTCCCTCTTCGCCATTATACGCTCATTCGCTACCATGCAGTCTTACACAATGGGATCTCTGGTAACACGCTGAAAAACCATCAGGTCCTGCAGTGACGCTTACTCCATACCAAGTCATTCGTTTCAAACCGACCTGTTGGATCGAACAACTGCTTCTATGCAAATACTCGCAATCTACTAACGGCAAGGCAGCCGCGTATCGCCACAAAACACTGTATCGTGAATAATTCTTACTATGTCCGAAAATGAACAAAAGGGAATACACCAGGATAAGTTTGTTTGTGTTGCCCTCCCACAATTGAAATGCCACAAATAGATGGCAGAGCATTAATTTAACATAGAAGCTACGAAAAAGCGGGTAGCGAAGAACACTTGAATCCATCTTCCACCACGGCCTCCACCCATTCTCCACATTTTACCTCCAGCCGTCCCCATGTGGACTCATACCCTTCATTTGTACCAGCCATTTTAATGGTACCTTCACTCCACCAGAGAGTTGTAAAGGCTGTTTCTGTTAAAGCTGCTGCATTTCCGCCTTCTTCTCGCAGCTACTCTACCTGGTGTGCAAATGTCTCAACTACAAAGAAGAATGATAATGAGGTAAAAGCCGTGATGGTTTGAAACATCTTACTCAATGCTGTCTGCACCCTGCGTTGGAAAGAATTTTCGGCTTGACAGACGTGGGAGGACAGTGCAGTGTGTGTTGGGCACCACGAGAGTCATCTCCTCTCAGCCTTTTTGCATTCAGACCAGAAATGCGGAGCAGCATACAAATCCGATCCACACAGAGCGGCTAATGGTTCGCTAATGGGGCCTGAGTGGAGCGCATCCCTCATGCTGATGGCATTCAACATTGTGCAGTCGCTACGCAATCGTGCACCGCCATCGCTTCCCTTCACAAGTGCGATTTGGTAGACACACACCGACTGCCATGGTCATCCGTGGCCATCCCCTCCATTAACGCGCCCACTTTTCCAGCAAGCCGTCATTATGCGTGCTGTGTGGTGACCAAGTGGGTCTGGCCTCGCCACTGTCCATGATGTGTGTGTGACTAGTGTAGTTGCTCGGAACCAGAACACGTTTGAACACTTACTCAGCAAGAAGCGCAGATCCTTCCTTTCACTGTGGCTGATGCGCATCAACGGCGAGGCCAGCCCACCCAATCTGTTGGTAGAAACACTGTCTTGGTTGGTAAAGTGGCTACTCTTTTAGTTTGTGCTTCTGCATCACAGGAATTTGGAGTTGCCACGGTGTTGCGAAGGGAAGCAAGAGAGAAAAATAGGTCCTGAATTCATGCAGAGCACATCGTGCCTTCAAACATTCATGCATGGAATAGTTACCACTGACAAGTGTGCATTATTGCTGATTACTTCCACGGCTACCCAAGAGGAAAGAAGGCATTTTCTCTCGCCGATAAGCCACGTTTTTTAGTCGTAAATTGCATTGCGGTGCAAAGATGGACGATTGTGCACTTACTTTTGACGAGCGAGTGAGAAAAGCAGATTAGAGATGAAGAATCACTGTAGGCCGAGAAGAAGTGTTGTTGATCGCATGGTGACCCACTGCCTCATGCAAACGACTTAAAGGTATGATACTGCACAAACTAATTGTGCAAGGTATCTTTGCGATTGCACTTATAAACACTACAACAAACTTGCACGCGTGGTGTTTGGCGGCTTCCCTTTTGTCATCCTTTCTTCGGTGCTTCAGACCCCAATTTGGCGGAGGCCTTTTTGTAGACAAATCTGATGGAACTGCACATAGCTTAACGCCACTTACCACCGGATTTATGCCAATTTACAGCCTCACAGCCAAGCGGTGCAACACCAGCTTTGCAGCGGCCCGTTGCCTTCACAAGTGCAATCGCTCATGCTCTCATCACGGATACCTCTTATCGACGCCACCAGAGACGGTCCTCCTCCTTCAATTAATGACAATTTGAAGGTATTGACCCCATTCATACACACAGCCGTGATCGGTACCACCACAAGATGTGCTGACGGAGAATGCCTGCTAGGGGTGACTGCAGTGCTTGGTGCAGGAAAGGTATGCATGCAGTCGATGCAGATAAAGGTGGAAAAATAATGGCAGCGGTGAATGCTTAAACGCCCAACACTGCGGCATGAAACACAAACAGTAGTTTCCTTTCAGACATTTTAGCATGCTAGCAGGTGATCGACGGTGTTGTAAGGCGATTAAGCATCTACCATGAGTGCCTGCTTTCGTAAGCAAATGGCGTTGATCGCAATCGAAACACCTCGTAAAGCAATTTTGGTATTCTCGAAAGGCACCTATGTGTCAAACAAACTCGGCCACCTTTGCGAGAAAGAGCGCAGCTATGTGGTCAACTTTAGTGAGCTTTGTGCCCATTTGCTGTATGTCACCGATAGTGAGGAGAAGAGCGCGCGCTCATTGCTGAGTAGGTGTTCAAACGTCCTCTCATTGCATGGAGCGCTACTCGGGTGAATAAGCATCGTCGAACGTACACCATAGGCACCAATGGAGAAGACGATTTTCCTGGTGCCCAATGCACATCGTTGGAACTCTATCCTTGTCTCTCGACCTCAGGAGGCTAAAACTACCCTACAGCGCCTAATGCAGGCGGAAGCAATGGAGATTTCCGAAACACCACAAAATCTACGTCGGTGACATTCCTCTTTTTAGCACAGTCTAAGAAGTTTTAGTGCGAATCAGCGTTTCTGAAGTCATGCCCACGGATGGTCCACTTAGTCTTGACACACTTCACCAACACATTAACTGATTCCTAACAACAAAACACTCTTTAATTCGAGTGGTTGAGTTACGCTCCTCGTACGTGGCCAATAGCAACCAACGAGGCTCCATGCCTAGACGACCAGCAATCCGAGTCAGTTAATCAAGTCGGCGAAATGGAAGTGTCAGAAAGTCCTCTACCCAATTTTGTGCTTCTTGCTGAGAGTCGATGCTACTTTTGCAGTCCTGACGACAAGTAGAAAAGTGCTTCGAATAAACAAATCGACACTCGCTTCATTCACGGTCAGCACTTCATAACTTATTGCTGATTGACATTTTAATTATCCAATTGGAAGTAGTAGCAATGGATCAGATACTCAGTTGAACTGTGCTTTGCGTGGTGAGTTGAAGGAGCGCCTTTGCAGCCACAGGTGGCCGATAAGTGATTGGAGGGTGGCAGCTTTTGCTTAAGGTTCCATTGCTGTGGCCAGCATAAGGGGCCGGTGAGTGATTAAAGGGTGGCTGTTTTCTTTCATGTTCCTATTGCTGTGATCAGCATAGAGCTGCACGCCCAATCGTCTTCTTGCCTGTGGCACCGAAAGTAGAAAGTCGAAACGGCTAATGCGAAAGATACCACAGGACTCACTCGTGTTAATGTCGAATAAATGGAATTGAGGATGAATGCCTGCAACCATTTCCTCGTCGTCACAACGTTGTTGTAAGACATCGAAACCAAATTTGGTGCTCGACACTCAAAAGTGGCTAGCTGCTAAGAGAAACAGTCAGAAGCAGATGGAAATAAGCCTATTAGGGAGAAGATAGTGGCAAATCGGGACGTTGCATTAAAAAGCGTTTCCTCACATCTTCGCTGTGAGATGGATCCACATTAGCTTGCCTATTTACTACGTTTGTCACACATGAACCCGCAGCCTTCACTCTCAGACAGCACTTGTCCCAACAAAAAATTGGCACATACAAAGGATGCCAATGAGAAGAACAACACGGTCACAAGGGCTCGGGTCAAGCTAGAGCTTCGTGGCATCGTGCACCCCACTGAGAATAATCGTGGGTGGTGGAAAGGAGTTGTTCACACCCCCAAAGCGTGACGCACTCATTGGATGCATGCAAATGTGTACTTGTGGGTGAAGGTGAGGATGGCTCACGGGCTGCTTTGAGCATGCATTACTCCTATAAATGCACCATGCTGTGCAAATGCAATGAGCTTCTGCACCCATGCTGTTGCCCACACTCTGCCTCACAGTGGTAGTGACTACGGTTTTGGCTAAAGGATGCAACGGAGAGGGCAGAATGTTGGCTTCCATTTCTTCACCTCACTGAACACCTTCCACCAGTTCTCTACCAAGAAGGCAGTTGTGTCACCCCTTGGTGTTCTTCTCAGTACCATCAAGCTACGTGTCAAACGACGATGCCTGTGATCCATCGAGTGGCGATTACTCACTTCATGACCGTCAGTTATTCCATGTCATTCGTTGCCTGCACACGCTGAAGTATGATGTTCGTGTGGTGGGCGCTGAGGAGGGGGGCGAATGCACAGCAACCTCCAGCGTGTAAGCAGCATTGGTCTGCCTAGTGCTACCATGAGTCTGTTGGCAGTTCTGGTGCAGTTCTCGTTACTGTACATTTCGCAGTATGTTCTCGACAACCCGGTGCATGGGGCACGGGACCGCGTGATCGAGTGTGACTCACATGATCGAAGTCGCAACACATTTCCAAGCGGCAGCGTATTGCGCTGCGACTTTGAAAACGCAACTGCATTCACTAGATGCGTTGCGAAACGCTGTGGCACAAGTGTAGACAGCGACGCCGCCTTATCCAAAACTCAATCCCCATCTCCAAATCATTCCGCTGAGTCAGCTCGACTACAGGCAGCAAAACGCAGTGAGATTGTGTATGCGTGTGTGTGTGGCATCCGTAGGGCAGTTGACTTAAAAATTCTCTTGGCCTAAATGCTCAAATACCCACTACTTATTCTTATGCACGAACCGTGTTTTCCTGCAGTCACTGCGTGTTCAGACTTAGGTGACGATCCAACACTTGGCGTTAATTTCCGTCGCAACGCAAAGCAATTGGAACTCGTAGAAGACACCTTTGTGACGTAGCAGCACAAGGAAACAAACTCTGCTACGTCGCTGATAAAGGACGCATTCCTTTCATCACCCTTAATGAGCTTTGGCAGTGTTAAAGCACATCACGGACAGTGAGAGGAAGCACCTGCGCTCATTGCTGAGCGAGTGTTCGAACTCGAACCCATTGCAAGGAGCTACGTTCGGACAAATAAACTTCCTCGGAAGTACACCAGAGACATCAGCGAAGCCAGACTTACTTGGTAATCGTCTGCACTCACACAGTCGGCTCTGCTGGAGAAGGCGAACTCGTCGGTGAAAGGAATGCCTAAAGACGACGTTATGAAGCCATGCAAGTCAGAGTGGACCTGTGAAATTGCACTGCTGAAGTGAAGTGGTGGTGGTCTACGACAGTGTAGCCTTCCTCGTGCCCCACATTAACGATCCACTTGACACACTGCATGGTTCAAAGTGGCAATCCGCACTTAGCTCGTAATGCGCACGCCTGCAAGATAAAGGGGGAACGAATTTCATGGTAACAAACGCGCTTTTACAAATTTATAACAAAATTTTTTTTTGAATTCCGTTACGCCGAAACTACCTCCCTACAGACGGCGCCAAATGAGATTATCCGCATTGCCACATAATCTACCTTTACGGTATTTATGCTGTAGTTGAGGCATGAAGTCGTACCTGCTGATGCTTCCATTCATGAATGGGCCTGTCGCTTTGTAACAATTAATGTTGGGGAGTGAGGGCAATTGTTGTGACAATTAAGCTGTTCTCAACCTCGTCGAGCTCAACGCCTGCCTTTTGTGTTAGCAGTTTCCATTTACAAGTTGGGCAATTTAGAGTTGGTTTGATATTCGTGCCGAGGTTCGTGGCGGCTTGTCAGGATCTGATTGATGAATCGAAGAGTCTCCTCGCACACGCCCTGCATTTGACCAGCGAAAGTAGGTCTTCTGTGTCAACTTAACTAAGGCATGAAGTACACAAAGAAACAAAGTGAGGAGGGAATGGTGACATTTGAATTCCCAGGACGGTCGGCTTCTGCCTTCGGAAAGTAAATGACATGAAGTGATGATGGTGGTGGTGAGACGTGCTTAGTTTGCTTTTATGCCAGCTCACATGCTGAATGTGGAGGTGTAGGCCTAATGCCTTATCTAGCAAGAACCAATGATTGTTCGTTAGGTGGTTGGTTCTCGAGTAGAAAATGAAGGAAATGGCATGTCCGTTGGGTGGTGCTCAAAGGATGGCGCACTTCCTGTTCGAATCTTGCTTAAGATGCAGAATGGTTGATGTTGTGTCGATGAGAGGCAGTTCATTCTGTCCCAATGACTTGCTGTTGAGACGCAAAGGACATTCCTTAATTAGTCGGTTGTCAGTTTGAGATACCTAGTCCAAGTTGGACAAATCGCATCTATTCTGCCGGCTGTGGTTGCTGGTCTGATGGTAATATGACTGGTAGTTTAATCTGTCGGTCGTTAGGTCAGAGAAGGGGTGAGTAAAATGGTCGACAGGCGGGTCAAGAGGTCAGTTTTATTTTCAGTTATTCACTGCGGTTAGACAGGGGAGTGGTTAGTAAACTGAAGGGTACTGGAGTGCATAGCATGCACGCATTCTACTGCTGCGGAGATTAGCTAATGAGCCTTGCTGAATCAGAGATTGTTCTATTCCCGAAGTTGTGCACAGGCATTTAGTCAAGAAAGATCCCGCTTTAGGATCGATGGATGGTTGACATGAAGACGCGACAGTAGATGGAGGCGAATTGGGATTCCTCGTCACTGATTCAATAGGAAGTGCCACCCGACTTCGACTTTCTCGCAAGGGGTGGGCCGTTTGCATGTAGACGTCAAGCTCTAGTGCATCGGCTCGTAAGCAAAAGTGTGAACTGGAAAAGGAGCTCGAGGAGTCAGAGGCAGGGAGGAGGAAAGGACTCTACTGGTAGCGCTCCATCTCCCGTGAATATGTATAGAAGAGCAGAGCTACCACCTTACTAAAGTATGCCTCTTTTCAAAAAATGACAATTTTGGTTTAGCATGATCTGTCACTCAGTGCTTACAACACTAATTATTTGGTCTTCATATTAAGCACCTGCACTTTGTAAAAATATACAGCTCTGGTCTAGGTAGGATGGAGGGTCACTGTCCACGCTAGGTGTATGTTAAACCAAAAGAGGGCTCGCACTGTTGGTGTATCGCGTACATCTCTGCGGCCGATGCCACTGAGAGGCAGTGGGACGAAGGCACTCGCGCTGTTCTTTTCATTGCAAAAGCCAGATAGACAGCCGCTATAATTACAAACCGCCTCTTCACGTTGGCACAGCCTCTCTTCTCAGACACTGAGGACCGAACACTGCCTCCTGCCTGACTCTGTTCAATTGAAGATGAGATACACGCAACTGATTAGACACCGATTGGTATATGAGTCAAGTATTCACACTGCAGGTCAGAAAAGTGGAATGAAGAGAGAGGATGTGATTAATGGGGTTAACCCCTAATCACAAAACAGCAGAAGACCTACCGAAGACCACTTTGGCATCTTTGGGTTGTGCGTTGGCGTTTGGACCCCAAGAAATCGAAATGAGGTTTGCAGGAAGTGTCATGAATCCGTGTTGAAGGAGAAAGGAAGGGCAGGGAAGTCATCGTGCGCACTGCTGTTGCCTCATCTTGGTGCCTTCAAAGAAATGGAGAAGAAGTCCGCAAGGCCTAGACCCTACCGATTCTGGCTGACGTCATACACCTTGCGCTATTCGGCACAAATGCGGAGCATTTATGGAAATATGGATCCACAGAGGTGTAGAAGGAAATGCGCATTGAAACGGTTGGTAGCCTCGTAATTACTTTCAGACATGGACTTCGAGCTCATTGCCACTTGCTCCATTTGCTTGCTCGATACGAGGTCATCTGCCTCTTTCTGGCAGCTATTATAAATGAGAAGGCTGTAGAGTGGCGAAATATGCCCAACTGGTAGACTGTCAGCTCTACATTTACATATTCATGAATACAAGACGGCACGCACCCATCCACCTTCATTCCTTTCACCTTATTCTTCTCCTCGGCATCCTTCTCCAGCTGCAATAACAGCTTGTAAACCAACACATCAACTTTTCATCAACTGCCTCATTTTTTCTTCACTGTGAAGAATTATTCAGTGCGCGTTGGGCACCACGACAGTCATCTCCTCTCAGTCATTCTGCATGCAAACCCGATCCACACAGAATGGCTAATGGTCGCTAATGGGACCTGTGTGCAGCGCGTCCTTCATAATGACGGCATTTAACATTCTGCAGTCGCTACGCAGTCGTGCTCCGCCATCTTTGCTTTTCACTAATGCGATTCGGCGCACACACTGACTTGCTTGGTCCTCCTTGGTCATCTCCTCCACCGACGCGTCCACACATTCCAGCGAAAGCCGACATTATGCGTGTGTGTGGTGACCAAGTGGGTCTGGCCTCGCCACTGTCCATGATGTGTGTGTGACTAGTGTAGTTGCTCGGAACCAGAACACGTTTGAACACTTACTCAGCAATGGGCGCAGCTTCCTTCTTTCACTCTGGCTGAGGCGCGTCAACGGCGTGTTCAGCCCACCCAACCTGTTAGCAGAAACACTTTCTTCTTGGTGAAGTGGCTACGCTTTTCTTTTGTGCTGCTGCATCACAGGAATTTGGAGTTGCCACGGTGTTGCGAAGGAAAGCAAAGGGGAGAACTACATCCCAACCTCACTCAGAGCACATCGTGTCTCCAAACATTCATGATTTAAAAATTTGCCACTAACAACTCCGCACGACAAGGCATGTGGCGAATTGCTCATCGATTTGCACAAAAGCCCTAACATCAGAGTCGCGGAGGCTAGTGCACGCGTGAAAGCGAGTTGAGCAGCGAACGCCTCTTCACTGTGGTAAATATGAGGCGGTCGTTTAGGTTGAGCGTGGACAAAATAAATGCGTTGCCACCAACGGTGTGCCGACTATGTTGTGCTGTAGCATTTTACATCTGTTTCGCAAGCAGTCGTACAGATCACGCCGACACATAAATCTGCAATTGCAAAGGAGGCAGAGGCAAGCGAATGAGAACTGTGAGAAGGGAGTGTCTCTCATGGCTAGCAGCACTTGTCACCAACAAAGTTGGCATCGCGCCCTCTTCTACGCTCACATGACTGTGCATGCGCAAAACCACTTGGTGAGAAGAACCCATTTAACGCATATATCTTGATGAAATTCCTACCACCGGTCTGTGGGTTAGTAGAGACGTGCTCGTCTGGTCCACAAGAGCAACAAATAATCTCTGCAGCTTCTACCTACTACTACTGTTTCCATTGGAATAGACACGAAAGCAGGAGTTAAATGTGAAACCGTCTGTGCCATGAGCTGTTTCATTTTGAATAAAGTGTTCAGCGTTGCTTGGCGGAATGCACTAGGTTGTGGGGATGGTGCGGGCCCTGACTGGCGAGAGGTAATAGGTAAATGAGCTGAAGTGGCAAACGATCACTTGATGGCCAAATGTGTGGAAGTCAGTGACATGCATGCGAAAGGAGCAATTGAACTGTGCCGTCCTTTGGATCGCCCAACGGCATGGCATGCTAGACATGAAGTGACAGGTGATCCAAACATAACCGTCTGCAGGAACAAACTGGGATAACACTCACAAAATCGCTGGATAAGTGCACAAAACTATGAAAGTCTCTTGCCTCTACTCACTGCTGCCCTCACCAATACCTTGCCACTGCAACACTTAGGGACCTCTGTGTTCGTAACTGCCAACCTCTTGGCACGAAATTGCTTTCCTTTCTTGAAGACGTGGCACTAGGCAGTGCGAATGTGAATTGACGATATTAGATTGGATGGATGCATCAGTGCAGCACACCTCATTGGAGGATGATTGTTGCTACACTGCGCATAAATATTCACTCTTCATTGACAAATGACGAGGAAGTTGGTCCTAGTATTTACCTGTCCATGGGGACCATGATGACCTGGTCGGATTATTTACGAAAGTTTTCCTCCTAATTCGCGTGGGTCCCACGCTTTTGCTTCTACATGTCCTAATAAGCATGCTCTTCTATCGTCCCTTTTGCCATCAAGCGTTCTTTCTGTCCCGTAGAGCAATGTGCATGGCGAAGTGCATTGCGAAGAGCTGATGTTTTGGTGAAGGATTCCTTTGCCATTCTGCTACACAAAGTGCGCCAGGGTGGACCCTGCAGGGCCTACATGCATGCCGTCTTGATCAATGGTGGTGGAAGAATCGTCTCAAAATACGGGAAGATCTCTGAGTCTGCGATTGCAACAAACTTGCGTGAGTTGTTATTGGCGGCTTCTCGTTTGTCCTCCTTTCTTTGGTGTTTCAGACCCAATTTGGCGCAGGCCCCTTTGTAGACAAATGCTGATGGAGCTGCACATAGCTTAGCGTTCGCCTCCCTCCTCAGCGCCTACCACATGGGTATCACACCTCAGCGTGTGCAGACAACGAAAGACAGAATAACTGACTATCATGAAGTGAGTAATCGCCACTCGATAGATCACATGCATCATCGTGTGACACGTAGCATGATGGTACTGAGAAGAACACCAAGGGGTGACACAACTGCCTTCTTTGTGGAGAACTAGTGGAAGGTGCTCAGTGAGGTAAAGAAATGGAAGCCAACATACTGCCCACTCCGATGCATCCTCCAGCCAAAACCGTAGTCACTACCACTGTGAGGCAGAGTGTGGGCAACAGCATGGGTGCAGAAGCTCATTGCATTCGCACAGCACAGTGCATTTATAGGAGTAATGCATGCTCAAAGCAGCCCGTGAGCCATCCTCACCTTCACCCACAAGTGCACATTTGCATGCATCCAATGGGTGTGATAGACGTCGTAACTAGTCAAGCTAATGTGGTTCCATCTCACAGCGAAGACCTGAGGATACGCTTTTCAATGCAACGCCCTGATTGGCTACTATCTTCTCCCAGTAGGCCTCTGTCCGTCTGCTTCTGAATGTCTCTCTTAGCAGTTAGCCACTTTAGAGCGTTGAGCACCAAATTCGGCTTCGATGACTTATAACAATATTATGACGACGAGGATGTGGTTCCAGGCATTCCTTGGCAATTCTATTCATTCGATATCAACATGAGTGCATCCTTCGTTGCCTTTTGCATTAACCGTTTCGAGTGTCTACCTTCAGTGCCACAAGCAAGAAGGTGATTGGGAATGCAGCTCTATGCTGGCCACAGCAATGGAACCTTAAGAGAAAGCTGCTACGCTCCAATCAGTAACCGGTCACCTGTGGTTGAAAAGGTGCTCCTTCAACTTACCAAGCAAAGCAGAGTCCAACTGAATATTCGATCCACTGGGGCTACTTCCAATTAGATAGTTAAAATGTCTATCAGCACTGGGTTATGAAGCACTGACCATGAATGAAGCAAGTCTCGATTTGTTTATTCGAAGCACTTTTCCACTTGCCGTCAGGATGGCGAAAGCAGCATCGACTCTTATCAAGAAGCAATAAATTGGGTGGAGGACTGTCTGGCACTTCCTTTTCGCCGACTTGATTAACTGATTCGGATTGCTGGACGTCTGGGCGTGGAGCCTCGTCGCAGCGTTTGGTGTTCAACATTTTGTTCTTGGCCCAGCGAAGGCTGCAGTTGCAACGACAAATGGAGGCCTTCCGTGACGCACCACCATTCCACGCGTCGCTGTACCAGCATTGTGTCAGTGGCACTTTGGTGCTCACAACGAGGCTCTGACACTTCAGTGATGGCGATGATGCAGAAGAAGTCATGCCAATCGCTTGACATTCTGCAAAGTCTTACTTCGCCTTAGAATGGGCCCGAAATTACGAGGATGCCGACGACGCTTACCTTTGGCTTTGGGCAGTGGCAGCACACCAAGTGTATTTCAGCGTGGTAGAAGGGTTCTGGGATCTATTTAGCCTGAACAGGATACCTGCGACATGCGCTGATTAGCTACAAACTAAACAGACTCAGGTGTTTGAAAAGAGGTACTTGGCGAGTATGGAATTGACTGTGAATCAGAAGCACATTCTCCTGCAAATGTGACTACTTCCGTGCCAGTGATCAGCGCACCAGCATGACAATGGAGCGATTTGGCACCACCGCAGGACAAGTCACCTAGTTCTAGTGACCAATGCATGTGCAAGAATGCAGTTGCTTAACAGTGCACGTTGGTTAAAAAAACGCATGCTTCCTTTTTAGCCCGAAAGCGAACGTTTGAAAGCAAACGTCTTTGCTTAGAGGAATCAAAATGCGAAGGCATTAAAGCGAAACTCGAGGCGTTGACAGGGAAGGTAGTTGGAGCAAACATTTACGTGCATGCCTAATGCACTCCGTCAACAACACCATCTTGCATCAGTCAATGGAAGGACAGTGACGGTAGCAGGCGTAAGAGAGGAGGCAAGTGGGCAGATGCAGATACGGCAGTGGACGCTGATTGCGTGGGCTGCTGCTTTTGCTATCATTTCCACGAAGACGAAGCCTAAGCTCCGAAACGACAGCAGCCGACCTTCAGCTATTTAGTCTTTCCTCCACTGAAAGGCCAACTCCTCCTCCTCCTCCTCCTCCTCCTCCTACTCCGCCTCCTTTTCCCCTGCTCAGAACCAGCCAATTCGAGCGCACACCAAAATCAGTTACTCAATGTAACGTGTGATAGAGTCGACATTCCTCACCACTCTGCATTCTTGCGACTAGTGCAAGTGAAATCCAGCTAGTCTACGACTCGGCTACTCTGGCATGATGGTGCTCCATACATATTCATACCACCGCGCCTGTCGGCCCTCCGCTCAATTATTCGCCTCCTCATGCATAGTCACTACCCACCTCGACCCTGCAGAGCACAAATTTGCCATCCATTAATACATCAGCAACAACACCAGTGAGGATTTTGCTGCGTTTCGAGTAAGCGCCTGCCAACCACATCACCTTTGAAGCAGCCTCTGCTCTCTACAATTACTGCCACGGAATTGTGACCCTCCAACAGCTTGCTATTGGCGAGGTACGAGGAGCGTTACCCAACCACTCGAACTAATGAATGTTTCGTAGAAGGAAATCAGTTAATGTGTTGGCGAAGTGTGCCAAGACTATGTGGACGCACTGTTTGACCATCCGTGAGCATAGCTTTAGAAAGGTTGATTTGCACTGAAACTTCTAAGACTGTGCTAAAAATGGGAGTGTCGCCTGTTGTAGACAGAACTGGGTAAGGTTTATCAAAACACCACGGAAATTCACCCAATTACCATTCGACCTTGTAGTAGAGACAATTGCAGACCAGGTGGAACAGCCGCGAAATGAAGGCGGAAATGAAGCTGCCTTAACAGAGCGAGTTCCTGTAAGGTGTTTTACCGGATGTTGCAAAGGATGTTTAGAAATTTTCGAATTTTGCCAAGCTTTATTCTCTAAAAGCCACAAATGGGATTACGTTATCCGAAACTGAGCGAGTGATGCATCAGAAGAGGGGCAACCTCATGATTTGTTCTCAGCAGGTGCAGATTAAGAGTGATGATTCGACGAACGTAGCACTATCATGGTACACAAAGGCAGAAAAGGCTTATCATTCCTTGCCACTCAAAAGAGACAGAGAATGCAAGCTAAGCTGTCCAAGTAGTTAAATGATTTAAACCACCTTGCCGCCACGACCAGGAAATCATGAGGCGGCAAAAGCACCGAAGGAGAGAGCCAAGTAGGTCAACAAGAGGAAGCGCCTTCGCGGAAAACTAGGAAGCATAACCAGTTGTGAATGGCTAAAAATGCACCACAAGCATGGTCGAAGTCAGATTTAACTACTTCCCTCAAATGCATTCCTGATGTAGGTAAAACGACTCGAATGCATCCAATGCGAGAATGTGCATGAAAGCAGTCGGTTACTCCAACATGTCGTCCCGAAACGAATGGCTTGTCATGGGGTGGGTGTCACTGCATGGTCTGTGGACTTCGCAGCACGTCAGCAAAGCTTGCAATGCGTAACACTGCAGGGTGAATGACGAGCGCAGAAGACAGAAGCGAAGTGGAAAGTGAACAAATGGGAACAAAAAGTCGGTTGCTGCAGGCAGCATTGAGTAAGATGTTTCAAAACACCTCGGAGTTCACCACATGATCATTCTTCTTTGTGGTAGAGATATTTGCAGACCTGGTGGAGCAGCTCTGAGTGGAAGGTGGAAACAAAGTAGGTTACAGAGCCAGCCCTTGTGAACTTAGCTTATCGGATTTTGCCAAAAGTGTTTAAACGTTTTCTAAATCCGCGGAGCTACACTCACCATTGACACGATATGAAAACCAAATCGTCATTTTCGCACACACAAACGCGCTGAAATGCATATTTAAACGGCAATTCTGTGCATTTTGGTGGACTGTTAAAAGGAGGCCAAATGCTGCATTTAGTTTTTTACTTAGTAAAATGTTTGCTATAATTTCGGTGGAAGGTCATCACACAGTAGTTGCGGCTACTGCCACAGCAAACATATTGGCGCAGTTCTGTGAGTTTCGATGTGCTCTGCTCCTCCTCCCACCCTATCTGATAATTTGTTGTTCAATTAATCGCTTGAAGCATTAGCAGAGCTTGTGCGAAATGTGGCCAGTTTCAAGCCTCCCTACTATGACCTTTCGGTGCTGATCAGCTTAACCATGTCAGTCAGCCTCTCACAGCACTAGCCGGTGTGCACAATATGTGCGCTACAACAACTCCGTCTGCTGATAAGCCACTGAATAGTGCTTCTTTAAGCAAGCCGTCATAGATCGAGATAGCAAATGGAGCCAATGTAGGGACTCTCGACTCTGCTTTCTTGGCTTGAGGAGGCAATAATTTGACTTCGGAACGAGAGTTAAATCCATGCGTCAGGCAGATTCTTGATGCAAATACGAAGGTTCCAACGTGTCTACCGCACAACACGGCAGTGACTCACGTCTTTTCATGAATGCATCGAGTTCTTTCCAGCAAAGCTCTCATTATGCGTGTGTGTGGTGACCAAGTGGGTCTGGCCTCGCCAATGCCCATGATGTGTGCGTGACTAGTGCAGTTGTGCGGATCCAGAACACGTTTGAACACTTGCTCAGCAAAAAGCGCTGACACTTTCTTTCACTGCGGCTAATACGCGTCAACGGCGTGGACAACCCACTTAATCTGTTAATGGAAACACTGTCATGTTTGACAAAGTGGCTACGCTTTTAGTTTGTGCTGCTGCGTCAGGGAATTCGGAGTTGCTACGGTGTTGCGAAGGGAAGCAAAGGAAAGAACTACATCCCAACCTCGTGCAGAGTGCATCATGACTATGGACATTCAGGCTTGGAAAATTTGCCACTGACATATAAGCATTATTCCTGAAATTCTCCATGGTTACCCAAGAGGAAAGAAGGCGTGTTCTCTCAGCGGTCAGCGATGTTGTTGAGCCCTTAATTGCATTGTCCTACAAAGACTAACGAATGTCCTAGAGGAAGGCTTCTTGATGGCACGAATACACACTGCCTCTTGCAAACGCATTGAAAGTATGATATTGTACAAATTCATCATGCAAGGTATCACCGCGATGGCACTTATTCGCACAACAACAAGCTTACACGCGTGGTTATTGGCGGCTTCTCGTTTGTCCTCCTTTCTTTGGTGCTTCAGACCCCAATTTTAAGCTGGTCCTTATGTGGACAAAAGCTGATGGAGATGCACGTAGCTTGGCGACGCTTACCAGCAGAATTACACAAATGTAGAGCCTCACATCCAAGCGATGCAACACCAGCTGATCAGCTTAAGCAAGTCAGTCTGCCTCCTATACAAATCGACGAGCTATCCGCCACATGCCTTGTCGTGCTCCTACACCCGTCAGCATCCAAGTGAAGCACATTCACCCATCAGTGCTCCACAGTGCTCCACAAGTCTGTCATCTGTGAGTCTAAGGACAGTACAGGACCGCATCTGAGAGCACACTATCATTAACCACTTCGTGCACAAACACTGTATCCATTGAACTGCTGCAGGTGGTGGCGCTGTACGCTAATGTGATGGTGAACATCGTCATGGCTGTCATGCTGCCCGTGCACGTCATTCGCGTAGGTAATTTGACTCCTGCTCCATGTAGAAGTGTTTGTTTCTACTCTTAGTGACTTTTGTGCTGACATCGCACACTCTACTATTGTAGACCAAATTGTGATGGTCGCACACTGCGGTCAACAATGTGAGGCGAGTGATGTATCAAGGCCCATCCCTTGTGACTGGCGCCATGCTTGGTGAAGGGTGACCTCACAGCCCACGCTATGTTAATGCGCACTATAAAGGCAGATTTGCAGCCACGTCTTCGCACAACATCCGCTCCTCCACAATCCTCTCCTGCTCTTCGCATCTACCACCGACACGTTACCACCAGTATACGTGAATGCACTACCGTTGTTGAGCCATCGTGAACCCCGTCTACAGTCGGCGTAAGTCGGCTAATGAATGCCATGTTAAGAAGTGCCGCTCAAAATGATAGCCCACTGGCGTCGCAACCCAAAGGGCTGCATGGTGAAGCACACATTCGTGCTGGGCCAAATGTTTTGTAGCAGTCGCTCAGGTCCTATTTCCAAGTGCTATGTCACAGGCTTCTTTTGGACTAATTCAAACTCAAGCATTTCTTGGTATTCGCTCTTAATTTGCCATCATGCATCCAATCGCGCCTTCCTCTGAGACCATAAGTGCCAAATGCTTGTCTGTTAACCTCAGATGCAGCCAAGAAATGGCAGTCCGGTGTGAAATAACGATGAGTGTGAGCGTGTTGATGTCTGACGGACGATGCAATTCTTAGATGGTGGCACATTATGTAAAGTTTAATCAGTCCGTGTATCAGCAACGGAGCACCGGCATAAGCGGTGAGACCACTTCTTGGTCCTATAGTCACATAGTGAGGAGTAGCTCCCACGTCACAAACGCTCTCCAACTCATTGTCTTGTGTGATGTTCATCTGCGCATTCCACTCCAGCTACAATCCCCTTGCATCAAACAGCTGACAGTATCAAACACTGCATTCCCTTGTGCTCAACCCACTTCGTGAACACGTCAGTCGATGTGCAACCATGTAACACACATCAGTTCAAATATTTGCGTTATACTGCTCGTTAATTCGTCAATAGAGAGCTGTTTGTACTGCCTGGTGGTGTGTAGGAATGGTTTTGAGCAAAAGCCATTTGAAGATGCGATGTGGATGGGAAACACTTGCAATAACCATAGACTCACCATTTTACAAGTAGAGTATTTGATGAATTCCTCCATGGCAAGGCTAGTGCCCCACAGGATTGGAAGGGAAACCACCACTGACTGAGAAGGCCATATGTTCAGTGGCTATGCAGGCGGTGCAATGAGGGGAGAAGTGAGGTCTTCGCATCACATGGTGGCGACATCGCACGCCACCTAGCTTCCACTCGCACTCGTCTCAGCAATGTGCCGAGGCAGGCGCTGCCGACCTTATCACACACGTTCTTCAGTAAATGATTTGATGTGCGTTGCAACCGTCTAGTGTGGGTGGAGTTGACCTGTCAATCGGTGCATAAATGCAGTCGCTGAAGGTGAGTTCGTGTCGGTTCAGGCGTTGGGCTACTTCGTGGAATAGAATGAAGGGTAGTACACGACACCAGTGTCCACACCTGTCAACCGACACTTTGTTTCCACTTGTTCACTTTCCACTTCGCTTCTGTCTTCTGCGCTCGTCATTCGCCCTGCAGTGTCACGCATTGCAAGCTTTGCTGACGTGCTGCGAAGTCCACAGACCATGCAGTGACACCCACTCCATGACAAGCCATTTGTTTCGGGACGACAGGTTGGAGTAAACGACTGCTTCTATGCACATTCTCGCATTGGATGCATTCGAGTCGTTTTACCTACGTTAGGAATGCATTTGAGGTCGGCAATTAAATTCTACTTCGACGCCAGTGTTTGGTCGGCCCTACCATTGAATCAGATTCGACCAATCCCACGTCGTCTCTATCCACGCTCGCCTCTCACAATGGCTCTCTTCAAAGGCGCTGGCCTAGAACTGCGCATTCTTTCTATTCACACAAACAACAATTTGCCCGATACACCTGAATGTCGCACATTACTGTTTTCGCCTCCCCACATGCAGCCATCAGGAACACATGCTGAGCCAATCCAGTGAGCAAGCACGAAAGCAACATTGCACTAAATCTACAAAAGCACTTGATGGCAAGAGCGCAATACTTATCAAGCAGGTTGTGCAAGGCGCAATCAGAAGTGGCATGATCATTTCATCGTCGTCTTCGCGGGCACGACATCGCCCACCAAACAGCATTGCATCACGGCAGTTGCCTGCCCCTCTATGGTTGTGCTGAAGCAGTGTAGTTGACAAGAGAGATGGTGGCGGAGAGGATGGCATTAGGTGATGTGAGGGCAGCGCATGTCAGCCTTGCATTCACTCGCCTCTAACGCCAACACACTGCGCGCTCACGCGTGCTCGTCATTCCATCTTGTCTCCGCTAGTCCCTACCACGATGCGTTTGCAAGTTTAGTGCAGGTGGAAGCAAGCCGACCTAGGGTTTAGCTGCTTTGCAACGGCAGGGTCTCAGTCTCCTACTCAATGTACGGTCTGTTTTGCCATGGTAATATTAGCTCTCTCACGCAAAATTACCATCCATTACCCCGCCTGATAAGACGTTCACTGCAACAGTAATGTAGGTCGGCTGCAGCAATTCAACCGCAGCACTTCACAAGTCATCCAAAAGTGGGAACATAGATTTCGACATACGTGAGTCCTTCACACGACATTTGATTATTCCTTCTTGCTCGAGATTGGATTTGCTTCCAGTCAATTCATATTATTATAATTAATATTAGGAGAGATGGCTGAACGTGTCAGGATATAGGCTTGAGTTAGAAAAAATGCAACAAGTCATGTTAGATGAGGAATGAATGCGTGAATTTTGACTTTGACTCGTTGTATTCCACCATGCATCGGGAGATATTTGCTTCTCACTGCATTCCTTCTCCTAATACCTTTCAGATAAAATCTGTCTGCAAATAATTCTGGCACCTGCTCAAATTCGTTCCTACATCTATCTTGTCCACTTTGCTACTCGATGTCGCTACTTTGAATTCGCGCCTCTTTGGGATCACGAGACGTGGCCTTTCTCTCGACCATGACCTACAAGGCAGCAATATGCCAGACACTTGTTTATTCATTGGTGCTTATCCACGCATCTTGATTGTCCATTGCAGTCACAATGCTCTCAACAACTCAGAGGCCAGCCAACGGACCGTCAAGCTGGTCGCGTACGCATTCGAGCAAGAAAACTGATCCACATTTGATTCTCTGTGCTAGAAATTGTCAACCAGCTGGAAATGCATCGATTCAGGTAGATTTTATGAGAGTGGTCTCATAAGAGCCTCAGAGCTAATGGCTTCTACATGCTTTCAACGCGCTTCCAAATCACTACCGTTAACATAGCGCTCTGTCGCAGTCTACTAATAACTTGACGACACGCCAACCTGCTAGCTGGCCAGTTTCGACTAAACAACCGAGGCGTTTCACTACCCAGCCAAGTGTGCAGCATCGGCAAAGTTGAGATCTCTAGCGGACGACACAACATATTTGAATCACACTACGTTCGCTGAGGTGAATCTGAGAGGATAGAATGTTTGAGAGAGATCAAATATAGACATCTCACAAACTGGTCTCATGCCTAATCCCTATACTTACCTTAGCTATTAAACTGGCTTTCAATTTCGACTATGGAGCATTGGTGAAAGCATCCTGCAGAGAAGGGGAAGTGAGGAGGGGAAGTAGAGCCATGGCACAGTCAACTAAGTGTGAGTGCCGTGATTCAAGCGATTGTGACGGTCACCACCAAATTTATGCTCTAGTTGGAAACCTCCTGCTTACCTGCCCATTCGAAACGACTAATTCGAATAAGGGCAAGGCAGCAGGGCTGATAACAGATTCTTCAGTGGTCAAGCAGACCTATTTTCAAAATGACATGAAGCTTATCACGCCTCATTGCTTTTACTGGGGCTCTGATCTGGATGCTCGAAGGTGGACTGAGGCAGGTGGCGCAAATCAGAGAGGCGTATAGAAAATGTAGTCTTTCGACTCTCAATTCGAGCTTACTTGAAGTGGTATCAATAGCAAGCAGCTGTTGAATTGAGTGCCGTCCGTTCATGTAGCAATCAACAATTGGGTCCATGGGAACTCGACCAGCAAATAGGACTGCTGGACTGTCTAGGCAGTGCGCATAGGTGGCGGCACTAGACCATGCCACGGGCTGAACCACATTAGAGCTGCTGGTCAGTTGGATGGCCAAGGCAGCAATTGGATGCTTCAATTGCTCAGTCACTCAAGAACTTGCCCATCAGCGACAATGAGGTCGTCACGATGGTCAGGGAGGACGACAAAAGTGCAGCAGAAAGAGTCTAATCAAAGTGACGAAAGAGTGGGGCAGTTGATGAAAAATTGATGTATTGGTTCACAAGCTGTGATGGCAGCTGGAGAAGGATGCCGAGGAGAAGAATAAGCTGGAGGGAATGAAGGTGGAAGGGTGCGTGCAGTCTTGTATTCATGACTATGTAAATGTAGAGCTGACAGTCTACCAGTTGGGCATATTACGCCACTCTACGGCCTTCTCATTATAATAGCTGCCAGAAGGAGGCAGATGACCTCGTGTCGATCTAGCAAATGCAGTAACTGTCAATGAGCTCCCAGTCCATGTCTTAAAGTAATTAAGAGACTACTAACCATTGCAATGCGCATTTCCTTCTACACTACTGTGGATCTATATTTCCGTAAATGATCCGAATTGGTCCGTATTAGTGCAAGGTGTATAATGTCAGGCAGCACAGATAGGGACTAGAACTTCCGGATTTCTACTCAATTTCTTCGGAGGCACCAAAATGCGGTGGCAACAGTGCGAATGATGAGCTTCCTGCCTTTCCTATCTCATCCAACACGGATTCATGACTCCTGCCGCAAGCCTCATTCGATTCTTTAGGGTCCAAACGCCAACCCACAATCTAAAGGTGCCAAGGTGGTCTTCGGTAGGTCGCGTTTGTTACCATGAAATCCATTCCCCCTTCATCTTGCAGGCGTGCGCATTATGAGCTAAGTGCGGATTGCCACTTTGAACCATGCAGTGTGTCCAGTGGATCGTTAATGTGGGGCACGAGGAAGGCTACACTGTCGTAGACCACCACCACTTCACTTCAACAGTGCAATTTCACAGGCCACTCTGACTTGCATGGCCCCATAACGTCATCCTTAGGCATTCCTTCCACCGAAGTGTTCGCCTTCTCCAGCAGAGCCGTCTGTGTCCGTCCAGGCGATTGCCAAGTAAGTCTGGCTTCGCTGATGTCTCTGGTGTGCTTCCGAGGACGTTCATTTGTCCGAATGTAGCTCCTTGCAATGGGTTTGGGTTTACACCCACTCAGCGATGAGCGCAGGTGCTTCCTCTCACTGTCCGTGATGTGCGTCAACAATGCCAAAGCTCATCGGAGGTGACTAAATGAATGCGCCCTTTATCGATGACGTGGCAGAGTTTGTTTCCTTGTGCTGCTACGTCACAAAGTTGGCTTCTACAAGTTTTGCAGTTGCTTTGCTTAGCAAATGAAATCAGCGCCAAATGTCATATCGCCAGCCAAGTCTGAGTAGGTAGTGGCTCCAGGAAAATACGGTTCGTGCCTAAGGCCCAAGCAGTGGGCATTTGAGCGTTTGGGCCGAGGGAACTATTAAGTCAACTACCCAACGGATGCAAACGCCCTTGTGCTTCATGATAAACGCGTTGGACACTGGTGAGTGAAGTGCAGAATGGCAGCCTGCATGATGGTGAAGAAGAGGAGAGGGTGGGAGTGTCATTGCGCAGCAGTTGTAGCTACGGACATCGCTAGTGTTCAAGTTGCGGATCTGTAGATCGGAGTGCCACTTCTCCTTCTGCTTCACCCTCTCCTTCTGCTTCACCCTCATGGCATCCGCCTATTTGTTTAGTCAAGTAAACATCGGAGGTGAAAACGGGGAATTTGCGATAGTCAGGTCGCTTCAAGCGTCCTTGCTATTACCTCTCAGTGCTAATTACCTAGGCAAGTCAGTCTGCCTCTCGCAGCTTTCTTAGTCTGCATAAAAATGTGCACTCTAACAGCTGCGCCGAAGCATCCTCCGTCGCGTTGTGTGTTTCGTACGCAGAATCCTGGCCAATGCCCAATGAGATGGACCACTTGGTGCCACAGCATAGCTGCAACCAACTCTTAATTCCCACTGACCACCATTATTTCGGATTTGTGCTCAGCATGCTCATATCACGGCATTAAAAACACTTTGAATGGAAATAAGTCGCCCCTTCAGACAGTAAACATTTTTCCGTTCATGCTTACAGTGCCTCATGGTACATGATTAAACCAATTGCCTTTGCCTCCAATTCATCAAAGCGAGCATTGGCATTCGCTTCGGTGCGTTCGCCTCGTTACTCTTGCCAAGGGAATGTAGGCCAATTGTGCGCACTAAGGAGGTAGGTGATAACAGAGCCGAAATATTCGCCACTGGGTAGCCTCGCACTCGGCACAGCAACTATGTTGACATTGCCTTCCCACCACTCGCTGAGAAAGCGCATAGGTGTTACAGGAAACCCGCGTCCTTTAGGCGCCGTCTCCGGCGCTGCTTTGGTCGGCTCAAAAATGCCCATTACTAAGTGAGGAATGCCGTTCAGGTTAATTATGTGATGTTTTGCGCAAATCCCAATGTGTGCTGCCTCAGGCGGATGCTTCAGGGTAATTGTAGCATTGTAGATGTGGAAGGACATTGTCAGCAATTCTTCTAATCACGTTGAGCGCAGCTTCCGAAACAGCATTTGAAGGATGGGTGAGATGACGATGAGGGCAAGGCGTATTGAGTACCACTGCGCAGATTTTGACATCGTAAGGCGGACGTGTGAGAAAGCAATGCATTTTGCGCGCTGTCAGTTGACAGAGAGGACAAGTACTTTTGCCACGCTACATGTGTGCACAACATGTTGAAGCTCAAATCAAATCCTGAGCTCGCTCGACGACTTAAAGGAGGTTATGGGGCAGGCTGAGCCAAAGGATGGTTTCGGCTTCCAACTTTGCGGGGAGGCTGCCATGTCGTTGACACCAGATTAAGGTAATGCCTTGCCCTCTGACGCTCTGAAGTGAGCAAATTAAAAATTTTGCAAAGAAACGTCAAAATGGCGTGCAATAAGCCAGACTGCCTCTGCGCTTTGCTAATCTTCATTTAACCCGCCCCCAAAGCAACCATTGCATTGACCCTCACTTATCCGCACACTTGTTTGAGCGCACTCGCAACCAAGTGTTTGATCTTTCGTTTGTCAAGGGCAATTACTTCCGCTTTTATGCTTGGCCTGCAAATTTGTGAGTAAGTGCTGAGTAATGTGTGCTCGAAGTGGTGATGTTGGTGACAAAGGGTTAGTTCTACCACAGTGTTAGTCTCACGCGGCTAGAAAAGGAGAGTTCACACAAGGATGGCTGTTATGCAGTTGAGCGTGGTGGCAGAAATGGCGAAGTTAAAATCTAACCCACCAGACGTAATGTACGGAGGAGGAGAATGAGATGGACAAATTGTGATGGTAACGGAAGCTGGTTGTTCTCCGCCAGAAGAAAAAGACCTCCAAGTGTTGAGATCTGGTTATGGAAGTGGAATCCTCCGCACTTGTGAATGCACGGGTCTGTGCGGCTGCTGTATTCGTGGCAGCAGTGGCAGTGGATGAAGGCGTCGTGGTGGGGTGGTGTTGTGGGATGGAGTCGATGCGGAATCGCCCTCAGCGTTGACTGAGGTAGTCAACGCAGACGCCATACTCATAGTGATTGCAGAGGTGGAAGTAGGAGCGTCGATGCCTCAGGCTGTAGGCAAGGAAGGAGACGCTTGGTTACTGAAGGCGTACAGAAGGCGATTCGCGTCTTCTTGACATTCGCAGTGCAGGCTTTGTATCACATAAGCCAGTGACCATACATGCGTGGGTGGAGGATGATTCTCTGGTTGTGAACACAAAGCCTCTGACAGTGGGCACTTTGGATATCTTGGAGGGCTCCCTTGCAGTGATCGCTAAGGAGGTTGGAGTGGATTGTCGAATCATGGTGATTCAAGGCTGAGCTTCAAATGTGTTTGTGCTGTTGAGGAAAGAAATGAGGGTAGATGGTTCAATTTTTAGCGGCTCTAGGGATAAGAAAGTTGGCTTAATCATGCAGACTACCAAAGACCACTATAAAGGCTTTAGTGGTGTATTGACAGGAAGCGAAGAATATCAATATCTAGCAAACGCTGCAGAAATTGCAGCAGCGTTGTCAGTTGTGACCATAGGAACGTCATAATGGCTCAATCATTGCAATGCATTTATGTCAAATGTTGGTTCCGTGTCAGTAGCAGGTGGCGTGAGCAGACATGACAACCGTGAGCATGAATGTGATTGCAAGTGCGCCTTTTGCTCTGTGCAGATAACCTTTGACATGCATCGAAACAGTCACGGTGAACAGCACGCAATGCTGAATGCGACTCGTTTGCCAGCATGGGAGAAGTGTACTAGATGTAGTGGCAGGTGTGTAGATGTCTGCGAAAGTGGCCTAGAATGCTCAGCGGATAGATCCTGGTGCACCGTACGCCCGACGTTGTTGGCCGTAGTGTGCGGCTAACAAAAATTAGGCCTACTGTTGCAGAGTGAAGGATGTCAGAATGACGAGTCAATGCAACCAAAAACAAAGAACTCGCCATGGTGAAGGTGTCAAATTACTCACGCGAATGACGTGCACGGGTGTCATGACAGCCATGACGATGCTCACCATCACATTAGCTTACAGCGCCACCACCTGCAGCAGTTGAATGGATGCAGTGTTTGTGCACGAAGTGGTTAATGCGAGTGTGCTCTTTGATGCGGTCTCGCACTATCCTTAGACTCATAGCTGACAGTTTGAGGACAAAGTGCTTATTGCCAGCTGCTGCATCGCTTTGGCATTGACGCTCATCCTGACGCATTGCAGCACATGCGTTTGCCTGTGGAGCACTGATGGATGAATATGCTTCACTTGGATGCTGACGGGTGGAAGGGCACGACAAGGCATGTGGCGAATTGATCGTCGATTTGCACTGGAGCCCTAACATCATAGTTGCGGAGGCTAGTGCATGCGTGAAAGTGAGTTGAGCAGCGAACGCCTCTTCACTGTGAGGAAAATGAAGCAATCGTCCAGGCGGAGCGTGGACAAATTTAACGCCTCACCATGAGTGGCGTGCCGACTATGTTGTGCAGTAGCATTTTACATCTGTTTCGCAAGCAGTCGTACAGATCACGCCGACACATAAATCTGCAATTGCAAAGGAGGCAGAGGCAAGCGAATGAGAACTGTGAGAAGGGAGTGTCTCTCATGGCTAGCAGCACTTGTCACCAACAAAGTTGGCATCGCGCCCTCTTCTACGCTCACATGACTGTGCATGCGCAAAACCACTTGGTGAGAAGAACCCATTTAACGCATATATCTTGATGAAATTCCTACCACCGGTCTGTGGGTTAGTAGAGACGTGCTCGTCTGGTCCACAAGAGCAACAAATAATCTCTGCAGCTTCTACCTACTACTACTGTTTCCATTGGAATAGACACGAAAGCAGGAGTTAAATGTGAAACCGTCTGTGCCATGAGCTGTTTCATTTTGAATAAAGTGTTCAGCGTTGCTTGGCGGAATGCACTAGGTTGTGGGGATGGTGCGGGCCCTGACTGGCGAGAGGTAATAGGTAAATGAGCTGAAGTGGCAAACGATCACTTGATGGCCAAATGTGTGGAAGTCAGTGACATGCATGCGAAAGGAGCAATTGAACTGTGCCGTCCTTTGGATCGCCCAACGGCATGGCATGCTAGACATGAAGTGACAGGTGATCCAAACATAACCGTCTGCAGGAACAAACTGGGATAACACTCACAAAATCGCTGGATAAGTGCACAAAACTATGAAAGTCTCTTGCCTCTACTCACTGTTGCCCTCGCCAATACGTTGCCACTGGAACACTAAGAGACTTCTGTGTTCGTAACTGCCTACTCCTTGTCACAAACCTGCTTTCCGTTCTTAACGGCTTGGCACTAGGCATTGCGAATGTGAATTGACGATATTAGATTGGATGGATGCATCAGTGCAACACACCTCATTGGAGGGTGATTGTTGTTACACTATGCATAAACATTCGCTCTTCACTGACAAGTCACGAAGAAGTTGGTCCAAACATTTATCTGTCCATGGGGATTATGATGACCTGCTCA
Source organism: Taenia pisiformis (assembly GCA_023968675.1). Lineage (NCBI taxonomy): Eukaryota > Metazoa > Platyhelminthes > Cestoda > Cyclophyllidea > Taeniidae > Taenia > Taenia pisiformis. Next base: position 8,241,714 of record CM043737.1, on the reverse strand, counting down.
GAGCATTTACTGAAGTTTTCCTCCAATTTCGCGTGGGTCACACGCTTTTGCGTCTACATCTCCTAATATATATATGCTCTTCGATCGTCCCTTGTGCCATCAAGCATTCTTCCTGTCCGGCAGAGCAATGCGCATGGCGAAGTGCATGGAGAAGAGCTGATATTTTGGTGAAGGATTGCTTTGCCATTCTTCTGCACCAAGTGCGCCAGGGTTTTGGTGTCCAGATTGCAATCCTCAAGTGACGACACATTGACTAACTTGTTTGCATAAAAAACTAAGGGAGGAGGAGAGAGAGAGCTCGGTGGACGCAAGTGAACTCGGTGACTGACCGCGGTTTGTGGTAGCCACTGCGCATGTACAAGTTTACATCACAGTGTTTGTCGTACCACATTCTCCTCCAACAAATAGTGTGGTCCAAAGCGTTTCCTGCGTTGTAGCAATGATCAATTGAATGCATCAAACTTATGTTTTCGAAATTGGAGATCAAGTCAGTGTAATCATGGTTTCCACGTCGCCATGGAAGGACAGCACAGGGAAGGCATGCTTGAGTACCATGCATGGCGAGCAAGTAGGACAATTGTGCGGTGCGATTCCTACGCTACGTCACTGTCTGACCGGCAAATAACCACAGATTGCAAATTGTTTGAGAATTATTCAAATGGCTTTTGTGCCAACTGTCATCGATATGGGCGAGTAAGTGGTGGAGGGGAGAGAGGTAGTGCAGCAGCCTTTGAAGGGATGCTTGAGTACTTTCTTCCCTATTGGTGAAACTAATGTCGTCGACCGCAAGTGCAGCGCACACAACCCAAACAAGCCCAAGTGAGGGTCGTAGCGATGCCGATACATGCGTAACGTCGACAAGCAGTCTACGCCAATCTAACCCAAAGCATCAGTCCGTCTCTTTGATTGGCATTGCGTCTTTAACTTTCAGTTTGTTTCCGCAGATGCGAGAGTTTTTCCTCCTTTATTGCATTCACTGCCGCAGTTGATGAGTGGATGCAAACATTAAGGTCGTCCGCAGAAATTGGAGACGACTGAACAAATGACGCGTACATCAGCTGGAAGGCCTTTGGGCAGTCAGTCTGCCAATTAGCAAAGTAGGCTTGGTCTACTTGAATCGATGCATTTTCAGCCGGTTGACAAGTTTGAGCACAGCGAATCAAATGTGGATCAGCTTTCCTGCTCTAATGGGTACATGACCAGCTTGGTGGTTCGTTGGCTGGCCACTGAGTTGTTGAGAGCATTGCGACTGCAATGGACAATCAAGATGCGTGGATAAGCACCAATAAATAAACAAGTGTCTGGCACATTGTCACGGTGTAGGTCATGGTCGAGAGAAAAGCCACGTCAAGTGATCCCTAAGAGGCTAGAATTCAAAGTAGCGACAACGGGTAGCAAAGTGGACAAGACAGATGTAGGAAAGAAATCGAGCAGGTGCCAGAATTATTCGCAGAGGCATTTCATCTGAAAGCTAAGGGGAAGCGCAATGCATGCCAAAGCTCTTCCACAATGTAATATAGTGTGGAAGTCGAGACAAACAGAGGAGTGAGATGACGTGACTTTGGTAAAGGAAAGCACACACTTGCCTATGCAACGAGGTTATCAGTGTAGACATCAAGCGTTCAATAACCGGGCCATCATTTAGTGTAGCAGAGGCACAAATCTCGGCAGCACCCTGCAAGGCCTACATGCATGCGGCTTTAATCAATGGTGGTGGAGAATCGTCTCAAAATAGAGCGAGACCCATCAGTCAGCAATCGCAGGTGCTGTGCACTGTCAATCATTCCACCATTGACATGAAAATTGTCAAGGAAAGGAGATATCGGGACCAATGATACGAAAATGCGGGAAAGAGGGCAAAAGAGGGTGAGAAGGAGGAGGAGGAGGAGGAGGAGAAAGGAGCTGGTTGCCAGCACTACTGACCTCATTCAATGGACAGTATGAGGTCATTCCTGCTTTCGAAATTTGACATGCAAACGCCTTTGGTAAAGTGCCTGTGCGAATGCCCTTAGCGTTGCCGTCAAAACCGACCAACTGGTTGACGAGGTCCACATCCCTCTTAGACAGCATTCCTTTAGCGGCAGACGGTGTGGTGGCTATTAATGCACTGACATTGCATCAATTGGTCACCCACATAGCAATTTTCACATATGAGCGATTTGATGTTAACGTCGGACTGCGAAACGTTCTGCGCGCAATCATTTCGTGACTACCTGTCTTGCGCTAAGTGGATCGGACAAACGCATTCGCTTGTTGCATTGTTAGAGCATGTTGCCTGTGACTAAGGCGTAAATATATTGCGGTTCTTCATATACACTCGTCCATAAATTAATCCAGTGAGGTGTGCCCATCCTTCCTCGCCTTTCCTCCACTTTCGTACAACTGGCGATGCGGTGAACAGATTGGAGTGATGAAGGTGATGCTGCTTTAATAAGCTTCCCTCACACTTACTTGTAGGTAACGACACTTCTGCAGGTTAAAGGACATTCACTGAACGCTTCTTGCCGAACATTGAGGACTACTCAGAGAATCATCTCCATAACCGGCATGTCGTCGTAATGAGTGCACTGGATATTCGTTGCCATCAACGAATGATGCGATAATCATTAAGTTGTTGCAGCACTGCCTCATCTCTGAATGTGATCGTTTTAACAACTCCACCCGGTTCATTGTAGAACCAACGACGAAGATCGACATCCACCTGCACACACACTCTTTCCCTTCAAAGAAAGACACGTCAAGAAGAGGGAGGTGAGGCTTAGTTCATCCATGCGAATAGATGGGAATTCGGCTGCTGGAATTGCAGTCTAAATGTCAGCACGTAGTATTGGCCCCAGCCTGTCTGCTGGTTGTCTCCCACTTAATGGTGAAAGGGCTGCTCGTTGGCGGCCTTTACAGAGTGAAAGCCGCGTGTTGCCACTTTATTTCTCTGAATGATGTTGCAGTCACAGGGTGGCCTGTGTCTGCACAACATGCCGGTTGTGAGCAAGCAGATGCGTGCTAACCATTAGCGGAATCGCTCAATTTTGGTGCTTCATTTATTACCGTCTTGCAAGGGTTTCCTTGATGTGTATAACTGACCTTATTTCACCACCTTCCACTTGGCCTCAACTTCTCTGAAACGAGCAAATGGGGTCACTTAGGTGATGTTCGCAGTCATCGGCGACTTAACAAACGGGACACACTGGTGAGAACGCCCTCTTTGAAGGAGAGTACACTTATTTTTAGCAGATGACGACGGCTTTGAAACGCGATTCAAAGTCGCTGTGCACTTCTCGAAACATAGAAGTGGTCATCTGAAATCCGGATCACAAACATGCCGTGTAACGCGTCTCTATCCTCTCGTAGCAACAATGCTCAAAACGGCAATGATATTGACGCTACCCTTCGGCGATGATTCGGGAGAGAGATGTGGCGTCACGCTAGGGCTTTTCGCTGAATGATCTTCTTTAGACATTCACCTAGTCATTATCATGGATTGGCTTCCGATTTGGCGACTTTTACAGTGAAGTCAACTTGGCACTCATCTATATTGCCAACAGACCAAATTGACGTCGTTCACAAAGACAACAAGAACTGCTCATTAAGAATTGATAATGTGATGCAATTGTCAGTGCATTTTCACTTTGCAAGCGTGAAAATGTCAAATGCAGTGGTCGAACAAAGGCACAAAATAGTGCCGCATTCCATTTAGTCCCAAATTCGGTCCACTTTGGCGTGCTTAAAAGAGAAAATTTAACTTTGCTACACTTCAGTTTCCATCCTTCTGGCGTCTCTGCGCTGGCTGTATCGTTTGTTATTGTGCTCCAGGTCAGGCCATGCCTTGCCTAAATAATGAAACTTAGATCAACCACAGCTAAGTTTGGTATTTGTATGTACAATATGCAAAAGTAGCGTCCTGAAGTGGATTCTTGCTTTGAGGAAGCTTCAGCATGCCACTGACAAGCAGTTAGCAAGCCTCTAACCTCAGCGCTGTCATGCACGCCACTGATAAATTCGAGTCAAGCTAATGAACATGCGTCTAAAATTGTCGCAAAAGCTTACTGAAATGTATTAGCAGCTGAGAAATCGGGTAGACCGACACTAGTGCCTCAGCTCAGGCTTCACGATGACCGTCAACCCGTCTTCTGCCAACTCATCGACAACTCAAACGCGTGCAAAGCAGTGTGGCATAACACCGAGCACTTGGCGGCCACGAACAAATTCTCAGCATGAAACTCGCATTAATAAAGTCCGGATCTCCTTTTTTAAGTTTAAAAGATGCACATTAAACAACTTAGCCCAACAAAGGGAAAGAAAAATGCTCAGCCACATGGTTTGCCAGGAATGAAAATCTTATTTAATCTGAATCATAGCCAACTGAATTTGAACATCCGACACATCAATTTGGATTTACGTTGTTTTACTAAGCAGAAATCGTTCTCGTTTAGTGTTTGTGCAGTGGCATCAACTCATAAATCCTGCGGTTGGCTACCGCCTTACGTGATGGATCAGTCGCCGCAGAATCCTGCCTCTACTGACGACGAGTGGGATGTTTTGAGTGCTTCGTCAATCTATGGTTCTCCAAACCGTTGAATCATTGCGATTTACTTGTCGGATTTTTCAGGTGAAGTTATCAGCATCTCTAATTGTGGTTGTGAGTCAGGACGCACCAGTCTTGCAGATTCCTCAAATGTCTCATCAACATCGCCTCCTTAAGCTAACTATCAAGAAGGATCGAACTGCACTAGCCCTAAAGCCTTTGCAGGAATCGCCCTCACATGTGATCCTTCTGTGGAGCCAGCAAACGGGGCCTCACCTGTGCATGGTGAGTCGTCCTTTAGAAAACCATCACCTATTCAATTTTATTGATAATGCCCTCACAACCACGAAACCAGCGTCAATATGTGAGCTATACCGTGCTACTGGAGATCTGACCCGAATTTCGCGTGCGACTCTGAAAGGATGCGTTTCGTATCTCCTCTGGTATGTGTTCTTCTGCGATTTCTGGCCAGCGGTTATGAACAAGTATGGACTGAAATGGTGGTTTATGCCGGCGTGCCCAGTGGAACAATACCGAAGATTTTTCCCACTGCCTTCTGAAATGAGCTGCAAAACACACGTGACGATATGCCGACAGTTGAATTTGAACTTGGTTGAAATGTTGGCTTCCGATCCACGCAGTGCATGTGTGTACGAACTATTATGCTGCGCATATTGTTCCGTATATGCCGAATATTTGCTTGATTAAAATTTTATAGCATGACCTTCCTGTTCGGTTTCTTGGTCTTCAATGGGGATTTTCGCTCTCGCTCAGTTTCGGTAAGTGTATTTAAGGCGAGTGCCAAATTTAAAGCTTTTCGCTACTCATTGAGTCTAAAAAAGTGAGGGTCAGAAATGTAGGTTTGGAAGGTGAAAGAATATGTCAGGTTTGGCATTTGCGTAAGGAGATCCCAGTGACCCTTTCCCCCATAGACTAGGTTGACTGGCGCCCACCACGCAAAGTAGGCTTGGCCAAACATGGCAAGAGCCGTGCCAACGATCCCCGGCTTCTTTAATCGGATTGGGGACTGAGGTTTGACGTCATACCCATGTGCTCAAGTTGAATAGGCGAGGCCATGCATTGACCTCAATGGACTTCCTCGTGTGCCTCCGATTGTGGGTCCTATCACGCCTCTGTGACAACAGAGCGAGGGTAAGAAAGCAGTCGATTGCAAGTCCAGTAGCCAATGCTATGCTTTTCTCTGGTTAGGATGGTCATTTATATAGTCGCGTTTTGACCAATCAGATGCTTATGCGTAGCTAAGCCTCGTTTGACTTAACCGGCTGTATGAGTCCTCATCCAAGGGGTGTAACGGGTAGCTCTTGCTTCCAGCATATTTCTCGGATATGGAATCTGCTTGTAGCTTGCCTTGCGAAGACGATCGCAACTAAAAGTCACAATTGGCTCCTCAGCCAAATGATTATCAAGTCTTATTGACCTCCTACTAAAGCTTTTCAAACGAGAGGCAGCGATGGCAAGTCTTACTGTTTAATTATTTCAATGGACACATGAAAAGTTTCACACTGGTTCACTCTTACAAAAAACTTCCAGAAAATCGAATAAGGCTGGCCGAGAACTCCAATCTGCTGCTTGTGCAGTGCCTTGAATGACGATGCAGGCGAATGAAATTGTTTGTAAAGTAGAAAGAATGACCAACTTCAATTAGCGCACAAAATAGAGCTGGTCTGCTCACTCTGACTGATGGCGGTTGTCACGTGAGTGGAGCGTGCTGTTCATTTGCATGTCGCGAATCCGGCGCTCGATCCTAGCTTCAGTATCAGTGATTCATGCGACCTACAACACGACCCAACAACGTTCGTCAAAACGTCAGTTAATGTCAACTCATGCAACACACATCAGTTCAAGTATTTGCGTTATTCTACCCGTACTTCGGCAATACAAAGCTGTTTGGAGAGCCTGATGGCGTGTAAGGAATGGGATTTAGGAAAAGCTATTTGAAGAGGTGATGTGGATGGGAAACACTTGCACCGACTGTCGAGTAACCGTCCCAAAGGCTGAGCTTTTGATGAATTGCTCCATGGCGAGGCAGAGCCCCACAGAATTGGAACTGAAATTACCACTTACAAAGGAGGCGAATTGATTGGTGCTAATGCATTCGGTGCAATGAGGGGAGAAATGAGGCAATGCCTTCTTGGCCGACTTGGCTCTCTCCTCCGGTGCTTGTGTCGCCTCATGCTTTCCTGGTCGTGGCGACAAGGCGGTTCAAAACATTTATCTCCATGGACAACTTGGAATGCATTATCAGACTTATATTCGAGTGGCAAGGAATGATAAGTCTTTCCCTTCCCTGTGTACCATGATAATACTTACGTTCGTCGAATCAGCACCTTACTCTGCACCTGCTGAGGACAAATCATGAGGTTGCCCCTCTTCTGATGCATCACTCTCCGCAATTTTTCAGAAAACGTAGTCGCATTTGTGGCTTTTAGTGAGTGTAACTCCGTGGAACTAGAAAACGTTAAAGCACCTTTGGCGAAATTCCGTAAACCAACTTTACAGAAACTCGCTCTTTTAAAGCTACTGCATTTCCGCCTTTCTCTCGCAGCTGGTTTACCTGGTCTGCAAATGTCTCCACCACAAAGAAGAATGATGATGTGGTGATATCCGTGGTGGTTTGAAACATCTTATTCGATGCTGTCTGCATCCTGCGTTGGAAGGAATTTTCGGCTTGACAGACTTGAGGGGACACTGTAAAAAGTTATTCAGTGCGCATTGGGCACCACGAGAGTCATCTCCTCTCAGCCTTTTTGCATTCAGACCAGAAACGCGGAGCAGCATACAAATCCGATCCACACAGAGCGGCTAACTGGTTCGCTAATGGGGCCTGAGTGGAGCGCATCCCTCATGCTGAAGGCATTCAACATTGTGCAGTCGCTACGCAATCGTGCACCGCCATCGCTTCCCTTCACAAGTGCGATTTGGTAGACACACACGACTGCCATGGTCATCCATGGCCATCCCCTCCACCGACGCGTCCACTTTTCCAGCAAGCCGTCATTATGCGTGCTTGTGGTGACCAAGTGGGTCTGGCCTCGCCACTGTCCATGATGTGTGTGACTAGTGTAGTTGCGTGGAACCAGAACACGTTTGAACACTTACTCAGCAAGAAGCGCAGATCCTTCCTTTCACTGTGGCTGATGCGCGTCAACGGCGTGGCCAGCTTGCCCAATTTGTCGGTGGAAACACTGTCGTGGTTAGTAAAGTGGCAACGCTTTTAGTTTGCGCTGCTGAATCACAGGAACTTCGGAGTTACTACGCTGTTGCGAAGGGAAGCAAAAGAGAGAAATAGGTCCTAAATTCATGCAGTCCAAATCGTGCCTCCAAACATTCATGCTTGGAAAAGTTGCCACTGACAAGTGTGCATCATTGCTGATTACTTCCACGGCTACCCAAGAGGAAAGAAGGCATGTTCTCTCGTTGATGCGCCACATTTTTTAGTCTTTATTTGCATTGCGTTACAAAGATAGACGATTATGCAAGTTTATTCGACCAACAAGCGGTAATAGCAAATTGGAGATGGAGAATCATAGTAGGCCTAGAAGAAGGCTTGTTGATTCATTGTGTTAGGCAACTCCGCATTTGCACTTTTGCATTGCAACAAACTTGCACGCGTGGTTACTGGCGGCTTCTTGTTTGTCTTTCTTTCTTTGGTGTTTCAGATCCTTAATTTGGCTGAGGCCCTTTTGTAGACAAAAGCTGCACATAGGGCTGCACATAGCTTAACAAACTTAACACCAGATTAATGCCAATCTAAAGCCACATAGCCAAGTTGTGCGGCACCAGATATGCAGCAGCCCGTTACCTCCACGAGTGCAATTCCTCATGCTCTCATCATGGGTGCTTCTTATCGACGCCACCAAAGGCGGTCCTCTCCTTCTTTCAATGACAATTTGAAGGTATTGACCCCATTCAGCCACACAGCAGTGATCGGTACCACCACAAAATGTGCTGACGTAGAATGCCTGCTGGAGGTGACTGCAGTGCTTGGTGCAGGAAAGGTAGGCGTGCAGTCGATGCAGCTAAAGGTGGAAAAACAATGACAGTGGTGAATGCTCTAACGTCCAAAACTGAGGCATTAAACACGAACAGTCGTTTCCTTTCAGACATTGTTTGCTTGCTAGTAGACGATCCACGGTGTTGTAAGGCGATGACACATGTGTCATGAGTGCTCGCTTTTGCAAGCATTAACATTTGGAATTACCACGTGCCCTCAACTAACTGTGGAGGTGACAAATGGCGTTGATTGCCCTCGTAACACCTCGCAAAGCAATTCTGATATTCTCAAAAGGCACCTTTGTGACAAACAACCTTAGCAAGAATGGACGCAGCTATGTGGTCAACTTCAGTCAGCTTTGGCTCATTTGTCGTATGACACCGAAAGTGAGGAGAAGAGCGCGTGCTCATTGCTGAGTTGGTGTTCAAACGTCCTCTCATTGCATGGGGCGCTACTCGGGTTAATGAACATCGTTGGACGCCCACCATAGGCGTCGGCGAAGCCTGACCCACCTGACCAACACCCACGCGCACACCATCGGCTCTGCAGAGGAAGGGAACTCGTCGGTCTTAGGAAGAATTTAGGTTGAGGCTATGAAGCCATGCAAGTGATTGTGGGCCTACCAAATCGTACTGGTGAAGAGGAGTGACCGCAGTGTAAGGCTGTGAAGCGACTTCAAGGTGTGAAACGTCGTGACAAGGAGGGGCGCTTTTGCTCCATCTACTACAACGGCTAAAGGAAAGCGCCGCACAAATCAAAGTAGAATCACACACTAAGCTCGTGATGCGCATGCTTGTGAGATGGGGAGAGGAGACGACTTTCCTGATGACCACTGCGCATCGCAGGGACTCTAACCTTGTCTCTCGACCTCCAGGAAGCCAAAACTACCTTACAGCGTCCAATGCAAGCGGAAGTAATAAAGATTTTCCAAACACCGCGCAATCTACGTCAGTGACATTCCCTTTTTTAGCTCAGTCTTATAAGTTTCAGCAGGAATCAGCTGTTCCTAAGTCATGCCCTTGCATGCTCAAACATTGCGTCCACTTGGTCTTGGCACACTTCGCCAACACATCAACTGATTCCCACCTACGATACACCCATCTGTTCGAGTGGTTGAGCTACGCTCATTGTAACTGACCAATAGCAAGCGGTTAGAGGGTCTTAATTGCGTGGCAGCAATTGTAGAGAGCAGAAGCTGCTTGAAAGGTGATGTGTTCAGCAGGCGCATGGTCCATTCACAGCGAAAGCCCTACTTGTGGAGTTGCTGATGTATTAGTGGATAGCAATTCTCCCATCGTCCTGCTGGTGCGCTGATAAATGGCAGGGAAGTGGTCACATTTGCAGTAGAATGCGCTTCTTCCTCACAGTCCATTCCATAGTTGCAAATCATCTGTTTGTAAACTCCTGGGCCTGTTCAGTTAGTAGCTAATCAGTGGATGTCGCAGGTTTCCTGTTCAGTTTAAATGGATCCCAAAGCCATTCTACTATGCCAAAATGGCCCTTGGTGTACTGACACTGCCCAAAGGCAAAGGTCAGCATCGTCTGCATCCTCGCACTTTAAGGCCCATTTTAAGGCTAACTCAGACTTTGCAGAATGTCAAGCGATTCGCATGACTTCTTCTGCTGATGTCATTTCACTAGTAGATCGGCCTACGCTGCACCATCGCCAGCACTAAACTGGTAGAACCTTGATGTGAGCACCAAAGTGCTACTGATAGTGCTACCGACACGGGGAACGGTGGTGCGTCACGGGAGGCTTCCATTTGTTGATGCAGCTGCACTCCCCTCTGGGCCAAGATCAAAATTTCGACCACCAATCGCTGCGACGAGGCTCCACGCCAAGACGACCAGCAATCCGATTCATTTATTCAAGACGGCGAAAAAGGAAGTGCCAAAAACTCCTTCACCCACTTTGGTGCTTCTTGAAATAACTCGATGCAGCTTTCGCCCTCCTGACGGCGGTGGGAAATTTCTTCGAATAGGCAAATCGAGACTCGCCTCATTCAGGCTCAGCTCTTCATAACCCAGTGCTGATAGACATTTTTATTATCCAATTGGAAGTAGCCGCAGGGAATCAAATATTCAGTTGAACTCTGCCTTACGTGGTGAGTTAAAGGAGCACATTTGCAGTCATAAGGGGCCGGTGAGTGATTAAAGGGTGGCTGTTCTCTTTCACGTTCCTATTGCTGTGATCAGCATAGAGTTGCACGCCCAATCGCCTTCTTGCCTGTGGCACCGAAAGTAGAAAGTCGAAACGGCTAATGCGAAAGATACCAAAGGACTCACTCGTCTTAATGTCGAATAAATGGAATTGAGGATGAATGCCTGCAACCATTTCCTCGTCGTCACAACGTTGTTGTAAGACATCGAAACCAAATTTGGTGCTCGACACTCAAAAGTGGCTAGCTGCTAGGAGAAACAGTCAGAAGCAGATGGAAATAAGCCTATTAGGGAGAAGATAGTGGCAAATCGGGACGTTGCATTAAAAAGCGTTTCCTCACATCTTCGCTGTGAGATGGATCCACATTAGCTTGCCTATTTACTACGTTTGTCACACATGAGCCCGCGGCCTTCACTCTCAGACAGCACTTGTCCCAACAAAAAATTGGCACATACAAAGGATGCCAATGAGAAGAACAACACGGTCACAAGGGCTCGGGTCAAGCTAGAGCTTCGTGGCATCGTGCATCCCACCGAGAAGAATCGTGGGTGGTGGAGAGGAGTTGTTCACTCGCCCAAAGCGTGACGCACCCATTGGATGCATGCAAATGTGCACCTGTGGGTGAAGGTGAGGATGGCTCACGGGCTGCTTTGAGCATTCATTGCTCTTATAAATGCACCATGCTGTGCGAATGCAATGAGCTTCTGCGCCCATGCTGTTGCCCACACTCTGCCTCACAGTGGTAGTGACTACGGTTTTGGCTGGAGGATGCATCGGAGAGGGCAGAATGTTGGCTTCCATTCCTTCACCTCACTGAACGCCTTCCACCAGTTCTCTACCAAGAAGGCAGTTGTGTCACCCCTTGGTGTTCTTCTCAGTACCATCATGCTACGTGTCACACGATGATGCATGTGATCCATTGAGTGGCGATTACTCACTTCATGACCATCAGTCTTTCGTTGCCTGCACACGCTGAAGTATGATGCTCATGTGGTAGGCGCTGAGGAGGGAGGCGAATGCACAGCAACCTCCAACGTGTAAGCAGCAGTGGGCTGCCTAGTGCCACTATGAGTCTGTTAGCAGTTCTGGTGCAGTTCTCGTTACTGTGCATTTCGCAGTATGTTCTCGACAACTAGGTGCATGGAGCGCGGGACCGCGTGATTGAGTGTGACTCACATGATCGAAGTCGCAACACCTTTTTAGGCGGCAGCGTAATGCGCTGTGTGTGTGAGGCACAGCTTCAAATTGCCAGTCAGCCTTGACTCAGCGTTGTGCATCAACATCAGCATCTGTAGGTTTTGATGTGCAAACGAATGGTTCCTTGTGCACTTGACTAGGAGAATAAACTAACTTTTTGCAGTCGGCGTTGCAGTTGGGCTAAATCACAGCACCGCAAAAGCCTCCCGTCATGGCTTAGAATCGAGTAACCCGCTCTGCGGACACTTCCATTTCACCAAGTTCACCTAATCTCTCCCTCACTTTTACGCACACTTGTTCCACTTTTGCGTACCACACGGCTGCTGTGTGATTATTGGGCTCCAGTGCAAATCCACGGTTCTCGATGAGCTTCGCAGTAAAGGTGTGGATTTTCGCACGAAGTGTAAATTAAGGCGAGCACACTGTGAAAGAGGTGCAGTCACGCACCATCCTCAGGCCCTCGACTGGATCGCACTAAGGCGTATTCCTCGCTGCCAGCTCCTTCGCTTTTGCATTGGCGTACATCCTGCCGCATCGAAACTAACGCACAAAAGGACAAAAGGAGGTCACTCACTACGCCTACTCTTCTATTACATCAATGCTCATTTTGTATTGTAGTCATTTTCCAATAGAAGCCCATTAATAGACACCACACCGTCTGTCGCTAAAGGAACGCTGTCTAATAGGAATGTGGACCTCGACAGCCAGTTGATCGGTTTTGACGGAAACGCTAAGGACATTCGCATCTGCACTTTTCCAAGGGCGTTTGCGTGTCAAATTTCGAAAGCAGGAATGGCCTCAAACTGTCCACTGAATGAGGCCAGTAGTGTTGTCAACCCAGCTCCTTTCTCCTCTTCATTCTCCTCCACCTCTACATCCTCTTTTGGCCCTCCTTCTCTTATTCTCATATCATTAAACCCTTTATTCAACTTTCTTGCCAATTTCTCATGTCAGTGATGGAAAGAATGATGGTGCACAGCGCCTGCAATCGCAGACTGATAGGTCTTCCTCTATTTTGAGACGATTCGCCCACTACTGCTTTGGTGGCAGTAGTAGTTAGCCTTGACGCTATCATTTCTCTCCTCGTGCATCTCGTAGTGGATGGGTGAGTGATGGACACGTGTGCGAAGGTATGGGTTCGACTCTGCTGTCAGGACAACCATGTTAGTGAATGCGCTTCATGTCTAAGGGTCGACCTACCTTTCCTTAGGACAGTCAAGTACACGAGTTTTTTCTTTCCTTCAACCTTGTGCACTGGTTAGCATTGTTGTTGTGCTGTTTCCATACCACATATTAATCAAAAAACTGACCCGAAGCTAACTTGTCGGTCGCTGCATTATTGGTGCATTGAATGGCAGTTCAACTCCGCTCAGCGACTCCATGGTAATGAAGGGCATTAAATCATTTATAAAAGGGCGTGTGGAATAGGGTCAGCAGTGCCTACCTCGACGCATTTCTGAGACCAGTGCGAGTGGAAGCAAGCCGGACTGCGATTTGTCTACTCTGTGATGCCAGTGCTGCATTTCCCCTCTCAGTGCACTCCCTACATCGCCTCCACCCAGCATTCCAACTTTTTTGTCAGTGTGGCCTCGCCGCTACGCAATTCATCAAAAACTGTACCTGTGAATTGGTAAGTCCATGGTCGGTGAAATTGTCTCCCATCCACATCGCTCCTTCATATAGCTATTGCTCAAAACCATCCCTACACACCATCAGGCTGTCCAAACAGCTTTCTATTGACGCAGTACGAGTAGTATAACGCAAATATTTGAACTGATGTGTGTTGCAAGGGTGGGCTTCGACTGACGTGTTCACGAAGTGCGTTGAGCATTAGAAATGCAGTGCTTGATGCTCTCTGGTGTTTGATGCATGGGCACTCTTACCAAAGGCTCGGTTTGAAGTGAAACGGCAAACTGATGGTGCAAAGGCCATCTACCTCTCAGCGATTTGTTTTTATTGTTGCTGCTGCTGATGATGATGGAAGCAAATCAGTCTGCCTCTTGCAGTTTTCTTAGTCTGCATAAAAATGTGCAGTCAATGAGCCTTCTCTGTAAATGGTCAGCTTCTCGTCTTCCTGCACCCGCTCTTTGAGTGCCTCATTACAAGGGGATTGTAGCTGGAGTGGGATGCGCAGATGAACATCACACAAGCCAATGAGTTGGAGAGCGTGTGTGGCGTGGGAGCTCTTCCTCCCTGTGTGACTATAGGACCAAGAAGTGATCTCACCGGTTATGCTGGTGCTCCGTTGCTGATAAACGCACTGATTGAACTTTACACAATGTGCCACCATCCAAGAATTGCATCGTCCGTCCGACATCAATACGCTCACACTCATCGTTATTTCACACCGGACTGCCATTTCTTGGCTGCATCCGAGGTGAACGGACAAGCATTTTGCACTTATGGTCTCACAGGAAGGCGCGATTGGATGCATGATGGCAAGCTAAGAGCGAACACCAAGAAATGCTTGAGTTTGAATCAGTCCAAACGAAGCCTGTGACATGGCACTTGGAAACGCGACCTGAGCGACTGCTACAAAACATTTGGCCCACCACGAATGTGTGCTTCACCATGCAGCCCTTTGGGTTGCGACGCCAGTGGGCTATCATTTTGAGCGGCACTTCTTAAAATGGCGTTCATGGGCCCACTTACGCCAACTGTAGACGGGGTTCACGATGGCTCAACAACGGTAGTGCATTCACGTATACTGGTGGCAGCGTGTCGGTGGTAGATGGTAGGAGCAGGGGAGGATTGTGGAGGGGCGGATGTTGTGCGAAGACGTGGCTGCAAATCTGCCTTTATGGTGCGCATTAACATAGCGTGGGCTGTGAGGTCACCCTTCACCAAGCATGGCGCCAGTCACAAGGGATGGGTCTTGGTGCATCATTCGCCTCACATTGTTGACCGCAGTGTGCGACCATCACAAATTGGCCTACAATAGTAGAGTGTGCGATGTCAGCACAAAAGTCACTAAGAGTAGAAACAACGACTTCTTATGGTTCAGGAGTCAAATTACTTACGCGAATGACGTGCACGGGCAGCATGACAGCCATGACGATGTTCACCATCACATTAGCGTACAGCGCCACCACCTGCAGCAGTTCAATGGATACAGTGTTTGTGCACGAAGTGGTTAATGATAGTGTGCTCTCAGATGCGGTCCTGCACTGTCCTTAGACTCACAGATGACAGACTTGTGGAGCACTGTGCAGCACTGATGGGTGAATGTGCTTCACTTGGATGCTGACGGGTGTAGGAGCACGACAAGGCATGTGGCGGATAGCTCGTCGAGGCAGACTGACTTGCTTAAGCTGATCAACTGGTCTTGCATTGCTTGGATGTGAGGCTTTACATTTGTATAATTCTGCTGGTAAGCGTCGCCAAGCTACGTGCAGCTCCATCAGCTTTTGTCCACATAAGGGCCAGCTTAAAATTGGGGTCTGAAGCACCAAAGAAAGGAGGACAAACGAGAAGCCGCCAATAACCGCGGCGATACCTTGCATGATGAACTTGTACAATATCATACTTTCAATGCGTTTGCAAGAGGCAGTGTGTATTCGTGCCATCAAGAAGCCTTCCTCTAGGACATTCGTTAGTCTTTGTAACGCGATGCAATTAAGGGCTCAACAACATCGCTGACCGCTGAGAGAACACGCCTTCTTTCCTCTTGAGTAACCATGGAGAATTTCAGGAATAATGCTTATATGTCAGTGGCAAATTTTCCAAGCCTGAATGTCCATAGTCATGATGCACTCTGCACGAGGTTGGGATGTAGTTCTTTCCTTTGCTTCCCTTCGCAACACCGTAGCAACTCCGAATTCCCTGACGCAGCAGCACAAACTAAAAGCGTAGCCACTTTGTCAAACATGACAGTGTTTCCATTAACAGATTAAGTGGGTTGTCCACGCCGTTGACGCGTATTAGCCGCAGTGAAAGAAAGTGTCAGCGCTTTTTGCTGAGCAAGTGTTCAAACGTGTTCTGGATCCGCACAACTGCACTAGTCACGCACACATCATAGGCATTGGCGAGGCCAGACCCACTTGGTCACCACACACACGCATAATGAGAGCTTTGCTGGAAAGAACTCGATGCATTAATGAAAAGACGTGAGTCACTGCCGTGTTGTGCGGTAGACACGTTGGAACCTTCGTATTTGCATCAAGAATGTGCCCGACGCATGGATTTAACTCTCGTTCCAAAGTCAAATTATTGCCTCCTCAAGCCAATCAAGCTGAGTCAAGAATCCCTACTTTGGTTCCATTTGCTATCTCAATCTATGACGGCTTGCTTAAAGAAGCACTATTCAGTGGCTTATCAGCAGACGGAGTTGTTGTAGCGCACATATTGTGCACACCGGCTAGTGCTGTGAGAGGCTGACTGACATGGTTAAGCTGATCAGCACCGAAAGGTCATAGTAGGGAGGCTTGAAACTGGCCACACTTCGCACAAGCTCTGCTAATGCTTCAAGCGAATTAATTGAACAACAAATTATCAGATAGGGTGGGAGGAGGAGCAGAGCACATCGAAACTCACAGAACTGCGCCAATATGTTTGCTGTGGCAGTAGCCGCAACTACTGTGTGATGACCTTTCACCGAAATTATAGCAAACATTTTACTAAGTAAAAAACTAAATGCAGCATTTGGCCTCCTTTTAACAGTCCATTAAAATGCAAAGAATTGCTGTTGAAATATTCACTCAACAGCATTTGAACCACGTCAGTCAATGTCCACCCATGCGACACACATCAGTTCAAATATTAGCGTTATTCTACGCCTACTTCGTCAATAGAAAGCTGTTTGGACAGCCTGATGGTGTGTAGGGATGGTTTTGAGCAAAAGCCATTTGAAGATGCGCTTGCAACTCCCACTGTAGTACAATTAACCCTTTGTCACCAGCAACACCACTTCGAGCACCACGTTTCAAAATGTTATGCGCACTTGTAGCTTGGTCAAAGGCCTTGCCTTCTGCTTCAACATTCTTTGTCAACATATGGTAAGATGTTTTCCCCATGCAACGCACATTATTTCTAATATTTGCGCTATACTACTCGTACTTCGTCATTAGAAAGCTCTTCGGACACCTTGATGGTGTGTAAGGAATGGTTTTGCGCAAATGCTATTTAAAAATGCGATGTGAAATGGAGACACTTTCACCGACCATAGAGTCACCATCCTACGGGTATAACCTTTAGTGAATTGCCTAGTTGCGAGGCGGAGTCCCACAGGATTTGTAGGGAGAGCACCACTGACTGAGATGGCGAAATTTTCGGTGGCGGTGGAGACGATGCAAACAGTTCATTGAGGGGAGAAGTGAGGCACCGACATCACAAAATTGCCACATCGCAGGCCGGCTGGCTTCCACTTGCACTCCTCTCAGGAATGCGTCGAGGCAGACACTGCTGACCTTATTACACACGTTCTTCAGGAAATGATTTGATGCGCGCTACAACTACGTGGTGTCTGGGTAGAGTTGAGCTGTCATTCGGTGCATAAATGCTGTAGCTGAAGACGAGTTAGTGTCAGTTCAGGCGTAGGGCTGCTTTATGGAAAGGAATTAAGTGACATCACATGATCAATGTCCGCACCTGTCAACCTACCCTTCGTTTCCATTTGATCACTTGCACTTCGCTTTCATCTTCTACGATGAATAAGTTATGCCCAACTTCTGTGCCATACAAAAAAAGTGTGGTAAAAAACGCCAAACTGAACGAAAAACAGTCAACCAAAGAACATTAAACTCAAATAATTTACTAAAATCACTAAGTAATTTATGCATAGTAGAACGTTGGGAGCAAGATTTGGATATGACCTTTCATGGTCCCTGAGCACGGGATTCTTGCACTCATTTGATCAACGAAGTGAGAATGAAGGGAGGTAAGTCTCTACTTCTTAATAGATGGAGAACTGACCTTCATATCCGATTCAAGGCACACCCGCTCGCCTTCGGATTCCTTTGTGACGCTTTTGCAATACCGTGGCATTGAAAATATAACTTGATCTTTAATGGGAGCTTGCGTCAGTGGCTCCGCTTGTTGCTGCTGTTGTGCCGACTGTTGATCGCCTTGAACCTTCCAACGTTGCTGTACATGCAGGGTACCACCGCTGGCCACAGCCTTGGCGTACCATGCAGCGAACAGTGTCTTTTTTTATTCGGAGAGGCCTGCAGTAGACTCTACTATCGAGGCAAAGACAAGAGGCGATACCTTATTTGGTGGGGAAGACGATCTTCGAAGAGGATGAGGGGACGGCACCCGATGATTTCACGCCTTTTGTTTTGATGAGGGATCTTGGTAGAGAAGAGTCCTGCCCATTCTCGTCAATTTTGATGACCGCTGTAGTCTCAGACATTGGTTTAGGCTCAGCAGTTGGTTTGGCAACTTCAAGTAGCATAGTGAGAACAGGGGGTCTGTGGGTAAAGTTGACATCCATAAGGTGAGGAGCCATAGTTGGAGGTGTCAGCCCAACTGGTAGCGCGTAATTGAGATCATTATAGGGAAGACCGAAGGAGCAGATGGTTGGACCAAAGGACACCCCAGGGCATCAAAATCCTGAATGCTACAAATACCGAGTTAAAAATAAAAGAGATGAGTTTTTCGAGAGAATAAAAAGGGCCTAAGAAGGAGCTCATGGACAGCTTCGCTTAAAACCCCACCAGTAATGACTTACGCAGAGGTAGAGGTCTGCGTGTGCAGAAGGATATGCGTGGGAAAACGCAAAAACCCCCAAAGTTGTGCAACTTCCTTCATCAAAAATTTCATCTCTCATAAAAACTTAGGGACAGCAGGACACATACACACAGTAAAAATTTCTTAGAGCTACAGAATACAATAAAAATAGGGGCGACACTTTGTGGAGTCTAAGAGTAAAACTTCAAACCAAAGGTCCACGGTATCGCATCACAAGAAACAGCACGAAAACAGCGCTTATGCGCATAAAGTAACAAATTAGCTAATGCTATGTTCCATTTACGTTCTGGAGGAAATGAAAAATAGGGAACCGAGAGGAAATGCGATCGTATTTGCCTAACACAGCAAACGCACCAGTACAAGATGGGAAAAATGTAGGAAAGATGGTCCTAAACCAGTTAACTTTACCGCTTTTCTTTGTCTAGACAGGCAGTGAACTCGAACATTGGTTTAACAAGATGAACGCCACTCTCTGTGTCAAGATTTGCAAATCGTTGCTTAGCCGCTTGAAAGAAATTGGAGATGGGCTTTACGTACTTGAGCCCTGAAGAGGTGCCGATGTTTCCTCGGCAGCGATGTCCATCATGTAGTGGGGATTCGCATACGATGCGTGCTGTCTACAGAAAAAAACTTTCGAAAGATAACGAACACATCAGTCAGGCCAACTTAGTTTCGTGTTTATGTTTACGGATCAGAGTTTTTGTGTGGGTTCATCGGGCTCATCCATACCACTTGTTTATCCCTACGTTTTTGCCCAAAATGCGTTCGCCCCTCCCAAAGGGGAGGTTGTTTTGCTAACTGGAGTAATTGCAAAATGCAATATTATCCGTAAGGGGAAGCAAGAGCATGTATTCATCAGTGCCAGCTGTTGTCTGTTTACTTTCCCAATCAATTGGAAAGCCCTCTTTCCTGACCAAAACAGTTGAGTGTTCGGTCGGAGGTGGGGGTTCGACAGAATCACACCAAAACTCCCTCCCATCGCGTCACTCTCCGTTTATTTGGATGCAATCATAGCCTGGACGTGATTCAATCCAAGTGTAAGGAAAACTTTGAGGCAGCAGTCTCCACACAATTAAAAAACACGCATTGCAGAAAAGCATTTTTTGATTGCAAGGGTCTTTTTTCCAGACGAGGAGTTGTCAGCATTGGGGCATAGCTCACTGCAAATCGAGGAGGCGGAAATCGCTCGTTCATACCTCATGACAATCCTCTATGCGCATTTTGGACTTATGGCGCATAAAACAGCAAGGCAGAAGCCGGCCATAATGCAACGAATGCCTTGGGCAGGCTGTCTGCCACTACCAACTCCACCATCAAAACCGGTGGACTAGTTTAAAATAGAGGGGATGGTATGCCATTGGTTTGATTACGATCTGGTCAATTGAGACATACGTGTGTGAGCTCTTTTCCTGAGTAAGTGCCCTTTAAATAAGGACTTCTCCCCACTGCTCCATGCATGCAAGATAGAGGCAAGTGGAGTTCTTGAAATGTCAAGCCTCGCAGAAGTCGGGCTAGATGAAAGAATTCACTTTAGCTGGCTAACAAACAGATCGCCGCACAATTGATGGGCTGCGGCAGAGCGACTAAGGCAGGCTAAATGTTATGCAGATATCCGAGGCTGTTAGTCCAGTTTTTCTAGCAGATTATTGCATAATGAATAAGTCTAGGGGCATCCAGCACTTGTAAATGCAAGAGCTCTTTGTAACACGAAGGAGCACTATTGTGGTTCATCCTTGGCCTGCTCCACCTGCTGCCACTCAAGATGACAGGCAAATGTAGTTGCTACAGCTCATAATAACATGTGGTGGCAATGATTTGTTGTGATCACGAGCGCATCAGATTTTTACACCGTACCTCAATGGTAAGACGTTTCAATCCTCCACCCACTGCCATGCTCATCAAACGGCTTTGTGTGGAAAGTTCGCCTTGGGCTGGACGCCTGATTGATGGCAGCCGATCTGTGGTGTGGTGAGTAGTGCACAGCCGACCGACCCGTTTGCAAAAGCAGTAAACATAATCGCTGACGAGAGCTTGTGGTTTGTAACACGTTACCTCTTCTGATTAGCACAACAGAGCAACCGCAGATGGTTTGCGCATCAGGTAATGGTGGCACCAACCTTTTCCATTGTACGGTGCAGTGCAGCGGGTGCCTGTCCGAGAGAGTGATTGCAGCGGTCACTCCCAAGAAAGTGTTTGTGTCTTCCACGAGCCTAGCAGATTGCAATGCACCTTTATCAAAATCGAAAACAGTACTGCTCTACCAACTTCACTGGAATTAATCGTAAAACCGACCCAGACTATGCTTCATCAAAAGCCATTCAGCCATCAGCCAAAATGGACCGTTTTGACGGTATCTCAAATCAGTACTGTGACAATCTTGCATTAATCCTAGCTTACACATGCATAGTGTGACTCCAGTCAGACGTGGCGTCTAGTTTACTGCCACCAGTACCGTTGTCGTGGCACTCTGTTGGCGCCTGAGAATCAGCTGACGGCGCAAGTGACGTGGGAGGTGAACTTGCGTCACAGGGATGCAGTGGTGACCTGCCATGTGCCCATAAAACAAAGATGGGCTTTGTTAAGACGGGTTCCATCTATCAGTAATCTCTACTCTCCTCGATGAGTCCTTATTTATAAAGTGGTGTCAAAATGTGTCAAGTTGGCGCATAAAAGCAAAACTTTGATAGCCAGTTAGCCATCTACGGCAAAAGGGAGCAAACGTCTACTTAGCTGATGGCAGTGCTGATGAATTAGCACAAATTCATACTTGACTAGATCAAGAAGGGGACGAAGTTCAGTCGGCAGTTCATTTAGCATGGCCTAATTACCCGATCCATAAAACCGTCCACTGTGCTGATGCATAAATTTCTATATTTGGTGAGATGACAACAAACGGTCGCATGCCGGCGACGGTCCAGAAATTTTCACTGCACTCCCTTCCAACGAATTACTGTGGACTTGCGGTAGTTTGTGATGGAAGCGCTCGTCTACGCGACTTCAGCCCAGCAGTATTGTACTGGTTTTCCTTCACAACGCGCTCCTTTTCCTTGCACTGTAAACCCAACAGTGGTTCATAAGATATGACCCGGCTTAACTTAACGAGTTGAATTTCAAGTCCTCTGCCCTGCAACCTTCAAAGCTTCAATGGGTATCTGCAGGAAGTAAATTCCTCTTTCTCCCCTTCGAAATAGTATAAAGGTAGCAAAGCTTATCGCCTAGGAAGAACTTCATTGATCTAGTTCTACCCAACCTAAAAGGTTGGCACACATGGTGGGAAGAGGTAATCCACATTCATGGCATTGAAGCATTGCGTGTCACTACTACTTCGCTCAAGCACAGTAGTGCACCGAAAACCAGCAGTCAAGAGTCAGATGACACGTGAAAGGTGGCAACGACGACCGCGAGTAGTGCCTTGTTCGGGAGAGGGCAAAACAATTCGTCTGCACCTACAACAACTTGAGGCCAAGTTAACGAAAAGAATGCCCGCCAATTGGATGACACCTGCCACCACCAACAGGCACCGGATGAAAGCCCGACGGATGGAATAAATAGAGGAAGGAAAGAAAGAAAGAAGGAAAGAAAGAAAGAAAGAAAGAAAGAAAGAAAAAAAAAGAGGAGGGACAATACACTGCAGGCATTCACCTTGTGCGCTTCGTGCCTCACTTATTCCATGCGCATTACTCTCACGCGCCATTGTTATGCCTTTTACATGCTTGCAGCGAGAAATGGCTTTTGTACCGTCGCAATCACCATTGTTGGCCCATCGGACATATCAGGAACCATGACCACACCCCATCCACTCACGCACTACTCCACACTCCCCAGAGAGGCGCCACCTCAACCCCACAGCATAACGCCTGCTCGCACGTGTGTGGTGGACTGCGAACACAGCTGCTTGCCACGAATTCCTTTTGGCACGCGCCACCAACCCAGACAGTTAGGACTGAATGTCAGCCAGCTCTTCTGCACGATGCAGGTCACTCTCCATCCCCCTCGCAGATAGGCTGGAATGGAGCTAGTCAGTCGATGAGTGGGAAGAAATTTCGGTCACAGTCAGCTTCTCCGAGGCAATGGAGGCCTCCTACCTCATACTGCAGTTTGGATCCTGTTACAAATGCAACCAGCAAGACTATCATGATACTTTCCACAATTACGCGGTCATGTTCTCCAAAGCCACACAAATTTACCTGCAGTACAGAACCTACCCACCCATTTTATCGAGATCAGTTGGGGCTCAGAGTCTTTTCAACTTTGGACTTCATAATAATCATAATGCTCAAATGGGAAATTAGGCTGCAATTGCTCATCGTTGAAGAGGCCATGCATTCAACCTCGTACCGCGGGAAGGTTAATTAACAGTCTGAGGATTTGGCACGTAGCCCCTGAGGTGGTCCCGTAAGCAGGTGGAAATTACACGAGCAATCGCGTCCTAATGGTCGCAATGAAAAGTTCCTTGTGTGAGCAAAGTTAGTTCAAAACCACCTTCTCATTACTACTTCGTGCGTTTTAATTTTGCTAGCAATTGGCCTCATTCTACTGCCGACGCGATTGGCCAAACCTTCCCTCACGTCGCTACCCTATCTGACCGTTCATTGCCCATCCCATCCTGTGTCCGCACATAATAGATTTTTAGTGGTTTTTTAATTGGCCACGCACTGTCTGTAAACACACTTTCAGCATAATTATATGACATTAAAGTAAAATATCCTTCCATTCAAATGTCCATTGAAAGATCAAAGAGCAGTTTTTGCTGCCCTTAAAGAGGGACCTCCTCTCTCAAGCCTTGGAGTTTAATTGTTTTCATTTCCTCTATACTTAATTATATGCGCAGTGCTCACGCAAGGATGCACTTTGTTTCATACCCATGAGGCTATCAACAGCTGTGGCCTTGGCGCAACTTCTGGGCTGGTTAACTTAAAGGATTCGGTCTGGGATTCCGCACCCTGAACAAACCTTGGTGCCAGGCATTGAAGTGACCGCCTGCTAGCTTTCCTCCGACTTCACTTAAGATGAATGTAGACGCTAAATGCAGGCAAGAAATACTTCCCAAAGCCAAAAAATCAAATTGAAGCCTAGCTCACCTATGCTCTTGCGATTTGCTAGTTTTCCCCGACGTTCCCTTTACTTAGGGTCTCGCGTCAGCCATCATAACGACTCAACCGGACCAACCATCGCAATTCCAGGCACTCTAGAAGATATCTAGCTGCACAGCCACTAGTTATGCTTGGCACTTTCACCGATATTTGAGGTTTTCTTCTGCTTTTAAGCTGAACTGGAGGCAGGAGCAGAATTGATCAATGAAAGAATGGTAGTATAATAGTTCCGGGGAGAGGTGATGTATCTGCCTGTGCTCTGTCCTGCTGAAAGAGGAATGAAGGCGGCGTCGAGTCTTTACTCAAATAACTTCAACAAACAGGCAACGTAAAAAGCTCCAAAACGAACTAATCCACATGATTTCCTTTGACATTCACCGTCAATTGTCAAAAGCATTCCTGCGGAATTCGGACTGGGGATGGTGATGAAGGTAAATGTCATTTATAGGCCACCTGTTAGGGAAGACTAATGATTCGCCCACCTAAAACATGCCACTTTTATCTTCTTCCTGCAACATGTAAAGTTTTTGTTTCTACTGTTAGCGACTTTTCGTGCTAGCATCGCACACTATACTATTGTAGGCCACTTTGTGATGGTCGCACACTGCGGTCAACAATGTGAGGCGAATGATGCACCAAGACCCATCCCTTGTGACTGGCGCCATGCTTGGTGAAGGGTGACCTCACAGCACACGCTATGTTAATGCGTACGATAAAGGCAGATTCGCAGCCACGTCTTCGCACAACATCCGCCCCTCCACAATCCTCTCCTGCTCCTACCATCTACCACCGACACGCTACCACCAGTATACGTGAATGCACTACCGTTGTTGAGCCATCGTGAACCCCGTCTACAGTCGGCGTAAGTGGGCCCATGAACGCCATGTTAAGAAGTGTCGCTCAAAATGATAGCCCACTGGCGTCGCAACCCAAAGGGCTGCATGGTGAAGCACACATTCGTGCTGGGCCAAATGTTTTGTAGCAGTTGCTCAGGTCGCGTTTCCAAGTGCCATGTCACAGGCTTCGTTTGGACTGATTCAAACTCAAGCATTTCTTGGTGTTCGCTCTTAATTTGCCATCATGCATCCAATCGCGCCTTCCTGTGAGACCATAAGTGCAAAATGCTTGTCCGTTCACCTCGGATGCAGCCAAGAAATGGCAGTCCGGTGTGAAATAACGATGAGTGTGAGCGTATTGATGTCGGACGGACGATGCAATTCTTGGATGGTGGCACATTGTGTAAAGTTCAATCAGTGCGTTTATCAGCAACGGAGCACCAGCATAACCGGTGAGATCACTTTTTGGTCCTATAGTCACACTGGGAGGGGGAGCTCCCACGCCACACACGCTCTCCAACTCATTGGCTTGTGTGATGTTCATCTGCGCATCCCACTCCAGCTACAATCGCCTTGTAATGAGGCACTCAAAGAGCGGGTGCAGGAAGACGAGAAGCTGACCATTTACAGAGAAGGCTCATTGACTGCACATTTTTATGCAGACTAAGAAAACTGCAAGAGGCAGACTGATTTGCTTCCATCATCATCAGCAGCAGCAACAATAAAAACAAATCGCTGAGAGGAAGATGGCCTTTGCACCATCAGTTTGCCGTTTCACTTCAAACCGAGCCATTGGTAAGAGTGTTCCTGCATCAAACACCAGAGAGCATCAAGCACTGCATTTCTAATGCTCAACGCACTTCGTGAACACGTCAGTCGAAGCCCACCCTTGCAACACACATCAGTTCAAATATTTGCGTTATACTACTCGTACTGCGTCAATAGAAAGCTGTTTGGACAGCCTGATGGTGTGTAGGGATGGTTTTGAGCAATAGCTATATGAAGGAGCGATGTGGATGGGAGACAATTTCGCCCACCATAAACTCACTATTTCACAGGTAGAGCATTTGATGAATTCCTCCATGGCAAGGCTAGTGCCCCACAGGATTGGAAGGGAAACCACCACTGACTGAGAAGGCCATTTGTTCAGTGGCGATGCAGGCGGTGCAATGAGGGGAGAAGCAAGGCATTCGCATCACAAAGTAGCGACATCGCACGCCACCTAGCTTCCACTCGCACTCGTCTCAGGAATGTGTCGAGGTAGGCACTGCCGACCTTATCACACACGTTCTTCAGTAAATGATTTGATGTACCTTACAACCATCAGGTGTGTGGGTGGAGTTGACCTGTCAATCGGTGCATAAATGCGGTCGCTGCAGGCGAGTTCGTGTCGGTTCAGGCGTTGGGCTACTTCGTGGAATAAAATGAGGGGTAGTACACGACACCAGTGTCCGCACCTGTCAACCGACACTTTGTTTCCCTTTGTTCACTTACCACTTCGCTTCTGTCTTCTGCGCTCGTCATTCGCCCTGCAGTGTCACGCAGTGCAAGATTTGATGACATGCTGCGAAGTCCACAGACCATGCAGTGGCACCCACTCCATGATAAGCCATTCGTTTCGGGACGACATGTTGGAGTAACCAACTGCTTTTATGCACATTCTCGCATTGCATGCATTTGAGTCGTTTTGCCTACGTTAGGAATGCATTTGAGGTCGGCAATTAAATTCTACTTCGACGCCAGTGTATAGCCGGCCTTACTATTGAAACAGATTCGACCAATCCCATATCGTCTCTATCCACGCTCGTCTCCCACAATGGCTCCCTTCAAAGGCGCTGGCCTAGAACTGCGCATTCTTTCTATTCACACAAACAACAATTTGCCCGATACACCTGAATGTAGCACATAACTGTTTCCGCCTCCCAACATGAAGTTATCAGGAACACATGCTGAGCCAATCCAGTGCACAAGCACGAAAGCAAAATTGCCCAAAGCTGCAAAAGCATTTGTTGGCAAGAGCGCGATACTTATCAAGCAGGTTGTGCAAGGCGCATTCAGAAGTGGCATGATCATTTTATCGTCGTCTTCTCAAGCCTAACATCGCACACTAAACAGCATTGCTTCACTGCAGTTGCCTCCCCTCTATGGTAGTGCTGAAGCAATGTAGTTGACAAGAGAGATGGTGGTGGAGAGGATGGCATTGGGTGATGTGAGGGCAGCGCATGTCAGCCTTGCATTTACTCGCCACTAACGCCAGTGCACTGCGCGCTCACGCGTGCTCGTCACTCCATCTTCTCTCCGCCAGTCCCTACCACGATGCATTTGCAAGATTAGTGCAGGTGGAAGCAAGCCGAACTAGGGTTTAGCTGCTTTGCAATGGCAGGGTCTCAGTCTCATACTCAATGTACGGTCTGTTTTGCCATGGTAATATTAGCTCTCTCACGCACCATTACCATCCACCCTTTATTCTGTAATGCACCGCTTCACAACTGGGGCGTTTATCAGCAACTTCTCGCCAATAAGTTAATTTCCCCCACCAGTAAGACCTCGCTCTCTTATCAGCGCAGGCGCCTTCCAGCCGCATCGTCCTCTCAACTAGTGTTTGTCAGAGCAGTTCTGCATCCAGACTGAAATGGTTGCCTTTCGTCAACCAACCTGCACTGTTAGACGACTATATTCTACTGCGTGACAGGTCATTGCACTTGGCTGCACACTTGTGGCACACTAAGTGACTCGCCTTGCAGCGCTGCCACATCACTTTTACGTCATGCTGGTGCACTGGTCAATGATGGAGTAGAAGTCGCATTGAGAGCAGGCTGACTGAGACCGTTGACAAGCGGCCTTTGTGAGACAGCAATCACGTAAGAGGAGGCAGGTGGTCCCCTCTCGTTAATACAATGACTCGGCTTCACCACCTCCCACTTGGCCTCAGCTGCTGTGGAACGAGTGAGTAGACAGCACTAAGGCGATGTTCTTTATCATCGGTGACTGGGCAAACGAGGCACACTTGTGAGAAGTCAGCCCCATCAGTGCAACCTAATAGCATTCGATTTACCTCGGGCCATCACAGGTCAAGACCACGCCTGGTGAAAACGGCCTCCTTGCCAGTGCCACTTTGGAAACACGTTTTTCCTTGCATCCACCACTCTTCCTCACTTTGAGAATTTGTTCCCATTTCGCAATATTGCCCTAAATGCAGAAGAGCAATTCGTGCAGAGGGAACGCCTGTGTGCATGCTCCAAAACTAATTAGCAGAGAAAGGTCGCACCACCATTTTGTGCTCTTTATCACTATGGTGTCACACTGACCCTCAGACAATAATCGAGTCCCTACCCCCTTTGGCGTTTATCGCGAACCCGATTATCGTGCTACGTGCTATTTGCAAGGCTCGCAGGTGTGGCGTTGCAGCTTTGCCCATAGCGGTCACGCATGCCGTGATGTAGGTCGCAAGAGTCACTCATACCGAAGCTAAGGTCGAGCACTGGATTGGCGACATGCAAATGAACAGCACACTCCACTCACGTGACGACCGCCATCAGTTAGAGTGAGCAGACTAGCTCTATTTTGTGCGCTAATTGAAGTTGGTCATTCTTTCTACTTTCCCAACAGTCGCATTCTACTGTACCATCATTCAAGCCACTGCACAAGCGGCAGATTAGAGTTCTCAGCCAGCCTTGTTCGATTTTCTGAAAGGTTTTGTAAAAGCAAAGCAGTATGAAACTTTTCATCTGTCCATTAAAATTACTTAAACGCTAAAAGTAGCCATCGCTGCCTCTCGTTTAAAAAACCTTCAGTAGGAGGTCTAGAAGACATGATAATCATTTGGCTTAGGAGCCAATTGTGACTTTTAGTTGCGATCAGCTTTGCAAGGCAAGCTACAAACAGATTTCATGTTCGAAAAATATGCTGGAAGCAAGAGCTACCCGTTGCACCCTTTGGGTGGGAACTCAAACAGCCGATTAAGTCAAACGAGGCTCAGCTACGCATAAACATCTGATTGGCTAAAAGGCGACGATATGAAATGACCATCCTAACCAGAGAAAAGCCTAGCATTGGCTACTGCACCTGCAATCGACTGGCTTCTTAACCTCACTCAGTTGACACAGAGGCGTGATAGGACCCACAATCGGAGGCACACGAGGAAGTCCATTGAGGTCAATGCATGGCCTCGCCTATTCAACATGAGCACATGGGTATGACGTCAAGCCTCGGTCCCCAATCCAATTAAAGAAGCTGGGAGTCGTTAGCACGGATCTTGCCATATTTGGACAGGCCTACTTTGCGTGGTGGAGTCCAGTCCACCTAGTCAATAGGGAAAGGGCCACTGGGATCTTTTTAAGCAAATGCTAAACTTTACACACTTTTCATCCCTTATATCTGCACTTCTTACCTGCGCTTACTACTTGGACCTTGAACACGAACCGCGTTTCCCTGCAGCCAGTGTAAGTAGATACAAGACCAATTTGCATTATGAATAATCATGTCCACTATATGCTCAGACTTAGCTGACGATAAGACATTTGGCGTTGATTTCATTTGCAACAGAAAGCAATTTCTAATTTGTGCCCAATTGCCGTATATCACCGATATTGAGGAGAAGAGCGCGCGCTCATTGCTGAGTAGGTGTTCAAACGTCCTCTCATTGCATGGAGCGCTACTCGGGTGAATAAACATCGTCGAACGTACACCATAGGCACCGACGAAGCCAGAAACACTTGACCACCACTTTCGCGCATACCGTCGGCTACGTTGGAAGGAGTGGACTAGTCGGTCTTAGAGCGAATGTAGGATCAGGCTATGAAGCCATGCAAGTTACTGTGGGCCTACCAACTCGTACTGGTGAAGATGAGCGACCTTGGTGTAAGGCTGTGAAGCGACTTCAAAGTGTAAAACGTCGTGACAAGGAAAAACGCGTTTCCTCCACCCACTAGTAACGCCTCAATGGAGGGTCGGCATGGATTAAAGTAGAATCACACACTAAGCTCGTGATGCGTGTTCTGGTGAGATGGGGAGAGAAGACGATTTTCTGGTGCCTAATGCGCATTCAAGTAACGCTAACCTTGTCTCAGTTCCGAATTTCTCTTCCTCCACCTCCCGCTCCTCTTTTGCCCTTCCTTCGCTCATTCTTATTTCATTTACCCCGTTATTCATGTCAGTGATGGAATGAATGACAATGCACAGCACCTGCGGTCGCAGACTGATGGGTCTCGCTCGATTTTGAGACGATTCTTCTACCTCCATTTACCAAGACCGCATGCATGTTGCCCTTGTAGGGTGCCACCACGATTTTGCCTCTGCTACATATAAACGATATTCCAGTCATGGAACGCTTGATGTCTACACTGATTACCTCGTCGCACAGGCACATGTGTGCTTTCCTTTAACATAGTCACGCCATCTCACTCCTCCGTTTGCCTCGTCTTTTACATTTTATTGCAACGTTGAACTGATTCGTCTTGCATTGCGTTTCCCCTTAGCTATCAGATGAAATGCCTCGGAGAATAATTCTGGCACCTGCTCAAATTCGTTCCTACATCTGTCTTGTCCACTTTGCTACTCGATGTCGCTACTTTGAATTCTAGCCTCTTTGGGATCACGAGAAGTGGCCTTTCTCTCGACCATGACCTACACGGCAGCAATATGCCAGACACTTGTTTATTCATTGGTGCTTATCCACGCATCTTGATTGTCCATTGCAGTCACAATGCTCTCAACAACTCAGAGGCCAGCCAACGGACCGTCAAGCTGGTCGCGTACGCATTCGAGCAAGAAAACTGATCCACATTTGATTCTCTGTGCTAGAACTTGTCAACCGGCTGGAAATGCATCGATTCAGGTAGATTTTATGGGAGTGGTCTCATAAGAGCCTCTGAGCTAATGGCTTCTACATGCTTTCAACGCGCTTCTAAATCACTACCGTTAGCACAGCGCTCTGTCGCAGTCTACTAATAACTTGACGACACACCAACCTGCTAGCTGGCCAGTTTCGACTAAACAACCGAGGCGTTTCACTACCCAGCAAAGTGTGCAGCATCAGCAAAGTTGAGATCTCTAGCGGACGACACAACATATTTGAATCACACTACGTTCGCTGAGGTGAATCTGAGATGATAGTACGTTTGAGAGAGATCAAATATAGACATCTCACAAACTGGTCTCATGCCTAATCCCTGTACTTACCTTAGCTATTAAACTGGCTTTCAATTTTGACTATGGAGCATTAGTGAAAGCACCCTGCAGAGAAGGGAAAGTGAGGAGGGGAAGTAGAGCCATGGCACAGTCAACTAAGAGTGAGGGCCGTGATTCAAGTGATTGCAACGCCCACCACCAAATTTATGCTCTAGGTGGGAACCTCATAAAGCAAAGTTATTCCAATAGCGTATGCTGAAGTAGGGTGCCATGTACAATGAGTTGCTGCGTTGGATAGTGCAAAGACATACATGTGACACCAACCGAGCTTAAGCTTTGCTGGTTCTGCCTCTAAAATGATCCACCTGCTTGCAATCGCTAGTTGCAGCATTTATTTGTGTGCCATTTTACGCCATGTTGCCTCTTCCCTCAACTCGGCTTCTCCTTTGATCAAATCATCGGCATCTCCACAAGTGGGGATGTTGTCCCTTTGACAGTGTAATTGCCTTCCATCCTCAGCAGTCCTTCAAAGATCTTTCACTTCAGATTATGAGTTGTGTGTGGAATGCCACTTTGATCCATGCGGTTTGCCAAATGGGTCGTTACTATGAGGCACGAGGAACGCTACACAGTCGTAGACCACCACCACTTCACTACAACAGTGCAATTTCACAGGCCCATGCTGACTTGCATGGCTTCATAACGTCGTCTTTAAGCATTCCGTCCACCGACAAGTTCGCCTTCTCCAGCAGAGCCGTCTGTGTCCGTCCAGGCGATTACTAAGTAAGTCTGGCTTCGCTGATGTCTCTGGTGTGCTTCCGAGGACGTCCATTTGTCCGATTGTAGCTCCTTGCAATGGGTTTGGGTTTACACCCACTCAGCGATGAGCGCAGGTGCTTCCTCTCATTGACCGTGATGTGCGTCAACAATGCCAAAGCTCATCGGAGGTGACTAAATGAATGCGCCCTTTATCGACGACGTGGCAGAGCTTGTTTCCTTGTGCTGCTACTTCACATAGGTGTCTTCTACGAGTTCAGAATTGCTTTGCGTTGCAAATGAAATAATGCCAAGTTTCATATTGCCAGCCAAGTCTGCGCAACTAGTGGCCCAGGTTCCTTTATTCTACCTTGCTCGCTGATTGTTGGTAGACGTCTTGATCCGAGGCTTTGTGTCAGGATCCGTTCA
Source organism: Taenia pisiformis (assembly GCA_023968675.1). Lineage (NCBI taxonomy): Eukaryota > Metazoa > Platyhelminthes > Cestoda > Cyclophyllidea > Taeniidae > Taenia > Taenia pisiformis. The sequence continues at coordinate 8,209,889 of CM043737.1, read as the reverse complement.
TTTGTTGTCCCCAACTTCCATTGGTGAATAAACCCATGCATAGTGACGGTGTTCTGGCAGATGGTGGTGGTCTGCGTCAGCCACATCTAATCACTTGCTAGTCGAGCGGAGAATGTGCAAAATGCGGGTCGCTCCTCAGTGCTGACCACCTTAACCAAGTCAGTCTGCCTCTCACAGCTCTCGCCGGTGTGCACAATGCGTGCGCTCCGACAACTCTGTCTCCAAACTGTGCCTGATTGCAAAAGGCTAATTTCTTTAGCTCATTAGGTCAGGATGGCATCCTCGTGCAGGTTGTTTTCCAAACTGGTAGTATTTTAGTCCGAGTTTGGAACGTTCGAGCCTGGGTTTTTTGGGAGTATGATGCAGTTGGGAAGCGCCGCTACAAACCCGAGAGCCTGTGCCACCCCAGTGGAGCGGCATTAAGGTACTGGAGATAAGTAGCTGAGAAACCACCTCGTGGATAAATTAGTGCCTTACAGATGTGCTTTACAGGAGGGTAACATTGTACGAGAGGGCACATATTGCCATGCCGCAACAAGCCGAGCATTGAGTAGAAGACTGGTTAACTGTCATTGCAAAGCAGCTAACTCCTAGGTCGACCTGCTTCCACCTGAACTAATCTTACAAATGCATCGTGGTAAGGACTGGCTGAGAGAAGATGGAATGATGAGCTCGCGATGTGAAATGGTATTTGTGCTGAAGCTGATAGGCACTGCCCTCACATCAGCTAATGTCATCTCCACCATCACCTCTTTCGTTAACTACACTGCTTCAGCATTGTCATAGAGAGGAGGCAATTGCCGTAAAGTTGAGGGAAAGAGAGTAGACGGACCTGGTGAAATGGAAGTGTCGACAGGGTGGGTTACTCGATCCCACGCTATGACAGAGGGCTTTTGCGTGGCTGCGATTCAGCCCAACTGCAACGCCGACGCTGGCAAGCTATTCCATCCTCCTAGTCAACCTCAACATGCAAACATTCCTCTGCACATCAAAACTCATTGATGCAGATGTTGACGGACAACGCTGAGTCGGGACTGACTGGTAAGTTGAAGCTGTGTGACATACACACACACACACACACACACACACACAATCTCACTGCTTTTTGCTGCCTGCCGTCGAGCTGACTCAGTGGAATGACTTGGAGATGGGATGGAGTTGTGGATAAAGCGGCGCTACTAGTATTTCATGCTAGACTTTCATGGATACAAATGTCAGACACAAGTTCATCCCTCTCACTGTGGCTAAAGCATTCATCAACCGGCTTCGCTGTCCCTGGTGCGCTATTCCTATTCGTGCATGGTCCCGGTGCGTCCTTTTCCATGCTACTGCCAGTCGCAGGACCATCGTGCGTCCTTGAGTGGTGATGTTGCCACTTTGAAACGTTGTTGAGCCATCTGACTCGGTTGAGGTGTTCAGCACTGCGGGGCAATGGTAAGGAGGCCTGCAGCAACGTGCATTTGGTAGATGGGTATCCACTCCTAATGCGACCGCTGCGTGATGACTTTACCAACTTGCTTTCTCCCGCTACGCCATTTTAGCTTCCCAACTTTAGCGCATTTGTGGGGAAACATCGGCGCTTCAGTGCTTACTTATAATTAAAACTGCCAATTACGAATAAGAGAGGTGTTTGCATAGAATGAATATAAGGACATAAAAACATCGGACACCGGCGTCAGAACATGCCTCCCTTATTCAAGGGTCGCCGTAAGAGATCTTAGCGATAATGCAGAGTGGTCAGTGGCAAATTTTCAAAGCATGAATGTTCAGAGACACGATGTGCTCTGTATGAGATTGGGATGTAGTTCTTTCCTTTGCTTCCCTTTGCAACACCGTGGCAACTCCAAATTCCTGTGATGCGCCAGTACAAACTAAAAGCGTAGCCAATTTATCAACGAAGACAGTGTTTCTACCAACTGATTGGGTGGTCTAGCCACGCCGTTGACGCGCATCAGCCAGAGCGAAAGAAAGGATCTGCGCTTCTAGCTGAGTAAGTGTTCAAACGTGTTCTGGTTCCGAGCAACTACACTAGGCACACACATCATGGACAGTGGCGAGGCCAGACCCACTTGGTCACCACACGCACGCGTAAAGTCGGCTCTGCTGGAATATGTGGACGCGTTGGTGGAGGAGATGACTAAGGATGAACACGCAAGTCAGTGTGTGTCTACCAAATCGCACCTGTGAAGAGGAGCGATGGCAGCGCCTGATTGTGTAGCGACTGCAGAATGTTAAATGTCGTCACCATGAGGGACACGCTCCACTTCTCCCCTATTGGCACCACATTATCCGCTCTGTGTGGATCGGATTTGCATGTGGCACTGAGCTTCTGGTCTGTATGCAGAAAGGCTTAGAGGAATTGACTCTCGTGGTACCCAACACGAACTGAATACTTCTTCACAGTGTCGTCTCATTTTTGTCAAGTCCAAACTGCCTTCCAATGCCTGGTGCAGATGGAACAGAATAAGCGGTTATAAAACACCACGTATTTTACCTCATTATCGTTCGCCTTTGTTGTGGAGACATTCACAGACAAGGCAGAGCAGCTACGGGAGGATGACGGAAATGAAGCAGCGATAACAGAGCCAGCACTCGTAAATATAGTATAGCTAATTTCGCCAAAAGTGTTTAAACATTTTCTAATTCCGCGGCGCTACACACACTATAGACCACAAATGTGATTACGTTATCTGAAAAATGCGGGAGTGGTGCATCAGAAGAGGGGCGACCTCATGATTTGTTCTCAGCAGGTGCAGAATAAGGGTGATGATTCGACGAACGTAGCACTATCATGGTACACAAAGGCAGAAAAGGCTTATCATTCCTTGCCACTCGAACAAAAGACAGAAAATGCAAGCTAAGCTGTCCATGTAGTTAAATAATTTAAACCGCCTTGCCGCCACGACCAGGAAATCATGAGGCGGCACAAGCACCGAAGGAGAGAGCCAAGTAGATCAACAAGAGGAAGTGCATTCGCTGACAACTAGGAAGCAAGACCAGTTGTGGATGGCTACAAAATGCACCACAAGCGTGGTCGAAGTCAGATTTAACTACTTCCCTCAAATGCATTCCTAACGTAGGTAAAACGACTCGAATGCATCCAATGCGAGAATGTGCATGAAAGCAGTCGGTTACTCCAAACTGTCGTCCCGAAACAAATGGCTTGTCATGGAGTGGGTGTCACTGCATGGTCTGTGGACTTTGCAGCACGTCAGCAAAGCTTGCAATGCGTGACACTGCAGGGTGAATGACGAGCGCAGAAGACAGAAGCGAAGTGGAAAGTGAACAAGTGGAAACAAAGTGTCGGTTGACAGGTGCGGACACTGGTGTTGTGCACTACCCCTCATTTTATTCCACGAAGTAGCCCAACGCATGAACCGACACGAACTCGCCTTTAGCGACTGCATTTATGCACCGATTGACAGGTCAACTCCACCCACACTAGACGGTTGCAACGCACATCAAATCATTTACTGAAGAACGTGCGTGATAAGGTCGGCAGCGCCTGCCTCGACACATTGCTGAGACGAGTGCGAGTGGAAGCCAGGTGGCGAGCGATGTCGCCAACATGTGATGCGAATGCCTCAATTCTCCCCTCATTGCACCGCCTGCATCGCCACTGAGCATAGCGCCTTCTCAGTCAGTGGTGGTTTCCCTTCCAATCCTGTGGGGCACTAGTTTTGCCATGGAGGAATTCATCAAATGCTCTACCTGTAAAATGGTGAGTCTATGGTTATTGCAAGTGTTTCCCATCCACATCGCATCTTCAAATGGCTTTTGCTCAAAACCATCCCTACACACCATCAGGCAGTACAAACAGCTATCTATTGTCGAAGTACGAGTAGTATAACGCAAATATTTGAACTGATGTGTGTTGCATGGATGGACATTGACTGCCGTGTTCACGAAGTGGGTTGAGCATTACAAATGCAGTGTTTGATACTCTCCGGTTTGATACTTCTCAGTGCAGAGGTCGAAGCACATAAACCAGTGGCCGTATTTGTGCGGGTGGAGGATGAATGGCTGGTTGTGAACACAAAGCCTCCGGCAGTGGGCACTCTGGATAACTTCAGGGGCTCCCTTGCAGCAATGGCTAAGGATGTTGGAATGAATTGTCCAACCATGGTTATTGGAGGCTAAGCTTCAAATGAGTTTGTGCTGTTGAGGAAAGAAATGAGGGTAGATGGTTCAATTTTTAGCGGCTTTAAGGATAAGAAAGGTGGCTTAATCGTGCAGCCTACGGACGACCACTATAAAGGCGTTGGTGGCGTCGCGACTTAAGGCGGCAAATATCGCTTTTAGCAATCGCTACGGCAACTGCGGCACCGGCGATCCCTTACGCTCAACAGCCTTCGCCAACGCATGAGAAGATGTCCACTTATGCAACATGCACCAGTTGAAATATTTACGTTATTCTACTCTATTTCGTCAGTAGAAAACTGTTTGGACAGCATAATGGTGTGTAAGGAATGGTTTTGATCAAAAGCTATTAAAAGAGGTGATATGGATGGAAGACAATTGCACCGGCCATGTACTTACCATCTCACAGGTAGAGCGGAGCCCCACAGAATTGGTAGGGACAGCAACACTGACTGAGAAGGCTGAATGCAAGGTGGAGGCGATGCAGGGCGTGCATTGAGGGGGGGGGGAAGGAGGCACTGGCATCACAAAGTAGACAAATTGCAGACCAACTGGCTTTCACTCGCACTGCTGACCCTATCACAGCTGCTCTTCAATATATAATTTGTTGCGCCCCATAACCATCCGGTCTCTGGGTGGAGTTGAACTGTCATTCAATGCACAAATAGTGTAGCGTCCAATAAATTAGCGTTGGTTCAGTTGTTAGGCTACTTTGTGGTATGAAAATGGCTGACAATGTATGAGACCAATGCCTGCGCCTGTTAACCGACACTTCGTTTCTATTTGCTCACTTTCTTTTTCTCTCGTTTGTTGACCATTTCTCATTGACTGATGCACAATGCTAGCTTCCGCCGCCTACTTTCGTAATCCGCAGCATATGCAGTGACGAGAAGGAGTTGGGTGTGTACTCCAAAGTGCCGCATTTCGATACTACGTTCCCACTTCCTCACTTTTCTTCCCTCTTCGCCCTTCTACGCTCATTCGCTACCATGCAGTCTTACACAATGGGAGCTCTGGTAACACACTGAAAAACCATCAGGTCCTGCAGTGGCGCTTACTCCATACCAAGTCATTCGTTTCAAGCCGACCTGTTGGATCCAACAACCGCTTCTATGCACATACTCGCAATCGACTAACGGCAAGGCAGCCGCGTATCACCACAAAACACTGTATCGTGAATAATTCTTACAATGTCCCCAAAGTGAAGAAAAGGGAATACACCAGGATAAGTCGGTTTGTGTTGCCCTCCCACAATTGAAATGCCACAAATAGATGGGAGAGCATCAATTTAACGTGGAAGCTAAGAAAAAGCGGGTAGCGGAGGACACTTGAATCCATCTTCCACCACGGCCTCCACCCATTCTCCACGTTTCGCCTCCAGCCGTCCCCATGTGGACTCACACCCTTCATTGTACCAACCATTTCAGTGCTACCTTCACTCCATCAGAGAGTTGGAAAGGCTGCTTCCGTTAACGATGCTGCATTTCCGCCTTCCTCTCGCAGCTGCTCTACCTGGTGTGCAAATGTCTCTACTACAAAGAAGAATGATAATGTGGTGAAATCCGTGGTGGATTGAAACATCTTACTCATTGCTGTCTGCACCCTGCGTTGGAAAGAATTTTCGGCTTGACAGACGTGGAAGGACACTGTAAGGAATTTTGCAGTGTGTGTTGGGCACCACGAGAGTCATCTCCTCTCAGCCTTTTTGTATTCAGGCCAGAAACGCGGAGCAGCATACAAATCCGATCCACACAGAGCGACTAATGGTTCGCTAAAGGGGTCGGAGTGGAGCGCATCCCTCATGCTGACGGCATTCAACATTGTGCAGTCGCTAAGCAATCGTGCACCGCCATCGCTTCCCTTCACAAGTGCGATTCGGTAGACACACACCGACTGCCATGGTCATCCATAGCCATCCCCTCAATTAACGCGCCAACTTTTTCAGCAAGGCCGTCATTATGCGTGCGTGTGGTGACCAAGTGGGTCTGGTCTCGCCACTGTCCATGATGTGTGTGTGACTAGTGCAGTTGCGCGGAACCAGAACACGTTTGAACACTTACTCAGCTAGAAGCGCAGATCCTTCATTTCACTGTGGCTGATGCGCGTCAACGGCGCGGCCAGCCCACCCAATCTGTTGGTAGAAACACTGTCTTGGTTGGTAAAGTGGCTACGCTGTCGGTTTGTGCTGCTGCATCACAGGAACTTGGAGTTGCCGCGGTGTTGCGAAGGGAAGCAAAGGTAAGAATTATATCTTAACTTCATGCAGAGCACATCGTGACTCTAAACATTCATGCTTGGAAAATTTGCCACTGACAAGTGTGCATTATTGCTGATTACTTCAACGGCTACCCAAGAGTAAAGGAAGGCATGTTCTCTCGCCGATCAGCCATGTTTTTAGTCGTTAATTGCATTACGGTGCAAAGATGGACGATTGTGCACTTACTTTAGACTAGCGAGTGAGAAAAGCAGATTAGAGAAGATGAATCACCGTAGGCCGAGAAGAAGTGTTGTTGATTGCATGGGTACCCACGGCCGACTTTGTTGTTGACAAGTGCTGCTAGTTATGAGAGGAACTGCCTTTTCACAGTTAAAATCCGCTTGCCTCCGTCCCCCTCGCAATTGCATTTTTATGTATCAACGTAATCTGTAAGAACTGGTTGCACAAAAGCAGTAAATTACAGCTGTGCGACTGGTGATAAGGCATTCATTTGTCCATGCTCCACCTAGACAGGCACTGCATATTCTCCGCAGTTACGAGGCGTTCGCATCTCAACTCATTTTCACGCATGCACTAGCCTCCGCAACTCTGATGTTATGGCTCCTGTACAAATCGAGGAGCAATCCGCCACATGCCTTGTCATGCTCCTACACCCGTCAGCATCCATGTGAAGCACATTCACCCATCAGTGCTCCACAGGCAAACGCATGTGCTGCAATGCGTCAGGATGAGCGTCAATGCTAAAGCGATGCAGCAGCTGACAACAAGCACTTTGCCCTCAAGTCTGCCATCTGTGAGTCTAAGGACAGTGCAGGACCGCACCAGAGAGCACACTATCATTAACCACTCCGTTCACAAACACGGCATCCATTGAACTGCTGCAGGTGGTGGCGCTGCACGCTAATGTGATGGTGAGCATCGTCATGGCTGTCATGCTGCCCGTGCACATCATTCGCGTGAGTAATTTGACTCCTGCTCCATGTAGAAGTTTTTGTTTCTACTCTTAGTGACTTTTGTGCTGGCATCGCAACTCTACTATTGTAAGCCAATTTGTGATGGTCGCACACTGCGGTCAACAATGTGAGGCGAATGATGCACCAAGGCCCATCCCATGTGACTGGCGCCATGCTTGGTGAAGGGTGACCTCACAGCACACGCTATGTTAATGCGCACGATAAAGGCAGATTTGCAGCCACGTCTTCGCACAACATCCGCCCCTCCACAATCCTCTCTTACTCTTAGCATCTACCACCGACACGCTACCACCAGTATACGTGAATGCACTACCGTTGTTGAGCCATCGTTAACCCCGTCTACAGTCGGCGTAAGTCGGCTAATGAATGCCATGTTAAGAAGTGCCGCTCAAAATGAAAGCCCACTGGCGTCGCAACCCAAAGGGCTGCATGGTGAAGCACACATTCGTGCTGGGCCAAATGTATTGTAGCAGTTGCTCAGGTCGCGTTTCCAAGTGCCATGTCACAGGCTTCGTTTGGACTGATTCAAACTCAAGCATTTCTTGGTGTTCGCTCTTAGCTTGCCATCATGCATCCAATCGCGCCTTCCTGTGAGACCATAAGTGCAAAATGCTTGTCTGTTCACCTCGGATGCAGCCAAGAAATGGCAGTTCGGTGTGAAATAACGATGAGTGTGGGCGTATTGATGTCGGACGGACGATGCAATTCTTGGATGGTGGCACATTGTGTAAAGTTCAATCAGTGCGTTTGTCAGCAACGGAGCACCAGCATAAGCGGTGAGATCACTTCTTGTTCCTATTGTCACACAGGGAGGGGGAGCTCCCACGTCACAAACGCTCTCCAACTCATTGGCTTGTGTGATGTTCATCTGCGCATCCCACTCCAGCTACAATCGCCTTGTAATGAGGCGCTCAAAGAGCGGGTGCAGGAGGACGAGAAGCTGACCATTTTCAGAGAAGGCTCATTGATTGCACATTTTTTACAGACTAAGAAGACTGCAAGAGGCAGACTGATTCGCTTCCAGCATCATCAGCAGCAGCAACAATAAAAAAAATCTTCGACAAGAAGATCGCCTTTGCACCCACAGTTTGCCATTTCACTTCAAACCGAGCAATTGGTAAGAGTGCTCCTGCATCAAACACCGGAGAGTATCAAAAACTGCATTTGTAATGCTCAACCCACTTCGTGAACACGGTAGTCAATGTCCACTCCTGCAACAAACATCAGTTCAAATATTTGCGCTATACTACTCGTAATTCGTCAATAGAGAGCTGTTTGTACTGCCTGGTGGTGTGTAGGGATGGTTTTGAGCAAAAGCCATTTGAAGATGCGATGTGGATGGGAAACACTTGCAATAACCATAGACTCACCATTTTACAGGTAGAGCATTTGATGAATTCCTCCATGGCAAGGCTAGTGCCCCACAGGATTGGAAGGGAAACCACCACTGACTGAGAAGGCTACATGCTCAGTGGCGATGCAGGCGGTGCAATGAGGGGAGAAGTGAGGCCTTCGCATCACATGTTGGCGACATCGCACGCCACCTGGCTTCGCGAGACAGCAATCATGTAAGAGTAGGCAGATGGCGCCCCTCTCGTTATACAATGACGCGGCTTCACTACCTCCCACTTGGCCTCAGCTGCTCGGGAACGAGTGAGTAGACAGCACTAAGGCGATGTTCTTTATCATCGGTGATCGGGCAAACGAGGCACACTTGTGAGAAGTCAGCCCTATCACAGCCCCATCACAGGTCAAGATCACGCCTGGTGCAAACGGCCTTCTTGCCAGTGCCACTTTGGAAACACGTTTTTCCTTGCATTCACCACTCTTTCTCACTTTGAGAATTTGTTCCCATTTCGCAATATTGCCCTAACTGCAGAAGAGCATTTCGTGCAGAGGGAACGCCTGTGTGCATGCTCCAAAACTAATTAGCAGAGAAAGGTCGCACCACCATTTTGTGCTCTATATCACTATGGTGTCACACTGACCCTCAGACAATAATCGAGTCCCTACCCCCTTTGGCGTTTATCGCGAACCCGATTATCGTGCCACGTGCTATTTGCAAGGCTCGCAGGTGTGGCGTTGCAGCTTTGCCCATAGCGGTCACGCATGCCGTGATGTAGGTCGCAAGAGTCACTCATACCGAAGCTAAGGTCGAGCACCGGATTCGCGACATGCAAATGAACAGCACACTCCACTCACGTGACGACCGCCATCAGTTAGAGTGAGCAGACTAGCTCTATTTTGTGCGCTAATTGAAGTTGGTCATTCTTTCTACTTTCCCAACAGTTGCATTCGCCTGCATCATCATTCAAGCCACGGCACAAGCGGCAGATTGGAGTTCTCAGCCAGCCTTGTTCGATTTTCTGAAAGGTTTTGTAAAAGCAAAACAGTATGAAACTTTTCATCTGTCCATTAAAATTACTTAAACGCTAAAAGTAGCCATCGCTGCCTCTCGTTTAAAAAACCTTCAGTAGGAGGTCTAGAAGACATGATAATCATTTGGCTTAGGAGCCAATTGTGACTTTTAGTTGCGATCAGCTTTGCAAGGCAGGCTACAAACAGATTTCATGTTCGAAAAATATGCTGGAAGCAAGAGCTACCCGTTGCACCCTTTGGGTGGGAACTCAAACAGCCGATTAAGTCAAACGAGGCTCAGCTACGCATAAACATCTGATTGGCTAAAAGGCGACGATATGAAATGACCATCCTAACCAGAGAAAAGCCTAGCATTGGCTACTGCACCTGCAATCGACTGGCTTCTTAACCTCACTCAGTTGACACAGAGGCGTGATAGGACCCATAATCGGAGGCACATGAGGAAGTCCATTGGGGTCAATTCATGGCCTCGCCTATTCAAAATGAGCACATGGGTTTGACGTCAAGCCTCTCTCTCCTATCCAATTAAAGAAGCCGGGGTCGTTAGCACGACCCTTGCCATATTTGGACAGGCCTACTTTGCGTGGTGGAGTCCAGTCCACCTAGTCGATAGGGCAAGGGCCACTGGGATCTCCTTGCGCAAATGCTAAACTTTATGCACTTTTTCATCTCTTATATCTACGCTTCTTACCTGCGCTTATTACTTGGGCCTTGAACACGAACCGTGTTTTCCTGCAGCCAGTGTAAGTAGATACAAGACCAGTTTGCATTATGAGTATTCATGTCCACTATATGCTCAGATTTAGCTGACGATATGACATTTGGCGTTGATTTCATTTGCAACAGAAAGCAATTCCTAATTTGTGCCCATTTGCCGTATATCACCAATATTGAGGAGAAGAGCGCGAGCTCATTGCTGAGTAGGTGTTCAAACGTCCTCTCATTGCATGGAGCGCTACTCGGGTGAATAAACATCGTCGAACGTACACCATAGGCACCGACGAAGCCAGAAACACTTGACCACCACTTTCGCGCATACCGTCGGCTACGTTGGATGGAGTGGACTAGTCGGTCTTAGAGCGAATGTAGGATCAGGTTATGAAGCCTGCAAGTTACTGTGGGCCTACCAACTCGTACTGGTGAAGATAAGCGACCTTGGTGTAAGGCTGTGAAGCGACTTCAAAGTGTAAAACGTCGTGACAAGGAAGGACGCGTTTCCTCCACCCACTTGTAACGCCTCAATGGAGGGTCGGCCTGGATTAAAGTAGAATCACACACTAAGCTCGTGATGCGTGTTCTGGTGAGATGGGGAGAGAAGACGATTTTCTGGTGCCTAATGCGCATTCAAGCAACGCTAACCTTGTCTCAGTTCCGTATTACTCTTCCTCCACCTCCCTCTGCTCTGGAATGAGTGAGTAGACGGCACATAGGTGGTGTTCTTTATCATCGACGACCGGGCAAACCTCGGATCACTACAGGTTAAGACAATGCCTTGTGCAAAAAACCTTTACACCTGTGTTACGTTGGAAACACGTTTTCCTTGCATCCACCACTCTTTCTTACTTTGAGAATTTGTTCTCATTTTGCAGCATTGCTCTAAATGCAGAGGAGCGTTTTGTGCAGAGAGAACGCATGTGTGCATGCTCATCATTCCACCTTCTCTCAGCCAGTCCTTACCACGATGCATTTGTAAGATTAGTCCAGGTGGAAGCAAGTCGATCTAGGAGTTAGCTGCTTTGCAATGGCAGTTAACCAGTCTCCTACTCAATGCACGGCTTCTTGCGGCATGGCAATATGTGCCTTCACGTACAATGTTACATTCCTGTAAAGCACATCTGTAAGGCTTAAAGTGCTTAAGTAATCTACCAGAGAAAGAACCAGGAGACCATACAACTGTGCACTTATGGCAAGCTTGACCCTCTTCTTGAACAGTTCAGTCAATGTAATGCCTTGGGTAGGAGCTGGATGTGTGCAAAATGAGGACAGTCTGAAGCCTCCTTGCCATAATTTCTCAGTGCTCACCACCTAGACCAAGCCAGTCTGTCTGTGTGTCACGACACTGCCAGGTATGCTTACAAATGTGCCTCAAGTACTCTTCCTCCAAAAGCCTCCAATTTCGCTCTCATTCTTCTGCTCTTAAAGTGTTCGGAGCAATAGGAGTTTAACTCAAAATGACACGAGTGTATTTACTTGAATGAGGCCTGCAGGTTAGCATCACACAAACCAATCATTTGCAAGGCATGCATGGCGTGTGGGCTCCTGTCTATGAGACCGCAGGACCAGGAAACGACCACATGTGGAACGTCGGTACTCCGCTGCTGCTAAACAGACTGATCAGATCCAAAGAACCTTATGAAAAGTATCACCATGCAAGAATCGCAGCATCCGATGAGCAACAAAGCACTCACACTCATCGTCATTTCCTGATTGGCTGCGATCTCATTTGTCCACCTGCAGTGAATGGCCACACATTTGCGCGTGCAAGGCAGGCCAGCGTCAACATTCCACCATCAAAGGGGCAAAGTGCAAAACATTTTTAGACAACAACACCTTAAGCAGATAATCTGGTTGCCATGTAGATTGGCCGAGGTTTGTCAGCAAATAGATCCTAGCACATGACACACCTGAAGTAGTAGAGCGTGGGATAAGGAAATCTCAAATTCTGATTGAAGGGGTAAAGTGTGGCGTATCAGAATTGGCAATGCATGAGAGCAGAAGCACAGACTTCTTAATCGTGCAGCAGTATGACTCGTTATCCACCGTCATGCTCGTGCGGCACGACGGGCACACTGCTATCCGACATTATCTGAGATGACCTTACTAACACACGTTATTCTCCTTTTGTGCAGTGATTTTGAATGAGATGAATGATGTCAGTGTGATTTGCGATGTGAAGGCACGTTTGGATGTGGTGTTACGCTTGAATAATAAAATGTCTTGGCAGCGTTGATGACGAAGTTACCTTTGTCACAGCATCGCAAAAGTCGAGTCAGAGTAGAATGCGTGTGCTCGAGTTATTCACCCTGCTGGCACTCATATTTCAACAAGACCTCTTGCACATCCGCACGCCTTTACTCTGTTCACTTCACATCCAAGTGCTGCGTCAGTTCCGCGTGGCCTGCACACTCCAGCATGCACCCACGATGATGGAAAGGTGTTCGGAGAACTAAATGTGTAATGTTACAAACGCACAATGTGCCGCCACCAGGTTTAGCTTTTGCCACCGGACACTACCACGGTTGGCCTTAAAGAGCGAATAATTGCATAGTGTGGAAGCAAGACTTTTCCTGCCCCCTACAGCTGAGCGGCAACTCAAGGGTCACGTTTTGCGTGTTAAGCTTCGACTTGAGATGTAGAGTGGGGGAGATGCAGAAGGCGCTTAAAAGCCGAGAGGAGGTGGCAGAATATTGCTCTCCGCGAAGGAAGCGCCTTCATCTGTGGTGTCAAGTAAGGTGCAGGAGTGGTAGGGTGAATTGCGGTGGTCTGCATTACCAAAACATTATTTCTTGTTGCACAGAATGTGACATCGTTTGTATAAAGAGCGAGATGCAACCACCTGAATGAGAAGCCGTTTCCTGGACAAACAACTCTGCAGCAAGCGATGCTGGATGCACAACTACGGCACTTTAATTTATTGTAGCGATCGCATTGGCATATAACACTTGTGTGGCTTGGGTGGCAGAGTGGAAGTCTGCATGATGGTGAAGTGAAGGAAGGGGTGGATACTCATCACGTAGCAGTTGCAGCTGCAAACACAGTGTCTGCTCACGTCGAGGTTCAGTGAGCCAGCACCCTTCTTTTTCCTGCCTCAGCCCAACTGCATCTGCGTATTTACGCTGCCATATTGAGAACGCTGGGCGTGGTTTATGGCATGAGCGCAACGTCTCAAACTGAAATGTCATCGCTAGATGAGGATTGTAGTGCTGCGGATGCCAGCCTGTTGACATTTGCGGTTAATGGTTTCGATGCAACGACGTTCTCTCAATCATGCCCTTTCAGCAATGCCCTCTCTGTGCTAGGCTTGTGTCACACTACCCCCTCTGACATGTGGGATGTTTTCTTGATTGCACTGCGTGAACTCTCCTTCGACTTCGCCCAATTCGCGTCGCATTCCCGACTATCACTTAAATACCTAATAATCTGACTAGGGGAGAAATTTACCTTATTTACACCACTCTGCTTGATTGTAGGTTGATGCCTAATGTGAGTTTTGAATGATCACCTGCGTGATGTCATTATGCGTGCTTGTGGTGACCAAGTGGGTCTGGTCTCGCCACTGTCCATGATGTGTGTGTGACTAGTGCAGTTGCGCGGAACCAGAACACGTTTGAACACTTACTCAGCTAGAAGCGCAGATCCTTCATTTCACTGTGGCTGATGCGCGTCAACGGCGTGGCCAGCCCACCCAATCTGTTGGTAGAAACACTGTCTTGGTTGGTAAAGTGGCTACGCTTTCAGTTTGTGCTGCTGCATCACAGGAACTTGGAGTTGCCACGGTGTTGCGAAGGGAAGCAAAGGTAAGAATTATATCTTAACTTCATGCAGAGCACATCGTGACTCTAAACATTCATGCTTGGAAAATTTGCCACTGACAAGTGTGCATTATTGCTGATTACTTCAACGGCTACCCAAGAGTAAAGGAAGGCATGTTCTCTCGCCGATCAGCCATGTTTTTAGTCGTTAATTGCATTACGGTGCAAAGATGGACGATTGTGCACTTACTTTAGACTAGCGAGTGAGAAAAGCAGATTAGAGAAGATGAATCACCGTAGGCCGAGAAGAAGTGTTGTTGATTGCATGGGTACCCACGGCCGACTTTGTTGGTGACAAGAGATGCTAGTTATGAGAGGCACTGCCTTCTCACAGTTCATAATTGCATTTTTATGTGTCAACGTAATCTGTACGCACTGGTTGCAAAAAAGCAGTAAATTTCAACTGCACAACAAAGTCGGCAGGCCACTCATGGTTAGGCGTTAATTTTGTCCACGGTCCACCTGGACGATTGCTTCATTTTCCTCACAGTGAAGAGGCGTCCGCTGCTCAACTCACTTTCACGCATGCACTAGCCTCCGCGACTCTGATGTTAGGGCTCCTATGCAAATCGACGATCAATTCGCCACATACCTTGTTGTGCTCCTACACCCGTCAGCATCCAAGTGAAGCACATTCATCCATCAGTGCTCCACAGGCAAATGCATGTGCTGCAATGCGTCAGGATGAGTAATGAGAGTAATGAGAGCTGCACCAGAATTGCTAACAGGCACATAGTGGCACTAAACAGCCGGCTGCTGCTTACACGTTGGAAATTGCTTTGCATTCGCCTCCCTTCTCAGCGCCTACCACATGGGTATCACATCTCAGCGTGTGCAGACAACGAAAGACAGAATAAGACAGACAGAATAAGACGGACCCAATTTGGCGCAGGCCCCTATGTAGACAAATGCTGATGGAGCTGCACATAGCTTAGCGTTCGCCCTTCTCCTCACCACCTACCACATGAGCATCATACTTCAGCGTGTGCAGGCAACGAATGACATGGAATAACTGACGGTCATGAAGTGAGTAATCGCCACTCAAAGGATCACATGCATCATCGTGTGACACGTAGCATGATGGTACTGAGAAGAACACCAAGGGGTGACACAACTGCCTTCTTGGTAGAGAACTGGTGGAAGGTGTTCAGTGAGGTGAAGAAATGGAAGCCAACATTCTGTCCACTCCGATGCATCCTCCAGCCAAAACCGTAGTCACTACCACTGTGAGGTAGAGTGTGAGCAACAGCATGGGCGCAGAAGCTCATTGCATTCGCACAGCACAGTGCATTTATAGGAGTAATGCATGCTCAAAGCAGCCCGTGAGCCATCCTCACCTTCACCCACAAGTCCACATTTGCATGCATCCAATGAGTGCGTCACGCTTTGGGCGTGTGGACGACTCCTCTCCACCACCCATGATTCTTCTCAGTGGGATGCACGATGTCACGAAGCTCTAGCTTGACCCGAGCCCTTGTGACCGTGTTGTTCTTCCCATTGGCATCCTTTGTATGTGCCAATTTGTTGTTGGGACAACTGCTGACAGAGAATGAGGGCTGTGGGTTCATGTGTGACAAACGTAGTAAATAGGCAAGCTAATGTAGTTCCATCTCACAGCGAAGATGTGAGGAAACGCTTTTTAATGCAACGTCCCGATTTGCCACCATCTTCTCCCTAATAGGCTTATTTCCATCTGCTTCTGACTGTTTCTCTTAGCAGCTAGCCACTTTTGAGTGTCGAGCACCAAATTTGGTTTCGATGTCTTACAACAACGTTGTGACGACGAGGAAATGGTTGCAGGCATTCATCCTTAATTCCATTTATTCGACATTAACACGAGTGAGTCCTTTGGTATCTTTCGCATTAGCCGTTTCGACTTTCTACTTTCGGTGCCACAGGCAAGAAGGCGATTGGGCGTGCAGCTCTATGCTGATCACAGCAATAGGAACGTGAAAGAAAACAGCCACCCTTTAATCACTCACCGGCCCTTATGACTGCAAATGTGCTCCTTTTAACTCACCACGTAAGGCAGAGTTCAACTGAATATTTGATTCCCTGCGGCTACTTCCAATTGGATAATAAAAATGTCTATCAGCACTGGGTTATGAAGAGCTGAGCCTGAATGAGGCGAGTCTCGATTTGCTTGTTCGAAGAAATTTCCCACCGCCATCAGGAGGGCAAAAGCTGCATCGAGCTATTTCAAGAAGCACCAAAGTGGGTGAAGGAGTTTTTGGCACTTCCTTTTTCGCCGTCTTGAATAAATGAATCAGATTGCTGGTCGTCTTGGCGTGGAGCCTCGTCGCAGCGATTGGTGGTCGAAATTTTGATCTTGGCCCAGAGGGGAGTGCAGCTGCAACAACAAATGGAAGCCTCCCGTGACGCACCACCATTCCACGCGTCGTTGTATCAGCATTATCAGTGGCACTTTGGTGCTCACATCAAGGTTCTACCAGTTTAGTGCTGGCGATGGTGCAGCGTAGGCCGATCTACTAGTGAAATGACATCAGCAGAAGAAGTCATGCGAATCGCTTGACATTCTGCAAAGTCTGAGTTAGCCTTAAAATGGGCCTTAAAGTGCGAGGATGCAGACGACGCTGACCTTTGCCTTTGGGCAGTGGCAGTACACCAAGGGCCATTTTGGCATGGTAGAATGGCTTTGGGATCCATTTAAACTGAACAGGAAACCTGCGACATCCACTGATTAGCTACTAACTGAACAGGCCCAGGAGTTTACAAACAGGTGATTTGCAACTATGGAATGGACTGTGAGGAAGAAGCGCATTCTACTGCAAATGTGACCACTTCCCTGTCATTTATCAGCGCACCAGCAGGACGATGGGAGCATTGCCATCCACTAATGCATCAGCAACTCCACAAGTAGGGCTCTCGCTGTGAATGGACCATGCGCCTGCTGAACACATTAACTTTCAAGCAGCTTCTGCTCTCTACAATTGCTGCCAAGCAATTAAGACCCTCTAACCGCTTGCTATTGGTCAGTTACAATGAGCGTAGCTCAACTACTCGAGCCGATGGGTGTATGGTAGGTGGGAATCAGTTGATGTGTTGGCGAAGTGTGCCAAGACCAAGTGGACGCACTGTTTGAGCATGCAAGGGCATGACTTAGGAACAGCTGATTCCTGCTGAAACTTATAAGACTGAGCTAAAAAAGGGAATGTCACTGACGTAGATTGCGTGGTGTTTGGAAAATCTTTATTACTTCCGCTTGCATTGGACGCTGTAAGGTAGTTTTGGCTTCCTGGAGGTCGAGAGACAAGGTTAGAGTCCCTGCGATGCGCAGTGGTCATCAGGAAAGTCGTCTCCTCTCCCCATCTCACAAGCATGCGCATCACGAGCTTAGTGTGTGATTCTACTTTGATTTGTGCGGCGCTTTCCTTTAGCCGTTGTAGTAGATGGAGCAAAAGCGCCCCTCCTTGTCACGACGTTTCGCACCTTGAAGTCGCTTCACAGCCTTACACTGCGGTCACTCCTCTTCACCAGTACGATTTGGTAGGCCCACAATCACTTGCATGGCTTCATAGCCTCAACCTAAATTCTTCCTAAGACCGACGAGTTCCCTTCTTCCGCAGAGCCGATGGTGTGCGCGTGGGTGGTGGTCAGGTGGGTCAGGCTTCGCCGACGCCTATGGTGGGCGTCCAACGATGTTCATTAACCCGAGTAGCGCCCCATGCAATGAGAGGACGTTTGAACACCAACTCAGCAATGAGCACGCGCTCTTCTCCTCACTTTCGGTGTCATACGACAAATGAGCCAAAGCTGACTGAAGTTGACCACATAGCTGCGTCCATTCTTGCTAAGGTTGTTTGTCACAAAGGTGCCTTTTGAGAATATCAGAATTGCTTTGCGAGGTGTTACGAGGGCAATCAACGCCATTTGTCACCTCCACAGTTAGTTGAGGGCACGTGGTAATTCCAAATGTTAATCGCTTGCAAAAGCGAGCACTCATGACACATGCGTCATCGCCTTACAACACCGTCGATCGTCTACTAGCAAGCAAACAATGTCTGAAAGGAAACGACTGTTCGTGTTTAATGCCTCAGTTTTGGACGTTTGAGCATTCACCACTGTCATTGTTTTTCCACCTTTAGCTGCATCGACTGCACGCCTACCTTTCCTGCACCAAGCACTGCAGTCACCTCCAGCAGGCATTCTACGTCAGCACATTTCGTGGTGGTACCGATCACTGCTGTGTGGCTGAATGGGGTCAATACCTTCAAATTGTCATTGAAAGAAGGAGAGGACCGCCTTTGGTGGCGTCGATAAGAAGCACCCATGATGAGAGCATGAGGAATTGCACTCGTGGAGGTAACGGGCTGCTGCATATCTAGTGCCGCACAACTTGGCTATGTGGCTTTAGATTGGCATTAATCTGGTGTTAAGTTTGTTAAGCTATGTGCAGCCCTATGTGCAGCTTTTGTCTGCAAAAGGGCCTCAGCCAAATTAAGGGTCTGAAACACCAAAGAAAGAAAGACAAACAAGAAGCCGCCAGTAACCACGCGTGCAAGTTTGTTGCAATGCAAAAGTGCAAATGCGGAGTTGCGTAACACAATGAATCAACAAGCCTTCTTCTAGGCCTACTATGATTCTCCATCTCCAATCTGCTTTTACCGCTTGTTGGTAGAATAAAATTGCATAATCGTCTATCTTTGTAACGCAACGCAAATAAAGACTAAAAAATGTGGCGCATCAGCGAGAGAACATACCTTCTTTCCTCTTGGGTAGCCGTGGAAGTAATCAGCAATAATGCACACTTGTCAGTGGCAACTTTTCCAAGCATGAATGTTTGGAGGCACGATTTGCACTGCATGAATTTAGGACCTATTTCTCTCTTTTGCTTCCCTTCGCAACAGCGTAGTAACTCCAAGTTCCTGTGATTCAGCAGCGCAAACTAAAAGCGTTGCCACTTTACTAACCACGACAGTGTTTCCACCAACAGATTGGGTGGGCTGGCCACGTTTGATTAATCAATCAGATCCTGACAAACCTCCACGAACATCGGCACGAAAATCCACCACCTCTAAATTGCCCAACTTGTACATGGACACTGCTAACACAAAAGGCAGGCATTGAGCACAGTGAAGTAGAGATCAGTTTAATTGTCATAATAATTGTCCTCACTCCTTAACATTAATTGTCACAAAGCGACAGGGCCATTCATAAATGGAAGCATCAGAAGGTACGACTTCTTGCCTCAACTACAGCATAAATACCGTTAAGGTGGATTATGTAGCAGTGTGGATAATCTCATTTGGCGCCGTCTGTACGAGATAGTTTCGGCGTAACGGAATTCGAAAAAAAATTTTGTTATAAATTTGTAAAAGCGCGTTTGTTACCATGAAATCCATTCCCCCTTCATCTTGCAGGCGTGCGCATTATGAGCTAAGTGCGGATTGCCACTTTGAACCATGCAGTGTGTCCAGTGGATCGTTAATGTGGGGCACGAGGAAGGCTACACTGTCGTAGACCACCACCACTTCACTTCAACAGTGCAATTTCACAGGCCACTCTGACTTGCACGGCCTCATGACGTCATCCTTAGCCATTCCGTCCACCGACGAGTTCGCCTTCTCCAGCAGAGCCGTCTGTGTCCGTCCAGGCGATTGCCAAGTAAGTCTGGCTTCGCTGATGTCTCTGGTGTGCTTCCGAGGACGTTCATTTGTCCGAATGTAGCTCCTTGCAATGGGTTTGGGTTTACACCCACTCAGCGATGAGCGCAGGTGCTTCCTCTCATTGACCGTGATGTGCGTCAACAATGCCAAAGCTCATCGGAGGTGACTAAATGATTGCGCCCTTTATCGATGACGTGGCAGAGTTTGTTTCCTTGTGCTGCTACGTCACAAAGTTGGCTTCTACAAGTTTTGCAGTTGCTTTGCTTAGCAAATGAAATCAGCGCCAAATGTCATATCGCCAGCCAAGTCTGAGTAGGTAGTGGCTCCAGGAAAATACGGTTCGTGCCTAAGGCCCAAGCAGTGGGCATTTGAGCGTTTGGGCCGAGGGAACTATTAAGTCAACTACCCAACGGATGCAAACGCCCTTGTGCTTCATGATAAACGCGTTGGACGCTGGTGAGTGAAGTGCAGAATGGCAGCCTGCATGATGGTGAAGAAGAGGAGAGGCTGGGAGTGTCATTGCGCAGCAGTTGTAGCTACGGACACAGCTAGTGTTCAAGTTGCGGATCTGTAGATCGGAGTGCGACTCCTCCTTCTGCTTCACACTCACTGCATCCGTCAAGTAAACATCAGAGGTGCAAACAGGGAATTGCGATATTCAGGTCGCTTCAAGCGTTCTTGCTGTTACCTCTCAGTGCTAATTACCTAGGCAAGTCAGTGTGCCTCTCGCAGCTTTCTTAGTCTGCATAAAAATGTGCACTCTAACAGCCTTGCCTGTAAATAGTTGGCTTCTCATCTTCATGCACCCGCTCTTTGGGTGCCATATTACAAGAGGATTGTCACTGGAGTGGAATGTGCAGATAAACATTACACAAGTCAATGAGTTGGAGAGCGTGTGTGACGTGGGAGCTCCCCCTCCCTGTGTGACTATAGGACCAAAAAGTGATCTCACCGGTTATGCTGGTGCTCCGTTGCTGATAAACGCACTGATTGAACTTTACACAATGTGCCACCATCCAGGAATTGCATCGTCCGTCCGACATCAACACGCTCACACTCATCGTTATTTCACACCGAACTGCCATTTCTTGGCTGCATCCGAGGTGAACGGACAAGCATTTTGCACTTATGGTCTCACAGGAAGGCGCGATTGGATGCATGATGGCAAATTAAGAGCGAACACCAAGAAATGCTTGAGTTTGAATCAGTCCAAACGAAGCCTGTGACATGGCACTTGGAAACGCGACCTGAGCAACTGCTACAAAACATTTGGCCCACCACGAATGTGTGCTTCACCATGCAGCCCTTTGGGTTGCGACGCCAGTGGGCTTTCATTTTGAGCGGCACTTCTTAACATGGCGTTCATTAGCCGACTTACGCCGACTGTAGACGGGGTTCACGATGGCTCAACAACGGTAGTGCATTCACTTATACTGGTGGTAGCGTGTCGGTGGTAGATGCTAAGAGCAAGAGAGGATTGTGGAGGGGCGGATGTTGTGCGAAGACGTGGCTGCAAATCTGCCTTTATCGTGCGCATTAACATAGCGTGTGCTGTGAGGTCACCCTTCACCAAGCATGGCGCCAATCACAAGGGATGGGCCTTGGTGCATCACTCGCCTCACATTGTTGACCGCAGAGTGCGACCATCACAAATTGGCCTACAATAGTAGAGTGTGCGATGCCAGCACAAAAGTCACTAAGAGTAGAAACAAACACTTCTACATGGAGCAGGAGTCAAATTACTCACGCGAATGACGTGCACGGGCAGCATGACAGCCATGACGATGTTCACCATCACATTAGCGTACAGCGCCACCATCTGCAGCAGTTGAATGGATGCAGTGTTTGTGCACGAAGTGGTTAATGATATTGTGCTCTTTGATGCGGCCTCGCACCATCCTCAGACTCATAGTTAATAGTTTGAAGACAAAGTGATTGTTGTCAGCTGCTGCATCGCTTTTGCATTGACGCTCATCCTGACGCATTGCAGCACATGCAGTTTGCCTGTGGAGCACTGATGGATGAATGTGCTTCACTTGGATGCTGACGGGTGTAGGAGCACAACAAGGTATGTGGCGAATTGATCGTCGATTTGCATAGGAGCCCTAACATCAGAGTCGCGGAGGCTAGTGCATGCGTGAAAGTGAGTTGAGCAGCGGACGCCTCTTCACTGTGAGGAAAATGAAGCAATCGTCCAGGTGGACCGTGGACAAAATTAACGCCTAACCATGAGTGGCCTGCCGACTTTGTTGTGCAGTTGAAATTTACTGCTTTTTTGCAACCAGTGCGTACAGATTACGTTGACACATAAAAATGCAATTATGAACTGTGAGAAGGCAGTGCCTCTCATAACTAGCATCTCTTGTCACCAACAAAGTCGGCCGTGGGTACCCATGCAATCAACAACACTTCTTCTCGGCCTACGGTGATTCATCTTCTCTAATCTGCTTTTCTCACTCGCTAGTCTAAAGTAAGTGCACAATCGTCCATCTTTGCACCGTAATGCAATTAACGACTAAAAACATGGCTGATCGGCGAGAGAACATGCCTTCCTTTACTCTTGGGTAGCCGTTGAAGTAATCAGCAATAATGCACACTTGTCAGTGGCAAATTTTCCAAGCATGAATGTTTAGAGTCACGATGTGCTCTGCATGAAGTTAAGATATAATTCTTACCTTTGCTTCCCTTCGCAACACCGTGGCAACTCCAAGTTCCTGTGATGCAGCAGCACAAACCGACAGCGTAGCCACTTTACCAACCAAGACAGTGTTTCTACCAACAGATTGGGTGGGCTGGCCACGCCGTTGACGCGCATCAGCCACAGTGAAATGAAGGATCTGCGCTTCTAGCTGAGTAAGTGTTCAAACGTGCTCTGGTTCCGCGCAACTGCACTAGTCACACACACATCATGGACAGTGGCGAGACCAGACCCACTTGGTCACCACAAGCACGCATAATGACATCACGCAGGTGATCATTCAAAACTCACATTAGGCATCAACCTACAATCAAGCAGAGTGGTGTAAATAAGGTAAATTTCTCCCCTAGTCAGATTATTAGGTATTTAAGTGATAGTCGGGAATGCGACGCGAATTGGGCGAAGTCGAAGGAGAGTTCACGCAGTGCAATCAAGAAAACATCCCACATGTCAGAGGGGGTAGTGTGACACAAGCCTAGCACAGAGAGGGCATTGCTGAAAGGGCATGATTGAGAGAACGTCGTTGCATCGAAACCATTAACCGCAAATGTCAACAGGCTGGCATCCGCAGCACTACAATCCTCATCTAGCGATGACATTTCAGTTTGAGACGTTGCGCTCATGCCATAAACCACGCCCAGCGTTCTCAATATGGCAGCGTAAATACGCAGATGCAGTTGGGCTGAGGCAGGAAAAAGAAGGGTGCTGGCTCACCGAACCTCGACGTGAGCAGACACTGTGTTTGCAGCTGCAACTGCTACGTGATGAGTATCCACCCCTTCCTTCACTTCACCATCATGCAGACTTCCACTCTGCCACCCAAGCCACACAAGTGTTATATGCCAATGCGATCGCTACAATAAATTAAAGTGCCGTAGTTGTGCATCCAGCATCGCTTGCTGCAGAGTTGTTTGTCCAGGAAACGGCTTCTCATTCAGGTGGTTGCATCTCGCTCTTTATACAAACGATGTCACATTCTGTGCAACAAGAAATAATGTTTTGGTAATGCAGACCACCGCAATTCACCCTACCACTCCTGCACCTTACTTGACACCACAGATGAAGGCGCTTCCTTCGCGGAGAGCAATATTCTGCCACCTCCTCTCGGCTTTTAAGCGCCTTCTGCATCTCCCCCACTCTACATCTCAAGTCGAAGCTTAACACGCAAAACGTGGCCCTTGAGTTGCCGCTCAGCTGTAGGGGGCGGGAAAAGTCTTGCTTCCACACTATGCAATTATTCGCTCTTTAAGGCCAACCGTGGTAGTGTCCGGTGGCAAAAGCTAAACCTGGTGGCGGCACATTGTGCATTTGTAACATCACACATTTAGTTCTCCGAACACCTTTCCATCATCGTGGGTGCATGCTGGAGTGTGCAGGCCACGCGGAACTGACGCAGCACTTGGATGTGAAGTGAACAGAGTAAAGGCGTGCGGATGTGCAAGAGGTCTTGTTGAAATATGAGTGCCAGCAGGGTGAATAACTCGAGCACACGCATTCTACTCTGACTCGACTTTTGCGATGCTGTGACAAAGGTAACTTCGTCCTCAACGCTGCCAAGACATTTTATTATTCAAGCGTAACACCACATCCAAACGTGCCTTCACATCGCAAATCACACTGACATCATTCATCTCATTCAAAATCACTGCACAAAAGGAGAATAACGTGTGTTAGTAAGGTCATCTCAGATAATGTCGGATAGCAGTGTGCCCGTCGTGCCGCACGAGCATGACGGTGGATAACGAGTCATACTGCTGCACGATTAAGAAGTCTGTGCTTCTGCTCTCATGCATTGCCAATTCTGATACGCCACACTTTACCCCTTCAATCAGAATTTGAGATTTCCTTATCCCACGCTCTACTACTTCAGGTGTGTCATGTGCTAGGATCTATTTGCTGACAAACCTCGGCCAATCTACATGGCAACCAGATTATCTGCTTAAGGTGTTGTTGTCTAAAAATGTTTTGCACTTTGCCCCTTTGATGGTGGAATGTTGACGCTGGCCTGCCTTGCACGCGCAAATGTGTGGCCATTCACTGCAGGTGGACAAATGAGATCGCAGCCAATCAGGAAATGACGATGAGTGTGAGTGCTTTGTTGCTCATCGGATGCTGCGATTCTTGCATGGTGATACTTTTCATAAGGTTCTTTGGATCTGATCAGTCTGCTTAGCAGCAGCGGAGTACCGACGTTCCACATGTGGTCGTTTCCTGGTCCTGCGGTCTCATAGACAGGAGCCCACACGCCATGCATGCCTTGCAAATGATTGGTTTGTGTGATGCTAACCTGCAGGCCTCATTCAAGTAAATACACTCGTGTCATTTTGAGTTAAACTCCTATTGCTCCGAACACTTTAAGAGCAGAAGAATGAGAGCGAAATTGGAGGCTTTTGGAGGAAGAATACTTGAGGCACATTTGTAAGCATACCTGGCAGTGTCGTGACACACAGACAGACTGGCATGGTCTGGGTGGTGAGCACTAAGAAATTATGGCAAGGAGGCTTCAGACTACCCTCATTTTGCACACATCCAGCTCCTACCCAAGGCATTACATTGACTGAACTGTTCAAGAAGAGGGTCAAGCTTGCCATAAGTGCACAGTTGTATGGTCTCCTGGTTCTTTCTCTGGTAGATTACTTAAGCACTTTAAGCCTTACAGATGTGCTTTACAGGAATGTAACATTGTACGTGAAGGCACATATTGCCATGCCGCAAGAAGCCGTGCATTGAGTAGGAGACTGGTTAACTGCCATTGCAAAGCAGCTAACTCCTAGATCGACTTGCTTCCACCTGGACTAATCTTACAAATGCATCGTGGTAAGGACTGGCTGAGAGAAGGTGGAATGATGAGCATGCACACATGCGTTCTCTCTGCACAAAACGCTCCTCTGCATTTAGAGCAATGCTGCAAAATGAGAACAAATTCTCAAAGTAAGAAAGAGTGGTGGATGCAAGGAAAACGTGTTTCCAACGTAACACAGGTGTAAAGGTTTTTTGCACAAGGCATTGTCTTAACCTGTAGTGATCCGAGGTTTGCCCGGTCGTCGATGATAAAGAACACCACCTATGTGCCGTCTACTCACTCATTCCAGAGCAGAGGGAGGTGGAGGAAGAGTAATACGGAACTGAGACAAGGTTAGCGTTGCTTGAATGCGCATTAGGCACCAGAAAATCGTCTTCTCTCCCCATCTCACCAGAACACGCATCACGAGCTTAGTGTGTGATTCTACTTTAATCCATGCCGACCCTCCATTGAGGCGTTACAAGTGGGTGGAGGAAACGCGTCCTTCCTTGTCACGACGTTTTACACTTTGAAGTCGCTTCACAGCCTTACACCAAGGTCGCTCATCTTCACCAGTACGAGTTGGTAGGCCCACAGTAACTTGCAGGCTTCATAACCTGATCCTACATTCGCTCTAAGACCGACTAGTCCACTCCTTCCAACATAGCCGACGGTATGCGCGAAAGTGGTGGTCAAGTGTTTCTGGCTTCGTCGGTGCCTATGGTGTACGTTCGACGATGTTTATTCACCCGAGTAGCGCTCCATGCAATGAGAGGACGTTTGAACACCTACTCAGCAATGAGCGCGCGCTCTTCTCCTCAATATTGGTGATATACGGCAAATGGGCACAAATTAGGAATTGCTTTCTGTTGCAAATGAAATCAACGCCAAATGTCATATCGTCAGCTAAATCTGAGCATATAGTGGACATGAATACTCATAATGCAAACTGGTCTTGTATCTACTTACACTGGCTGCAAGAAATACACGGTTCGTGTTCAAGGCCCAAGTAATAAGCGCAGGTAAGAAGCGTAGATATAAGAGATGAAAAAGTGCATAAAGTTTAGCATTTGCGCAAGGAGATCCCAGTGGCCCTTGCCCTATCGACTAGGTGGACTGGACTCCACCACGCAAAGTAGGCCTGTCCAAATATGGCAAGGGTCGTGCTAACGACCCCGGCTTCTTTAATTGGATAGGAGAGAGAGGCTTGACGTCAAACCCATGTGCTCAATTCGAATAGGCGAGGCCATGAATTGACCCCAATGGACTTCCTCATGTGCCTCCGATTATGGGTCCTATCACGCCTCTGTGTCAACTGAGTGAGGTTAAGAAGCCAGTCGATTGCAGGTGCAGTAGCCAATGCTAGGCTTTTCTCTGGTTAGGATGGTCATTTCATATCGTCGCCTTTTAGCCAATCAGATGTTTATGCGTAGCTGAGCCTCGTTTGACTTAATCGGCTGTTTGAGTTCCCACCCAAAGGGTGCAACGGGTAGCTCTTGCTTCCAGCATATTTTTCGAACATGAAATCTGTTTGTAGCTTGCCTTGCAAAGCTGATCGCAACTAAAAGTCACAATTGGCTCCTAAGCCAAATGATTATCATGTCTTCTAGACCTCCTACTGAAGGTTTTTTAAACGAGAGGCAGCGATGGCTACTTTTAGCGTTTAAGTAATTTTAATGGACAGATGAAAAGTTTCATACTGTTTTGCTTTTACAAAACCTTTCAGAAAATCGAACAAGGCTGGCTGAGAACTCCAATCTGCCGCTTGTGCCGTGGCTTGAATGATGGTACAGTAGAATGCGACTGTTGGAAAAGTAGAAAGAATGACCAACTTCAATTAGCGCACAAAATAGAGCTAGTCTGCTCACTCTAACTGATGGCGGTCGTCACGTGAGTGGAGTGTGCTGTTCATTTGCATGTCGCGAATCCGGTGCTCGACCTTAGCTTCGGTATGAGTGACTCTTGCGACCTACATCACGGCATGCGTGACCGCTATGGGCAAAGCTGCAACGCCACACCTGCGAGCCTTGCAAATAGCACGTAGCACGATAATCGGGTTCGCGATAAACGCCAAAGGGGGTAGGGACTCGATTATTGTCTGAGGGTCAGTGTGACACCATAGTGATATAGAGCACAAAATGGTGGTGCGACCTTTCTCTGCTAATTATTTTTGGAGCATGCACACAGGCGTTCCCTCTGCACGAAATGCTCTTCTGCAGTTAGGGCAATATTGCGAAATGGGAACAAATTCTCAAAGTGAGAAAGAGTGGTGGATGCAAGGAAAAACGTGTTTCCAAAGTGGCACTGGCAAGAAGGCCGTTTGCACCAGGCGTGATCTTGACCTGTGATGGGGCTGTGATAGGGCTGACTTCTCACAAGTGTGCCTCGTTTGCCCGATCACCGATGATAAAGAACATCGCCTTAGTGCTGTCTACTCACTCGTTCCCGAGCAGCTGAGGCCAAGTGGGAGGTAGTGAAGCCGCGTCATTGTATAACGAGAGGGGCGCCATCTGCCTACTCTTACATGATTGCTGTCTCGCGAAGCCAGGTGGCGTGCGATGTCGCCAACATGTGATGCGAAGGCCTCACTTCTCCCCTCATTGCACCGCCTGCATCGCCACTGAGCATAGCGCCTTCTCAGTCAGTGGTGGTTTCCCTTCCAATCCTGTGGGGCACTAGTTTTGCCATGGAGGAATTCATCAAATGCTCTACCTGTAAAATGGTGAGTCTATGGTTATTGCAAGTGTTTCCCATCCACATCGCATCTTCAAATGGCTTTTGCTCAAAACCATCCCTACACACCACCAGGCAGTACAAACAGCTATCGATTGACGAATTACGAGTAGTATAGCGCAAATATTTGAACTGATGTTTGTTGCAGGAGTGGACATTGACTACCGTGTTCACGAAGTGGGTTGAGCATTACAAATGCAGTTTTTGATACTCTCCGGTGTTTGATGCAGGAGCACTCTTACCAATTGCTCGGTTTGAAGTGAAATGGCAAACTGTGGGTGCAAAGGCGATCTTCCTGTCGAAGATTTTTTTTTATTGTTGCTGCTGCTGATGATGCTGGAAGCGAATCAGTCTGCCTCTTGCAGTCTTCTTAGTCTGTAAAAAATGTGCAATCAATGAGCCTTCTCTGAAAATGGTCAGCTTCTCGTCCTCCTGCACCCGCCCTATGAGCGCCTCATTACAAGGCGATTGTAGCTGGAGTGGGATGCGCAGATGAACATCACACAAGCCAATGAGTTGGAGAGCGTTTGTGACGTGGGAGCTCCCCCTCCCTGTGTGACAATAGGAACAAGAAGTGATCTCACCGCTTATGCTGGTGCTCCGTTGCTGACAAACGCACTGATTGAACTTTACACAATGTGCCACCATCCAAGAATTGCATCGTCCGTCCGACATCAATACGCCCACACTCATCGTTATTTCACACCGGACTGCCATTTCTTGGCTGCATCTGAGGTGAACAGACAAGCATTTTGCACTTATGGTCTCACAGGAAGGCGCGATTGGATGCATGATGGCAAGCTAAGAGCGAACACCAAGAAATGCTTGAGTTTGAATCAGTCCAAACGAAGCCTGTGACATGGCACTTGGAAATAGGACCTGAGCAACTGCTACAATACATTTGGCCCACCACGAATGTGTGCTTCACCATGCAGCCCTTTGGGTTGCGACGCCAGTGGGCTATCATTTTGAGCGGCACTTCTTAACATGGCATTCATTAGCCGACTTACGCCGACTGTAGACGGGGTTAACGATGGCTCAACAACGGTAGTGCATTCACGTATACTGGTGGTAGCGTGTCGGTGGTAGATGCTAAGAGTAAGAGAGGATTGTGGAGGGGCGGATGTTGTGCGAAGACGTGGCTGCAAATCTGCCTTTATCGTGCGCATTAACATAGCGTGTGCTGTGAGGTCACCCTTCGCCAAGCATGGCGCCAGTCACATGGGATGGGCCTTGGTGCATCATTCGCCTCACATTGTTGACCGCAGTGTGCGACCATCACAAATTGGCTTACAATAGTAGAGTTGCGATGCCAGCACAAAAGTCACTAAGAGTAGAAACAAAAACTTCTACATGGAGCAGGAGTCAAATTACTCACGCGAATGATGTGCACGGGCAGCATGACAGCCATGACGATGCTCACCATCACATTAGCGTGCAGCGCCGCCACCTGCAGCAGTTCAATGGATGCCGTGTTTGTGAACGGAGTGGTTAATGATAGTGTGCTCTCATGGTGCGGTCCTGCACTGTCCTTAGGACTCACAGATGGCAGACTTGAGGGCAAAGTGCTTGTTGTCAGCTGCTGCATCGCTTTAGCATTGACGCTCATCCTGACGCATTGCAGCACATGCGTTTGCCTGTGGAGCACTGATGGGTGAATGTGCTTCACATGGATGCTGACGGGTGTAGGAGCATGACAAGGCATGTGGCGGATTGCTCCTCGATTTGTACAGGAGCCATAACATCAGAGTTGCGGAGGCTAGTGCATGCGTGAAAATGAGTTGAGATGCGAACGCCTCGTAACTGCGGAGAATATGCAGTGCCTGTCTAGGTGGAGCATGGACAAATGAATGCCTTATCACCAGTCGCACAGCTGTAATTTACTGCTTTTGTGCAACCAGTTCTTACAGATTACGTTGATACATAAAAATGCAATTGCGAGGGGGACGGAGGCAAGCGGATTTTAACTGTGAAAAGGCAGTTCCTCTCATAACTAGCAGCACTTGTCAACAACAATGTCGGCCGTGGGTACCCATGCAATCAACAGCACTTCTTCTCGGCCTACGGTGATTCATCTTCTCTAATCTGCTTTTCTCACTCGCTAGTCTAAAGTAAGTGCACAATCGTCCATCTTTGCACCGTAATGCAATTAACGACTAAAAACATGGCTGATCGGCGAGAGAACATGCCTTCCTTTACTCTTGGGTAGCCGTTGAAGTAATCAGCAATAATGCACACTTGTCAGTGGCAAATTTTCCAAGCATGAATGTTTAGAGTCACGATGTGCTCTGCATGAAGTTAAGATATAATTCTTACCTTTGCTTCCCTTCGCAACACCGTGGCAACTCCAAGTTCCTGTGATGCAGCAGCACAAACTGAAAGCGTAGCCACTTTACCAACCAAGACAGTGTTTCTACCAACAGATTGGGTGGGCTGGCCGCGCCGTTGACGCGCATCAGCCACAGTGAAATGAAGGATCTGCGCTTCTAGCTGAGTAAGTGTTCAAACGTGTTCTGGTTCCGCGCAACTGCACTAGTCACACACACATCATGGACAGTGGCGAGGCCAGACCCACTTGGTCACCACACGCACGCATAATGACGGCCTTGCTGGAAAAGTGGGCGCGTTAATTGAGGGGATGGCTATGGATGACCATGGCAGTCGGTGTGTGTCTACCGAATCGCACTTGTGAAGGGAAGCGATGGCGGTGCACGATTGCTTAGCGACTGCACAATGTTGAATGCCGTCAGCATGAGGGATGCGCTCCACTCCGACCCCTTTAGCGAACCATTAGTCGCTCTGTGTGGATCGGATTTGTATGCTGCTCCGCGTTTCTGGTCTGAATACAAAAAGGCTGAGAGGAGATGACTCTCGTGGTGCCTAATGCGCACTGAATAGTTCTTCACAGTCTCGTTTCACACCTGTCAAGCCCAAACTGCCTTCCAATGCCTGGTGCAGACAAAACAGAGAAAGGTGTTTCAAAACACCACAGAGTTCACCATATCATTGTTCCTATTTGTGGTAAAGACATTTGCACACCAGGTAGAGCAGCTGCGAGAGGAAGGTGGAAATGCAGCATCTTTAACGGAAACAGCCTTTCCAACTCTCTGGTTGAGTGAAGTAAGCATTGAAATGGTTGGTACAATGAAGGGTGTGAGTCCACATGGGGACGGCTGGAGGTGAAACGTGGAGAATGGGTGGAGGCCGTGGTGGAAGATGGATTCAAGTGTCCTCCGCTACCCGCTTTTTCGTAGCTTCCACGTTAAATTGATGCTCTCCCATCTATTTGTGGCATTTCAATTGTGGGAGGGCAACACAAACCGACTTATCCTGGTGTATTCCCTTTTCTTCACTTTGGGGACATTGTAAGAATTATTCACGATACAGTGTTTTGTTGTGATACGCGGCTGCTGTCCGGTTAGTCGATTGCGAGTATGTGCATAGAAGCAGTTGTTTGATCCAACAGGTCGGCTTGAAACGAATGACTTGGTATGGAGTAAGCGCCACTGCAGGACCTGATGGTTTTTCAGTGTGTTACCAGAGCTCCCATTGTGTAAGACTGCATGGTAGCGAATGAGCGTAGAAGGGCGAAGAGGGAAGAAAAGTGAGGAAGTGGGAACGTAGTATCGAAATGCGGCACTTTGGAGTACACACCCGACTTCTTCTCGTCACTGCATATGCTGCGGATTACGAAAGTAGGCGGCGGAAGCTAGCATTGTGCATCAGTCAATGAGAAATGGTCAACAAACGAGAGAAAAAGAAAGTGAGCAAATAGAAACGAAGTGTCGGTTAACAGGCGCAGGCATTGGTCTCATACATTGTCAGCCATTTTCATACCACAAAGTAGCCTAACAACTGAACCAACGCTAATTTGTTGGACGCTACACTATTTGTGCATTGAATGACAGTTCAACTCCACCCAGAGACCGGATGGTTATGGGGCGCAACAAATTATATATTGAAGAGCAGCTGTGATAGGGTCAGCAGTGCGAGTGAAAGCCAGTTGGTCTGCAATTTGTCTACTTTGTGATGCCAGTGCCTCCTTTCCCCCCCCCCTCAATGCACGCCCTGCATCGCCTCCACCTTGCATTCAGCCTTCTCAGTCAGTGTTGCTGTCCCTACCAATTCTGTGGGGCTCCGCTCTACCTGTGAGATGGTAAGTACATGGCCGGTGCAATTGTCTTCCATCCATATCACCTCTTTTAATAGCTTTTGATCAAAACCATTCCTTACACACCATTATGCTGTCCAAACAGTTTTCTACTGACGAAATAGAGTAGAATAACGTAAATATTTCAACTGGTGCATGTTGCATAAGTGGACATCTTCTCATGCGTTGGCGAAGGCTGTTGAGCGTAAGGGATCGCCGGTGCCGCAGTTGCCGTAGCGATTGCTAAAAGCGATATTTGCCGCCTTAAGTCGCGACGCCACCAACGCCTTTATAGTGGTCGTCCGTAGGCTGCACGATTAAGCCACCTTTCTTATCCCTAAAGCCGCTAAAAATTGAACCATCTACCCTCATTTCTTTCCTCAACAGCACAAACTCATTTGAAGCTTAGCCTCCAATAACCATGGTTGGACAATTCATTCCAACATCCTTAGCCATTGCTGCAAGGGAGCCCCCCAAGATATCCAAAGTGCCCACTGCCAGAGGCTTTGTGCTCACAACCAGCCAATCATCCTCCACCCCCACATATATGGTCACTGGCTTATGTGCTTCGAGCTCTGCACTGAGAATGTCAAGGCGACGTACGTCGCCTTCTGTACGCCTCCAATAACCAAGTGTCTCCTTCCTCGCCTACAGCCTGAGACATCCACGCTCCTACTTCCACCTCTGAAATCACTATGAGTATAGCGTCTGTGTTGACTACTTCAGTCAACACTAAAGGCAATTAGGCATCAACTCCTTCCCACACCACCACCCCACCAGGACGCCCTCATTCACCGCCACTGCTGCAACGAATACGGCAGCAGCATAGACTCGTGCATGCACTAGAACTGAGGATTCCCCTTCCACCACTAGATCTCAACACTTGGAGGTCTTTGTCGGCTAAGGTAATCACAACTGTCTGAGCACCACTAGCTTCCGTAATCATCACAAGTTGTCCATCTCATTCTCCTCCTCCGCTGAGCAGCACATCTGGTGGGTTCGCTTTTAACTTCGCCATTTCTGCCACCACATCCAACTGCATAACAGCCATCCTTGTGTGAACTCTCCTTTTCTAGCCACTTGAGACTAACACTGTGGTAGAAGTAACCCTTTGTCACCAACATCACCACTTCGAGCACACATTACTCAGCACGTACTCACAAATTTGCAGGCCAAGTATAAAAGCGAAAGTAATTGCACGCGACAAACAAAAGATCAAACACTTGGTTGCGAGTGCGCTCGAACAAGTGTGCGGATAAGTGAGGGCCGATGTAATGATTGCTTTGGGGGTGGGTTAAATGAAGGTTAGCAAACCGCAGAGGCAGCCTGGCTTATTGCACGCCATTTTGACGCTGTGCTTGTCATGAGGCATATTTCTCGTTTCTTCGCGAAATTCTTAATTTGCTCACTTCAGAGCGTCAGAGGGCAAGGCATTACGTTAATCTGGTGTCAACCGCATGGCAGCTTTCCTGCAAAGTTGGAGGCCGAAACCATCCTTTGGCTCAGCCTGCCCCCATAACCTCCTTTAAGTCGTCGAGTGAGCTCAGGATTTGATTTGAGCTTCAACATGTTGTGCACACATGTTGCGTGGCAAAAGTACTTGTCCTCTCTGTCCACTGACAGCTCGCAAAATGCATTGCTTTCTCACAAGTCCACTTGACGATGTCAACATCTGCGCAGTGGTACTCAATACGCCTTGCCCTCTTCGTCATCTCACCATTCCTTAAATGCTGCTCCACCTTTCGATTGATAACTTGAGGGAGAAAATAGGCACTCGAAGACATACAATAAGACCGCCAATTTATCCCCGAGTCACACTGTTCACGACTGTTTGAGCGACACCACGAAAGACGTTTTGTGGCCAGAACATCTGCACAAACTGGGTTACAAGACTTGTAATGAACTGTGTAAATCATTTTAGTTATATATGTGCTCTCCTGCTTTCATAAGAGATACCAAATGGGAGGGTCGAGCTCATCTCCCATTTCATACTTCCATCAATGCCCTGAATGCGTTCCACTATTACCATAAGCACTGCTGAGGATATCTGCGAACCCAGACAATCTTCCTCTTCGACTCATCATCGTCCAGTTGTCCTGAATGCTCGGTATCGCGCACAGGCAGACGCTGTAAGTGCGAACGGGCAAATAATGCGAGAATGGAGCCACTCGGTGGCCCTGATGAAGACTTACGCATTCCGGTTGGTGATGCAGCCCTCGGCGTAGAAGGCCCAACTTCTCGAATCGCTCGAGGTGGAAGCTAGATAGGAGCCGTGTTCACACGCAGCAGTCTGTAGGTTAAGCGACAGCACCAAGCAAACGGCAGTGATGGATTAAGCTTTATTACTGTCGACACACGCACATGCACATAAACAAGGGGCTGTTAATTGATAAATAAGATTGGCATCGCTGTGACCATCGACCTATGTTTATAGTCTTTCGGTGGGTGCCTATAAATTGGTCCAGATAATGAAGCAAAGTTGACAGTTTCCTAAAATAGAGGCAAGCGAAGCGTTTAACAACCATGGCTCACGTCTGCCTGGCTGTCCATTGCTTGTCGCAAGAAATGAGACGGACGAATGAAAGGCACGTGGGGAGAAGTGGAGCTGTTCATCAAATTATGGATTAGAGATGAGTGTCCAAAAAACGCTATGGTGATTGCCAAACTATCCTTCAAAGACCCTAGCATTTGACCATGAGTGGCAGGTCCTGAAATGCATTAGAGCCAATTCTCTGTTAGTTTTTTTACCACCTTCATTGCTCGAAATCTTCAGTCTTACTGGCTGACACATGAATAAAATGCATTTTTTCTTAAAAAAAAATAAACCCAAGCTTTATGCCTCATCCGGAGACGTCGTTTCTGCGCAAAACAATGCTGACATTGCCTCGGTAATCTTGGTCTTGCTACTTAATTTAAAAAGTAGCATTATATACCTTTAAGTGGGGAATTAATTCTTATAAAAGGCCGCCATTTTATAGCACACCTTTGTTTATCATCACTGAATATCTGATGCCTGCATTTTCGTACTATGTGTATTTATCCAACAAATGTACGGGCAAGTGAATTTCTACGGTGGTTCCAATGCAATGGAACTTTAATGACTTACCGTACCGCCTTTTATCCAGAAGGTGCTTTTTGATGCTTGCTTGTGATGTCCCGTCAAGGTAAAGCTTAACAGCAGGGGACCCGTTGCCCTTGTTTGACCCTCAGTGATGGGTCACTAACTTCGCCACTTTGAATGCTGGATATGTGTGGTGAATTTATCAATCACGCATACTGACTAATTTTAGCGAAAATGCCCACGATTTTGATTCCTGAGTCAGCTACTTTTAAACCTTGTGTCGTCCGTTCTTCCATAGGTTTTTGGTACCTGTTGCAATGGTGATATCCAACGATATTTTTGCGTACGTTTTCGGGATGCTTTTCGGTAAGATACCACTAATCAAGGTGTCTCCGAAGAAGACCTGGGAGGGGTTCATCGGAGGCGGAATCTCATCGCTTCTGCTAGGTCTCCTTGTGGCTTGGAGCATGATCGATAAGAAGCACTTTATCTGCCCCATCGAATATGACGATCGAATGGGCGCTCTTTCGATGGATTGTGTGCCTGATGCCATTTTCATCCCGCGTATGTACAACGTCTCTCGATGGCTAGTAAGACGATGGACGCTTTTGCCTTCATAAAGTATTATACGGAATCCGGAATTCGTCACACATGTTTCCCCATTGTAGTTCTTTGTGCCGGTGAGGCAAGTGGCTTGGTACCCCTACTTCTTCCATTGCATCCTTATTGGCGCCTTTGTCTCCATCATTGGGCCGTTTGGAGGCTTCTTCGCGAGCGGATTTAAGCGAGCCTTCAAGATTAAGGACTTTGGTGACGTTATTCCTGGTCATGGGGGTATACTCGATCGATTTGATTGTCAGATCTTCGTGGGGTGGTTCATATTCTTTTACTACAACTCCTTTGTCAAGTAAGCGATCTCACTTTTTTTTTGTTTTATACACTTCTCGTTGTTTGTCTGCCGATTCAGTAGCTTGCTGTCACGTGGTTCACTAGAAATGGGTACTTTTGGACTGAGAAAGTTGAGACCAGACGTTACCCATTCTCTTAATCCTGATTACCTTTAGCGCAGCTCTAACCTATTTAACGAATTCATTGACGTGAGTTTTTTCTGATCACAGAACAAATATCTGAAAATCACCTGTTTCTGACGCACCGGATTCCACCAAGTCACAGCTACACATATTTGTCTAGCCTACACTGATGGCCTCTGTCTTCGGAGGCATTTGCGTCTTAAATGGCAGGATTTGAACAGGTCAACGAGGTAGCACGTTTGGAAGTGGCATACTTAATCACTTTAACGTTTAGATCACGATAGCTGACCTTTCTCTGAGGCATGCTTTGGCAATGGACGTATTAGTTGTTTGTGGAACGCGCTTGACATAACGATGGAGTAAATAAATTCTTTTATTTTTCTACCACGACACAACAGGCCACTGACGCCGGGCAGTCTGCTGCAGCAGGTGTTTGTGCTCCCCCAACACGAACAATTGGCGGTGTTGAACCTCTTCCTTGACGGTCTACTTCGACGTGGTCACGTGCCACGTGAATTGGCAGAACCGCTGATCGCCTACGGCGAGGAGGTGAGGGCACTCGAGGCACCCTGATCGTCTCTGTTTCAGTCATCATGATGTGTTTTGTGATTCGCCCCACTTTCACTTCAATTCCTCCAACGCAATCTGTCTACCAGTTTGAGTGAATGGCCGGTTTCGTGCCGTTGGTTGTAGCTGTGGCTGTTACCATGTGCTGCTGTTGTTGTTCACCTTACTCGCCTCATTTTGTGTGTTTTTTATGTGTGGGTGTGTATTTATGGGCATCATTTCTTTCCCACCACTGCTTTTAAGTTGTATGCGCACCTGTTGATTGAATAAAACACGTGGTTCATCTTCTTATCGTTGAGGAAATTTGAGTTTATTGGCTTTGTCTGGATTGCATTACATGAATAAATGGGCCCCATCGGTTCTCTGTGGTACAGCCTCCCATCCTTCCAATTCGATTAAGTAATGCCTGATATTCGAAAAGTTCTGGTTTCATGGAGAGGCTGTGGAAAGTACCTTCACCCTTTATGCCTTGTTGGACGGCTAACTGACCGTTTGTGAATCCAATTTGCATGGCGACTGCTTCAAGTTGATTGCGCCCATGCGTTCGGTTAGCTGTCTCGAGTCGATGGGGGCGCACCCTCGTCGCACTGCTTCGACTGTTCCGACAGGTCATGCCTTAAAAGATCGACACCTGTCCAGTTCTGCGGAGAAGTCGTGAATAATCTGGGCGGAAAACGCGCAGTAGGTAGGGAAAACAAGGCAGGAAAACGAACTAGCAACTGAAAAGCCTTCATCAGAGGAGCGGCTGATTTAAGAGACTGTGAAATTGGTTAAAGTGTTGATGGACTTGACGGAGCAGTCCCGGGGTGAGGTGCGACGTTCCAGACTGGATGGCTTCCCTGACCTTTTGCATACTTTTAGGGGAATGCACACAAACCAAAAATCCACTGAGGCTATGGCGTCAAGCCAGTGATAACAATAAAAAGCGTTACTTGATAGGGAGATATCAGGGGCAATCTTATTTCGCAGCCTGTGAGCGCATCCTAAACGGGAGAACTGCGGTTGGCGCATGGACTGTAGTCCTGGGGGCCAGTAAGACGCATTCTGGGTTCAATGCCCAATCTTCAGGCGGCACCTCTGATAAAAGCCCTTAGTAGCCCTGCGAGGATTCTGTTAGTTTTTTCTACTTATCCATTGCTCTGTGGGTGTTCAGGTGTGTAGTGCCGGCTTTTGCGATTTCGAATGTCGACTGATTTTAGACAGACTAAAGACGGCTAATGCAACTGCCTTAATGTCTTGCGACTTCAATGGTGCTGCTTCGGCTGCTTTTGTGAAATAGCCAACCATAACCAGGACATATCGGTTTCCTCTTTCGGTGAGTAAAAGAGGACCATAATGTCTATACCCACTCGTTCACTTGGAATCTCCGTAGACAGCCTGAGGAGGTGCGGTTGCTGTGGAATGCGCGCTCTTGAAATTGCTGCAAGTGATGCAGGTTTGGCAGAAGTCATGCACGTCAGAAGAGAGAGAGGGCCTACAAGATCCAATCGCTTATGGAGCTCTTAAAGAATTGTTTGCATCAGCAAACCTGGAACAACCAGACACTCGGAAGACGTGGCGCCTTCTTGGTATTACAGGACTACTGTTGCCTTGCTGAACGACTTCATCCCTTCCGCAGTGGACTTGATCGAGGAAGTTAGAAACCTCTCGCATACCAAGGACGCATCAGGGTCGGTACTCTGCGTGTTTCCTCATTGGTGTCTTCTGCTGAGAGTGATTTTTGGAGGGACGACAAGGGCGAAACTTGCTGTGAAGTTCTGGGAAAGTTTGGGAATTTACGGAAACGTCCTTCTCGATTTTCAGAAACTCGCTTAACTTGGAAGAAAATGTTTCGGGTTCGGCAAGATACAGAATGGTATGGCTCCCTTGATCTTGGTGAGGGATGTGACGGGATCCAGCGTCAATTGTTGCCAAAAGGAGTTCTTGCGGGGGAGTGTAAAGAATCAGTGAGATTTCGTGCTACTGGAGGTATAGAAGAATGTTGAACCTGACGATTTTCATTTACTTTCCACTATTCCTCCTCTTATTAAAGTGAAGATGGTTCGCCAAAGCTGCTACCAGTGTAAAGGCTTCTTCCCGCCCTTCATTGTCCCTTTCTCACCTCTGCTAGTAAAAGGCTTGGTTTTCTCCAACAGAAAGAAAGTAAGGAGTCTAAATTGGAGATGCACCAGAGTCCAAAGCGTCACGACCTTGCTCACGGCCGGTCGGAACTTAACATTTACAAAACATAGCACAGCATAACAAACGTAAGCATTACAATGTTTCACATCGATTCTGGCATAACCGAATTTTGAGGCCAGCGCCCAGCATCGTTTAGGGCGCAGATACCTGCCTTCTGCACTAAATATGACTTCATAATGAGTTGGAGGATCCCCAGTAGTCAATATCTTGAAAAAAACATGATCTATTTGGCCGCAAGTCATCAACCCTATTTGCCAGGCCATCATGAGATGGTTCACTGTCAAGCGAAGAGGCTAAGCACTGCATTCAACTGCGGGATCATTGAAAAATATTACGGTGTGAAAGTGAAGGAAATCCGCAGCTCCACGCTTGCGCTTTATCAAAGAAGCCGTTGAAGATGCCGAAGATTCTGCTTTAATTGCCTGGGAAAGCAAAGCATCGACTTAAAAATCAAAATTCAATTTCTGGCCGAGATCAAAATCCGAGCTTGGGTTGAAGGAGTCCAATCAATTTGACCACTAAACAGTGAATAGAGAGAGTCGTCAATTCAATGGATCATCTTACGGCGAAGAACAAGATGCAAGGACAGCCCCCGAGGCACCAGGAGCCCGAACCCTGCGATGCGTAGCCATCAAGTGCCACACGCAGTCAACACCCACGACAACATGAGCGAGAAGGATAGGAGCAGCGAGCACGCACGCCAATGCACCCCTAAATACGTCGAGGTCGCACAGCGCAGGGGTCAACACGTAGAGTGAAGGCGCCGCCAGAGCGAGACAAAGTGTCGGACGGCAGGCAGGGCTCTATCCTCGTGCACCGATTCTTTAACTTTCGCTCCAACGAAGTAGCCCAACTCCCCCACCGACGCCCCTCGAGGTTTTAGTAAAAGCACTTGTACATCCAAAAATATTTCAATTGCACGTCGACAAGCTGACTGGAGTGCACACCTTGCATGCACTGAAGATGACCTGTGATAGTGCCAAAAGTTCCTGCCGCGTTAGATTATAAGAAAAGTGCAAAAGCAAGGTAGCTGAACTAGGTGTTAGCTACTTTGTGATTGCAGTGCTTCAGTTTCTCAATGCATTGCCTGTTCCGCCATCGTAGTATCTGCCCTCTCACACAGTGGCATTTTTCTTCTCGATTCCTAGGGGCACCACTTTACCACTGAGTAATTTCCCACCAACTTCTAGCCCATAGCTTAACATCAATCCACCAGTGGGACGTTGACAGTGTGATCAGTGCAGGTGCCTCGCAACCGCGAAATCGCTTTAAATGGTCTATGCTTAAAACACTTAACAGTTCCAGTTACAGGCTGGAATAGCTGCAATTTGTTAGTTCGCCCCTGCATCCTGGGAAGAGTGCATTTTTCCGAGTAGGCCAATCATTGTATCCAGATCCTCACTTGTTGAATGGGAAGTGACTCCTTGCTGTGATAAAAACATTAAACACACGTCACATTGATGAGCAGACCAAAGGTGATTTGACTGCCACATTTTCAGCAGAATGCATTTCTCCGCAGTCCATCCTCCGACCGCATGATCATGGTTCTCTACGTAACTTTTACTGACAAGAAAAAAGTAGAATAACGACATTACTATAAATAATGTACAAACACACACAAACAACAATTTCGCCCGATACACCTGAATGTCGCAAATTACTGTTTTCGCCTCTCCTCATTCAGTCATCGGGGACACATGCTGAGCTAATCCAGTGCTCGAGCACGAACGCATCATTGCACGAAGTCGAAAAAAGCATTTGTTGACAAACGCGCAATACTTATCAAGCAGGTTGTGCAAGGCACAGTCAGAAGTGGCGTGATCATTTTATCGTCGTCTTCACGGGCCCAACATCGCACACTAAACAGCATCGCATCACGGCAGTTGCCTCCTCTCTATGGCAGTGCTGAAGCAGTGCAGTTGACAAGAGAGATGGTGGTGGAGAGGATGGCATTAGCTGATGTGAGGGCAGCGCATGTCGGCCTTGCATTCACTCGGCACTAACGCCATTTCACACCGCGCGCTGCACGCGTGCTCGTCATTCCATCTTCTCTCAGCCAGTCCCCACCACGATGCATTTGCAAGATTAGTGAAAGTGGGAGCAAACTGCAGCAAGCAAAGTGGGAGTTAGCTGCTTCACCGATTTGGGGGACTAGCGATTGCAAGCAGGTGTATCATTTTAAACGCGGAAACAGCAAAGCTAAAGCTCGGTTGGTGTCACACTCAACGCAGCATCGCATTGTACATGGCACCCTACTTCAGCACGCGCTATTGGAAAAGCTTTGTTTTGCCTTTTCGGCTTCGGCTTTCGAATTCTGATTTGGCAAATGTTCTTTTGTTGGTGGCGATTGATGACTCCAACACTGACTATAGAGCGTCCGTGCTCCCCAATCCGCAGCGTCTGTAGCAAATCCAACACCTACGTTACCACCACATTTATGTTCACCCAAGGTTCCGCAGCTAAGAGGTGCGACATCTGCGACGCATCAAACCGTCACCACTATGTGTGCAATACCTCATGCCCTCCTCGTGGATGATTTTGGTTGGCGCCATCGACGGTGGTCCTCCTTCTTCCCTCAAGGCCAATGTGACATCCCTCCTTCCTATTCAATCAGACAGTCATTTTCGCCAGCACCAACAGATGTGCTGACAAGGAGTGCCTGCTAGAAGCGACTTCAGTGCTTGGTGCAGGAAAGGCAGGCGTGCAGTCGATGCATTTAATGACAGAAAAATAATGATGCAGACTGATTGTTTGAACACAGTGGGAGGTGGCAGAGCATATTACCTTACATTAAAATAATAGCAAACATAATGCAAAGGGATGCAGCTTCTCCATCCATTGCGCTACTGACCCGCTCTAGCAGTTCCTTCTTTTGTTTGCAGATCCAAAACCTCCACCGGTACAACGTGCTTTTGCACGTGAGCCGCTCCGTGTGTATGTCCACCTTTGCCTTCCTTCATCAACACGTACTTTGCCTTTTGCGGCCACGACATCTTCCAGCGATCTACACTTGTTTCTAGCACTAGCTGCTAGTCGCATTCCACTTAATTTCATTTGTGTGGGGCATTACCCTCCAGGTTTCATTAATGCGAGTCCAACACAAGTGCTCCTTCTACTTTTCTTCACTCACTTTGTCCTTGTATCAAGCCTGGGTACATCACTTTCGACAAATTGTAAACAGCATGGGAGCAAAACGCAGCATAAGGCTCAAGTCATATCAAAAAGATAAAAGCGTACCAGTGAAGAAGACAAGAGAGGGGAGAAAGAAGGCCATTCTTAGCATTGCAAACTCTCCATGTTCAGTCAACTGCTTTGCGTGCATTTACGTGCTCTTCCCCCATCTCAGCTTGCAAGCGGAAAGGTTTGAAGCATAAGCCGCTTTGAAATAGACGGCGTGGATGCGAGATATTGTCCTGATCACAGGCATAGCGGTTCAGTTGCA
Organism: Taenia pisiformis; assembly: GCA_023968675.1. Lineage (NCBI taxonomy): Eukaryota > Metazoa > Platyhelminthes > Cestoda > Cyclophyllidea > Taeniidae > Taenia > Taenia pisiformis. Next base: position 8,167,374 of record CM043737.1, on the reverse strand, counting down.
GTGTAGCAATTTAACATTCTTCTTAGTTTCCTTGATGTAGCTATTTGCAGCAGCGGTAGATGCAGGTGTGTCTCGTGGCTCCAGCAATTACCACTGCTGCAAGACACTGGCTCAGGATGTCATTGTCCAGAGGAGCGATTGTTCGCTAGGTAAAGCAAGGTGAGTATGATAAGCGCAAGCCAGTAGGCCACAGCTCCTAGCATAGAGTGCTTTCCGACGTAGACCATCTAATAGGGTGGTCAGCTGCGTGGCTGCTGGGTCTAAAGCCCTAGTCCCATCACCAGACGCTGCGGCGCCACTTCACGCCATGACGACCAGCGATCCGAGTCAGTTGGTCGAGACATGGAGGAGAGAGTGCCAGAAACTCCTTAAGCATACTTTATGCTTGTTGAAGCAACTCAATGCAGCTTTCATCCTCCTGAGGCAACGTGCGAAATTGCTTCGATTAGGCAAATCGAGGCTCGCCTCTATCATGGCCAGTGCTTCACATCCCAGCGCTGGGAGACATTCCAACCATGCACGATGAGCTTCGCAGAGAACGTGTAAGTTCGTACATGGTTCTTTGCATATTGTGCTTCCTCTCCATGGCGTGCTCCTCATCACTAGCTAACCTCTTATCCTTAGCCATCACAATCTTTGTGAAAAGTGTGCGTTTGGAGGAACTGGAACGCCATTGTTAATGCCTCAATGGTGGATTGGAGCTGGTCGCTGTACACAGTGGGAATATTGCATCATATGACATTCACGAAAGCCTAGCACTCTGACAGTGCCCTTTGTACCGAATCTCTTTGTGACAATGTGAAGGAGAAGGGGCTTAGAAAGCTAGAGCAAGTGCTATGAATAGCCCCACACTTGCTCATGACACCTCCGCGTAACGTCACCATCAGTGGATTGGTATGCCTTCTTCGCCATGGTCACCGCTTTCGCCTCCACACACTTTTATGCTATGCTTGAAATGTCACACGTTTCCTCAAACCATCGTTAGTTGGGCGTTGGCATCACAGCTGGTTCCATTGAGGGTCAGCTTACGTCGATTGTCCATGTTTGCAAGCGCTCCTACTCGGGTGAACACAGCTGGAGAAAGAGGAAGGAAGTGGGTTGCTACCTCTCGGCAGCCATCAGGTGGTGTCGCGATCACTGCTTTTGAGACTAGCACCTTCAAACTCAACTGATCAGCTTTGCACCTCCCAGACGACAGTATGGGGATGCATGATGTGATGGTGACTCAGAGGCGGTTGTGACGAAAAATGGTGCAGTAGTGCTACCATGGATGGACAATACTGGCACACCTAGCTCACTGCTTATCAACTTCTCCTTAACAGTCATGTTTCAATCTCCTTTTGAAATTGTCTCATAGCAGACTTGCCTGTTGACCAAAGTGCGCGGTGGCAAAGGCGGAAGCCAAGCACATGTAGTGTTCGACGCAGCACAATCCCTCCTAAGTGCATGATGGCCTGTAATTTTCCTCTTTACTATGCAAACACAAGAAAGTCGAGAGGTAGGGTTAGGGTTAGGACAATGTTGGCCAATAGTGTGCACTAAGGAGGTAGGTGATAACAGAGCCAAAGTATTCGCGACTGGGTAGCCTCGCACTCGGCACAGCAACTATGTTAACATTGCCTTCCCACCACTCGCTGAGGAAGCGCATAGGTGTTGCAGGCCACCCGCGTCCTTTGGGCGCCGTCTCCAGTGCTGCTTTGGTCGGTTCGCAAATGCCCCTACTAAGTGAGGAATGCCGATCAGGTTAATTATGTGATGTTTTGCGCAAATCCCAACGTGCGCTGTCTCAGGCGGATGCTTGAGGGTAATTAAAGCATTGTAGATGTGGAAGGACATTGTCAGCAATTCTTCTGGGCATGTTAGGCGCAGTTTCCTAAACAACGTTTTAAGGAAGGATAAGATGACGAGGAAGGCAAGGCGTATTGTGTACCACTGCGCAGATGGTGACATCGTAAGGCGGACGTGTGAGAAGGCAATGTATCCGCGCGCTGTCAGTTGACAGAGGGGACAAGTACTTTGGCCACGCTACATGTGTGCACAACGTGCTAAAGCTCAAATCAAATCCTGAGCTCACTCGACGACTTAAAGGAGGTTATGAGGACAGGCGCAGCTAAAGAACGGCTTCAGCTTCAACCTTTGCAGGGAAGCTGCAATGTGGTTGACACCAGATTAAGGTAATGCCTTGCCCTCTGACGCTCTGAAGTGAGCAAATGAAAAATTTTGCAAAGAAACGAAAAATATGCCTCATGACAAACACAGCGTCAAAATGGCGTGCAATAAGCCAGGCTGCCTCTGCGCTTTGCTAACCTTCATTTAACCCACCCCCAAAGCAATCATTACATCGGCCCTCACTTATCCGCACACTTGTTTGAGCGCACTCGCAACCAAGTGTTTGATCTTTTGTTTGTCGCGTGCAATTACTTTCGCTTTTATACTTGGCCTGCAAATTTGTGAGTACGTGCTGAGTAATGTGTGCTCGAAGTGGTGATGTTGGTGACAAAGGGTTACTTCTACCACAGTGTTAGTCTCAAGTGGCTAGAAAAGGAGAGTTCACACAAGGATGGCTGTTATGCAGTTGGATGTGGTGGCAGAAATGGCGAAGTTAAAAGCGAACCCACCAGATGTGCTGCTCAGCGGAGGAGGAGAATGAGATGGACAACTTGTGATGATTACGGAAGCTAGTGGTGCTCAGACAGTTGTGATTACCTTAGCCGACAAAGACCTCCAAGTGTTGAGATCTAGTGGTGGAAGGGGAATCCTCAGTTCTAGTGCATGCACGAGTCTATGCTGCTGCCGTATTCGTTGCAGCAGTGGCGGTGAATGAGGGCGTCCTGGTGGGGTGGTGGTGTGGGAAGGAGTTGATGCCTAATTGCCTTTAGTGTTGACTGAAGTAGTCAACACAGACGCTATACTCATAGTGATTTCAGAGGTGGAAGTAGGAGCGTGGATGTCTCAGGCTGTAGGCGAGGAAGGAGACACTTGGTTATTGGAGGCGTACAGAAGGCGACGTACGTCGCCTTGACATTCTCAGGTCAACTCCACCCACACTAGACGGTTGCAACGCACATCAAATCATTTACTGAAGAACGTGCGTGATAAGGTCGGCAGCGCCTGCCTCGACACATTGCTGAGACGAGTGCGAGTGGAAGCCAGGTGGCGAGCGATGTCGCCAACATGTGATGCGAATGCCTCAATTCTCCCCTCATTGCACCGCCTGCATCGCCACTGAGCATAGCGCCTTCTCAGTCAGTGGTGGTTTCCCTTCCAATCCTGTGGGGCACTAGTTTTGCCATGGAGGAATTCATCAAATGCTCTACCTGTAAAATGGTGAGTCTATGGTTATTGCAAGTGTTTCCCATCCACATCGCATCTTCAAATGGCTTTTGCTCAAAACCATCCCTACACACCATCAGGCAGTACAAACAGCTATCTATTGTCGAAGTACGAGTAGTATAACGCAAATATTTGAACTGATGTGTGTTGCATGGATGGACATTGACTGCCGTGTTCACGAAGTGGGTTGAGCATTACAAATGCAGTGTTTGATACTCTCCGGTTTGATACTTCTCAGTGCAGAGGTCGAAGCACATAAACCAGTGGCCGTATTTGTGCGGGTGGAGGATGAATGGCTGGTTGTGAACACAAAGCCTCCGGCAGTGGGCACTCTGGATAACTTCAGGGGCTCCCTTGCAGCAATGGCTAAGGATGTTGGAATGAATTGTCCAACCATGGTTATTGGAGGCTAAGCTTCAAATGAGTTTGTGCTGTTGAGGAAAGAAATGAGGGTAGATGGTTCAATTTTTAGCGGCTTTAGGGATAAGAAAGGTGGCTTAATCATGCAGCCTACGAACGACCACTATAAAGGCTTTGGTGGCGTCGCGACTTAAGGCGGCAAATATCGCTTTTAGCAATCGCTACGGCAACTGCGGCACCGGCGATCCCTTACGCTCAACAGCCTTCGCCAACGCATGAGAAGATGTCCACTTATGCAACATGCACCAGTTGAAATATTTACGTTATTCTACTCTATTTCGTCAGTAGAAAACTGTTTGGACAGCATAATGGTGTGTAAGGAATGGTTTTGATCAAAAGCTATTAAAAGAGGTGATATGGATGGAAGACAATTGCACCGGCCATGTACTTACCATCTCACAGGTAGAGCGGAGCCCCACAGAATTGGTAGGGACAGCAACACTGACTGAGAAGGCTGAATGCAAGGTGGAGGCGATGCAGGGCGTGCATTGAGGGGGGGGGGAAAGGAGGCACTGGCATCACAAAGTAGACAAATTGCAGACCAACTGGCTTTCACTCGCACTGCTGACCCTATCACAGCTGCTCTTCAATATATAATTTGTTGCGCCCCATAACCATCCGGTCTCTGGGTGGAGTTGAACTGTCATTCAATGCACAAATAGTGTAGCGTCCAACAAATTAGCGTTGGTTCAGTTGTTAGGCTACTTTGTGGTATGAAAATGGCTGACAATGTATGAGACCAATGCCTGCGCCTGTTAACCGACACTTCGTTTCTATTTGCTCACTTTCTTTTTCTCTCGTTTGTTGACCATTTCTCATTGACTGATGCACAATGCTAGCTTCCGCCGCCTACTTTCGTAATCCGCAGCATATGCAGTGACGAGAAGAAGTCGGGTGTGTACTCCAAAGTGCCGCATTTCGATACTACGTTCCCACTTCCTCACTTTTCTTCCCTCTTCGCCCTTCTACGCTCATTCGCTACCATGCAGTCTTACACAATGGGAGCTCTGGTAACACACTGAAAAACCATCAGGTCCTGCAGTGGCGCTTACTCCATACCAAGTCATTCGTTTCAAGCCGACCTGTTGGATCCAACAACCGCTTCTATGCACATACTCGCAATCGACTAACGGCAAGGCAGCCGCGTATCACCACAAAACACTGTATCGTGAATAATTCTTACAATGTCCCCAAAGTGAAGAAAAGGGAATACACCAGGATAAGTCGGTTTGTGTTGCCCACCCACAATTGAAATGCCACAAATAGATGGCAGAGCATCAATTTAACATGGAAGCTACGAATGAGCGGGTAGCGGAGGACACTTGAATCCATCTTCCACCACGGCCTCCAGCCATTCTCCACGTTTCGCCTCCAGCCGTCCCCATGTGGACTCACACCCTTCATTGTACCAACCATTTCAGTGCTACCTTCACTCCATCAGAGAGTTGTAAAGGCTGCTTCCGTTAACGATGCTGCATTTCCGCCTTCCTCTCGCAGCTGCTCTACCTGGTGTGCAAATGTCTCTACTACAAAGAAGAATGATAATGTGGTGAAATCCGTGGTGGATTGAAACATCTTACTCATTGCTGTCTGCACCCTGCGTTGGAAAGAATTTTCGGCTTGACAGACGTGGAAGGACACTGTAAGGAATTTTGCAGTGTGTGTTGGGCACCACGAGAGTCATCTCCTCTCAGCCTTTTTGTATTCAGACCAGAATCGCGGAGCAGCACACAAATCCGATCCACACAGAGCGACTAACGGTTCGCCAATGGGGCCGGAGTGGAGCGCATCCCTCATGCTGACGGCATTCAACATTGTGCAGTCGCTACGCAATCGTGCACCGCCATCGCTTCCCTTCACAAGTGCGATTTGGTAGACACACACGACTGCCATGGTCATCCATGGCCATCCCCTCAATTAACGCGCCCACTTTTCCAGCAAGGCCGTCATTATGCGTGCGTGTGGTGACCAAGTGGGTCTGGCCTCGCCACTGTCCATGATGTGTGTGCGACTAGTGCAGTTGCGCGGAACCAGAACACGTTTGAACACTTACTCAGCTAGAAGCGCAGATCCTTCATTTCACTGTGGCTGATGCGCGTCAACGGCGCGGCCAGCCCACCCAATCTGTTGGTAGAAACACTGTCTTGGTTGGTAAAGTGGCTACGCTTTCAGTTTGTGCTGCTGCATCACAGGAACTTGGAGTTGCCACAGTGTTGCGAAGGGAAGCAAAGGTAAGAATTATATCTTAACTTCATGCAGAGCACATCGTGACTCTAAACATTCATGCTTGGAAAATTTGCCACTGACAAGTGTGCATTATTGCTGATTACTTCAACGGCTACCCAAGAGTAAAGGAAGGCATGTTCTCTCGCCGATCAGCCATGTTTTTAGTCGTTAATTGCATTACGGTGCAAAGATGGACGATTGTGCACTTACTTTAGACTAGCGAGTGAGAAAAGCAGATTAGAGAAGATGAATCACCGTAGGCCGAGAAGAAGTGCTGTTGATTGCATGGGTACCCACGGCCGACTTTGTTGTTGACAAGTGCTGCTAGTTATGAGAGGAACTGCCTTTTCACAGTTAAAATCCGCTTGCCTCCGTCCCCCTCGCAATTGCATTTTTATGTATCAACGTAATCTGTAAGAACTGGTTGCACAAAAGCAGTAAATTACAGCTGTGCGACTGGTGATAAGGCATTCATTTGTCCATGCTCCACCTAGACAGGCACTGCATATTCTCCGCAGTTACGAGGCGTTCGCATCTCAACTCATTTTCACGCATGCACTAGCCTCCGCAACTCTGATGTTATGGCTCCTGTACAAATCGAGGAGCAATCCGCCACATGCCTTGTCATGCTCCTACACCCGTCAGCATCCATGTGAAGCACATTCACCCATCAGTGCTCCACAGGCAAACGCATGTGCTGCAATGCGTCAGGATGAGCGTCAATGCTAAAGCGATGCAGCAGCTGACAACAAGCACTTTGCCCTCAAGTCTGCCATCTGTGAGTCCAAGGACAGTGCAGGACCGCACCTGAGAGCACACTATCATTAACCACTCCGTTCACAAACACGGCATCCATTGAACTGCTGCAGGTGGCGGCGCTGCACGCTAATGTGATGGTGAGCATCGTCATGGCTGTCATGCTGCCCGTGCACATCATTCGCGTGAGTAATTTGACTCCTGCTCCATGTAGAAGTTTTTGTTTCTACTCTTAGTGACTTTTGTGCTGGCATCGCAACTCTACTATTGTAAGCCAATTTGTGATGGTCGCACACTGCGGTCAACAATGTGAGGCGAATGATGCACCAAGGCCCATCCCATGTGACTGGCGCCATGCTTGGCGAAGGGTGACCTCACAGCACACGCTATGTTAATGCGCACGATAAAGGCAGATTTGCAGCCACGTCTTCGCACAACATCCGTCCCTCCACAATCCTCTCTTACTCTTAGCATCTACCACCGACACGCTACCACCAGTATACGTGAATGCACTACCGTTGTTGAGCCATCGTTAACCCCGTCTACAGTCGGCGTAAGTCGGCTAATGAATGCCATGTTAAGAAGTGCCGCTCAAAATGATAGCCCACTGGCGTCGCAACCCAAAGGGCTGCATGGTGAAGCACACATTCGTGCTGGGCCAAATGTATTGTAGCAGTTGCTCAGGTCCTATTTCCAAGTGCCATGTCACAGGCTTCGTTTGGACTGATTCAAACTCAAGCATTTCTTGGTGTTCGCTCTTAGCTTGCCATCATGCATCCAATCGCGCCTTCCTGTGAGACCATAAGTGCAAAATGCTTGTCTGTTCACCTCAGATGCAGCCAAGAAATGGCAGTCCGGTGTGAAATAACGATGAGTGTGGGCGTATTGATGTCGGACGGACGATGCAATTCTTGGATGGTGGCACATTGTGTAAAGTTCAATCAGTGCGTTTGTCAGCAACGGAGCACCAGCATAAGCGGTGAGATCACTTCTTGTTCCTATTGTCACACAGGGAGGGGGAGCTCCCACGTCACAAACGCTCTCCAACTCATTGGCTTGTGTGATGTTCATCTGCGCATCCCACTCCAGCTACAATCGCCTTGTAATGAGGCGCTCAAAGAGCGGGTGCAGGAGGACGAGAAGCTGACCATTTACAGAGAAGGCTCATTGATTGCACATTTTTTACAGACTAAGAAGACTGCAAGAGGCAGACTGATTCGCTTCCAGCATCATCAGCAGCAGCAACAATAAAAAAAAATCTTCGACAGGAAGATCGCCTTTGTACCCACAGTTTGCCATTTCACTTCAAACCGAGCAATTGGTAAGAGTGCTCCTGCATCAAACACCGGAGAGTATCAAAAACTGCATTTGTAATGCTCAACCCACTTCGTGAACACGGTAGTCAATGTCCACTCCTGCAACAAACATCAGTTCAAATATTTGCGCTATACTACTCGTAATTCGTCAATCGATAGCTGTTTGTACTGCCTGGTGGTGTGTAGGGATGGTTTTGAGCAAAAGCCATTTGAAGATGCGATGTGGATGGGAAACACAGGTAGAGCATTTGATGAATTCCTCCATGGCAAGGCTAGTGCTTCACAGGATTGGAAGGGAAATCACCACTGACTGAGAAGGCTACATGCTCAGTGGCGATGCAGGCGGTGCAATGAGGGGAGAGGTGAGGCCTTCGCATCACAAGGTGGCGACATCGCACGCCACCTGGCTTCCACTCGCACTCGTCTCAGCAATGTGTCGAGGCAGGCGCTGCCGACCTTATCACGCACGTTCTTCAGTAAATGATTTGATGTACGTTGCAACCGTCTGGTGTGTGGGTGGAGTTGACCTGTCAATCGATGCATAAATGCAGTAGCTGAAGGCGAGTTCGTGTCGGTTCAGGCGTTGGGCTGCTTCGTGGAATAAAATGAGGAGTAGTGCACGACACCGATGTCCGCACCTGTCAACCGACACTTTGTTTCCACTTGTTCACTTTCCACTTCGCTTCTGTCTTCTGAGCTCGTCATTCACCTTGCAGTGCCACGCAATGCAAGCTATACTAACATGCTGCCAAGTCCACAGACCATGTAGTGACACCCACTCCATGACAAGCCATTCGTTTCGGGACGACAGTTTGGAGTAACCGACTGCTTTTATGCACATTCTCGCATTGGATGTATTCGAGTCGTTTTACCTACGTTAGGAATGCATTTGAGGTCGGCAATTAAATTCTACTTCGACGCCAGTGTTTGGTCGGCCCTACCATTGAATCAGATTCGACCAATCCCACGTCGTCTCTATCCACGCTCGCCTCTCACAATGGCTCTCTTCAAAGGCGCTGGCCTAGAACTGCGCATTCTTTCTATTCACACAAACAGCAATTTCGCTCGATCCACCTGAATGTCGCACATTACTGTTTTCGCCTCTCCTCATTCAGTCATCGGGGACACATGCTGAGCCAATCCAGTGAACAAGCACGAAAGCAACATTGCACTAAATCTACAAAAGCATTTGTTGGCAAGAGCGCAATACTTATCAAGCAGGTTGTGCAAGGCGCAATCAGAAGTGACATGATCATTTCATCGTCGTCTTCTCAGGCACGACATCGCCCACCAAACAGCATTGCATCACGGCAGTTGCCTCCTCTCTATGGCAGTGCTGAAGCAGTGCAGTTGACAAGTGAGATGGTGGTGGAGAGGATGGCATTAGGTGATGTGAGGGCAGCGCATGTCAGCCTTGCATTCACTCGCCTCTAACGCCAACACACAGCGCGCTCACGCGTGCTCGTCATTCCATCTTCTCTCCGCCAGTCCCCACCACGATGCGTTTGCAACATTAGTGCAGGTGGAAGCAAGCCGACCTAGGGTTTAGCTGCTTTGCAACGGCAGGGTCTCAGTCTCCTACTCAATGTACGGTCTGTTTTGCCATGGTAATATTAGCCCTCTCACGCACCATTACCATCCCCCTTTAATTCTATAATGTACCGCTTCACAACTGGGGCGTTTGTCAGCAGCTTCTCGCCAATAGGTTAATTCCTCTGCACCAGTAAGACCTCGCTCTGTGATCAGTGCAGGCGCCTTCCAGCCGCATCGTCCTCTCAACTAGTGTTTGCCAGAGCAGTTCTGCATCCAGACTGAAATGGTTGCCTTTCGTAAACCAGCCTGCACTGTTAGACCACTATATTCCACTGCGTGACAGGTCATTGCACCTGGCTGCACACCTGTTGCACACTAATTGACTCGCCTTGCGGCGCTCCTACATCACTCTCACGTCAAGCTAGTGCACTGGTCAATGAGGGAGTTTGTAGCCGCATTGATAGCAGGCTGATTGAGACCATTGACAAGCGGCCTTCCCGAGACAGCAATCACGTAATAGGAGGCAGGTGGTGCCCCTCTCGTTAATACAATGACTCGGCTTCACCACCTCCCACTTGGCCTCAGCTGCTCTGGAACGAGTGAGTAGGCAGCACTAAGGCGATGTTCTTTATCATCGGTGACTGGGCAAACGAGACACACTGGTGAGAAGTCAGCCCTATCAGTGCAAACTAATAGCATTTGATTTACCTCGGACCATCACAGGTCAAGACCACGCCTTGTGCAAATGGCCTCCCTACCAGTGCCACTTTAGAAACATGTTTTTCCTTGCATCCCCCACTCTTTCTCGCTTTGCGAATTTGTTCCCATTTCGCAATATCGCTCTCAATGCAGAAGAGCATTTCGTGCAGAGAGAACGCCTGTGTGCATGCCCCAAAAATAATTAGCAGAGAAAGGTCGCACCCCTATTTCGTGCTCTATATCACTATGGTGTCACACTAGCCCTCAGACAATAATCGAGTCCCTACCCCCTTTTTGGCGCTCGATTGGGAACCGGATTATCATGCTACGTACTATTTACATGGCTCGCAGGAGTGGCGTTGCAGCTTTGGCCATTGCGGTCACTCATGCCGTGTTGTAGGTCGCATGAGTCACTCATACCGAAGCTAAGGTCGAGCATTGCATTCGCGACATGCATATCAGCCGCACACTCACTCACGTGACGACCGCAATCAGTCAGAGGGTGCAGACCAGCTCTATTTTGTGCGCTAATTGAAGTTGGTCATTCTTTCTACTTTCCCAACAGTTGCATTCGCCTGCATCATCATTCAAGGCACTGCACAAGCGGCAGATTGGAGTTCTCGGCCAGCCTTGTTCAATTTTCTGAAGGTTTTTCGTCAGAGCAAGCCAGTATGAAACTTTTCATGTGTCCATTGAAATAATTAAACAGTAAGACTTGCCATCGCTGCCACTCGTTTGAAAAGCTTCAGTAGGAGGTCTAGAAGACGTGCTAATCATTTGGCTGAGGAGCCAATTGTGACTTTTAGTTGCGATCGGCTTTGCAAGACAAGCTACAAGCAGATTCCATATTCGAGAAGTATGCTAGAAGCAAGAGCTACCCATTGCATCCCGTGGGTGAGGACTGAAACAGCCAATTAAGTCAAACGAGGCTCAGCTAAGCATAAGCATCTGATTGGCCAAAAGGCGACGATATGAAATGACCATCCTAACCAGAGAAAAGCCTAGCATTGGCTACTGCACCTGCATTCGACTGCCTTCCTACCCTCTCACGGTTGACCCAGAGGCGTGATAGGACCCGCATTCGGAGACACATGAGTAGGTCCATTGAGGTCAATCCATGGCCTCGCCTATTCAACATGAGCACATGGGCGTGACGTCAAGCCTCCCTCTCCAATCCAATTAAAGAAGCCGGCGTCGTTAGCACGACCCTTGCCATATTTGGACAGGCCTACTTTGCGTGATGGAGTCCAGTCCACCTAGTCGATAGGGCAAGGGCCACTGGGATCTCCTTGCGCAAATGCTAAACTTTATGCACTTTTTCATCTCTTATATCTACACTTCTTACCTGCGCTTATTACTTGGGCCTTGAACACGAACCGTGTTTTCCTGCAGCCAGTGTAAGTAGATACAAGACCAGTTTGCATTATGAGTATTCATGTCCACTATATGCTCAGATTTAGCTGACGATATGACATTTGGCGTTGATTTCATTTGCAACAGAAAGCAATTCCTAATTTGTGCCCATTTGCCGTATATCACCAATATTGAGGAGAAGAGCGCGAGCTCATTGCTGAGTAGGTGTTCAAACGTCCTCTCATTGCATGGAGCGCTACTCGGGTGAATAAACATCGTCGAACGTACACCATAGGCACCGATGAAGCCAGAAACACCTGACCACCACTTACGCGCACACCGTCGGCTATATTGGAAGAAGAGGACTCGTCGGTCTTAGAGCGAATGTAGGATCAGGTTATGAAGCCTGCAAGTTACTGTGGGCCTACCAACTCGTACTGGTGAAGATGAGCGACCTTGGTGTAAGGCTGTGAAGCGACTTCAAAGTGTGAAACGTCGTGACAAGGAAGGACGCGTTTCCTCCACCCACTTGTAACGCCTCAATGGAGGGTCGGCATGGATTAAAGTAGAATCACACACTAAGCTCGTGATGCGTGTTCTGGTGAGATGGGGAGAGAAGACGGTTCTCTGGTGCCCAATGCGCATTGAAGGAACTCTAACCTAGTCTCACTTCCGTATTACTCGTCCTCCACCTCCCTCTGCTCTGGAATGAGTGAGTAGACGGCACATAGGTGGTGTTCTTTATCATCGACGACCGGGCAAACCTCGGATCACTACAGGTTAAGACAATGCCTTGTGCAAAAAACCTTTACACCTGTGTTACGTTGGAAACACGTTTTCCTTGCATCCACCACTCTTTCTTACTTTGAGAATTTGTTCTCATTTTGCAGCATTGCTCTAAATGCAGAGGAGCGTTTTGTGCAGAGAGAACGCATGTGTGCATGCTCATCATTCCACCTTCTCTCAGCCAGTCCTTACCACGATGCATTTGTAAGATTAGTCCAGGTGGAAGCAAGTCGATCTAGGAGTTAGCTGCTTTGCAATGGCAGTTAACCAGTCTCCTACTCAATGCACGGCTTCTTGCGGCATGGCAATATGTGCCTTCACGTACAATGTTACATTCCTGTAAAGCACATCTGTAAGGGTTAAAGTGCTTAAGTAATCTACCAGAGAAAGAACCAGGAGACCATACAACTGTGCACTTATGGCAAGCTTGACCCTCTTCTTGAACAGTTCAGTCAATGTAATGCCTTGGGTAGGAGCTGGATGTGTGCAAAATGAGGGTAGTCTGAAGCCTCCTTGCCATAATTTCTCAGTGCTCACCACCTAGACCAAGCCAGTCTGTCTGTGTGTCACGACACTGCCAGGTATGCTTACAAATGTGCCTCAAGTACTCTTCCTCCAAAAGCCTCCAATTTCGCTCTCATTCTTCTGCTCTTAAAGTGTTCGGAGCAATAGGAGTTTAACTCAAAATGACACGAGTGTATTTACTTGAATGAGGCCTGCAGGTTAGCATCACACAAACCAATCATTTGCAAGGCATGTATGACGCGTGGGCTCCTGTCCATGAGACCGCAGGACCAGGAAACGACCACATGTGGAACGTCGGTACTCCGCTGCTGCTAAGCAGACTGATCAGATCCAAAGAACCTTATGGAAAGTATCACCATGCAAGAATCGCAGCATCCGATGAGCAACAAAGCACCCACACTCATCGTCATTTCCTGATTGGCTGCGATCTCATTTGTCCACCTGCAGTGAATGGCCACACATTTGCGTGTGCAAGGCAGGCCAGCGTCAACATTCCACCATCAAAGGGGCAAAGTGCAAAACATTTTTAGACAACAACACCTTAAGCAGATAATCTGGTTGCCTTGTAGATTGGCCGAGGTTTGTCAGCAAATAGATCCTAGCACATGACACACCTGAAGTAGTAGAGCGTGGGATAAGGAAATCTCAAATTCTGATTGAAGGGGTAAAGTGTGGCGTATCAGAATTGGCAATGCATGAGAGCAGAAGCACAGACTTCTTAATCGTGCAGCAGTACGACTTGTTATCCACCGTTATGCTCGTGTGGCACGACGGGCACACTGCTATCCGACATCATCTGAGATGACCTTACTAACACACGTTATTCTCCTTTTGTGCAGTGATTGTGAATGAGATGAATGATGTCAGTGTGCTTTGCGATGTGAAGGCACGTATGCATGTGGTGTTACGCTTGAATAATAAAATGTCTTGGCAGCGTTGGTGACGAAGTCGAGTCAGAGTAGAGTGCGTGTGCTCGAGTTATTCACCCTGCTGGCACTCATATTTCGACAAGACCTCTTGCACATCCGCACGCCTTTACTCTGTTCACTTCACATCCAAGTGCTGCGTCAGTTCCGCGTGGCCTGCACACTCCAGCATGCACCCACGATGATGGAAAGGTGTTCGGAGAACTAAATGTGTAATGTTACAAACGCACAATGTGCCGCCACCAGGTTTAGCTTTTGCCACCGGACACTACCACGGTTGGCCTTAAAGAGCGAATAATTGCATAGTGTGGAAGCAAGACTTTTCCTGCCCCCTACAGCTGAGCGGCAACTCAAGGGTCACGTTTTGCGTGTTAAGCTTCGACTTGAGATGTAGAGTGGGGGAGATGCAGAAGGCGCTTAAAAGCCGAGAGGAGGTGGCAGAATATTGCTCTCCGCGAAGGAAGCGCCTTCATCTGTGGTGTCAAGTAAGGTGCAGGAGTGGTAGGGTGAATTGCGGTGGTCTGCATTACCAAAACATTATTTCTTGTTGCACAGAGTGTGACATCGTTTGTATAAAGAGCGAGATGCAACCACCTGAATGAGAAGCCGTTTCCTGGACAAACAACTCTGCAGCAAGCGATGCTGGATGCACAACTACGGCACTTTAATTTATTGCAGCGATCGCATTGGCATATAACACTTGTGTGGCTTAGGTGGCAGAGTGGAAGTCTGCATGATGGTGAAGTGAAGGAAGGGGTGGATACTCATCACGTAGCAGTTGCAGCTGCAAACACAGTGTCTGCTCACGTCGAGGTTCAGTGAGCCAGCACCCTTCTTTTTCCTGCCTCAGCCCAACTGCGTCTGCGTATTTACGCTGCCATATTGAAAACGCTAGGCGTGGTTTATGGCATGAACCCGACTTTCGACGACTTGTCACGTCCTGCGGTGGATTTGCTGCAGCCTACCTACATTACTGTTGCAGTGAACGTCTTATCAAGCAGCAGTGGTGATTGCCGGTATTAAAAGAAGGCATGCAATGCGAAGCAAATATTTCCCCATGTATGGTGCAATACAAAGAATCAAAGTCAAAATTCATGCATTTATTCCTAATCAAACATGAGTTGTTGCCTTTTTAATTACTCAAGTCGCTAGCCCGTCACGTTGAGCCATCTCTCCTAATATTAATGATAATAATATGGATTGACTGGAAGCAATCCAATCTCGAGCAAGAAGGAAATATCCCATGTCGTGTGAAGGCCCACGTGTGTCAAAACAAATGATCCCGACTTTCGACGACTTGTCACGTGCTGCGGTTGATTTACTGCAGCCGACCAACATGATTGTTGCAGTGAACGTCTTATCAAGCAGCAGTAGTGATTACCGGTATTAGGAGAAGTGATGCAATTCGAAGCGAATATCTCTTGATGTATGGTAAAATACAACCAGTCAAAGTCAAAATTCACGCATTCATTCCTCATCTAACATGAGTTGTTGCCTTCTTTTCTAACTCAAGCCTCTAGCCCGTCACCTTGAGCCACCTCTCCTAATGTTAATCATAATAATATGGACTCACTGAAAGCAAACCAATTTCGAGCAAGAAGGAAATATACATGTCGTGTGAAGGACCCACGTGTGTAAAAATCATTGATCCCGTCTTTAAAGGACTTTTCACGTGCTGCGGGTGATTTGCTGCAGCCGACCTACATTACTGTTGCAGTGAACGTCTTATCAAGCAGCAGTAGTGATTGTCGGTATTAGGAGAATGAATGCAATGCGAAGCAAATATCTCCCCTTTTATGGTGGAATACAACGATTCAAAGTCAAAATTCACGCATTCATTCCTCATCATCACCCTAAAACACCGTCAATCGTCTGCTAGCAAGCAAACAATGTCTGAAAGGAAACTACTGCTTGCGTTTAATGCCTCAGTGTTGGGCGTTTGAGCATTCACCACTGCCATTGTTTTTCCTCTTGCTGCATCGACTGCACGCCTGCCTTTCCTGCACCAAGCACTGCAGTCACCCCTAGCAGGCATTCTCCGTCAGCACATCTTGTGGTGGTACCGATCACGGCTGTGTGTATGAATGGGGTCAATACCTTCATATTGTCATTAATTGAAGGAGGAGGACCGTCTCTGGTGGCGCCGATAAGAGGCATCCGTGATGAGAGCATGAGCGATTGCACTTGTGAAGGCGACGGGCCGCTGCAAAGCTGGTGTTGCACCGCTTGGCTGTGAGGCTTTAAATTGGCATAAATCCGGTGGTAAGTGGCGTTAAGCTATGTGCAGCTGCATCAGCTTTTGTCTACAAAAAGGCCTACGCCAAATTGGGGTCTGAAGCACCAAAGAAAGGATGACAAACGAGAAGCCGCCAAACATCACGCGTGCAAGTTTGTTGCAATGTTAATAACTGCAATCGCGGAGATACTCTGCAAAATGAGTTTGTGCAAAATCATATTCTCAAGTCGTTTGCATGAGGCAGTAAGTAACCGTGCAATCAACAACCCTTCTTCTCGGCGTACTATGATTCTCCATCACCAATCTGCTTTTCTCGCTTGTTGGTCAAAAACAAGTTCACAATTGTCAATCTTTGTAACGTAATGCAATACGGGATTTAAAACCATCGCTGATCGGCGAGAGAACATGCCTACTTTCCTCTTGGGTAACCGTGGGAGAATTCAGCAATAATACGTATATGTCAGTTGCAACTTTTCAAAGCATGAATATTTAGAGGCACGATGTGCTCTGCATGAATATAGGATCTATTTCTTTCCTTTGCTTCCCTTCGCAACACCGTAGTAACTCCGAATTCCTGTGGTGCAGCAGCACAAACTAAAAGCGTTGCCACTTTACCAAACATGACAGTGTTTCTACCAACAGATTAGGTGGGCTGTACACGCCGCTGACGCACATCAGCCACAGTGAAAAAAGGATCTGCGCTTCTTGCTGAGTAAGTGTATACGTGTTCTGGTTCCGTGCAACTACACTAGTCACACACACATTATGGACAGTGGCAAGGCTAGGCCCACTTGGTTACCACACACACGCATAATGACGGCGTTGCTGGAATATGTGGACGCGTCGGTAGAGGAGATGACTAAGGTTGACCATGCAAGTCAGTGTGTGGCTACCAAATCGCACTGGTGAAGAGAAGCGATGGCGGTGCACGACTGTGCAACGACTGCACAATGTTAAATGCCGTCACCATGAGAGATGCGTTCCACTCAGGTCCCATTAGCAACCCATTAGCCGCTCTGTGTGGATCGGATTTGCATGCTGCACTGAGCTTCTGGTCTGCATGCAGAATGGCTGAGAGGAGATGACCATCGTGGTACCCAACGTGCACTGAATAATCAATCACAGTGTCCTTCCAATTCTGTCAAGCCCAAATTGCCTTCCAATACCTGGCGCAGACAAAACACAGTGAGGTGTTTCGAAACACTACGGAGTTCGCCTCATTATCGTTCGTCATTGTAGTGGAAACCTTTGCAGACCAGATAGAGCATCTGCGAGAGGAAGGCGGAAATGAAGCAGCTTTAACAGAAACAGCCTTTAAAACATTCTGTTGGAGTGAAGTTAGTTTTGCATTTTGCAGTGTCCTCTGCTCTCGCTTTGGTGGCAGTAGTAGTTAGCCTTGACGTTATTACTTCTCTCCTCGCAAATCTAGTAGTGGATGGGTGAGTGATGAACACGTAAGCGAAGGTGTGAGTTCGACCCTGCTGTCAAAACAACCATGTTGGTGAATGCGCTTCATGGCCAACGGCCGACTGACTTTTCCTCAGGACGGACAAGTACACGAGTTTGTTCTTTCCTGCAACCTTGTGCACTGGTTAGCATTGGTATTGTTGTTGCAATGTAGGGTGTGAGTCCATATGGGGACGGCTGGGGGTGAAACGTGAAGAATGGATAGAGGCCATGGCAAAAAATGGATTCAAGTGTCCTTCGCTACCCGCTTATTCGTAGCTTCATTGTTGACTTAATGCCCTCCCACCTATTTGTAGCACTTTAATTGCGGGAGGGCAACAGAAATCGACTCATCCTAGTGCATTTCCTTTGCTCCACTTTAGCGACATAGTAAGAATTATTCACGATGCAGTGTTTTGTGGTGATTCGCGGCTGTCTTGTGGAATAACTTATGCATGCATTACTCATGTGCCTCCGATTGTGGGTCCCATCACGCCTCTGTGACAACAGAGAGGGTAAGAAGGCAGTCGATTGCAGGTGCAGTAGCCAATGCTAGGCTTTTCTCTGGTTAGGATGGTCATTTTATATCGTCGAGTTTTGGCCAATCAGATGTTTATGCGTAGCTGAGCCTCGTTTGACTTAATTGGCTGTTTCAGTCCTCACCCACGGGATGCAATGGGTAGCTCTTGCTTCTAGCATTCTTCTCGAATATGGAATCTGCTTGTGGCTTGTCTTGTCATACTTCTCATGGAGTAAGAGTCGCTACGTGACCTGTAGATTTTGCAGTATGACACCAGAGCTCCCATTGTGTAACAATGCATGGTAAAGAATGAGCGTAGAAGGGGGAAGAGGAAGGGAAAGTGAGCAAGTGAGAACAAAGTATAGGAATATGGCACTTCACAGTAAACATTCGACTCCTTCTCGTCACTACATATGATGCGGATTGCGCAGTAGGTGGCTGAAGCTGGCATTGTACATCAGTCAATGAGAAATGTTCACGACAGAAGAGGGAAAGAAAGTGAGCAAATAGAAACGAAGTGTCGGTTTACAGGTGCGGGCATTGGTCTCATACACTCTCAATCATTTTCATACCACAAAAACCCAACAACTGAACCGACGCTAACTTATTGGCCGCTGCACCCAGAGACCGGATGGTTATGAGGCGCAACAAATTATATATTGAAGAGCAGCTGTGATAGGGTCAGCAGTGCCTACCTCGACGCATTCCTGACACTAGTGCGAGTGGGAGCCAGCCGGACTGTGATTTGTCTACTTTGTGATGCCATTGCCTCATTTCCCCCCTTAATGCACTCCCTGCATCGCCTCCACCGCCACCTAGCATTTCGACTTCTCAGTCAGTGTGGCTCTCCCTACCAATTCTGTGGGACTCCGCCTCGGCACTAAGAAAATTATCAAAGGCTCTACCTGAGAATTGGTGAGTCTGTGGTCGGTGAAATTCCCTCCCTTCCACATCACCTCTTCAAACACCTTTGCTCAAAACCATTCCTCACACAACATCATGCTGTTCAAACAGCTTTCCATTGACGAACTACGAGTAGTATAACGCAAATATTTCAAGTGATGAGTGTTGCATGGGTGGACATCTTCTCATGCGTTGACGAAGGCTGTTGAGCGTAAGGGAATGCCGGTGCCGCAGCGATTGTGCGAAAGCGATATTTGCCCCTTTTAGCCACTACGCCACCCAATCCATCGCAGTGGTCCTTCGTAGTCAGCACGATTGAGCCACCTTTCTTATCCTTGAAGCCACTAAAAAGTGAACCATCTACCTTTGCTTCATTCCTCACCAGCACAGACCCATTTGAATCTCAACCTCCAATCACCATGATTCAAAAATCCACTCCAACCTCCTTAGCCACCACTGCATGGAAGCCCTCCAAGATGTCCAAAGTGCCCACTGCCGGAGGCTTTGCGTTCACAACCAGCGAATCATCTTCCATCCCACAAAAACGGCCACTGGCTTATGTGCTTCGAACCCTGCACTGGGAATATCAAGGCGACGTACATCGCCTCTTTTACGCCTCCAAAACTGGGCGTCTCTTTCCTCGCCTACAATCTGCTCCATCGACGCTCCTACTTCCACCTCTGCATTCACCATGAGTATGGCGTCCACGTTGACTTCGTCAGTCAACACTAAAGGCGATTCCGCATCAACTCCTTCCCACACCACTGCCACTGCTGCCACGAATACAGCAGCCGCACAGACTCGTGCGTTCACTAGTGCTGAGGATTCCCCTTCCACCACTAGATCTCAACACTTGTCGGCTAAGGTAATCACAACTGGCGGAGCACAACCAACTTCTGTAATCACCACAAGTTGTCCATCTTCTTTTCCTCCTACGGGCATTACGTCTGGTGGGTTGGCTTTCCAATTCACCGTCTCTACCACCAAACTCAACTGGATGACAGCCATCCTTGTGTGAACTCGCCTTTCCTAGCCGCTTGCAACTCCCACTGTAGTACGATTAACCCTTTGTCACCAGCAACACCACTTCGAGCACCATGATTCAAAATGTTGCGCACACTTGTAGCTTAATCAAAGGCCTTGCCCTCTGCTTCAACATTCTTTGTCAACATATGGTAAGATGTCCACCCATACAACGCACATTATTTCAAATATTTGCGTTATACTACTCGTACTTCGTCAATAGAAAGCTGTTTGGACACCATGATGGTGTGTAAGGAATGGTTTTGCGCAAACGCTACTTAAAAATGCGATGTGGATTAGACACACTCGCACCGACCATAGAGTCACCATCCTGCAGGTAGAACCTTTGGTGAATTGCCTAGTGGTGAGGCGGAGTCCCACAGGATTGGTAGGGAGAGCAACACTGACTGAGATGGCGAAATTCCCGGTGGCAGTGGAGACGAAGCAGGCAGTTCATTGAGAGGAGAAGTGAGGCACTGACAACACAAAATAGCCACATCTCAGGCCGGCTGGCTTCCACTCGCACTCCTCTCAGGAATGCGTCGAGGTAGACACTGCTGACCCTATCACACACGCTCTTCAGTGAATGATTTGACTATTTGGTGTCTGGGTGGAGTTGAGTTGTCATTCGGTGCATAAATGCTGTAGCTGAAGACGAGTTAGTGTCGGTTCAGGCGTCGGGCTGCTTTATGGAAAGGAAATATATGACATATCATATGATCAATGTCCGCACCTGTCAACCTACACTTTGTTTCCATTTGCTCACTTTCCACTTTGCTTTTATCTTCAACGCTTGTCAATCGCCCTGCAGTCAGTCTCAACCCAGCGTTGACCATTAACATCTACATCAGTGAATTTTTATGTGCAAACGTACGTTTGCATGTTGAGGTTGACTAGGAGAATAGAATAACTTCTTCGCGTCGCTGTTGGAGTTGGAGGTCACTTCTTGGTCCTATAGTCACACACGCTCTCCAACTCATTGGCTTGTGTAATGTTCATCTGCGCATCCCACTCCAGCAACAATCCTCTTGTAATATGGCGCCCAAAGAGCGGGTGGATTAAGATGAGAAGCTAACTATTTACAGACAGGGCTGTTAGAGTGCACATTTTTATGCAGACTAAGAAAGCTGCGAGAGGCAGACTGACTTGCTAGGTAATTAGCACTGAGAGGTAACAGCAAGGACGCTTGAAGCGACCTGAATATCGCAAATTCCCTGTTTGCACCTCCGATGTTTACTTGACTAAACATGTAGGCGGATGAAGTGAGGGTGAAGCAGAAGGAGGAGTCGCACTCCGATCTACAGATCGCAAAACTGAACACCAGCTGTGTTCGTAGCTACAACTGCTGCGCAATGACACTCCCACCCTCTCCTCTTCTTCACCATCATGCAGGCTGCCATTCTGCACTTCACTCACCAGTGTCCAACGCGTTTATCATGAAGCACAAGGGCGTTTGCATCCGTTGGGTAGTTGACCTAAAAGTTTTCTTGGTCCAAATGCTCAAATGCCCACTACTTGTGCCTTAGGCACGAACCGTGTTTTCCTGGAGCCACTACCTGCTCAGAATTGGCTGGCGATATGATATTTGGCGCTGATTTCATTTGTTAAGCAAAGCAACTGTGAACTTGAAGAAGACACCTTTGTGACGTGGCAGCACAAGGAAACAAACTCTGCCACGTCGTCGATAAAAGGGCGCATTCATTTTATCACTTCCGATGACCTTTGGCATTGTTGACGCACATCACGGACAGTGAGAGGAAGCACCTGCGCTCATTGCTGAGCGGGTGTACAAACCCGAACTCATTGCAAGGAGCTACATTCGGGCAAATAAACGTCCTTGGAAGCACACCGGAGACATCAGCGAAGCCAGACTTACTTGGTAATCGTCTGGACGCACACAGTCGGCTCTGCTGGAGAAGGCGAACTCGCCGATGGACGGAATGCTCAAGGATGACGTTATGAAATCATGCAAGTCAGAGTGGGCCTGTGAAATTGGACTGTTGAAGTGAAGTGGTGGTGGTCTATGACAGTGTAGCCCTCCTCGTCCCCACATTAACGATCCACTGGGCACACTGCATGGTTCAAAGTGGCAATTCGCACTTAGCTCATAATCCGGACGCTGACAAGGAAAAGGCGAATTGAATTTCATGGTGACCAATTCGGTTTTTCAGATTCATAATAAAGTGTTTTTTATTTCCGTTACTCTAAAACTACCTTCCTACAGATGGCACCAAATGTGATTAGCCACAATGCCACATAATCCACCTTAACGGTATTTATTGCTGTAGTTGAGGCATGAAGTCGTACCTTATGATGCTTCCATTTGAGAATGGCCCTGTCACTTTGTAATAGTTAATGTTGGGAGTGAGGGCAATTGTTGTGACAATTAAACTGCTTTCTACTTCGCCGTGCTCAACGCCTGCGTTTTGTGTTAGCAGTGTCCATGTACAAGTGGGGCAATTTAGAGGCGGTGGATATTCGTGCCGAGGTGTGTGGCGGCTTGTCAGGATCTGATTGATGAATCAAAGAGTCTCCTCGCACACGCCCTGCATTTGACCAGCGAAAGTAGGTCTTCTATGTCAACTTAACCAAGGCATGAAGTGCACAAAGCAAGAAAGTGAGGAGGGGATGGTGACACTTGAATCCGCAGCACGGTCGGCTATTGCGGTCGGAAAGTAAATGGTATGAAGTGGTGGTGGTGGTGAGATTTGCTTAGATTGCCGATATGTACATAAGTCAAGCATTCATACTGAAGGTCAGTAAAGGAGAACAGAAAGCGAGGATGTGATTATGGGGGTTAACTCCTAATCAAGAAAATAGCAGAAGACCTACCAAAGACCACCTTGGCACCTTTAGATTGTGGGTTGGCGTTTGGACCCTAAAGAATCGAATGAAGTTTGCAAGAGGAGTCAGGAATCCGTGTTGGAGGAAAGGAAAGGCAGGGAAGACATCATGCGCACTGTTGCCACCGCATTATGGTGCCTCTGAAGAAATTGAGTAGAAGTCCGGAAGGTCTAGTCCTCACCGATTCTGCCTGACATTATACACCTTGCACTAATCGGTACAAATGCGGATCATTTAAGGAAATATAGATCCACAGAAGTGTAGAAGGAAATGCTCATTGAAACGGTAAGTAGCCTCGTAATTACTTTCAGACATGGACTGGGAGCTCATTGACAGTTACTCCATTTGCTAGCTCGATACGAGGTCATCTGCGTCCTTCTGGCAGCTATTATAATAAGGAGACTGTAGAGTAGCGAAATATGCCCAACTGGTAGACTGTCAGCTCTACATTTACATATTCATGAATACGAGACGGCACGCACCCTTCCACCTTCATTCCCTCCAGCTTATTCTTCTCCTTGGCATCCTTCTCCAGCTGCCATCACAGCTTGTTAACCAATGCATCAACTTTTCATCAACTGCTCCCACTTTTTCGTCACTTTGATTAGACACTTTTTGCTTCACTTTTTCGTCCTCCCTGACCATCGTGACGAACTCATTGTCGCTGATACGCAAGTTCTTGAGTGGCTGAGCAATTGAAGCATCCAATTGCTGCCTTGGCCATCCAACTGACCAGCAGCTCTAATGTGGTTCACCTCGTGGCATGGTGGAGTGCCGCCACCTATACGCACTGCCTAGACAGTCCAGCAGTCCTATTTGTTGTTCGAGTTCCCAAGGACCCAATTGTTGATTGCTACATAAAAATGGAGGGCACTCAATTCAACAGCTGCTTGCTATTGATACCACTCCATCAAAGCTCGAATTGGGAGTTGAAAGACTACATTTTCTATGCGCCTCTCTGATTTAAGCCACCTGCCCCAGTTCACCTTCGAGCGTCCAGATCGGAGCAATGAAGCGTGATAAGCTTGATGTCATTTTGAAAATAGGTCTGCTTGACCACTGAAGAATCTGTTATCAGCTTTGCTGCCTTGCCCTTATTCGGATTAGTCGTTTCGAATGGGCAGGTAAGCAGGAGGTTCCCAACTGGAGCATAAATTTGGTGGTGGCTGTCAGAATCGCTTGAAGCACGGTGCTCACACTTAGTTGACTGTGCCATGGCTCCACTTCCCTCCTCCCTTTCCCTCCTCTGCAGGGTGCTTTCACCAATGCTCCATAGTCAAAATTGAAAGCCAGTTTAATAGCTAATGTAAGTAAAGGGATTAGGCATGAGAGCAGTTTTTGAGATGTCCGTATTTGATCTCTCTCAAACGTACCATCATCTCAGATGCACCTCAGCGAACGTAGTGTGATTCAAATATATTGTGTCGTCCGCTAGAGATCTCAACTTTGCTGATGCTGCACACTTTGCTGGGTAGTGATACGCCTCGGTTGTTTAGTCGAAACTGGCCAGCTTGCAGGTTGGCGTGTCGTCAAGTTATTAGTAGGCTGCGACAGAGCGCTATGCTAACGGTAGTGATTTAGAAGCGCGTTGAAAGCATGTAGAAGCCATTAGCTCTAAGGCTCTTATGAGACCACTCTCATAAAGCCTACCTGAATCGATGCATTTTTAACCGCTTGACAAGTTTGAGCACAGCGAATCAAATGTGGATCATCTTTCCTGCTCTAATGCGTACGTGACCGGCTTGACGGTTCGTTGGCTGGCCTCTGAGTTGTTGAGAGCATTGTGACTGCAATGGACAATCAAGATGCGTGGATAATCACCAATGAATAAACAAGTGTCTGGAACATTGTCACAGTGTAGGTCATGGTCGAGAGAAAGGCCACGTCTAGTGATCCCTAAGAGGCTAGAATTCAAAGTGGCGACAACGGGTAGCAAAATGGACAAGATAGATGTGGGAAGGTATTTGAGCAGGTGCCAGAATTATTCTCAGAGGCATTTCATCTGAAAGTTAAGGGGAAACGCAATGCACGACGAATCAGTTCCACGTTGCATTAAAATGTAAAAGACGAGGCAAACGGAGGAGTGAGATGGCGTGACTATGTTAAAGGAAAGCACACATTTGCCAATGCGACGAGGTTATCAGTGTAGACATCAAGCGCTCCATGACTGGGCCATCGTTTAGTGTAGCAGAGGCACAAATCGCGGTGGCACCCTGCAAGGCCTACATGCATGCGGTCTTGATCAATGGTGGAGGAAGAATCATCTAAAAATAGAGCGAGACCCATCAGTCAGCAATTGCAGGTGCTGTGCACCGTCAATAATTCCATCACTGACATGAAAAAATGGCAAGGAAAGGAGATATCGGGACCACTGATATGAAAATGTGGGAAAGAGGGCAAAAGAGGGTGAGAAGGAGGAGGAGGAGGAGGAGAAAGGAGCTCGTTGCCAGCACTACTGACCCCATTTAATGGACAGGTCGGGCCCATTCCTCTTTGAAAGCTTGACACGCAAACGCCTTTGGTAAAGTGCCTATGCGAATGCCTTTGGCGTTGCCGTCAAAACCGATCAACTGGTTGACGAGGTCCGCATCCCTCTTAGACAGCATTCCTTTAGCGGCAGACGGTGTGGTGGCTATTAACGCACTGACATTGCATCAATTGGTCACCCACATAGCAATTTTCACATATGAGCGATTTGATCTTGACGTCAGACTGCGAAACGTTCTGCGCGCAATCATTTCGTGACTACCTGTCTTGCGCTAAGTGGATCGGACAAACGCATTCGCTTGTTGCATTGTTAGAGCATGTTGCCTGTGACTAAGGCGAAATATATTGCGGTTCTTCATATACACTCGTCCATAAATTAATCCAGTGAGGTGTGCCCAACCTTCCTCGCCTTTCTTCCACTTTCGTACAACTGGTGATGCGGTAAACAGATTTGAGTGATGAAGGTGATGCTGCTTTAATAAGCTTCCCTCACACTTACGCGTAGGTAACGACACTTCTACAGGTTGAAGGACATTCGCTGAACGCTTCTTGCCGAACATTGAGGATTACTCAGGGAATCATCTCCATAACCGGCATGTCGTCGTAATGAGTGCACTGGATATTCGTTGCCATCAACGAATGATGCGATAATCATTAAGTTGTTGCAGCACTGCCTCATCTCTGAATGTGATCGTTTTAACAACTCCACCCGGTTCATTGTAGAACCAACGACGAAGATCGACATCCACCTGCACACACTCTTTCCCTTCAAAGAAAGACACGTCAAGAAGAGGGAGGTGAGGCTTAGTTCATCCATGCGAATAGATGGGAATTCGGCTGCTGGAATTGCAGTCTGTCTGAAAGGTGTCTCCCACTTAATGGTGAAAGGGCTGCTTGTGGGCAGCCTTTACAGAGTGAAAGCCGCGTGTTGCCACTTTATTTCTCTGAATGATGTTGCAGTCACAGGGTGGCCTGTGTCTGCACAACATGCCGGTTGTGAGCAAGCAGATGCGTGCTAACCATTAGCGGAATCGCTCAATTTTGGTGCTTCATTTATTACCGTCTTGCAAGGGTTCCCTTGATGTGTATAACTGACCTTATTTCACCACCTTCCACTTGGCCTCAACTTCTCTGAAACGAGCAAATGGGGTCACTTAGGTGATGTTCGCAGTCATCGGCGACTTAACTAACGGGAGACACTGGTGAGAACGCCCTCTTTGAAGGAGAGTACACTTATTTTTAGCAGATGACGACGGCTTTGAAACGCGATTCAAAGTCGCTGTGCACTTCTCGAAACATAGAAGTGGTCATCTGAAATCCGGATCACAAACATGCCGTGTAACGCGTCTCTATCCTCTCGTAGCAACAATGCTCAAAACGGCAATGATATTGACGCTACCCTTCGGCGATGATTCGGGAGAGAGATGTGGCGTCACGCTAGGGCTTTTCGCTGAATGATCTTCTTTAGACATTCACCTAGTCATTATCATGGATTGGCTTCCGATTTGGCGACTTTTACAGTGAAGTCAACTTGGCACTCATCTATATTGCCAACAGACCAAATTGACGTCGTTCACAAAGACAACAAGAACTGCTCATTAAGAATTGATAAGGTGATGCAATTGTCAGTGCATTTTCACTTTGCAAGCGTGAAAATGTCAAATGCTGTGGTCGAACAAAGGCACAAAATAGTGTCGCATTCCATTTAGTCCCAAATTCGGTCCACTTTGGCGTGCTTAAAAGAGAAAATTTAACTTTGCTACACTTCAGTTTCCATCCTTCTGGCGTCTCTGCGCTGGCTGTATCGTTTGTTATTGTGCTCCAGGTCAGGCCATGCCTTGCCTAAATAATGAAACTTAGATCAACCACAGCTAAGTTTGGTATTTGTATGTACAATATGCAAAAGTAGCGTCCTGAAGTGGATTCTTGCTTTGAGGAAGCTTCAGCATGCCACTGACAAGCAGTTAGCAAGCCTCTAACCTCAGCGCTGTCATGCACGCCACTGATAAATTCGAGTCAAGCTAATGAACATGCGTCTAAAATTGTCGCAAAAGCTTACTGAAATGTATTAGCAGCTGAGAAATCGGGTAGACCGACACTAGTGCTTCAGCTCAGGCTTCACGATGACCGTCAACCCGTCTTCTGCCAACTCATCGACAACTCAAACGCGTGCAAAGCAGTGTGGCATAACACCGAGCACTTGGCGGCCACGAACAAATTCTCAGCATGAAACTCGCATTAATAAAGTCCGGATCTCCTTTTTTAAGTTTAAAAGATGCACATTAAACAACTTAGCCCAACAAAGGGAAAGAAAAATGCTCAGCCACATGGTTTGCCAGGAATGAAAATCTTATTTAATTTGAATCATAGCCAACTGAATTTGAACATCCGACACATCAATTTGGATTCACGTTGTTTTACTAAGCAGAAATCGTTCTCGTTTAGTGTTTTTGCAGTGGCGTCAACTCATAAATCCTGCGGTTGGCTACCGCCTTACGCGATGAGTCAGTCGCCGCAGGATTCCGCCTCTACTGACGGCGAGTGGGATGTTCTGAGTGCTTCGTCAATCTATGGTTCGCCAAGCCGTTGTTAGGATTTGTGGCTTCTTTTTCTTCTTTCTTTTTTCTTTTGCTTCTTTCTGTTGTGTTTGAATTTCATATTTCTGTATCATTTGCTGCCACACATGAACCGTTGAATAACTGCGATTTACTTATCGGATTTTTCAGGTGAAGTTATCAGCATATCCGATTGTGGTTGCGAGTCAGGGCGCACCAGTCTTGCAGATTCCTCAAATGTCTCATCAACATCGCCTCCTCAAGCTAACTATCAAGAAGGATCGGACTGCACTAGCCCCAAAGCCTTTGCAGGAATCGCCCTCACATGTGATCCTTCTGTGGAGCCAGCAAATGGGGCCTCACCTGTGCATGGTGAGCCGTCCTTTGGAAAGCCATCACCTTTTCAATTCATTGATGATGCCCTCACAACCACGAAACCAGCGTCAATATGTGACCTATACCGTGCTACTAGAGATCTGACCCGAATTTCGCGTGCGACTCCGAAAAGATGTGTTTCGTATCTCCTCTGGTATGTGTTCTTCTGCGATTTCTGGCCAGCGGTTATGAACAAGTATGGACTGGAATGGTGGCTTATGCCGGCGTGCCTAGTGGAACAATACCGAAGATTTTTCCCGCTGCCTTCTGAAATAAGCTGCGAAACACACGTGACGATATGCCGACAGTTGAATTTGAACTTGGATGAAATGCTGGCTTCAGATCCACGCAGTGCATGGGTGTACAAGTTATTACGCCGCGCATATCGTTCCGTATATGCCGAATATCTGCTTGATTAAAATTTTATAGCATGACCTTCCTGTTCGGTTTCGTGGTCTTCAATGGGGATTTTCGCTCTCGCTCAGTTCCGGTAAGTATATTTAAGGCGAGTGCCAAATTTAACGCTTTTGGCTATTCAGTGAGTCAAAATAAGTGAGGGTCAGAAATGTAGGTTTGGAAGGTGAAAGAATATGTCAGGTTTGGCATTTGCGTAAGGAGATCCCAGTGACCCTTTCCCCCATAGACTAGGTTGACTGGCGCCCACCATGAAAAGTAGGCCTGTCCAAATATGGCAAGGGTCGTGCTAACGACCCCGGCTTCTTTAATTGGATTGGAGAGAGAGGCTTGACGTCACGCCCATGTGCTCATGTTGAATAGGCGAGGCCATGGATTGACCTCAATGGACCTACTCATGTGTCTCCGAATGCGGGTCCTATCACGCCTCTGGGTCAACCGTGAGAGGGTAGGAAGGCAGTCGAATGCAGGTGCAGTAGCCAATGCTAGGCTTTTCTCTGGTTAGGATGGTCATTTCATATCGTCGCCTTTTGGCCAATCAGATGCTTATGCTTAGCTGAGCCTCGTTTGACTTAATTGGCTGTTTCAGTCCTCACCCACGGGATGCAATGGGTAGCTCTTGCTTCTAGCATACTTCTCGAATATGGAATCTGCTTGTAGCTTGTCTTGCAAAGCCGATCGCAACTAAAAGTCACAATTGGCTCCTCAGCCAAATGATTAGCACGTCTTCTAGACCTCCTACTGAAGCTTTTCAAACGAGTGGCAGCGATGGCAAGTCTTACTGTTTAATTATTTCAATGGACACATGAAAAGTTTCATACTGGCTTGCTCTGACGAAAAACCTTCAGAAAATTGAACAAGGCTGGCCGAGAACTCCAATCTGCCGCTTGTGCAGTGCCTTGAATGATGATGCAGGCGAATGCAACTGTTGGGAAAGTAGAAAGAATGACCAACTTCAATTAGCGCACAAAATAGAGCTGGTCTGCACCCTCTGACTGATTGCGGTCGTCACGTGAGTGAGTGTGCGGCTGATATGCATGTCGCGAATGCAATGCTCGACCTTAGCTTCGGTATGAGTGACTCATGCGACCTACAACACGGCATGAGTGACCGCAATGGCCAAAGCTGCAACGCCACTCCTGCGAGCCATGTAAATAGTACGTAGCATGATAATCCGGTTCCCAATCGAGCGCCAAAAAGGGGGTAGGGACTCGATTATTGTCTGAGGGCTAGTGTGACACCATAGTGATATAGAGCACGAAATAGGGGTGCGACCTTTCTCTGCTAATTATTTTTGGGGCATGCACACAGGCGTTCTCTCTGCACGAAATGCTCTTCTGCATTGAGAGCGATATTGCGAAATGGGAACAAATTCTCAAAGTGAGGAAGAGTGGTGGATGCAAGGAAAAACATGTTTCTAAAGTGGCACTGGTAGGGAGGCCATTTGCACAAGGCGTGGTCTTGACCTGTGATGGTCCGAGGTAAATCAAATGCTATTAGTTTGCACTGATAGGGCTGACTTCTCACCAGTGTGTCTCGTTTGCCCAGTCACCGATGATAAAGAACATCGCCTTAGTGCTGCCTACTCACTCGTTCCAGAGCAGCTGAGGCCAAGTGGGAGGTGGTGAAGCCGAGTCATTGTATTAACGAGAGGGGCACCACCTGCCTCCTATTACGTGATTGCTGTCTCGGGAAGGCCGCTTGTCAATGGTCTCAATCAGCCTGCTATCAATGCGGCTACAAACTCCCTCATTGACCAGTGCACTAGCTTGACGTGAGAGTGAATTGGCAGCGCTGCAAGTCGAGTCACTTACAAATGCATCGTGGTAAGGGCTGGCTGAGAGAAGATGGAATGATGAGCATGCACACATGCGTTCTCTCTGAACAAAACGCTCCTCTGAATTAAGAGCAATATTGCAAAATGAGAACAAATTCTCAAAGTAAGAAAGAGTGGGGGATGCAAGGAAAATGTGTTTCCAACGTAACACTGGTATGAAGGTTATTTGCACAAGGCGTTGTCTAAACCTGTAGTGATCCGAGGTTTGCCCGGTCGCCGATAATAAAGAACATCACCTTAGTGCCGTCCATTCACTCTTTCCAGAGAAGTTGACGCCAAGTGGGAGGTGGTGAAGCCGAGGCATTGCATCACCGAGAGGGGCGCCACCTGCCTCCTCCCACTTGATTGCTGCCTCGCGAAGCCCGCTCGCCAATGGTCTCAATCAGCCTGCTATCTATGCGGCTTCGACTCTCTCATTGGCCAGTGCACCAGCATGACGTGAGAGTGAATTGGCAGCGCTGCAAGTCGAGTCACTTAGTGTGCAACAGGTGTGCAACCAGTTGCAATGACCTGCCAGGCAGTAGAATATAGTCGTCTCACAGTGCAGGTTGGTTTAAGAAAGGCAACCATTTCAGTCTGGATGCAGAACTGCTCTGGCAAACACTAGTTGAGAGGACGATGCGGCTGGAAGGCGCCTGCACTGATCACAGAGCGAGGTCTTACTGGTGCAGAGGAATTAACCTATTGGCGAGAAGCTGCTGACAAACGCCCCAGTTGTGAAGCGGTACATTATAGAATTAAAGGGGGATGGTAATGGTGCATGAGAGAGCTAATATTACCCTACCACAACAGGCCGTACATTGAGTAGGAGACGGGGACACTGCCATTGCAAAGCAGCTAACTCCCACTTTGCTTGCTGCAGTTTGCTCCCACTTTCACTAATCTTGCAAATGCATCGTGGTGGGGACTGGCTGAGAGAAGATGGAATGACGAGCACGCGTGCAGCGCGCGGTGTGAAATGGCGTTAGTGCCGAGTGAATGCAAGGCCGACATGCGCTGCCCTCACATCAGCTAATGCCATCCTCTCCACCACCATCTCTCTTGTCAACTGCACTGCTTCAGCACTGCCATAGAGAGGAGGCAACTGCCGTGATGCGATGCTGTTTAGTGTGCGATGTTGGGCCCGTGAAGACGACGATAAAATGATCATGCCACTTCTGACTGTGCCTTGCACAACCTGCTTGATAAGTATTGCGCGTTTGTCAACAAATGCTTTTTTCGACTTCGTGCAATGATGCGTTCGTGCTCGAGCACTGGATTAGCTCAGCATGTGTCCCCGATGACTGAATGAGGAGAGGCGAAAACAGTAATTTGCGACATTCAGGTGTATCGGGCGAATTTGTTGTTTGTGTGAATGGAAAGAATGCGCAGTCCTAGGCCAGCGCCTTTGAAGAGAGCCATTGTGAAAGGCGAGCGTGGATGGAGACGATGTGGAATTGGTCAAATCTGCTTCAATGTCTAGGGCCGACCATACGTTGGCGTCGTAGTAGAGTTTAATTGCCGGCCTCAAATACATTCCTAATGCAGGTAAAACGACTCGAATGCATCGTTGTGGAGAATGCGCATAGAAGCAGTCGGTTAATCCAACAGGTCGTCCCGAAACGAATGGCTTGTCATGGAGTGGGTGTCACTACATGGCCTGTGAACTTCGCAGCATGTCAGCAAAGCTTGCATTGTGTGACACTGTAGGGTGAATGACGAGCACAGAAGACAGAAGCGAAGAGGAAGTAAGCAAATGGAAACAAAGCGTCGGTTTACAGGTGCGGACATTGATCTCGTGAAATGCCTCTTATTTTCTTGTCTGAAAGTAGCCCAACGCCTCAACCGACACTAACTTGCCTTCAGCTATAGCATTTATGCATCGACTGACAGTTCAACTCCACCCCGACACCACATGGTTGTAGCGCACATCAAATCATTCACCGAAGAACGTGTATGATAGGGTCGGCAGTGCCTACCTCGACGAATACCTGGGAGAAGTGCAAGTGGAAGCCAACCGGCCTGCGATGTCGCCGCTTTGTGATGCCGGTGCCTCATTTTCTCCCTCATTGCACCACCTGCATCGCTACCGAGCGTTTCGCCTTCTCAGTCAGTGGTGCTCTCCCTTCCAATTCTGTGGAACTCCGCCTCTCCGTTGAGCAATTCATCAAAGGTTCTACCTGTGGGATGGTGACTCTATGGTGGGTGCAAGTGTCTCCCATCCACATCGCATCTTCAAATGGCTTTTGCTCAAAACCATTCCTTACACACCTTCAGCTGCCCAAACAGCTTTCTATTGACTAGGTACGAGTAGTATATCGCACATATTTGCAATGATGGGTGTTGTGTTGGTAAATCCCTTCCCATATGGTGACGAAGGGTGTTGAAGCGGAGGGCAGGTGTTATGACCACGCTACCTGTGTGCACAGCATTTTGAAACGGAACTGGTTTCCTGAGCTTGTTCGATGGCTTAAAGGAGGCTATGGGGACAGGATGAACTAAAGGACGGTTTCGGCTTCCACCTTTGCAGCGTTGTTGTTGTGCAGTTGACACCTTGACCTCTGACGCTCTGAAGTAAGCATGTTGAGAATTTCACAAAGAAATGAGAAAAATGCGCAATGACAACTACAGCATAAAAAGGCGTGCAATAAGCCAGACTGCCCCTGCGCTTTGCTAATCCTCATTTTATCCACCCCCAAAACAATCATTGCAGAGGCGTACACTCATCCGCACACTCATTTAAGCGCAATCGCAACCAAATCTTTGATCTTTTGTTTGTCGCATGCAATTACTTCCGCCTTTATGCTTGGCCTGCAAATTTGTGAGTACATGCTGAGTAATGTGTGCTCGAAGTGGTGATGTTGGTGACAATGGGTTAACTGTACTACGGTGTTGAGTGGTGGTAGAAATGGCGAAATTGAAAGCTAACCCACCAAACGTAATGCCCGTAGGAGGAAAAGAAGATGGACAACTTGTGGTGATTACAGAAGTTGGTTGTGCTCCGCCAGTTGTGATTACCTTAGCCGACAAGTGTTGAGATCTAGTGGTGGAAGGGGAATCCTCAGCACTAGTGAACGCACGAGTCTGTGCGGCTGCTGTATTCGTGGCAGCAGTGGCAGTGGTGTGGGAAGGAGTTGATGCGGAATCGCCTTTAGTGTTGACTGACGAAGTCAACGTGGACGCCATACTCATGGTGAATGCAGAGGTGGAAGTAGGAGCGTCGATGGAGCAGATTGTAGGCGAGGAAAGAGACGCCCAGTTTTGGAGGCGTAAAAGAGGCGATGTACGTCGCCTTGATATTCCCAGTGCAGGGTTCGAAGCACATAAGCCAGTGGCCGTTTTTGTGGGATGGAAGATGATTCGCTGGTTGTGAACGCAAAGCCTCCGGCAGTGGGCACTTTGGACATCTTGGAGGGCTTCCATGCAGTGGTGGCTAAGGAGGTTGGAGTGGATTTTTGAATCATGGTGATTGGAGGTTGAGATTCAAATGGGTCTGTGCTGGTGAGGAATGAAGCAAAGGTAGATGGTTCACTTTTTAGTGGCTTCAAGGATAAGAAAGGTGGCTCAATCGTGCTGACTACGAAGGACCACTGCGATGGATTGGGTGGCGTAGTGGCTAAAAGGGGCAAATATCGCTTTCGCACAATCGCTGCGGCACCGGCATTCCCTTACGCTCAACAGCCTTCGTCAACGCATGAGAAGATGTCCACCCATGCAACACTCATCACTTGAAATATTTGCGTTATACTACTCGTAGTTCGTCAATGGAAAGCTGTTTGAACAGCATGATGTTGTGTGAGGAATGGTTTTGAGCAAAGGTGTTTGAAGAGGTGATGTGGAAGGGAGGGAATTTCACCGACCACAGACTCACCAATTCTCAGGTAGAGCCTTTGATAATTTTCTTAGTGCCGAGGCGGAGTCCCACAGAATTGGTAGGGAGAGCCACACTGACTGAGAAGTCGAAATGCTAGGTGGCGGTGGAGGCGATGCAGGGAGTGCATTAAGGGGGGAAATGAGGCAATGGCATCACAAAGTAGACAAATCACAGTCCGGCTGGCTCCCACTCGCACTAGTGTCAGGAATGCGTCGAGGTAGGCACTGCTGACCCTATCACAGCTGCTCTTCAATATATAATTTGTTGCGCCTCATAACCATCCGGTCTCTGGGTGTAGCGGCCAATAAGTTAGCATCGGTTTAGTTGTTTCAGTTTCTCATATCTGCCTCACAATGAGAAATGAAACAGCGGCAGGATTTCCACACAAGCAGATGAACTGCAGTCCACTCACTTGCCACATCTGTGCGTAGTGCTTAAGCCATCGTTGTGACTATGCGGAAGAACGTTGATTTGGATGTGGTGATTGTAGCCCAGTGCAGTGTCGCGCAGTGCAGTGCAGTGCAGTGCCACAGGTGAAGTGACACGAGGTCACGCGTCCTACCAATCGACATCCAGAGCACTCAATCTTGCAATAAGCACAAGCCAATTGTCCAAATCAAACTCTCGAAATTCGCATGCGCATTCGCTGAAGTCCGATAAACAAACTGCCCCGATAATAGACGAGGGCATGACACCTAACATTCCAAACAGAAACGAAAACAGGATGTGCATAATGGGCAAATACAGCCAATGGCATGGGTAGGTGTTTGCGAGCACAGCAATTCGCACTAGCAACAATTGCAACTAGCCTGTGAAGGATTGAAGTACATGCGGGATTGATAGTGGTATACGGTTGATAAGACGAGCCCCAATTCGGCTCAGACCAGCAGGCCGTAACTGACCGCTGCAAAAGGCTACACCTCGTGTTTATGCGTCAGACCTCGTCAAACTACACGAAACAGAAATCCATGTGTGTGAGTCCCATCAATTGCACATGAATGTCCATTCATTAGCGCATATCGCTTAATAAAATCACCTCCATGCATCCGCGGTGAGCAGTCAAACACTTTGCTTGCCTTGTCAGGCCTTGCAGACTTCCAACCGTGAACCCATCGCTGTCAAATAGCTTCAAATGTCCAGTGTTTGATATGAGTTGTGCAGATGCAGGCACTCGAGCTGAGGCAATTACGTCTCAAGCGAAGTCAGCCAAAGAGAACGCCTAAAATCGCACTCAACGTAACACTTCCCTTTCCTCTCCTATTCCTAAATGAAAAACGGCGTTTACCTTTGGATCTCCTGTCACTTCTTATCTAGCATGCCGTGCCGTTAGGCGATTCAAAGGACGGCACAGTTCAATTGCTCCTTTCACATGCATGCCACTGACTTCCAAACATTTGGCCATCATGTCATCGTTTTTTACTTCAGCTCATTTACCTATTACCTCTCTCCAGTCAGGGACGGCACCATCTTCACAACCTAGTGCACCCCGTTAAGCAACGTTGAATGAGACAGCTCATGGCACAGACTGTTTCACATTTAACTCCTGCTTTCGTGTCTGTCCCAGTGGAAACGGTGGATGGTAGAAGCTGTAGAGATTGCTTGTTTCACTTATGGACCAGATGAGTACGCCTCTCCCAACCCACAGTCTGATGGCAGGCGTTTCATCAAGAGATTGGCGTTAAATGGGTTCCTCTCACTAAGTGATTTTGCGCATGCACACTCATGTGAGCGTAGAAGAGAGCGCAATGCCAACTTTGTTGGTGACAAGTGCTGCTAGTCATGGGAGGCACTGCCCCTTCACAATTCTCATTCGCTTGTCTCCGCCTCCGTTGTAATTGCATAATTATGTGTCGGCGTGATCAGTACGAATTGGTTGCGAAACAGAAGTAAAATACAACTGTGAAACATACTCGGCACGCCACTGGTGGTGAGGAATTAATTTTGTCCGCTCTCCACCTAAACAACCACCTCATATTCCCCACAGTGAAGAGGCGTTCGCTGCTCAACTCATTTTCATTCATGTACTAGCCTCCGCAACTCTGATGTTAGGACTCCTATGCAAATCGACGAGCAATTCGCCAGGTCTTGTCGTGCTCTTCCACCCGTCAGCTTCCAAGTGAAGCACATTCATCCATCAGTGCTCGACAGGCAAACGCATGTGCTGCAATGCGTCAGGATGAGCGTCAATGCAAAAGCGATGCGGCAGCTGACAACAAGCACTTTGTCCTCAAGTCTGTCAGCTGTGAGTCTAAGGACAGTGCGAGACCGCATCTGAGAGCACACAATCATTAACAACTTCATGCACAAACACTGCATCCATTGAACTGCTGCAGGGGATTACGCTGTAAGCAAATGCGATGGTGAGCATCGGCATAGCTGACATGCCACCCATGCACGTCAGTCGCGTGAGCAATTTGACGCCTGCAACATGGGAAGGTCTTTGTTTCTGGTTGCATTGACTCGACATTCTGACACCCTCCACTCTACAACTGTAGGCCTAAATTTAGATGGCCGCACACTACGACCAGTGATGTAGGGCGAATGATGCACCGTGACCCATGCACTGACAATTCTAGGCCACTTTCGCAGACATCTACACACCTGCGACTACACTTAGTACACTACACCCATGGTGGTAAGCTAGTCGTCTCCAGCATTACGTACTGTTCCCCGTGCCTGTTTCGATGCCATTGAAGGTTTACCTCACGGACCCGGATATGCTAATGCGTGAGCAAAAGGCGAATTCGTAACCACACCCATGCTCACGGTTGTCATGTCCGTGCAGACCACCCTTCCTTCCACAATGCTCACCTGCTCACACCACCTGCTACTGACAAGCAACCACCATTAGATAAATGCATTGCAATGATCGAGCCATCGTGACGTTCCCATGGTCACAACTGACAACACTGACGCAGTTGCCTCAGCGATTGCTAGAGAGTGACATTCTACGCTTCCTATCACTACACCACCGAAGCCTTCAGAGTGATCTTTCGTAACTGGAACTATTGAGCTACCTTTCCTTTTCCTGAAGCCACTAAAAAGTGAACCATCTACCTTTGCTTCATTCCTCACCAGCACAGACCCTATTTGAATCTCAACCTCCAATCACCATGATTCAAAAATCCACTCCAACCTCCTTAGCCACCACTGCATGGAAGCCCTCCAAGATGTCCAAAGTGCCCACTGCCGGAGGCTTTGCGTTCACAACCAGCGAATCATCTTCCATCCCACAAAAACGGCCACTGGCTTATGTGCTTCGAACCCTGCACTGGGAATATCAAGGCGACGTACATCGCCTCTTTTACGCCTCCAAAACTGGGCGTCTCTTTCCTCGCCTACAATCTGCTCCATCGACGCTCCTACTTCCACCTCTGCATTCACCATGAGTATGGCGTCCACGTTGACTTCGTCAGTCAACACTAAAGGCGATTCCGCATCAACTCCTTCCCACACCACTGCCACTGCTGCCACGAATACAGCAGCCGCACAGACTCGTGCGTTCACTAGTGCTGAGGATTCCCCTTCCACCACTAGATCTCAACACTTGTCGGCTAAGGTAATCACAACTGGCGGAGCACAACCAACTTCTGTAATCACCACAAGTTGTCCATCTTCTTTTCCTCCTACGGGCATTACGTTTGGTGGGTTAGCTTTCAATTTCGCCATTTCTACCACCACTCAACACCGTAGTACAGTTAACCCATTGTCACCAACATCACCACTTCGAGCACACATTACTCAGCATGTACTCACAAATTTGCAGGCCAAGCATAAAGGCGGAAGTAATTGCATGCGACAAACAAAAGATCAAAGATTTGGTTGCGATTGCGCTTAAATGAGTGTGCGGATGAGTGTACGCCTCTGCAATGATTGTTTTGGGGGTGGATAAAATGAGGATTAGCAAAGCGCAGGGGCAGTCTGGCTTATTGCACGCCTTTTTATGCTGTAGTTGTCATTGCGCATTTTTCTCATTTCTTTGTGAAATTCTCAACATGCTTACTTCAGAGCGTCAGAGGTCAAGGTGTCAACTGCACAACAACAACGCTGCAAAGGTGGAAGCCGAAACCGTCCTTTAGTTCATCCTGTCCCCATAGCCTCCTTTAAGCCATCGAACAAGCTCAGGAAACCAGTTCCGTTTCAAAATGCTGTGCACACAGGTAGCGTGGTCATAACACCTGCCCTCCGCTTCAACACCCTTCGTCACCATATGGGAAGGGATTTACCAACACAACACCCATCATTGCAAATATGTGCGATATACTACTCGTACCTAGTCAATAGAAAGCTGTTTGGGCAGCTGAAGGTGTGTAAGGAATGGTTTTGAGCAAAAGCCATTTGAAGATGCGATGTGGATGGGAGACACTTGCACCCACCATAGAGTCACCATCCCACAGGTAGAACCTTTGATGAATTGCTCAACGGAGAGGCGGAGTTCCACAGAATTGGAAGGGAGAGCACCACTGACTGAGAAGGCGAAACGCTCGGTAGCGATGCAGGTGGTGCAATGAGGGAGAAAATGAGGCACCGGCATCACAAAGCGGCGACATCGCAGGCCGGTTGGCTTCCACTTGCACTTCTCCCAGGTATTCGTCGAGGTAGGCACTGCCGACCCTATCATACACGTTCTTCGGTGAATGATTTGATGTGCGCTACAACCATGTGGTGTCGGGGTGGAGTTGAACTGTCAGTCGATGCATAAATGCTATAGCTGAAGGCAAGTTAGTGTCGGTTGAGGCGTTGGGCTACTTTCAGACAAGAAAATAAGAGGCATTTCACGAGATCAATGTCCGCACCTGTAAACCGACGCTTTGTTTCCATTTGCTTACTTCCTCTTCGCTTCTGT
The DNA here is from genome assembly GCA_023968675.1 of Taenia pisiformis. Lineage (NCBI taxonomy): Eukaryota > Metazoa > Platyhelminthes > Cestoda > Cyclophyllidea > Taeniidae > Taenia > Taenia pisiformis. Next base: position 8,128,162 of record CM043737.1, on the reverse strand, counting down.
CTTCTGTGCTCGTCATTCACCCTACAGTGTCACACAATGCAAGCTTTGCTGACATGCTGCGAAGTTCACAGGCCATGTAGTGACACCCACTCCATGACAAGCCATTCGTTTCGGGACGACCTGTTGGATTAACCGACTGCTTCTATGCGCATTCTCCACAACGATGCATTCGAGTCGTTTTACCTGCATTAGGAATGTATTTGAGGCCGGCAATTAAACTCTACTACGACGCCAACGTATGGTCGGCCCTAGACATTGAAGCAGATTTGACCAATTCCACATCGTCTCCATCCACGCTCGCCTTTCACAATGGCTCTCTTCAAAGGCGCTGGCCTAGGACTGCGCATTCTTTCCATTCACACAAACAACAAATTCGCCCGATACACCTGAATGTCGCAAATTACTGTTTTCGCCTCTCCTCATTCAGTCATCGGGGACACATGCTGAGCTAATCCAGTGCTCGAGCACGAACGCATCATTGCACGAAGTCGAAAAAAGCATTTGTTGACAAACGCGCAATACTTATCAAGCAGGTTGTGCAAGGCACAGTCAGAAGTGGCATGATCATTTTATCGTCGTCTTCACGGGCCCAACATCGCACACTAAACAGCATCGCATCACGGCAGTTGCCTCCTCTCTATGGCAGTGCTGAAGCAGTGCAGTTGACAAGAGAGATGGTGGTGGAGAGGATGGCATTAGCTGATGTGAGGGCAGCGCATGTCGGCCTTGCATTCACTCGGCACTAACGCCATTTCACACCGCGCGCTGCACGCGTGCTCGTCATTCCATCTTCTCTCAGCCAGTCCCCACCACGATGCATTTGCAAGATTAGTGAAAGTGGGAGCAAACTGCAGCAAGCAAAGTGGGAGTTAGCTGCTTTGCAATGGCAGTGTCCCCGTCTCCTACTCAATGTACGGCCTGTTGTGGTAGGGTAATATTAGCTCTCTCATGCACCATTACCATCCCCCTTTAATTCTATAATGTACCGCTTCACAACTGGGGCGTTTGTCAGCAGCTTCTCGCCAATAGGTTAATTCCTCTGCACCAGTAAGACCTCGCTCTGTGATCAGTGCAGGCGCCTTCCAGCCGCATCGTCCTCTCAACTAGTGTTTGCCAGAGCAGTTCTGCATCCAGACTGAAATGGTTGCCTTTCTTAAACCAACCTGCACTGTGAGACGACTATATTCTACTGCCTGGCAGGTCATTGCAACTGGTTGCACACCTGTTGCACACTAAGTGACTCGACTTGCAGCGCTGCCAATTCACTCTCACGTCATGCTGGTGCACTGGCCAATGAGAGAGTCGAAGCCGCATAGATAGCAGGCTGATTGAGACCATTGGCGAGCGGGCTTCGCGAGGCAGCAATCAAGTGGGAGGAGGCAGGTGGCGCCCCTCTCGGTGATGCAATGCCTCGGCTTCACCACCTCCCACTTGGCGTCAACTTCTCTGGAAAGAGTGAATGGACGGCACTAAGGTGATGTTCTTTATTATCGGCGACCGGGCAAACCTCGGATCACTACAGGTTTAGACAACGCCTTGTGCAAATAACCTTCATACCAGTGTTACGTTGGAAACACATTTTCCTTGCATCCCCCACTCTTTCTTACTTTGAGAATTTGTTCTCATTTTGCAATATTGCTCTTAATTCAGAGGAGCGTTTTGTTCAGAGAGAACGCATGTGTGCATGCTCATCATTCCATCTTCTCTCAGCCAGCCCTTACCACGATGCATTTGTAAGTGACTCGACTTGCAGCGCTGCCAATTCACTCTCACGTCAAGCTAGTGCACTGGTCAATGAGGGAGTTTGTAGCCGCATTGATAGCAGGCTGATTGAGACCATTGACAAGCGGCCTTCCCGAGACAGCAATCACGTAATAGGAGGCAGGTGGTGCCCCTCTCGTTAATACAATGACTCGGCTTCACCACCTCCCACTTGGCCTCAGCTGCTCTGGAACGAGTGAGTAGGCAGCACTAAGGCGATGTTCTTTATCATCGGTGACTGGGCAAACGAGACACACTGGTGAGAAGTCAGCCCTATCAGTGCAAACTAATAGCATTTGATTTACCTCGGACCATCACAGGTCAAGACCACGCCTTGTGCAAATGGCCTCCCTACCAGTGCCACTTTAGAAACATGTTTTTCCTTGCATCCACCACTCTTCCTCACTTTGAGAATTTGTTCCCATTTCGCAATATCGCTCTCAATGCAGAAGAGCATTTCGTGCAGAGAGAACGCCTGTGTGCATGCCCCAAAAATAATTAGCAGAGAAAGGTCGCACCCCTATTTCGTGCTCTATATCACTATGGTGTCACACTAGCCCTCAGACAATAATCGAGTCCCTACCCCCTTTTTGGCGCTCGATTGGGAACCGGATTATCATGCTACGTACTATTTACATGGCTCGCAGGAGTGGCGTTGCAGCTTTGGCCATTGCGGTCACTCATGCCGTGTTGTAGGTCGCATGAGTCACTCATACCGAAGCTAAGGTCGAGCATTGCATTCGCGACATGCATATCAGCCGCACACTCACTCACGTGACGACCGCAATCAGTCAGAGGGTGCAGACCAGCTCTATTTTGTGCGCTAATTGAAGTTGGTCATTCTTTCTACTTTCCCAACAGTTGCATTCGCCTGCATCATCATTCAAGGCACTGCACAAGCGGCAGATTGGAGTTCTCGGCCAGCCTTGTTCAATTTTCTGAAGGTTTTTCGTCAGAGCAAGCCAGTATGAAACTTTTCATGTGTCCATTGAAATAATTAAACAGTAAGACTTGCCATCGCTGCCACTCGTTTGAAAAGCTTCAGTAGGAGGTCTAGAAGACGTGCTAATCATTTGGCTGAGGAGCCAATTGTGACTTTTAGTTGCGATCGGCTTTGCAAGACAAGCTACAAGCAGATTCCATATTCGAGAAGTATGCTAGAAGCAAGAGCTACCCATTGCATCCCGTGGGTGAGGACTGAAACAGCCAATTAAGTCAAACGAGGCTCAGCTAAGCATAAGCATCTGATTGGCCAAAAGGCGACGATATGAAATGACCATCCTAACCAGAGAAAAGCCTAGCATTGGCTACTGCACCTGCATTCGACTGCCTTCCTACCCTCTCACGGTTGACCCAGAGGCGTGATAGGACCCGCATTCGGAGACACATGAGTAGGTCCATTGAGGTCAATCCATGGCCTCGCCTATTCAACATGAGCACATGGGCGTGACGTCAAGCCTCTCTCTCCAATCCAATTAAAGAAGCCGGGGTCGTTAGCACGACCCTTGCCATATTTGGACAGGCCTACTTTTCATGGTGGGCGCCAGTCAACCTAGTCTATGGGGGAAAGGGTCACTGGGATCTCCTTACGCAAATGCCAAACCTGACATATTCTTTCACCTTCCAAACCTACATTTCTGACCCTCACTTATTTTGACTCACTGAATAGCCAAAAGCGTTAAATTTGGCACTCGCCTTAAATATACTTACCGGAACTGAGCGAGAGCGAAAATCCCCATTGAAGACCACGAAACCGAACAGGAAGGTCATGCTATAAAATTTTAATCAAGCAGATATTCGGCATATACGGAACGATATGCGCGGCGTAATAACTTGTACACCCATGCACTGCGTGGATCTGAAGCCAGCATTTCATCCAAGTTCAAATTCAACTGTCGGCATATCGTCACGTGTGTTTCGCAGCTTATTTCAGAAGGCAGCGGGAAAAATCTTCGGTATTGTTCCACTAGGCACGCCGGCATAAGCCACCATTCCAGTCCATACTTGTTCATAACCGCTGGCCAGAAATCGCAGAAGAACACATACCAGAGGAGATACGAAACACATCTTTTCGGAGTCGCACGCGAAATTCGGGTCAGATCTCTAGTAGCACGGTATAGGTCACATATTGACGCTGGTTTCGTGGTTGTGAGGGCATCATCAATGAATTGAAAAGGTGATGGCTTTCCAAAGGACGGCTCACCATGCACAGGTGAGGCCCCATTTGCTGGCTCCACAGAAGGATCACATGTGAGGGCGATTCCTGCAAAGGCTTTGGGGCTAGTGCAGTCCGATCCTTCTTGATAGTTAGCTTGAGGAGGCGATGTTGATGAGACATTTGAGGAATCTGCAAGACTGGTGCGCCCTGACTCGCAACCACAATCGGATATGCTGATAACTTCACCTGAAAAATCCGATAAGTAAATCGCAGTTATTCAACGGTTCATGTGTGGCAGCAAATGATACAGAAATATGAAATTCAAACACAACAGAAAGAAGCAAAAGAAAAAAGAAAGAAGAAAAAGAAGCCACAAATCCTAACAACGGCTTGGCGAACCATAGATTGACGAAGCACTCAGAACATCCCACTCGCCGTCAGTAGAGGCGGAATCCTGCGGCGACTGACTCATCGCGTAAGGCGGTAGCCAACCGCAGGATTTATGAGTTGACGCCACTGCAAAAACACTAAACGAGAACGATTTCTGCTTAGTAAAACAACGTGAATCCAAATTGATGTGTCGGATGTTCAAATTCAGTTGGCTATGATTCAAATTAAATAAGATTTTCATTCCTGGCAAACCATGTGGCTGAGCATTTTTCTTTCCCTTTGTTGGGCTAAGTTGTTTAATGTGCATCTTTTAAACTTAAAAAAGGAGATCCGGACTTTATTAATGCGAGTTTCATGCTGAGAATTTGTTCGTGGCCGCCAAGTGCTCGGTGTTATGCCACACTGCTTTGCACGCGTTTGAGTTGTCGATGAGTTGGCAGAAGACGGGTTGACGGTCATCGTGAAGCCTGAGCTGAAGCACTAGTGTCGGTCTACCCGATTTCTCAGCTGCTAATACATTTCAGTAAGCTTTTGCGACAATTTTAGACGCATGTTCATTAGCTTGACTCGAATTTATCAGTGGCGTGCATGACAGCGCTGAGGTTAGAGGCTTGCTAACTGCTTGTCAGTGGCATGCTGAAGCTTCCTCAAAGCAAGAATCCACTTCAGGACGCTACTTTTGCATATTGTACATACAAATACCAAACTTAGCTGTGGTTGATCTAAGTTTCATTATTTAGGCAAGGCATGGCCTGACCTGGAGCACAATAACAAACGATACAGCCAGCGCAGAGACGCCAGAAGGATGGAAACTGAAGTGTAGCAAAGTTAAATTTTCTCTTTTAAGCACGCCAAAGTGGACCGAATTTGGGACTAAATGGAATGCGACACTATTTTGTGCCTTTGTTCGACCACAGCATTTGACATTTTCACGCTTGCAAAGTGAAAATGCACTGACAATTGCATCACCTTATCAATTCTTAATGAGCAGTTCTTGTTGTCTTTGTGAACGACGTCAATTTGGTCTGTTGGCAATATAGATGAGTGCCAAGTTGACTTCACTGTAAAAGTCGCCAAATCGGAAGCCAATCCATGATAATGACTAGGTGAATGTCTAAAGAAGATCATTCAGCGAAAAGCCCTAGCGTGACGCCACATCTCTCTCCCGAATCATCGCCGAAGGGTAGCGTCAATATCATTGCCGTTTTGAGCATTGTTGCTACGAGAGGATAGAGACGCGTTACACGGCATGTTTGTGATCCGGATTTCAGATGACCACTTCTATGTTTCGAGAAGTGCACAGCGACTTTGAATCGCGTTTCAAAGCCGTCGTCATCTGCTAAAAATAAGTGTACTCTCCTTCAAAGAGGGCGTTCTCACCAGTGTCTCCCGTTAGTTAAGTCGCCGATGACTGCGAACATCACCTAAGTGACCCCATTTGCTCGTTTCAGAGAAGTTGAGGCCAAGTGGAAGGTGGTGAAATAAGGTCAGTTATACACATCAAGGGAACCCTTGCAAGACGGTAATAAATGAAGCACCAAAATTGAGCGATTCCGCTAATGGTTAGCACGCATCTGCTTGCTCACAACCGGCATGTTGTGCAGACACAGGCCACCCTGTGACTGCAACATCATTCAGAGAAATAAAGTGGCAACACGCGGCTTTCACTCTGTAAAGGCTGCCCACAAGCAGCCCTTTCACCATTAAGTGGGAGACACCTTTCAGACAGACTGCAATTCCAGCAGCCGAATTCCCATCTATTCGCATGGATGAACTAAGCCTCACCTCCCTCTTCTTGACGTGTCTTTCTTTGAAGGGAAAGAGTGTGTGCAGGTGGATGTCGATCTTCGTCGTTGGTTCTACAATGAACCGGGTGGAGTTGTTAAAACGATCACATTCAGAGATGAGGCAGTGCTGCAACAACTTAATGATTATCGCATCATTCGTTGATGGCAACGAATATCCAGTGCACTCATTACGACGACATGCCGGTTATGGAGATGATTCCCTGAGTAATCCTCAATGTTCGGCAAGAAGCGTTCAGCGAATGTCCTTCAACCTGTAGAAGTGTCGTTACCTACGCGTAAGTGTGAGGGAAGCTTATTAAAGCAGCATCACCTTCATCACTCAAATCTGTTTACCGCATCACCAGTTGTACGAAAGTGGAAGAAAGGCGAGGAAGGTTGGGCACACCTCACTGGATTAATTTATGGACGAGTGTATATGAAGAACCGCAATATATTTCGCCTTAGTCACAGGCAACATGCTCTAACAATGCAACAAGCGAATGCGTTTGTCCGATCCACTTAGCGCAAGACAGGTAGTCACGAAATGATTGCGCGCAGAACGTTTCGCAGTCTGACGTCAAGATCAAATCGCTCATATGTGAAAATTGCTATGTGGGTGACCAATTGATGCAATGTCAGTGCGTTAATAGCCACCACACCGTCTGCCGCTAAAGGAATGCTGTCTAAGAGGGATGCGGACCTCGTCAACCAGTTGATCGGTTTTGACGGCAACGCCAAAGGCATTCGCATAGGCACTTTACCAAAGGCGTTTGCGTGTCAAGCTTTCAAAGAGGAATGGGCCCGACCTGTCCATTAAATGGGGTCAGTAGTGCTGGCAACGAGCTCCTTTCTCCTCCTCCTCCTCCTCCTTCTCACCCTCTTTTGCCCTCTTTCCCACATTTTCATATCAGTGGTCCCGATATCTCCTTTCCTTGCCATTTTTTCATGTCAGTGATGGAATTATTGACGGTGCACAGCACCTGCAATTGCTGACTGATGGGTCTCGCTCTATTTTTAGATGATTCTTCCTCCACCATTGATCAAGACCGCATGCATGTAGGCCTTGCAGGGTGCCACCGCGATTTGTGCCTCTGCTACACTAAACGATGGCCCAGTCATGGAGCGCTTGATGTCTACACTGATAACCTCGTCGCATTGGCAAATGTGTGCTTTCCTTTAACATAGTCACGCCATCTCACTCCTCCGTTTGCCTCGTCTTTTACATTTTAATGCAACGTGGAACTGATTCGTCGTGCATTGCGTTTCCCCTTAACTTTCAGATGAAATGCCTCTGAGAATAATTCTGGCACCTGCTCAAATACCTTCCCACATCTATCTTGTCCATTTTGCCACCCGTTGTCGCCACTTTGAATTCTAGCCTCTTAGGGATCACTAGACGTGGCCTTTCTCTCGACCATGACCTACACTGTGACAATGTTCCAGACACTTGTTTATTCATTGGTGATTATCCACGCATCTTGATTGTCCATTGCAGTCACAATGCTCTCAACAACTCAGAGGCCAGCCAACGAACCGTCAAGCTGGTCACGTACGCATTAGAGCAGGAAAGATGATCCACATTTGATTCGCTGTGCTCAAACTTGTCAAGCGGTTAAAAATGCATCGATTCAGGTAGGCTTTATGAGAGTGGTCTCATAAGAGCCTTAGAGCTAATGGCTTCTACATGCTTTCAACGCGCTTCTAAATCACTACCGTTAGCATAGCGCTCTGTCGCAGCCTACTAATAACTTGACGACACGCCAACCTGCAAGCTGGCCAGTTTCGACTAAACAACCGAGGCGTTTCACTACCCAGCAAAGTGTGCAGCATCAGCAAAGTTGAGATCTCTAGCGGACGACACAACATATTTGAATCACACTACGTTCGCTGAGGTGCATCTGAGATGATAGTACGTTTGAGAGAGATCAAATACGGACATCTCAAAAACTGCTCTCATGCCTAATCCCTTTACTTACATTAGCTATTAAACTGGCTTTCAATTTTGACTATGGAGCATTGGTGAAAGCACCCTGCAGAGGAGGGAAAGGGAGGAGGGAAGTGGAGCCATGGCACAGTCAACTAAGTGTGAGCACCGTGCTTCAAGCGATTCTGACAGCCACCACCAAATTTATGCTCCAGTTGGGAACCTCCTGCTTACCTGCCCATTCGAAACGACTAATCCGAATAAGGGCAAGGCAGCAAAGCTGATAACAGATTCTTCAGTGGTCAAGCAGACCTATTTTCAAAATGACATCAAGCTTATCACGCTTCATTGCTCCGATCTGGACGCTCGAAGGTGAACTGGGGCAGGTGGCTTAAATCAGAGAGGCGCATAGAAAATGTAGTCTTTCAACTCCCAATTCGAGCTTTGATGGAGTGGTATCAATAGCAAGCAGCTGTTGAATTGAGTGCCCTCCATTTTTATGTAGCAATCAACAATTGGGTCCTTGGGAACTCGAACAACAAATAGGACTGCTGGACTGTCTAGGCAGTGCGTATAGGTGGCGGCACTCCACCATGCCACGAGGTGAACCACATTAGAGCTGCTGGTCAGTTGGATGGCCAAGGCAGCAATTGGATGCTTCAATTGCTCAGCCACTCAAGAACTTGCGTATCAGCGACAATGAGTTCGTCACGATGGTCAGGGAGGACGAAAAAGTGAAGCAAAAAGTGTCTAATCAAAGTGACGAAAAAGTGGGAGCAGTTGATGAAAAGTTGATGCATTGGTTCACAAGCTATGATTGCAGCTAGAGAAGGATGCCAAGGAGAAGAATAAGCTGGAAGGAATGAAGGTGGAAGGGTGCGTGCCGTCTCGTATTCATGAATATGTAAATGTAGAGCTGACAGTCTACCAGTTGGGCATATTTCGCTACTCTACAGTCTCCTTATTATAATAGCTGCCAGAAGGACGCAGATGACCTCGTATCGAGCTAGCAAATGGAGTAACTGTCAATGAGATCCCAATCCATGTCTGAAAGTAATTACGAGGCTACTTACCGTTTCAATGAGCATTTCCTTCTACACTTCTGTGGATCTATATTTCCTTAAATGATCCGCATTTGTACCGATTAGTGCAAGGTGTATAATGTCAGGCAGAATCGGTGAGGACTAGACCTTCCGGACTTCTACTCAATTTCTTCAGAGGCACCATAATGCGGTGGCAACAGTGCGCATGATGTCTTCCCTGCCTTTCCTTTCCTCCAACACGGATTCCTGACTCCTCTTGCAAACTTCATTCGATTCTTTAGGGTCCAAACGCCAACCCACAATCTAAAGGTGCCAAGGTGTTCTTTGGTAGGTCTTCTGCTATTTTCTTGATTAGGAGTTAACCCCCATAATCACATCCTCGCTTTCTGTTCTCCTTTACTGACCTTCAGTATGAATGCTTGACTTATGTACATATCGGCAATCTAAGCACATCTCACCACCACCACCACTTCATACCATTTACTTTCCGACCGCAATAGCTGACCGTGCTGTGGATTCAAGTGTCACCATCCCCTCCTCACTTTCTTGTTTTGCGCACTTCATGCCTTGGTTAAGTTGACATAGAAGACCTACTTTCGCTGGTCAAATGCAGGGCGTGTGCGAGGAGACTCTTTGATTCATCAATCAGATCCTGACAAGCCGCCACACACCTCGGCACGAATATCCACCGCCTCTAAATTGCCCCACTTGTACATGGACACTGCTAACACAAAACGCAGGCGTTGAGCACGGCGAAGTAGAAAGCAGTTTAATTGTCACAACAATTGCCCTCACTCCCAACATTAACTATTACAAAGTGACAAGACCATTTTCAAATGGAAGCATCAGAAGGTACGACTTCATGCCTCAACTACGGCAATAAATACCGTTAAGGTAGATTATGTGGCATTGTGGCTAATCACATTTGGTGCCATCTGTAGGAAGGTAGTTTTAGCGTAACGGAAATAAAAAACACTTTATTATGAATCTGAAAAACCGAATTGGTCACCATGAAATTCAATTCGCCTTTTCCTTGTCAGCGTCCGGATTATGAGCTAAGTGCGAATTGCCACTTTGAACCATGCAGTGTGCCCAGTGGATCGTTAATGTGGGGACGAGGAGGGCTACACTGTCATAGACCACCACCACTTCACTTCAACAGTCCAATTTCACAGGCCCACTCTGACTTGCATGATTTCATAACGTCATCCTTGAGCATTCCGTCCATCGGCGAGTTCGCCTTCTCCAGCAGAGCCGACTGTGTGCGTCCAGACGATTACCAAGTAAGTCTGGCTTCGCTGATGTCTCCGGTGTGCTTCCAAGGACGTTTATTTGCCCGAATGTAGCTCCTTGCAATGAGTTCGGGTTTGTACACCCGCTCAGCAATGAGCGCAGGTGCTTCCTCTCACTGTCCGTGATGTGCGTCAACAATGCCAAAGGTCATCGGAAGTGATAAAATGAATGCGCCCTTTTATCGACGACGTGGCAGAGTTTGTTTCCTTGTGCTGCCACGTCACAAAGGTGTCTTCTTCAAGTTCACAGTTGCTTTGCTTAACAAATGAAATCAGCGCCAAATATCATATCGCCAGCCAATTCTGAGCAGGTAGTGGCTCCAGGAAAACACGGTTAGTGCCTAAGGCACAAGAAGTGGGCATTTGAGCATTTGGACCAAGAAAACTTTGAGGTCAACTACCCAACGGATGCAAACGCCCTTGTGCTTCATGATAAACGCGTTGGACACTGGTGAGTGAAGTGCAGAATGGCAGCCTGCATGATGGTGAAGAAGAGGAGAGGGTGGGAGTGTCATTGCGCAGCAGTTGTAGCTACGAACACAGCTGGTGTTCAGTTTTGCGATCTGTAGATCGGAGTGCGACTCCTCCTTCTGCTTCACCCTCACTTCATCCGCCTACATGTTTAGTCAAGTAAACATCGGAGGTGCAAACAGGGAATTTGCGATATTCAGGTCGCTTCAAGCGTCCTTGCTGTTACCTCTCAGTGCTAATTACCTAGCAAGTCAGTCTGCCTCTCGCAGCTTTCTTAGTCTGCATAAAAATGTGCACTCTAACAGCCCTGTCTGTAAATAGTTAGCTTCTCATCTTAATCCACCCGCTCTTTGGGCGCCATATTACAAGAGGATTGTTGCTGGAGTGGGATGCGCAGATGAACATTACACAAGCCAATGAGTTGGAGAGCGTGTGTGACTATAGGACCAAGAAGTGACCTCCAACTCCAACAGCGACGCGAAGAAGTTATTCTATTCTCCTAGTCAACCTCAACATGCAAACGTACGTTTGCACATAAAAATTCACTGATGTAGATGTTAATGGTCAACGCTGGGTTGAGACTGACTGCAGGGCGATTGACAAGCGTTGAAGATAAAAGCGAAGTGGAAAGTGAGCAAATGGAAACAAAGTGTAGGTTGACAGGTGCGGACATTGATCATATGATATGTCATATATTTCCTTTCCATAAAGCAGCCCGACGCCTGAACCGACACTAACTCGTCTTCAGCTACAGCATTTATGCACCGAATGACAACTCAACTCCACCCAGACACCAAATAGTCAAATCATTCACTGAAGAACGTGTGTGATAGGGTCAGCAGTGTCTACCTCGACGCATTCCTGAGAGGAGTGCGAGTGGAAGCCAGCCGGCCTGTGATGTGGCTATTTTGTGTTGTCAGTGCCTCACTTCTCCTCTCAATGAACTGCCTGCTTCGTCTCCACTGCCACCGGGAATTTCGCCATCTCAGTCAGTGTTGCTCTCCCTACCAATCCTGTGGGACTCCGCCTCACCACTAGGCAATTCACCAAAGGTTCTACCTGCAGGATGGTGACTCTATGGTCGGTGCGAGTGTGTCTAATCCACATCGCATTTTTAAGTAGCGTTTGCGCAAAACCATTCCTTACACACCATCATGGTGTCCAAACAGCTTTCTATTGACGAAGTACAAGTAGTATAACGCAAATATTTGAAATAATGTGCGTTGTATGGGTGGACATCTTACCATATGTTGACAAAGAATGTTGAAGCAGAGGGCAAGGCCTTTGATTAAGCTACAAGTGTGCGCAACATTTTGAATCATGGTGCTCGAAGTGGTGTTGCTGGTGACAAAGGGTTAATCGTACTACAGTGGGAGTTGCAAGCGGCTAGGAAAGGCGAGTTCACACAAGGATGGCTGTCATCCAGTTGAGTTTGGTGGTAGAGACGGTGAATTGGAAAGCCAACCCACCAGACGTAATGCCCGTAGGAGGAAAAGAAGATGGACAACTTGTGGTGATTACAGAAGTTGGTTGTGCTCCGCCAGTTGTGATTACCTTAGCCGACAAGTGTTGAGATCTAGTGGTGGAAGGGGAATCCTCAGCACTAGTGAACGCACGAGTCTGTGCGGCTGCTGTATTCGTGGCAGCAGTGGCAGTGGTGTGGGAAGGAGTTGATGCGGAATCGCCTTTAGTGTTGACTGACGAAGTCAACGTGGACGCCATACTCATGGTGAATGCAGAGGTGGAAGTAGGAGCGTCGATGGAGCAGATTGTAGGCGAGGAAAGAGACGCCCAGTTTTGGAGGCGTAAAAGAGGCGATGTACGTCGCCTTGATATTCCCAGTGCAGGGTTCGAAGCACATAAGCCAGTGGCCGTTTTTGTGGGATGGAAGATGATTCGCTGGTTGTGAACGCAAAGCCTCCGGCAGTGGGCACTTTGGACATCTTGGAGGGCTTCCATGCAGTGGTGGCTAAGGAGGTTGGAGTGGATTTTTGAATCATGGTGATTGGAGGTTGAGATTCAAATGGGTCTGTGCTGGTGAGGAATGAAGCAAAGGTAGATGGTTCACTTTTTAGTGGCTTCAAGGATAAGAAAGGTGGCTCAATCGTGCTGACTACGAAGGACCACTGCGATGGATTGGGTGGCGTAGTGGCTAAAAGGGGCAAATATCGCTTTCGCACAATCGCTGCGGCACCGGCATTCCCTTACGCTCAACAGCCTTCGTCAACGCATGAGAAGATGTCCACCCATGCAACACTCATCACTTGAAATATTTGCGTTATACTACTCGTAGTTCGTCAATGGAAAGCTGTTTGAACAGCATGATGTTGTGTGAGGAATGGTTTTGAGCAAAGGTGTTTGAAGAGGTGATGTGGAAGGGAGGGAATTTCACCGACCACAGACTCACCAATTCTCAGGTAGAGCCTTTGATAATTTTCTTAGTGCCGAGGCGGAGTCCCACAGAATTGGTAGGGAGAGCCACACTGACTGAGAAGTCGAAATGCTAGGTGGCGGTGGAGGCGATGCAGGGAGTGCATTAAGGGGGGAAATGAGGCAATGGCATCACAAAGTAGACAAATCACAGTCCGGCTGGCTCCCACTCGCACTAGTGTCAGGAATGCGTCGAGGTAGGCACTGCTGACCCTATCACAGCTGCTCTTCAATATATAATTTGTTGCGCCTCATAACCATCCGGTCTCTGGGTGCAGCGGCCAATAAGTTAGCGTCGGTTCAGTTGTTGGGTTTTTGTGGTATGAAAATGATTGAGAGTGTATGAGACCAATGCCCGCACCTGTAAACCGACACTTCGTTTCTATTTGCTCACTTTCTTTCCCTCTTCTGTCGTGAACATTTCTCATTGACTGATGTACAATGCCAGCTTCAGCCACCTACTGCGCAATCCGCATCATATGTAGTGACGAGAAGGAGTCGAATGTTTACTGTGAAGTGCCATATTCCTATACTTTGTTCTCACTTGCTCACTTTCCCTTCCTCTTCCCCCTTCTACGCTCATTCTTTACCATGCATTGTTACACAATGGGAGCTCTGGTGTCATACTGCAAAATCTACAGGTCACGTAGCGACTCTTACTCCATGAGAAGTATGACAAGACAAGCCACAAGCAGATTCCATATTCGAGAAGAATGCTAGAAGCAAGAGCTACCCATTGCATCCCGTGGGTGAGGACTGAAACAGCCAATTAAGTCAAACGAGGCTCAGCTACGCATAAACATCTGATTGGCCAAAACTCGACGATATAAAATGACCATCCTAACCAGAGAAAAGCCTAGCATTGGCTACTGCACCTGCAATCGACTGCCTTCTTACCCTCTCTGTTGTCACAGAGGCGTGATGGGACCCACAATCGGAGGCACATGAGTAATGCATGCATAAGTTATTCCACAAGACAGCCGCGAATCACCACAAAACACTGCATCGTGAATAATTCTTACTATGTCGCTAAAGTGGAGCAAAGGAAATGCACTAGGATGAGTCGATTTCTGTTGCCCTCCCGCAATTAAAGTGCTACAAATAGGTGGGAGGGCATTAAGTCAACAATGAAGCTACGAATAAGCGGGTAGCGAAGGACACTTGAATCCATTTTTTGCCATGGCCTCTATCCATTCTTCACGTTTCACCCCCAGCCGTCCCCATATGGACTCACACCCTACATTGCAACAACAATACCAATGCTAACCAGTGCACAAGGTTGCAGGAAAGAACAAACTCGTGTACTTGTCCGTCCTGAGGAAAAGTCAGTCGGCCGTTGGCCATGAAGCGCATTCACCAACATGGTTGTTTTGACAGCAGGGTCGAACTCACACCTTCGCTTACGTGTTCATCACTCACCCATCCACTACTAGATTTGCGAGGAGAGAAGTAATAACGTCAAGGCTAACTACTACTGCCACCAAAGCGAGAGCAGAGGACACTGCAAAATGCAAAACTAACTTCACTCCAACAGAATGTTTTAAAGGCTGTTTCTGTTAAAGCTGCTTCATTTCCGCCTTCCTCTCGCAGATGCTCTATCTGGTCTGCAAAGGTTTCCACTACAATGACGAACGATAATGAGGCGAACTCCGTAGTGTTTCGAAACACCTCACTGTGTTTTGTCTGCGCCAGGTATTGGAAGGCAATTTGGGCTTGACAGAATTGGAAGGACACTGTGATTGATTATTCAGTGCACGTTGGGTACCACGATGGTCATCTCCTCTCAGCCATTCTGCATGCAGACCAGAAGCTCAGTGCAGCATGCAAATCCGATCCACACAGAGCGGCTAATGGGTTGCTAATGGGACCTGAGTGGAACGCATCTCTCATGGTGACGGCATTTAACATTGTGCAGTCGTTGCACAGTCGTGCACCGCCATCGCTTCTCTTCACCAGTGCGATTTGGTAGCCACACACTGACTTGCATGGTCAACCTTAGTCATCTCCTCTACCGACGCGTCCACATATTCCAGCAACGCCGTCATTATGCGTGTGTGTGGTAACCAAGTGGGCCTAGCCTTGCCACTGTCCATAATGTGTGTGTGACTAGTGTAGTTGCACGGAACCAGAACACGTATACACTTACTCAGCAAGAAGCGCAGATCCTTTTTTCACTGTGGCTGATGTGCGTCAGCGGCGTGTACAGCCCACCTAATCTGTTGGTAGAAACACTGTCATGTTTGGTAAAGTGGCAACGCTTTTAGTTTGTGCTGCTGCACCACAGGAATTCGGAGTTACTACGGTGTTGCGAAGGGAAGCAAAGGAAAGAAATAGATCCTATATTCATGCAGAGCACATCGTGCCTCTAAATATTCATGCTTTGAAAAGTTGCAACTGACATATACGTATTATTGCTGAATTCTCCCACGGTTACCCAAGAGGAAAGTAGGCATGTTCTCTCGCCGATCAGCGATGGTTTTAAATCCCGTATTGCATTACGTTACAAAGATTGACAATTGTGAACTTGTTTTTGACCAACAAGCGAGAAAAGCAGATTGGTGATGGAGAATCATAGTACGCCGAGAAGAAGGGTTGTTGATTGCACGGTTACTTACTGCCTCATGCAAACGACTTGAGAATATGATTTTGCACAAACTCATTTTGCAGAGTATCTCCGCGATTGCAGTTATTAACATTGCAACAAACTTGCACGCGTGATGTTTGGCGGCTTCTCGTTTGTCATCCTTTCTTTGGTGCTTCAGACCCCAATTTGGCGTAGGCCTTTTTGTAGACAAAAGCTGATGCAGCTGCACATAGCTTAACGCCACTTACCACCGGATTTATGCCAATTTAAAGCCTCACAGCCAAGCGGTGCAACACCAGCTTTGCAGCGGCCCGTCGCCTTCACAAGTGCAATCGCTCATGCTCTCATCACGGATGCCTCTTATCGGCGCCACCAGAGACGGTCCTCCTCCTTCAATTAATGACAATATGAAGGTATTGACCCCATTCATACACACAGCCGTGATCGGTACCACCACAAGATGTGCTGACGGAGAATGCCTGCTAGGGGTGACTGCAGTGCTTGGTGCAGGAAAGGCAGGCGTGCAGTCGATGCAGCAAGAGGAAAAACAATGGCAGTGGTGAATGCTCAAACGCCCAACACTGAGGCATTAAACGCAAGCAGTAGTTTCCTTTCAGACATTGTTTGCTTGCTAGCAGACGATTGACGGTGTTTTAGGGTGATGATGAGGAATGAATGCGTGAATTTTGACTTTGAATCGTTGTATTCCACCATAAAAGGGGAGATATTTGCTTCGCATTGCATTCATTCTCCTAATACCGACAATCACTACTGCTGCTTGATAAGACGTTCACTGCAACAGTAATGTAGGTCGGCTGCAGCAAATCACCCGCAGCACGTGAAAAGTCCTTTAAAGACGGGATCAATGATTTTTACACACGTGGGTCCTTCACACGACATGTATATTTCCTTCTTGCTCGAAATTGGTTTGCTTTCAGTGAGTCCATATTATTATGATTAACATTAGGAGAGGTGGCTCAAGGTGACGGGCTAGAGGCTTGAGTT
This sequence comes from Taenia pisiformis, assembly GCA_023968675.1. Classification (NCBI taxonomy): domain Eukaryota; kingdom Metazoa; phylum Platyhelminthes; class Cestoda; order Cyclophyllidea; family Taeniidae; genus Taenia; species Taenia pisiformis. Next base: position 8,111,317 of record CM043737.1, on the reverse strand, counting down.
AGAAAAGAAGGCAACAACTCATGTTAGATGAGGAATGAATGCGTGAATTTTGACTTTGACTGGTTGTATTTTACCATACATCAAGAGATATTCGCTTCGAATTGCATCACTTCTCCTAATACCGGTAATCACTACTGCTGCTTGATAAGACGTTCACTGCAACAATCATGTTGGTCGGCTGCAGTAAATCAACCGCAGCACGTGACAAGTCGTCGAAAGTCGGGATCATTTGTTTTGACACACGTGGGCCTTCACACGACATGGGATATTTCCTTCTTGCTCGAGATTGGATTGCTTCCAGTCAATCCATATTATTATCATTAATATTAGGAGAGATGGCTCAACGTGACGGGCTAGCGACTTGAGTAATTAAAAAGGCAACAACTCATGTTTGATTAGGAATAAATGCATGAATTTTGACTTTGATTCTTTGTATTGCACCATACATGGGGAAATATTTGCTTCGCATTGCATGCCTTCTTTTAATACCGGCAATCACCACTGCTGCTTGATAAGACGTTCACTGCAACAGTAATGTAGGTAGGCTGCAGCAAATCCACCGCAGGACGTGACAAGTCGTCGAAAGTCGGGTTCATGCCATAAACCACGCCTAGCGTTTTCAATATGGCAGCGTAAATACGCAGACGCAGTTGGGCTGAGGCAGGAAAAAGAAGGGTGCTGGCTCACTGAACCTCGACGTGAGCAGACACTGTGTTTGCAGCTGCAACTGCTACGTGATGAGTATCCACCCCTTCCTTCACTTCACCATCATGCAGACTTCCACTCTGCCACCCAAGCCACACAAGTGTTATATGCCAATGCGATCGCTACAATAAATTAAAGTGCCGTAGTTGTGCATCCAGCATCGCTTGCTGCAGAGTTGTTTGTCCAGGAAACGGCTTCTCATTCAGGTGGTTGCATCTCGCTCTTTATACAAACGATGTCACATTCTGTGCAGCAAGAAATAAAGTTTTGATAATGCAGACCAACGCAATTCACCCTACCACTCTACTTTACTGGACACCACAGATGAATGTGCTTCCCTCGTGGATAGCAATATTCTGCCACCTTCTCTCGGCTTTTAAGCGCCTTCCACATCTCCCCCACTCTACATCTCAAGTCGAAGCTTAACACGCAAAACGTGACCCTTGAGTTGCCGCTCAGCTGTAGGGGGCAGGAAAAGTCTTGCTTCCACACTATGCAATTATTCGCTCTTTAAGGCCAACCGTGGTAGTGTCCGGTGGCAAAAGCTAAACCTGGTGGCGGCACATTGTGCGTTTGTAACATCACACATTTAGTTCTCCGAACACCTTTCAATCATCGTGGGTGCATGCTGGAGTGTGCAGGCCACGCGGAACTGACGCAGCACTTGGATGTGAAGTGAACAGAGTAAAGGCGTGCGGATGTGCAAGAGGTCTTGTCGAAATATGAGTGCCAGCAGGGTGAATAACTCGAGCACACGCACTCTACTCTGACTCGACTTTTGCGATGCTGTGACAAAGGTAACTTCGTCACCAACGCTGCCAAGACATTTTATTATTCAAGCGTAACACCACATGCATACGTGCCTTCACATCGCAAAGCACACTGACATCATTCATCTCATTCACAATCACTGCACAAAAGGTGAATAACGTGTGTTAGTAAGGTCATCTCAGATGATGTCGAATAGCAGTGTGCCCGTCGTGCCACACGAGCATAACGGTGGATAACAAGTCGTACTGCTGCACGATTAAGAAGTCTGTGCTTCTGCTCTCATGCATTGCCAATTCTGATACGCCACACTTTACCCCTTCAATCAGAATTTGAGATTTCCTTATCCCACGCTCTACTACTTCAGGTGTGTCATGTGCTAGGATCTATTTGCTGACAAACCTCGGCCAATCTACAAGGCAACCAGATTATCTGCTTAAGGTGTTGTTGTCTAAAAATGTTTTGCACTTTGCCCCTTTGATGGTGGAATGTTGACGCTGGCCTGCCTTGCACACGCAAATGTGTGGCCATTCACTGCAGGTGGACAAATGAGATCGCAGCCAATCAGGAAATGACGATGAGTGTGGGTGCTTTGTTGCTCATCGGATGCTGCGATTCTTGCATGGTGATACTTTCCATAAGGTTCTTTGGATCTAATCAGTCTGCTTAGCAGCAGCGGAGTACCGACGTTCCACATGTGGTCGTTTCCTGGTCCTGCGGTCTCATAGACAGGAGCCCACGCGTCATACATGCCTTGCAAATGATTGGTTTGTGTGATGCTAACCTGCAGGCCTCATTCAAGTAAATACACTCGTGTCATTTTGAGTTAAACTCCTATTGCTCCGAACACTTTAAGAGCAGAAGAATGAGAGCGAAATTGGAGGCTTTTGGAGGGAGAGTACTTGAGGCACATTTGTAAGCATACCTGGCAGTGTCGTGACAGACGGACAGACTAGCTTGGTCTAGGTGGTGAGCACTGAGAAATTATGGCAAGGAGGCTTCAGACTGTCCTCATTTTGCACACATCCAGCTCCTACCCAAGGCATTACATTGACTGAACTGTTCAAGAAGAGGGTCAAGCTTGCCATAAGTGCACAGTTGTATGGTCTCCTGGTTCTTTCTCTGGTAGATTACTTAAGCACTTTAAGCCTTACAGATGTGCTTTACAGGAATGTAACATTGTACGTGAAGGCACATATTGCCATGCCGCAAGAAGCCGTGCATTGAGTAGGAGACTGGTTAACTGCCATTGCAAAGCAGCTAACTCCTAGATCGACCTGCTTCCACCTGGACTAATCTTACAAATACATCGTGGTAAGGACTGGCTGAGAGAAGGTGGAATGATGAGCATGCACACATGCGTTCTCTCTGCACAAAACGCTCCTCTGCATTTAGAGCAATGCTGCAAAATGAGAACAAATTCTCAAAGTAAGAAAGAGTGGTGGATGCAAGGAAAACGTGTTTCCAACGTAACACTGGTATGAAGGTTATTTGCACAAGGCGTTGTCTTAACCTGTAGTGATCCGAGGTTTGCCCGGTCGTCGATGATAAAGAACACCACCTATGTGCCGTCTACTCACTCATTCCAGAGCAGAGGGAGGTGGAGGACGAGTAATACGGAACTGAGACAAGGTTAGAGTTCCTTCAATGCGCATTGGGCACCAGAAAATCGTCTTCTCTCCCCATCTCACCAGAACACGCATCACGAGCTTAGTGTGTGATTCTACTTTAATCCATGCCGACCCTCCATTGAGGCGTTACAAGTGGGTGGAGGAAACGCGTCCTTCCTTGTCACGACGTTTCACACTTTGAAGTCGCTTCACAGCCTTACACCAAGGTCGCTCATCTTCACCAGTACGAGTTGGTAGGCCCACAGTAACTTGCAGGCTTCATAGCCTGATCCTACATTCGCTCTAAGACCGACTAGTCCACTCCTTCCAACATAGCCGACGGTATGCGCGAAAGTGGTGGTCAAGTGTTTCTGGCTTCGTCGGTGCCTATGGTGTACGTTCGACGATGTTTATTCACCCGAGTAGCGCTCCATGCAATGAGAGGACGTTTGAACACCTACTCAGCAATGAGCGCGCGCTCTTCTCCTCAATATTGGTGATATACGGCAAATGGGCACAAATTAGGAATTGCTTTCTGTTGCAAATGAAATCAACGCCAAATGTCATATCGTCAGCTAAATCTGAGCATATAGTGGACATGAATACTCATAATGCAAACTGGTCTTGTATCTACTTACACTGGCTGCAGGAAAACACGGTTCGTGTTCAAGGCCCAAGTAATAAGCGCAGGTAAGAAGCGTAGATATAAGAGATGAAAAAGTGCATAAAGTTTAGCATTTGCGCAAGGAGATCCCAGTGGCCCTTGCCCTATCGATTAGGTGGACTGGACTCCACCACGCAAAGTAGGCCTGTCCAAATATGGCAAGGGTCGTGCTAACGACCCCGGCTTCTTTAATTGGATTGGAGAGAGAGGCTTGACGTCACGCCCATGTGCTCATGTTGAATAGGCGAGGCCATGGATTGACCTCAATGGACCTACTCATGTGTCTCCGAATGCGGGTCCTATCACGCCTCTGGGTCAACCGTGAGAGGGTAGGAAGGCAGTCGAATGCAGGTGCAGTAGCCAATGCTAGGCTTTTCTCTGGTTAGGATGGTCATTTCATATCGTCGCCTTTTGGCCAATCAGATGCTTATGCTTAGCTGAGCCTCGTTTGACTTAATTGGCTGTTTCAGTCCTCACCCACGGGATGCAATGGGTAGCTCTTGCTTCTAGCATACTTCTCGAATATGGAATCTGCTTGTAGCTTGTCTTGCAAAGCCGATCGCAACTAAAAGTCACAATTGGCTCCTCAGCCAAATGATTAGCACGTCTTCTAGACCTCCTACTGAAGCTTTTCAAACGAGTGGCAGCGATGGCAAGTCTTACTGTTTAATTATTTCAATGGACACATGAAAAGTTTCATACTGGCTTGCTCTGACGAAAAACCTTCAGAAAATTGAACAAGGCTGGCCGAGAACTCCAATCTGCCGCTTGTGCAGTGCCTTGAATGATGATGCAGGCGAATGCAACTGTTGGGAAAGTAGAAAGAATGACCAACTTCAATTAGCGCACAAAATAGAGCTGGTCTGCACCCTCTGACTGATTGCGGTCGTCACGTGAGTGAGTGTGCGGCTGATATGCATGTCGCGAATGCAATGCTCGACCTTAGCTTCGGTATGAGTGACTCATGCGACCTACAACACGGCATGAGTGACCGCAATGGCCAAAGCTGCAACGCCACTCCTGCGAGCCATGTAAATAGTACGTAGCATGATAATCCGGTTCCCAATCGAGCGCCAAAAAGGGGGTAGGGACTCGATTATTGTCTGAGGGCTAGTGTGACACCATAGTGATAAAGCGCATGAAATAGGGGTGCGACCTTTCTCTGCTAATTATTTTTGGGGCATGCACACAGGCGTTCTCTCTGCACGAAATGCTCTTCTGCATTGAGAGCGATATTGCGAAATGGGAACAAATTCTCAAAGTGAGGAAGAGTGGTGGATGCAAGGAAAAACATGTTTCTAAAGTGGCACTGGTAGGGAGGCCATTTGCACAAGGCGTGGTCTTGACCTGTGATGGTCCGAGGTAAATCAAATGCTATTAGTTTGCACTGATAGGGCTGACTTCTCACCAGTGTGTCTCGTTTGCCCAGTCACCGATGATAAAGAACATCGCCTTAGTGCTGCCTACTCACTCGTTCCAGAGCAGCTGAGGCCAAGTGGGAGGTGGTGAAGCCGAGTCATTGTATTAACGAGAGGGGCACCACCTGCCTCCTATTACGTGATTGCTGTCTCGGGAAGGCCGCTTGTCAATGGTCTCAATCAGCCTGCTATCAATGCGGCTACAAACTCCCTCATTGACCAGTGCACTAGCTTGACGTGAGAGTGAATTGGCAGCGCCGCAAGGCGAGTCAATTAGTGTGCAACAGGTGTGCAGCCAGGTGCAATGACCTGTCACGCAGTAGAATATAGTGGTCTAACAGTGCAGGCTGGTTTACGAAAGGCAACCATTTCAGTCTGGATGCAGAACTGCTCTGGCAAACACTAGTTGAGAGGACGATGCGGCTGGAAGGCGCCTGCACTGATCACAGAGCGAGGTCTTACTGGTGCAGAGGAATTAACCTATTGGCGAGAAGCTGCTGACAAACGCCCCAGTTGTGAAGCGGTACATTATAGAATTAAAGGGGGATGGTAATGGTGCATGAGAGAGCTAATATTACCCTACCACAACAGGCCGTACATTGAGTAGGAGACGGGGACACTGCCATTGCAAAGCAGCTAAACCCTAGGTCGGCTTGCTTCCACCTGCACTAAACTTGCAAACGCATCGTGGTGGGGACTGGCGGAGAGAAGATGGAATGACGAGCACGCGTGAGCGCGCTGTGTGTTGGCGTTAGAGGCGAGTGAATGCAAGGCTGACATGCGCTGCCCTCACATCAGCTAATGCCATCCTCTCCGCCACCATCTCTCTTGTCAACTGCACTGCTTCAGCACTGCCATAGAGGGGAGGCAACTGCCGTGATGCAATGCTGTTTGGTGGGCGATGTCGTGCCCGCGAAGACGACGATGAAATGATCATGTCACTTCTGATTGCGCCTTGCACAACCTGCTTGATAAGTATTGCGCTCTTGCCATCAAGTGCTTTTGTAGATTTAGTGCAATGTTGCTTTCGTGCTTGCTCACTGGATTGGCTCAGCATGTGTTCCTGATGGCTGCATGTGGGGAGGCGAAAACAGTAATGTGCGACATTCAGGTGGATCGAGCTAAATTGCTGTTTGTGTGAATAGAAAGAATGCGCAGTTCTAGGCCAGCGCCTTTGAAGAGAGCCATTGTGAGAGGCGAGCGTGGATAGAGACGACGTGGGATTGGTCGAATCTGATTCAATGGTAGGGCCGACCAAACACTGGCGTCGAAGTAGAATTTAATTGCCGACCTCAAATGCATTCCTAACGTAGGTAAAACAACTCGAATACATCCAATGCAAGAATGTGCATAAAAGCAGTCGGTTACTCCAAACTGTCGTCCCGAAACGAATGGCTTGTCATGGAGTGGGTGTCACTGCATGGTCTTTGGACTTCGCAGCATGTCAGCAAAGCTTGCACTGCGTGACACTGCAGGGTGAATGACGAGCGCAGAAGACAGAAGCGAAGTGGAAAGTGAACAATGGAACAAAGTGTCGGTTGACAGGTGCGGACATCGGTGTCGTGCACTACTCCTCATTTTATTCCACGAAGCAGCCCAACGCCTGAACCGACACGAACTCGCCTTCAGCTACTGCATTTATGCATCGATTGACAGGTCAACTCCACCCACACCAGACGTTGCAACGTACATCAAATCATTTACTGAAGAACGTGCGTGATAAGGTCGGCAGCGCCTGCCTCGACACATTGCTGAGACGAGTGCGAGTGGAAGCCAGGTGGCGTGCGATGATGTCGCCACCTTGTGATGCGAAGGCCTCACCTCTCCCCTCATTGCACCGCCTGCATCGCCACTGAGCATGTAGCCTTCTCAGTCAGTGGTGATTTCCCTTCCAATCTGTGAAGCACTAGCCTTGCCATGGAGGAATTCATCAAATGCTCTACCTGTGTTCCCATCCACATCGCATCTTCAAATGGCTTTTGCTCAAAACCATCCTACAACCACCAGGCAGTACAAACAGCTATCGATTGACGAATTACGAGTAGTATAGCGCAAATATTTGAACTGATGTTTGTTGCAGGAGTGGACATTGACTACCGTGTTCACGAAGTGGGTTGAGCATTACAAATGCAGTTTTTGATACTCTCCGGTGTTTGATGCAGGAGCACTCTTACCAATTGCTCGGTTTGAAGTGAAATGGCAAACTGTGGGTGCAAAGGCGATCTTCCTGTCGAAGATTTTTTTTTATTGTTGCTGCTGCTGATGATGCTGGAAGCGAATCAGTCTGCCTCTTGCAGTCTTCTTAGTCTGTAAAAATGTGCAATCAATGAGCCTTCTCTGAAAATGGTCAGCTTCTCGTCCTCCTGCACCCGCTCTTTGAGCGCCTCATTACAAGGCGATTGTAGCTGGAGTGGGATGCGCAGATGAACATCACACAAGCCAATGAGTTGGAGAGCGTTTGTGACGTGGGAGCTCCCCCTCCCTGTGTGACAATAGGAACAAGAAGTGATCTCACCGCTTATGCTGGTGCTCCGTTGCTGACAAACGCACTGATTGAACTTTACACAATGTGCCACCATCCAAGAATTGCATCGTCCGTCCGACATCAATACGCCCACACTCATCGTTATTTCACACCGGACTGCCATTTCTTGGCTGCATCTGAGGTGAACAGACAAGCATTTTGCACTTATGGTCTCACAGGAAGGCGCGATTGGATGCATGATGGCAAGCTAAGAGCGAACACCAAGAAATGCTTGAGTTTGAATCAGTCCAAACGAAGCCTGTGACATGGCACTTGGAAATAGGACCTGAGCAACTGCTACAACACATTTGGCCCACCACGAATGTGTGCTTCACCATGCAACCCTTTGGGTTGCGACGCCAGTGGGCTATCATTTTGAGCGGCACTTCTTAACATGGCATTCATTAGCCGACTTACGCCGACTGTAGACGGGGTTCACGATGGCTCAACAACGGTAGTGCATTCACTTATACTGGTGGTAGCGTGTCGGTGGTAGATGCTAAGAGCAAGAGAGGATTGTGGAGGGGCGGATGTTGTGCGAAGACGTGGCTGCAAATCTGCCTTTATCGTGCGCATTAACATAGCGTGTGCTGTGAGGTCACCCTTCGCCAAGCATGGCGCCAGTCACATGGGATGGGCCTTGGTGCATCATTCGCCTCACATTGTTGACCGCAGTGTGCGACCATCACAAATTGGCTTACAATAGTAGAGTTGCGATGCCAGCACAAAAGTCACTAAGAGTAGAAACAAAAACTTCTACATGGAGCAGGAGTCAAATTACTCACGCGAATGATGTGCACGGGCAGCATGACAGCCATGACGATGCTCACCATCACATTAGCGTGCAGCGCCACCACCTGCAGCAGTTGAATGGATGCCGTGTTTGTGAACGGAGTGGTTAATGATAGTGTGCTCTCAGGTGCGGTCCTGCACTGTCCTTGGACTCACAGATGGCAGACTTGAGGGCAAAGTGCTTGTTGTCAGCTGCTGCATCGCTTTAGCATTGACGCTCATCCTGACGCATTGCAGCACATGCGTTTGCCTGTGGAGCACTGATGGGTGAATGTGCTTCACTTGGATGCTGACGGGTGTAGGAGCACGACAAGGCATGTGGCGGATTGCTTCTCGATTTGCATAGGAGCCCTAACATCCCAGTTGCGGAGGCTAGTGCATGCGTGAAAATGAGTTGAGCTGCGAACACCTCTTCACTGTGGAGAATACGCAGTGCCTGTTTAGGTGGATCGTGGACAAATGAATGCCTTATCACCCGTGGAGTGCTGAATATGTTGCACAGTTGTATTTTACTTCTATTTCGCAACCAGTTCGTACAGATTACGCTGACGCATAAACATGCATTGGCAAGAGAGGTGGAGGCAAGCGGATGTGAACTGTGAGAAGGCAGTGTCTCTCATGACTAGCAGCACTTTTCACTTTTTCTGTCAAGCCGAAAATTCTTTCCAACGCAGGGTGCAGACAGCATTGAGTAAGATGTTTCAAACCACCACGGATTTCACCACATCATCATTCTTCTTTGTAGTAGAGACATTTGCACACCAGGTAGAGCAGCTGCGAGAGGAAGGCGGAAATGCAGCAGCTTTAACGGAAACAGCCTTTCCAACTCTCTGGTTGAGTGAAGTAAGCATTGAAATGGTTGGTACAATGAAGGGTGTGAGTCCACATGGGGACGGCTGGAGGTGAAACGTGGAGAATGGGTGGAGGCCGTGGTGGAAGATGGATTCAAGTGTCCTCCGCTACCCACTTTTTCGTAGCTTCCACGTTAAATTGATGCTCTCCCATCTATTTGTGGCATTTCAATTGTGGGAGGGCAACACAAACCGACTTATCCTGGTGCATTCCCTTTTCTTCACTTTGGGGACATTGTAAGAATTATTCACGATACAGTGTTTTGTGGTGATACACGGCTGCCTTGCCGTTAGTCGATTACGAGTATATGCATAGAAGCAGTTGTTGGATCCAACAGGTCGGCTTGAAACGAATGACTTGGTATGGAGTAAGCGTCACTGCAGGACCTGATGGTTTTCAGCGTGTTACCAGAGCTCCCATTGTTTAAGACTGCATGGTAGCGAATGAGCGTAGAAGGGCGAAGAGGGAATAAAGTAAGGAAGTAGGAACGTAGTATCGGAATGCGGCACTTTGGAGTACACACCCAACTCCTTCTCGTCACTGCATATGCTGCGGATTACGAAAGTAGGCGGCGGAAGCTAGCATTGTGCATCAGTCAATGAGAAATGGTCAACAAACGAGAGAAAAAGAAAGTGTGCAAATAGAAACGAAGTGTCGGTTAACAGGCGCAGGCATTGGTCTCATACATTGTCAGCCATTTTCATACCACAAAGTAGCCTAACAACTGAACCAACGCTAATTTGTTGGACGCTACACTATTTGTGCATTGAATGACAGTTCAACTCCACCCAGAGACCGGATGGTTATGGGGCGCAACAAATTATATATTGAAGAGCAGCTGTGATAGGGTCAACAGTGCGAGTGAAAGCCAGTTGGTCTGCAATTTGTCTACTTTGTGATGCCAGTGCCTCCTTCCCCCCCCCCCTCAATGCACGCCCTGCATCGCCTCCACCTTGCATTCAGCCTTCTCAGTCAGTGTTGCTGTCCCTACCAATTCTGTGGGGCTCCGCTCTACCTGTGAGATGGTAAGTACATGGCCGGTGCAATTGTCTTCCATCCATATCACCTCTTTTAATAGCTTTTGATCAAAACCATTCCTTACACACCATTATGCTGTCCAAACAGTTTTCTACTGACGAAATAGAGTAGAATAACGTAAATATTTCAACTGGTGCATGTTGCATAAGTGGACATCTTCTCATGCGTTGGCGAAGGCTGTTGAGCGTAAGGGATCGCCGGTGCCGCAGTTGCCGTAGCGATTGCTAAAAGCGATATTTGCCGCCTTAAGTCGCGACGCCACCAACGCCTTTATAGTGGTCGTCCGTAGGCTGCACGATTAAGCCACCTTTCTTATCCCTAAAGCCGCTAAAAATTGAACCATCTACCCTCATTTCTTTCCTCAACAGCACAAACTCATTTGAAGCTTAGCCTCCAATAACCATGGTTGGACAATTCATTCCAACATCCTTAGCCATTGCTGCAAGGGAGCCCCCCAAGATATCCAAAGTGCCCACTGCCAGAGGCTTTGTGCTCACAACCAGCCAATCATCCTCCACCCCCACATATATGGTCACTGGCTTATGTGCTTCGAGCTCTGCACTGAGAATGTCAAGGCGACGTACGTCGCCTTCTGTACGCCTCCAATAACCAAGTGTCTCCTTCCTCGCCTACAGCCTGAGACATCCACGCTCCTACTTCCACCTCTGAAATCACTATGAGTATAGCGTCTGTGTTGACTACTTCAGTCAACACTAAAGGCAATTACGCATCAACTCCTTCCCACACCACCACCCCACCAGGACGCCCTCATTCACCGCCACTGCTGCAACGAATACGGCAGCAGCATAGACTCGTGCATGCACTAGAACTGAGGATTCCCCTTCCACCACTAGATCTCAACACTTGGAGGTCTTTGTCGGCTAAGGTAATCACAACTGTCTGAGCACCACTAGCTTCCGTAATCATCACAAGTTGTCCATCTCATTCTCCTCCTCCGCTGAGCAGCACATCTGGTGGGTTCGCTTTTAACTTCGCCATTTCTGCCACCACATCCAACTGCATAACAGCCATCCTTGTGTGAACTCTCCTTTTCTAGCCACTTGAGACTAACACTGTGGTAGAAGTAACCCTTTATCAGCAACATCACCACTTCGAGCACACATTACTTAGCATGTACTCACAAATTTGCACGCCGAGCATAAAAGCCAAAGTAATTGCACGCGACAAACAAAAGATCAAACACTTGGTTGCGAGTGCGCTCAAACAAGTGTGCGCATAAGTGAGGGCCGATGTAATGATTGCTTTGGGGGTGGGTTAAATGAAGGTTAGCAAAGCGCAGAGGCAGCCTGGCTTATTGCACGCCATTTTGACGCTGTGTTTGTCATGAGGCATATTTTTCGTTTCTTTGCAAAATTTTTCATTTGCTCACTTCAGAGCGTCAGAGGGCAAGGCATTACCTTAATCTGGTGTCAACCACATTGCAGCTTCCCTGCAAAGGTTGAAGCTGAAGCCGTTCTTTAGCTGCGCCTGTCCTCATAACCTCCTTTAAGTCGTCGAGTGAGCTCAGGATTTGATTTGAGCTTTAGCACGTTGTGCACACATGTAGCGTGGCCAAAGTACTTGTCCCCTCTGTCAACTGACAGCGCGCGGATACATTGCCTTCTCACACGTCCGCCTTACGATGTCACCATCTGCGCAGTGGTACTCAATACGCCTTGCCCTCTTCGTCATCTCGCCCTTCCCTAAAACGTTGTTTAGGAAACTGCGCCTAACATGCCCAGAAGAATTGCTGACAATGTCCTTCCACATCTACAATGCTTTAATTACCCTCAAGCATCCGCCTGAGACAACGCACGTTGGGATTTGCGCAAAACATCACATAATTAACCTGATCGGCATTCCTCACTTAGTAGGGGCATTTGCGAACCGACCAAAGCAGCACTGGAGACGGCGCCCAAAGGACGCGGGTGGCCTGCAACACCTATGCGCTTTCTCAGCGAGTGGTGGGAAGGCAATGTTAACATAGTTGCTGTGCCGAGTGCGAGGCTACCCAGTCGCGAATACTTTGGCTCTGTTATCACCTACCTCCTTAGTGCACACTATTGGCCAACATTGTCCTAACCCTAACCCTACCCCTCGATTTTCTTGTGTTTGCATAGTAAAGAGGAAAATTACAGGCCATCATGCACTTAGGAGGGATTGTGCTGCGTCGAACACTACATGTGCTTGGCTTCCGCCTTTGCCACCGCGCACTTTGGTCAACAGGCAAGTCTGCTATGAGACAATTTCAAAAGGAGATTGAAACATGACTGTTAAGGAGAAGTTGATAAGCAGTGAGCTAGGTGTGCCAGTATTGTCCATCCATGGTAGCACTACTGCACCATTTTTCGTCACAACCGCCTCTGAGTCACCATCACATCATGCATCCCCATACTGTCGTCTGGGAGGTGCAAAGCTGATCAGTTGAGTTTGAAGGTGCTAGTCTCAAAAGCAGTGATCGCGACACCACCTGATGGCTGCCGAGAGGTAGCAACCCACTTCCTTCCTCTTTCTCCAGCTGTGTTCACCCGAGTAGGAGCGCTTGCAAACATGGACAATCGACGTAAGCTGACCCGCAATGGAACCAGCTGTGATGCCAACGCCCAACTAACGATGGTTTGAGGAAACGTGTGACATTTCAAGCATAGCATAAAAGTGTGTGGAGGCGAAAGCGGTGACCATGGCGAAGAAGGCATACCAATCCACTGATGGTGACGTTACGCGGAGGTGTCATGAGCAAGTGTGGGGCTATTCATAGCACTTGCTCTAGCTTTCTAAGCCCCTTCTCCTTCACATTGTCACAAAGAGATTCGGTACAAAGGGCACTGTCAGAGTGCTAGGCTTTCGTGAATGTCATATGATGCAATATTCCCACTGTGTACAGCGACCAGCTCCAATCCACCATTGAGGCATTAACAATGGCGTTCCAGTTCCTCCAAACGCACACTTTTCACAAAGATTGTGATGGCTAAGGATAAGAGGTTAGCTAGTGATGAGGAGCACGCCATGGAGTGGAAGCACAATATGCAAAGAACCATGTACGAATTTACACGTTCTCTGCGAAGCTCATCGTGCATGGTTGGAATGTCTCCCAGCGCTGGGATATGAAGCGCTGGTCGCGACAGAGGCGAGCCTCGATTTGCCTAATCGAAGCAATTTCGCACGTTGCCTCAGGAGGACGAAAGCTGCATTGAGTTGTTTCAACAAGCATAAAGTATGCTTAAGGAGTTTCTGGCACTCTCTCCTCCATGTCTCGACCAACTGACTCGGATCGCTGGTCGTCATGGCGTGAAGTGGCGCCGCAGCGTCTGGTGATGGGACTAGGGCTTTAGACCCAGCAGCCACGCAGCTGACCACCCTATTAGATGGTCTACGTCGGAAAGCACTCTATGCTAGGAGCTGTGGCCTACTGGCTTGCGCTTATCATACTCACCTTGCTTTACCTAGCGAACAATCGCTCCTCTGGACAATGACATCCTGAGCCAGTGTCTTGCAGCAGTGGTAATTGCTGGAGCCACGAGACACACCTGCATCTACCGCTGCTGCAAATAGCTACATCAAGGAAACTAAGAAGAACGTTAAATTGCTACACTGCAACTGAACCGCTATGCCTGTGATCAGGACAATATCTCGCATCCACGCCGTCTATTTCAAAGCGGCTTATGCTTCAAACCTTTCCGCTTGCAAGCTGAGATGGGGGAAGAGCACGTAAATGCACGCAAAGCAGTTGACTGAACATGGAGAGTTTGCAATGCTAAGAATGGCCTTCTTTCTCCCCTCTCTTGTCTTCTTCACTGGTACGCTTTTATCTTTTTGATATGACTTGAGCCTTATGCTGCGTTTTGCTCCCATGCTGTTTACAATTTGTCGAAAGTGATGTACCCAGGCTTGATACAAGGACAAAGTGAGTGAAGAAAAGTAGAAGGAGCACTTGTGTTGGACTCGCATTAATGAAACCTGGAGGGTAATGCCCCACACAAATGAAATTAAGTGGAATGCGACTAGCAGCTAGTGCTAGAAACAAGTGTAGATCGCTGGAAGATGTCGTGGCCGCAAAAGGCAAAGTACGTGTTGATGAAGGAAGGCAAAGGTGGACATACACACGGAGCGGCTCACGTGCAAAAGCACGTTGTACCGGTGGAGGTTTTGGATCTGCAAACAAAAGAAGGAACTGCTAGAGCGGGTCAGTAGCGCAATGGATGGAGAAGCTGCATCCCTTTGCATTATGTTTGCTATTATTTTAATGTAAGGTAATATGCTCTGCCACCTCCCACTGTGTTCAAACAATCAGTCTGCATCATTATTTTTCTGTCATTAAATGCATCGACTGCACGCCTGCCTTTCCTGCACCAAGCACTGAAGTCGCTTCTAGCAGGCACTCCTTGTCAGCACATCTGTTGGTGCTGGCGAAAATGACTGTCTGATTGAAAAGGAAGGAGGGATGTCACATTGGCCTTGAGGGAAGAAGGAGGACCACCGTCGATGGCGCCAACCAAAATCATCCACGAGGAGGGCATGAGGTATTGCACACATAGTGGTGACGGTTTGATGCGTCGCAGATGTCGCACCTCTTAGCTGCGGAACCTTGGGTGAACATAAATGTGGTGGTAACGTAGGTGTTGGATTTGCTACAGACGCTGCGGATTGGGGAGCACGGACGCTCTATAGTCAGTGTTGGAGTCATCAATCGCCACCAACAAAAGAACATTTGCCAAATCAGAATTCGAAAGCCGAAGCCGAAAAGGCAAAACAAAGCTTTTCCAATAGCGCGTGCTGAAGTAGGGTGCCATGTACAATGCGATGCTGCGTTGAGTGTGACACCAACCGAGCTTTAGCTTTGCTGTTTCCGCGTTTAAAATGATACACCTGCTTGCAATCGCTAGTCCCCCAAATCGGTGAAAGCAGCTAACTCCCACTTTGCTTGCTGCAGTTTGCTCCCACTTTCACTAATCTTGCAAATGCATCGTGGTGGGGACTGACTGAGAGAAGATGGAATGACGAGCACGCGTGCAGCGCGCGGTGTGAAATGGCGTTAGTGCCGAGTGAATGCAAGGCCGACATGCGCTGCCCTCACATCAGCTAATGCCATCCTCTCCACCACCATCTCTCTTGTCAACTGCACTGCTTCAGCACTGCCATAGAGAGGAGGCAACTGCCGTGATGCGATGCTGTTTAGTGTGCGATGTTGGGCCCGTGAAGACGACGATAAAATGATCATGCCACTTCTGACTGTGCCTTGCACAACCTGCTTGATAAGTATTGCGCGTTTGTCAACAAATGCTTTTTTCGACTTCGTGCAATGATGCGTTCGTGCTCGAGCACTGGATTAGCTCAGCATGTGTCCCCGATGACTGAATGAGGAGAGGCGAAAACAGTAATTTGCGACATTCAGGTGTATCGGGCGAAATTGTTGTTTGTGTGTGTTTGTACATTATTTATAGTAATGTCGTTATTCTACTTTTTTCTTGTCAGTAAAAGTTATGTAGAGAACCATGATCATGCGGTCGGAGGATGGACTGCGGAGAAATGCATTCTGCTGAAAATGTGGCAGTCAAATCACCTTTGGTCTGCTCATCAATGTGACGTGTGTTTAATGTTTTTATCACAGCAAGGAGTCACTTCCCATTCAACAAGTGAGGATCTGGATACAATGATTGGCCTACTCGGAAAAATGCACTCTTCCCAGGATGCAGGGGCGAACTAACAAATTGCAGCTATTCCAGCCTGTAACTGGAACTGTTAAGTGTTTTAAGCATAGACCATTTAAAGCGATTTCGCGGTTGCGAGGCACCTGCACTGATCACACTGTCAACGTCCCACTGGTGGATTGATGTTAAGCTATGGGCTAGAAGTTGGTGGGAAATTACTCAGTGGTAAAGTGGTGCCCCTAGGAATCGAGAAGAAAAATGCCACTGTGTGAGAGGGCAGATACTACGATGGCGGAACAGGCAATGCATTGAGAAACTGAAGCACTGCAATCACAAAGTAGCTAACACCTAGTTCAGCTACCTTGCTTTTGCACTTTTCTTATAATCTAACGCGGCAGGAACTTTTGGCACTATCACAGGTCATCTTCAGTGCATGCAAGGTGTGCACTCCAGTCAGCTTGTCGACGTGCAATTGAAATATTTTTGGATGTACAAGTGCTTTTACTAAAACCTCGAGGGGCGTCGGTGGGGGAGTTGGGCTACTTCGTTGGAGCGAAAGTTAAAGAATCGGTGCACGAGGATAGAGCCCTGCCTGCCGTCCGACACTTTGTCTCGCTCTGGCGGCGCCTTCACTCTACGTGTTGACCCCTGCGCTGTGCGACCTCGACGTATTTAGGGGTGCATTGGCGTGCGTGCTCGCTGCTCCTATCCTTCTCGCTCATGTTGTCGTGGGTGTTGACTGCGTGTGGCACTTGATGGCTACGCATCGCAGGGTTCGGGCTCCTGGTGCCTCGGGGGCTGTCCTTGCATCTTGTTCTTCGCCGTAAGATGATCCATTGAATTGACGACTCTCTCTATTCACTGTTTAGTGGTCAAATTGATTGGACTCCTTCAACCCAAGCTCGGATTTTGATCTCGGCCAGAAATTGAATTTTGATTTTTAAGTCGATGCTTTGCTTTCCCAGGCAATTAAAGCAGAATCTTCGGCATCTTCAACGGCTTCTTTGATAAAGCGCAAGCGTGGAGCTGCGGATTTCCTTCACTTTCACACCGTAATATTTTTCAATGATCCCGCAGTTGAATGCAGTGCTTAGCCTCTTCGCTTGACAGTGAACCATCTCATGATGGCCTGGCAAATAGGGTTGATGACTTGCGGCCAAATAGATCATGTTTTTTTCAAGATATTGACTACTGGGGATCCTCCAACTCATTATGAAGTCATATTTAGTGCAGAAGGCAGGTATCTGCGCCCTAAACGATGCTGGGCGCTGGCCTCAAAATTCGGTTATGCCAGAATCGATGTGAAACATTGTAATGCTTACGTTTGTTATGCTGTGCTATGTTTTGTAAATGTTAAGTTCCGACCGGCCGTGAGCAAGGTCGTGACGCTTTGGACTCTGGTGCATCTCCAATTTAGACTCCTTACTTTCTTTCTGTTGGAGAAAACCAAGCCTTTTACTAGCAGAGGTGAGAAAGGGACAATGAAGGGCGGGAAGAAGCCTTTACACTGGTAGCAGCTTTGGCGAACCATCTTCACTTTAATAAGAGGAGGAATAGTGGAAAGTAAATGAAAATCGTCAGGTTCAACATTCTTCTATACCTCCAGTAGCACGAAATCTCACTGATTCTTTACACTCCCCCGCAAGAACTCCTTTTGGCAACAATTGACGCTGGATCCCGTCACATCCCTCACCAAGATCAAGGGAGCCATACCATTCTGTATCTTGCCGAACCCGAAACATTTTCTTCCAAGTTAAGCGAGTTTCTGAAAATCGAGAAGGACGTTTCCGTAAATTCCCAAACTTTCCCAGAACTTCACAGCAAGTTTCGCCCTTGTCGTCCCTCCAAAAATCACTCTCAGCAGAAGACACCAATGAGGAAACACGCAGAGTACCGACCCTGATGCGTCCTTGGTATGCGAGAGGTTTCTAACTTCCTCGATCAAGTCCACTGCGGAAGGGATGAAGTCGTTCAGCAAGGCAACAGTAGTCCTGTAATACCAAGAAGGCGCCACGTCTTCCGAGTGTCTGGTTGTTCCAGGTTTGCTGATGCAAACAATTCCTTAAGAGCTCCATAAGCGATTGGATCTTGTAGGCCCTCTCTCTCTTCTGACGTGCATGACTTCTGCCAAACCTGCATCACTTGCAGCAATTTCAAGAGCGCGCATTCCACAGCAACCGCACCTCCTCAGGCTGTCTACGGAGATTCCAAGTGAACGAGTGGGTATAGACATTATGGTCCTCTTTTACTCACCGAAAGAGGAAACCGATATGTCCTGGTTATGGTTGGCTATTTCACAAAAGCAGCCGAAGCAGCACCATTGAAGTCGCAAGACATTAAGGCAGTTGCATTAGCCGTCTTTAGTCTGTCTAAAATCAGTCGACATTCGAAATCGCAAAAGCCGGCACTACACACCTGAACACCCACAGAGCAATGGATAAGTAGAAAAAACTAACAGAATCCTCGCAGGGCTACTAAGGGCTTTTATCAGAGGTGCCGCCTGAAGATTGGGCATTGAACCCAGAATGCGTCTTACTGGCCCCCAGGACTACAGTCCATGCGCCAACCGCAGTTCTCCCGTTTAGGATGCGCTCACAGGCTGCGAAATAAGATTGCCCCTGATATCTCCCTATCAAGTAACGCTTTTTATTGTTATCACTGGCTTGACGCCATAGCCTCAGTGGATTTTTGGTTTGTGTGCATTCCCCTAAAAGTATGCAAAAGGTCAGGGAAGCCATCCAGTCTGGAACGTCGCACCTCACCCCGGGACTGCTCCGTCAAGTCCATCAACACTTTAACCAATTTCACAGTCTCTTAAATCAGCCGCTCCTCTGATGAAGGCTTTTCAGTTGCTAGTTCGTTTTCCTGCCTTGTTTTCCCTACCTACTGCGCGTTTTCCGCCCAGATTATTCACGACTTCTCCGCAGAACTGGACAGGTGTCGATCTTTTAAGGCATGACCTGTCGGAACAGTCGAAGCAGTGCGACGAGGGTGCGCCCCCATCGACTCGAGACAGCTAACCGAACGCATGGGCGCAATCAACTTGAAGCAGTCGCCATGCAAATTGGATTCACAAACGGTCAGTTAGCCGTCCAACAAGGCATAAAGGGTGAAGGTACTTTCCACAGCCTCTCCATGAAACCAGAACTTTTCGAATATCAGGCATTACTTAATCGAATTGGAAGGATGGGAGGCTGTACCACAGAGAACCGATCGGGGCCCATTTATTCATGTAATGCAATCCAGACAAAGCCAATAAACTCAAATTTCCTCAACGATAAGAAGATGAATCACGTGTTTTATTCAATCAACAGGTGCGCATACAACTTAAAAGCAGTGGTGGGAAAGAAATGATGCCCATAAATACACACCCACACATAAAAAACACACAAAATGAGGCGAGTAAGGTGAACAACAACAGCAGCACATGGTAACAGCCACAGCTACAACCAACGGCACGAAACCGGCCATTCACTCAAACTGGTAGACAGATTGCGTTGGAGGAATTGAAGTGAAAGTGGGGCGAATCACAAAACACATCATGATGACTGAAACAGAGACGATCAGGGTGCCTCGAGTGCCCTCACCTCCTCGCCGTAGGCGATCAGCGGTTCTGCCAATTCACGTGGCACGTGACCACGTCGAAGTAGACCGTCAAGGAAGAGGTTCAACACCGCCAATTGTTCGTGTTGGGGGAGCACAAACACCTGCTGCAGCAGACTGCCCGGCGTCAGTGGCCTGTTGTGTCGTGGTAGAAAAATAAAAGAATTTATTTACTCCATCGTTATGTCAAGCGCGTTCCACAAACAACTAATACGTCCATTGCCAAAGCATGCCTCAGAGAAAGGTCAGCTATCGTGATCTAAACGTTAAAGTGATTAAGTATGCCACTTCCAAACGTGCTACCTCGTTGACCTGTTCAAATCCTGCCATTTAAGACGCAAATGCCTCCGAAGACAGAGGCCATCAGTGTAGGCTAGACAAATATGTGTAGCTGTGACTTGGTGGAATCCGGTGCGTCAGAAACAGGTGATTTTCAGATATTTGTTCTGTGATCAGAAAAAACTCACGTCAATGAATTCGTTAAATAGGTTAGAGCTGCGCTAAAGGTAATCAGGATTAAGAGAATGGGTAACGTCTGGTCTCAACTTTCTCAGTCCAAAAGTACCCATTTCTAGTGAACCACGTGACAGCAAGCTACTGAATCGGCAGACAAACAACGAGAAGTGTATAAAACAAAAAAAAGTGAGATCGCTTACTTGACAAAGGAGTTGTAGTAAAAGAATATGAACCACCCCACGAAGATCTGACAATCAAATCGATCGAGTATACCCCCATGACCAGGAATAACGTCACCAAAGTCCTTAATCTTGAAGGCTCGCTTAAATCCGCTCGCGAAGAAGCCTCCAAACGGCCCAATGATGGAGACAAAGGCGCCAATAAGGATGCAATGGAAGAAGTAGGGGTACCAAGCCACTTGCCTCACCGGCACAAAGAACTACAATGGGGAAACATGTGTGACGAATTCCGGATTCCGTATAATACTTTATGAAGGCAAAAGCGTCCATCGTCTTACTAGCCATCGAGAGACGTTGTACATACGCGGGATGAAAATGGCATCAGGCACACAATCCATCGAAAGAGCGCCCATTCGATCGTCATATTCGATGGGGCAGATAAAGTGCTTCTTATCGATCATGCTCCAAGCCACAAGGAGACCTAGCAGAAGAGATGAGATTCCGCCTCCGATGAACCCCTCCCAGGTCTTCTTCGGAGACACCTTGATTAGTGGTGTCTTACCGAAAAGCATCCCGAAAACGTACGCAAAAATATCGTTGGATATCACCATTGCAACAGGTACCAAAAACCTATGGAAGAACGGACGACACAAGGTTTAAAAGTAGCTGACTCAGGAGTCAAAATCGTGGGCATTTTCGCTAAAATTAGTCAGTATGCGTGATTGATAAATTCACCACACATATCCAGCATTCAAAGTGGCGAAGTTAGTGACCCATCACTGAGGGTCAAACAAGGGCAACGGGTCCCCTGCTGTTAAGCTTTACCTTGACGGGACATCACAAGCAAGCATCAAAAAGCACCTTCTGGATAAAAGGCGGTACGGTAAGTCATTAAAGTTCCATTGCATTGGAACCACCGTAGAAATTCACTTGCCCGTACATTTGTTGGATAAATACACATAGTACGAAAATGCAGGCATCAGATATTCAGTGATGATAAACAAAGGTGTGCTATAAAATGGCGGCCTTTTATAAGAATTAATTCCCCACTTAAAGGTATATAATGCTACTTTTTAAATTAAGTAGCAAGACCAAGATTACCGAGGCAATGTCAGCATTGTTTTGCGCAGAAACGACGTCTCCGGATGAGGCATAAAGCTTGGGTTTATTTTTTTTTAAGAAAAAATGCATTTTATTCATGTGTCAGCCAGTAAGACTGAAGATTTCGAGCAATGAAGGTGGTAAAAAAACTAACAGAGAATTGGCTCTAATGCATTTCAGGACCTGCCACTCATGGTCAAATGCTAGGGTCTTTGAAGGATAGTTTGGCAATCACCATAGCGTTTTTTGGACACTCATCTCTAATCCATAATTTGATGAACAGCTCCACTTCTCCCCACGTGCCTTTCATTCGTCCGTCTCATTTCTTGCGACAAGCAATGGACAGCCAGGCAGACGTGAGCCATGGTTGTTAAACGCTTCGCTTGCCTCTATTTTAGGAAACTGTCAACTTTGCTTCATTATCTGGACCAATTTATAGGCACCCACCGAAAGACTATAAACATAGGTCGATGGTCACAGCGATGCCAATCTTATTTATCAATTAACAGCCCCTTGTTTATGTGCATGTGCGTGTGTCGACAGTAATAAAGCTTAATCCATCACTGCCGTTTGCTTGGTGCTGTCGCTTAACCTACAGACTGCTGCGTGTGAACACGGCTCCTATCTAGCTTCCACCTCGAGCGATTCGAGAAGTTGGGCCTTCTACGCCGAGGGCTGCATCACCAACCGGAATGCGTAAGTCTTCATCAGGGCCACCGAGTGGCTCCATTCTCGCATTATTTGCCCGTTCGCACTTACAGCGTCTGCCTGTGCGCGATACCGAGCATTCAGGACAACTGGACGATGATGAGTCGAAGAGGAAGATTGTCTGGGTTCGCAGATATCCTCAGCAGTGCTTATGGTAATAGTGGAACGCATTCAGGGCATTGATGGAAGTATGAAATGGGAGATGAGCTCGACCCTCCCATTTGGTATCTCTTATGAAAGCAGGAGAGCACATATATAACTAAAATGATTTACACAGTTCATTACAAGTCTTGTAACCCAGTTTGTGCAGATGTTCTGGCCACAAAACGTCTTTCGTGGTGTCGCTCAAACAGTCGTGAACAGTGTGACTCGGGGATAAATTGGCGGTCTTATTGTATGTCTTCGAGTGCCTATTTTCTCCCTCAAGTTATCAATCGAAAGGTGGAGCAGCGTCTTAGCTACTACAACGTGATTTCATACAAGGGTAATAAGATTGAACCGAATTCCGCCGTTATGGTTAGCTAAAGGCCAATCCTGACGACTAATTGTGTGCGGAAGATTGGGTAGAGACGAGTTAATTCAGCGACCTCTGGAACCTGGTTTGGCCCCAAAAGCAGCAGCGTATGAGATACAGGCGGTCTAGTGGTGGACCAACCTCGCTATTGAGCAGTCAAAGAAGACTAGGGGTCTTGCATTGAACGGTTATTACTTCATCCCCTCGATCCATGCGTCGGTTGTGGCAGACGCCTGCCCGCTGCAACTAGACGACAAACAAAATCTCACTAGCGGTCAATATGGGAATAAATTGCGGATACTCGGTTGCAATACCTCATCTCCAAAGTTGAGTAATAACAATTCCCATCCTTTAAGAAAAAGAATTTACCACTAATCCTCTCCATTGGTGAAAAATTCCCAGAAAACGTAATTTTGTGGGAACCAAAATTGGTTACACATACCAGTCCCTATGTCAGTCAAAGCTACTTATGCGCTTCTTTCTGCCAAATCAGCAAATCCTGCTTAGCTTGTCACGTCATAATTTCAAATGATTTGCATTATCATAGTGATATATAGCTCAATCTCCACCTCACATATCATACCTTTGCCCGTGTGCCAGTTAAAGAGGTGCTTCGCTCTTTCAAGTTCGTTCTCCAGCCAGATGTACTTGTGAAGTGTGCTAAATAATTCACTAATTCTTTTTTGAATAAAGTATTTTAGGTGGTGCTGAGGCTGCCCCCATCGCCCAATTTTCTAGTGGCTTTCATTTTTGCGACCACTTAAAGACCATCCAACAAACGCCCTCGCCTACTTTCCTCTGATTGGTTAAAATATCACTTATGGGTGTACATTAAGGGTGCTAATAATAGCTGTAAGGACAGGGTTGAGCAAATAGCATAAACAAGTCACATTGAAAAACACACTGTTGTTCCAACACTCTCCACCATCAGCTTAGCTGACATGAACGCCTCGCTGCTTCATACGGGGCCATAGACGGGTGGTGGCATGGGAGCACGGTTTGTGACCCCAACAGGATTCATGCCCAACTCCGCCTTTCCTCCCTCCTTAATAGACAATGTGTGAGCTGGGTGGGATTTAAGGCTCGCCTTCTAGTTGATTCATATACCCCCGACATTTTTGGGCTTTAAACTTTATGTTTTGTAATTTTGCCGCTAAGCAAAAGCAAATGTTCTCGATAAGAGGCAATAGACCAGTCCCCTTGCGATAGGATCAGGGGCATTTGCGCAATTGTGCGGGGAGACATAATACGAGGCACCCATAAAGGCATAAAATATCGTCAAGTTATTTAAAACCTTGACAAGTTTTTTTTATTGCATGGTGTTCCTTTGATGATTCCAGCGATTATCTTCAGACACCTCTTATTATCCACCCTACAATTATGAAGGCTACACAATCGCGTGTGTGTGCACAGGCAGAAATGGCCACATCGAAATGTCTACCTGTTGGCCGATAAACAATCTACAACTGAGGTCTCCTACACAACTTGAAGCGGAGCAAGTAAAGTGCAATGAACAGAAACACCCCAACACTAGTGTTCTCGGAGGATCCGCAAAACTTTCTCTTCTAAATAATTGTACGCACATCATAATAAATGGGATGTTTTCGCATCATGCATGACATTAAGGATGGAAAATGAAAGCGAGGTGGTAGTTTCTTATTAACTCTCGAAGGCAAAATTTTCACAGAGGTTGAATGATCAAGACCACATCAAAATTAAAAAGGATAATTACTTGTACACTCCCAGAGTGAGCATTTTAATTAACAAGGCATCGTGAAAAGCTTCTGCTGGAGAAAACGCACGTGAGGAAAATCATACAATTTTCTTGATGTCGGACCGGAAGAAACACTGGTCATTAACATTTTAAAAGATGCACACACACACACACACACACATCACAGCAAAGTGCTGAAATTGCATCACAAAGCAAGGCAATATCACCTACACTGAACCAGATGTTGTACAAACCTCCAATATCCAAGCGGATTTATAAGAGAGCTGTCAGAAACTCCATCGAAGGAAAGTGATGAAGTTCATACAATGGCAAATTGCATCAAACAATCAGTCCCGTCCTTGAAAATAGGCACACGGTCTTAATTTGCATGCCTCTAGACCCTCCCCCCCCCGCAGGGACCTTTAATGAGCTAGCAGTTAACCGGTCGCTAACGCCATTCCTCATTACGCATTCAGGAATCACCATGGTTACTACATTATCACATAGTCCAGACCCATCAATTGAAAAGCATCTCTCTAGCCTTGCTTTCACCCCCACTTTGGGCATGAAAAACATCAGGCAGTAAAGGTGGTGTTTCTCGTTTCAGATAAGCTTAAACAAATCCACCTTTCCTTTGTTGACCTAGCAGCTGTTGCGCGAATTAATCTGCAGTTACCCCTTATGGAGACGAACGAAACAATCGAACGCTTTGGCTGTCAATCAGAAGCCGGGTGCAGATAATGATCTACTGATGACGTTTTGTAGTGGTGGTGAGACGTCTGTGTCCTTGAAAAGGGAGGAGCGGGCAAATTGATGCGAAGGGATCAGTTCACAGGACTCAACTGAGCTGAGTAGTTATGAATTTGAATGTTTACTGCCGAAGAAAGTGACTTACCAAATGAGACCGTCGAAAATGCTTTGAATCATGAAGTGGGAAGAGGAGACAATGATGAGGAGCGAGACATGGGTCCATCCGAACTGAAAGGCGAAGAAAATGGTTTTTAACTCAATAAACGCATCTTTGGGACATCAACCCTAGCCGGTTTGACCGATGCATTACAAGCTCGATGGGAGCTCCCAACAAAACCTTTAATCTACACAAGCGATGCATCACTTTTGAAAACCTTGACCCCGAAACTATCTTCAAATTAGGTCGATAGACAAGTAACAATAAAAAGGAGGAGATGGAAACATTCATAATGAAAGGTCGTTGAGAACAGTGATAGGCTTTATCAATGGAAAGCAGGAGGAACCATTGGTTTACATTTACTTCAAGATGAAAAAGTGATTGATTGATAAAACTGCCTGTGAAGCTCTCGACCATAAATAACCCACAGAAATACACAACCAATTGTTGCCTTTCCAAGCATAAAGCGAAGAATCTGGTTACTTCTGGCGGAGCCCAGAGAAAATTCCTGGTTTACAGATGATACGTAGAATAGAAAGTCCACGCGCACAAGCATTAAGAGTGAGCACATCTTTAGTGAAATGTCAAGTACAAACCGTTGGCATTGCCGTGAGATGACAGCCACTTGTAGCCATCGAAGGCATTCACCGGGTGTTTCCAAATAGGATTGATGTGAGAGATAAAAAAGTCACAACAGCGCTTGAATAAAAACTCAGTATTGCGAAATGAAGAAGCCTTTCAAAGCACAAAAACTTTCCCAAAAGAACGCAATAAGGAATAGAAAGCTACTAGCAAAAGCCTGCACAGAGGAACACCGATTTGGGAGTAAAATCTAGGCAACGTAAGTGAAATGAAAACTGAACTTCATACAGAGAAAAGCTCTTTTAAATAGTTGATTAGACATTGTCAGCAGGCCGTACAGAGACTGCATACGACAAGCTAGCAGGGATTGGTATGAGACGCAGCGGTGTAACAAAAGCAGTGACTGAGGAGGGCTGAGATGGGTCGAGAACGCCCCGAATTTATGAAGGAATAGCCGGCCCTTGGCATAACGGTAACAGCCAAAAGCCTCATCAAACAAAGCAAACTCTGAAGCGAAAAACTAAGTTAAAAAACTATTAGGAGAGACCATTCCGATTCCTAGGATAGGTCAAAAATGTAGGTGCGAAAGCTTTATAAGTGACATGTTTGAATCAAGCACTAAAATAAGAAGACAGCTCGATTCACCACATAGGTCACAATGATTCTTTTATGCACCCAAAGAAGGTTGAAGCAAGACGACATTCAGTTGAGTATATTTGAATGATGCAATCAATTCTGACATAAACGTCATGCCACACGAAATTTTAACGCTTAGGAGTTGGAACATTGACGCTAGTTACTGGCATCACTTCCCCTGTCAAAAAGGTTTGCAAGAATTGGAATAATATCAAATAAAATGAAACATGAAATTGAAATAAGCCAAGACAAAACCTACCCGATGAGTGAGTGAAAAAAAGAGAACTTACCAGAGTGAATTGTTTAAGGTAGTGACGCCGCACGAGGCTTAACACAAAGGCGACAATGCAACCACAGTAGAGGGTGAAGGAGATGAAACGATGGTGCACCACCAGTGGAGCCAGAAAGTCCTGTGGAAAAATAAAAGAAAAGTATGTTTCAGTCTCCAACATGAAGGCGCGTCACAGTGATATGCATGGAGAGTGTTATAAAGACAAGTTTTTATGGAAACCAAAATGACGATGAAATAGAAGAAAATCTGATGGTACGAGGTAGGCCATGTGAAAGTCTGCTGTTGTGGCTTAAGCAATGTGAACAACGTCAGAATGCTTCTCTCTCAACACTCAGTGGTTTGATCTAAGCACAGTTAGAATGAGATAAAAGGACTGAAACCACGGATGTCACTTTAATAGGACGTGGTCGAGCAAATTCCATTGTGGGATTCATTCATCGGATGTTCGCATCAAACAGCTCAATGAACGGTGATGCGTTGTCTCGTTGTTGAATCACTGATGAAGCCCAACTATTACTAGACCTAAGCTCTTGTTTTCGAGCAGTTCTTAAAATAACCACCCAATCCGCAATCCGCCATTGGAAAGTATTTCCCATGGTATTTCCGGACCTTATAAATCCTTGGACTACATTTGGATGGTCGTTTCAACAGCCACCAAGGCCATTTGTAATGGAAAAACAGGGTCCTTAATGATTCACTTGACACCTCTTTTGACTGTGGGAGTGGCTACCGCTATATGTTCTTTGTGGAAGGTTTTAGAGTCGACTGGTCGTGACAAAGCATTCGCCTGATCACTGGAGGTTGGGTCGAGATCAAACGTCTCTTTGGTAAATAAAAACGTTTAAAAAGAGTTTGCGCTCAGTGAAAAAGACAAAACATCGTACGCAGGCAATCATGTGAGGTTCCTCCTCTATCTGGCTCTGGTTCCACTCTGCAAGATAAGCGATTGCAGACGCATATTCAATGAAACTTCTGTGACCAACCTGGTAAGGCATGGGATGAAATGAAACTCAGAAGCCAGTACAACAGAGATCAAATACGGTGAAGTCCCAATAAGAGTGCTCCTTTAGGGCGAGGAGTGGGGGAAATTAGCACAACGTTGGAGCCTTTTAGTGTTGGTGCCCATTAAACTGATGCATCATCGCACGGTTGTCAAAAGGTAGAGTTAATAACAAAATCTAAAAACGCATGGACTGGTGCATTCCTCCTTTGTCCAAACGTATAAGGTCGCGTTCAACCTCTTGAAAAGATCTTGTTAATAGAATTAAAAACATAATTGCCATCTAGGTGGAAACTTGCCTCAAGTCAGCCGTTAAAAGGTGAGGGGCGGTTCTGACCCCGAACGGAAACCGACTGCACTGGAAGCTCGGTAGCACGGAAATCCTGTCACTCCCGCAGCCTCCCCACCCCTAATCAAGCCCGCCAAATTATTTCACTGTAACATGCTTCAGGGATAAGTTGAAGTGACATATATGCACTTTGCAAGGTATCTTAGGAGAATCAAGGTTGAAACAAATTTTAAATGTAATCAAACTATATGCAAGGTAACAACGCCCCTCTACTCTTGCTAAACTACGCAGCAGTTAGGTAGCCGACTAATCATCCACAATCAGAGCTGCCTAAGAGGTCACATACACACGCAATTCGACTGCGCTCAGCTTCACATTTTGGGTGATGCAAGCAAAGGTGTGGAAATCGCTCAACCGGTGGTAGGCATGTCTCGCACATGTTACGTCGCTAACACGAGTAAAGCGGAATGCGCCATTAGCGATTCGGATTTCTAGGAAGTACAGCAACCTCATGCCCACTTGTTTTAACCACTAGAGGTGGTTGCTCGATGTCATCAAGAATGAAAAGAGAATGCCAAAGCATGGGTTGGCTCGTGGTGACCCCAAATTCAGCAGTGTTTAACACGCTAAATAAGCCTATCGCAGCCACAATGTTTACCTTGAAAGTGAGGCTAACTTAGGTGAGTGAGGTTTTGTCGAAATGACACCGAATCTTGAAGTGAAAACCTTTCGTCTCTCCCACCGTGATATGCCATTAGTAGTAGCAGCGCGGATGCCAACACGCAGGTTCTTTCAGGCCATAGAGAACGTTGTAGGGTTACAATGAAGCTACTTGCAGATTTTTGTGCCCTCAATCCCAAGTGGTAAACAGTTTTAGTGTAAAGCTGCACCCAATTTGACACCCTTCCCCGCGTCCCATCGCTCCTTCATGAAGCAATAATTTAAACTACAGTCAAGGTCGGTTTAATTATCCTCCTAGGGGTGTAATTCTGGTAAGTTATTTGAGTTCATTTGGCTGTGTAGCAAGTTCTTGTTATTGAATGGGAATTAATGAGTCGCAGAATGGGGAAGGAAGAGGAGGGGCTCCACTACGGTTGTTATTGTGTTTCGTTGCCTTGGCAAACACGCGTAAACACTAAATTTCTAATTAAGCAAACACATTCATAAATGTAACCATTATCCACCCCATGATCTGCAAAGGAAACAAGAAGGCCAGTGCCACCGACGAGATGGCAGCACTCCATGGCAAAACAAACAGGGAAAGGAAAGCACCAGTCGTATGGATGCATAATATTCAAGATTAAACGTTGCACCGCAAGGTAATTAGTTTATTTAACATCTGATGGTGACAAATTTTACATTTTATCCATGAAGAGACCAAAGAAATCGCCTGTTAACTGCTCCACCGATTAAGGACACAGAGACTGCTGGTCTTACAAAGGAATAAAGTCCAACATGCTTTAACAGCCATGATCGCAGGCCTACTTTACTTCTAATTGCACACGTTTGCTTAGCAATACCTACAGTGATGACCTGCATCATATATTCACTCGGGGCAAGTAGGACGTTCCACTTTAATGGGAGAGGATAGATGAGTGCTGACGTTATTTAACAAAGCACTCGAATTCAAGGCGGCCAGTTTCTTGAAATGAGTCGACGCTTTAACTTAGGCAGGTATGCTTTGACCTGATGACAAATTTGGGCAGGCATCATTAGACTTCCGGGCAGAATGAGGATATGATAATCTTTCCGAAAAAAACCGATTCTCAGCGGAGGAGGTTATGCACGTGAAAGCACGCCAGAGGGATGCGCACCCAGAAGGACACAGTGAGAGTGAGCCCCCACAGCAAAAAATTTCAAGTCGACAGGAAGGGAAAGAATTATCTGGTAATATTGATGCGTCTCAGATAGATGACGAGATGAGAATGTGGCCAGTTTTTCGATGAGAAATGGATGGAATTAAAAGCATACCTATGCTTAAAATTAATTTTGGCCTCATTTACTCCTACGATTAAGCGATTGATGGATTGCTCGACGAAACGGTGACATAATACCAAATATCACCATGCACACACTCTCGCCACAAATCAGCGGCCGACTTCTCTCAGCCTCTACATCATGAAAAGTTGCATCTGGGCTAATCTTTTATAAAAACATAGTTAAAATGGAGATGAGAAGTTTGACTTTAAAAGATAAAATGATTGTCTAAGTGATAGCGAAACCGGCTGTGAATAGCATGAATGCCCTAGCACAGGCCTTGATGGCACTTATCGTGACCAGCTCAGCACAGATAGCGCCCATTAAGATGGCAGGTTATAGCGGTGATGCGTGCACCCGCCTTGAATAGTTTCCACTTATCGGGCGTGTTGGACTCACTTCTTTGGCCAGGAGGATACGAAAGCGTCCAATAAGACTCTCGCCAAAGAGGAAATAGTTGGAGGTGAAGAGAAACATCCAAGAAAGTGTGCGGAACCACGGTAGATTGTGTGTTCGGTAGACTACATGACCAATGTGAATAAGCTCTTTGAAGCACGCCAGCTGAAGGCACAGCACCTAAAAATGGAGAGC
Source organism: Taenia pisiformis (assembly GCA_023968675.1). Lineage (NCBI taxonomy): Eukaryota > Metazoa > Platyhelminthes > Cestoda > Cyclophyllidea > Taeniidae > Taenia > Taenia pisiformis. The sequence continues at coordinate 8,080,749 of CM043737.1, read as the reverse complement.
ACACTAGTAGATTTTAAAAGTCCAGAAAAAAAACCATCAAATCTATTCCGTTTTGGCCTCTAAAATCGTGACGCGAACACAGTGGTTGATTTTGAAGTAAAAAAAGCGCACATACAACAATATTGAACTCGACTGTAGTATCAGAGCAATCGAAACATTGTAGCAGCAGAGAAAGAAGTCCCTCTGAGATTCTGAAAGCGACCACAGAACTGGGAAGAAAACTAGCTTCGTATAAAAATGGCTTGCCGTCAGCATCCGTTGCTGATTGGACACAGCGTTCGAAAGAGAGCTCTGGAGACAGGATCGCACTTTAAAGGCGTTGGGAAGGGGCTAGAAAACCGTTTTATTTCAAATCCTGCTCATTTGGTATAACTTCCCAGGTGAATTCGTGAAGACTCTGTGGAAGTGTAGGAGTTTATCAAATCTGTATTCATAAAAAAATCGAAGCCGGTAGAGGCTAAATAGTATTTGATTCACGAACGAACGCCTTCGATGCGGCTACGTGAATAGAAAGGCCACCTCAAAAATTACATTTCCAACCACAGTCACGCCTAATCAGGGGAGCTATCAATAAGGGAACCAAGCAGCCAAGGAAGGCATAAAATATAAATCTTTGAATCAGAAAATTGGCGACAAACATTTGGAATCGATGCAAATTGATTGAAGAAAAGCGATCCAACTTAAATATGCAGAAATAAAAAGCCTACAATTCAAACCAGAACGCTTTGTTCAGGTACCCGGTAAACGCCCAAACAAACAGGTCTTTTAAGGGGGGAAACGGGGTGACAGTTGATTAACTAGGTTGAAAGCTTCACCTCAAAACTCTAAGCCAAAGCCATAAAATATCAAAAGACGCTTAAATGAGTGTGCCCACTTTGCCTGTTACCTTTCCTTCAGGACGCACAGAAAGCACGCAATCATCGACATTTAGGTGCGAAAATGGAGAGATCCAAGTTTGGTAGTGCCTGGGTAAGCGTAAGACCGGTTGTGCACAAATTACCCAGCTAAGAGATTGGGCAGCTGTCAGGGGCTTGACTACTCCCAATGATGAGTAATTCAAGGTTCAAACATCCGGCTAGACCGTATTCATCCCTATTCTGCTTCCTGTTTATGATCATCGTACTGCTTGACGATGAACCCAAGTCTAGCTGACGGAACACAAAAATATCGTGGATGCTTATCAAACCAACAACAGTTTAACGACTTTAAGGAAGCCAACCAGTGATGCCCGTTTTAAGGTTCAACAAGAAGAACAAGAACAGGAATTTCAGGGGTAACCGATTTAGTAAGCGGAACGGGTGTGAAGTATGCGGGTCTGATCAGAGTCACATACCAAGGCTGCTGGAGGGTTACCAACCTAACAATAACCAAGGCCTTTGAGAATACAGACTGGATACAAAAGCTTAATAAGAGATCATTATTTATGAGGTTCAAAAAAGCACAAAGCCACAAAGTTGGTTTCGAAATAAGGCATGGTTTTGATTGATATTTGAATTCTCTACTACATGGCTTTCAACAGTTCCCAAGGCTGGATAACTCATCAATACGAGAGACCTTACCACCACCTCAGTTTTCGAGGAACAATAAATGTAATGTACTGAGTGATTTGAGAATCTGTGCCCCAAATCGTACCTACGGGTCGGCGGCACGACTTCAGAAATAAGATTTGCTCGAAGTTACACGTTGGTGGTAACCGTCCTGAGAACAATCCACGATCGGTCCAAAAGTAGTGCCACTCAAGTTGGCGACTCCATTAGTGAATATTAACAGCAAACCAACTGACCAAATTTGAGGGACAAAAGAAAGTCTTCTTTTGCTACAGGATAAATGCTTAGGGCAACTGAAAAATAGTACATCTACTGTTGAATTCCCCTTCGTCCAAAAAGCCGCGAACACATCACCAAGCAACGACTAAACGCGTCGTTGACATCAAAACGAAAAATAAGCAAACTGGTGCCAATAAACAAGGCACAGAAGCACAAAAACTCAGGCTCTCGGTCCAGGTTCTGACTAAACTGCTTGAATAATTGCTAATTTGAACCTCATTCTGAGACACAAAGAAGCAACGTCCTTAAGCCAACGGATTTAAACGTATTCGACTGCATGAAAATGCTGAGAAAGGTAAGACAAAGTGAACTCACTAGCAGCACAAGAGCAAGAGGGCCGAGGTAGATGAGAAATAGGAAGCCGCTAATCATGACTACTGACATGAAGAGACGCACAACACAATTAGTAAGACGCGGCGACAGGCCCGCCACGGAGGTCTCAAGAAAGACGGGCACGTGGTCGGAGCCATGAGGCACCTTCTCCGCCACGTTTGGCTCTATGTCAAGATCACTAGCAAGAGGCGTCTCTATTGCTTCATCGGCGGAAGAGTAATCACCAGCACGTGGTGGCGCGGAGGAGACAGCAGCGGTGTTGGTGGAGGTTGTCTCAGCGTTTACTTCATCGTGTGGCTGATGAGAAAAGAAGATAATGCTGAGGAGGAAGGCAACTGCTCTGCTTAACTCTCTAAAAGACCCAATACTTGGTGATGACAACTGCTAACTCATGTCTATCTGTATACCAATGGCGGGAACCAGAGGTCATAAGGGAGGTATGGCGTTTCTGCTTTTAGCAAATTTGTAAGAACTCATGAGTGGCCAATGAAAGTGAAATAAAAGGGAAGGGTCAACAATGAGAAACAGGTCGCCAAGAGTTAAGAATCCTGCTTCGCAACAGGCACAAACGCCCCATTGTAAAAGTTAGGAAGACTACCAAAAAATACATATGCGATGCAAATGAACAAAAAGGCTCTTTTCCCCAAGAACAGTATATTTAAACATATTAAGTCCAAACCAAACTTTGGGCGTTGCAAGATGACTTTGCTAACTACACGAAGATGGAAAATACGACTACCAGCGAAAAATCCTCGGATGACTGCGGATGCTACCAAATAATAAAATTAATCAAACACGGAAAATGTCTCAACTATTCGCTCAATACCGTTGAGAAAAACCCATTCAAACTTGTTAGATTGCAAGGTCAGCTGCAAAGAACCAGTGGAAACTTCGCAATTGAAGAAATATTTATCAAACCAAAGAATTAGAACGGATTACGACAAGCACAACATTTAGTTAATGAAGATATTTGCCGATACAATTTATGCAGCTATCGAAAGGCTGAGAGTTCCCAGATATGGGACGCAACGCGCCGTAAACAATCCAATGTCTCCGACATTCTTTGTCTAAAATCATCAACTTAAATCAGAACCTCATCTCATGAAAATAGAAAGGGCTGGAGGCGCATCCTAGATACGTCTTCTGACATGGCCAGAGATTTACATCAAAAACTCCAAGCCTCAACGCTAACAGCTAATCATCAATAACCCATGGCCAAAATTTGAAGTCTCTTAACATTCTACCAGACAAGAAATTCTATACCAAGTAAATCACCTAATAAACGGACCACCAAAACTAGATAGGAACGGATGCCGACGACTAACGGCTGGTGAAAAAAGGCAACCACAGAAGATAAGAAGAGGTGTGGAAAACCTTCCGTGCCCCCAAATGGGATAAGAAGCAAACAAAGGCACCAAAACTGCAGCAAGAGAGCCTTAATAAGTAAAGCGTTTCGTATAAAAATTAAGCTGAGCAATTATCAACAATAGTGAATAGTCCGTTATGCGAGCATAAAGTAAGAAGCGTTGAACCCCATGATTATGACATGAAGCCGGTCAAAAGACATAAAACGGACTACTTTTAAGCATGGGAAGATTACCGAACGGCGTCGATGTGTGACTTCAGGGGAACCCTCACCCATCTGGAAACAGCGGATCAACCCCGCCTGCAAACAGCCAATCACATCAGTGCCTGACGCTTCAATTCAAATGCGTGGCAAGAATATAAGCCTACTTAAATAAACCAAGAATTTAAAATCAAAAGCTTAAAGGCCGCTTTTGCGCCATATTCTTGTAACAATTCACTCAATGTAAATACATCAAAGATACTAAATAGGATAGCAAGAAAAACGAGGCTCACTTGCTCAGACGTTAAGTGTGAATTGCATGTAAAATTCAGCACAATTGCGTAGTTTATTAAGCTAAGAAGCCTCACTTATTCAAAATCACTTGCAAACATCCATTAGAGCTATTCAGATGCACTCGCTGCTGCGAACATGAATTTCTTCAGACTGACTGTTCCAAAACCAACCGTTAAAAATTATTCTTTGGAAAATTTTTCCGTACACAATTTCCTTCCAGCTAAATATGGAAACTTGTCCAAGCCATTACACAAATGGGACTAGCGTGCAAAAAAATTTACCACCTTGAGTTTTATATCTGTTCGTCCATTACTGATGGTGCGTTAGGCCCTTTCCATCCGCAAAGATAAAGTTAATTCATTGCGCTTGACATGCTGCCATGCAAACCTTGGACATCGTAGATCAGCAATTGACACTGTATCTGATTTACTTGCATTTTAAAATTCTGCAAATTTAGATTTTGTTCTTGCATTACAGTTTGTTTTACTTTATTAGCTTAAATTATACTAATAGTCGCCTTCTCGTACGTGACGATTACTTTGGCGCGTCCTTTAGTGTGGCTTAAGGTTGTCAGGTTTCTAGCGTGTGCTCCAAGACGTCATGTCGGTTCGAATGTCAATGCATGGTGCGTTTTTTCACTATATGACCACTTTGAATTTTTTTTTGAGCCTCGCGTATAGTTGACCACTCTTTGTGGCATGAAACCTACATACGTAGGCCCTTCTTAATTGACAGTATTTAAGGCTCAAATATACCCTCCGTTTTATCATTATGGTTATGTTTTACTACATTCTGTTTTTGTTTTTATGTTACGAGGTTGATTATGGCATAAATTTGATTCCCCTGCGTTGCATTTCTTTTTGAATTTGTGGCCTTATTAAGGCTTTAATGGGCTTGAAAATTGGATCGTGTTTGTGGGGTGCTTGCTCCTTATCCGCATATATGTTTTTAGATTACTCATCCCATGATGCTGCTTCTAGAAGGTACGTGTCTTTCTCCCAAAGCTCATGTTAAGCCTTTTTAACGCCTGATCAAATCTTTCGTTAACCTCTCTTACGCACATGCGCATGCTCCCTCACCTTTTTTAGTCAGGATTTCGATGATCCATCCCGACGATTGTAAGTCTTTCATCAATGTCTCTGTGTATGTAATTCGCAACGCTTGTCTCCTCCATTTTCGCATCGTAACTTCACTCATCGTCTCTTCGTGACCTGCAATGCTCTAAACGCGATCAGACTGTGCATCACGAACTGAGCTTAATTGTTCTTCGATGTACAAAGGCGTTAAGCGGCTTCATCTCCTCCCTCTCTTGCATAGATTTGACCGCCGATCCACGGTGGCTTTCCCGGGTATGGAGGGTAAGTTTGTGGCTAAGGGTCAGTTCTCGGGCAAGTCCATCGCAGTGCTGAGCAGTGGTGGAGACGCTCAAGGAATGAACTCGGCCATCCGTGCTGTTGTTCGAATGGGTCTCTATTGCGGTTGCCGCGTCTTCTTTGTCAAGGAGGGTTACCAGGGTCTCGTGGATGGGGGCAAAAACCTCAAGGAGGCAACATGGGCTGATGTCTCTGGCATTATGCAGCTGGTGAGGTCTTTGACTAACATGTACATTGCATGATTTACTCAATTCTGAGGTCTTCATGAACTGCAAAGGCTCTTAATCGTATCGGCGAAACATCAAGCTGCAGATAAACTAATCAAGGAAACCCATTAACTCACTTGTGAACCCACAATGATTCGCTACTCAACACAGCCGCTCTTGGTCCTTCTTCGAGATCGGTTTTTTTGAGTTTCATTGTGGATTTGAGCTCGTAGATACGAAAAGCGTTTAAGGATGCAAATTTATCGTCCCAACTTGAATCGCAAAAATAGGAAATGTTCAGATTACAATTCCTGCTGTTTTTATTCCTAGCAAAGGAAGATAATTTTGTTTTGGGTGTAGACTTTGTTAACCTAAATTCATTGTTCATCATCTCATCTCTCTGATGGTAAGTCACGTCTGACTATGAGAATATCATTTGCATGCCTGTGAATTGGGAATGTGCCACATTATTTAAGATGGAACTAATCAGGAAAATAAGGTATTTTACACATAACAGTTAAGTTATTGAATAGCCATGTATGTCTCGCTCACTCCCAGGGAGGCACGGTGATTGGTTCGGCGCGTTGCAAGGACTTTCGTGAAAGAGCAGGTCGTGAGAAGGCGGCGCTTAACTTGGTGAAGCATGGCATCCACAACCTCGTTGTCATCGGTGGCGATGGTTCACTCACTGGAGCCAACGAATTTCGTGTTGAATGGGCCTCGCTCATCGCCTCACTCTACGAGAATGGTGGGTCCTGTTGTGAAATTGTCAAACGACCTCAACATTTATAGACCAAGGGGATTAGATTGTTTACTGGTCCACTTTCTTAACTAACAGCAAAAATCACGGAGGAGGAGAAATCAAACCACGAGCATCTTAACATAATTGGCATAGTGGGCAGTATTGACAATGACTTCTGTGGCACTGACATGACCATCGGCGCGGATTCAGCTTTACACCGTGTAATTGAGGCAGCAGATGCTATTGTAACCACGGCTCAGTCGCATCAGCGCTGCTTCATTCTGGAGGTTATGGGACGCAATTGCGGTTATCTTGCTCTTCTCTCGGCTCTTGCCTCCGAAGCTGATTGGGTCTTCATTCCAGAGGTGCCACCAATGGACAATTGGCCCGAATTGCTCTGTTCGAAGGTTCGGAGGGTAGGTAAAACAGTTTATTTCAGGTTTATCGTTTTGGTATATCTTCTTATGCTGTTATGGATTTTTTAACGTGGCTCCAAAGACGCGGTGTAATATCACGCTCCGTTGAAGGAGACCCGCCAGCATCGTTAATCCATGAGATTTGCTGTTTATGGCTTATATTAAAGAGTTCCAGATGGCTAAAGGGGCTTGTGCGGTTTTTTTTTTTCGAAGGCTGCTTCAATGACTTCCTGATATTATGGCTGATCAGTTGTCTGTGGTCTGATTCCAGTGTATATTCTTGCTAGGATCATTGTTTTACGGCAAGATTGACTCACTTGGGTTTATTGACAAAAGTCACATCCAATTGTAAGCTTTTCTACGTAGGTTCTTATTTATGTTTTCATTTCAAATGCATCTTTTCCTCTCACTAATAGAATCGTGAGCGGGGCCAGCGCGTGAGTATCATTATGGTGGCTGAAGGTGCTGTGGATCGAGAGAATAAGCCAATTACCTGCGAGAAGGTGCAGAAGTTGATGGTGGATGAGTTGGGCTTAGACACACGTATCACAGTGTTGGGACACGTGCAGCGTGGTGGTCGCCCTTCGGCCTTTGATCGCGTTCTTGGCATCCGCATGGGTGCTGAGGCAGTGTTAGCTCTCATGGATGCGGACAAGAACCCTGACCTCCCCGCTTGCGTCATCACTCTTGTGGGAAATCAAGCCGTTCGTCTGCCATTGATGCACTGCGTTGAGAAGGTAGGAAGATTATCCATACTTGCATAAACAAACTCTCAGCATTACCTCATTGTACCGATCCCCTTTCTCTCGAATCAAAACAGTTTCGCAGTTTAATTTGGTGCTGAAGTGAACGGGTACTTTTGTAAATTGCAACATCGTCTGTCTAGTCAGTTAGTTCATCAGCCACCTATGTGATGTGATCAAGAGGAACTGATATTCTTGCACTCTACTCAAAGTGAATCTGTTTAGTTTAGTTCGTTTACGGGGCCTTTCTTGAATGAATTTGAGCCAGGCCTCGTTGTTTTCAGGATCTTCATTATGTTTTAACAGCAGTATCATTCACTCATTTGCCTACTCAGCATTAAAGTTCAAATAAATGACCTCATAAATTGAGTATGGAGCATATTAAACGCAGTTCGTGTGTTTTGAATCGTTGCTTCTGCGCAGTTTGCTTTTTTTCGTCTCAACCTTACAATGCCCCTATGTAACAGAGGGGAGATCTTTTGTTTAATTTTATTGGGTATTCCTTCATTGCTTCACTCATCTCGTCTCCAAGTTTATGTCATTGTTGTCCTCCTTTTGTGTGCAATTCATTGCCTCTATCTACGATACTCACCATTGCCCTCGAGAGGCACTTAATGGAAAGCTCCTGGGTTAATAAATCACTTAAATGTTAGCTGTTATTCACTTGACTTTGGAAAAGAAATAAGCATCGGTCTGCCACTTCTTTTTAACCTTGAATCTGTTATAATGGAAAGCGAATGCATTCCAATAAACTTTTTTCATAAGACTTGGTCATCGCTGGGCTGCGTTGAACGCGTAAGGTTCCTGAAAGTGACGGTCATGTGGAAAGGGGACCTACACTTTGGCGTTTGCGGGCTGATTTGAAAAACAACTCAAGAATTTGCTTCACCGTGCCTCAGGAATTGTGTGGCGCAACAAATTTGCGTCAGCATCATTAAATTAGGAAACGCGAGCCAATTTACCAGTTTCTTTTCTATTTCTCCCTCCTCCCAGACTCGAGCCGTGGGTGCTGCCATTGCCAAGCGCGACTTTGAACAGGCGGTATTCCTTCGTGGACGGTAAGTCTCACGAGTGTATGTATGCACGTATGAATGTCATTCATAAGAGCGTTTTGTGAGTCATGACTTAGTCACTCTCCTTCTGACACAACGCACACAAATTGCGAAGATAGAGACTCTGAAAATACGACCAAAACGGGTTCACTGTTGATACACAAGCCTTTGTCAGCACAGTTAACAAATCTTTCGAATTGTAAGCTGCCTTTCATCGTGCAAACGAGGAGCATCTAATCGACAGTACTCGTGGGAGAATCGACACCACTGAATTGGACAGACTAGTGCCTTTCAACCATGGTCGGTGCGGGACAATTGTCATGGTGCCTTCGCATTTGGTGTCAGATCGCGACTTCACTTTGTCACTTCTTGAATGGCCGCATTGCCGCCTATCCTCTCATGCAGTGTGATGGAGCCGCACGTGTGCTATCATGGACACCAATCCGAGTAGTGAAATGCTGTAGAAGCGTGCCTCCAAAGTCATTTCTCAAATTGCTTTGCGTTATCCGGTCCAAATTTCAGTTGCATATAATTTACTTGATGAATGGAAAAGGTTGGAAGAGACTGGGTGAACTGAATGTACTTTTGTTTAATCCAACAAGTGATTTATCAGCCCATCAAACCGTGTTGCTGAAGCTTTTGACCATCAGTACGGTTATCTCGTTACTGCAGTAACTTATCCAACGCCGGATCGTCATTGTCTCGACTAATGACACCCACCATTTTCGTCCTTTTGTTATTCATACAGTGCCATAAGGCGCTTCATTTTCTGAAAGCCGTTCTGAGCTAAATTACAGTATCTATTGCTTGAAAACCAACAAATCTCTTCCTTCCACGCAACCACGTGATTAGTCCGAATGCAACTGGTGGCATCGTTACCAAAATGTAATGAAGAATGTCGCCTGTTTGTTTTCAATGATACTCTTAGCTGTGTGACGCCGTATAGTTTGCTATTCCTCCTATCATTTTTCCCTCGTAGGAGCTTCATGACCAATGTGGACACGTACATTACTTTGTCCAAAATCAACCCTCCAGCTGTTGAAAATAGGGTAGGTTTATAGCTCGTCTTCTAACATGTTTCAGGCGATAGAAATTCTCTTTCAGCCTTCCTCTATTGCCCTGATTGTTTACCACCTCTTTATCGCACTTGATTGTCAAGTAATTTGTTATATCATTCCTCTTTGGCATGTGCACCGCATTATCACATCTGGCTTTGTTACTTATGCACGTCCGTCTTATTCTCTTCTGCCTTTTTCGCAGCCATCGTTTATCGTAAGTTTGTATTCTGTTCATTTTTTTCGTGCATTAGTTTTTTCCCTCCCACTCTTGCCCACGCCCTTGCCCCTCTATTCCTTTTCCTTTGCAACTGCTCTGCCAGACACTCTCCACCGCGTTTGTTTGAATCAGCATTTTAGCTGTCAACTTCAGATCCTGACCTTTCCCTCATGCACGGTGCATTGGTTGTTGATGTTTGAGCTTCTCCCTTTGTTGTGTGATTATTCACCGTGCTTTCATTGACTTGTCGCGTGTTAATCACTGACCACCAACTTCACCCTCAAAAGTAGACTTTTACATCGACTTGGTAAAAACAGCAGCGATTTCCTCTCCGTGTTAAGTTCTACAAAACTGTTCTTGAAATTCATGCATAACTCCTCCCTCCTCCCATAATCAGACCTCCCACTTGTATCAGTAAGCCAGTGATATTGTTTGTTTGCTTTCCAGGCGAAATTGCGTGTCGGTGTGGTGAATGTGGGCGCACCAGCGGGTGGAGTGAATGCGGCAATGCGTAGTTTTATACGTATAGCCATCACTAAGGGTTACCATGTGGTGGGCATCTTTGAGGGCTTTCAGGGTCTTGTCAATGGCGAGGTTCGCGACATTCACTGGGACGATGTCAGAGGCTGGGTCTCTCAAGGTGGCTCTAACCTCGGCACTCGTCGGTGAGTTTTTCATTTCTCACTGTCTTTTTGCAGCAAGTAATGCGTTGTGCTAAAATCAGTATATCGAAATGGTCATTAAGAGATGGATTATCAATGAATGGATGATTATGGCGCCAACAGAAAGGTTGTTTGCGACTCGTATGATGTACTCCATTGGCCAGTGATGCGGTAGCTGGGGTGGAAAAACACCAAAGGTAGTTTAAATGAAGGTGGTTTAATTCCAACAAAATGCCTTTTTGGCTGCCTTTATGGTAGGATAGTCTGGTCACTAGACGCACATTTGTTTCCAATCCAGCCCCTCTGTCTCACTTTGTGCTGTTCGGTAGTCGGCTTAATGGCTTTGGAGTTCATTTGATCATTCACTCCCTGGAGCAAATTATTCCGATCTCACGAAGACATGTCATTTGTTGCCAACTGATTGCTGGCAGATTCTAACAAGCAAAGCTGTATGTGCTGGTATTTAACAAGGCGTAAATCTTTCGTTTCATGTTTGCAGAACTCATGAATCACTCAGTAGGATTGTGATTCCCTGATCAACCATTCTATTAACAGTATCCGTTGAAAGATGGTTTTAATTCGCAACATGCAACTTATAATCTAGCATTTCCTTTCCTGAATTGGCCTTTGTTTTAAGTCTTCAATTACTCTGGAAAGTACATGTGGCATGACCTTTCTGAAAATGCAATCACCCTCGGCCTCCCTGATCGCCAATGTGATTAAATTGACCATAGGGCTTTGCTATTGTTCTCACAAAGGTCATTTTTACAGGCTCTATTGTTTCATCAGTTAGTCCAACCATCAGCAGAATATGCGAGGTTTGAACTTTGACTTGTTTTGGAAAGAATCAACGCCAAAAGAGCTTCATGCCAGTCTTTTCCGTGAAAAGAAATGGGTGTTTTGGAAGGTATTTCAAGCTTTCTTCATGCAGCATCACAGTGATTTATAGCTTGTAGGCGTCCGTAAAATACGAACCATTTTTCTCATGCATCGCAAAAGAGTATAGGCAGCTCAGTTTCACTTCCAACTTCCGTTATCTCACCGTATCATGCATACAACGCCGACTGAGCCTGGCAGAAACCTTTAGCACTTGTCTGCGCTTCCAACCTATTCTACGCGAAAGTGTTAATTAGAGTAGTTCCTTTTCAAAGATCCATTTTATCGGGAAGAAGTTCAGCGGTAGAACATTCTATTAGCCGGAAAGATCCCAATGGTCATTTTCTCAAAGGAACATGCATCAGATACGAAAATGCTCTGCCCCTGATGGTGAAGTGATTATCGTGTCAAAATAAAAATCGTGGAACCCAACCGCACGAATCTCACCAATGGGCGCTATAAGTTGGCAAGGCGATTCAAACACCAACATTTCATTCTTCACTTTTTTGCTGAATGGATTGTGCATTTCCAGCCATCGATCCACTCAACGTCCAGTCAAGACTTTGTGCCTAGAAGGCAAAGGTTGCTTTGTGCGTGTTCATGCTTGTGTATGTGAACTGTAAATGGAATTTCTAGGTGCGCATTGTCCATTATTTGGAGGCTGAAGAGAGGGGTGCCAAACGCCTCATGTGCAGAACCATTTTAGAACGATGGGAACAAAGATCATACCTGGGGGCAAACTTAACCCATGTCAAGTCTTGGGGTAGTGATACTGCCTCGCCTCATCCCCCTTATCCTTTAGATCTTCCTTGGGTATGACTACGTAAACTTATCTGACGGCCTGCTTTCTTATACCGATGGATGGCAGATCATGTCTAATCCCATTTCCTGAATCTGTGCAAGATATACGTCTATTTTAAGGCTAATCATTGATGGATTAATTCAGTAGACATTTTTTGTGAAACTCTTGTTTTGGTTGGGGTTTTCATTTTTACCCTTCCATAAACGCAGCTATAATAGGTTTTTGCATAGGCCATGATTCTACTTGAAGCGCTCCCTATCCTTGTACCCTTGAAGGCTAACCAGAAGGGCACTTTTTGTCTCTATCTCTTCACAGCCCCACTCCAAGGGAGGTTGGCATTGACGCAGTGGCTGCCCGATTGGCCGAATTTAGGATCAGTGGTCTCTTGGTAATTGGCGGCTTTGAGGCTTTCGAATGCATGGTTGATCTGGTGGAAGGTAGGAACGAGCACAAGGAGCTCTGCATCCCTATGATTATGATTCCGGCCACAATTAGCAACAATGTGCCTGGTACTGACTTCTCCCTGGGTGCTGACACCGCTCTCAATGAAATCACTCTGGTGCGTCTATCTTCTTTCTCCCATTTTGGTTGGGATTCTATTTCAAAAGAGAAGGCTTTCAAGAATCTGGAATCTAAGATTTTGTCAGTTTTCGGACTTCATGACTCTTTCATGCGGTTGCTACTTAGCAACTGTCAGATTAGGCAAACGGGTTTCCTCTCCACTTTTAACTTGGCCGCGACCTGATTGATCTATTCCTTTCCTTTTTTTTGTCTGAAAAACTGAGCCTAGCTAAGGTCCAACCTTTTAGGTATTCATTTAAAGGTTAAATTTTCATTGCTTATATTGAAAATTGTACTAGAGTCCACTCCTCATTGTAACGTGTCTGTGGTGGTTATGAACTTGGTTCCACTGAACCACGACGACGCTGCAACGAGTTGTGCACTTTTGGATGGTGTCAACCTACCGATTCAACTTGTATTGAAGTGAAGCGGTGCGGCGATGTCTGTCGCCTGGCAGATTTCATTATCTGGCGCCATGGAAGTGGTGTAAACAAGTGCTGAAATCCTCTGCTTTAGTCTCCTCTGTAGTTTTTTTTGTTTTATTATAACCGTTTCCTGTTTTATGCACACGCACTCAGGCAATGATTCCACCTTCAACAGTAAAATTACTACTTAATTGTAGCCAGAGAAACGGTTTGCTGTTTACAGTAAGGTTCAAGGTTGGGCGAATGAAGGAAGTGAGGGGTCATTGCATGTGGGAGAAGATTTTCCAGACACCTATCTTCTCGTCTTGTCTCTTATTAGCCGCCTCATCTATCTTGGCCAGAAGTGGAAACTATTTCTTTGCATGAGAACGGTGAAGGCGTTGCCTAAATTTGCTACCTTCGAGTACTTCCCATTTCATATCTTGTCCCGCTGCATGTAGATGCATCAATTGTTGTCTATGAAAGCCCTCCTTCACTTATGAACTATGAGAACTGATGGCTAGGCCAAAATAACTCGCTTCTTCTCTGCGAGGCTCACGGGTTTAAGGGCGGCCTGATAGAAACAAGCGACTGGTGGTATGCGATGTGGATGGGGATAGCTTTTTGCTTCTGTGGCAGGCTTCCAATCGCAGAAGTCCGGAGGGAAAGAAATGAACTGATCGATAATGTCAACAACAAAGCACAATTTCCTTCGAAAGTCCCCTGTTTAGCTACCCACCCGTTCTCCTACTTATGGGTTAGGCCTTCTGTCCACTCATTCCTCAATCCGACTAATTCGCTATTCATACTTCCAACCATCCACTGGGCAGTATATCCGTTCGTCCATTTTCTGTGCCTTCATCAATCTATCTCTTCACACGTATTTGCGGCTTTCAGGCAATCGACAAAATCAAACAGAGTGCCACGGGTACTAAACGTCGTGTCTTCGTAGTCGAGACAATGGGCGGCTACTGTGGTTATCTGGCAACAATGGGCGCTGTGGCAGGAGGCGCCGATGCAGCATACATCCATGAGGAGGCCTTCGGCATTGACGACTTGCGTGAGGACGTAACTCACCTGCGTGCCAAGATGGCCTCCAACGTGCAACGTGGTCTGGTGTTGCGTGCTGAGTTGGCCAATAAGAACTACTCCACAGATTTCATTCATAAACTCTACATGGAGGAGGGTCAGGGCATCTTCGACTGCAGGTACTTCATTCTGCAATCGTGCACCACGATCTTGCAGTGTATATTTGGTCACGATTTCCCACTGTATCATCAAGTGAGGTGGGAAGTTTAACTAATCAAAGCGTCCAGGTGGAGTAACCATGTGTATTGAGCCCAACCAACTGTAGTTTCTGTTCCTGTATGCCAATTTCTGCAAACAATTTCAAATCATCCTGGTTTCGTCGATACTTGTCAATGTCAGAATGCAATTTCCATACAGTCTACCTAACGATCTTCCCCACCCCTCTTTCTCACAGAATGACGGTGTTGGGACACATTCAACAGGGTGGTGAACCATCACCTTTTGATCGCATTCTGGGAACCAAACTGGGCGTTCTTGCTATCGACTGGCTGGACAATCAAATGAGTACCTTCCTCAACGAAAATGGTAAGTCCATTTCTTCAGCCTTTTCTCCACAATTTTGTTTGAACTTTCTGTTCTATTAATGGAGGCGTTTCACTTCCATCCCAAACATTACTCTTTATTTTTACCTTTTCCCACGCTTCAGTGGTAATTTTGGGATTTATGATGACCAGAAGGTTAAGTGTGGCTGGATAATGCAATAACGAGAAGTGTTTTCAGGCATCGATTCCCTCCATTGAGTAAAGAGTTGTCCAGCTGTTTATGTGGACGATTTGTGTCCCAGGAGATGACACCTCACCAACCCCGCATATAGTCGGAACGCCGTATAAACGTTAGGACTGTTCTATTTTTCTCTTTTTTCTGCCTAATAGCATCATTGTTTAATGCTAAAACGAGCCATTTTTTGGACATCGTTGGCGCTATTCCCATTCGTTTGGGCGGTGTCGTTCAATCGCTTAATTGATTGTAGACCTCGGCCCTCCTTTCTAAAATTACAGATGGCACTACATTGTTGTTTAACCGCACCGTAATGGTTGTCTTTCTTGGGGCTGAACCGTTTTGAAGATCGGTGGCTCACCTTTAGACTACTAGGATGGCATTTCAATTGGGAATGACTCGAAAGACGCACGCTATTGAACCACAGAGCCTCCTTTATCCTCTGAACGCCATCTGATTGAGTTCGCACGAGTTTTCTGGGAGTTCAAAATCCATCGCAGTACAGAAATGGATGGGATAGAATTCTACGATACCACATTGGTGCGTTTGGTGAGCCATGTAGCTGAAGGGTTGGCAATGTCAAAAGTAGATTACATCTCACAGTGAGGCTGCTCACCTTTTCAAGGGCGCCGACCCAAGCTTCGTCTTTAGTGGTTTTTTAAGGGCAGCTTCTGTTTCCTCAAATTTGTCCTACTTCAACCGTTTGTCATCACACAAGGCTCGAGTTTCACACAGCAATCAAAAGCGAATCCTTATGCCTCTTCCTTCCTGTAAGGACTCGGTACCGAAATAGCGTCTGAGGACGTTTTTAGCTGTCTGAATGTGGAAGCTGACTCAGCACAGCCAGATGTGGGGTCATTACATAAAGTTCCGATTTTTTTTCTGTAACGTAGGCGTAGTGAGCACAAACGGGGACGAGACGTCCGTACTTCTGGGATTAATCAAGCGGTCCTACGAGTACTCTCGAGTGGTTGATTTGAAGCGTGTGACTGACTTCAAGCATCGTGTACCCAGTGACAATTGGTGGCTCAATCTGCGCCCCCTGATGCGTATCATGGCAAAGCACGAGAGTCTCTACGAGTCGGAGAGCATAATGCTCGGAGCCGATCGCATCTAACCTCTTTCCCTCTTCCACCTCCACTGTCTTTCCGAGTAATCGGCTAGTCGCCCTCCTCTCCCTTTCGACTTCTCTCATCTCGATCTGGAAATGTGAATCAATGCAGCCTTTTTATTTATTATTTGAATGACATTATGTTGTAGTAGGGATGTTGAAGGTGAGATGTGGAGGACAGGACTGCTCTCCCTCTTGCTCCTTCTGTTCCCGCTTATCTCCAATCGCGTTGTTCGTTCTTCTCCATCCTTCCATAATTTTCGCGTCTTCTATTTCTCTGCTCCTGCATGTTTGGTTGTGTAATTAGACCCCTGCATTCAGTGACATCGCCTTCTTCATTTTCTTCTTCTCATGACAAAATGCAAGGCGAAAGATGTCTCACTTAATGTACGACTTTATTTTTCTTGTGGCTTATTCTGTGGTTGGGTGGAAGGAAGAGTACGTCTTGTCCCGCGTTTTAGAGGAGGCCAAGTCAGACGACTCACGGCTTACAACTCGGTAGTGAGCATTACAGTCAGGGCAAGAGGTTGACTCGAGTAAGTGGTAAAGCAGTTTAAACTTGAGACCATAGGTTCGCTGCCTAAATTATTTTTCCAACTCTTCCTTTGGTTTGTGCAAATTCTTAAGGCTCCGCCACTGAACTTTCGCTAGGTGACTGTGGAAATGGCCCCTCTAGCCTTTTCTTCGTGACACTAATGGTGCCATGCACGCATTTCGACCAGAAGACCAATTTTCCATCCATGAACGGAGTGTCAGCCTTAAATTCTGCCCCTTTTATTCTCTGCAATAAGGCGACATCTTCTTTGGTCCCATGGGTCGTCTATTTAGTCTCTCTTCTTGGGAAGTTGTCACAACTGCGATCAGTTGACTTTGTTAGGCCGATTCTTGAGACATGCAGCCAAGGTGCCTTCCAAAGGCGACATGACCCCGCTGTTTTTCTTATTTTTTCACACATGGACCATTTCTGGTTCAAAATCAGATGTTGGACACTTGTGGACATCACTTTTTTGCCTTAAGGGAGACAAACATTGGAGCAACTGTTTGCAAACAGAGTACATGTCCACTATGGCGCCATTGACAGTTCAGTCAAATTCCGCACCACGCGCCATGGGGTCACATTGAACTACGAATTAACCCATCAAAGTTTTATTTTGGCACACTGTGGATGAGAGAGACAAAATCTGGTAGGAAAGTACAGACCTTGAGGTGTGAGGAGTTTGTACATGTACATTAAGGCGAGCATAGGCTTGCAACATTGCCTCTGACGCCTTTTAACCGTTCTTCACCGTCCCTCCCCCTCCCTGCAGCCATTCGCAAGCAGACTTTAAGGATTCCGCAATTCGAGATTTGTGAAGGTCCAGTCCTGTCCAAGGCGAACTATATTGAGAGAGCGCTCCATTTTCGGTTTCAGTGTGTCGATTGGATCTACGGACCTGAGTTACATCGGCTGGAAAGTGCTGCAGGACCTTCCTCGAGGCCATCGGCGATTTGTCCATGTTCTTCTCTCCTCCAGGGTTTCAATTTCCTGCTACCTGAGGATGTTGCCCATTTGTGTCGGTGTGGAAGGTGTGGGTAGCTTGAGAGGCCATAGGCACATCCGAATGATTATGTCGTCAGGCCCTCTCACATCGCAAACACTGAAGGGCCGGTGAGATTGAGCAGAAGCTACCAAATTGAAGTTCAGTTTAACAGAAAATGCTGAATTTCGACGTCTATAATAGGACACTAAGAAGCGGAAGCCTCATGGGCGGCAGAAAGGGAGGTTATACGCAGCATTCTCGGCGTCAATGGTTGGAGTGTCTTGTAAAACTTTGGCTGTTACGGGACGGTCAGTTTCAAGCGACTTATTCTGAGTGAAATGATGGCTCCATCTCATTCGACAGCCGTTTCATTTTCTCTTCAACACAAATAAGACCAGTGCCTAGTTATTGGTTCCACTTTTACTTGGCTATCCACCCACCCTAGAACTCGTCCATCATTATAGCTTGGTGAACTGAACTGCGTGACTCATGACCTGGTCGGTTGATCTGTGAATAACTTGTGGGCGGTACAGCAAAGCAGCCATTTATGGTGTCCATCACCCACCAAGTGCATGGCGTTTAGCTGTGCCTTCGGTCCTGACTGAGGGATGGACTGGCAGTCGAGGTCATTCCATTACATGGATGATTCATGCATGGGTGAAAGTAGCACTAGCAGCCGTGACCCAGGCATGACCGAATTCCGGATGTCTGAGTAATAAGCCCCATCTCTGGTGCGATGTTGGTTGGATTTAAAATGTCCGACGACCTCTAGTGAACCTCACGAAGAGGAAGAGAGGGAAGAACATTTAACAAATTGTCATCATGCCAAGAGGTGGAAATTGTTCCATTATAACGACTTTCGTTGGGACTGTTAGGATTATGGCCCATACCTAACCAATCGGCTTTGAAAAATATGGTATTGAAGGTTGGAATACGTCGTGTAGGAGATGACATCTCAGTAATATTGAAGCCAGGTATATTGTATGTAATCAAGGCGCTGCGTGTCAAGGGTAGTGCCTGCGGGAATGTCACGCAGAGATGTTCCACTGTCCCCGAAGTCCTAAAATCTGCGCTTGCTCACAGACCGCCCCAAGCCTGGTGTGCAGCGGAACATGTGTCCATGGTAAGGCACCTGAATGATGGACACATTCCAAAGGCGACACTGATTAACTCCCCACGCATGTGGTGACACCTTGCCCAGGCATGGAATGTCTGACCAAGACGCCTGTTTCCACAACATGCAAATGAACACAGCGCAATCGCTCCCTACCGTCCGGCATAGGAGATATTCGGCGCAAACATGTTGTCCTAACTTGACTCAATCAAACTGTCAAAGCTGATTGCTGGAACTATTTTGATGCTGGAATTTCACAGTAGTCAGTGTCGAAGTCTAGAGAAAGTTTGCATGCCTAGCTGTGCCCTTATGCCATAGTCTCCACAAGCGAATCGAGTATAAGTCAAACGGAATAAGCACCCAGATTTTCCACAAGGAGGAGGTAAGGTCTAGCGTGCAACCAAATGCTACTTCGCCCTCATTGTTGTGGTTGCGAGAGTCGTGGTGTTGCTCAAGGGATTGGACAGCCGACATGACATTTCATCAGTAAGTGTGGGATCAATTGCAGGATGATAAAACTGATCCGTCGACTTCAAATAATCGGATCCCTCTAATGAAGGCAAGCGTTCCTCCCTTCAGGTGCTAGTACGCTAGTCCAGGATGGCAAACTTGAGGTACAAAGGCTGGAGAGCGCCTTGTTGGGGTAATAATGGACCTGAAAATATGGGCGCTGAAGCACCTCTTAAGCAAAAAATGATCTTCCATTGGGCCTACGGGATGCTTTCTTCAAGGCACGAATGATTGTTCAACACACGCACGTCAGTTTCACCCGCGTACGCAATCAGGCATCGTTGCTATCCCGCGATGGCAACACACATGAACAGCACCCCTCTTATTTACTCACTCAACCGATGAAGGTAGAGTAGACAAACGACGGATTGTTTTATTTATTTGTAGCGGCCATCTTAGTTTACCTGAAATGGTGAAATATTTGGCCAATGACGACCCGCTCTGGTGACCTCTTGGCATTTGTTGAAGGGATGCTTCTAGTTTTTTCCACCGAACGTAAGATTTTTATGCACTGATGCTTAAGTTACTGTTAGTGGAGAGGCTGTCACGATCACCATCTTTGCCCGACTAATCGACTTTGCGAAATATGGGGATGATTGCCAGAAGACACTGCGCAGGAGGTGGCATCCTGATGAATGTGAGAGCGTTGTGCAACTAAATGCCCTTGTAAAACTCCTGACATCTGCTTTCATTTAACATAAAACCACTTTCAAAGTACATGATCCTACCTAATTAATTCACGGCCCTTTTTGATGGCTTTGAATCCGACCGAATGGTACATCGGGGTGCATGCTTTTACATTCCATTCTTGCGGCGGACCAGATTAAGGCTAATAACGGAATCGGATTTATGCGCTGAGTTGTCTACTAGACAAGTTTTAGCAGAATCTGGTTGCTAACTTAATTTTATTTGTTGTTGAGGTAAAATGCAAAGTATGCCGCCTCCGCCATTGCCACATGGGACGCAAGGAAGAGACGCAGTCGTCCTTACAAGTCTCGAACGGTTTGAAGCGATAACTGGCACGCCATCCGGCATTTGCATAATCCGAACAAAGCATTTTCCATCATTCTTCTCAAACAACAAGCTATCCCCGCTAAATTATTCAGAATGGGAAGTGACCAAAAAAATGGCAGCAGCATCCCATGTCCAACAATCACCTGTAGGATTATGGAAGGCGATGGAATAGAAATGTGTTTTTTTTCTTATTTTTGTTCCCATAACTCAAGAGAAAAAATGTTGCAGCAGTGCCAGTTAAGGTTGAATTAATATGACTACGTGAACTTCTGCCGCTAGGAGTGGGATGGAATTGAGAAAATTTCATTTTTAGTACTGGCAAAGTGCTACTTAAATCAACTCATCAGTAGGCTGGCGAACAAATGAAGGCATTAAGTTAAGAATTATACATTTAATTGTAGCGCAGAAAAATATTGCATTACACCTTCTACTCCTACTTTAATGCAGGTCTCTACTCTACAGAAGCAAGAAGTTCGGAGAAATGGGGCAAGTTGGCCATGGTATTAGTGGACCCATCGAAAAGTCGACAAATCACAAAATGTGATGTTTCATTCAGCAAAGCGGGTACAAATTTAAGCATGTTAAACTGTAGGCCAGCAGCAGTTCAACTGAATCCTAAGCCGAAAATTATTTAGCAGATAATATGGGTTTTACGTGTTTGCCTCGTGTAAACTTTAGGCTAGGGTTTGCAGGGAGTTTATCGCAGGAAGGGGGAAATAGCTAAAGGCTGAGCCCAAATTTGAGATTAAAAGTGTTTATACGTTTGCCTAAATGTGCCCATTAGGTGCAGTGGGCTCGGTTTGCCCAACACCCGTTTCTGAGGCAACGCCATTGAGCTGAAATTTGATCTCCCGTGCTTCAGGTATCCCGTGCAGTTTTAAGCACTTATCCAGGAAATGGAGTCCTCCTTCAACCATAGTGCCGTTTCAGGGGTGTGAAAAAGAGGCAAAGTAGGAAATGGTGGGCACGTTACAGAGAGGTGAGAAATGGCAACCTTCTTGCTGCATAGTGGATAAAAGTGGGGAGGAAAGTGTGAAATTGCGGGAAAGAATGGGTCAGCAAATGTGCAAAAGGACCTGATCAGCGTTTGAATCGACTAACAAAACGCTGCAATTGGCATCATCAAAAGAAGACTATCATCAATGCTCTCCATAGCAATAAGAGCGAGATGTAGTGATTTTCGGTTTTTATGTCCCTACGCAACAAAGTGCAGCAACCCCGGCGTCTGTAAGTTGTCCTTCCACCCTCTGAGTTCCCTTCAAGCTCTGAATGCGGCCTACAAACTCTTCCCCACACCATTAACGCGTCCTTTTTGTGCCGCTTCGAGTTAAGCTGAGTTTACTAAATACTCATGACATTTCATTGGCCGCAGAGGCAGGTAAAACAGATTCGATTTTTTTGGCTATGCACCTAAATAATAGCGAAAAAAGGCCATCTATAGCGGTTAAATGAATTTATAAAAATTAAAACAGAAAGGGCAGCCTTTAATCCTACTAACTATCAAGGCTCCGTGTGGCGTAAGAAGTCCGCTACTTACTGAAGCGATATCAATCTGGTCGGGAAAGCGGCAGTGAATGCGTAATGTGTTAATCTCCTAGCGAATGGTTAGAAGTCCTTAAGATTAAGAAAGAGAGAGTGATTCCTGAAACTCTGGCGTTTGGGGTGTCGGTTGGCTTTCGGTCACCTAGTGGCCGTACTGACCTAGCCGCTTTGGCTGGCCTCTGGGCCATGCCAGTAGCCACATTTACCTTCTAATTGAGCATTCATATGTGTGTTCTGCCTTCATTCGACTTTACTGGCGACTCTGGATGACACAATCATCTATCAGCATTGAACAGAATGAAGACAGTGCGTATCACGTCAGCCAAGTAGGGCAGAAACTTGGATGCGATAAATGCCCACAGTGTGTGCGTGGCTTCTGGAGCTAATGCTGTCATGGGTGTTTTTAATTATTACTTATCCTGTAGCGTATTGTTTGTTTGAGCTGTTGGTTGGTCGGACATATTAGTGGCGGCTACCTTGAAGCCAGCTGCGTGGGCTGACCTGCCGGCCATGCCAGCAGTTCCCATACTTTCCGTCTAGAATACACGTATTCTGACTTACACCTGGCCTTCTCTCCTTCATTTAGGAATGCTCGGGGTGCTAATGTCTGTTAAAATTTAAACAGTTCAAAACTATCCTTAATCTTGGTGGGTCGAAACGCAGGCTAGTGAGCACCATGTCATGGTTTTAAGTATTAAGTGTTATAAATGACTTTATTTTTGGCATCTTAAGCAAGACTGAGGACAATGCCACACTTAAGTACATCTTTTGTATGATTAACAAGCTAATAATTTAAGGTTAAAGACCGCGTTGATTGCGATGGAATCGTTGTACTTTGTTGTGAACAGTTGAAGTTAAAATCCGTGCTTGTCATTAAAAAGCATCTGTGACCTATAAATCATATCCAGTCTAATAAAATATTTGTTTGCACTAGTATTTTTGTTGAAATTGTATAAGTTAGACAATGAAACGAAATGCTTAGCAGCGTTTATGCCTTTTAAAACGTTTGTTTGAATCGACTGACAGGTCCAAATAACAAGGTCGGAAAAGCCTCGCACAATCTAAATGGCATGCGATAACCGGTGATTGAATAATGAAGCAAAGTTTTCTTAGCAGATTTACAAGGTTTGTTGGGCATAATAAATCTGAGAAATTAAGGTCTGCGGGTTGTGCGCCGATGGGGTGGCCGACAGATGATGTTGCGGAGATCGATGCCTCCGCAAATGAGCTGAAAAAGATTACAGCAGATATCCTTAAGAAACTCACTTCATATCTGCCCCCAACTTCTTCATCGACTATGCGGTCGCTGGACTTAGCATCTTTTCATTCCGATTCGCTGCAATTATCCGGAGTGTTCGGGAGATCGTCCAGCAAACAAATCAACGAAATGTGAGGAAACCCGTCAAAAACCGTTTCAAGCTCCTCAAAATCACCATCTTGAATTTAATGGATTTAGCACATGTTCAGCTGACACAAAGTCTCAGGCACACGTGCCAAGCATGGAAAATGACGGTGGTTCCTGCGAGGCTTCTTTGGCAAAGGAAGCCTCGAAGAATGGTGACTCGAGTGAATCGCGATGTTTCACAAATGGCAATGCTATGGTGAGTAATTTGTTATATGCTGCATAAAACTGAAGCGAAACAAGCAAACGTAAAATAGTCATGGCATACAGAGTTGTCTCATGTGCATTACTACACCCTAAGGAATCAAGAAGCATGAATGGATGTATGACACCGCCTTATTTCAACTTTAGTTTTTTCCTTCTTTATTATGGCGCACATTAAGCCAATTGGAACACACAAAAGCAAGATTTTCTGTTATAGGCAGTGACACTGGCATTGGCGTTTGGTTTCAAACCTCTTAATTATTGGAATCCGATGTATGTAGCAATCAAGCATTTTTGGAGCATCTTTTTTAAAGACTGAAAGGAAAAGAAGGATAGAGCTCTATATAGAAGGTCAAGTGGAGAAGGGTTGTGGTAGAGGCATTTCATTTTTAGTTATGATCTCACCAAAATACTGGTGCATCATGAATAAATTATCAGGAGTTGAAAATGAAACCGTTCTGAAAATCGCTACTGAAAGAAGCCTCTCACATTCCCTCACACTTTGTAACTCTTCAGCACTTTATTGGCAATTCAAGCAGCAATTTCCAAATTCTGAGGATTTTCGTGAATTCAAAATGTTCATATGTGCTTAAGTGTCTTTAGTCGACCATTATGATACCGAATAGGTGGTTTTTACAAATATCTTTCCCTCACGGTTTTTTGTTTTCCTTTCTCTTTCCAAATCCATATTATGGAAGCGGTCAGTTAAGACTGCTTTGGCCTCGAAGTTTAGTCATTTATACTTTGTAGCCATCACGACCCTTTTTTCCATAATGCTCAATTATTGAGTTACGTTGGCCTTCGATTATGCAATCCCGCTTGGCATGTTTTCCCATTGGTTGGCCGCCGTCTTGCCCTTCTCATGCCCAAACTCATCACTCACCCACTCACCCACGACCTTGAGACGGCCAATCGTCTTGCAACTTGGTGGCCTATCGATCAACAGCCACGCACCAGTGCGTGTCTGCGCCTGTTGGCGCGCGTTCCTATGTGGGTGCCTCCCAGTGCCTGTACATGCGTAGTCCTCTTGGGCGAAAGGCAAGACGCTAGCATGCCTCCTCAACGTGTCTGCCGTTTGGGCGAATATTTCTCATTCCCTGCTAATGTGGGACCGAGATCACAGAGGAGCTCAATGGTCACCTCATAGTTGGGTATTTCGCAGCCAAACGGTTATTTGCTATAGGAAGTAGATTTGTTGTTCATGAAGTGACATCGAGGGATCCATTTAAAATTAACGTAAGCTTGAATCAATTATTGAAATGAGGAAGTAATGGCGCTGGCGGGAAGTGTGCTGTTTATTTGCTGTGAAAGTCGTGCATGTGCCCCCCACCCCCTCTTCGCTGGCTGCGAGGGGTCCTAGGCTAAACAAAAAAAAAGGATTTGAGACATCTGGGATTATGGAACACTCAAAAATTCTCTTTCGTCATTGTAAATGATTCGATTGAGGATCTCTAAGCGTTTCCATTTGTCCGGCGTTTCATCTCAGCCGCGTCACTCATATGACTCCTAGTATCACGTCCTAAACATCTGTGATGCGCGCGGTTCATCAGTTGTTCACACTTGACCAACAGCCCTGTTGCGCTTGAAACAAAGCTAAGTGGATAAGGTCCACATTTTAGCGCATGTTCTGGTTATCAACTGAGAGGGAGAACATAGGGTAATCGTTCTTCACAATTAGTTTCTAAATTCTAAAAAAACTTGTTTTACGACGCCATTGTTAGCATCAACACCCCATCATCACGAAAGGCGCAATAAAAATGCGGAGTAATAAAATTGCCCTTCGGTCCGCGAACAGAAAGTAAAATCGGTGTCTCACTTTCAACCGCTCCTCCAAATGCACATTTTAAGGCATCCTGAGCCCACTCACCCATTTCCAGGGGATCGCTCTGATGGCCTAGTGCGTGAATCACCGGTGGACAATGTTGGAGCATGCAATTGTGGGGTATGCGGTCTGCCCACTGCTTTAGGTTACTCTAGATACTAAAATCTGGAACGTCCTTGGTCGAGGTTGCCAATTCAGCGGGTCTAAAAGACGTAACAGTCTTTTATCGGTCCCCCCACTAGCCTCTCCTCCTACTTACCATCCTTGGAGTTGTTTTATGTTGCATGCGTGACTAAATTCCTCCCCTAGGAAAGAGAATTCAAACAAGGCACATCCATGGACAAAGCGCGGAATCACAGCCTTTTATAAAAGGCAAATTTAGGGGCTAGCCACAAGTAAATAAGGTGAATAGCGGGTCCCGGCTTCAATTACATGTCGTGTGGGTGATCGGAACTAAAAGCGATCCACAGAATGCTGAGGATGGCTTGACTATGAAGTCCTGTTAGCAGGCCGGTAGGGTAATGAACTTGGATGGTTGACAGGTAGATAGCTGCAATGGTTGCATTTCACTTCACAAAGTAAAATCGTAAAGTTAGAGGCTTACTGCTGTTCGAGCACTGCATAAGGTCTTGAAGTGCAAGGTTAGCCGGCATCCTGTACTTTCGTAGTCCTTTGCGCCAAAAAGAAGCAAATAGTTTGGCTTGCCATCACCGGTACAGATTGTGCTGCATGATAAAAAGTTCGGGTCACCTACATTTCCGTCTTCAAAGCCCAAGCCCTACGACGATGACCGAGGCTGGCTAATCGTAACACCTAATCTTCATCAAACTTGTGGGGGTGGGCGTCGAAGCGGTGCCTCTCCTAGAACATAAAGGCGTGTGATTCCATGAATAAAGATTCCCACATCTGGTGACTCAATTCTATTTTGCCTTCTGGTGGTGTTGATGAGCTGTGCGGCCACAGAGCAGACCTTGGCCCCGGCCCTGCGGTCATTGCACGCCAAGTTGCGCGCCTTGTGCTTACGGCAATATTTTTTCCATCATGGTATGCGGAATGAATCTACGACTGGCGTGGATTCCGGTGTGGAGTTCGACCAGTCATTTGAAATGTCACCAAGATTGATTTTGTAAGCACTAAACGACCTTTCAGCCTAGCAGAGATACTCTGGATATGCTCTCATGGGTAAATCTACCCAGTTTTAGTGTTTTTTTCTTGGAATATCGCACCCGAATTCGCCCAATCTAACGGATTGCTTTGATCATTTTCTAGATCGTTGTAATTGCCTTAACCAGATCGAAAGAGTGCAATCCTTTACAGTTAACTCAGAGAATCTCGAGCGTCACGTATGTGTGACGCTGATGTGGGAAGTGTTAATCTTGATCACAAATAAGTAATACACTATGTGAAGTGAACCGTTAGAAGAACATAGCAATTGTTGATGTGTACCTACCTGAGAAGGCTATAACGACATTTGGATTGGAGGTTGAATCGTTTTTTTCGCATTGTCACTGTAGCTCGTCATAAATGTGCACATAGCGCATAAATAGGGCGAGTAGAGGATGGAATTTCACTTAGCACCTGGTGCTGACCTCAGGAATTGCAGGTGACATCAAAACTGACAGGTTATACCAAGTTCCTAGTTGTTGAGTTTGATCATCTGCAACCACATTGCAATGTTCATTGTGAAATCCAGCGAAATCGGTTGCATCTTTCAGAACCAGGTCGTATTTTTGCTCTAATTTCACCACTGTCATGTGCCAACAGCTTCTGGCTAAGCTTAAAGGAGAGCAGGTTGGGAGGTTGCTTCATTATCTGTTTGACATGCCAAAGAGATGGATTCGGCGTGCTCACAGCCTTACGCCATTGTCGTAGCGGTCCAATCTTAATATCCTCAGTTATATGGCTTGTCCAAGTCTCCTTAAGTCGAATGGCAAATCTCTTTCCGCATCCCGCCAGAGAAGGCTGGCGATGTTCCATGTCTGCATTTATCTTGTACATCATAATCCACCTCACGGTTATCTGGCCCACTGTGCAAGGCCTCGCAAAAACGACATCTTCATCTCATCCAGGTCCCCCTCTAAGTCTTTTCACCTAGCTTTCAAATGTCAAAACTGCCATTTTTGATGGTTAGAGTACGCCAATGCCTTGGTAACTATCCTTCCCCCCCCCTCCCCTCCTTCCTACTTGTATGCTAAAATAAACAAGATTAGCTTTTTTGTAATTCTTTCCTCCAAAGCCAGACGTTTCACATGAAGGCGATGAGAGGGGGCAATCTGACGGCGTCACGTGATAGAGTGTACGTGAGTGCCATCATGACAGCGAGAGGGGGGGGCGGGGATACGAGAAGGGAAGGTGGAAGAGGAGGATGGAGGGCGGGCAAAACGATTGGCTGTTATTAATGGCATTGCCAAAGTCACATGATTGTGTTACCACCGTTTTGCACCGCCACACACGATTGGCATGGTTGCAGGCCGTAGTGTGAATGTCTTGGAGTTACCTTTAAAAGTTGAGCCCATCAGTCCACCCAACTTGTCCGCAAACACATGTCATGTGGCATCATGAGTTCTTTCATGCAATCCATACTACAGATTTTGTTGGGCGATGAAGCAACCTATTTAATAACGCAACCTCATTCTTTATGCCAACGCATTCCCCTGTTTCGGCGCCTTGAAGTAGGGACAATGGAAATTCTTTAATTGTACTTTTTTGCATCTCAATGGGTGGGATGGCATTGACAGGTGAGACAAGCGCCCTTTTCGTCTGTCAGAAGCCTCACATTTATAGATTGATGTCAAAAAAATTTGACACTCTCTTTGGACATTCCGAATACGCACTGCTGCGATTGTTTGTCGGTGCCTCTTTTTTCACCGACGCACTGACCTTGAAGCGACCCTCATGGAAGTTAAGTGAAATGGAGACAGGCGGTGTTTTAAGCATCAAGAAAAAACAGTTAGATGGATCATTGAGTCAGATCAATGCAATCAACTGCTCTAAAGACGCTTCCATGTTGAGTGGTCTGGATTTGCCTCAATTGCAGAGCTAGAGGCTCTTTCCTTCTCTCACCATGTTGCATAATTAAGCCTTGATGGACACAAATTCAAAACAACAGCTCTAAATTTGCGGAGCAGAATGACCTTGGGGTTGGGCATAAGACCCCACATAATAGTTAAGTTATTTGTGTTATAAGAGATGTAAAGACATCGAGGTATGCGTGCGGATGTGTGCTTTCTGTGGCTTGACCTTTCCCTCCAAAATTCAGCAGTTGGTGCTGTATCTGCTGTGCTGTAGTAGCAGTTACACAAATACCAAAACCACTGCCGTTGGGTATTTTATCACCACAACGGTAGACAATGAACGGAGTCGGCCTGGACTTCGGGGTTCGGTTTTGGTGTGACATAAATAATGTCAGTACACATGACACTTGCGTGGCTGTTGGCAACATCACAAACACCGTCCAAAGTGGAGGGAGTGTGGAAGTGGGGAGTTGCACCTTGACACTCAGTCACCGGGCCCCCTTCAATCACAAGGTGGACCAAGTCTCCCACCTTTTACAACATTGTCAGTAATTAACCGGCGACTTTTAGCACCCTCCCTTCTCCCAGTTAAATTAGATGCAAATTGAGAGGATATCGCCGAATGCAACTGGACTATTCGCTACCTAACTCTGTGCAGCCTCCATGGCCACAAACTGACCAGGGGTCCGCACAACAAACGTCGTGACGTCGGGCTCAGGTAAACAAAGCAGAGCATCACGTATCTGTGCCAGTGGGTAGCAAGTGTTAGTAGTTAAATGTGGCATAAATTTGGATTCACATGCGGTGCGCCGGCAACCGAATTTTGCATGCAAGAAGTGCACGAACCAGGTCCTTCTTTTTACTTTTTTCATTCCAATGTAACAATGTGTGGAGCATGCCTCGGTTTATTTATGCATTTAAGCATGAGAATTTTGACGCAAAACAAGAAAAAGAGGAGAAAAAAAAAGTCAAATTTACTACATGGGAATGTCACACTTGGAAATGGTGATCCAAATTTATGGGAGAATTTGCAGCCACTAGGACGGTAATCAAATCAACGAAATCTTCGCCGACAGGGTGGCGAAGCAGTCGGTTGCTCCTTTTGTTTCCTAAACATGTCTGAGATTTCTGGGCTCCTCCTACTAGGGCTGCCAGCCAATTCACTGATAAATGGACAGAAAAAATCGCCCTTCAGAGGTTTTGAGTGTCTCGAAATGCATTAGGAAACGCAACGCCTCGCATTGCAAAGTCACTGTTTCAGCACTGTTCTGGGACAGACAAACAGGACTGTTGCCAGGCTATCCGATGTACAGTTGGAAGGTGGATTCTTCACCTGCAAAACCGGGACATTATAGCTGCTCCACCCGTCCGCGATGTTAAGTGAGTGACAGTTATTCCCAGTTGCATTGCGTCACAAAGACTGCCACCGACTTCGCGCTGATGTAGTCCTTCAAGCCAGGTTGGTAGGCATCTCATTTTCCACCTCTATTTTGCCTCTTTTCCTCGAAAGAATTCCTCCCTAGGCTAGTCTATCTTACAATCCTAATCTGCCTTGTGGTGAAAATTGGTGCGTTGAGCTCAGCCTGCCTCGGTTTTAACCCAGAAAAACCGGCCCAGATCAGAATTTTAAAGCCTCTTTTTTGTCATTGCGTCTTATCTCTCATCCCAATCGCTTCCTGTTTTCATGGTAAAAATGTATCCGTCCCACATACTTGCCACCAAGGCTAAGAAATCATTGAATAATCTGCACTTCTATTCGACGGAATCGCATCGCTACGTAGCAGTTGTTTTTGCATGCACAAACCACCTCCTCTCCCTTCCATCCGCCTAGTCTTTGCCATCCTCTTTCATCACGACGATGGTTATCTGTCGGTGTCGTGAGAAGCGGGCTTTCCCTTTCGAGAATTTGTTGAAAGCTTATCAAAGAGATAGCAAAGCTTGTACCTTTTGGGCGATCCATTAACAAGTAGTCGGACACTTTTACAAGTCTTTGGCTCGACTGGAAAACATCCAAGGTACACGCATTCCAGCGACTAAATATATGGCCTCTTGAAGCCAACCGGCTTTTGTAAAAGGAACGAACAACTTCATTCAGGCCTTTAATGGGTATGTTTTTTTTGGCTTTTTCATTGAAACTAATTAGAAGGAACCTTAAGGCCTTGATGTCCCTGTGAAGTGGGAAAGGTGGGCGCGGCTGACTCAGCTACCATTGCATCCCACAGCCCAGAGGGGCATTACATGGTGGGTGAGTAGGTGGAGGTTGGGTAGTCGGCACTTCTTTGATGCTTTACTCCGTCCCACCTACAAAACCAATTAATCAGTGTGCTTTCCCGCTCCTCTCCCCCACAACTTTGATAAGTGTCATTGTGATGGCTATTGTGACCTGTCTTCCAATCTAGGACCGGATGGAGATGATCGTTCTGACTGGCCTGGGAAAAATTTAAATGGTACGGATGGAGTGTGAATGTGCAGGAGAATAGAGGGAGCAATCCATACCTCAACCGGTGTGTGATTCTTTGAAGTTCTCATTTAAGCGTGGGTCCAATGGAGTGCTTTGGCATCCTCCACAGCTGTGAGTGGCCTGGTTGTAATAGATGTTTGGTCCAGTTCCGATGGGCTGGAAAATGTGCCCCAGCCGATTGTATTCATGAATGAATATCCCTTGAAAGCTTCTCAAGCTGTACGTGGTTATGGTGTACGGTGGAGCATCCTTTTTGGGAACTAGCCAAACGGCCACAACTCAACACTGACATCAAGTTGTCAAATTTTGACAGCTCAGTTTTTCCTGTGCTTCACTTTTATCGGTTGATTAAATGAAACAGCGCCCCGCATTGCCTTCGCCGTTTGTTCCCTCTCCTTCCTTCTGTCCGAAGTTTTGTCTCCGCCTTTTCCTTTCGGTTTTTGCGACCCAGAAGTGCAAATAAGGTAAAAAAGTTGTGCAGCATATCTTCTCTAGACTGTTAGTTGACAATCTCCGTAGAGGATGAAATAAATAAATCGCTCCACGCAGCTAGTTTAGTTTACACGTCTTGAAGGCGTGATTATTACTGTTTACGTTGCCAGCGGTGGCGTAGTCACTTACATGTCGGGTTTTGTCGTCATTTGTGCGAATTTGGTTTCAAAAAAATTGTCACAGTAAAATGGTATTTTGCTTGAAACAGTCCAAAGTGGCGTCTTTCTTACTTCTTACTCACATGACCCTCTGCAGTCAACGGGTTAGTATCTCCACCCTGACTGATTATTCGGCGCTCCTTTTCAAGCGGAAACGCGGAGCTGGCTTTTAGAGGCAATTCACTTAGAGGTGGAGGAGTTTGCGTTCCTGTTTCATCAAACGCCTTTGAAATGGATGAAGCTAAAATCCAAGTAAGGCATGAAGAACAACTCCTTCAAGCTATCCCATTGGTTGGGCTGGGTTGTGACAAGCTGAAACGTGGCAGTGAGTGGGTTTTTATTCCCTCCTAGGTATGATGTTATTTCTGGCCATTCTGGGTCATTGTGGCCAGTTGCAAATGCGATCGGGGTTGCGATTGGTCGGCCGAATGAGTCAGTACCCTCCTGACAGGTACACGTGTCCGAGTGACAAGGCTGAATCACTAAGTGCCTTTTCAGCACCACTTCTTTTTGTGTTCGCAAGGCAAACCTTCCTCTTTCGATGGAGTGGGGGAGAAGACCACTTCTGCTGTTACCTTCCTTACTGATGGGAGGCCAATAACTGTGGGTTAATGTTTAATGAGCACCACCCTGATCGGCACTCACAGCGGTGTCAGTAGATGGGTAATTTGGCGGCATTTATGGGTTGTAAAGCAACCTCCCTTGAAATGATGCAAATGGTGATTATTCTGGTTGCTGGAAATTGGGTCACCTCTGACACAAAGAGGAAGTGAGTACCGTTGTAGCGCTGTGCGAGGATAAGTGTGCTTTTGCAAACGACGACTTATGGGATGGGACAAGCAAGAAAATGTCAGGCACTAGTTTTCTTTCCCCAAAGAAATAAAGGGGCTTTGCACCTTTCGCAGTATAGACTGCATTTTGTTTCATTGGTTTATCTTGCAGGACGTCAATCCCTTTCTAATGAATAAGTCCGTTTCCCCTACTCCGCATCGCTTTGACGCATTTTTGTCTCGGCCAACGCCAACTAAAAAGACACGGGAATTCTATTTTTTATTACTTCAAATTGGTGTTTAAATTAATCGTTTAGCCTGGCATCCTGGGCGGTAAGATTGGCTTCCTCCTTCTGCTTTAGTGGGCACCATTTTTATTTTCTTTACAGGAAAGCAAAGGGTAGCTACTAATTTTATTTCAGCATCCTGTGAACCCTGTTCAGCTTGTGCAAAGACAGCATTTATTCTTCCTTCCAAAATAAAAGCATGAGCAATGATTAGGCTATCTCTAATTTTATTTCAAATCTTATTCATTCTTCATGTACATGTCTTTGTCGAGCCGGGCTCGTGGTCGATCTACTGTCGCTTTGGAATTGCTTAAAACTGGATTGCATGTTGTTTTACATACCTAACTAACTGACTATTCGCCCAACCACCTAACACTCACCTTCCCACCCACTCACCTGCCCACCAGCCAGCCTAAATGCGCACAGTCGTGACTACTTTGTCAATTATTTTGTTGGGGGGGGGGGGGAGGGGGATGAAGGGGGGAGCAACTTGTTTGTCACTTTTGCAATGGACTTGGCGGGCTCGTGGGTTGTATGATGTCGAAATGTTTGGCGCTTTGACACATGACTTGGACATTAAGATTCGATGTGTGGGGGTTCAGCTGCGAGCAAGTTGATATCCTCTTCGGCGCATTTACTGAATGTTCGGTCTTAGGGCTCTCCATTTACCCATCAAGTGGGCATACAGAAGGGCAAATGGTGGGAATAACATTTATCCCGAAAGGGACGAATGTTTTGTGGGCAGTATGGCCCTAACCACCGGAGACGAAGCTACAGACCTGATTGTAGGGTTCACAACTTCCCACTTGAAATAGAGGTAAATTGTAATGAAGAAATTTATTCTTGTATTTATTTTCGTTATTAGAGAATCAAAAAGATACCGGAGACTGTTCTCGCCCGAACCTGTCTTGAGGCCTCCGAGCGATTGGCTAGCCTTCAACCCACGCTGAGGTGAGTTTTGAAGGGAAGGGAGTGGAGAAAGGAAAAACTTCTGTTTGGTTGAAAATGCGTTCACCTCCTCGGTAAAATTTAGTTTCCATTTCCTAAATATCTCTCTCGAAGTGGTGTGTGGCGTGCTTTTAACATGCTGTGCCAAGCGCCGCCTCCGTTCATTCCAACTGCAGAGCTTTCGAGTGTGGGCTTGTATAAACCACCCCAAATTGCGATTATAACTTTTTTTTTCCTTTTTATCTTTTCCGTGTGGAAGTAATCCTTGTTAAGACCAGACCATGGGAATGTCATCATTCATGTCACCATTCCGTTGCACCTTTTCGGCTGCTCCAAGATGTAAACACCTTCCACTGCAATCTGCAATCTAGTCAAAGGCGATACGAAAAACGGTATAATTTGAAATGTGAAGGCAGGTGGCTTTACCGGCGGCTAGCACGGAGAGAGGCACTTTCTTGGCTTTTTTAGATAGGCATTGCAACCTTCCAACTCCAGTTAGGGTAGAGATATGTCCTGCCAACTGTCTCCCTATGTCAAGCTAGCCTCCATCTAGCTGTGAGAATTCCAGTTAAGACATGCTAATTTTCCTCCTTCGCTCGCAGTCTCCACCGGCTTCTTGCTGCGCCGTATTTGCGATGGTGAGAGGGGTGTGGATGCGTGGATGAAGGGGTTAATTTGCATTAGAATGAAATAACTTGGCCACCGATGCCTAGTGGGTACTTGACTACACAGAGCTGGCTGCATCAAAGTTACCTCAACAAGACCCACTGCATTCACAGTGGGGTAGAAATATCTCCACCTCCTAATGGAAAATCGTCCTCAAACATCTTTTCACTCCAAAAGACATCAATGGAAGAATTGGGAAGAGCAGTTTTTGCCTCCCAGAGGAAAGGGGTGGTTCTACAGTCCTGCCAACAGGTAAACTAGACTGGCGGAAATGAATAGCTGCGTGGTCGGATGAGGATGGCTCTATCAAAGCTAACTTATTCCGGTAATTCGTAAAAACACATTCATTTTCTGTTCGCTTTGTGCTTTGAAAGTGAAGAAAAGTAGAATAAGTAGGAACAGAGCACCACACGCCTGTAAAAGCGCTCAGTGGCTTCCACAAAGTTCGGGTTTGGGACGCGATTGAGTGTTAATTTGTGTAGGTTGGTTCTCTGACTCGGTTCTTGCCGGACGGATGGTAGAACACAAGTAGCCAGAACAGTCCAGACACTTCATTGTCCTGAGGCGGACGAAGCCAAGTTGTCATTAGTCGATTGGCATTCAACTGTTCCTACTAAATCAAAAACGCAATTAGTCACGTAGATCAAGACTGTCTCCGTGTCTGCTCCACTTCGTGCCTCTCTCAATTCGACCGGCTACGCATTTCTCGTGCTGTAAGTACTGTGGATAGGAAATTTTCAAAGTACACCAAAGATCGTGGAACCATTCAAGTTTGGTTTAACTACTTCCTGTGTTTTCAAATCGCATGGCTATTACTTGGCCAGCCCATCGTTTTTGACTTTTAAATGCGATGCCAACTTTTATTGCTTTGAAGAAGAGGAGAAGGTGGTGATCCCTCCCTCCTTTACATTTCCGTTCTCCTTCTCTTGCTCTCTTATGCACTCCGACACTTGGGAAAACTTTCCCCGGAGGGTCGGTCACTTCCCCTTCCAAGCGTTGCATTGTAAGTTGGAACCCACCGTGCCTCTCGTTCCAATCGGCAGGGCTTTTGGAAAGTGGCTGCCTGCTGGTGAAGTGAAGTCTTCGGATTTTTGTTTTACCATCAGTTCTTAAGACAGGGCAGAGGAATGGTGGGACATGCAAACAAATTGTTTTTGGGTGCAAAGACATTCGACACATGGTAGTCAAAGTCCAAAGTTATGACCACATGCTGTCGGTACGACCATCCAGAGGGCCAAAAATTCCACATCTATCAGCATCTGGTTCCACCAAGGGGTGGGGAAGTCGTTTATGTTCTTGACAAATTAGTGCCAAATGCGTGTGAGACGACTTGGCGTCCTTCGCGATGTGATGCTGGTGTCGTGATGCGTGTCATGGAAGGGACTTTGCGGGAAAGGGTATAAATGTAAATCAGATTGGACCCGTTAACCGAAACACCGTAGATTGTGTTTCCATCTTCTGTCTGGGAGCTTTGTAACCACACAGGAAGTTGTAGTCTCTTCTTTGAGCCTTTGACACACTCTGACAGCATTATCCGAGAGAAGGAACAAAAAAAGAGCATTCATCCAATGCCAATGGCGTCTATCAATGCCATTCATTGTCTGCCACTGGAATGTCTTTACTTGCTCCATTTAAAGTTCCAACGACACCAGGAAAGACATCCATACGCTAACCTTTTCCCTCAGCAATGCACCTCCATTACTGGAAAAAACTGACCTTTTTGAGTGAGTCCGGGAAAATATCACTGACTTCACCTCGATTCAGACACCCATCATTCCGTCTGTTTGCTAACCAGCCTAAGCGTGGCCATCAAAGACGCCTTTTCCCACTCCATTAAAAACAGTGTGAAGCAGATTTGTCAACCATGAATTCATCATTTGGACTTGTCGTTATTTATTCATTCCCTGTTGGCAGAGTAAGCCTTATTTTTCCTCGTCCGATGAGCCAGGCAAAAGGCAAAATCGTCCATTCCCATGGTCACCTGGTGACTCAACAACACACCAACCGGTTGGAGGGCGATCGTTTCCCCTCTCTCTCCCCTCCATCATCGCTCTCTCATACAAATCACCAAACTGTGCCATGAAGCTGTGGCAATTAGCGTTCGCTCTCGGCGCTATTCACTACTACTACGCTGTTAGCTGTGTATCCATCGCTTTTTATGCTCCGGCTTTGGTACTCCAGGTATACCTCGTGTGTGTGTGTGTGTGTAAATGTCAGATTGGTAGAAGGGAGAAGGGGAAGAGGGATGAGGAGAAGAGGGAAGAGGAGAGAGGGATGAATTACGGAAGTCTTTGGTGCTATCCTCTTCCTCCTCCTACCTTTTTTTCAATCGCTTCCAATCAGTAAAATTGCCTCATTTTGCGCACCCGCAAA
The DNA here is from genome assembly GCA_023968675.1 of Taenia pisiformis. Lineage (NCBI taxonomy): Eukaryota > Metazoa > Platyhelminthes > Cestoda > Cyclophyllidea > Taeniidae > Taenia > Taenia pisiformis. The sequence continues at coordinate 8,044,403 of CM043737.1, read as the reverse complement.
AGTCGCCCGACGCCAAATGCATACTGATTATTTCAGTCCGCTGCCGGGAATTTGTTTACGACCTTTGGAGGCTTTTCACTTGATTGGAAGTGCTAATCATGCAAATTAATAATTAGACCCATGTTGGATGGACAAGTGCAGGCACTAACGAATACGTATCTCCTCCGCACGATCATTGATTCGCCTCCGCTTCTTTGAAGCGTCGTCCTTTGAACCTGTTCTGAAGCTGCAGACAATGCTGTACCAGAATATACCGGACAGAAACGCCTTAAGTGCAAGGCTTCAGGTGTTGATACTTTACGTACAGACGACTTACCTGCTACTTTTGATTGAAAAAAAAGTTGCCAGGCATGCGTTAAAAAACGCTCAGTTAACCACTGGCGTAAACGATGCAACACTGTTTACATCCATCTACATCAACCCGAACCCGAAAGTCATGAAGGCTAGGCTAACAGCTTCAACTCACCTGGTCTGCATCAACATGCCATAATTTCAGATTGGAAAAGAGGAGGTCTTGTAGTAAGAATGCTTGCAGACCTCCCAACAACCCACCCCTTTCCTTCGCCACCCCGGCCTTCCAGGCCACTGCCGGGTGAAGGCGTAACGACTTTTGCATCCGGTGGAATTGCGCACGCAATCCCAGTGTTGGATAGAGAAAAAAACTTAGAAACTGGTTAATCAATGGGAAAGGAATTGGTATTCGTGCTTCACACCACAAAACTGGGGCGTGGGAGGATTAGCACCTTGACTAAGATGGGTGGGCGGTGCTGCCTCAACCTCCCCTCCATCCCCCACATTGCTTTCCGAAGTAATTGCCACCGTTTTTTGATGTTGAACCACACGTAATTACATGAGAAATCGAATGACTATTCGGTGGGTGAAAGTGGGATAGAAATTAGCGGTGCCTCACACCAGGTTGACTGCTTCCAGAGGCACAACTCTGTGTAAGCGTGGGGTATGTAGGCAAGAAAAAGTGCACTTACACAACGTCTTGGGAGATATTCTTTATAATCCAACAAAGCGGGCTGAAAGAGTTCAGATCCCAAGGTTGCAGAAGCGTAATAGAAGCTTCTCACAAAACCTCAGAGTGACAGGGAGCGAAAGCAGCACTGATGTAGCATTGCTTTTCTGGATTGCCGTGCCCAAAACCGCTACAGCTTTTGTGGTTTTTTTGCCCTTAACGTGGGGCAGAACTGCACCCTGTCAGGTGAAAAATGCCGAGCTGACTGTTTAGGGAGGATAAAAGGAGGTCAGGCAATTTTAGACTACCAGAGTGCTAAAAGCTTTTAGTGGAATACCATACGCTCTGAGATTTGTGTTCTCAGAAGGGAGTGAGAAGTGAAAGCGCCAAATTTTATTTGTTCTCCCAGGCGAAAAGTGCAGTTTCCTCTTAGGTAACTGATTCTCAACTGACGTGAATTCCGTACCTCCCTTCTTACGGCGCCTGTTTCAATAAGATGAAAGCAAAATATCTCAGTTAAAATTTCTGCTAATTGGTCGAAAAAAATTATTTAAGCAATTTATATTAGGTCGACTTCAAGATGAAACTGGTGTATGGGGAAAAAGAACACAACCCGTGACGGCAAGAGTTTTGCGCTCGTTTTCTTTCGTCGATTTTAATAACTTTGTTTGAAATCAGGTGGGAAATGGAAGCACATTAATGTGGAACAGCCTTGTGGAATTCGTAAAGTGGTTAGTACTTCCTGCTAATTTAGTGAATGAGCATTGGCAAATGCGCAAACACAACTACATACAAAAAAGTTGTACTAAATATCTATCAGTAGGCATGCTGAATGTAACTAATGGAATTATGGCAGGTCCATTTGGGGCCACATGTCCTTAATTCATCATTGGAATATGCCTTTTTAGCCACCTCCTCTTTGGATGTGGTCAGGCCTCAAGTCAACTGGCACAAGCTCGCCTGAATTGGGAAGCTCGCGTACACGAGAGCGTGATTGGCCCAATGAAACGTATTGCGGATGCAACCGGCCCGAACAGCGAGATGGCACGAGCTCGAAGACAGGCCTGGCGCGCTGGCGGGGAATTGCGCTCGGTCAGCGAACGCGCTGCACGTGCTGCCACCTCGGTGGCCAGCTCTCAAGGCTACTCGAATGAGGAGACTCAATCACCGGACAGCTCTGAAGGAAGCAGGGTATGATTAGTGGCCGAATTTATGTTCACCAGACGCAATCTGCCCAACCCATTGCATTGGGCACTCAGTGGCATCCAGTCACGGATATCCTTTTTCTCTCTTCTTTGTTTTACGTAGAATCAGCTCCTTTTTTCGGAGGCTTTGTCATCACCGGTGACATCCTCGAGTCGGAGGGATGGAAGTTCGATAGGTGGTAGCCAATTGGGGCGTGGCATTCTTAGAAGCGCGCCGATACCAATTTTGCAAGGCAGTCACCAATCTTCCCCAATCTCTACTTCGTCAAAGGGTAAGCTGCTACTTGTCATTGCCTTTAAGATAAAATATTTACACTCCCCTTACCATCTTGCATTAGGCCAGACATTTTCAGGCAATTGCTTCACTGCTTGGTTAAAGAACTATTGCCTATTTGTTCAATTGCCTTCCAGAAACTGCATCACCCGGGGGGGTTTCAATGGCCAATCCCAACGGTGATGGCGGTTTCATAAGGACGGCAAAAGCAACTCAGCTGAGCGCGATCAAGGAGGACTTGGAAGTGGAATCACAACTCCTCAAAGTGAAGTCGTGTGATTTAACCCATTTATTGTAAAAGGTTTGGTGGGAATTTATTAACAACCGAATTATGCTTTTGAAGACAGAAATGAATGTTACATGGCATTTTGAAACACAGACTTTGCCTAAACAACCCAATTTCTCTTCCTTTAGGAGAAAGCTTTGCGTGAGCTCTTTAATTTTGAGACGATCTCTACACTGGAATGTTCGCAAGCCCTTGTGGAGATGGTGGAGATTTCGGCTGCCTACCATCGTACCTGTGCTGCCATTTTGGAGGAATTGGCACCCCTCCTTCGAGCCGAATTGGGTACTTTTGTTGTTTACTTCCCAGACAAAATTAACACTGCTGGCGCTGATGTGAGTGGCGGCCACTTGACCATGCCTTTGATCATGCTCTCGCAGATGAACAGTGCCCTCTGCCCGTGTACGGACGCAGTCTGGAGACGCATTTGGCTGTGACCCACGCAAAGATTGCCTACCCTCTGCAACAGTGCATTCGGGCGTTGAACAACCCCAAGGCTCTTTGTGAAGAAGTAAGTGACTTGATGCATAATCTGATTCGGTGCACGTCAGCAACGTCTGCAGAAGCTTCCTGCGACTGAACAAAAGAGCTTAGGAGTTAGCCACGACCTAAAGTTAATCTGGAGAGATGCTGTAAAGCCTTACCCTTTCCCTCTGCTTTAAGACACATGCCACCAGTACATCCTTAAGAAGGTATGCAGTTTTAAGTTTTGTTTGTGTTTTTGGTCCAGAAAGTCTAGTTTGTTTTGAGAAGAGAATTCCCATATTTTTTATTACAATTTAACAACTTAAAACTAGCACTTTATGCGTGCAAGCCCCTCCTGCCGACGCGAATCTACCGAGCATGGAAGAACGGAGGGAGTCCTGACGTGGTGAAGAGCTTCTAACGATGACGACTTAGAGCAGTCATTGAAGTTTTTTTTGAGTAAAGACAGTTAGCACTGATATCAAATAGGTGGTGGCACACATTTATTAAATTTCATACTTTCTAAACAAATTCCCAGCAGACGTGGAATTGTCCAACAGAAATTTTATCCGATTACGCCTTAAACCTTAATTTTGTAACTATGCCACATTTACTTAACGCCGAATCGGTTACTCAGATGTTCCGCCGCCTAGACGGATTGCAGCTCGTTGAGATCGAATGGCCCGCGCATTTAACCTTAGCAACCCATTAGCAGCAACCAAATATTTAAAAACAGACTCTGCCTTTGAATTATGGGCAGTTAGGTAATAATTTGCTTTTAAATTTATTCAAATATTTTGTAGGTCAAAAGCGCTATCAAATTATATCTGAGAGTAGGTATGTAAGCTGCATTAACTCATCAGAAGCAGTAAAGCAGATTTAAACGAATTTAGTTGACCGTGTAGACCATAGAACTGTAATTACTAAAAATTGTTGCGAAGTTGAACCTGGTACAATGAAGTGACTTCATCAACATGACTATTAGAGGGGCAAACTCCACACGCCCCATGATCTACGAACCTATGCGTCGTCTTATATCAATGAGGTAAAACGTTTTGGTCATTTTTCAGGGAGTTTTTCGGATTGCTGGAAGCAAAACCAAAGTTGACACACTAAAGGTACGTTCTTGAGAAATTATTTACTTTGCATTTGGCTGGTGGCCCTGGGTAATGGTAATTTGTTCTGTGGACTTGCAAGAAAAATATTTTGAATCATTTGGGCTAATCTTTTTTCCCAGAGTGGATGTTATTATGGAAAGTGATGGATCCCCTGAGGCTTTTAGTGTTATGAGTGCTGCTTTCGTCGATTTGTTTTTTGTATAAACTGCTATCATTGTCTACTTTTCTTGTTTTAAAGTGAAACTTACTCTACTCTCAAGCAGAAAAAAAGTTTACAAAAAACCCTTATGCATTCTCAAAATGCCTTCCTTTCTTTCGTTTGTTTAGAGCGCGTTGAATTCATTGCGGGCTGGTACCGTGATTTCGCAGTACGATCCCTACGTGGTGGCGGACGCGATGAAGCAATATCTACGTAGCCTTCCCCAGCCCCTCCTCACTTCACACCTCCTCGGCGAATGGGCTCGAGCTCTGGAAATGTATGCATATACTACTAGTGTATCACTTAAGTAGTTGTTATTCATCATGCTGATGACCCTCCTATAACCGTGGTGCTATGCCAAGAATGGTCTGAAAACCTTGCTCATTTGTCCTCCAATGATGCATGTTCCTGTCTATGGCTAAAACAATTTTATAAAGAGTTTCTGTGAGGTGAAACAAACTGGGTCACCAGTTATTAGTTGTGCAATAAGCAGTGTTATTTTATGCTTATCAGTTTCCGTGAGTATTAACAAAACACATTAGAGTTAACAGCTGTGCAAGGTACTACAAATATATCATCTTGCTCTAAGTTATTGCAAACGTAGTAATTCCATTTTTTAACATGAGGCTGGCTGCAAGTTAGATTTAGCACTGCCCTTTCGCACACACTGTTCTCATTTAGAAAAGATAGAGCTGTTCAGCTGCGCCGTCTTCAACAAATTGCACATAGAATGCCGCCGGATTATGAACGAAATGCAGGCTACCTATTCCGCTTCCTCCATCGCTTCACGGAGTACTCAGCACGGAATCGCATGACTCCTGCTGGCTTAGCAATTATCTTTGGACCCGCCCTACTAACCTCCCCTGTTCCCGCCTCCTCCTCCTCCGCCTCCACAAGTGCAGACGAACCTCCAACGACAGCCTCGGTGGATTCCAATTCTGGCAGTCATCAGAATGGAAGTGTGTAAGTGGCAAGTGCTTGAGAAGAAGAATCCACTGTATTTAATTAAGCAGGCGATGATTAAGGTTTTCCTGCTTTCTGTTTCAACATGAGATGTAATTACCCCTTAAAAGTACGCCCCTTTAACAACATTCAGGCGCGAATCTCTGCAGTTGATATAGAGAATGAGCGAATGATGTAAGAATTTACGATAACATAAATTAGCGCTGTCATCGAATTAATTTTTTTGTGCATTTATTGGGGAATAATTACCGTCAAATCATCCACAGCTGAGTTTCTCAAGTCGTGGATCTTTTCCATTACTTCTCACTAAGTGTAGCCAAATAGCTTGACAACGCCTGATTGAATTGGTGGTTTCTTCAGGGGCCACCGATGAGCGATCCTACTAACAATTGAATATTTGTGTAGACCAGCGCAATTGGCCTTCCAGGGCACCTACAAAGGCCTAATCGAACTCCTCATTGTGCATGCCAACGAAATCTTCCCTCCACATCCTGATGATGAAGAAGACGAGACGGAAGACACATTCGATGAGATTGATGACAGCGAAGAGTACACTCAGACGTCAGGTATGATCTGGACGCAGAGTGGTTACTGAGACGATTTTTCACCAATCGCCGATTAGCTGAGTCAAAGGCGATACCCTAAGCTTGCCATTGATTGGCTCTTGCGGACACGATAAACCAATCAATAAGGGGAATAATTAAATTTTGCGTGTAGCTCTACTTCTGGGGTTCTGTCAATTTGTGCAAGACGTTTGTCCTTCTTCGTCAATCCCACCAAAGTAGAAAAAATTATCTAAAAGAATTTCATAAGACTTTGAGATTCAGCAATCCGCAAGATCGGGATATGGTTTTCATGCAAATTCCTCCTGATGCTGAAACAAGCACAAATTAAGTGTTGCGCTGTTTCCAACGTTTTGTATGCTCGTCATGGCAGAAACATATCAGTTTCCCGATACTTTTATGTTACGATTCCCTAAGACCCTGTCAAGACAGTCAGGAAGTTTGATCGAGGGTCCATTTGGGGCGTGGCAAAAAAATCGCAAAGCCATTGAGTGCAAGTTATTGAATGAATGTTTTGGAGCAGTAATTATTGTATGCAAATCAATCTCCACCAAATTTTGCGACTTGCACTGTAGTTTCTCTGGCATCCGAGCCAAATTCCTCTACTCCAGCTCGCCTCCCAACCCCGGGTGATCTTCTCAGTCGACGTGCACACCGTGCAATGACAGAATTTGCTCGACAATCGCGTGTTATCCGAACTCTACCACAGCGGTTACGAGCGAAGCATTGGAAAGTCGCCAACAATACCACCACTGCCAGTACACCAGTCCCGGCCACCCCAACGCCTGCCTCTGCTCCCGTTGGGCGATCTTTGACTCCTATACCGGTCCGAAAGATCGCTGAACTTGAGAGAGCGCCACGGTTAGACCGTACAAGGAGTCTGACGCAGGAGGAACTACCGGTAATGGTTGAAGAAGAGGAGATTGTGGAGACTAGGAAGAAGTCTCCACAACTCCGCCAACCGCCTCGTAGCGCTCTTCAAAGGCAACACATGGAATGGAGAAGGGCGATGCTGGAAGTGGTAGAGGATGATGGTAGTGGTGGTGGTGAGGAAGGAGGCGGGGGAGAGCAGAAATCCTCAATTCACGGAGATCTCTATGACACCCTGTTTACTCTACAGACGCTGAATAGCAAGTCAGAAGTGGAGGAGCTGTTGGCGAGGGTGCGGTCGGTGTACGAAGCGAGAAGCGCCATGGGCAAATCGACACTTGCTTCTCAGATCGATGGTAGTACTACTGCTGTTACTCGTGGACATAAAGCTGGCAAAGGTGGATTCTACAGTGAGTTGGTGAAGTGCTTTTAGCTTATTATTGCTAACAAAAAGGGCTGCATAGGTTTGCTCTTAAAACGAAACCCCTGAAAAGTTTGCCACTGATAAAGAGAGTCATATAAGTAACAAAAGCGCCTTAAATGATCACTGCTTTGGTGGCTAAATGTTGGCAATGGTGTTAGCTCAAGGATGCACAGGTACCCGATTGGCAAGGATAAGTACTAGTACAGAACACATGCGCACTGCAATTCTTTTAAGCAGTTATCTCTAACTTTCAGTCATTGTTGCTTACAATTTTAATAACTACTTCGGTTTTTGAAAGTTTGCATGTGAATTGAAACCGACTGTGACATCGGAATGAATACTGCGCAGCGAATAAGTGGCTTGCATCCAGTGAAGCTAGTTGAGGACTGAAGCCGTTGTGGCATCATAAGGGATTTTAGCATGACATATAAATTGCTGTCCACTCAGTTGACTGATCAGTGCTGCTGTTGTGCTAGTGGTCAGACGCCATTCGACATCGAGTTTATCGATGTTGGAGCACAATAAGCAACGGCTGAACAACATCATCGCCACTACTGGGGAAATGCAAATGACTCAATTGCCAAAGATGGGGACAACGGTGGCGGCGAACCATCGAAAGAAGTGTTGTACTACACCAGATCCATTGAACGGTCGCATACAGCAGAGGTTCACCGTACCCTTGTTCAATACTATGGACATTGAGCGGAAAAGGCGGCCATTCAGCACTCTCAGCAGAATGCAACGATCTTCTGCTGGTGAAACTGGAGGGAGCGTATCGCCGTAAGTTTTATTCCTCAATTCGTCCCGTGAATTGTTGATGCTATCCTCACTTGCTATAGATTTAGTCGTGTAAATGGACTTTAGGCGCAGATTTATCTCTAAGCCCTAAAATTTAAAACGGAGTTCGAGTCAGGCCTTCCTGACGCGGATGCAGGATAAACGAAAGCGAGTAAAACTCGTCATCAAATTAGCAGAAGGTACTGAGATGGTTCCTGCAATAATGGACGTCCAAGGGGTCGTAAAAGTCAGTGTTTGAAAGGTAACGGGTGCTAAAAATGCATTAACGATGGACACATGATGCTGATGCGACTGTGGTCTCACCTGATCCATGCAGGTGCGTTTCAGTGCAAGAGTTAGAATATGAGGGAGATGAGGCGCAGAGATGGCTTTTGAAGGCTTTGATAAGAGCATGTTTACTTAATGTTTAGAAATGCAAAATCGACAGCTTCAATGATCGCGCTTCCCGCCTCTATGGACGCAGAAAACTGCCGATGGCGATCGGAGGCGCCAAATCGGCCCTCAAAGCGAACAACACTGCCTCGAGCAGGTGTTGATCTGGAATCTGTCACCAATAGGCGAAAGGTCGTTTCTGCCAGTGTTACGACGGAGAACTATCCCATACTTTCCCTTGAAGGTAAACCCTAGTTTCATCTTTAATTTTGCTTGAGACTAGAAAAGATCGAACACGGAAGTAATGCAGGACATGAGGCTGTGGTAGTTGCTGACTGCGGACGAATTGCCCGTCCTTTAGGATCTGCCTTGCTTCCTACCGTCATTAAGCCCACTTTGGAGTTGGAAGAGGTCATCATCTTAAGGCAATAGGTATTGCCGGCCTACAGAGTGACTGCAAAGTCATGGCATAGCCTTGAGACCATGCCGCCCATCGGACTCTCGGGGGCGAGCCCTTAAGCATCGGTGATTAGACTGGTAAAGAGGGGGTGCCAAGGTTGTTACCACGCCTAGTAGGCCAAATTTTTACTTATAACTGCGTATAATGCAACTATATTACCAGTGTCTGTGAAAATACTCGCGTATTTGCGATGCTGATTAGATGCCCTCGTAGCGCATGAAAGTTTTTTTGTTCATTTTAGAGAAGGCTCCCCACATCTTGACATCACTCCTACCGCAAGATTCACAGTAACATTGTGAAAGATGTTTTCCTGTACATAGGTTTTAACATGAGTTTGTCTTTTGTTCGCTTATCCTATTTCCATATGTGATCACAAAGGTTGCTTTTTTGGGAATTTTGTTGTAAAGATGCGTGTCCGGTGCTTGTGTTGGTAAAATAAACGAGGTCTATTGAACGGTGCTTGTGTTTGAGTGCTTGGAGTGTAGGTGCGGATGCATTGATATTCACACAGGATCAGCTGCAAATAATAATAAGGTGTTGGTGTCCCGCGGCTTACTCAACTAAAATCGTGGTGAGGCCATGGCAAAAGACCTGGGTGTAGACGCGCATTTGAACACACATTGGAAAAAGAGCATTGTAGGTCAAAACTTGGGGGATTCAAGCGGCGGTGATGCAGTTACCAAAGATGAAGTACGAATAACGCAGGACCATAGGCATAAAGCATTTGCATAAAAGATAAGGAAAATTCAGTTTTGCAAGTAAATAAAGTGGCTGCCATCATCGCAACATTATATTTTATATTAAAAGCACTGAAGTGTAGCTTATTTAAATTGGTTAATGCAGCAGCTGGACGCGGCCTTCACAGTCGCAGATTTTAGATGTTCCGAATCCAGCTATGAAGAAATTTAGGGAAATTAAGGCAACATCAACTCAAAGGCTGCGCAATTTAGGCTTATTTATCCTAAACCCCCAAAAAAAGACATTTTTGAATCGAACGATATCCAGTTGGGGTAGCTGACCTTTCGTTTGCTTCAATTTCTAGCTAAAATCTTCATTTATTATACCATCTTCTACGCGTGCCTTTTTGGATTTTTAATTGGTCTAATATTTTTTGTTACGAATGTTGTGATTGACAATAAAATACCTTCGCTTACGGGCAAACAGAGCTTGCTGGGTCTTAGTCCAGGTGAGTAACTTTCAAACTAATAATCCTACTTCACTGAACTTTATTGGTTCTGAAAGTGATGAGAGATCTTAAAGCTTATCTAATTTTTGCTTTTACGGTTTGTTGATTGATAACAACTGCAATGGTAGCTGAACCATTCCTTTATATACCAAGCACAAATGCAAACTTTTCAAATTGCAATTGGGGGCATATTTCCGCATAAATTGTACGTTTTAGGGCTTACATTTTTACCGATTGTTGATGCTAAAGGAAAATTGCACCCGTATCCTGCATACGATTCGAATAACAAAGCTAAATATGCAGATTCAATGCGTAATTACGTGTCAGGCTACAGGACAAGGCCCAAGAACTGTGATTTCAACACAGGGATACGTCTTCTTGGAGACCTATACGATGCATGTCAATTTCCCCTACGTCTCCTTGGACCGTGTGAAATTCGTTCAAATTCAAGTCAGGAACTTTGTATTTATTTGAAAATGAATAGGGTAATGCGACGAAAATGGGACATAATGATCATCATCTTCGTTTAGGTCTATGGTTACCTTCCTGATGTACCTAACAAAAAAATTTTTGTCTCTTGTCAGGCCACAGTAGGTGCCGTTTTTTTAATCACGCGTCACTTTTTAAGGATGGATCAAAGAGTCAAGATCTAGGGCCGGCTGCCTTTTACCCTCCTGCAAGTGACAGCAATCAAACAGTGTAAGCACAGAAAATGCCATATCCTCTTTATTCGTCTTGATTTCTGACTAATTTCCTATGACTTTTAGTGGATACTTCTCAACAGTTGCGTTTCCTTACCTCAATCAAGCAGACTACCAGTCGCCCTTGCTTGCCGTCACCTTTCCACATATAAGGAAAAACGTTTCAATAACGGTTGGCTGCAAGTACTTGAACATCGATATTGATGGGGAATATAAATTTGAATTGATTGTTCATGATAACCCGTGATTTGCATCCCTCACTGCCTCTCAAATAAACTTTCAACTTATGCATTGTAAAGCGAAATTAATCTTATTCGCTTACCGCCGTGCCAAGAGTCAGTAAGAATATTCGAACTTCTTGCCTTGAACCTACATGGGCAACTTCAACTTAACAGATGAAGATGGCTGTGTGCCATGTCTGGTATTAAATCAATCATGCAGAAAGATGTAGTAAGTGTATGAAAAATGCCAAAGGTTTTTGCCGCCTTAAAATGGTAGGTAGTGAGAGGGTGAGAGCGCTAACTCTGCTGATAAAAAAGGGTAATGAGAAGGTCAGAGTTGTGGTTGACACTGCATCATTTAATTTTGCTTGTATGGTTGACCTCATAGGCGCTGAGGCTCCACATTGGAGCGATAATGACGCTCCTCCTCCTCTCCCTCCTCCTTGGTGTGTGCTCACGCTGTGACAGGTCAAATTGGAAAGAGCATAAAATTATTGCTCATTTTTCTCACATGCATGCAATACAAATGTAAATGATAGATCTTTGTGTGTAGCGAAAATAAGCGTAAGGAGGACATATTAAAGCAAATGTTGTTTTTGTAACCGTTCTGGGCATTCCATCTGCACACACTTGAGCTAGCTAAAAATCCTCCTTCATTTTACGCAGTTTAATATCAAATTCAGGCTAAGATTCGTCGCCTCATATTTCGTCATTGGTTAGGACCTCCACGGTTCATGTTACAGCCTTCTGTAAAGTACTTCCTTCATTTTGTTGGTGAAGAGGAAACCCTTCGGAGGCGCTGAGAAGCGCATCAGCCTGTTACAACCAAACATTGAGGGACAATTTTGTCACTTTAGCCGCTCTCATTTTCAAGCCCTATTTAAGAGTTGGTCTGTCCCTTTTTAAAGTGGAAAATTTTATACTTAACAGTAATTTCCGCAGAGGGTTTTGACCAGATTCAAATCTATCTCGATTGCAATTAAAACCAATGATTGACGAACTTGGTGAATTCATTTCTTAAGGAGGAATTTCGAGGGCAAGAAGCAGAGCAGTTGTAAATGGCTGACACTCGAAAGAAAATGAAATTAAACTTATAGTTACTGATTGAAGATATTGAGGCCTTCTACTGCTATCGAGTTTCTTAAAATATTTTCCCCCAGTTATTCCTTATTGTTGAATTTGTTCTACGCACCAAAGCCTCTGTGTCGCCACCTAAGACACCAGACAACCGTGCCGCTGCGGTTGCATAGGATCCCAAAGTAGCCACTCACCATTGGCATCATATCTGCTGACCTCAGCCCTCAGTCTGGCAGACTTTGTAGCGCTCCTCAAGGTAAGCAAAGTGGCGCTGTTGGACAAGACAGACGACTCACAACTTCACATTGGAAGCGACTTATGACTTATAAATTAAGACATAAGCTACCATGTCTAAGTAAATTTAAGAGTAGTGGCCGAAAAAGATGAACAGGGATGAGTCCTCATATGTCAAGCATTTTAACGAACTGGAGAGTAATGTTACCGCAATCGCTTATGAGCCCTAAATGTTAGGAGAAAAATATGCGATTGCATTTGTTGAATTCAATTTTACAATCTTCCTTAAAGAAACAAATAGGAATTGTCGTCCAGGTGGCTTCTTCAATTCAGAAATTTACCTCAATTTCATTTAATGTGCACGAATAGTTCCATAAAGACTGACTTATTCAAGATCTTAATTTCTGAGTAGGGCATCTTAACGACGAAGAGGTAGGACTGAAGTGCAATTTGTATGAGATAGACAAATAGGTGAGAGGCTGGACGTCGATTAGCTCCTTAAGGGCCATCCCACCAATGAACTATCAGGTCAATCAAAAACAGGGTAAGAGCTTTGCGTTGATTGGTTCCCATCAATTTTAATGACCAATCAGCTTTCAATTACCTCTAATTGTACTCACAACTCTTACTGCATCCCCTGAACAATGAATTAGTTTTTGCTTTATTCGCTGTGTTATTTATAACTATTGTAATTAAGGTAGAGACCCGTGAACATTGCAGCTTGAATCCCTTGAACCCAAAGAAATGCGAAATGGCTTTGCATTGTAAGCTTAGTTTAGACAATGACACCTAAATGCAAATGAATTAGCACTCCATTGTTTTTAGGACTTGCAAGTGGTTTACAGGAGCATTTTTTTGAATTTTCCATTCACAGATGCATCTTTATCTGGCGTGATTTTCCGTTCACTAGTACTAACCCAGCGAATTAATTAAGTGGCCTCGAAAAATCTGTGCATGTGCCATCGCTTCTTGTACCAGCAGGGTACTTTGTAATGTTTCATAGAGCTTTCCTTATATGCTGCATTCATTTGGGTCGTCGATTAAGTTGGGCAGTAATTTTAATTTATCCGAATTTCAAACCGCCCACACAGACTCAAATGGTACTTTATGCTGGGGAAGGACCCTGCGCGGTAGCTGAGATTGACCTCCGTATCTCGATGACCCAAGGCGTTTGGGTTCATCTTGTTAAGTAGGTTCTGCAAGGTTGATTGGTACAAATGGTGTAAAACTGACACGATAGAAGTCGCATTGCGTCATCCAACCACGTGGGTCCCACAGGAGCCAGCAGATGCCAATGTGCCTGATGGGATTCGGGCTGTTGCCTAGCAATTCTTAGGGAGTTTTAGAAAAAAAAACCTCGCAAATTTCTCAGTGGCTGTTCCCTTTCAAAATTTTAATGGTATGCTGCTATTTTGTTTTGATATTCGCCAAGCAAGTGCTGATCCACCAATTACTCACCCGCATACTGTGTATCAATGAGATAAATGGAAAAGGGAATGGCCAGTAGAAGATATTTTTTGAAGCATCTTACACATTCATTAGGGTTTACAGGACCCGCTATCCCAAAGAAATTGGCACATTTATTTGGTGGTAGAAGAGTGCATGGGCCAATGGGAAAGAGGATCAAGAAGGGGAGCGGAACGGTGACAATTTGTGTGTCTCAAGAAGCCTAGCATACCTAATTAGTGGGATCTGTGGGACTATGCTTAGTAGAGACGAGTTCAATCAGTGTGAGACAACTTATTTTGACTTGTATTTTTCCATAACAAGAAGGTGTTGAATTTTGGATCAAAGCTCTATCGGAACTCGCTTAAGGTCCGCGAAGCGGGAAAAACTTGCCGTGTTAATGACACCAAAACAACTCCTTTTAGTTTTTCAGGCCCCCAAACACAATCCTTTCGTTTTGGTCTAGCTTTACTTTTGAATGATCATTTTATTTGACATGAGCTCCGATCGATGGCAAATTTTACTTCCATACTCGCCAAGTTTGAGTGCTGACAGATAGTCGAGGAGCGAAACAATGCAATTGCTGCCAACACAACAACAGTCACTGTAGTGTCCATCAACCCAACTCATAGTGGTGCTCGTTACTGATCAATCCTTAGCTTTGGTATCAGTTTAAAGTGCCACTCACCTCCACTTTAATGGAACACCATGTATTGAGACGTACAAGGAATCCGGCGGAGGATCTGACGGCACTGGATAACGAGAGCAGGATAATTGAGTCAGAGAGATAGTCCTTAAGACTACCCTATTGTTATGTAAAGTCATTCAAAAGTAATACGTGAAATGGAAGAGGTGGTGGTAGGGAAGCTGAAGGCGAACAGAACCCACAGACTAATATCGATATCTAAGGCACCATCTTCATTCTACAAGTGATTACCAGTGATGCAGAAGTAAGAAAAGCATGGGTAATCAACAATAAGTATGGGGAGCGTCCATTTAGCTATATAAACAGAGTCTAACGATCTTTCATGTGCTGAAATAATGGATGATTGGCGTCACGAGTTTCTTCTCAAAATCAGTACTACTTAAATATTGTAAGTATGAGATTTCACCTAATGCTGTTGCTCGGATTTATTGCAATTCGGAATGGACTAGAGCCACCATAAGTAAATTGGCTTCTTATTAGCTCATTTGATTAGTCTAATGCTTGAAACTTCTAGTTTTGGTTCAATTACTAGAAACGTGTCGATTAGAATGAGCGGGCCTTGTTTTCCATAAGCTCTGGCACTTCCAGGTTCCCTCAGGTGACGAAATAACCATCAATGAACTTGATGGTAAACTAAGATAAGGTATCAAGGTAGTAGAAAAATCATTCAAAGAAGCGATCGCCATTGGTTTATTTGTTTGTGATAATGTTATTAATGGACCATACCTCTGACCATGGTTGTAGCGTCCCGAGCATCCCTAAAAGACGGATGGAAAGCTAGGTGTAGGTCAGAATGCTTGTATTCTAGACGGAAAGGAAGGAAACTGCTGGCATGGCCGACAGGCCAGCCCACGCAGCTATTTTCAAGTTGGCCGCCACTAATGTGTCGGACCAACCAACAGTCCAAACATACAAAACACTACAGCGGTGGCTCCTCTCAGAGCCCATATACGATGGTTACCTGCAGAGGTGCCAGTCTTAAACGCTGGGTGAGGGTGAATCGGTCTTACAAGCCTTTAGCTTATGTGTTGATACAGGCTAACGAAATGGCCACCAATGATTAAAGAACCTTCCGCGTTTTAGGCGTCTTACAATAGGGCACATCCCAACAAGAAACTCGCCACTTTGATGATGCAGCTTAATCAATTTAAAAATAGGCAAAAGACAAAATTACGCTTGCGTTACGTTAGCGGTTTCCATTGATACAAAAAAAACTTAAAAGCGTCAACTTCCACGATTTCGTTCCCCACTACCTAATCACCTCGAATCCAGTTCCAATGGGAAAGAAATCATTGTTTCGCTCCTGGACGATCTGTCAGTGCTCAAATTTGGCGAGTATAGAAAGCAAAATTTGTCTGAAATTAATAGCAAACAAGCAATGCACATAGGGATGAGGCGGCGTTCGTGGTAACATCAATTGGCACTGGCGTGCATTCAGTTGCACTGATGTTGAGCTATTAAGCATTCCGTCGCTCAGACGTGTCCAATTTTCTCTTACTGTCCTTAATTACGCTCGAGCGTGGCAATGAATGGTGTTACATAGTGGCGCAGCAGCCTGAGTGAAGGTGTCTGGCGTGGTGAGTGACATCATTGTCACACTTACTTGTTTAGCGGTAAAATTTTAGAGTCACGAGACAAAGAGGGATGGAAGAGTAGGTGATACTGGAGCAGGGTAGAGTTGGGAGGTCACTGGCACGCTGAAATGCAGTGCTACAGAATGAAGGTGCAGGTTGCGATGTCAGTGAGCTGAAAGCACGGCCTGGCAATTGTGGACGTGCCAGATGTGCAGGCGATTAGCCTCCCGCCCTTTTTCAAAATATATGTATATATTCTGTCTTATGCTTAGTCTTCTCTCATCTTCTAGGAATGCTCAGGACAGTGCAATGGTTGTAGCGTATTGTTTGTTTGGGCTGCTGGTCGGTCAGACATATTAGTGGTGGCCACCTTGGACGTGCTGCAGGGGCTGGCCTGCCGGCCATGCCAGCAGCTTCCTTACTTTCCATCTAAAATACACGTATTCTTACCTACACCTGGCCTTCTCTCCTTCTTTTAGGGATGCTAGGGGCGCTAGCAGGTCTGACTTGGCAGTTTTTATCCCTATGTATACCACAAGTGATATATTGCAGCAGGGCGAAAGAAGCGCCCGTGCTTAATGACCAGGAACAAAGTTCGCTTCCGACACCTATCACCTCCCCTTGTTCAAAAGGAAAGCTATTAACAACCGAAAATACATCAACATAGAATCACCAAAAAGGAGACCAGTGAACTAACCCCTCTCTACGAGAACATCGGCGGTTGGCAGAACTCCTAAGTTAATTTGCAAGTTGGACCAGCCTTTAAGTTGAGTCCCACCTCCAAGGGGATCGCTTACGTGATGTCGAGCATCGCCTCATTCGCGTCGGATTTCGGCGACGAGTAGGCTTATCTCGTGGATGCTTCTGGCAGCATTGATGAAGTTGTGATATATGACGCAAAGAGTCACAAAGAAAGGGTAAAGGACAAAGCTCAAAAAGGAAGGGACTAGGTAATGCTAGGTTTGTTTGGGCTGCTGGTTGGCCTTCCTGGACTGAGGGTGGCCGGTTGGATATAGCTGCGTGGACTGGCCTTTGAACCATGGCAGCAGCTTCATTCCACCCCCTTGATTATATGTATTTTACACTAGGCTTATCAATCTTTTTCCTTTTAAGGATGCTTGACACGCCGCGCTGTAAACTTCCAAATATTGTGATGAAATGGCAACAAATAAAAATTTGGAAGCAAGGTTAAAAATTTTTATCAAAAATTGCGAAAAAAGTGAAATTTTTTTCTGTGCAAAACATTTGACGAATTTTAGTGCAAAAAAAGCATTAGGTTAATAATAAGGTAGAGCTAGTTTAAGTTGATCAATGAAGCAGTTGGGCACGGCCTCTGTTGTTGCAGATTTTGGATGCTCAGACCATAGTTATGAAGAAATTTAGTGAAATTAAGACGAATTTTTCTCAAAGATTGCATAGTTTAGGCTTATTTATTCTAAACACTAAAAAAGGAACGTTTCTGAACCGGACACCACTGAGCTGGGGTAGCTAATTATTTGTATGCTTCCATTTCTAGCTGAAATAATCATCTATTATATCGTCTTCTACGCATGCCTTTTCGGATTTTTGATTGGCCTGATTTATTTTGTTTTAACTTTTGTGGTCGACGAAAAAATACCAGCTCTTGCAGGCAGACAGAGCCTGCTGGGCCTTAGTCCAGGTGGGTATCTTATCATCTAATTATGGTACTACTGTTAAATTTATTGCCCGTAATGCCATCCACAGATTTTAAAGATAATTATGTTATTTAATTAAAAGTGGCAGTCAAATCGGCAGTCCTATTTATTCTTAGAAGGTGTATAACTTTGTTTAACAAGAGAATTTACGCTCATTTATAGAAAGTGTTCATGGATTGTAGGGCTTACATTTTTACCAATTGTTGGTGTCAAAGGAAGCTTGTCTCCCTATCGTGTCTACCATTTGGAGCAGGCAGCCAAATATACCGAATTAATGCGGAAGTTTTCCTCGGGATATCAGAAAGGACCTACGAATTGCGACTTTAATAATGGGACACGTCACACAGGCAATTTATACGATGCATGTCACTTTCCACTTGACATTTTGGGACCATGTGATCCTGCTTCGCAGCATAACAATAACTTTTGTGTCTACTTGAAGATGAACAAGGTAATGCTATTATATTAAACTTGCCGACCATCACCTTTATCTAGCTCTACGGTTACCTTCCTGATGTAGCCGGTAATAAAATCTACGTCTCTTGTCGACCCACCGTAGGTTTTCTCTTTCACATTTGCCTCCATTTTCTTAGCTACAGTACATTCTCAATCATGCATTATTTTAAAGGATGAATCAAAGAGTCGTCAACTCGGATCAATCCATTTTTTCCCTAGCGCTCAACTTGGAAATGAAACAGTGTAAGTTTACGATGATGCCATGCCTTTTTACCACATTTTCAGTATTTAATCTGTTGTTCTGTAAACTGTAGGGGTTACTTCTCAACGGTTGCGTTTCCTTATCTCAATCAAGCAGACTATCAGTCCCCCTTGCTTGCCATTACCTTTCCAGGCATTGCAAGGAATGCCTCAATAACAGTCACTTGCAAGTACTTAAACATCAAAGTGCACGAGGTGTTCAAATTTGAGGTGGTTGTTTCTGAATGACCTTGACGTGCAATACTTATTTTTTCTTAACCTGCTTTCATGCCCTCAATAAATTTCTTACCTGCGTTTTTGAATTGAAATGCCTCTCATGCATTCTCCAATGTGTCAAGGCAGTGCGTGTGTTTACTGCATAACATAATCCATAAAGCTAACCTCGAAAGGCATTTAAAAGCAAACTACAGGTTCCGGAAATGTATTGGCAGTGTGGGCCCTATCGAACCGTAGGTTGGTGGAGATTGCATTAGGAAGTAGCTCTTCCTAACTAAACGCCTTAATAAGCTGTTAATCCAATGAGAAAAGTTGAAGACAAACTTTGCTGGGCATTTCTTGTATATTTGACCTTGCAGAGGTGGAATACTTTATCAAAGTGAGAACACTTTCTCCATACTCTCCCTCTGCCACCGCTTTTGTGTCTCCGCACACAACTCTTATGCGTAAGTCGGAGTTTACATCGCCTTGTTAAAAAAAATTACTGAAAAATAACGTCCATGTAAGGAAAAATTCTCTTCTCTAGCTGTTTGAGGTGTTTTGCCTGCTTACTGAAATGCTGATTTTGGATTCTCCTCCGCACTCAGGCGAGGGCGCCTCTCCTCATCCTTTGTGCGTGCAAGCACACTGAAGTTAGTCAAATTTGAAAGAGGCACAAAGTCCTTACTCTGATGATAAAGTACATTTTTTAACGAACATATTGTGAAAGTTCTCTAACTTGTAAAAAGGAGCGGGTGAATTTGTACCGCACTTCCAATTCACTCAGAAGCATCAAGTTGATCGCATGTAGTGAATGCTTAAACTCCAACCAGAAAAATCGTTTCCCCATCTGCATCGCACCATCCACTGAGTCCTTCTGCTGACCCGAAGGCAATTAATTTTGATTGTTTTATCCTTATTTTCATTAGCAGGCATAAATTCTGGAGAAAACCGTGCAGGAGCACTGAAGAGCGCATCAAGCCACATTAACCAGGCAGTGAGGCGCCATGCTAGGCGACGGTGGAGTGAGGTCACTGAGCAGGCGTGATGAGAAACAAGTTAAGGTGTCGCTTTTAACGCTTCGCTTACTTTCACTTGGGAGTCATGTCATTTTAGAATACAATTATCAGGGATTAGAATCGGAAATGGCGTTTGACTATGCTGATGAGCGTGAAAAAACTGATTAAAGTCGCCATCAATCCAATGCATACGCATGATGGACTCAACGTTTCATCCTTAAAACTGAACATTTGGATAATTGTAAAGTGGTTAGGCAGAATAATTACACACCAATTAGGAGTTTAAGAGACTCAGACTCTCAGACGTTGTCACTGCTTAAGGCGACTAAAAAGGCTTTTACAGTCAACAATGAGTTCATAATATTCTCACTCATCATTCCACAATCTAAGTAGGCTTTAGCGAATTCAGTCCTTGAATGCTGAAATAACTCGATGCCTCCTGGAGACCACGCGACTGACGACCCACCACGTTCGGATTTGTTCGTGAAGTGCCAACAGGACGAAGGAAAGCTACTCTTCGCTTATTTGTGATTAACCTCAGTTCTCGACCCGGCTGAAATTATGGTTTTCATCATGATAAATAGGAAGGTCTCTGTAGACACGACCGACGGCTGACAATGTCACCCTGAAAGCAGCAATTTGATTCGTAAGTTGGGGCTATGACCACCTTGTTAGGAGGCATTAAAAGTACCGTAGTTCGTAAATTGTAAGTGATGAGAGCTGATTGTATGGTGGGTGGGTCAAAAGTGTTATTTGTGAGCTCAACTGAGGCTAATTAGTTCGAAAAGTTACAACATTAGTCCAACTCATGAGAATTAGCCAAATTGTTAGCAGCGATCGGGGAAAGCAATTTGGTCTTAAGTGACAATTAAACGTTTGCATTTGTCTAACATCCATTTTGCAACAACTATTGGGAAACTTACTACCTATTATCCTTTCCTTAATGCCTTTAAAGCAAAAAATTGCCCCAAATTCACTTTGGCTATAGGCGAACTAATTGACGTAAGGTTTTGCTTTCTCTACTGTCGCATCTGGAAGACGTGGAAGAACATTTGTGCTAAGCAAATTATAGCAATGAGGTCACTCAGCTGCCACAGCGTCGAAGATCGAGGCTAGAGATTGCTGTCAACACCATCGATGCCATAGTAGCATCCACTGCTTCAATCCTTTCGAATGACCTGTGCAGCTTGATCCATAAGTTTGGTACTAGTTCGAAGTACCACTCGCCTTGACATTGACCAAGCGCCACGATTACGAAGTAAAAGGAATGTGCTGCAGGAGAAGATTATGGCAACGGGCAAAAAGAAGGAGGTTATGTGGGCAGGAAAATGTTTTCTTAATCGCCAAGAACCATGCTATGATTTTAAATGAAGTATGTGTAATAGAGTGGGTGCTGGTGGTAAGGGTGCGGGGGAGGGTAGAGATCATAAATTCATGAAGGCATCTGTGTCACCCCATTCACCTCACAAATGATAACCAACAAAGCAAAAATTAATAATAGGTAGGCGGAGCGGCAATTCAGCAGCATAAAATCGGATCGTAACGTTGCCGGATTTGTTAAACGGTGAAGGGTTTTTATCACGACTTACTACTTACTAGTGATGAGTAGAAAAAAACCATCGGATTTACTTCGCCTAAGCCGGCCCCTTGATCACGAGCACCACCAACATTGTTGCCACCGGCCTGAGGAGAATGGCATCATTTATTCTTATAACATTACATAAAAGTGGCTTAATTACGGGGAATAATCCTTTGCTTTATGTGCCTATGTACACCTGCTTGGTAACCTAAATCCAATGTCACATTTCATGGCATTTTTATGCCTGATTGGGAGTGCAGGCCAACTCGTAGGAAGGTTGCGAGATTGCCTGTCACAAGAATGTAAGAAACAGGAACCGTTTGCTCATCAGTGACAGAATCCAGGATTACCGCTCATTCCAGGTAGAGTTAGCCGTTTTATGGGCCAGTTCAGGATCTCTGAATGCTACCTAGAGTTGCCTACAATTAACGTGGTGAAATACGGGACCATAGAGTAGGAACGCTTCTCCAAAGCCGTTATAGTCATGGTTATTTAGCTTTCATTACTGCCACATCCAGGATTATCAAACTCCCCGTTGAGATTTACCTACTCAGATCAACCGGTAGCATCAGAAAACACAAGTGCTAGCAGCAAAAGAGTCTAAAATTATAAAACTCTGTGTTTTATTAAAATAAGGGCATAGATTAGACCTCTTATTAAAGAGGTAATGCCTTATAACTGACATTAGCATATATAAACAACTTAGTACATAATGTTTGTTTGCACGGATACTTGAGTCTTTGGGACTAAATTTACCACCTTAGCGGCATCTGCAAAATTATTGACAAGGTCCGTGCTGATCTACGCGGCCACGAAGTTGTCCAACGGGACCGGGAAGTACCAAGTCTTTTAGGAAAACCTAATCTAATTCTTCTGATTGGCATGTTTCTATGAATGGGGAGAATCGTTAGCACTTATAACTTTTGTGTGGAATTTGGTTAAAGCGAAAAGTAATAAGTTTACGTATCATGTTTAGCATCGCGATAAACTCAAACATCCTCCTACTTACAATATTTAAGTAGAGCTAATGAGAAGTGAATCAAATGAAGAAAACCTTACAGGGAAACTTTGGCCCCTGCTCATAATGGCAAGTAGTGTTTCTTGCGTTAAATGTTGGCCACCAGTAATTTTCTCAATTATGTCTTCCAAATTATCATTGGAATTGCGAATGGAGTGGCATAGATGGCTGCCATGCTCCATGATTTTGACCATTCTTCTGCACAGCCATCTCCTTCTCTTCCTTTCTCTCTACTACTACATTTAGCCATTTCCAGCATTGTTTTATATGTTGTCTTTAAAGAATGTTGTGTGGCAGTTTTCGTAGTAGGAACAATTTGCCTGCCTTCAAGAGCTTTAATCGTGGCGCCCCTTCAAGGTTAAGATTAACCATCTCATGTCCCACAAAAATTCCCCTTTTAAACTAAAGTAGCAGAATCGAGGGCGCACCTTATCAATTCTCTACTCTAACTGGTTGATCAGGTCGACGAGGGCTAATCACTCTGTTCCGCTCCCGCTGAAAGGCTGATGAGGTGTAGGTATTTCATTAAGTTACTGCGCTTTTCGAAAACGGATTTGTCAAACTAATTGTTCCATGCCCTCACATTACTAAGTTAATTTAAAATCCTGTGCACCTCATTCACGTCGCACACATTTGTACACTCGTTCAGGAAGCACAATGCAAACACTCATCTGCTTGATGCTGGGCTGAGAGTATTTGAAGTGCCAGAAGAGGCATATTACATGCCACGGCATCTCGAAGCCTGGTTTGTGCTGGTTGGTGCGTTACTTAGTGCTTTGGTGTGGACTCCTCCCAACCCGAGCACCATCCACCAGCAATGGCAACGAAGGCCTTTGAACTGGATTGCATTTTGGTTGATGGATGAACATTGCGAATAGAGAAATGTGAGGCAGCTTGTATAGAGTTGTGCAGAAGGCCTGAATTAGTTAAGCAACAAATCTTTTTCACTCCTTTCCAGCAAACTTTAAACTCAGTTACGAGCATGTAGTTTTATTTTAACTTGACATTTAGCATTGCGCATGGATACATAAGGAAGGGAAAGGAGGAGTCCTCGCTTTTGGGAGACCAGCTGGAGAGCTTCTTCCACCATTAAAGGTACCGCTTTCACCTTCTCCAATACAAACTGCTCCAATGTGTCGCAAAACCTTTGGCACATTTCTTCTACCTGTAAATAGGTGCTTCACAATTGGCCTTTTGGAATGATTTTCTAAGATGGTTTATGCGACTACAAAGCTGAGGGAAGGAATTGCCCTACTGACTTGATACGACTGCAACTGGGTCAACATGTAAGCAGGACAGGAGGCAGTGAGGTTTGCATGTCACTCGCTGTCACGAACTGTCAACCCAAATTTGCCCATCTTGCTGACGTCAATGTTTGAGTGTTTCCCACTGACTGATATTGAAATACTTATTTGCTATGTCTGGGAGGAAATTAACGAGCAAAAGAGGTTGGTAATCTGCTAAATTGAGACATGAGGCTGATCACCGTTACGCACTCTGTTTTTCCAATCAGTTCATGACTCTCTGGTTCATCCAGTTTGAAGGATGAGGAGAAAACATGAGACAGGCGACCAGCAGTGGCCAGACCAAAGCCATGGGGGCACAGATCGCGGTGGAGTGATAACAGCCTTTTAAAATAGCCGCAAGTAGTAAAGGCATAGCAGAAACCAAATGCGTTTTACCTTCGCTAGAGCCATCGAATTTCTTCTCTCTGTCCGAGTGTTCCGCTAGCACGCGCAACGCATGAGGAATCGCTTGTGCTAAGAAGCTTAGGAAAGCTAGGTACTTGAAAACGTAGGGCTTCCTTGTGTTACAATAAATAAGTCGACCTAGAGGGCGAGTTTATTTTGCTTTCGCTCACTTCGTCTAACCATCTTGCGTGCGTCGCTCATTACAAGGGTAAAAAGTGCAGGCTTATGCTTACAGGAGGTCGAGAATGCTCTACCTCTGGCAGAGTGAATCATAATTTGCATTTTAACTGATCATGGGACTGTAGATAATGAAGCTCAGCTATCATTCCCCATTCGTCTATCCAACGCGTTGAAATCGACGGATAGTGGACCCATCACAGGGAGAACAACAAGCTACACATTTAGATAAGCAATCCATGCTAAACGCAAAATGTTGCCCTTGAAAAAAGGCCTCCACACTTCCACGTCCATCATAGTCAAGGTGGTCGTTCGCTCTAGTCAATTCCGCTTACGGTGTCGACCGGTAAGATGGCCAACATCCCCCCTTGGGTGTTACGAAATGCGTTCTTAATTTGCAATTTCCATGCAAGTCTAGAGGGCTGGAAGAATTGGTGCAAACTTGAACAGCCACAAATAGTCTCCTTGGTCCTAACCCACCTTCACTTCCATACTGCCAAGCTTTGATCTCTAGTCCTTGAACAAACCCATTTTATGCTACAACTCCCAACGCTAACAGAGGAACTTGGAATCTTGCATAATCCGAAAACTTGCTATCAAAGGGTGACATAAAGAATTTAGCATAGGAAGAAGCTTGTGTAAGATAATTTATATGTGAAACTGTAGCACCCCGAGCATCCCTAGAGGACGGAGAGAAGGCTAGGTGTAGGTCAGAATACTTGCATTCTAGACGGTTTGGAAGGGAACTGCTGGCACGGCCGACAGGCCATCCCACGCAGCTAGCCTCAAGGTGGCCGCCACTAGTGTGTGGGACCAACCAACAGTTCAAACAAAAAAACACTAAAAAAAGTTCGTGTTTCGATAGCTGACTGACGACTATCAATCACATCAAGGCGTACTACTCATGTTGCTTTTCTCTGGTGCAG
This sequence comes from Taenia pisiformis, assembly GCA_023968675.1. Taxonomy (NCBI): domain Eukaryota; kingdom Metazoa; phylum Platyhelminthes; class Cestoda; order Cyclophyllidea; family Taeniidae; genus Taenia; species Taenia pisiformis. The sequence continues at coordinate 8,019,305 of CM043737.1, read as the reverse complement.
AGGTGAAAAAAGGCCGTGGAGAGGAGCCAAAGAGCACATCGTTTCACATTAATCTGGTATTGCAGAAGCATGACACGCGCTGTTGGATTAAGGTCGCAAAGCATACTCGAGCGACAAACGATAGGATCGTTTCCAGACCTCTTTGATACAAGTACTACAACTGCTGCGTACCAGTCTAGAGCGAAGTGACCGGTAGTTTGTGTTGAGTATAGCAACTGGAAGGTATGTCAGTGCGAAATAATAAGATAGCAGCAATTTTAAATAAATTGCGACAAAAAAGTTGCATCGTGAAAGTGAATGAAATGCTTTGATTAGGCAGTAAGCCCTGCAGTCTTTAAGGTGGCCGTTTTGGCCTACCTGCGTGTGGTGGACCCTGGGCCATGCCAGAAGCTACAATCCACCCCTCTCCCGAATGTAGCTATTTTGCCCTGTATTTTGTCTTCTTTTGGCCTCGAAGGATACTAGAGACGCTAGAGTGGTGGCTACCGATAGCGGTAACATATTGCAGCGGTGCGAAAGAAGTGGGGGGGGGGATTTCAAATACATTATAGCAGAAGGTCTGCAAAAGGGGTTCGTCTTCGACGTCTGCCACACTTCTATGTTCTACAGGAAAGCTATTAGCTACTGAAATGACCCTAGCCCTGGGCCATCCAAAAAGGGGACCGTGAATCAACGCCTCGCTGCAGGAATATTGGTGGATGGCAGAACTTCTTACCCCGAAGTTAATTCGCAAGTTGGACCAGCCTTTAAGTTGAGTCGCACCTCCAAGGGGATCGCTGACGTGCAGTCAAGCATTGCCTTATTTGCGTCGGATTTCGACGACGAGTAGGCTTATCTTGTGGATGCTTCTGGCAGCATTGATGAAGTTGTGATATATGACGCGAGGAGTCATAAAGAGAGGGTGGAGGACAACGCTAAAAAAAGAAGGGACTAGGCAATGCTAGGTTTGTTTGGGCTGCTGGTTGGCCTCCTTGGACTGAGGGTGGCCATTGGACATAGCTGCGTGGACCGGCCTTTGGACTATACTATCAGCTACATTCCCTCCCTTGATTGAAATGATATATTTTACGCCATGTATTTTGCCTTCTTTCGTGTTCAGGAGAGCCTTTGGCCGCCAAAATGAAGCGTAAAAGCTCGACAGTTTTATTGCTAAAATAGCAAAGCTAGTAAGATTGGTTACCAAATAAAAGAAGTTTAAAAGAACCGACTTATTAAGATATAAGAGATTATTAAAATTTTGGTAAGTTCCCCAAACGAAATATCTTAAGTCTTCTTAGGACAACTGCAAATTTTTTACGTAATGAACCCACTCCTTACAGTAAACATGCTGTAGAGGATTTTGGCGACCAGGCATTTGTCTCACCGCTTGCTTGAACTAGCGAAAGAGATCCAGTATGTTAGAGTTTAACCCTGGGGTTATTTTGAACTTGGTCCTAGAAGGCGTCAAACTACAGCTTAATGAACAAAGTTATGGCTGGAAACTAAATAAAAGCATTCATCAAATGCGGGTGGGGCAAGAGTAGACGCAGTGTTGGATATCTGAGCATTAGCCAGGTAAACAGATTGGTGGATAAGAAACGAATAGCGAATTAATGTATCTTTGCAAATCCTTAAAAATTTAGTAACAGAAGAAACTCTTATGGTCTAGCTCATTAAATGAATTATGTATAAAGCATTAGGACAATCATTAAGCGCCAGGAAAGATTGTTTAACTCAGCAACCTCGTCACCCAGCTATTCGAATGAAGAAACGGTTGGGTTGTGTTTCGCGCCGTTAGGTTTTGCATCTACTTTGCGTAATTATGGCTGATAACGTATTTTTCTCTCTCCTTCCTTCAGAAGTTTGTCGCCTAGTCCTGGGTGCGTTCGCGTGACTTAACTCATAATGCATACCATGCTGGAATATCCTTATGCATCCATTAGAACTGTTACCGTTGCTTTCATTCGGTACGGTCCATTTTTTTTGCACCTTGTTACATAATTCAGCCATGCTTTGTTTTAGGCTACCTTGGTGAACTCGGGTGCACCCAAACCTTCAATACGTTTTTCCAAGAATGCTCTTATCTAGGGGAATTGCGTAATGAATCCAGAACAGGAAATAAAATGACCTATCGCGTTGGCGGGTTTACACTGGCAGAGATTCTGAAAGACTACTTTATGATTGCTAACATTGGTATGTTCGCATACTTCAAACTCTTAAAACTCGTATGTACTAATATGCTTTTTTTACCACGTTAAGCAAATGAAAAACGGGATTCTGTTATTAAAAAGTGGACTAGCGCCTCCATTCCTATCTGCCGTCCTGGCGAGGTGGCGCCTCTTCTTGCCTTCCTCCTTTCTGACTCCTATGCCATAGAAACCGCGTCTTCACCCTCGCAAGATCTCGGTCACATGACAACACCCATTAGGACTTCAGCTTTAAGACCAGTTGTCTCTGTTCCCTCAACAAACTCTCCCCAAAAGATTACCATTCTACGTTCGAGAGCGTCAGTTGCTTCTACCCGAAATCAGGTGAAAATAATCCCATCTGTTAAGGCCATGTCTTCCACCCCGAAGGTGGTATTAAAAGTGGTTCGGACGCAATCAGGCATGGTATCTACACAGCCTTCTTCGATTTCATCTTCGTCACGCCGAAAAATAAATAGCAAGTGGGTGATTGGCGGCTTCATTTTTTCTCGCTCACGGTCGTGCGACCCGGTATTGTGATCAGTGCCCCCTTTTTTAGACCCGCACATGTCACCGAAATCTCATCCAATGCTACAGCTTCGTCAGGTACTTCTCTGAACATTCAGGTTGGTTCAATTTAAAGATTAAAATGTTAAGTTAATCACTTTTCGACCAAGCGTGTGCCCTTGTCTTGTTTTGTTCCCCTTAGAGCCTTTTTAGGCTTAGCCAGTTTGCTACCTTCAGGAATCGAAGGGAGAAAATGTATTGGAATCAAGTGTATTCCCACTTCAACAATCCAGGTCAACAATTATCTAACTATTCCCTATGGTTAACACAAAATTGCGAAACCACACGAATTAACAGTTTTGAACCTCTTACCCTTGCTACAAATGGGTAACTCGATAAACGAGCTACTTGTTCATTTTTCCTGATAAATTAAAACCAGTAATCCATTGCTGATTGAAGTTCTGTCCCTCGGATTCATGAAAGATGTTCTTTTTTATAGCGTGTCTTTTGCAACCTCATGGAGAATGCGAAGACCGTGGCTGATCGGATAAACACCGACTTGGGCAACGGGACGAACAGTGAAGCCACACTTTCTCAGTTGGACTTCCCCTTTCCCGCGGACATTGACCAGAGCTCATCAGTGAGTTTTCAGATGCTTGGTCCAGTGTTCATCGAGCATTTGCCCTCATATTCATTCGGTTTGTTTAGCTCATTTTTCTCCGCTCCAAACTTACTCTTTTGGGAGTTTTAAACAAATTCTGATCCGATAATTTCAGCACTGCTTTGTGGGCCATTGGGTTATCAAATCGCTTAGTGTTCAATGATAAAACAGCGCACTATTTAGCCAAAAAATTGTACTTGAAACCCTCAAACCAGATTTTCTCGGAATAAACCCACCCAGCTGTCTGTTAAGTGCAACAGAGCGCTTTAGTCTTTCCCATTCGAATCGGCGTCGGAATGGGAATTTCTTTCTAATTTACACAGCCATCTACTCTGCTTGTTTTGACTTGTTCTACGGTGAGGTCCATTTAGCTAGTCTAAAACGATAACAACCTGCAGGCAGGTCACAAGGCCTATTGTGTAAAGACCACGGATACACAAAGATGTCCCTGTACATTTAATCGTGTATTTCGTACCTTACGACCATTGACACACGTCAATCAGCTGCAAGCTTTTGTGATTCTTGGCTTGATGACCTAAAATCGTGGACTCATCAGTTCAGCACCGTTTTCAGAGTCTCTTGGAACAGGACATGCAAGACATCATTAACCGACTAATGGACGATGTTGATAATTTGGGAACCAAGTCCTCGGTGAAAACTGGTAGCGACAATGCTGCAGGTCGCGCATCCGCTACCCTCTCCATCCTCACCCTCTCCCCCATCCGTTGCTACCCCCGTCACGCTACCTAGGAGGACCGAAACCAGGTCTGGAGGTGAGCATCCTGTTTCTGCTTGACAGTTCTGAAACCGAGTTGTCGACTATCATTTAGTAAACTGTTTTGTTTTCGATACTAGTATTGTGCATGTTTTTGTGTGCGGCTTTTATTCACATCACGTTTATGCCCTGTAATTGTTGTCCACCAAAATCTTGTGGAACTGAGTAAAAGGGGCTTATCTAGCTGAAGTGGGTCTGAGTTTGCCTCCATGGCAGCTTATTGAAATGTTTACCGTGAAACCATACTACTAGAGGGACAGACATTCGTCCCCAAAGTCATGAAATTGCAATTTTGATATTCTAGTTGTTCCACGTGGACGAATTCCCGTCAAACCCATTTCCAACCCATCCTTTGAGCCTCTGCCTGATGAGGTGAGCTCCATCTCACATATCTGCTCTCTCGCTCTCCATAATTTTACTCTTCGCTCTGATTCCCCAATAGGTGATAAATTATTGCTCTCCTGCTGCTAAGGTTGCATCCCCTGTTGTTACCCTTGCTAAAATCCTCAAGAGGACTGCATCAGCTTCTTCATCTTCCGCCACCGTTCCATCATCTTTTGAGTCACCTTCGAAGCGACCCAGGCTTACAACACGCCGCGTAAGTTGTGTCCACCTTTCATGCTCCCTATCCATAGGAAGGCTGGTAGGTCACACGAACATGTTGTAGTTGTTCTGTTAGCGAAACTCTTGAGGGTTTCAGTTTGGGGTTTGTCCCGAAACACCGACTCGTTGTTGAGTCTCGCTAATTCCTAATGTGATTTTTGGTGTTCCAACGCACATTCTCTATCCTTTATTAGAAGATTTTGATTTGCGATTGTCTCACTTGTCATTCGTACTGTCTCAATGTCCCTGTGTTAGTATGACTCATTTTGATGCCTATGAGATAGCAATTGTCCCTCTGTGCAATACATAGGCCAATCTGCCTTTCACTTTACCGTATCCTTTTCTACCGTTTTGGTAGATGGGTTAATGTTGTTCCAACGCATCACTAAGGAGTTGTGCTCTACGCATTGAACTCTTGTTGAATTTCGGTCCGCTGCCTGGTAAGGGAAACAGTTTGAACAACCGTCCGTAGATTATTTCCTATTTTAAGAGCGCTCGCTTTATTCCTGAACACTTACTTTAGCTTCTAGTTTCAGTTTCCTTTAATTGAGTTGAAGGTGGATTCTTCCCCTGTTTTACAAATCAGTTTTATGTAATATCGCCAAAATTGTATGGCGCGATGTCCAGAAGTGGATCTTTATTCGGATAAATCTGTTTCGTAAGTCAGTGATGGAGGTTTGCAAACTAGGAAAAAATGTGGTCTGGACGAAGGGTTTCCATTTATTGCAGCATGTTGACTGATGCCACGGGATAGGGTAGCGTGATTGCCGTGCTCCCTCACCGTGACACGTCTACTTGTTGTACTTCTGCCTTGAACGTCACTACTGCAGTTGGACGCATTAGATTGTCGTCAATTTAGGAGCATTTCATTGCTTGACAACTTTCTCGCCATTTTTGTAACTGTCGTGCCGCCTCTTGTGGGTTGCGTTCTTAGTTTCTTGCGTCCAGGTAAGATTGTATTCTGCTATTCATTTTCCCTATTTGCTCAATCGCCTTTGTCGTTTACTCATTTGTCGCTAGCTAGCTGTTTGATTCTTATTCTTCTCAAATTACGATTAATCAGGAGTTATAAATATGTTTTCTCTTTTATAGTCAATTACTCCTACGTGGGCAACAAGTCGGCGTGTTCCCTGTAGGTTCATCCTGCTGACTTTAAAACGGGTTTTGCCCCCATCCCTCGCCAGTAGCGTTTTTCGCATATAACTTGTTTTAATATTGGCTGTCCATGGTGTAAATATGATAAATCACTACATTGTTTCGGACAACAAGTAAGATAGAACGCGCGAGTAGGACTCTATGTCATCAAACGGCAAGAGCGAATTGATCTATTCGGCCGGGTTATGGGATGAGCACTCAGCTTGAATGGGGATTAATGCGTGAGATGAAGCATTTTTCCACACGGTCTCCTGATCCATTTAACCACTATTCGAAGGTCTCCGGTATGGCAAGATTAATCAATTCAACCGAACCGCCATGCAGTAAGCTGCTTTACTTCGCTATTGGTGTAAGTAGCTCGTATAAGCACTTTTCATGATCGTATACACTCGTGAATGGTCGTGTTCATGTGTGCAGTTTCGGGTCATGTTATGCGATTACTATTCGATTGTTAAGGGAATTATCTACTCTCCTTTAACAGGCTATGGCATTCACGTATCTTACCTTGACTGGGCATCACCGCCACTCCAACCGCGCTTAAAGCGTTCTGTACGCCTAGGCATTTGCTAGTTTTTTGGCCGTCGCTCAAAAGAAACCTCGTCACCTCACGTTGCTGTGTCGGCCGCAGTTACTCGGTGCAAAACCTAGTTACCACTGCACTGGCATTCGTAGAAGTTTTGGGTTGATTCGAGCATCCTTTGCAGAATCAAACCAATTACTAGTTGTTCGATCTACTTCCTTTCTTAACTTTTCGTGGTGACTGGCCACTCTTGACGTTTCTTGGCACAGTGCCAACATTGGGACTGAAGCAGACAAAAGCTTCACCTATGGTTAGGGGACTTGGAAGGGTTTAATAACCGTTAACTGTTTTAATGCATCGAGGTGAAGAGTATCCTCCCCTTTCACAACATTCATCCTCCATGGAGAGTTCGAGGGAGGATGCCGCTCGTGACTCCAAGGAATCACTTTCCGCGCCTAGTTCAACCCACGCTGCGACGTCGGACCTTGACGATCCCACCTGGGGTAAGTAGTTATGTAATAATTTAATTTTATCAGTGTGGCTTGGTATAGGGGTACAGTATCCCGTTCTTCAAATCGGAGGCGAGGTACCAATGAACTTCCGCATTCCAAGTGGTAGAATGATGATTTTCTATTGAAATGCTCATTTACCCTTCTTCCATCTTCATTACTATAAAGCGTCCTTTGAGGAGTCGGCACCCAACTAATGGGGTATCTTGCTTAGATTAACAAAATGCGGATTCAATAAAAGGGATATAGCGCTCTCAGGGTTATTTTTTCACTCCCTCTCCGCCTACTATCTCTCAGTTATGAGATTTGCTCTTCGAGAATCACCCTCGAACACATTTTGTGGAACGAGAGGGTATCGTTTGGAAGGTTGATGGGCGTTGCAACTAAGCAAGGACTTGACATATTAGAGCGTAATTAACGCATTGCCTCTTTCCTATTTAAGGAGTCAAAGAATACCCCTGTACTTTACCGCCATCAACACACATCGTGGATTTGGATCGCAGTCCCGTTGAAGATTCTCGTGCATCGACAACTGACGCACCTCTTTCTGCACCTCCAGTATTATCTGAACCCATCACCACTAGGACAGGCGAAGTGAATTGGTGTAAGCCCTGAAGCGATTTAATTCTCTACTTTCCATTTTGCCTTGACCCTGAAATCGGAGGTTTTGGATAACCACCAGTGACGCTGCGATTTTGTACGCAATATGACCCATGCATCATCGGCTCTATCACATTTAAAAGGGGTATCGATGAATAGAGCCAACTTGCGACATCTTGGAAGCCTCTATCGAAACTCACTTGTTTAGTTTGCACACAAGTACAACATACCTGACTATCTCGATAACTTTGCCTCGACGATCGCTTTAAACCGTTAAATCTTCCTCCCACTGTGTTGTAATACAGTAGTTTCCTGCCACTGTTGCATAGGTCGATACGTCGGTCTCAAATGCTGAGTGGCATCCATTCATTGCTCACGAGGTACTTTGGCTTGAGGCCTTAGTCTTACTAAATTTTATGTACTGACTCGGCATGCGCCTAGTTATGAAGACTCAAACTACCCTCTATCTTGGAACGCACGGTGTACTTTTTCATTACTCAGCCACTCCATCCTCAACCAAACCCTTTAATTATTCAATGCAACGAACCCATTGTAATTACAGAAAACACGATATTTATGCCAGCTTCTAAACTTGGTACCACTTAGAGTAGTTGTGAGTTTTTCTTTCACTGATACATTCTTACAGTGCCTTCAGTCTTCGGAACCATAGCACCCAAGGTGGAGAATCCTACTTCTGGCGACCCTGGCAAATTCGCCTCCACCTGGGTGAGTTGCGCTTTTAAGGAAAACTTCTCATCTTTTATTAGCTAAAGCACTCACAAATTTATTTGTTTATAGGTTCCCCAAGGCATTGGTACCGCCAATTCTCCTCTACCCGTGGTGGATCTCTCCAGCTCCGTTGTTGGACCAATCCCAATCAACTTGATCACCCTTTCCCATACAGATTCTGGTGGCACGCTGTCTCAACCTGGTAGAACTCTATATTTCAGTATCCGCATCTATCCACTGGATGGATGGTGACTTGTGCCTTTGTTTTGCCTCCTTCTTAGTTTCTACGCGCCTTTCCAACTCGCGTCTCCTGGATTACATAAACTCAGAGATGGGAGAGGTGAATTATCAACACCACAAACCCGCCTCACATACAATGCAGACTCGTCGCAGACGAAGGAGTATGCATTCCTCGTCACTGCCCCCGCCTCCATCGTCACCACTGGCGTCGTCGATCTCGCTTTCACCCTCGGGGGCCAAGGAGAATGTGGCCCCGGGCGCCTCCGGAGCATTGGCTTCTGCCTCCGCACCTGCGTCAGCTGTTGATATCAATGCGCCGCGCCCCAAAAGCAAGAAGGTGAGGAGTGGTTAATTTAAGCTTTTTCTCCCCTTATTTGGAGCTAGTGCCCTTCGGTGGATGAAAGTGTGAAAATTGTGAAGTGAAAAATAACTTTAGAACGGCAATTTTCGTGCTCTGGATCTAGCGTAATGAACCATTTCGAAACTATCGTATTCATGCTTTCTCTTTCCATCTCTTCATTTATTCACCAGTCCATCTCCAGTTCCTTATCAGCCCATCTACTAAAACTGTGAGCATGAATGCTTTCTTAAGAGGAAGAGAGTAGAATTGATGACAGATGAATCCGACTTAACCGATTCCCTTTGTGCCACCGAATTTGTTCTCTTATCCGTTTGAGGGTTGCTGCTTAAACTGAGGGAAAACTCTTGATCTTGTCAAAAAGATTCCGTAACCAGCGATGGATTATGATCTTTTGTTTTATTTTAAATTCTTCGAAACATCGAAATTGTGACCTTAAAATCTGCTAGTTCATGTACATATTCCGTTTCCGAGTTCAAAGTAGCTTCGGAGCAGAATTTGGCATTCGAGCTCACTGAAACGAAGTTATTTTGGTGCCACATTCGCCTGCCGTTGTTGAGTCCCCCCTAGCTCCCCCATCCCCTCTTGTCATTCACTTAGGTGATGAGTTGGGTCATCCTCTGTTTGTAACCTGTTAGCTGCTTGGTTTGGGTGAATGACACTAACCTAGTGGGCTGTGTCCTTGTTCCACATCCAAGCTGTATGTTGTACCTTCTGAGGGTTTCATGCATACTTTTGCTGCAACGCCACGAGCACCCAGAAGACAAACATAAACGCGTTTTTCAGCAACAATTCAAGGCACGAAGTCTTTTTTTAAAGTTACTCCTCTCCGGCTATTAGACTACATTCTGCACAAGTGCTTGAATTCCTTGGAATTCGTTTTGTTCTTTTGCTTACTTGGGCCTTCCGTTGCAAGACAAAAGTTTTTGTCTTGTTCTTTGTGCTCATAAAACCAAAAAGAATGGTTAAAATACAATACCAAGGCATTACATGACATCTCCCTCCCCTTAGACAACTTTCATTACCGTTAGTGTAGGAAAAGCGTCCACGAATCATTTGGGCTAATCATTAAATTTTTTATGCCACTGATGCCAATATCGCTGACCTCTCCCGGCGATCACACGGACTCTGGAGTTTCGTCATGCTTGAGAACTAGATTTGGATAACACTATCCTATGATCGCGGTCATAGGACGCTTACTTTTCCTTTCCACATTGCTTCTACTTCAATACTACTCATCCGTACCTACAGACAGCTCTGTAACTTTTCCAGGTGTCACACGGTCTTGCTGTTGGCTTTCAAACAATATACGGAACCAAGGTAGTTGCAGAGAGTAAACGTGCTTCTTAACTCCTCCATCGGGGATCGTAATTCAGGAATGGCGATCAGTGTAGCCGTTCCTGACGACGAAAGAAAACATAGACAGACGGCTCAGAGGCCGTGCCGCCCAGTGTGGGTACAGAAGTAGAGCCTTAGGTATAGGCAGAGAGCGTAAGTTAAAATTGTGGAAAGTAGAAGGAAATGATGCGTTTCTTTGAGTGGCTACTGCAAATGAGAGGTTACCCTTGGCCATCTGTAGCAACTGTTGGGCTGTTTCGTCCCATTTTCATTTCCTGTTTGTTGTCCAATTCCAGAAGTTTGATCTCTCCAACCTCGATGTGACGGGAACGTTGGCAAAAATACACTGACACCTATGTAACTCCTCTGTTATCTGTCCTCACCTTAGCCTATTTGTTTTGATGTCAATGTGCTCTATCTCCCTCTCTCCGTGTAATCTTGGCGGGATTGCTTCGAAAGACTCAGCCGATTGGATGTGGTTTGACACTTCCTCGGTGGTCATCGTTCAGAGGTGGCCATATCATTTGTACATTATTCTCTTCATTTTATAAAGATGACCTATAATCCATTCTTAGTCAAGTATTCGACCAATGGCCTCCGGGTTTGGGTTTTTGTGCCATGCCGTTGACACTGATGAAAGCCGAGGTTTTCAATAGGTAGTATTAGTTAGGACAAAATTATGGATTAGCTTTATAAGTTGTTTTGAAAATTTTATAACTAGGATTTCTATGTGCGTAGGGGGCCTGGATCTTGTGGAGGCTACCGACCAGGTGATCACAGTGATGAGGAAACAAAGGTAATAAGGATAATGTGTTAGGCCTTGCTAGGCGGAGGGGGAGAGGTTGAGCCATCGCTTGGCCTTGGTGTCCGACTTGATGTTCGCGGACTTGGAGCCCACCCGCTTACCATTTGCCAGACGGGTAGGGCTGAGAGATTTCAATTCTCCTGGATGCTCAACGGCTGACTGTCAAATAAATCTGCAGAAACTGGGACCATCCTTAGTAGTGACGAATGTTGAGTTAAGTCCTGAAACCAATATGAATCTTATAGCTTAGTTGATGTGAATTAGTAAATAGGTAAAATAGGCTTACATTTATGCTGCAAAATGAGTTGCATGTCATAAATTGGGTCTTTACTCTCAACGGGCTGTGTAGGTTCTTCGCGTATGGCAATTTCATCGCGGTGGTGTAGCCTTCAGAGTGCATCTACAGCTATTCAAGCCCGTAACCGGACGTTGCCTTGTGCATTGATAGTCTGATATGTTGTGTAGTATCGTCCACTGGCTTAAATAACGGTGAAGAAGAGCTAATTTTGCAGAATTGGTGAATTTATCGAATAAATTGGAACCCCAAAGACCTAGAGACTTCCGCTTCCCGGTTCGTGGGTTTGCATAAAATCCCACACATAAGGTGGGATGAAGGTCTGGAGGTGGCCCCTGTAAGATTGGTTCCCGCTTACATTAGCAGTTTCTAACTCACCCATGCGCTCACAAATCCCTTTATATAACTGTGACATATTCATAGAAGTCGCTAAGTCATAAAATAATACTTCAGACGATGAGTTAGTCCACCTCCAAACAGGCAGTTACGGAAGTCTCCAAAGGCTATGAACCAACTTAACCGCACTGACATTAAGGCATGACTAATAAGTTTAATGCAAACTGCGGTCTTATGTGATTTAGAATAAGATCGCTAGGCCGCTGTATAAGCGATGCCACAGAAGCAGAATTCGTAATACAAAGGTTTTGCTAAAAGCGTTAAAAGATAGCTGCACTCCTTGCTTTATTTTGCCTGGTATTTCAATAAAGGTGCGTATCCGAAGGTGCACTAACTTATACTTGATTGCTGTGAAATTATATGCAAATAGAGCGCTTATATTTAACCTCGTCAAAAGGACTCGATTTTGATAGGTCAAATTGGTTTTCTAATCTCAACCTGTTTGTTCACCCGTCTGGTGGTAATGGGAGAGGTACGAAAGGACGGAGAGCATTTAAAAACTGTTACCTAGGATTACACCAATACGAACTATACATCAGACTTTGAATCTGACATTCAAAGTGAAGTTGGTTCGATTTGTTCCTCCAGGTGCTCGCATTCATTTATCAGCATTAATCTCAATATTTTCCCAAATTTTACCGTATGACAGGACTGAAGACGATGCCTTCTCTGTCCGTACTGGCGAGAAGAGAGGCTCTTCACACCTAAACCCACCGACTGAGCGCGAGCCTGTCAAGACTAAAAGGTAGCTGACTCTTAATGTCTTCTCTAACTATGCTTCAGACCCACGCCCTCGCAAATGATGCCTTTGGATGCTGTAATACAAGCCTATTCATCTTTATCCTGCGTTCTTTTAATTAGTATCAACGTCACAAGAAAATGGTAAACGATTATCTTCAGTACTATGGCGGTTCTCGAAAAGACTTCACACGTGATACGTAAGTAATGTTTCCTCTCGCAAAATTTTTTTCTTAGGACAAATGATAAGCGTGATATTGACGTGATCAAGGCCAACGCTCGTTTTGTCTGGGAGGGTAGAGACAATCCAGAAACTTGGTGAGCAGATTGGAGTTATCTTTATTTAGGATTAAAGGGAGGAGAGGCTGGCCAAGCGCTACTGGGACCGGTTGTACAAGGAGTACGCAATCGCAGATCTTTCGCGCCATAAACAGAAAAAACTCGGCTTGCGTTGGCGCTCGGAGCGAGAAGGTGGTTTCGGGCAAAGGACAGTTTGTTTGTGGTGCAGTGGATTGCAACAAGACCGAGTTTTTACGCAGTTGGGAGGTGGACTTCGCGTATAAGGAGCGAGGTGAGAAAAGGAATGCGTTGGTGAAGGTACGATTGTGCCCTTCTTGCTCTCAGAAATTAAACTATCACAAACAGTAAGTTTCCAGCGATTTGTCCAATTTTGTACATCCTTTAGTTTCATGAATTCCTGAAATTTTGTAGACATTCTGAAGCCGTTCAAAATATCGAGGATAAGGAGTCTGTAGAGGAAAAGTTGGTGTCGCCTTCTCAGGAAGGCATTGAACCGACACCTGAGAGTGATCTTTGGAGGGAACCTTCTGCGTCAGATCAAAGAAGACCAGACAGACGAGACTCACAACGCACACAGGAAGAAGAATTCGATGATTATTTGAGGAACATGTTCATGTAGTTCAGCTCCCCTCTTTGCTTTACGGTATGGCTCTTACCAGACTTGTAAATAATCTGTAAATGTGGTGTTATTGTCACGCGGTGTTTGGGGTGGTGGCGTGGTGGGCATCGTGGTTGCAGCGCGGGGTGGTGGTCGGTGGTCATGCTTCGTTGGAGGCGAGGCGGTCGATGGACCACGTAATTTCCGCTGAACGGGTGGTGGTCCCCATGCGGAGGACAGCAACGCATCTACTATTACAAATGGGATAAGATAATGGAGTCAGACATTTGATTTGCATAAGGCGAATAATGGCCCCAGCATTCTCTGCAAAGTGTGCTTTACGGTCATCAGATGAAAGCCTTGATAAGCTAAAAAGATCTGCCATATCAGGAAGATATTATAAACAGGTTTTAATGTTTAAAGAGTTTCGACGATCGCTTTCATTGCTCTCAAAGCATTTACGTTAACCTATCTGCTGTTTAAATGGTCTATGGTAGGAGAGCGTTGTTAGAGTAGCTGCTCTAGGCTCATATGGTACTTTAGTATGGAAAAAAATTGCCAAAATATTTTATCAGATAAGGTAAGTCTAATATTTTGAAGCCTATACTAATGTTTTCAATATGTGATGGATTAATGGGTTTTCCGCACTTTTTTTCACCGCCTCTGCGAATATGCATAAATTTTTGTGCAACTATTTTTTTCGGCGTAACCTTTGCGCTTGTATTCGCGTGATATTTCTTCTCTGTATGTTGTGCGGTTTGCTATTTTAAAGTACTTTTGGTCGTGTCGACACATTTTTCTCCTAAATTATTCCTATTGTACTACTACATCAGCAAAGCAATTCACAGAGCAGTCTGCTTTTTACTTAGCGCGTGTTCGTTGCTCCGAGTGATTCAGACCTTGAATGCCTTAAGCAATGCTTGTCCAACCGCCTTGAAGCTGGTCAGGGGGAGTGTTTCATCGTACTTGGAGTTGGTGGTAAGCGACTAATCCTTTTTCGCTCTTTTGGCCACTAGTTCTACGTATTTGTGTGGCGTCTAACATTGCATCGTATCATTTGGCGTCCATGCAACACTAAGGCCTTTCTCAGCGCTTATTTGTAGGCCGTCTTGACTTCCAAGAAGTTATATGTGCTCTGCTGGCTGGCATAGATTTTCAGCTAAGGACTTGTAAAGGTATTTTATGGCTATTTTATTATTGACTTCGAAATGCATGCAGTGCATATTTGGAGCTTGTATTGAAGCTTCTACCTTACCTCAACCAGACTTGTTTTGTAAATAAGTATGTGGGCACTTCTTTTCCAATGGCATAACACATGATGATTTAATTTCGGCATAAAGTGTTTAACTCGCCAACGAGGAGTGCAACTAATATTTTTATTGGGGATGCCATTGAACCACTTTGCTGGCTTATCTCAATTATATTTTATGAAGTGAAATTATGCTCTATGATTACAACCTTAGCAGTCGATATTGGAGCGTTTAGCTACCCTCCTTTTTTCCATCAAGCAAGCTCCATTAACTTTACCTTGATGTTAATCTGGTATTCAAACGTAAATCATATTTCCATCTGTTTATTTTTGAATTCAGTCTTCCTCTACCTTTTTTGAGGAATCTTAATCAGTTTAATAGGAGAAACTGCGGTGTACTTAGATTCTTAAGGGTGCAGAAAGTCGCGTGGTTATCCACTCTGGTATGAGTCGACTCCACCGTCAACTTTTCTTTTATAATCAAGTTTATGCAGCATTACGACATTATCAATACAAATTTGGCTGCGTTGGCGATGATTGAGAGCTGAAATTTTGAGCGATTTGAAAACCACGAGACCCTGTTCCATTTGCTTTTAATCGGATGTACCATCATTATCATGGCACTTTTCCTCCCATGCAACCATTGACTTTCCATCATGGTTTAAGGGTACCCTTAAAGCATTTCATTTGATTTCTATCCCCTTTATGTTTTTCGAACCGTTCTGCAGCGCATCAAAAGTAATGTCGTGAGCTATGGTTTCATCTTAAACCAAACTCATTTGCGTCAATATTTGATCTGGACTTGATCGGAGGCAAGTTCATTTCACTTTTCCCGTAGTATAAGCAAATCCTCCCAGTTGCGTCATAATTGGTCATCGTCTTCACGCAGGTAATTGCCGCCATACGCCAACGATCATGGCTGCGCCTAACGGTTAAAATTTCGTATGAAGGTAACTTACTTTACGTAATTAAGAGCGGAAGCTCACTGCCACGTAAAGTTTTGCATTCTTTGTTGGCTGGAAAATTAGCTCAGTCACTATTTCAGCGAGACATTTTTTTCTTCTTAAGAGGGGGCAATCTTTTAGCGCATATATTCTTGTCACCAATCTGCTATAGATGTATAACTGCTTGATTTATGAGCTTCTGAACCACTCCTTTATCATGTTTCATCATCTCACATTCAAATAGTGCAGCCAATCAAGGGAGTATGGGGCTATAAATGTTAATTACCAAAAATCGTTCCGAAAACGTTGATATTTAAGACGGCAGGTTGACCTCTCTCTTTGCGGGGGAGGGGGGAAGTCGAATGATCTGGTCTCCAGATCCGGTTTTTGCCTACAGCCTAAGAAACGGTAATGGTGTTTGTGTAATGAGCGCACTTTACTGTCCTAGCCAATTTTCAACGTTCGGATAAACAGGCTTTCTCTTCCGTCACTTATTAGCCATCAGGGGGCCTAGAGACAGGTTTTGATCGACTTATTAACTGAACAATCACTCGGGATTTATAATCTCTGACCGATCACCACAGAGAGCCAAGAGCCTGGTCTCTCAGCCAGTGATATGACCGCAAGTGAAGCGACCCTCCAATCACTGGCCCAATTGCTCGACGTTCACCTTGTCCACCTGCGGACTCGCAGCGTTCCTGCGCACGCCAACACTGACACCTCAACTACCGCTACTGCTCTCCCGGGGGCCAAGGGCAAAAAGCGATCTCGAGGGCGGGCTGGACGTGCCCCTAAAGAAAATGCTGACAACGCCATTGCGGACAAACAGGCGTCGGAAAAGGTGACACCAACGTCGGTCACTGACGTAGCGGCAACAACAGCGGCACAAACCGCTCCGCAAAAGGCGACAAAATCAGCAACAGCAGCGGCAACCGCGCCACAGGCAGCGTCTTCAACAGGGGGGGAATGGATTGTAAAGGATTTTCTCCTGCGCCATGCCATTGGTGAGCGCGATTTCATCGATATCAGGTGCGTCTGGTATTAATGACATTCGTAGTTAGGTTAATTATCTGCATCTCTGGCAAATTAACAGTGAGGTTTAAACTTGTTACTAAAAAATCGCGTTTTTCAGTCCTTAACCTGGTGAACGGTTGCGTGATTTTTGCTAAAAAGTCCTTTTAGCTTGCCTTATGATTTAGGAATGAACGCGCTGTGTGTTTCTGATTGGTTTTGTGCTCCGGGCTCTAAAACGTCAGTCTCAGTTTCTGTATCATAAATAATTTTACTTATTTATTATCATTGCTAAAGTTGTCACTAGTCGTATCGACTTTACTGAAACACAAGCAAATATACTTGGAATGAAAGTGCTCATGAGTGAGTGGTCTTCCATACTGTCTGAATTCCCTGGCATCCATTGGTCTGTGTCATGACTAAGCAGGACTGCCGTTCGTGCATAGAGTTGCGGTGGTGGGAAACGTGGACGCCGGCAAATCAACAATGCTGGGTGTGTTGACACACGGCGAGTTGGATAATGGGCGAGGCTTGGCACGCCAATACCTCTTCCGACACAAACACGAGTTGGAGTCGGGTCGAACAAGCTCCGTGGGGAACAATATCCTCGGCTTTGACGCGGACGGTAAGGTGGTCAATCGTGCAGTGCATGGAAAACTCGACTGGGTGGAGATATGCCAGGCGGCCACTAAGGTATGCCGTGCTTCTACCTAATCTGACGGTTTTTAATAATGTGCATTCACATTGGGTCATAAAGCATAAAGTTGGATGTGTACCCTCCTTTCTAATACAGCAAGCACAACGCACTGATTTATAAGTAGAAGTTCGCGTTGTGTTTGAGTGTTTTGTTCTGAAATAAAGGTAATGGCGTACACTCCGTTCTGAGGCCGTAGGCCGGTCGAAGGTTTAGTTCTTTATCATACTACCTTAGGAGATCTGGGATAGGACTAGAGCATTAGATGTGTTTGGCGAGGTGAAGGCTCTATGCTTGCAGAGAGCTCTGTATTAATTGCCAGTTTCATCCTCCTATGCATTTGACACATTATTCAACTTGACGAAACAGGAATGGCTAAAGGAGAGCAATGGATGGTAGGGTGTTAAAACTTGCGTTGACATGCACACCCTCATTAATATCCACATCATCTAAACTAGCCTGCCCCGCGTCTGTTGGCCTTTGCTAGGTCCCAGTTATGAGCGCTGTTTGATTCCAAAATCTATCAGCCCTTATCAAAGGAAAGTTGCCCAGCATTATTTTGAATGCGCCGTCCCCGCCGTTTGCTTGGTAATAAGCACTTGTCTTGTGCTCTGCATTTATTGTTTGTTACAGAAATGTCGCTTTTCTATTATTTGATACAGTGCTATGGAAGCTATTTCATATGGAGCTCCCTTTTCTCTGCTTTGTTTGTTTCACATGAAGCGTTTCCTGTGCGTGTGTGCTCCTATCCTACTTCAGCTATGCTCTGGGGCCTCAGGATAGTGCGCGTTTGATATAAAAGCTCAGCGAGATGACAGCTCGAGTTCCTGAGGTTTGCTATAAGCCAAATGCGACAGGCGAGAGCTTTACTGCTAACTGGTGTAGAAGGCCTAGTCGACTTGGGCCGAATCCTATGCCACCAATGCTGGGGCTAAATCGCGGGCGAATGGGAAAGGCTCACGTGATCAGGTGGATGATTGAAACGATTCCCGTATTGCTTCATTGCAGGCTGTTTGCTCAAAGCAGTAAAGTTGAACACCAATCTTTCTAGTAGCAGCCAGTTTGGATTACCTATCCAACTCTTTTAACTCCTTTGCTTTGTGAGATACTTCAATCCTCAATGTAGTGCTCTCTGATATCTTTAAAAGTGCACTTTCCATGACGATGTTTATGGGTGACTGTTAGTTTAGATTTACTGCCTTTACAACACGTTTGCTGCATTCTCATCTGTAAATTATAGGGATTCAATATCTATTCTTGATGAATTAAGTTGAATAGCCGCAAGCAATTGCCTACCAAAAGGCTATAATGCCAACATCAGCCAAACACAATTCCTCTGACAAACATTCCCTCTGTCGCCAGATTTCCATGAGCATATACCTCGCCAACCCTCAATCCTTGCTGTGTTCTCTTTTACATCAGTCACCACCAGGACTGCTCAGATTGAGTTTGTTTCTAGAACCTGGGGGCGTAAATAGCGCAATCGGGAGCATGCGTAGCCTTGTCAGTCACAACAGGCCTCGCAGCTGGCTGTCTAAGGCGAACCTATTGCCAGGGGTATAAATCCACGTTTTTACCCAGTCTCCTGTCAAGTTTACTTTCTTATCCTATCTCTGAAACAAGGTTTGCAAAGTAGCTTAGGCAGCTTGGGCCAACATATCGAAGTAATAATGGTGCATTCACATTCCTTCACTACTTTTGAAGTGGTTTTGAGTTCAGTTTGAGGTGGTGCATTAGGACTTCATCATTTACAATTCTTTACCGCGAAATCGGGGACCGTCTTGGTAATGTGTTCCGACAAGTTGGTTGTGCCCCGATTAGCTGTTCACAAATTTGGTGTTCCATCCACTCAATGTTTTCTTCACAGTAACAGCTGCATTGCTGCTAGATTGGGGCTCGTTGCGATTTGATGCAGCACCAATAGAAGCAAGGCCCACCGTCTTTTAAGCCTCTTCATCATTCTACTGGCCTAGTGTTAACTGAGCGCCTTATCGCCGTGGTGTGGCCTTCCGCACTAGCTGACATCTTTGGGTTATGCGTCGCTGATATTGTATGCCACTCGTCACTGATCTATTTCACGACGGCACCTGGACGGGCCCACCACAGATGTGCCCGCTTGTTGGTAAAGTTACAGTTGATAGTTCCCACCACGGTGACACATTTTTTTCATGCAGAGGAGTGAAAGTTAAGGTCATGGTTCGGCCCGGACGCCTCTCGTTTTGTTTGGGTCACAAGTCGATTCGATCCACAGGCTGCAAACGTGACTTTGTATTCATTGCGTACGCTTTCATTCTCAGGTGATTACCTTTATCGATCTGGCGGGCCACGAGAGGTACCTCAAGACTACAGTCTTTGGGCTGGTAGGATTTGCGCCCGATTTCGTGATGCTCATGGTGGGAGCCAACGCGGGTGTCATTGGAATGACAAAGGAGCATTTGGGTCTCGCTTTGGCTCTCTCTGTGCCAGTTTTCGTGGTGGTTACGAAAATTGACATGTGTCCGCCAAACGTGCTCAATGAGACCCTCAATCACCTCTTCCACGTCCTCAAATCACCTGGGTGTCGGAAGATACCCCTCCTTGTGTCGAATCAGTAAGATGGCGATCGTATTGTGCTTGTTCGTCATGGCGTGGTGTCCTGTTTGTTGCTCAATTTTGTCGATCAGGCGAATAACAAAATAGGCTTACGAATAGCCGATCCTTTCAGTGAGACTTGTCCGTTCATATTTGTGATATGCATGCTGTCAGAAGGTTTTTGAAAATTTACTCTTTTCAAACAGGACAAAGAAAAGATTAAGAGAACGGCTCTCCTTTAAAGCTATTTCTTTGAGCTTTATGCTGTTTGTAAAGACCGTCCACTCGTGAGGTAGTGAAGCTTCTTGTGGACAAAAGCGTAAAACAAGCACGCATCAACGCGCACAGATGGCTAAGTACGGTTGCATTATCGTCCATGAGACCATTCAAAAGCCTCTGCAAGGGTTCACCACACCCAAACTTCCCTTCGTTTCTCTTCCTAGCGATGATGTGGTATGCAGCGCTACCAACTTTACTTCCGAGCGCATGTGTCCCGTATTCCTGGTCTCGAACGTTACTGGAGCAAATTTGGAACTTCTCACTGCCTTTCTCAACCTCCTGTCTACCCCTCCACCCGCAGCCTCTACATCCGCCGCCGCTACCCCCTCAAACAGCATTGCCGCCTCTATCGGTGCTACTGGTGTCAATTCCACCTACCACCTTGATCGGCCGGCCTCTTTTCAAATCGACGAGCTCTTCACTGTGCCCGGCGTCGGAGCCATCGTCTCCGGCACCTGCATGAGTGGAGTTGTGCGTCTCAACGACACATTGTCACTGGGACCGGACACTTCCGGGCGATTCTTTCCTGTGGTTATTAAGAGCATACAACGGAAGCGTCTGCCTGTTACCTCTGTCCGAGCTGGTCAGACCGCGTCCTTTTCACTCAAGCGACCAAAAGGGTGTACACAACTGAGGAGGGTGAGTTTCGGAAGATAACCACTAACAAAGTGTAATGCGCCCTTGCCACAATCATTTGCAATGCGTTGGAAGGAGCTGAAAAGTCCTGTTATTTGATTAGACAGTTGGCTATAAAAGCAGCACAGCTTTGCCGTGAAGCCCGTGATTGACTTCTCCCGAGGACATTTTCAATTCATTCAAATCCTTTATCTCTCCTGTATGGCTCCATCGTTCATTTCGTCGTCAGCCTCCGTAGATCTAGTTATCTGGAATGGATTCCCCACACGTCCTGTTGCGATGTGGCATCCAAGGCGCAAAATTTGGTTCCTCTTAAGAATGCTACCATCGGGGCGGCTGAAGTTCAGACCATAGTGGAGGGATGGCCGAGACCTCACGCGCAGTAATGATTCGTGTTGTACTCATAACTCTATTTTCACTTTGCAGGGAATGATGCTGTTAGGCAAGGGCTCAGATCTCACTTCGTGCATGAATTTTACGGCGACAGTCTTGGTCCTTCACCACCCAACCACAATCAGTGTCGGTTACCAGGCTATGGTGCATACTGGACCCATTCGGCAAACAGCCACGATCCTCAGCATCGGCGCCGGTACTGGGAAGGAAAGGCTACGAACAGGAGACAGAGCCGAAGTCCATTTCGCCTTTATTAATCATCCAGAATGCCTACACAAAGGCGCTCGTCTCATCTTTAGAGAGGGCAAGACGAAAGCCGTTGGTGAGTCACCCTACCAGCTTCCTGTTGGGCAAGATTGTAGCAACATACCTTCGCCCATACGTTGCATTTCGGCCGAATTTACACCATGATTTGGGCCTACTATGGTTTATTCAATAAATTTTAGGTACCGTAAACCAAATAGTGCCCTATCAGCCAGTACTGGCACCAGTGTCCGGAGGTCGATCAAGGAAGACCCAAAAGGCCCCAAGTAGACAACCAACCGCCCCTCCAGTCAGTACCGAGAAGAAATGAGGTGTCTTCTCGTTGATAGCCTTTTTGTGGTTTTTGGCGTCGGAACGATGCTCTTGTCTCCGTAATAAAAACGTGCATTGAACAAATGATTGTCGAGGTGCATTTGAAGTGGAGCTTGCAATAAGGCGGAGCAGATAGACGATTGGTATTAGAATGCTCAAATTGCGGAATCCCAGTGATTTTCTGTTTTTAGGACACCCGAATGGGAAAGTCTCGAAGTCTGTTGCAGCCTATTCGACTAGAGTTTGTGAGTAACTGATTTCCCTGATAATAGAGACTTGTTGACAAGGGAATGACGCGTGTTTGAGGAATTACCGTGCCTGGCTGCTTGTAGTGCCTTCTACATCCTTCATGTCCAGCTGTGCTTGTAATTATGCGTCCGTCCACGAAGAATTATGATCAGACTGCGGGTGAAGGTAGCATACCCGTATGATTCTGGTAGGCCTGTCAGCTGTCGCCCTCCTGCGATGGAACAGTAAAAAACTTAATTTACGTAAACTTGTAGTCTCTACTTACAAAGGCGATGGCGCGCAGATCCACGGCTCCGTCAATCGAAGCGTCCGTCTTATTGCTACTCACTAGCACCTGATACGTTTGAAGCTGAAAGATGCTTAAATTGTTGAAGTGCGTTTACCAATCGCGCAACGTTGCATCGGGGTTAACTCAACCTCGGAAATGTTAAAAATTCCCCTCTGATGATAGCGAGGCAAGCTCTAGGCTCTCACGAACTATACGGATATTTCCTTCAATGATAACAGTGACGATAGGCACTGATCTACCTTCAAGGGCTTGTGCTAAGCGCTGCTTCGACACCGTTTACGAGGTCCTTCAAGTTGAGGCATCAAGGGGTGATCGCGTTGGGGTGACAGCAGGAAGTCTTTTGAACTGCTATTCTCGACATAAATTTGCTTCAAAATTGACGAGAGGCCTTTGCAGCCTTGAGATGTGATTAAATTGGGTTCACAGCAGACCGGTTCAAACGACGTTTCATGAGGTCGCAAAGCATCACAACTTAACAAGGTGCTTAAATAGATGTAAATAAATAAGCAATATATTGGCAGACACAGGGAGACAAAAAGAGGGGACATTAAACATGCGTAAACATGCCGGGTGCAGCCTCACCAACCGGGTTGTGTGTTGGCTAGACGTCGCATGCGTCTACACAAAGGAATGAAAAAAAAAGAGTTTAGAGTAGAGCAAAAGGAAATAAAACAAACGAGTGAGGAGATGACTCACCGCGTGTTGCGATCCTGGTCGCGAATCTTCTTCTCCATCTCAGCGTCTGTCAACACTTCGACAACTGGACTCCACTGATCGGCCTCATTTGGACTGCGAAACACTACATCGATTGTCGGCAGCGGTGATTCACTATAAAATAAATTTCAAGGATCTCACCTGTCACTCCAGGAAACGCAATGTCTGTGGCAAATTAACCACTTAATTCGCATTTAAATGCTAGTTCTCTTGTTCTCTCAGTTTCGATCCTTCATGCTGATTGCCCAAAACCGTGTGAAAATCCATTGGACTCGCGTGCAGCAACTCGAGTATTACGCCCTAGGTGGAGATGGTGAAACCATTCCGAAAGGCTAAGAAAAATCTAGCCTTTTTGATAGTTTTGTGCAACGTGGACATGTCTTGCGCTGCTGTTACCCAACTGTTCGAGCGGAAAGACAATTTCAGTGCTTAGCGTTATCCCACAACTGGACAAGCCTTCCCCGGTGCATCTACCCAACAAAGAATAAGACGCTTCAAAAACCCTTTTGTCATTTGGCCCACTCTTACTCTGGATTGACTCCACCACCGGGAACAACGGAGAATGGCTCTCGAAGAAAAAGCGACTACGTAGCATAATGATATCTGCCGTTTCACAAAATCCAATCATTCGACTGATAGCAGTAAGCCCTGCCACCGGGCGCGTATTAACGCCAGTCTCCGATTCACATGCCTAAAAGTCGTTCAAGACATCTCTGACCGTCTAACACTTACAAAGTTACTTTAACGAGAATGATTCACGCACTCGACATAACCGCAATAAAAAAATGTTTGTTGAAATTGTATCAAGTAGTAAGTGTTGTGGACTAACGTAAAAGCATAGAGTCGCTGGTGCCAGGCCAGTTGACCCCGAATGCTGTAGGCAACAGCGGTGACGAATTCCCCACCCAGACCCAATTCGGCACAGAGCCTTGCAGCAAACTGCTCCGGCGAGTTGGCTGGTTCGGAGAGGTCCCACTCAAACTGGTCCACCAACGACATGTTGCCCACGTGAATATTCAAGCGCACAATTACACGAGTGTCCGTCTGGCCGGAGAGGATGTTCTCTACTGGGTGTGCTGCTACCTAACAGAAAAAGTGAAGACGAATTCGCGGGAGCAATTAACAACTTTGCCAAAAGTGAATAAGGTTCACCAATATCAAGTTCACTGATAGCCAGGATAAATTTTGAGCAACTGCCGAATATCAGGCACGGTATCAATTTGTGGAATGCTTTAATGCAAGACAAACGGTTGTGAGATAGAATAATCATACATTGCTAACTACAAGATGATAATGTAAAGAGGACTAAAATAACCATCTATAAAATACATAACGCTTTCGGTAGCATTAAGTTTCCGCAAAAAGTTTTCACTTAGCTTCCTCTCTCTATCTTAAGAGCACAATTTGAAAAAAGTCTCATGCATAAAATACTCGAGAAATTCCAAGTGGTAGCAAACCGGTTTCCTTTACCACCCTCCTTTTCGCACAACCAGGTTTCAGTGGGGAAATTATAGTCGCATAAATTACATTTCGGAAACAATGGGTTGGAGAATAAGGCTTACCTGTTGCCGAATGGCCTGAGCAATGGCAGGCACAAAGGAGATTGGATTGAGGTCGAGGTCGTCACAGAGAATCTCCGCAAATTGTTCTGGAGTAATTAGCTGCTCCGTACGGTTCCACGTGAAGCAATCGCGTAGCTTCACTCCATCGAACTCGATGTCCAATCGGATCGGAACTAGGTGCTCCGGCTGCTGGGCGTTCTCGTGGTACGCCACAGGGTCCGAGTCATCCAGACAGATTGGGAAGTTGGACACTTTGCTGCTCACTTTATCTGAAGGAGTAGAGCTGTCTGTATCATATCAACAGCAAGTTAGTGGAACTGTAAAGCTCAGGGGAATATTCCCATCATTATCATTTGAGTAGCGCCTACTATTTGATCAGATGACCAGCAGGTCCGAAAGTCATAAATGTCGCTGCCACGAATAATATCTGGCTGCAGTAGCAGCAAAAAGTGACGAAATGGAACAAAATGTTTTGCTATTCTAAGTCCACCAATTATGCCTCTGAGATGGCATAGGGCTACGCCAACGCTAGCCTTTATTCAACTATCCTCACAGTCCCCTACCTTTGAAAGTAAAGCTATTCGAATGCCTTTACTTTTCAGAAATAGTCTGAACGCAATAACAGTAGAAGCACAATGAAACACATTAAGCATTACCTATCAAGGAAGGATTGGATCAAAGCAAACATGTTGTTCGCCACGCAAAGAGAATCGAAGGGGAAAGAAAGCTACTGTGGGCTACGAAATTTTTGAAAACCATGGAAAAGCACAAACTGTTTATTAACGAGCACACTCCAAGTTCGGCATCAAAGAGCGCAATAACGTTTCATCCGTAATGGACAACCAGGTAGTAGAATCACAATGCTTACTCAAGCCAAAAACCAAGCCAAATGATGAGTCAAAAGCGGCAGGAAGTGGATGATGAAAACTCAGAGTCTAACATCTAGTTTCATGCCTACACAAAAGTACAGGAGTACCAGAAATAAGTAAAATTTACTTCGACAGTATTACTAAATTATGGCATGAAAATCGCTCGAAGAGCATAAAGCAGGCTGGGTGGGGAAAGCTACGAGCTAGTCCCTGGGAAAAAATCGTTGCTGTTTGAAAATAATAAACAATCGACTAATCTTAGGTTGATAAAATAATGCTACTAAGATTTAATCAAACAATAAATGAACGGAAATTCGTCTATGCAAAATTACTTGGCCTTGACCGAGTTGCGCTGGCTCCCGCACCGATTGGTGTGGGACAGGGAACGGAGTCCAGATGAAAGGAAGTGTTTGGCACTGAACTGACCCACCGACCCGCAGCCGAACCTCCGCCGCGTGAGCCGCTGCCGCTACTTCCAACACCTCCGACGCCGCTGCCACCCAAACCGCTGACACCCACTCCACCACTACCACCCCCGCCCGGCTTAAGCGGAGTTCCAGAGGAACTGGTGAAACCATCTCCACTTGTCGCTGTGCCAGTAACGGCCACAGCTGCAGTCGATGATGACGATGCGGCGGTAGAGCCAAAGGCACTGCCAGAGAGGGAGGAAGACGTCGAGCCAGCCAAATTGGGTCTGATCGCACTTGGAGCAATAGACCCGTTAAGACCAGACTAAAATACAAAAAGAAGGCGAGGCACAAGTTATGAGAGAGCAAGGCAGAGTTACCTCGAAGGATTTGAAGCGGTCCTCGCTGCCTCCAATTAACTCATCAACCTCGATAGCCCGCAAAATGACAGCGTTGAGAGCTGTAACTGGAGTTGCAAGACCTGCATTCAAACATGAAATGCTTTAACATTTGAGAAAAAAGGCTGTGAAAGGAGACGTTTTAAAATGACGCACCCATAGAAATGAGCTTGTCGCGTTCCTCAGAGGTAGTGAGACGCTTCCATAGATTTGGATAGCGTTTCAGGAGTTCGCCACGAAAAAGACGCAGATATCGACCAACCTTTCGTAAAAAGGGGTAATCAGGGAGACTGATGCATGCAACAAGTGGTCCGCACCACCTGATAAGCACTGATAAAGTGCATAATTCGAAAAAAGCCTCTTAACAAAGTTAAAATCAACACATTCATTATTTGTGGAAATACAGTAAATGTATTTATAGCAATAAAAACGCAAATATTCCGATTACAAAAAGCATATTCGGAGTGAAAACACGGGGTGAAAAACAAACAGAGTGACCAACCTCAGACGCTAGATAATAGAACTCCCCATCAGTTTCCAACTGAAATTCAATCGGCTTCTCACCATACCGTAAGACCGACTGCATCCCAGAATGAGACGAATAAAGACCAACCTGCCTAATGCGCTTAATGCAGAGGTTCATTAAAACAAAGATTTGAGGTTAAGAGATGAAGCTTATTTATGACATGTATTTGTTGCATTTTGCCGTTTACTTTGAGTGCCGCAATCTGTTATTTTTTTAATAAGGTTAAGCCGGATAGCTGGAAATACTACTTAACAAAAGTGCAGCTTTCGCAAAATAAAGTACTGACTAAGTTATGTTTCTCAAAATTTCTTGGTTTTAAAATTTTGCTTTAATTTTGCAAGTTAAGATGTTAATGTTGACAATGGCATGCGTTGACGATTGCATTACATTGGAGTCCAAGTAATTTGCATGCTTATGTAATGTTTTGTTGGTTTGAACTGCTAAATTCGCCTTATTGCCTGAGAACTGTTTTGTCTTAGCTGTATAGTCTACCTGCCAGTTTGGTTCTTTCCTGTCCTTAGCATGTATACATTCTGCCCCATACTTTACCTTCGTTTGTCTTCAAGGAGTGGTAGGGGAGCTACATGTATTCTACCCTCTTTGTTAGAAATCTTCCAGTTCAGCTTACATAGAACCTGAGACGATCAGAGGTCTCATTTCTTCTTCATTGTGCTGAGGCTAGACCTCAAGACTATCCAATTCATTACTAATTTATCCACGGAATTTAATTCTGTGACTTTTAGGGACTTTTGCAATGCTTGGCGATTCCAATCATCTACGACTTTTAGGTTTTAATAATTAAATCAAATGTGCTTCCTCAGTACTGCATTTATGCTGTGGATGAGATGTGCAAGTGCAACTCCTCTTCGTAATTAATGGTGCTATGAAGGATTAAACTTCGAGCTATTATCAGTGCACCGACTTAACCATCACTTTCGAGAGCTGGTGATGACCTCCAAATTTCGCATTTTGTGTCCTCAGCAATGACTTAGTTGAACAAGCTACGCTAGCCACCCTTCCCATTCCGCTGCGATATTCAGGTTATGTAGGAACAGTGTACAATATTTCTTATGCTTAATGCTTGATTACACGAGAGGGTAACTGATAAAATGATGATAACAGACAGCCGGACGAACCGTCAAACCGGTTGGTCAATGCAGTGATGCCAAAACGAATGCGCTCATCCTCAATCTTTTACAATAAGGGCTAGGGGTACATGACACATCGACTCACAGGTTGCTAAGATTGGCATAAGGAGCGGTGTGGGGGCTTCCAGTGAGAGAATGAATGGGAGAGGGTGAACGTGAGGCTGACGACCTTGAGAGAGGTGACAGTTCGGCAATCAAGGTCGATGTGGAGGCATTGACGGAGGCCACCTTTGTACTGCTCCTGTGGCGTTGGTACCGTGCATTTACACCATCGCCACTTGGGCTACGTCGACTTACAACCTAGTTAAACAACGCAACGAGCATGATTAAAAGTTGGATACTTGCGCGTCGAGCTGCCCTTTGTCGTAACAACAAGACAAGAGCTGCTGAATGGGATATAGCACCCGAAAAGATTACATTCAAAAGGGACCTTACCATGAACACACCGTTTTTCTCAAAAATACATGCGAACGAACCTGTTCATATGGCTACTTAAGTGTAATTGTATTAAGCAAATACTTGAGTTAGTTAGTCAGTCGTTTTAATTTTAATAACTATTGTTATTGTTACACCGTCGCTTCGTTATTTCGGTAATTGTGAGGGTTGGCACCTAGTTGTGTCGAAATTTGAGAAGAAATAAATGACGAAAGTTACTTTAGTGTGCGCCTTGTAAAAGACGTGAAGTGTGTGTCCCTTGTGCGAAGAAGGTGACACACGAGAGGACTCAGATGCGTACTTCTCTTACTGCTAATGGCAAATCGCGTAGACTGGAGACCTGAGCCTGCTTTCAAAATTTTTAATCTTGGCAAAGTCGTGAGTGCCCACAGTCGAACTTCTTATTTTTCTCGGTGCGGTTTAAGCACGTATTAGGCCCCAAATGGGGTGAAAAGGGTGTGTTTCCATGCTCTTCCATTTCTAAGCATTAAAACGTTCACAACCAAAGGTCGTGTTAGTTTTAAAGTCTTCAACATGCAAATTCAAGTTAACTTTCTGTAAAAGTTTGCCGAATGGATGATTGTGATCTGGAGAACTTGATAGAGAAAAGACGAAGCTAATCTATCTCCAGCATCACGGGACCCCAATGATTAGTTTATCTATGAGGTGGTGAAAATGAGACAGGCCATAGTGAAGCCTACCAGGTAGCACAACTAGCTGCCACTAGTCGTATTGTTTCCATGGCCAACATCGAGGACTCCTGATTTGATGCAAGAGGGTGGACGGTTTTAAATGGCTAAATTCGCCAATCATTACTCAAGTTCAAGAGCTAGGCAGTGTGGAAGCTGGCTTAGGGATAAAAGCAGTGATTATGGCCAAAACAGCCTAGCTGCCTTTAATGCACTCTTTGGTTTATGAATATACACTCAGGGCATCAAGTGCAATCATTGCTAAACTGTGGCAAGGCCAAAAATGTGAGCATGTCAGAATAAGTGTTCATTTAGTCAGAAAGCGGGAGAATCAACAAAGTTAAAGGCGCAACTGTCTAGCAGATCCACGCAAATCGCTTACACAGCGGCGTGCTGAGCAAAACTTTGAATTACAAGTTTCATTCAAAGAGGTGATTTTACTCATGACAGGCAGACGCATCTGGAATGAGCTTGAAATGATAGCTATGCTTTTACCATCAATGTAATGATAATGAATCAGGAAAGTGCTTAAAACTTATTCACTTCTGCTACAGACGACAAAGCTATAAAAGTACCAAAATTGTGATCCAATGTATCTGATTCAGGTCGGTCCATGACAATGGCAGCCAAATAATTCAAAGGTCAAAAAACTATCCTTTTGTCCAAACTAACAAGCAAAGAGGCGTGCAAGTAGGCGAACAAATTGCGTCCAACAATGCAAAGCACGCGGACCAGAACAAATGAAAATTAAAATTCTGGAGGACAAAGTCCACTAGAAAAAAACTTTTTCCAGCTTTCCGCATTTGCTGCAATTTGGGTGCATGGAAGTAGACAAACGAAAATCTGGCATTTACAAACAATGGAACAGGGATTTACAACGACATAGAGAGCAGAGGGAATCTGGGCGTAGTATGAACACAATTCAACAAATTTTAAAGCTTAAAACAGATCAATGGGGTCTAAAAGCTGGCCTGGTGAATGACTGTACCCCACGCCCACCTAAATGGAGCGATCAGGGATGAAAACTTTAAGTTTTTCTGCACAACATAGATGTGACAGACACAATCAAATGGGAGCGCTATAACCTGGTTTCTCCTCAAACGATTACCACTGATAACGGTTGCTTAGTTTGGGGATTGCTGCTGCTAGCTGCCAGTAGCATTCACTGAGTCTAAACGACGTTTGGCCGGCCAAACATCCGTGGTAAGCGGACCTCAGTGAGATCCATTAAATGAGGTGATGAAATGCGAACATAGCACAGAGAAAGCTCATCCTTAGATTTTAACGATTTGGCTTGGCGGTAAGATTCCACTGGCAAACAGGATAAAATATGGATAAAATCTGCTGGGATGACTTATTTAAGTTATTTCAATGATAGTGCTGAGGCCAAAAGAGTGGTACAAGCAAACATCGAATGAGGGGTTGCAGGAAAATTACTCACCTTTAAGAGCCCGTGATCTGAAAGTGGGTATAATATTGGGAAAGAATGAATTAAAAAATACATATAGTGGTTCCGCACCCTGAAACCATCACATGATATATATTTTTGGAAATGGGGTTTTGTAGAATTTGATCACAGTAATGGCAGCCTTGAATAAAGCGTGAAAATGAGCCATTATAAGTGGTCATCAAGGTTGACAAAGAGACAACTTCCCAAAATCGATAATGCTAATAGTTTGCCCTGTGATAACAAATTAATCCAGAAATCAATTGGATGGCCCATTCACGCCGCTCATACATTGGTCAATGAAGAACCAATAAACTCTTCCCACCTATGTGATCAACCGCAGGACAAATCGTGTTAATGGAAGTGATCTATCATATTCAAAATGGTAATCCACCAAATTACCTTTTCACAAGTCACTACACAGTAGCACAAATTACCGTTTTATGATAAATAAATGCCTACACAACGTTCACTCCCGAAATGTCAGCCACCTTGAAGACTATTTTTGTCTGTCAGCGGAATTTTTTCTTTAAATTGGAATGTCTCCTGGGCCACATTTCAACTGGGGAATGGGGGGAAAGGATTGGGCAAAGTGGGAGTTGATGAAGGAGGACGTAATAATGATTTACAGATTCTTCCTTCCCTCCTAGCCAGTTTGATGGGACGGAATTTTCAGTTGGCAGAAAATCGGTTCAATTTTCCTAAGAGCGATTTTGAAATTGCCACAGGAACACATATTACTTTAGAATATGGTGAAAGTCAATTTTGGGACAAAGGGTCTTAGTAAGAGAAAGTAGTAAGGGAATCTTTCGGTTTGATGCCATTTCAATCATCTAGATTCAAGTGATTTCATTTCCATTGGTGGGATGGGCGTGCATCTGAGTAACGGTGGGCTTAAATTTGGAGCGACAGGATAGGATTTTATAGTGGCCTAGGCATGGAGTTATCGAAGCTTTCACATGCATAGGGACGGCATGATTAACATTGGAGAAGGGCAACCCGCACGACCCTGAAGTGGATGGACGCTTTTAATTTCCCAAAACAGCAGCGATTGGAGTGCTGTAGCCTTGACACCTCAATTTGAGCTCATCACGAACCTTCACCAGTCCTATTCAATAGGCTTCCTTAATGCATGCAGCATTGTTTCAACCATCAGGCAGACAACGAGCTCAGGATCAGAGTCTTAACTTATGCGAATTTCATGAGGCTCGAACTCCTCCTTACTCTGACCGCCGAATCCATAAGCACATCGCCCTGATCGTCCTGCAACCGCCATACTGGCCTGACTTCTATAGGCTCAAAATAGTTTACAAGGCTTTGAGAACAACCTTTTCTTGGTGCATGTGCGTGCCACACATTTTTGACATCAGTGACAGACACGTCAACAATCTAAAAAAATATAAAAGCACTTACTATTTCAACATCCTTCTGCTTTGCCGTAGGAGTTATCAGTAACTGTGGTGGTGGGAGTGGAGGTGGCGGCAGGATGTCCACCTCTTCCAACTTTCGTTTGTGTCTATCAACAGCCTCATAGAGAGATGAATCCTCCTCCCCATCTTCGTCATCGTTGGAATAGATGCCAACTGAGGTAGGTCGGGAGTTGGAGTTTGTAGGTCGGAATGGAAGGTCCAGAAGGCAGTCACCAGCTGCGCTACCCTTGCTGTCGGCAGCAAAATCGGTAGGATTCAGAAGTTCACTCTTGTCATAGTAGTGGTTACTCAGCATTGCTTCTGACAGGGGGCGGCTGCGTGGTGCTAAATGTCAAAAGAGAAAACAAAATCACGTAAGCCTGTCGGTCATGATCAAGTTTGAGTGAACTACTGCTTTCACTGACAGCGCTACTTATTAGCGCGTTTCAGCGGCTAACAAAGGGTTAGCGATGCGCAGAACTGGATCAGCGCTATTTCCACAGCAGCGCCACGGAGGCCATAGTTTCCGCATTTTGAAGAAGATTTTCATCCTCGGAGCTGGATTTAAGTGCGATGATGAGTTGACGACAAATGAGGTGAATATTTGAAGTCACAGAGTTTGCAACATTTTTGCCGCACCTACCACACTCCTTCAACACCTGCCGAGGCTACTTTTGGCCACGTACTTCTTAAAACCCTTTCAATTAGCGATTTATGTTGGCGTAAAGGACTTCCTCTATGGAGTGTCATTAATATTTGCTTGGGTGGCTTCGTATTTATTTTAATGCATGGTTTAGTACGCCGATTCTTCAATCTCTGCGGATTGCACTTCCGCGTGGCAGTATCACTCAGCTATGCTTACAGCCTCTAAGCTCAGCTCTACAGTTTTAGGTGCAGTTCAAGTTCGGGGGGGTGGATTTGGAGCATTAACAATTGTAACTACAAAATCTTGCATTGCAATGTCTGTCCAGCATGTAACACATTATAATTTATGGGGGGTTCTCACGACCAACACAGTTGGAACAGAGCATGAATGTGGTTGCCCACAAAAATTGTTTTTCACACTCATGTACACGCATATCTCAGAATTGTGCATGTGTGATGATCTGTTATGCAGATTTAAATTCGCAAAAGCCTTCAGCCTTCATTGCTTGCAAACCCTTCCGATGACATGACCCCTAGGTCATGCCCGTAGGCACCAAGCCACCCATCCCTACTGAGATGAGGCAGCACGACCCATGGAAGCGATTCTGGGAAGCACACTAGTTGCGACTAAAAATCATTTATTACTGATTCCACCTACTGTATTAATTAATTTATGCCAGGATTTCAAGTTGGAATATTACCCCAGATTAAGCCAATCTGGGTTCACACTACCCTTCTAAAATGGTCTATGCTTTGAAGGCGTATCGGTGACTAATGATGCTACAAACTTCATTAATTCATCAAAATATATAAGGAAAGTCGAATGCTTGTAATTGCACTTCAACTAGTGGAGATCTAAAAGTTTGGCTATTTCATATTAAAAGCTAGCTGCATGCATAATGAATATTTTAATGAATGGAAAGATGGATACATTCAACATGAACCCGTGATACTAGATCTGAATGTTTGTCTCACTTGAGTAGAATATTTGAACCTCTTGTGCAACAAGCCGATTGTTGATTTAAAACATGATTTTTGCAATGAGTCTTTTTTGGGCTTTACCACTGTGATTTTGTTGTATGCGCTGACCTCCAGACCACGCAAGTAGCCTCGGACCCCTCTTCATTGCAAATGCATACCCTTCCCGGCTATTAGATCTTATTTATGCCTCAGAGAAGCCTTGGAGCACTGCAGAAAGCGTGCTTGGTTTGAAAGTAGTCTATCCTAGTTTCTACAACTGTGTGATGAACTTTGGTGGGACATAAGAACAAGTACATATTGCCGCGGATGAGCGAATTGGTGGCGATCTTAATAAGAAGGGCTGAAATTAAAGCCCACTTTGGGCAATTATTACGGTTTGGTAATCTGCGGGAAAGCGAGTCTAGCCATGAACTATGTAAAAAGATCCTTTACGGAGCTGTCCACTCCACTTCTATGTAGATATTCTTTCGAATCCTCCTCCAGCTAAACATGGCTAGGCAGCACTGAAACAGGATCAACGGCTTTAAGTCTATTACTTCGTTGTGCGACACAGCACTTGAACAGATTCTCTGACAACTGCCAAAGGACATACGTGACGGCCTCAACTTTTCCACTTCCCCGAACCTAGTTCCCATGCCCGAAAATGCCTCAAATCTACTTGAATGGTCAGGACAGGTCACTGCTGTTGTGGTAGGGAATCTATTCGGCTGCATGGCGATTCAATAATTGGGAGGGTTGGCTCGTGGCCATTTTCGTTACAGTATCGATTGCGTTGCAATGGTTGAGGTGGGAGGATAGCCAAGGGAAGCGTCAGGAACGACAATCCATCCAGTGATTCGATTGTGAGTTAAATCCTCGATTATGATAAAAGAGCCGCCATTGTAGTTGCTATCCCAATTGGCCATGGCAGTAGCGCCAAGCCCTAGTGCATAAAAAATGCGCATACTCTGCCAAGAATTATGTCCTCTTTGGCCTTTCGAAAAGCCTCAAAGCGGTACCGTTAGATAAGGAAAAAGATGTAAAAAGGGGTAGCAGATGGACAAACTGATAGGTGGGTGGTTGCATTGTTGGAAAGGGATTGATTAAAACACAAAATCTCGGTCAATTATTGTGCTTACCTAGGTAATGTGTGGGACGCAGAAATCGGAAATTTTACAAATCTTACCATGTTTAACCAGTATTCCATCCTAATCAAAAAACTTGTTTGCTCAGATACTTTTGCGTGGATAAAAACGGAATTTCGGACTTGCAACTCCTTAAGCATCGATTTTGCCTGTCAGCAACAAAATGCAAAAATCAACGACTTGCCAAAGTCCGGCGCGATGAGATGAGTGTTTACCACTTACAGACTCAACCAAGCGTATAGGTTCACCTTCAACAACAACATCAACAAGATTCAAAAGTGGTTTCGTTGTTGTCGCCGACGTAGCAATCGATTTTGACAACTTGACACAGCTTGAGTGCAAAAAATTGGTAGATAAAATTTAAAAGGTGAGAGTAGATTTTAAGTGGAGCGAGAGCTTGGTGCAGTGGGTTTCAGCTTAGTTAAAGGGATTTCACAACAATTTGCACGAGAAATGCCGAAATATGGGGGTGCATCTAGCTATTTAGTTAACTTTTCTGCTTCAATTCATTGTTGGTCACGTGCAAACTGTGGTGAACCTTCCTCCATCGCTTTCAGGGGATCTCGCCCTCACTTTTTCGTAAAATATATTTACATTTATTGCACAGAGCCCCTTTTGATTCATTTGTTATGGTCATGTAAAATGCAGCAGAGCGTCAGTGTTATTGTCAGATGTGTGGCATAAATAAAAAAAGTAGATCGGAAAAACGCAATCATGACGAAATGGCCTTACATTACGATCAAACAGGATCAACTCCAAAGTGAGCTTTAGAATTCCCAATCAACAAATCGGTAGTCGATCTTAAAGTGCAACAGATGATGGGACGAAAAGATCATCCTATTTCAGTCACCCGACTGACGAGTTGGACCTTTCTCCTTCCGCTTCCGGGACCAGTTCATACACCTCCCCTTATCCCGATGAGGTGAATGCAAGCGGCCACCCCAGCATAATCAAATATGGTAGAAGCGATATACGCCCCTACCGGACCGCCTGAGCACCCTAACTACAGCGACTTGCGAAACCGCGTCCCTTATGACGCTGTTGGTTGGGTTGGTGAATCAACATGCTGCATCAGAGGTTCTCGAGGGTATGATGCTCGAATGAACGGAGGCCGGTGGCTGAAGGATTTTTCAAACCAGGTCGAATTTCAGCAAAACAGAATGGATGGGGAAAGCCGGTTCAAGAATCGCCCATGGCATGGGTGAAGTTCGGAGACCTACTAATTGTTCCCACTCTGTCGCTTTTTAATTAAATGTTGCGCAAAGAACTATAATTATCCAAGGTTTCTCAATATAGAGCATCGCCTGGCCCTTAACAGCACTAACGGTATCACTAAAAAATGTTCAGCAGATTGAAAATTGCGCCATAATTGCGACCGGAATAAAGTGCGCAGTGCATTGTGTGAACTCTATTCCATACTTGAGCTTGATTTCAGTCCTCTGAACGCCTTTTGGCAAGCAAAACTGAGGAGTCGCTATGAGAAGCGCAAAAGATTAGCTCAATGAAACCATCCTGCTTAAATCTGTACTTAACCACATAGTCCTTTCCAATCTGCTGTGACTGGGTTTCCGTATTGGTTGCCTGCAGCTGCTGAAGCTGATAGCCTTCCAGTACTTGTCTGTGTTCATAGCCCAGATGAGCAGCTGTCTTAAAAAAAATGTCATACGAACTCGACAAAGAGAAGGTATCATTATCACGGAATGAGATTATTATGATGCTAAAAAATGCATCAATTTACCTAAAGTCCTCCAGCGAGTTAGTTTCAACGCAACACTATGAAGCACCGGTTTTAGTCTTTCAGCTCTCCCATACTACTTCCTGCTTCGTGCGATCGGTAACGCCTTTGGGAGGCAATTCGTGAACTGTTTTGGACTACATTTATGCCACTTTTGACGCCAAACTGCATTGTCGTTCGAACCTTGGAAATAATTGTAAACAGGACTCACAAGGTGGGCTAAGACGCGGTCTTCGAATGACTCGATCATGCCGGCGGCTATGGGATCGATGGCCTTCATCGTAAGTGAAGTAATCGGCTGTAGAACAGGTGTCTTCCTCAAAGGAGGCATCACCGAGTGAGACCGTAGGGTCACTGACGGCAATGGGAGCCCCTCCAGGTGCTTTGAGGATGCTGCTGCTTCCACCACATTCACCACTGCAGTCCTTAGCTGATGCCCCCTCTTCAGTTGCTGCGTTTGTGGCGCCGTCTTTCCCCCCATTGCCCGTGGAAATTGACGGCCAACTTGCCTGATGACCCGTGTCAGAGTCTGTGGAGAAGAGTAAATCAGTTACCTTTACATTCTTCTCTTTTCCCTCGTTTTATTTATTTATCCTGGAACTAACTATTCACCGTGGGTTTATTGTCCAGCCTAAGCCCATCCAACCAAAAGCTCATTTACCCGTCAGCTAAGAGGTTGTTCTTTTTAATAACGGAAGCACAATTTCTGCCAAGCTTACAAGTGATGAAGTCCTAATTTTCCGCATTTCTGGACGTGTTTGGGAAAAATCATTCTGCACACCTGCTTTATGGTACTTTTCAAAATGTTAGCTGGTTTGTATTTTCATTAAGTTTATTAATTAGTTGGAATTTTGCGCTCATATTCCTTTCCCCTGAACACGAAGAAGAAATTTTTCACCTAGCTACTTTTGTCATCGGCCGTTAAGGTTTTAAATCCTTAAGTCAGGTCCTCTGTTCCATCACCAAGAGATCTGCCAGAAGGCACTCAAGACCTCTTCCAATTGCACGGCCGCCTCGAGGCTGCATTTTCGTGACAACGGTAAGCGACCTTAATGCTGAGAAAAAAAAACCCTACTTTTTACTGTTGAAGGTGAAGCCTTAACATGGTGGAATGGGTATGTCATTGAAGGAAGAATGTGAGAATTTATAGCAAAAGGTCTGAAAGCGGCGCCTACTTCCAGCTATAATAGGATAAGGTGTTCCGCGGCAATGCTATTAACAATAGCAGCCCATGGCTGTGAACTATATAGTAGAGTTTATTACTCAGCTGTCAACGTCAGTGGGCTAAAACGCGAAGCCTGTTTCACACCTGCTAACCGAAGGAGCTCAGATAGACATGCGGCTAAACAGTGTCGAAGTGAGAATAATGTTCTTCATTTAATGAGTCAATTTGCATTCCAGTGTTATTTTGCGACTGACGGTGGATATGAAATGAAAGTTCCAAGATGGATCAGTGACGTCGCTGTCGCATATAATCTTGGTTGCGCGCAAATTTGATGACTGGCGCCGTTTGACCGTTACTCTTTTCACAGCAACAATCGCCATGGTTGATGACGATCAGAAAGAATGGACAAACGCATGACATGTTGATTGTTCGTTTAATTTAGTGTTTTGCTTATGCGGTCACTCAAGTCCTCGCTATGGCGCTTCCTCTCGCCGCCATAACCTTCGAGCTGAGCCGATTGCCTTAGATCCTCTGTAGATAAGCAACATGCCTTTGGGCTTACTTCAATAACTCCACCTTCGGGAAAGACCCATAATGCCACTAACGGGTGTTTTGATTTTGGTGATTTTGTGGATTTTGAGGAAATGGTTTTCGTTATGCTTCTTGAAACCTCTATCTTTCCAAACAAAATTTGCACTAAATTCTATTTTACATTTTCTTAAGCAGCTCGGGACACATGTATGTGCGCCTAAACAACTCCATTTACTAAAAGTTTGGATACAATTCCACCTAGAACGCCGTAATCATCCCCTTGTACCATTCTCAAGGCATAACTTTGCTAATGACAAATGAAAATTTTACAAGCTGGCAGAAATGATTACTTAAATAATACAGAAAATACTAAATATATCATCTACCGTGGTTAGCTCACGTGAAGGGAGTCGCAAGGCATGCACAAAAACTTCCCCAGTCAAGGAAATAATCATAACAAAAATCAACACAGGTGAAGAGCTACATTTAACTTTCTCACGTAATTCGAATCAGCCTTTAATTTTTGGACGATCTATTAAGCTTGGTGGTTGGGGGAAAATCAATATTTCGCTAACACCCTGCAATCGATACTACATGCTTGGCCGGTTCAACTAATCAATGAAAAAACTTCCGCGGTTCAGTAATCAGACGTGAGTGACCAACAGAATTTTTTTGAGGGTATCTGGATTAGACAGCTTTTAGAGGGTTCTTTTGAAGTGCGACTGATCCGTCACAGTTTCCAAACACGAGTATCGCGATTATGTAGTCTCCTTCAGCCCTCTCCAGTCACTCCGTGCCTCAAAGCCATTCAAACCCAACGAACAGCCTATTGACAAAGGAGTGACGTTGATTTGTTATTAGCTTCTTCGCTGCATGTGGAGGAAAAAAATTTAATTTATTGAGTACAAATCATTTTTGGAATCACAAACATTTGCTATCACCTAAAATAACCAAAATAAAGCAAGGGGAATTGTATGTCAGCAAATGAACTTTCACGTAAAAAGCAAAAACGGTTCGAGAAACAGATATGGCAAAATTGGCTATCGCGGTAAAGTAAGATTGAAGTCGTTAAGCTTCAAGACCAGATATTGATGGAAGTCGACCAATGCTACTTAATTATGTGGTGGAACAAACTGGGATGCCGAAGGTCAGAGAAAGCTGCATTAAATTTGGACCACAAAATGAGTTCCCTATTTATGCAACGGAGGTGAGGAAGCCTTCAACTTTGACACGATCAAAGCAGTCTATGATTTTTCCAGTTAGGCTCATGCAACCTCTTCAGTCCGACTGCCCAGGCCAAACTAAGAGGGTAATATCTCATGATTGACTAACTAATTTGTGATTGCTGACTTGATTAGGCACTCATAGGGATTTCTAGTTCCTTTCTGGTGTCCAGCTGGCAATATTAGCCCATTTCCTACAAATATAATCAGATGGAATGAGTCAAACCTTCAGAGAAGGTGCCGCCAGATATCAACTCGGTGATGGAGAGGTCTTCAGCCGCAGGGTTGGTGTCTGACCGTCCCAAAGATTCCACACCGTCTATGGGTTCCAAGTAGGTATCCACGTTGAGAGTCGCTGTTTTCCCACTGGCTCCGTGTCCCTGAGAGTCAAAAGTGAGAAATCCTTTAGTCACAAAGCGTATGAGAAGCAAGAGAGACAAAAAAGTGGACAGACGTAGGGAGAAACAGAAAAATGGAGAGCGAGTGAATGGTGAAAAGATGGATAGGATGTAGGCAGATGAACAGATGGGAAGGAAGGCCATGTAGGGAAGCTGATGGCGTTTCACTTTGATGAGAGAAGAACCGGGTTAACAGCACTAAACTCACTGACAAAGAGTTGGGATCATGCAGTAGTCTTTGCGGTTGTTGGTGTTGCTGCTGGTTGGTGTTGAAGTGATGAGGATGAAGGGGTGGCAGTGGGGGTAACGGAGTTGACTTTCTAACTCCTCGTCTCGCCCCACTTCCAGGTGTAGTGGCAACCGCATTTGTGGGAGTGGTTGCGTCTCTTTGCTGATGGTTCAGATGGCACATTGAGGGATCAACAAGACACACTTGGGCTTTGCGATCTAACGGGATCTGACCTAGGCTGCTCCGACCCAGTGAGCCCAATGGGGAGGGGACTGTGATAAAGTTAAAAAAACCAAAAGTCGGTTATGATCACCAGCTATTACTAAAATCGAGTAGTAACGGCTTAGCATTCCTTACAACACCAATAGCCCACTTATGCTTTGAATAAAGCAAATTCTTTCAGACCCGTATGCTTTGGAACTTAATAAACTGCAAGCTTAGAAGCAACAAAAATGCCCTTCACTGATCAGTGCGAAAACACTACTTCTCATTCACTCACCAGGCTGAATGGTAACATCTGAAGTATAACTGGACCTCGAGTGAGCAGAGCTGAGCAGACCTACTGAATTAGCTGCTGAGGTGGGAGAGGAGGCAAAGGAGGCGGAAGGCCAGGGGCCGGCAAAGTTCTGCCGTCTTGCTACTCCTGGCGTTGTTGGATGCTGGTGGTGGTGATTGGCATGGCTACTATGGTGACCGTGGAAGGACGCGGAGGATCCGCTCATGGCGGAACGAATGAAGGTTGAAAGACGCTTTAGTCCACCTGCAACGCCACCCTGAGGTTTTGATTTCCAAGGAAGAGTTGCTGAAAATATCTGGGAGAGGGAAAGGAGATATGGAAGGTGGTTCAGACAAAGGCAAGGTTAATAACTTGGCAGTTTTGATAATCTGTTAATTATTTGCCAATTGTGGTGCCTACCCTCTTTATGTTCGCATATTTGCTCACCTCTGCCTTTCTCAAATTTTTTATCGTCATGGCTGCCTGTTTATTCACATTCCCATCTGTCTATGAATTCGTCTTTATGGTTCAACCATTGTGACGTTACATTGGGTAATTAAACACGAAATTTCCGATTGGATTAAGTAGGAAAAAAACATTCGGAGGAAGACATAACCGTAACGGGCTTTGTTTTGTCATGGGAGTTCTCAAAAGTGCACTGAATATATCTTGACAAGACCGAAATAGGCAGGACTAACAGCCCGGCAGTGCTTTCCCTTCTGCCATTCCAGAATTCGCACTCATAGATTCACATGTGATATTCACCACAAATGTAAATAACATCAAGGGGCTCAATATTAAAGATCCCTTTTGTGAGAACTCCCAATAATAAATCAAAGAATCAAATGCTACAATTATTAATTGACAAGCAAAGAGGCCGTCAAGTGGTCAGCTGCAGTCATGACCACAAGAACGGGATTTCAACTTAATTGACGTGTACTCAACATTAAATGTAAAGTCGCCACAAATAGTACCACGAAAGGTGGAATGGTAAGGGAATATCTTAATTGAGTTGCATGTTTGATGTAGACCCTCCTTCAGGTAGCACTACAACGCTAAAAATGATCCCAACATTCACTTAAACACCCCTGGATGTATGTTTACTGGAATTTGCTTGATAGTCTCGAGCTAAATCCTGGATTAAACTCCTTCAAATTTGAATTTTTTATTTGCCCACCTGGTTAGCATCAGGGGGCTCGACGAGCCCCTCTGCTAGCCTATCAGCAGACGCTCCACGATAACCCGTCGTAATAGTCGGTGATGGCTGTCCGGCTGATACATTAGTTGTCACCGTGTCCGCCGATAGAAGGGTTTGCCTTTGTGTGCTAAGTGACGTCGAGTTGGGCGTAGTCACCGAAGAGGGTGGTCCGGGCTGCTGTTGGGGGTTGTTACGAAACGGCTGCTGCAATCCATACGCATCTGGAAGCCCCAGTTCCAAGTCTGGCACAAGTCTTGTCGCCTGTGTCGGCGAATGGGGTGAGGGAGGAGGGTGTGAAAGGGAGGGCTTCGAAGTATGAAGGTTGCCAAGTGAGACTGCGGCGGATGTGGGTTTCACAACGCTCATGCATGAACCGTTGAGCCACTGTTGAGGATGATGTGGAATGGAGACTGCAGATTGAGACATTATGACGGTAGGGTGGCGGGAGGGAGAAAAGTAGTGGTTCTTGCGGTGACGTGAAAAGGTAAGGGAACCAGAGAGGGTATTCATGAACATTCCAGAGCCGGGGAACCGACCAGGAAGGGTGTTGCTGGTCACCAACTTGGAACGAACCAATCGCGAGAGCCTACAAATGGGATCAATTAGATGCCTGAGAAAAACCGTTTCGTACAGAGATTCCAAAGTCAGAAAGCCCTACGAATGAGCTAAAATAAACTTTCTCAGCTTTGACCTATGACTTTCTAAATTTTCCTCAAGATATTAATGTCTTTTACAAATCCCCCCCTAAATATTGACAGTCATTCCTCAAAATGGTTTTGGTTATTAGTTTCTGAGGGCAGACGCATTGACCTACACTTCGAAAGAGTGAAGCGTGGAAGCAAAGTCCCCCCTTTTAAGTTGTTGAATAAATGTGCAAAAAGGGATCTAAAAAGCAGTGCTAAATTTATCTACAATTTAAAAATGCGCAATCATTCACTCGAATTAAGAAACGCTTTAATTTTAATTGGTTTTCTAAAATTAACCGCATATTTCATAAAAACTACTTCAAGCTGATTAAAGTTGTGTGCATTGCACTTGCACACTTATAAAAGAAACAAGTAAGGGATTAGGGCCGATTTTCAAAAATCCACAAAGCGTTATGCCCGAGCTAAAGTTTTCGATCTGCTTCTCAATCTACAAAATTGTGATTGACTTTCGAAGCCAGTTATTACCCTCGCTCTTATGGGAAAAAGACCAACTAGTCGGTAGGCGGAAAAAAAACAAATGTAAGCAAATTTACCTTTGACGGAAAATGATGACGACGATTATGAGAATGACGAGACATAAAATGAAGCCAAAAAGGGCACCCATAGCGGCTAGAAGTTGGTAAAAAACAAAGGCATTACTTTTCTCCAAGTTGAAAACATCCATTCACACGGTTAGCGCAATCTAGGTTAACAGCACAAACTAGATCAAGACAACTCAAACTTCACACAATCATGGGCCTTCACACACGCAGCTACTTTACACATTCGAAAAGGAAAACGACGGAGCTCAGCACAGCCCCTGGGGTGCTGATAGCAGGCCGCGTACACCCACGTGTCATCTGCACTATTACTGGTTAAGCATAAGTAATGATTCGTCGCATTCATTTTTCTATCAAAGAGTCGAAACTTTGTCTGTTGTCAAATACGCATTATTCAAAGCTCCATACTGTCGACTTAGTTCTCAGTTCTTTGTAATAGATCACTTGATCATTATGTCACTTTTTAAAACAAGACTTCTTTAAGCTTTAATTCGTTTTTCAAGGTAAATTAAAAGTTATCGGTGTTCTAGCAAATCGAGCTCTAGGGCAGCGCCAAAGCTACAGCACATTCCTTCAACGCAGGAGTGCCGATCGATAGCAATTGATTTTATTTTCACTGCGCTGTGTGAACAGGAAAGCGAGGGGAGGTGCGAAAATCGATATAGGGTCTCCACAAGGCTGTTAAACCATACCGAAAATACGAAATTTGATGTTATAAACGAAAAGTGCCACCGATGCCTTGGGATCTGCATTCAAAACAAAATCGCGAAAAAAAAGAGCGTTTAATAGCATTCTAGTTTTGATGTAACCCTCGCTGTCCCGTTGCATTTGCAACTTTTGTATGTTTTCTAGGGCTGATTCTGACGGGACTCAATAAAATACTCTGGGCATAACTTAATTGGCACTATCTCACCAATCCCTCACTTGAAGCCTTTTGGTGGAAATTATATTCATAATTGAAAAGAACCATGTACATGATTTATGCGGCGAATGACTCAGTGACGCTGTGAAAACAAAAAAGCTTTTGGAGCGAAAGCTAATTTTTACAGCTTATTGCAATAAGGCCAATAAATGAAGGAAAACACTTAGATGCCTTTAATCAGCCGACTCTTATTGTCTACTGGAAATACTTTGACGTGACGAAATCACCTTGCCATACTAGCTCTAAAGAACTTCGGGTAGATTATTAAGAAGGATGTGTATTTCTTCAATAGGTTTGAATTCCTACCGGACGATCCATGAGTCAGGCTAGCGTTTTCCTTAATGCTACTGCTATTCCCATCAATCTTCGTGGCCGATTTCA
Organism: Taenia pisiformis; assembly: GCA_023968675.1. NCBI lineage: Eukaryota > Metazoa > Platyhelminthes > Cestoda > Cyclophyllidea > Taeniidae > Taenia > Taenia pisiformis. The sequence goes on along the minus strand of CM043737.1, from coordinate 7,975,244 downwards.
AGGTATTAATGAGGACTGATGCTTCAGAAGTTGTGTTTTTCATCGTCATGGCGGCGGCAGTCGTAGTCGTTGCTCCTTCTGTGACCTTTGTTGTTTCCTTAGCATCCTTTGTTGTGTTAAGTGGTGCGCTTGTAGTTGTCTTGGCATCCATCTGTGCCTTCAAGACGGCATCAATGCTTTCACCTGATAAGGGATTAATGTGTAACACTGTAAATAAAATTCTCTGCATTACCAGCAAATCAGTCACCATGGTAATCCCTTCCACCCCCCTCCCCACCTGGCCCACGTCATTTCACAGTAATTTGACACAGGTGACATTTCGAATCCTTGCCTGCATTTTTTTCATCACTTCAGTTACAAGTTGTAAAGCCATTAGTTACCTCTTTTTTGTTCCTGTTATTATGAAATGTGTCGTGTCGCTAAGAGGTAGTAAGTTCAAGTGGTCGTAACCGCCTATGATTTGGGCAAGGCCTTTTAGGGATTGCAAATTCTTTTGTTCTTTAAGATGAATTAGTTTTGGGAAGATTTGGTAGTTTGAATGCAGTAGAGCCCAGGGGATAATTGAATGTTATTGAATGGGGCCTACCGGTCAGACGAGTGGACTAACTAAAAATTATTTGTACAATTCAATTAGTTGCCACACCTTCAGCAAGTTCAAAGGAAAAGGAAAACATGTGCATGCTTCTTGATGATCAACTTCCCTCTGGCACCTTGGCAGGTCCAATTTCAGACCCCTTGACCTAGGCAGATTGCCAAGTTTCAGTAGATTCCAAATAAAGTATTACTGAATTTCATAAAAAAGACATTTCTAAGGCCCCATACACCATTAAATTTGACAGATCAATGGGGTGATGTCTCCATCGAGCAGATGCTTCTGCTACTTGTGATCACAAAGTGAGTCGCAAGCATTCAATAACATGCGGTCAAAATAAAATGACAACGACAGAAACAATATTTAAATAATTTGCCAATCCATAGTTAAATTGAACGTATGAGAGCCAAATTGAAAGCAGAAGTTGGTGCAAAGTTGCTGCAAATTTAAGTACTAAAACAGGCACTATGACAGCGCCGTCAAGGACGTGCCACCCCATGCATCAGAAGTGAGTTTTCTTCCCTTTTTCTCTTCTTTCACATACTTATAACAGTTGAGTTTAAGATTTGTCTATGGGTATAAAGCTTCAATGATTACAAGCTTGCTTATAAAAGGCTGAATGTTTGATCTCCCTCGCACACAACCTAAGTTCACTTTCCTCTTACCATCATTCAATGGCTTAGTGCCTGTTACAGATCGCCCACATAACAAGTAACTTTTTGCAACTAAGACTAATTAAAATCATCAGATTGACAAATTTTATTTGAATCATGAAAAAATGCTTTTATGCTGCGAGACCATTGGCATGCCAGATAAGTACTTGTGTATTTGATGGTTCGAGCACCCACCAGTGGGACCACATTAGCATTTTCCTCGATTGAAGCATTTGAAAAAGACAGAAAAGATTAATGCAAAGAACCAGCAAAATAAAAAAGAACCAGAATGAGAGCACAATTTATCCCTAACTTCTCATTTGACCTTAGTCCACCCACTACCTATTTCATTTCATGGTGGTCGCAGTGGATGCGTCGGATCAGATCTGTCCACCATGGAGTATTTATGATCCAAACTGGCAAGTACTTATAGTTGTAGTATTAATTGCAAGACTCTAATGATCTAATCATCAGAAAAGTTCAAATTTTCTTGCCATTTCAAAGGTCCATCAAAATGTAAATTTGAGAGACTTTCTAAGAATAATCGCCACCTTCAAGACAGAAATGCTATTACCTTCTATCGTTAAAGCATCTGGACTTAAAAGATCTATTAGACTCCTCTTACTCACGGGTCATGCAACCGCCAGGGGGCGGGCCAGGCATCCACTGCCTCCTGTGGTGGTCGCATCGAAGCAACAGTCGGCTTTCTAGAGGCCTAAGGTCACTCAGGCCGAGCGAGGTGCTACTGGCAGTAGCAGGGACATCAGCAGTGGGAAAAGGAAAGAGAAATCGATCGGGTAGACAGCGGACCTCGGCGACAACTACTGTAGCACCCGTGGCATCAGTATGCGTGCGCAGCGCGTATCCCACCTGACCACCAACCTCAAGGTCAGTGGGTAGCGGAGGGCAGTAGAGCACTAGATAGAGGAAAAGACAAATGGGGAAAGCCAAATTACCCGCCTGAAAAACAAAAGCCAGTTGTTTACGAATTCCAAGTCTAAAACAAATTCTCGTCGATTTATCCCCATTGAAAAAATTCCATCAATGCCTAAGCCATTATTGACTGACAGATTACCCCCAAGCCCATTGAAAATGAAGTCGCAACACGAATTCATGTCAATCATTTCTAAAATTTGGCACCTCATTCATGCCTTAGTGCACATGAAGGTCAATCCTTGAAAACTTGGCGATTCCAATTGGGGATAATGCTTTGGGATTCACCCAACTCGAGGAATTTTGTTTGTTGCTGCTTGTTATTTTGTGTGGCACATTAAAAGAAAATTCAGTTCTGCTTGAGAAATATGACGTCTCTAATGCGGACCAACGCCAATCCTCACACTGGCGATTTGTTTACCTGACGAGAAAGGAGCGTCTTTAAAGAACTTTTGCGTGCAGAGGTATCCTATTTGGCATGGGTAATAATGGGGAAGAATTAATCATTATTAATTATTCTAATTATTCTATTATTCCTTGCTAGTAATCAGCAAGGAGAAGCTCCCAAACCGGCATTTTATACACTTGATATGACAACGTGACTTTTGATTGACATGTTGCCATGCCAGTGTGGAGGAGTTAGGACCTCTACCAAAATTAAAACTTTGCAAGTGTGCGAAAGTGATCAGCAGAAGTAATCTTAAGGTTTAAAAAATGAAAGTACAGGAACATGCTCATCATTGTTTAGTTTAGTGGTTTACCTTCCGCCAACCACACGATCACATGCTCTTTTATAGAAGGTAGCTCAAGACACTATTACCAAAAGTTACCACCGATTCGAAGAATTTTGATGATTCGCCTAAGTCGACGTTTCACTGCGCGGGTGTTTGAGTGTCCACGAGTTGCACTCTCGTTGGTAGTAGTAACCTCGTCCCTTTTCTACAGGAGCACTAAAACTTCTGCCATCCATCTATGCCTTATTACTGATTTGGGTGAGACTTGGAGAATAACATTGTCGGCAGTGAAGAGCGAATTCCATCCCAAAGAACAAACGTCCTAATTTTGATGCTGAATACTAAGCCTAAACGTGAAAGAGGGAAGATCATTTAAAACGGATAACAATTCCAGTTCAGTGTTCTTCACGAATGCCACTAACAATTGAAGTGCTGTTAGCCGCAAACTATCTGGGAAAGTTTGTTTCGGAGCTGACAGTATTGCTTGTAGGATGTCAATTAAGTGAGCATGTGATGCCTTCCCCCCACCTCATTACCAGCTTGCGTCCCAGACGGCACAGAGAGGAACCAATTTTAAAGTCTTTGCAATTATCGAATGACAGTGGTGTTTTTGCCAGTCCTCTTGTGACTAATTGGAGGTATACGATGTGGCCTCAAGTTTGAGCATCATTCAGTCTCTAGTAGTAAAGGGGCAGCACATTTCCTTCTTCCTTGCGGCTTCTTAGCGAGATACATCAGCGAGGTTGGAATCAAAAACCGTCTTAGTCGGCTTGTGGACACGTGTTTACCCTTAAAGCGTTGACTGTGTTTTGATTACCAAGTGTAAAGAATTTTTGAAGAGAAGCGGTCGCGTAAACCCTTTGCGACATGTCCTTCGTACCATGCAGTAGACACCAAATGCTGCCTCACGGCTACGATGTGTACCCCTCTGCACTGCCTTGGTTTGCTGGAACTTCAGGCAGAACCTAATGGTTTACACACGATAAAAGCTATAGCTTAAAATTTACATTAACTGATAAAGCGAAAACATAGATTTAACTGTTAATATAGCATTATTTCTATCTAAGAAGTGAAAAAATACGAAAGCATCAAATCATAAGTACTACATGGTTTAAAATTTTTCCTTATTTACAGTAATTGAACACATTTACAATTCTTTGATATTTTCGGTTTAATTGAAATCACGCGATGCGTATTTAATAGCGACTGCTGCCAATGTAGTGGAACACGGAAATGATTAGTAGTTGTGTACTCCGGTTCATTACACGGCCAATTCATCCACGGTTTATTAATGCATCAAGTTTTTTTGCCTCCCCATTGTCAATCAGGTGCCGACAAAGATTATTTAATAGGGGTAAGTTTGAAATCAAGCTTGAATTACTTCATTTGGTTTTTCATCTTAGTTTAACATTGACACGCATATTTTTGAAATGTGCTTTTAATTATCGTTACGTGGGAAACATCTTTTTACAAAACACATCATCAATTCACTTTGAACGTTCACTGTAATTAGCTACTTTCAAGTGGCCTTCAAAACAAAATTTGCTTGTTTATACCAATTAACAAACAAGGTTAGGGACTTAAACAGCTTTGATCGATATTGGTGAATTGATTCATAGTTTGGGCAGGAACTTAACGCTGAGCTGTTAAAGGGCGCACACGAATCGTTTTCTCACCCCATTCGACTCATTCTGCATATTTTGAACTCGTTTTATTAACTCGGTTGCATTTATTAATTTGATATTGAGACTTGCACCCGATATTAATTTGAGCCTCCCCTGCATTTCCAAATACGGTAATGCACCTGCAGTTTTTTATGAAGGTCAGTATTTAAGGAATGGGATGAAAGGGAGAATTGCATTCCGTAAGATACACATAAGCAGAATAGTGGCTTTTTTAACTACCGAGGAGTTTAAGGAGTGGGTGTCAGTGTGGTCTTAGCGATGTAACCTTTACCAATGGGGTCATATTATACGAGCTTACCAATAAAGCAGAGAAATGGCTTTACCAATGTTGGTGACATGGGCAACTCTGGGCACCAGACAGGTCACAGTCACAAACTCGACCATTAAACTCAAATCCTTTTGTTATTACAATCGCCTTATATTGACGAAAAACCTACTTATAATGATTTTGGGAAGTTAGGTTGGATGCGACTTTAATAGCATAAAGAGGAATGGAATTTCATCGGCTTTGGGTAGTTTATTAAGAGGTAGGCTTCAATCGTGATGCTCGGACTCTGAGTTGCGGTGCCGGAACACAGTGCTTGGTGCCAGTTTCCCGTAATGCCAAGGCGCACGTCCCCGACCACCTTCAGGTGGCATTTCGGCTCCTCTTCACTCATTCCGACATGGCGAGGTCAAACAGATTAAACGTTAGGTAAGAGTGCAAAACAGATAAAACGTTGGGAGAGGACTCACAAATGTACTCAAACAGCAAGCCCTTAACCCATCCGTGACGCATTATCGACGATACGTTGCCTCCACTTGGATGATTCACCTCACCTCCTAGTTGTAAATTCACTTCAAAATCAATGGAGGTGAAGTTGTATATTGGGCCGAAGACCAAAGCAGGACTACCAGGGGCAGCTGAGGCAAGTCCATAGTATAAATCGCCCTCCTCTTCGTCCCTCTTCGCCAGCTCGGGAAGGTATTCATTTGCACTTGGAGCACTCCAGCCAACGTGGCTGGCATAAGGACAGACTTCTAGACGCAGACGATTCTGCGCGATAGTGGTAGTGACGTCCATTCGAAGGTAGTCGGAGAGGCAGGGAGTGCCAACGGATTCGGGAGGGCAGTGAAAGGCTGAACGAGGGAGATGGAGACCTCCTTTAGAGATCAGCTTCTGTGGAGAGTGCGGATCCACTGGTGTTGCGTCGAGATCGTCTTCAGATACTGAGAATAGGCAAAAGGAAATTAAAATGTATCAATTTTTGATTGGCGAGGAGAGAAGTTATTGAAAGAAAGGTGTATTTCAAATGGGGCCGTCACTTTTTGTTATGCACGAAAAAGTATTTAAGTTGATGACTCCTTGGGCTTTTATGACATTCCTACTGCCATTCTGATCCTACAAAAGTTTTCTATTTAGCACTTTTACCCTGAAGACCTAATAGCATGTGAAGGAGAAGGGCGAGGACTACCACGACCAAGATTGCTCTTGTCAACTGTTCCTGAAATAATCTCTTATGCAATTCTCACGCATTATTCTATGGATGCACCACCACCGAAACCTTATAAACTGATTAACGATGTCTTAATCGCCACGTCTACCCATCCATCACTTACCAACGCTATAATCCAACCTACAAGAAGAACAAGTACCTAGATTTATTGCCATCCAATGCGTGGTTCTTCATTGTTGGTCGTAGGATTCTGACACCACCAATAAAGACAGTTGGTAATTACTTTGTCCCCTTTGACCTATTTGGAGGCGGCTAAGGTACTAGACCGGCATTTCTGAACCGCCACCGCGTTAACTTGATACTAAAAAGCCGCCAAACCATAGACGCCAATCATTTGAGCTTGAGTGACTAGCCGAAGTGATGGGTGTTTTCACCGTAAACGCATACACACACGCACACACATACCACCGCATCAACAATGCAAAGTGGGCCTGTCGATCCTTCGAAAGTGCGAGCCTTTTTTTGAGGAAGGAAGTAATGAGGAGGGAGTGGCAGCCCACTGCCTGCTTCCCCAATATAAAAGTGTGCTTCTTTTGACGCTTCAAAATTGACAGTCAGAAAGGTGGAGCTTTGTGCACTTAAAGGTGCTAATTAATACAGCAGGTGGAAATGAAGATCGCGGGTTTACAATGGGCATGAGATTAAACATAAAGTTTTTATTCACTCCGAAAGCTATTTCCACTGACTATGGAAGGAGTGGACGTTTCTTGATTCCTTGTCATGTCAGTTAATCAAATTTTACCACACCAGATGGTAGCTCCATTTCTAATTTGCCGTAGGTAAGGAGATACTGAGCCACAGCTATCACTTGCTTACAAAAAGGACAAGAATAATGCTTTTCCTACTTTTAGGCTCTGCATCATCCAGAGCCGCCCCGACCCGAATGTTCTCCACCCGATCAGCCGAATTCGGCCACAGATTCTTAACAGTCACTTAGTTTGTTGAAGCGATCGTTTCATAAACAAACAATTTTAGGCAAATGTTTTTTCAGATTAACGGCGAGAACTGAAAAAAGGAGGTTTAGAAATTACCGATTCAACTGCCCATCACTCCTGTTACGACTGGAGGTGGCGTAAACTACCAATAAAATTTTAACTCATAATTTAGTTCAAAATGCGGAAGAAGCAGAAATTTTTAAACATTTTAATGCTTAATTTATGAAAAGCTGCCTTTTTAAGTACTGGCACTTCAAAGTTCAGGCTATATGGCTTTAATTACGGCGGTATTAACGCATAAAGCTTCCATTTCTCCTTTAAAATGGACATCGAACGCCACCCTGCATTTGAGCGGTTAGGCTAGGCCGAACAAAACGCTTCCAGAATGCTGAATGTCTCCTTGAGCCGCGGCAAGGAAGGACTGATCTCGTGGATGCCGCAGTCTAGAGCGCCTTACTGGGAAAAGGTGATGCGGTCTAAAAAGGCACAGCTCTTGGTGCCAGCATGCCACAGGGTGTCGTACAAGGTGGCACTTTGCAACCACTCACTGCAATTTGAATAGACTGTGAAGAAGAAAAGGGGAAAGGGAAGGAGGAGGACCAGTGGATGTGATAATTGAACAGTTATAATTAATTTATAATTAAAGCTGGAAAAAGCTTTTTTTAAGACGTTAATGACTACTGTGACTTCTGTTTGAGGTCTCTTCATAGAGGAGAAAGTGGTAGATTTTTGCAGTCTCCTCACATAAGCCTTGTTAATGAAACGTGCCGATGCAGTACATCATGACTTTAGTGGGAAGCTCCATCGAGGCGGACAAATACCATCTTTCAAGCAAGACAAGTGCTGTGGAGAGATTGGATAGATGGGAACGAAGTGGACGGATGGGGATGTAAATAGGTGGACAGGGGTATCAGTAGCGGTGAGGTAGGTGAATTGGTGAATGCACAGGTGGATGACTTACACTGCATAGGGAACTAGGCGAGCGAACTGTGGAGGAGGTATCGCCTGCTCGATAATTCGTTTCTTTCACTTTAGCCCCTTAACTAGCACGATGAAAGAATAACTACTAAGAAGTTGTTGGGTTAAAAAGCTTGTCACACCCACTCGCCCCATAACCTCATCGGACCCCACCTACCTTTTCCTCACTTAATCGAATTGTGCGCCGCCCCTAACAGGTGCTTTGCAAAGTATAATGAAATGTGCGGTCAGTATTGGATGTGGGAGTATTTTTTGTCACAAAAAAGCTATTTCGTGATGGTAGAAGCAAGAGTTTGGCCAGAGGGGGGAGGGCAGAGGACGTTACATTCTTGCATGAGTTTTACCTCCAAAAGACTCTTCTGGCCCTAGACCCCATTGATACACTGCATCCAGGCTCTTTTCACTCTTTAAATTGCCACGTGGTGGTGTTGATCCTTTCTATTCATCCCTCACCAAAGAGGAGGCTGAATGAGAAGAACAAAAAACACTGCTTTCTTAATCACGTGTTTTTGTTTTCCGGATGACCGCGTACTGTCCTACTATGTGGCATTGTTTTACCTACTCCCTTTTTGAGGCCCATTAATTCACTGCCTCAGCTCAGTATGAATAATCATTCGGATTTGAAAGGCACCACCTTAGTGAATTCACATGCATATTTCTATTCCATGATATTTGAGATCGACTTACCTAGGCTACCGCGGCACAGGATTCTGTCAGAATACTGTACTTTGAAGCCAACAGCGAGGATATGGAAAGGCACTGCTCTCACATAAGGGTACCAAAAAATTTTCAAGAAGTCCGTTCTGATTAACTACATTTGTAGTTCTAAAGGCGGGGGGTATTAGAGGTTACCGGGTTTTCGGAGTGAGGTGGGAAGTGTGATGCATCACCGACTTCCACCCTCCCCACTTGCGAATGCCTTCGTAAGCTATGCGGGGCTGCATAAAACTAGCCCTCACAATTATGATTTTATGGGTGCTCAGCTTGCACTGATCGCACCTTTGAAGGTGCGAATGACGATTGTCAAACTCACGATACAAGAGTTTTGTAGGATAATTGACTCTGTTTCGTGAATTTCCATTTTCATGACATCACGTAAGTCATCCTCAATTGTGCATTTCAATCTAGCCGCTCCTTGAAAAAACCAGAAAATGTGGCGATCAGAAAGTTAGAAGTTCAACAACTTGGGTGTGACGCGGGCAGCGCTGGGGTCAAAGGCGTTGCCAAGCTTTGGGTATGCAATGATGGATCGCAGATATCGAAACACTTTAACATAGCGATCCAGGAATAATGCAAGTTAGGGACTCCATTCACGGAACCCGATAAATGGACTCCCAAGATGACTAGTAGGAAGCGATGCCAGTGGGCAACTCGGTAGTCCCAAAAAACGTCGTTGAAGATGGCTCAAAAGCTAAAGCAAGTTTTTGTGCGTCGAAGACGAGCTGTCGAGACGGATTACCTGAACAGCGGAGTTTATCAGAGCGCACCAAAAAGGTTGACTTCAGGTCAAGGTCAATAGATCGCTCTAAGCAGGCCGCAGAAATACCTGGCGAGATCTAGCCCTAGCTCAGACAGGAAGCTTGACGATGAACCAGATAAACAGGAGGAAATTGGGTCAGAACTCCGAGAATGCAAATCGACCGCACTGTTGTGCAGATTTTTCTAAAAAATGCAAAATGCTTCCAGACCTGAGAGCAGCATTAAGATAAAATCTACCCAAACCCATAAGGTGCTCAGGCAAAAAAGAGACCACGCCATTTATACTTGATTTTGAGAGCTTCCAAGACTCCCAGACTTGGCTAACTTTTGATGCCTACAACGTTGACGCGGCTGTCACGATTGACTACCTTGGGTTCCATGAGTCTAGATATTCTTATGTTTAGACAGTGGATGCTTCGGAAGGTGAGCTGGATTCTTTGATGTGGGGAGAGTTGACAAACCCAAATCAAGGCCTTCAACTCTATGGAGCGATAAAAAAATGCACCCTAAAATGCATAGTTGGATCACACAGCGTGCGTGATTTGGTCAAATATGGCTAACACTGGTTACCACTAGCACACAGCAATGATAGTGTATGCCAGCTGCGACAAGCGTCAAGGTTTTTTGCACAAAAGTATTAAAAACTCGACAGAAATCAAACAAAAGTGTACTGATGTAAGATGATTTGAAGACATAAAACTCCTCAATAATGACCTTACTCGTGATGGCTCCCAGGCTGAAAAGTCAAATCAGAAATACACAACCAGCATAGGTCTCTGCCTACGGCATAGCCGAGTATCAAGTTAAAAGAGAGAAAAGACTTTGTTTGGAAACGGCGAATGCAATCGTCCATGGATGGAACACACAGATTACCAAAATGAGCTGCCGTTAGGTACCGTAGTCTTTCTAACAAACCTCTCTGGAACAAGTCTTTTGAATAGTAGTTCGAATTTGAGAACACAAGTTCCAATTTGGTCTGAGCCCCTTTTAAGCTCAAAACTGCTACAATAATAGCCTTGAACCTCTTAAGGACCCTGCAAGCAGACACAAATGAATTGTCAAATTTGTTCACATCTTTCCCGATCTGTTATCCTTTTTAGCAAGTGAATCACAGATTTGTATTTGTAGGCCCGTTACTTCGCTCGCACTTTTGCATTTCCTATTCTAGACAAGCCCAATGGGTACCCAATTGACCGTGTGGATGCGACATAAAAAAGGCACAACCAATGGAGCTAAGGCACCATTCAATTGACCCAGTAAGACGGACCTCTATGCTAGGAGCAGATCAAAGAGGACTTAAGGGTAAGGGATCCCTCGTAACGGTGCTGAGTAGCTTGTGGGAAGGATTGTGCCGAATAGTGTCAAGTACAGTCGTTTTCAACCATATCACAGCAAGAATGTGCAAACTGCTACAAGTATGGTCCACTCCTATCCGCTTCAAAGTTGAATCCGGAGTTGTGCTGCTGTCAAATTGAATTGGTCAAAAATCACCAACAAACGATTGGGTTATTAATTTAAACTAATAAAGCACAGCTTTGAATTGAGCAATTTGCGTTAAGAAATCACCTCAAACAAGTTAGGGATCAAATTCCATGTAAATATGCATGGATTTTAAATGCAGAAATGACAAAACTTCATCTCATAAAGCCGTGCAGCCGACAATAAACGCCTATGCAACAGTAATGCGCCTTGTCATAAATCATTGATTAGTAGCTCAATACATATACAGCCATATTTAGACAATTAAGTCCAGCATGTAAAAACGAGCCGCATTGAGCATTGATGAAAACTTGGCGTCTTATCCAGTTAAGCTCGAAATTTTACATTCACTGCTTGCTTGAATTAATCAGCACTTTCATTAGCCAAACTCCAAGGCTGAGAGGAGGGGGGGGGGACAGAAATGCAACGGTGGCTTTGGCCTTGTATCTAGCAATCGATAATTATCGACCGAGTTTTTTCTCACCGAATTTTCACACCCTCATGCGCGTACTTTGTGCGTTTGTTGGATGCGCATCTCCACGACTGGAGATTTTAAAAAATGCACCACTTTTTTTGGGTCGTGATTGTGTGTGCCTTTTCGACGTGAGCAAGCCGATACCGAAGCGTGTGTGCTGAGAAGAAGGCGAAGAAAATGATGGTCGTTCTTGTTGTGCTTTCTGCCTCGTTTGCGGGTGTTTGTGGGTGCACTCGGCATTCCCTGTGTGTGTGTGTGTGTGTGTGCGTGCGCGTGCAAACTACTCGATTCACAAATTTTCTGTCCTCAAAGTAGGCTCACCAGTCTTGCACACATCGCAGTTTGCACTAGCTCAAGTTAAATAGCAAAATCTCGTCTCACACTGTAGTCTGCTTTCACTTCCCGCCGTTACTTCCAAGACTGTGTTTAGTGAGTAAGTGGACTGAAATTCTACGCGGAAAAATGGATTACATCTTTCTTAGCACGCATCACTTCACCCCTAATAGGGTGCTCAAACTACAAATGGTGCTGTGAATTACCTTTCTCGGAGGAGATGTGCCTCAGGGTGCGGCCTATTGAAGAGTGAATTCTTGACGATAAACTTAAACACCATGGAGAGATTAAAAGAGTGAAAGCTAATTGAACAAGCATTCGATGCAGCCTGAGATTTTCAGGCGAATTATTCAATTAAATGTGATGCTACATGTCGTGGGAAAAATGGATGTCATTTCTTGATATTTTTTTGATGATATGGCGTTGCTGTGACTCGGTGCAAACAATGCCTTATGATTGCAAAAGGAGTTAATTAGATTGTAGCAAGCGTTTCATTCTATTCAATTCAGAAAGGAAGTGAATACGTAACCAGAGCGTGGGAATACCAGTACCATTCAGGTCGAGTGAATCATTCCGAAAGAGCTTGAACACAAAGTAGTGGCTTGGTGAGGAGTCCAAAGTCTCTACCGAGAAATAAGATTTGGAATCCATATGCATAATTGAAAGAAGTAAGGTGCTGTTGGTTAGTTTCCATGATTGCGAGTTAAATGGATTCTGACCTAGTTAAGTTAAGCAGGCTGATGAGAGCAAAAACATGGCAGTGAAATTAAGGCACTTATGTGCTCTAAAAGTGTCATCAGATATCAAAGCATTGAATGTAACATGTTCAATTGAACTCCACTAATCTGCCTGTGACGCTCATTATGTAAAATACATGGCTTTAACCAAGAAAATTAGGAAGTCGCATGCACAGTAAGTAGGTAGGCAATGCTATAAATGATAATTCACAAAAGGAGTCTAACAAAATGACCTGCATTTTGAAGGACACAGGCAAAAGCCGAAAAATGATCTGGTTTGATTAAGACAGTCACGTTAAGAGTTAAAAGGCGACTGTTACTTTTGGTGGGCCTTTGCAGAGAAATGATTGTCTTCTGTTGTTACTGCTTGTGTGCGTGTGCTGATTGCACAATTAGCTCCTGGCAAATGAAACCACATGCGCACACGTTGAAATCAACTTTTGAATGACAGTTGTAATCATGATGTAAGGGGTGTGAATCATACAATAGCATATCAAGTGTTATTTATTCATCGGAGAGGCTAGGTTTAGATCCGAGTCATTGTCAGGGGTTGGATGTGTTAGCTTGTTAAACAAGTTGTCAACCCTTGAATAAGGAGAAATCTAAGGTCCAGCATGAAATATTCATGACTGCTTTAAGCTAAGCTGCGCTGCAATAAATGGCAAAAATTGTTGCTTTCATTCTTATTCTTTTTATATAAAAATGTGTGTTTGATTATCTTATAGAAGTAAAAAATGTAGGAACTTACTACTCAGGGGTCGATAGAGTTCGCCAATGTCCCTAAGTTTGAGAACTATCCCAAGGTCCTCTTGGGGTGCTGGAATTGAAGTAACACTGGGTAAATTCCACTGCGAACAATACTCCTCAGGTAAATCCGTCTTCCACTCTGGCGTCTTAATCGACAATTGATAGTCATGCGTTGTAAGATAACCACCAACGTGATCTGCATCTAAACTCTTGACATCTTGTATCGATGACAAAAGGGCTATAAAAAAGTAGAGTGTTAAATTAGAACTTACTTGACGTAATGCAAGAATATTGCACAAATAAACTAGGCGAAGTTAGTTTAAAAGCACCTGCACATTTGTTGCTCAATGACTTGGATGATAGGTCGTGTGAATATTGAACCTTCGCTTGACAGGAATGGTGACCTGTACACATTGCTGAGATAAAATATGTAGAATCAACCCAGCATTCAACGCCTAATTGTACACTGCATTTGTTGCTTGCTCCAAAGTGTCCAAAAGCGGCAAAATTAACAAGAATAAAATTATCTTCGCTGCAGCTTATCGAAAAAACCTTCCCATAGCATGTAGTTACTGATTCTGGTAAACGTAAAAGTAAGAAGTCTAGATGTTACCCGAATAAATAAAATCTAGTAGTAGTAATAACTCCTGAACGAATATTAAAAGCGTCACATGCCTACGCATGCTTAGGACCTCGTTAGATTATTACGGACCATCCCAAGGTCAAATTTGTAATAGTGCACAACTAACGAAAATTATCGCGCAAATTAAAACAAACAACTCTAACCTACATAACTTGTACCTTAGAAGCTAAAACAAACTAATTGTTATCGATCTGTGATTGCAACTTTTAGTGTTGCAAATAAAAGGTATTGCATTTTTTGATGCGATAACTGAGGTTTTCTACTTTCTCCAAAAATGTTGCTAATAAACAAACTTTAAAATTTGCATCATAAGGAAGTAGAGTTAGTTTTTCGTCGTCCTTTGTGTGAAAAGATTTGATGAACATCAGATTTATTATTTGCTAATATTGCCTAATTGCTCATATTTCGGACGAATGCTTACTTTTTCAAATGAATTAATTGTTTGCGCATAACATTGAGTACTGTTTTTTCTTTAAACGCGCTTTTTTGGTTTAGCATTTTTCTCAGTGTCTCTTAGCTGTTTTTGGCATGGCAGGGAAGGTTTTACCTTATGTTTGTGGCTTCTTCAGTCTTCTTCGTTGGATTTTTCATCTTGGATATATGCCTTACGTGATCTACATGGGAATGACAAATGAAGGGTTTCCATTGGAGCAACCTATCTCCCTCATGAGTGTACTATTCCCTTTCGCTGTTCCTCAATAGATCGCTTGCTTCTCGTGAGCTCTCCTTCCAGTGGAGGTTCTTAATGCTCAATCACTCTCATTTGTGGTGTGAATTAAATACATCAATTCTGGTCATTTGTCGGTCTTAACTCGATTCAATTTCGTGGTGCTCTTAATTGTTCCTCTCCTTCTTTCCCTATTCTGTTCTACGAATCCGCTAGTAGTTTGTCGTCCCACGCTTCAGTCGCATTTCGTACAGTTCAATAACCACCTCTCTGGACCTTTTAGCGAAACCTTTGACCCCGTATTGGTTCCCACTTTACCTAAGAGCGGTACTAACCATCTGGACTCTTAGCTGTAAATGCTGTACTTCACTGACCTTTTGAACTGAATCACACTTCGAGCACACCTTACACAAGTTGTTTCCACTGGCTCGCCACGCACGAGAACGCCGGAAACATGTTACCATGTTCCTCTTGAGCTGTCATGAACATGTAAGGAATTAACTTTCCCACCCTCAGATTCGTGTTCCCGGTAGGCGAAGTTTTTTTGTAATCATGTCTAACCCTTTGGTGACGCCGTTTGTACTTTAGTTCTCCCTCCCCGACCAGAAAATAAGTTTTCAAATGGTTTTTATCAGAGTTTCCTATATTTGATGCAGGTAGGGATGCGGTTCGTCAACTCACGCATTCAGCTCTTACCGCTCGCCCCAAGGCTAGTGGCTTCGGGACCGAACGAATTGAGTAGGAATGTTCCCATGGAGCTGCCACGCACAAGTAGTTCCGCGGGCGTGTCTCCCGATGCGTTTTTGTGGTTCCAAATCTTTTCAAACGTCGCTGGATCAGCGGAAAGTTGTGCAAGGAGGTAGGCCAAAGTCTCCGCTGTCTGGTTGTTGGCTAACGCGAGATGCAATACGGTCTGTCCACTACTTGTTACTGCCAATCAAAGCGAGGAGCTGCTTAAATGGTGAGATCATAGAACTAATCGGAATGGGCAAATTAATATTGAACCGCTTGATTATGAGACACATTTCAAAGGCATTCAGCAGTTAAGGCGAACAAGGCGACAAGTACTTGACCGAATCAAGGTACGACAAGGCGTCACAAGACTGTGATTAGGGAGCATCGGCGTGGTGCTTGCCGATAGTGACCTTGCCAGATGATTTGAGCCAACACAATATCCTCTAAAGCCTCACTAAGAGACCCTTCAAAATGAACCGTCTCCACCCATTGGGGTGCAGGCGTCTTGATCAATGCCCTTCAATCAAATGGTTGCGGCTTCTACCCGCTTCGCCAAAAATTCATAAGACCGATCGAATCTGGGAAACGCTAGAGAAATTGATGGAGCAACTAATCTAATCCTCAGGACCTTTACCCGGTAAAGGGTGAGACGTTCAGAAAGCAACTTCCAGAATGCGAATTTTAACATTGCTTGGGATTTAGTGATATCTCACCGTGGAAGCCTACTAAGCACTTCCGGACTGACAGCGAAGGACGATTAGCTACTAGCGGTTGTTAGCGCAATTTTTTCGAGAGCTATGACTGGTGAGGCACAGAGCCACTCACCTAATCCGGGACTCGATGCTGCTGCTAGCATCCATAGCAGGCCCCTTTACGTGTAGGCATTTTGAAGTAGCAGTAACGAATAATCGGGTGTAGAACGTGGAGGCCTATGGGCTGCCCTGTTTATGCCTTGAGTGCCGCGGAAAGCGTAAAATCGCATTCGGGGGGAATGATAGAGAGGGGGGGGGTGCGGCTCGAAATCAGGAGGGTTGACCCCATTGATTTGGGGACAGGATTGTTCAATATATGTGAGGAAACCTCCCAACATTCTGACACCTTGTGGACAGCTTGACGCGGAAAATCCAAAGTCACAAAGAGTGACCTAATCAAATTGTGGAGTGCGTGTGAGGGATAGCCACTAAGACGTGCGCAGATTTCAAGGCTGACTCTACTAGGATAACGCAGATCGGCAGAATGGACGTGAAGCTTAACCAGAATTAAACCTTGTAAGCAAATAAATGTAAAGTGATTTTATAAGCCAACCAATTAAAGATTTGGAATGTCCTACGAGCAGTGACATCGGCTCCAACCTCCAGGAGAAGCTGAACACAGGCCAATTGGTTCCAAAACGCGGCAGAGTGTAGTGGTCGCCATCCGTCCACCGTTTGAGTCTCCAATTGAGCACCGTGACGTAAAAGAAACTAGAAAGGTTACAAGGGCAAAAAGGGGCAAACCTCGGCAGTTCCAACATGACCTGAGTAAACGGCGCGATGTAATGCCGTATAACCATCATCATCATGGGCTAGAAGAAATTCCTCCAATCTAGACGGCTGATTTGCCCAATCCAGCCCAATCTCACTCTCAAAGACGGTTTTCATGGTCTCCAAATCGCCTCGTTGACCAGAGAGAATGAAGAGCTTCTTGGGATCCTCTGCAGATATCAGTTAATAAGGAAAAGAAAATTAACTTCTCAAATCCTTCTTAGACCAATAGGTAATGTCTTCTTCATCAGCTTGCCAGGCACTTACAAACATTCCCGGGTTGGTTTCCTTAGCCCGCATCACCTCTTCCGTTGTGTATCGCAGTTCTGGAGGTAAATCTTCATCCGAATCCGAACTCATTTAAATCTAGCAAACAAATGAAGCAAAATCTACCGAGAACTAGTTAAATAGGAAGGAAAACAGAATCGGAACTATACACGGTACTTTATTCGACAAGTATGCACTAACAGTGAGCTAACAAATTATGAAGCACTTCATTCATAAATGTCGTGCTTATCGCAGATGTACTGGACGATGTCGAATGGGGTACGCAAGCGCTGCGCATCAGCGCTGGGAATATCAAAGGTGAATTCCTCTTCCATTGCTACATTGACTTCAACCATATCAAGGCTATCCAGACCGAAATCTTTCACAAGGTCCGATTTGAGAGTGAGCTATATGTTGATTGTCTTAGAAAGAAATCAGGTTACCTTATTGGGATCAATTTTATCATATAATTGAAGAACCAGCATTACTCTGTCTTCTATCATTGGTTTGGATAGTGGAGGCCCATGGCTAAGGCTCCTCGCTTGCAGATATGAAATGGAGAGATATGCAGGCTTTTGAATCCTGGTGACATATGAGCGAATAATCATGGGAGAGAACTGATGCGAAGTCTTATGAGTTTAAAAAAGGCAACTACTTTCTCTGTGATTCCTATTGTAACAGCATTGCGGAGAATACCGCAAATATTCACAAAACAGCGACTCATTAAGCCAAATTCACCCAAGTCGGTGGCCCCAGCCTATGAGAACGCCAGAACCACAAAATTATACAAGGCGCTTATTCAGAGAGTTCGTTAAAATCTTTGCGTGCATTTCTTTCACTTGTCTAGCTTGCAGATATAAAAGTCACAAATTAACTTTTAAAATTTAAATAAGCGGATTAGATAATAAAGAAAAATATTGAAAAGGGCGTAAGAGTGAAGTTTGAAACAGTGCCACAAGTAAATGCATTCGTTGGATGTCATTTACGCGCGTCAGTCACGCCCGCTTCTAGATCGAATGCACAAGCAACACAAGATAGTTAAAAGTGTGATACGCTTTGGTGCTTTGCAGCGTGACACTTCTCTGCCATGTCTCACAATCGCATTTGCACCCATTTGATTCCCACTAATGAGTCATTTACCATGTTAATTTTTTTCCAAACCTTGACTTTCCCTTTTATTAATCCCCTTGGATCTATTTGAGGTCTTGATTGTAGCACCCTGAGCATCCCTAAAAGAAGGAGAGATGGCCAGGTGTAGGTCAGAATACGTGTATTCTAGACGGAAAGTATGGAAGCTGCTGGCATGGCCGGCAGGCCAGTGCAGGCAGCTACCTTTAAGGTGGCCGCCACTTATATGTCCGACCAACCAACAGCCCAAACAAACAATACGCTACATTGATCAGTAACGCATGCAGCATTAATAAACTATAAGAGAAAGTGCAGAAAACTACACGATGTGATGTTGAACGAAGGCCCTGTCAGTCAAGTTCATGTGTAAATTACGACTACGAGCAATCATAATTTGTGCTAAAAAGATCTGTCCAGTTCAAATTTTTGGCCTTTTACAACTAATTCAGCCCGATCTCTCCCCTCCAACGTCTCATCTTCGCGATTTAACCCTAACTCGATTGACCAAATTGCGTCGCTAACAAAGCTGAGTTGATCCATTGAAACAAATCACATCGGAGTTCACCATCCCCCCACGCCTTCTAGAAATCGCTCCCGTTCATCCTTAACCAGGCCCTCACCGCCTCGCTGAGCTAAATTACGGTCCCACCACCGTGGCCTCGGAGGGATCACCATTTCTAGCCGGCCTACTTCCAGTCCCAACCTTAAGCTAAAACCGTTTCCCAACAGCGATGGTTCACTTTATTCCTCTCTGTTCCTCTGCTTGCAACTATATTTAAGACCTAAAGAAATCAAGGATGCTACCAAGCATTTAAATTGAGTTATCTGGACTTTTTGTTCGCCGTTTTCGCATCAAGCCCCACAGGGTCACCGGGCGTTTATAAAAGGCGAAGGCATACAACATACCCAACGCAGCAAATGCATATGTACTTGTATATACACCCTTTTGCATATAGAAATCATGTGTGGTGCGCGTGTGGCACTGAATGATTAAACAGCAAAAAAGGACACTCTTCAACCGCTAACGCATTGTCTACTGTGACCACGAAAACTGACTTAATGGACATTTGGCCTTGGGATTTTCAGAGCTGTTCCGTTGACGGAGCGGAGGTGATTGTCATGTCGGAACGCATCATGTCCTGTGTTGATGCATTCGAACGGCTGAATTAAGACAATATCATGCTAAGACACCGGCAAACATGAACTTGAAAAGAAGTACCCAGCAAACATTGCTCACAGTAGCATTTTGGATCGCATTTCCTCCAACTGTCGATTGCCCAGTGGATAAAAGTAGAGGAAGATGAGGGCGGGGATAAGCAAACCGATGGGAGCGATAGAGGATAATAGCCGCAGTGTCCTCCCCACCGCTGGGGGTTGATGACACGCATTACTGGACGAGTCGTAGCCCACCAGTCTACAAGTCAGGACGTAATGCGTATCAGCCAAGAATTAAACAGAGTGGAGACGGTCTCTGTGTGGCATGCACTCACCCCAAAATTCCCGCAGACATTGCTAAAGAGATGCCCACAGCAAACTTGTTGAAAAAAACAATGAGGGAGTAAAATATGGACTCCAAACGCATGTTGTGCTGCAACTGGAACGCGTCTATCACATCGGGCAGCATCGACCTTTACAAATGTAAAAAGGTATAAATGGATGTTAAACCATGCCGTGGTAAAGAGCGTGTCGCACTAAGATGACCAACCATGGCAGTAGCATTGCAACGGCGATAGTGACGGAAGCCCAGATCATCATCCCGAAGAAGATCCAAAGGGAGGGCCGTTCGGGAATGAAATTGAGCAATACCAACAAAGGAATGATGTTCTATTGGATGTACAAAAAAGAACAGTCGGTATCACAGCACTATTTGAGGCAGGTTGGACGCCTGCACCTCATAATTCGACCATCAAACAGGCATTAGTGGTTAAGACTACTAGACAAGATTTTAGACCATGTTATGCATTTTTTGGCACTTTGGGTGTCAATTGAAAATGAGAGAATTGGAAATTCACATGCTTTGGTTTAATTAAGGACACCTAATCAGACAGTTGTCAATAGTGACTTGGTAATGAAGGGAGTGAGTTGGAAATCGAGCATATCGCGGGATGAACTAAACCATTAACGTCAAATGGGCGTTTCTCCCAAAATTCACCCTAAAAATGATAGGTGCAGTCAAAAATCTACATTTTACACTCTCGCTGCCGAATTTGTTTGGGGGTGAAGACATGCCCTAACCAGTCCGCTTAGAGGTGCCGACATTGAACCCCTTTCGTCGAACAACCCCGTCTCCCAGCTCGGCCAGTAATCTCGGGTCATACTGTACTTTGACAATGCATATTTAGTCCCAGTATCTAGTTTTTACTGGATTTTAGGAGTCTCGCGGCTCTACAGCGTTTAGCCTTCGAAACCAGTCGCCCAGTCCTTATTTGCCTCACAATAGTCTTGAGTGGCATAAACTGCTCGGTCATCCACTCGGCTAAAAATTCTGGAATCAAGAACAATGAATGTTTGGGGTCTACAATCAGCCAGAGCTTGAGGGGAATGGAAGCAACACACACACACCTCTTTCCAGGATCATACCGTCGACGGATTTGACGTTCATTTGTCATTCACTCGTTTTCAACTACCAAGTGGTGCAAGAGCGCAAACAATTGGTGGTGCTTTAGTGAGATAAGCAGGAAAGATAACCATGTCCATCCAATGGAATGCGTGTCACAGTCCAACCAGTGTATGTGCACGTGTGACAAGATGACAGCGATAAGTTTACCAACGCCCAAAGGGCGCGAATTTGGGCAAAAAAGGCATTACCTGGGTTCATACTGATGCAGCAATCGCCGATTTGTGAGCGAGATAACACAAAAAAGCTTAAGTGCTGAGGAAACCGTTTCTATGCGACGCATTTCCTCAATCACATAATCGTGTTGATGGAAAAACCGCAGAAGCAAAAGCAAAAACCCCCGAGAGGTACGTCAGAGGAGTAAAATAAATGTGGATGGTACTGCGGCATTGCCGAGTAGTTGGGTATAGTTCATCTGCCCCATGTACCGACTACACACATGACCTGACTCCTCCTCTCTCCTGTTGACCCCGTCCGCCAGGGACGAAGCAATCAAAAGGGCGCGGAGAGCAGGGCAACTAGGGGTACCTCATGTGTTCTGGAAGCCACTTTGATGAAAATAAAACAGGAACATTCGATAGCATTGCCCAGTTATTTGCATAAATTCAGCTGTCCTTAAAGCGCACTTTCCTCAATAAGATTGTAAGGTTCAGGTAATTACACGTAAACAATGTGCTTAAAGATTAAAACAACAATAATGGGAAAGAGAAATGCAAATGAGTGAAGAACAAATCGGATGCGCTTGAAAACAACAGGACGCAAGACTGCGCCTCATGGTGATCAATGTGATGTGCACAATCTACCCGTCAGTGCCGTGGCGTATCAGCCCAGAGACAACCGTGGGTGGAGACCCTCGCAGAGCCTTCGAACACCTTATGATGAGATGGAGGTGTAGAAGATAGCAAGGAAGTGTGAAATTCCAGCTAGTTTGAATGTAAATACCAGCGATTCAGGGAATGTAGATGAACTGATTAGCCACCACGAGGGTTTGGATTAGTTTGCATTATGGAAGAAACCATTTTTTGTCGAAAGAGAAATTATGACCCAAAATTTGATCAATGAACAAGCTATGGGCGTTAGACAACAGCTAGTGACTGATCTGATTTATGCAGTCCATTTACCAAGGCTACGACTTGGAATAATGGAAGAGAGAAGTTGTCAAACAAATTAACCCATACGAGGATCGGGGCACGAACAAAAGGGAGTCGCAAGTCAAGACTGTTA
Organism: Taenia pisiformis; assembly: GCA_023968675.1. Taxonomy (NCBI): domain Eukaryota; kingdom Metazoa; phylum Platyhelminthes; class Cestoda; order Cyclophyllidea; family Taeniidae; genus Taenia; species Taenia pisiformis. The sequence goes on along the minus strand of CM043737.1, from coordinate 7,953,184 downwards.
GCGATCGGAATGAAAGATACCGCAGGAGCGTGAGTACGAATGCAGATTTATAACCAGATCTGTGCGAAATTTACACCAACAAGGTGGCATAAATTTGCGACCACGCATTTTGGAAAGCACAAATAACTACCTTAACATCACAAAAAAGGTTATAAAACCAGACAAGTCTCAAAAAACAAAGCAGACAGTTGAATTGTCCAGGTCAACTTTTTCAAGGTTCAAGCCGCACGGTTACGTACCAAAGCTATGTATCGTGCAAAATGAAGAATGAAATTAGCCAAGCCTTTTCAAAGCGGAAACACCCTTTATCCTTACACCAACGTCGGAACCGCTGCCGGGAGTACGCAATTATGAAGCTAACTCGTGACAACCACTACAAGCGGAACACGCCTCAAAGCAACCCTGCGTTTCTCTCTTACCACTTAAGATGACCACACAACGTGGGAAAGGATCTCCAAACCGAAAGTAGAAAGCAATTTCGAGTGCATTATCTCCCTCCCAATGACTTTGTTGATGCGCCATACCCCTCCCTAAGCTTGAAATTTGCAAGACAGTGCCTGCGATGTCATCGTTGCCATTCGGGTGAGCTGCCAATTTGCTTGAAGACGTAAGTCAATTCGCCATTCACTGACAAGAGATGCGCCATTTCACCCGTTATGAGGATTCAACTGCAGGGTATTGGAAAAAAGTAGTTGTGGAATCGAACTGATCCCATTGCATTGTTGCAGATTCAGCAGTTCCCTCGTCCCCTCCTTTCCTGGTAGCGAACGCGACACAAAAAAGCCTTCCAATGCAAGCTACCCCACCTCGTATTTTGTGATCCAGAAGTGGCGTGTCTTGGTAGTAAGCCATGATCGTTAACTGACGCTTTGCATATTGCCAAATTGTAAATGAGCTAACTAGCCATTCAGATGTTGCCAGCTTCCAAGTAAAAACAATCTGTTTGTGATAAGGATAGGATAATAGAGAGGAGTGATGCGATGTTGGCGACTCACAGCAATGCCAATAGCCATGGTAGTCTTCTTGCCGAGGTGTCGAAGTAGCACTTGAGCGAGAGGCACGAGAAGGATGGTGAAACCGAGGAGGCACAGAACACCCGGAATGAGGTAGTTGCTCATGTGCAGCGAGTGTGTAATGAAAAGCGCAATGTTGCCTTGCAGGAACTGCCAATACAGAATATAGAAAGAAGAAGGGTTAAGAAACTGAATATCCATCCAGTCAACAGCCTCGTAGATTTAATTTTCAGCTTTCACAAAATTCTGCCAAAGCTGAGATGATTGAGGACTTATGGTGCCACTAAAACGAAAAAATAAAATGAACACCTTCTGCAGTAAGAAAAACGAGTGATAACGTGCCACTACTGCGCAGCTGCAAAGTGTACTTAACGGTTCAGGCACAACCAACGGGCGTTTAGACCCCAACACACTGTTGGTTGGAGGGGGTGGGCAACAGTGGTACTTTGTGCACGTAACAGCACCTCCTGATCAAGTCTTCTTCTTTGAACCAGTGAGTGAGTGAAAAGGCCTGTGCAAACGACACCTGCACCGCAGAGAATGGGACAGCAGACAAGCACAAGCAATCCAAGAGATGACGGCCATGCTTCCCAATCAACAGTCAATGCGACAGGCAGGGAAGTGAGTAGAAAACCCGCCTTCGTCCTGTCATCGCTTTGCAGTAGTAGGCGTTGTACAATCATCCACCGTTATCGATGGCTATTGTAAGGTGAGCTATTGCGGGACGGTTCCCTCTGAAGGTGAATCTTTCCTTGGGAAAAAGTACCAGCACCATTTTTGTGCAGAAAGGTTCAATTTGCACTGGAACGCCTCAAATCCTAAACGTCGGACACTTGAAATGACCCACACATTCCCATTAGCCACTTGAAGCCGAGAAGGCTGGAGAGAAAGGGGAGAGGTGCTCACTGACCAGACGCAAACACACCATTCAATTACTTCTGCCCTGCCCCTCATCGGGGCACAACGACACGTTTAAATTGATTTGACGGATTCATCTGCGACCAACAAATGAAACGGTAAAACTCGAAAAAAAGGGCAAAAACACCGTCAGAAAGGTTTGGGGTCATTTATTGGCCTCCCTCTGCCTCCTATTCGTGAAAGCCTTAAGGTTAGCAAAGTGAGGCCCCACGAAACTGCCAACGGAGAGGCACATGTCCAGAGGGCCACAGATGTTTGTTCTCGTTATTCACCGAGTTGTTATCGAAATTGCAAACAAATGCAATTCTCGTACAGTTCCTTTTCAGCTAATCAGGAAATTGTTTTAGAGAAACAGACAAATTTATGCAGTGACTTCTTTTTCTTTGGCTTGATGACCCATCCAAACCTTTTCAAGTGCATTCAGTGTGGAGTGGAAATTGGATGAAGGTCAAGGCAATGAACCATAAAGGGCGAAGCAAAGAGTTCATATATGCCGCCGAAAAAATTCAATCCTTCCCTAAACAAAGCGGACAAACAAACGGAGACAAGCAGAAAGAAAACGAAACCAGTAGTCATTAGAGCTTGACTGGGGCGGCAGAAGTTGAAAAACGGTCAGCTCACTTGAATGCCAAGAGACATGAAGAGGAACGCGCCCATGAGATAGAGATAGGGCGGGTAGGTGAGAACTTTTCGCACGGCAGTAAAGAACCCCACCGTTCTCGCCTCATTACCGCCACCTCCGTCGCCTTCCTCAACAGTGCCAGTGGTGAGGCTACCGCCTGTTTCGCGGGTGCCGAAGAAGCAGATGAGCGATGCCACAGCACATATGACGCAGGTCACTGAAGCGGCTGTCATATAAGCCCACGCCTAGAAAAAATTGCTCAAACAGATAACAATGGAGGTGTAAAAATATCCGACCATAAATGGGTTTGTGAATTAGAGTTCGAGTGTTGGATAAGGTTGGTTGCATAGCCTAAACTTGTGGAACAGTGGCCCATGAAAAACCGTCTTTGAACATCCTCATCTCAGATAAAATCTTTCACACAGCAAATATTTCACTCTTGGACTTTCTCACCGAAATCATAGGCTTCAGTTAGTTCCATTGCAACAGCTCATTCTATCGTTGATGTTCCAAAACGCTCTTCGCATCCTGATGTGGGCCAAGAGGACGTGAAATCTAATTCCACCTAATGTAGCAAAGGCTCCGCATAAGCTACTTTTAAATAAAAGTGCTAATTGGGAAAGTAACACCCATGCTTTGGGACATGTAGCATTCGATATGATGAGACTTGCAAAGCTGCAAAACACTTGCAATTAATTCAACGACCAAAGCGGAATTCCAGGAGGACAGCACCTATTCTCCCACCAAACACATTTCATGCTTGAATGACAACAAAGATGCGAGACAGTCAAATACACTCGCCATTACATCGCCACGACGATGATCGTGCTCGCAGCCAAAGGTGTTCTATGTCAAGGCTGTTCCTCTTTTCACGCTCCGGTCACAACATTCTGAAAACGTTTGCATGCAAATGCCTTGGTTGTCCAAGGACTGGAGCTGCCGTGAAGACCAAGGAAAGATACCCACTTTACTCCACGATGTGTCCCAAACGCCTCTACAGCCCTGGAGTGGAGACGAGCCGGTGACAAGTGCTGACTTTCTGTGCTTGCAGTTAACAAGCCCAATGCCTATGCGTTTCGATAGAGTGGGCCTGCTTGAAGCCTAGAAAAGCATGCTACCAGCATCCGGCCAAATTATCACGCCACACCTGGTTTATGCTTTCAAATCAACTAATCTGCTTACTACACACGACCAGTTAGTATAACAGAAAGCACGTTTGTCACGCAGTTGTGATGTTGGTAAAGAACGTGTTAACACGACTATATACAGCACCCGAACAGTGACTGCTAGAATGCTTAAATTAAAAAAAGGCATGCCAAAAGTTGGTTCGATGTAATCACATATCTTCAAACATGATAGGAAGTGAGACCTCGTCCACTTCAATTGTTCAACGAGACGTAATTGCTAGTTGGATGACTTCACGATGCAAGGAGCTGATAATAAAATATGATGCCAAAGCTAATCAACTAAATTAGTAGTTCGCCAAATTGGGGGAGGCAGGAAATGTCGAAAATGAGTCCGTCATAGAGAAACTGAGTGAAAGGCATGTCAACACCTCTGATTAATACCATGCCATGCATCGAAAGGTTGTGTTTACTAACAAAATGTGAGGCGAATTATCCCAAATCACTCTAGTGGCAAATTAATGACATCCTTTCGTGCTTTGGTGCCATTCAGCTTAATATTGGTTTGAGTGGTTGGGACAACAGCGAACCCTCCCTCTCAAACGCTAAAGAATCGCCTCATGGCTTCAAATTGAGCCATGTAAATGAAAATGCAGCCACGTCCCACCGTGGCTTCTGTCAGTTTAATGGGCAACACTGTTGGCCGGGATGGCGGAAGACAGTGATAAGCCTATATACGTAGCAGTACCCTCCAAAACCGAACGAGCAGCCTTCACCGCAGCGACAGAACAACGGACCAGTACTGACATTGCAAAACTGGCAGCAGTTCATCCGCCAGGGACACACCCTACCGCCATGGTGGACAGTCCAAAGATCACAGACATAACTAACGGCACAGAGCCATTCCGTTGAGATTTTGACACTAGCCTTCTCAGCCACCCCTAATGACTCATCAATGACTGCCATGTCACCAAAAGCACAGGGGACAATTGGTAGGATGGGGATGGTGAACACCATACAACCATTCACAGTTAAGATTATTTTTCAAAATCAGTATGCGCGACGTTGATAAAGTAGAGGGAGTAAAGGAAGTTACCTGGGACAGTTGCCCCAGGCTAACGAATATTTTCATCCGAAATGCGCTTTCCACGTGATTGGTTAAACACGAAGAAAGCAGTGTGTAGGTTATTGGCAGGGAGATATATGAAAAAATAAATCCCACTACCACTCCACCTAATGTGTCGTCACCAATCAGGTTCTCGTGTCGTAACGAATAAGAATTCTGCACTCCTATCCCACAAGTGACGCGCAAAATTAGGCTGGCGAGCCATTAGGTGCTGATGCCCGCAAACCACAGTGATGAGGTGTCCAAGTTGAGTTTGTGAAGCATTAAAATGTTCACGCTCCAGGCATTCCCCTTAAAGCAAGACATGTTAGGTGGATGAGATTCCTGTCGAGAAGGTGGGAGATTTTCTGAATCCCTCAAACTGACAATTCAACGGAAACCATCACAATGCAATTTGGATTGTGCCATAAATAAGGACCCCATATCGCCTACCGAATGGCGACTAGTCTTCGCTTTCCAACCAAGGGTAACCCACTCACCCTCCTCACTACAGGTATAAGGTATGGAGCATTATCATGGCAGTGGGGATTGACTTAAAGCAAAAGTTAAATAGTGCAAGACTTGGTGGTTCTCACTCAGAAGCACCTGCAACGGCATGTGCGCCGCGCATATGGTCATGGGCGTAACGAAGCAACTAAGCCCACACACATGCAACTTCCCTAAGTTACTTACGGAAGTGTAAGCTTTGCATTCAACGCATTGATGCGAGCCGGAATTTCCGCACGCCCATTGCATCAGTACCCCTAAGAGTCCCCTGAATCAGCATCAGCAACATCCACCTCCTTTTTGCTCAGTGGATAGAAAAAGTGATTGAGATGACCGCTCTTTGTGAGCAAGTCAAACAGATCCTCCTCATTCCACGCCTATGGTTTGATTAAATAGGCAATAGGGGATTGCTTTGGAAAGCTTAGTCCACCAACTAAGGGCAAATTGAGAGCAGAGGGACGACTTTGTAATCTGTAACTAATTGAATAACTCTCAAAATGCTAAGCAAGAGCTGACACATCCAGTGAACAGTTTTGGAAATCACTAACGCTCCTAATGCTGAATTAGGGAAATCAGTAGTGCCTTTATGGGTTGGACAAAAGGAACGACCAGCTGTCAAAATGACCTGAACCAAACGCTACGCGGGTAATTTTATCAAACAAAGCCACGAAGGCAGACTCATTCACAAATAAGAGAAACTGAACAACAGCGATTACCACTAGCACTAATAAAATGGGTGAATAAGCAGCTCACCTCACGACGCCTGGCATCGGGATGGACAAAAGGTCGTGAAATAGATGTTACTCCGGTAGAGTTGGAGACGCCGGTGCCATTGGTGAAGAACGAATTCTCACAACTTGAGACAACGCGGTAGGGAGCGATAATGGCCCCAAATACGGCTACTCCAAAGAGAATAGCCAACACCTCCGAGAACATGCCTAATCAAGGTTAGAGAAGGTTCGGAATGAGGCCAAAGGATGTAATAACCCTATACCATCATTGTTTAAAAACAGGGAATAGTGGTAATAGGATCTGTTCAATTTATCATGATCGTAAAATGAAAAACCAATGCTACTGAAGTGGAGAAATAGCCAGCGTGCCCCATGCAGGATAAAGGAAGCTTAGCCTTGTGGCCTCAGTTCAAAGATTGGCAAGTAGTAATGGTGGCTTTACCAAACTCGAAGTCCGAACGATACGACCTTTTGCGGTTGGACGGCTTAGTGCTGATATTATCAACCGACAGACTCATGAAAAAGGCAATGAAGAAAATTGCTTAACAGATAAGTCAATACAAACGATGGACTCGAGGTGGATTTTCTGCATCTTTCGTCCACCCACTTCTACGGCACTGGAATGAGTTTGGTCTAAGAAAAACAGCCATAAAATTTGAATGCTCCCACAAGTACGTTTCGCCTTGCTAGAAGTAAGTCGAACAACACATGAGCAGCGAACCGGCCAATTCACAGCTGCGTTGGCGGCCGGTATGACACAGAAATGTAGGCGTCGTGTGGCGTGATTTCGAAGACGATGGTGAATCACCACTGATCAACCAATTGCCAAACCGGCACGACGCAACATGCTGTACATTGAGATTGACTATACTGGAAGGTTTGGCACGAATACATTGAAATGACTGTCATACTCGGCGATTTCTCACACTTTCATCACTGATTGTCCAGCCGTGGATGACCTGGGCCAAATCCGGGGTGGCGACACAAATCCGCGGCTTTGGTGCTCGCAGCGTGAACATCGACCCCAGCTGCGTCGACCCTATCTGCCGACACTAACCAGAGCATGGACAGATTCATGATGGGTTTGAGGTAAGAGGGGTAATTTTTAACCATGAATTCGTCTGTTACAAACTCATGTGGTTTTCTTAATTAAACTATTGCGCAGACTTTTGGAGGAAATTCCCCATTTTTGGCCAAGACTTGAGTAATGTTTGGGGATGTTCATTCAAGGCATCCGGCTACTTTATTTCAAAGTTATGAAACTGCCCCGGAACAGCGTCATGGAGACACAACGAAACTGAGGGAAAAATTGAAGCCGCTTACATCGTGGCTAATGGTAGACTACCGTTCAGTAAGGTTTGCGAACCGGTTAGCGAGGCTGCGAATGTTTCTAGCGGTACGCCGAGGCGGTCTTACGTAGATCAAGTCTCTAAGATATGCTACAAAAGCTGAAGGGAAGCACCGAATCCACCTATAGTGAGCTGTTGGTCCGATTAAGAGTGTAATGTGAATGAAAAACGCATCACGTTTCAAAGAGTCCCGAAGTGTTCGAAGTCTCACCACAAGAAAAATTTTGACAGTGCAATAAAGGCTGCAGCACGACCACTAGTGTCAGAAGCCCACTAGGAGGGCTTTGATCTCATCCACATTGGAACCATAAACGGAGACAGAGACAAATCGACCAACATATTTTAAAGCAAGTACAAAGAACGCAGAGCATGAAATTGACCATAAATGGTCTGCCAACTTGTTCTATGGTCAAATGCGTACGAATTTTAGTACTGGACATTGCAGAGATCGGAAGTTGACACCTAGACTGCGACAAAACAGATCTACGGGAGGTGACCCAGCATCAGATCTCTCACTTGGGTAATTACTACGTCAAATCCGATCCTTTAGAGCCAAATTTTTCCGAAGGGCTATATTGCCCTTTCAAAATTGTCCAGCAACCGGACACACCAAAGGCTAAGAAATCAGCAAAAGCCAACAGCCCATCCCAACGGGCGGGAAGGTGATGGAGAGTAACCTTTCCCTCATCCCGCGTTTTAGAACGGGGGGAGTTTGCGTGGGTGTAGTGCGGCCATAGCAAATACGGCTTGCACGCACGCACGCGCGCAGCGTAGGACACAGGTACTCGGCCAAGCAGGACAATCACGCGAACATCACCTCATTCCCACTCGCCCACACACTTGATTGGTCCTGTCAGGGTCGCAGACAGGCCAGTTGCCATGGCAAAGTCAGCATGGCTGTTTCGGCAACTTGAAGCAAAATTAGCACTTCCATTTTTGTGGTAAAAACAGATCGTGCCACGTGGCCAGAATTAAGTAGACATTCTAGCACCTTCAATGCGACAGTGAACATTACCCAAAGCTCATGCCAAAAGCCACTATTGAAATATCACTGAGATGATGGTTTGCCTTAACTAACCATTTTTTAGCTTGCTATTTCCACGAAAAAGATAAACTGCTAGGGCCTCAGAGGACAAGCAACGGCTACACCCCGAATGTCCTATTGATCGAACATGAAAATGACGTTAGCACTGTACTTGGCGGTCATACTACCGCTCAAAAACCAAGGAAACCCAATTGGCATCAAGCCAATAGGTCCCCAACCTACCCTGTGCATGCAGCTGCGATTGCCTCAATTGGATAAAGAGCACGTCATGTACAAGTGACGTGCATGATCTTCGATTGAAAAATCGTGGGGCCACATATAGATAAGGTCTGCATCAGACCCATTAAGCAAACCAATCAACGAAGATTTACTGCAAAAAGAACTAAAAATTGCCTATTGATAGGAAGAGTTACACGAAAAATGCAAAAGACAACAAAGGAGAGCAAGAGAAAAGGCACAAATAAGGCATTCTGGGACGATTCGGTTAAACTCGAAAGGAAGCAAAATGCTTTGTGCACCAGATTATAAGAGCCGGGTAAAAAGGTGCGTTTGGAACGCATCCAGACATCTCCCAAGAAAATGCCGGTTATAACATCAAGATGGAAGTGATCGCATGCGAAAAGTGCCAATAAGTAACAAAACCGAGTAGCACAAGTGCCTGAATAATGCCGTAACCCTAAAAAAAAATATTCACTTACGAAATGCAGTCAAGACATCCCTTTCTTCTGGGATACGAGTAAGTACCATTGTGAGAGAACTGTAGGGAATGTGGAAAGACTAAAAGCATAAAATATCAAACGGATTAGTGTCTTGAAGGCACCACTGTAAAACGGTTCATATTACTACAGAAATGCAAGTAAATACAGTCAAACGCACGGCCTGACGAGCAACATACCGTAAGCCCACATTGAAGTATAATGATAGCCACTAGATAAAAGCAAAGTTTCGCTGGGGCGGGCCAGTACACTGCGTAGAATAATGCAAAGAAGGAAGCCACAAACACTGGTGTTGAGAATAGGATCCTAGAAGAGTTGAAAATCGCACAAAACATCCCTTAAAAATTCAAAGCAAAACCAGCAATGCATAGAGCCTACCATGGCCGCTTTTGTCCAAGTCTGCTCCTCGTTTTCAGCACAAGCAAACCCACCAAAGGATCGGTGACAGCATCAGATATCCGAGCAGCCAGAAGTATCACCGATAAGAAGGACGGAACCAGGTTGACCGTCTCCAGAAGAAAAAGCGGAAGGAAAAATGAGATAACATTTTGCATCATTTGCATTGGAAGACCTCCAGAAGCAAATGCCAATTTCCGCCAGAGCGGCAAGGGTTTGCTTGTGGAAGGTACCCCATCTGATGAGCAAACAACTGACGTGTTTGACCCAATTACTTCCACTTTGGTTGGATCTGAATCGACCTTCGCCGAAGATTCCGACATGAATTCCCACAATAAACGACCAAGTTAAATGGTCTGAGAGGCGATAGGCATCAAAAACCCTCGGTAATAAACGCCAGGTGCTTGTGATGCGTATAAACAAATGGGATGATTAAATATTTCTGCTCTCTAACACAAATAAAAAAATAAAGGTCACTTTATTAATTGAACACATTAGTTGAAAACGTGTCTGTTATAACAAATACCTTTAAATTTTTGTTATTAATGGACTTGTGCTCCGTATTGTAGGCTTTGTTTTGAGCACCCTAAATTCTCTTAAACTCAAGGCTGTGCTCTACATTATAATACATGTTTTCGATTTAAATGCCTGCAGAAAAAAAATAAATGTGCCCTTCTACTAAATTGGAAAGAACTTACATGGCATCAGATGTCTTCATAGGGCTAAAGATTATGTACAGCAATCCTTCACTTCCGCCTTTAAATGAGGCCTAGTAACGTAATGCGTTGAGCTCGCCTAAAATTCATTTGAAGGCGAAACTAGATTTGATGCGCAGGCAGGACATGTATTTTGATATGCGGTAGCCATGACTGATACCGGATGCCTGACCAACGTAGAGTGATGATCCCAAATGTTATCGCCACTGTAATGATAAGGCGGGAATGCAGAAGAACTAATTTAACCCCACAAACAAACCATCCTTCTTAAGCCCAGCAGTTCCCATTGTTCGATCGCGTCAAAGACCAGGAGTTTCCCCAAAGCCCTATTATTGTATATGCCCGGGAAGAAATATAATAAGTACACATTGGGCGTGAAGCACAGCAAACATCACCAAAAGGCCACTCTGCTAGGAATGAAATGACAAATACTGGATACCGGAAGGCCGATGTTGTTGAATAGGCATGCAGACAGGACCCAACCCGTCGCACCGTAAACAATCACACCACCCACCTTACCACGTTCTGTGTACCATTTCCAGAAGGCCGACACATCAATCCCCACCTTCTAGTGCACTCAATTTACTTTCAATTGCATGACTGGAAGTTATTTTTAATCGCAAAAAAACGCAACCACTCACTCTACTGAAATTTTTTTGGCCCCAAAGTACTCAGTAATTCATGAGAATCCTACCAACTTCCACGTCTAATCGCTAGCTCATCCTATACAACACAACCATCGTTCACCATTGCGTGTAGAAACACAACCACCTAACGGAAAATACCAAGAAAAAAAAACATCCGTGCGTAAAGCGAAACTTGTCAAGCAAATCTTGGTAAAAAGAACCTCAATTACGCGTTCAAAGGCTATAAGAAAGAAAGGCGCTCATCACTGCCTCCATTAGCATTTTCCACCACAGGTCGGGTCATCGTCCGCCTTATAGGAGCGAAGGTAGGCCGGCACAGAGTTGTCGATGATACGCATGTTCCGCTTCATCGATCGGTTCACCATGGAGGATTGTGGAAGGTTGGATAGACGTGGATAGGGGTTCTTGTAGTGCTGTGCTAATTCCAGCCGTGACACACCCTCTAGAATGTGCGCCTTTGCAAGGAGCAACAATTAGTAAGATTAACAGCAATTGGTGTCGCTGACAGCATTATCCCCAGGACCTCACCTCGATCACCTGAGGGTCAGAAAGATGCGCATTCCTACGAAAGAGAGATCGCGCCTCCTGTCGAATGTAGGCCCTTTCCTTGGCGGTCTGACTCGCCTCGTGGGTGGCGGAAATCCAGCTCTTAGATAATCGCATGAAACGTCGGTAGAGGTCAAGCACGCGTACTCTCTGCTGACCTGAGGCCACTGTTAAGCTCTTCGCCAACTTCAACGATGCCATATCCTACAATAAGCACCCTTTTTTAAACAGGAACAAGATGAAGCATTCACCCACTAAATTAAGGCGAAAAATCTTGCAACCACGCCAATAGAGCTTGGCAAGTAAAAAATCAGAGCCGATCGCATCATCAAGAGGAGGAAGAAGGAATGAAGGACTCGTGAGAACTCTAGATATGATGGGCAACCTGCAAAAAGCACGAGTCAAATTAGCTTCAAAATTACTTGCAGAAAAGAAGCATCAACAACTGACAACAGGCTCGATTGCCTAGTGGCTATACCACAGCCTCATTTTCGACATCGCAATAGAGCCATCGGGGTTAAAAATGGCCATCAACAACAAACATTAACTTTTTGGAACCGTGAGACGACGCCATCGCCAAATTGCAGTGAGGTAGGCAGACTACCTGCCGCCTAACTGCCGGAGTGGGATACGAACTAGGTGGAAGAACAAACGAGGGAAATTAATTTGCCAGCCCAGGTGATGGGATCCGGTGATTCACCAAAGGCATTGCGAAACAGAGGCAGTAGCTTCCCTCCGCTCACACACAAACACAAAGTGTAGGCCACCTTGCCATGTCTCGTCTTTTAAAAAGGACACTGCGGACGCGTGCGGGACGGTGTCGGGCAGACACGATATCAATCACTGTTGGGGCGGCCGTGTTGATACCTTTTCTGCAAATAGATCGGTTCCGCATTTGTGCAACACGTCCGACAACCCTTGTAAAGGACAAAGCCATTCCTTTCTGGAAAATCGAGGGTAGCAACTCTAAGAACTGTCTCAAGTTCAAAAGAAAGTGCAGTTAAAGCTAAGGCAATGCAAACAACCAACGAAATGGTAAAACTGGAGGGGATCTGCTACAATCCATGCCACCGAAGGATGAGCATTTGGATCAGACAAGGAAAGAGTAAAATTCGGACGAGCTTTCAAAGTGAAACAATTTCCAAATTGAAACAACGCTCCTCAAGGGAAGGCCTTCAACACAATTCATCAGCTGACGAGATTGACAAGTGCCCCAGAAACCCACGCGATACACCACGACTGTTAAATTTAAAAACCCTGTCCATGGTTGGACGCCACTCCATGACCATTGCGACTCTGGCTGTGGTTAATTACTGGGATGCTGAAGACCAAGGCCGCAGAGACGATGAGTAGGCAGCATAGCCATACTTGCTTTAATTTCAGTCCTCTGTAAATAGAATTTCGTGGCGATGGCAATAAACGCGACTTACACCAATAGCTCCACCTACAGTCTTGTACACCTTGCACTGCCCTTAGAGGGAAGTGGAAACAAGACGCGCCACCCAATCTGGGGAGGAAGATAGCGGCGACTCCATTCGTCTCGGAACTAGATTTCAGACATTGCTGTTAACCCCTACCAACACGGCACGATGGACTTTTCGCTCTTCAGTGCGGTTCAGTCGCTGCGCCTTGGTGTGCATGACCACCTTCCAATACCACAAGCAGCTCTTCTGGGTGCATATTCAGAGGCAAGGTTCACCTAAACAACCCAATAATAGGACTGCGAAAGGGTAAATCAACCACTCAGTCGCCATAGCAGCAATTACGGCAGATCCAATCTCCCCTTCGGGAGAAGCAGCCTACTTCTCCCTCTTGGCGTGAGTCATCGTGAATTTCGGGCGAGCGTTTCCAGTGAGCGACGCAATCCGGACCACCGATCACTTACAGACGCTTTCATCATAAACAGCCGCATCTGCGGGATCTTTTCGGTGATTCAAAAGCCTTGGCGATTATAATCGCACAAAGGTCGCTCATTTCTTGAGAAATCAGAAGACCCAACTGGGTCGCAAAAAGGACAGCCACCTGTAACGGAATGTGATACATTAAACATGTAAGTGATTTCTATTTGCGGCCGCATTAGGCCAGAAACGATGTCACGCCTTCGAGGTGTGATCGTGGCACGGTCCACGGGACGCGAAAAAGCCACAAACACACAAACAAATGGGTACATGTGTATTGCATACCTGACAGTAAAAACCGAAATCTATCATGCCTGTCAAGATAGGGAGAGCGAGTCACAACGCGTTTTTCTACCACAGAACATTGGACTAGGGGAGGGGGGGGGCACAAGGTAGTCCAAGGAAGATTCAGCCACCCCAGGGTTCAAAATTTATGGTCGGCCCGCATAAGGACCAGCACGATGATCTGTTGCATAGAGGGGAGCAATAAAATCGGGGTGACGGCTTACCGATCGGGTTGACCGATTGACCCGACCACAGGTCACAGTGAAATGGGGGGATGAGGGCAGACAAAGGGGATCAGGAGGGAAGAAGGGCTGGGATACTTGTGTCTTCCAAATAAATTTTTGAGAAAGGGTTGTTCAACCATGAATGCAAACAGTGGATGCATCGCTTTTGAGCATCAAAGGCAGAATTCATGAGGTTGTGTAAACCAAGCTGAATGTTCAAATTAACCTGTAACCGTAGCTTTGCCGCTTAGCGACCCACCAAGAGTTTACACGGCCGCTGTCAGTGTCAAATAGATGCACCGAATCAAACTTATTTACCCAAAAAGCAGCATCACAAATACGCAACAACTTCCGTCCGTTTATGCGGAACAGGCTGTGCCAGCCACATCATTTCGCAATCAAAACAACCAGCTCGAAGTAGGAATTTCTACCTTCGGAGGTGAAAAAAAACTATGTGAAAATGCAACCAGTAGCTGAACTTGGAAATAAACACGGTAAGTAGGTACAGTAGCAGACAACTTTTGTCTACGACCCTGGTAGCGAGCGTGGTGAGACATTAAGGGTCGCATTTCACACAACCACTGAGGGAAATCCGTGGAGACATCGCTGTTAAAATTGAGAATTATTTCCCAAATCCTAGTGGAGTGGTCTTAATTAATTCGTAGTTGAGCCAATCTCATCCCCAGAGGAAGCTCAGGCCTTTCATGTGACGCATTAAGCATATGTAGTCGAGAGAGTCAAAATTACCTGAAGGAAAAGCGCTTATCCGTCACGTGGGCTGTGAATTCATCAATAAACCACTTCAACACCTCACAAAACACTACCATCAACGGTGGAATTGAAGTGTCAGATTCAACAGCGATAAAACGAGGGTTGAGAATATCTGGCACTTAAGAAAGAAGCAGCCGGAGGTTATAGTAATCGAAGAGTGCAAGGTCATGAATCAAAAGATCCTCCCTTTCTGTTGCACATTGGTGCTGTGTCCTGTTAACATCCGAGAAGAGCGCAACTTAAAATATACCATGCAAGCCCACTTGCCATTCCATATTTAGCAATTACATACACACAGGAGGTTAAGGGAAGCTCCACATGGAACTGTGAGACCAACTGTTAGGACGGGGACAATAAACGTCTACAACAAGCCAAAAGGGGAGTGAAATCGGTCGTCAATCTTTATTATTGTGAGAATCAGCAAACAGTAATACCGTCAACACCATTCGTATGTACAAGACAAAGAGGCACAATGAACACCGACGTGGGAGAAGTGGAAAGATGGTCAGAGGTAAAGGCGCATTTCTCCCTTTCTTCCGCCTCCTCTAGACCTCAGGACTAGCTGAAGCCGAGGTAATAGCATTAGGCTGTGACGCAACACTTGGTAGACCAGGGGCAGCAGGGACTGCAAAGGACGTGGTAGGGGAGGAGGAGCCGGACAAACATGGCACCGAGGCACCCCGCAGTGGTGTCTCTGAGCGGCGATTTACACCACTCGCGGCCGCTGCTGCTGCCATCCCGAAGCGATTGGTAATGAGCTGAAGTGAGGTCACCCACTTCTCATACTCCTCCGAGTTCGTTGCTGCCATTCGGTAAGTAGTGTGATAGTCTAGGTAACAAAACGCAGTGCAATCAGTAAATATCCGACGTTTGCTACTTAAACTGTGACATAAGTAGCGAGTGGACTGATTGACAGGATGGTTGAAACGGAGTAAATGACTTGACAGGCAAGTGAAATGATAGAAGATAACGCGAACCTTAAGCAGATGAGCAATTGAAAGCTGCAAGTGTAGACAAACAAATTCAAACAGACAGAATCTTAATATCTCGAAATTTACTTGAGTAGAGCATTGGGCATTGGGAACGATTTCTGTCGAATGTGTGAGGACTTCCAGTCCCATAAAACTCGAGAGGTACGGCAATGTCAATGTATTCATTTACCCGACAACCTACTTGAATACCAGGCTGTCAAGCATTCAAAATAAGCATCTGGTGTTATGGCGCTTAGCCCAGTCTTACAGGACGCAGTTAAGCCTACCATGCTTCCAATCCATCTAATCTTCTGCAAACCCATAAAAAGTGCAAATTTTGGGAGTCATGACAACTAGAAGTGCGAACTTCAAACGCTCAATCACGCCGCGCGGTAACACCGGTTCAATGAAATGTTAACTAGCACTAACTAGGGGGAAAAGGGCACTCACCAGTGGTGATGACCCCTTCCCTATCAGCCTTGCGAGTGTTTATTGTGCCCCCTCCACCTCCGCCGCCCAGGCCGCTGTTGCTGGTAGCACTGCCAACAGCACCATTAACATTGCCGTTAGGACAGGGACGAGGATAGAGTTCGAAACAAAACTCTCTCGAGCGATCGTTGCTGACGCGTCGGATGCAGACATTTTCCAGCGCCACAATACCCTTTCGCTGTGTTATTCGCTGAAAGTGACATAAACACAGTCACGAGGCGTTTTCATGAACGGAATTAGGAAGAGGTAAAACTAACGTCGGGAGCATTGTAGTAGAAGAGGTACTCCTCCGTTAGGACAAACCACCTACGCTTCCAAATTTTCACGCGACCACCTGTGAGGAGAAAAAGGGGAAGTAAACACAACAATTGGCGGTAAACGTGAGACCAGTAGAGCTCAGCGAGTTTCAAGTGTTTTATAAAAGCAATAAAATTAGGCGCTTAGGATTACACATTCAAATATAAATGTGAAAATATGCTTTTGGCAATCAAAATAAGTACGACAAAAACTCCCAAGTTGAATTCACCGAGTAGGCTACCGTACAGTTTACCCAAATGATAAGGAAAGATTCCTGTTATTAAAAGGTCAGCTGTGGTAAGCCTATGGAAGGAACCAGTTGGGTTAAAGGGACGCATCCCGCTCCAATTTGGATTCATGCGTCATTGCAAGTGACCAAAGTTCACAGCAAAAAGACTGTGAGAAATAAGTGGAATGACACTGAGACAAGAGGAAACAGATAAAGTTTACCCTTGAAGGGAAATAAAAACTCATATTTGGCTTCCAATGACTTCAGTTAATTTTCTTGGCCACTTCGACCAGGAAGGTGTAAGTGGCAAGGGATTTGAAAAAAAGAGCGGTGTAGACCTCAATAAAGTGTGAACCCGGTGAACTGCAGGGTCTCACAGCCTCCTATGAAGGGAGATTGAATATTTATACGGGTTTGATGGAATTTACTCCCCAAAATTCGGTATAAGCACCGCGTTGGGGTGAATGAACACTGCGGGCTTGAGGAGCCCCTCCCCCTTCCCGGCTGCCCGTTCGTCCCTCCCCTGCGGGATTAAATCGCGTAAAATTCCAATGCGGTCATTCGACTCTGCTTAGTTCCTTACCGCTGAAATTCCGAAGAGCCAGACGCCAGAAATGCCCCACTGCATCAGTACAGCTTATTTTACGTGAGAAGGAAACATTTTATCAACGTTAAGTATGCACACCTATGCCGCCCTTCTGCCACCGATTGCATTGGGATATAGAACATACTGAAAGGAGCAATCATGTGCACAACTTGATTGCAGACACTTATCCGCTTTCGTCTTAGGTGGGGTGAATTATCCCAAGAACGTGATGAAATACTGGGCACTGGACCAACAAACCGACATCACCTGCTACTGACTACCAAACCATCTCAGAATAGCTTCGAAGGTGCGTACCAGACAACTACCCTCATCAGGCAACAATGACGGACGCTATGATGCGGACCACCGGCTCAGCCACACCAGTTTTCTACTTCACCTACATCCTTTTGATGAGTAAATCCACTTCTCAGCACAGCACGCAATCAACCTAACGCTGCAATTACTTGTTTAGATTCAGAAAAGAAACACATGCCTTCCACTTTATTAGCTCCCCAGAATCCGAATTATTAATGCAGCGAGAGATTGCCTACACGCACAACTCCCAGAGGCAGGACTGAGGACGGAAGTGAAAGTTAACAACAGCAGTGTTCACAACGGCTAGCAGCAGATGGTTTTCAAAAGAACCCACGTTTTATGAAACAAAGTAAAAATAATGGCAATATACCAGTTTCCCGCATTGGAGAAAGTGAAGGACAATCAAAATACAGACGAGAATTTCAAACTATAGCCTAGTTTGGCCTTCAAGATAGACACTCCAAAGTCACTGGTCACGTGAAAGCCCTGTTTTCAAATTTACACGGATTAACATACGAGAATCATGGAGCTTAAAGTTTAGGCAAATAGCGCGTGCCCAACCAAATGAAAGTGGTGCTATTAAGCGAGGGTAAATGAGTTGATCGAATAAGGAGCTCATTAAGGAGCCCATAAGATGCGACCGTTTACTCAGTTTGAGCCAATCGAAAGAAAAGCGAGATTGTCATGACGGTAGATGGCACCAAAGTAGCTTATGAAAGCTGACCGGTACACACAGTGCTAAAGGAATAGAATGGTAGAATCTAGGATTCCCAAAAAAGATTTCATTTAGCATTTACCAACTGCATCAGACGACGAAAGAACAAGGGAAGAGAGGAGGGGAAGGGAATAAGGCATTCACGATTGAGCAACTAGATCGGCCGAGTATTCACAGCACACACTAAAACTCCTCACGTTTACTAATAGACAAATGCAGAAAATATAAGACGACCTTATAAAGCTTTGCATAAAATGAGAGAGAAACAGAACTCTCCTGGTATCCCTGCTAGTCAGAAAACAAGGAGATAAAAAACGATGACGGTCTGTTCTAGCAAGACAAGCAATTTAGCGAAGATGGAAATAGGAGCTTCTCTTCCTCCCCATTATTTCTGAGCATTCCAAGTATGTTAAGAACATTCGTTAATAAAGTCCCTAACCGAGGGCGATTTGCGATTTCAAGGCTTCATACAAATTATGCCAAAAGAGCCGACAGTGATGGCACCACACACCATCAGAACGGTACCAAAGTTCAAGAAAAGCCAACAAAACGATGTTACATCTGATTAGCTCTGCCACCAAATAAATCTGTGGTCCATGTTTTGGCTTTGACACACGGTAAAACAAAGCCCAAGACTAACCCAGCTTCCACAACCAGCCACGCATGATACTGGGTTCTGAGCATTCTTCCGCCAGCTGAATCGGCTTCGATTTGATGCCATGATAGACGCTCTGGAAAAGAAAGTGAAATAAACAGGCGCGCGGCACAAAAAACAACCACAACAAACAGGTCCCAGTTCTGTATTGGGACTTTGGTTACATCCGCACCACCTTTTCAGAATTCCATTATTATCCATTTGTCTTATTGCGAAAAGAACATCCCAAGAACAGATTCGCAGCATCTTGCACAAAGCGATTCTACACCTAATGTATAGTTCGCTTTGGCCTCGGTCTGACCCTAGCAACACAGATGGATTTTATGGGTCGCGATTTGTACTTTCATTTCGCATAAACGTACACGAAGGTGCATTTGCGCACACGGGAGAAAGTGAACTAAGAGAAATTGTGCACATAAGGGAGAACGATAGCGCACCCTGGCAAGGTGGACAGTCAACCCAAATCAAAACATAATCAAAGGAATGATATCCTCAAGGGCTTTTGTGGCAGGCCGAGTGCCAATTATTGACGTGGTATTATTATGGAGTCCCAAGTCATGCCATGGCCGCGCTACACGTGCAAAAGAGGAAATGCGCATCATGATAACATGCGCTGGCACGCATCTAGAGAATCACTAGGCACGGACATTGATAACTGATAACATGTCAAACCCAACTGTGCTAGGACGATTTAACAGTACTGAGGCCTCAAAATTAGCTACGGACAAGATGCATAAATACGACAGGAGATGGCGCGCACCTTATTCCGGTAAGACACGACATAAGAATGAAAAGTGACGAAAACTAACCCGAATCATTTCTTCCGAGAGATTAGTCTCCTTGTCGAAATCCAACATGGTTTGAATAAACGTTTTCTCATCTGCTAAACTGAGATTTTGGCTCTTTGCATTGGTGTTGTGCAGAGTAGTGTTTAGGAGGATGGCGGCATAGGCCAGAACGTAGGCATCCTCTGCAATGATTTTAAAAATTAATAAAACCAAGAAGATATCCCAACTTACAGTCTATAGAGATACTGACTTACGAGGAGTGTGAAAAGAGCTGGGATTTTGCTGAACGTATTGATAAGCAAATGAAAGAAGGATTTTGTCAATCTTCTGACTCTCGCCGGGTAACTGGAAGCTAAATAAAAAGTTCCTGCAACAAATCGAGGAAAGACCGTAAGTAATAAAGTAGGTGTCAATGACTGATAAAGGAAAAACATTTACCTTAATGCTGGGAGAAAATCCTGTCCCGCAAATTCATGCAACTTGAGGTACTCCTCAAGGACTTGCATATTGAATTCCTTCGAACTAAAAACAAGCAACAATCAGTTTTGCATTGACGGAAAAAAAGCAGATGAAAACAACCATTTTCAACCCACATTTCTCCAAGGTAGGAACCTATGGCTGCTTTTGAGAGATTGCGTTTCTCGTCGACAAAAAACTTGGCAACCGCAGCAGGATCCCTCTCAATAATGTGATTTTCGAAAAGAAATTCCAGGCCCTATAAATAACTGCAAGGAGGAAAAGCAGATCACCATTTTTGGATTTGAGCAGAACTTTCTTTTGCCAAGGTTTCTTCTTGCATCCAGTTCACTACCAAAGGTAAAAACAGCAACAGCTTACCCTTCTGGGGAGACGCCAGCTTCTTCAAGTAGTCGAGTAACGTGTTCATACTCAGATTTCAATCGCTAAGGTATAACAGCGGAAAATAAAACACACCTGAATGTTTTTAATCGTCTCCAAGCGTTGAGTACGAATAGCCTCCAGTCTTTCATTAACATCGCCTAAGCATTCTAGTGAAGTAACGGCTTCCAGTTTTTAACTAACCAGCAGTGCTCATCTTCGTGCGCAGATCCGACACCACCACAACCAAATGCTTGAAATCAAGCAACCGCGAATTCACACACCACAATCGGCCACACCATCGTCAGTATCGACCAATGAAATTTCAAGGCAAACAATCGTAAATTGCATCAACAACTAGTTAAAATTCCAAGCAAAAAATTTAGAGGTAGTAAATTCTATCTATATATCCAATTTTTTTAAAAAAACACCGCTTTTATAAGTTTTTTAGCTCTTTTACATAAATCAATGCAAATACACATCAAGTGTCTGCAAAAATCAAGACTTCCATGGCCTTTAAAAAGGCAAGCCTAGCTAATTTTGCTAAATTGCTCTACAATTTGCTCTAAGTTCAACTAAATCACACTACGATCACCCATGATTTGAACCATTATCGTGAGCACACTTGAAAGGAAATAAGCGGTGCCCGAAAACCTCCAAAACATAAAGCTGTTTTTACTGTAGCGTCTCGATCATTCCTTAAAAAGGAAGGAAGCCAAACGCAATCCAGACTACATGGTGTAGCACCCCGACCATCACTAAAAGACGAAGGGAGGGCTAGGTGTGGGTAAGAATACTTGCATTCTACATGGAGAGGAAGGGTTCATCTGGCATGAGCAGCAGGCCATTCTACGCAGCTAGCTTCAAGGTAGCCACCACTTATGTGTTGGATCAACCAACAATTCAAACAAACAAAACACTACATAGCCCCTCTCCATTTCAGCGTTGCCCCCGTAGCGTCTCTTCATCCACCTCCCGTGTCAGCCATCACAACGTAATCAGTACTGCGAGAAGCATTCACGAGCTAGCCGTGCCATGCGTCAACATCCGACGCAAATGAGGCGAGATTTGACACCACGTTAATGGTCCCTTATGGCAGTGCGACTCCACCTGCAGGTTTGCCCGGTTCGCCAACTAACACCGGAGTAAGAGTTTCAGACGACCCTCACTGCATCCTTCGCGAGGTTAGTTTACCGGCTGCCTTTCCAGATGGTCCACGGCTAGAATCACTTCAGTTGTTAATAGCTCTCCTATAGAGCACGGGAGTGTGATAGTATCAAAGATAAACACTGTTCTTAGTCCTTCAGCTAAGGCACTTCTTTCACTTCTAGGTAGGAAATGCACAAATTCGGGTCCGCTTTCCACTGCCATCACTGTAGCGCCCCGAGCATTCCTAGAAGATGGAGAGAAGGCCAGGAGTAGGTCAAAATACTAGACGGAAAGGAAGGGAACTGCTGGCATGGCCAACAGGCCAGCCCACGCAGTTGGCTTTAATGTGACCACTACGAATGTCGGACCAACCAACAGTCCAAGCAAACAAAACACTGCACATTGATTCAGGAAGGGTGAAAAGGGTCTGCTGGCATGTCCGGGAGGCTGGTCCACGCGGCCAGTCTCAAGACAGCCACCACAAGTGTGGAAGCCCAACCAACAGCTTAAGCAAACAAGCGTCACAGATTTTTCTAATTTTGTTGAGTGGTTACATATAAGTTCTGTTCAATATTTCACCCTTTTTGTTCAAAAGTGTAACTCATTAGGCTACATCGGTGCCGGTTGAAAGCGATACGAAAAGAATGCTTATGCTTCAGATCAGGGACTTTATGACATCTTTTTAAACAAAGGCTAAGAACGACGCTCGTTTTTAACACCCACCCCACTTTCGTATTCTCCAAAAAAGTTAGTTACAGTTACAAAACATTAGCTGCGAGTCAACCGGAGAGGAGACTGATGAATCAACGTCCCGAAAGTGCACGCCGAAGATTGTTTGCAAACCAAACCAAACCCTGTGCTAAGCTAAACAGATTAAACGTGAACTTATTTGCGCCAAATTCTGGTGCTCGACAAGGCTACATTACGTGTTCTTCTTGCAGCCCTGATTGCGTTGCGATGACCCACTCGGGAGGTCTATCAAGGGGAATTGCGAGGAAGACGCTTAAGGGACTAGGAAAAATATGTGATACCAGCAATCTTACGCCTTCGAAGGGGACTTGAGACACTGCAAAAGGTGTTGCTATGGTGGGCCAGAGATGAACCTACGTGTTTGGGTCATTTTTGTCACTTAGGTGACCAAGACCATACAGCAGTATAGACGAACAAGTTGTTACATAACGGATTTGATGATATGTCTGCGACGACTGGTATGCTGCATTTGTAATTCACTCATTCTAAAACATTCTTATCTTAAAAATGACTTTTTGCACTTTTTGATAGGTGCCTAATAGGTTTCTTACATATGTTGAAGTAGCCTTGTACTTAAACTTTCCCCATGGTTTTCATTCTTACTTTTTTAATACTGTTCCTTCCTACCTCAAAATTTAATCTTAGCACAATTTCCTATTTTAGGCATCTAAAATATCTTTTAGTTAGTTTTGGATGACACCTTAAATTCTCGACTAATGGATTTTTTTAAATCTGCTTGGGCTCTGCTATTTGAAGGTCGTAGTGGTTCAGTTTTCGCGTCTCAGCGTGATGGCTGTTAATCCTGGTCCCAGGGCGATTCATTTGGTCGTGGACTCCGCTGCCTTTATTGAGCGTGCAAGGTTGGATGTAAGTAAGTTTTTAACAATTTGATTGCTTAGACTTATGGTATGAAGTGCCACACGACTCAATCCGTTATCGATGAAATTCGAGACAAGAACACCAGAGCCTTCGTCAGTGCGCTCCCCTACCCTCTAAGCATTGATGTACCCACACCAGAATCTATAAAGTGGGGTATGATTGAGTCTTGCATTTATTAACCTTATTAGTAAAAGAACTAGCTAAGAGGACCGGCGACTGTTTTGTATTATCGAAAACTGATATTGAGGTTTTGGCCCTCACTTACCAACTGTACACTGAAGCTACTGGAAACGAGCCGGTTATCAAAGAGGTAAGGTGATCAGTGCACGCTTATGCGTCTTAGGTTAGACGTCCCACATTCACCGATAAACTGTTTCGCTTCAAAAAACCACCTGAACATGAAAACCAGTCCGGTTCCTGCAAACCGATCTTAGCAGACGACGATTTCGATGCTGAGGCAGCTATGAATGAGCTCAAACACGATCTTGGACAGATCTCCCAAGGCTCAAGTCTCAGTGCTGATATCGATGCCACCATAGACGAGGATGATCTCGAGAATTCAGATTTTGCCGGTGGTAGTGGTGAATCCAGCGATTGCAAGCCTGCTGAAGGCGAGACATCAGAGGGTGCCAAGTCCGAGGAAGCAGTTAGTGATAACGAATGGATTACGTCGGAAAACTTTACGCAGAAGTTGCAAGAAGGTTTGGGTCTAGGCAGCCTTCGGTTGTAAGTTAGTAGTCTATAAGCTTAAGCCACCTATTCTCGTTTCTTTTATCATTCCCTCTTTTAGAGATAACGAAGTAGAACTATCCGCGGATGCACCACCTGTGCCCGTGGCTTGCCTGACGAAGGACTTTGCTATGCAAAACGTTCTGATGAACGCGGGAATCACCCTTCTAGGCCTATCCGGCAAGATTATTAAGGAGGCTCGGACTCATGTTCTCTGGTGTGGCTCGTGCTATGCGTGCGTTATCCACTATTCACCCCTTGCTTGATGACTTGGAGCCGTGGTGTCTATCCCCATCTCAATCTTAGGCACACAACCAAACAGAATTCATATTTCTGTGCAATTTGCGGCTGCCCAAATCTGAGACGGATTCCGGTCACTTTGCATGAGGACGGGCAGCTGGAATTCCACTTCTCTCGAAAGTTCAAAAAGAATCTCCGGGGCACTAAGGTATGCTTCTTCATTTCTATCTCGTTAATATGCGTATCATTGGCTATTCCTGATAGCCGAATCATTAATGGTGTAGGATTTTTACATGTTCGAGGCATATTTATTGTTTCTACACCTCCATTTTCCGGTTGAAAGGTTAAAGTGGCCTTCAATTTCCTCCCTCCTCTTCAGCACCCAATCATCCGTCCAAAAGGCGGCAAACACGCCGATGACCCGATTTACCGTGCTGACCAGCGCCTTCCTGATCGCCGGGCACCGAAACCCAAGAATCCTAACGTACTCCCGATGGGTGCCACTAACGGCCTTCTCTTCTGTGACGATGACGACGAGGATGGCGACGACTTCCTCATCGACGCCTCAGCGTGCGGTGTGGACGGTGGCGACCTGGCAAGCCTCGTCTTCCCCGAGCACGATGTGACTAGCAAAGCGGCTGTTCGAGGTCTCCGTTCAGACGGACAGATTGTCCCCGCACCATGGGAACGAGTAGGCACGGCTGGCGAGCATGGACTCAAACCAACTCGATATCGAGCAAATAGACCGGGACGAAGGCGCACGGGGGGGAAAGGGCATAGACTGACAAAGTAGACTACGCTTCTCCCCTCCTTTGTATCTATCCATTGACAGCGTTTCTTTAATCTTTGTAAGAAGGTTCTTGGTTGAGTGAATTGGAAAACGTCGCTGGCAATTGTCGCTAACGTTCGCCACTTCCCCCCAAAATCACCCACTTGCATGTGGGCATAATCGTTATCAACGGATTTTTGGGCGACAGAAGTGGGGACGGAATGGAAATGACTAGTTAGTTGGAAAGCGACAGAATTAAAATGGTTTTCATTCGTTTGTTATGGTCGGTTGTGTTATAAAGGCGTGGGAACTAACTGCGCATCGTGCAACTACGCTACTTATGTGGACCCACCCTGATAATAATGCCACTACGAATCTAAAGTCCTACCATTGCGTGCTCAAAATGGTTGATTCCCTTCCGTCTACGGCCCTACAAATACCCGCTACGTGTTCTCTGCTGGAAACAACCAGGCGCACCACAGCGCGCAAATGAGTTCGTTCGAATAAACAAGACTCCTTGGAGAGGCGGATAGGGCGAAATAAGGTGGACGAGTGGTAAATAGCATGCATATTCCAGCCACAAACAGGAGGCTTGTCGGCAAATAAAGCAAGCCTATGTACAGGAGGGAGGGATGATAAGTAAAAACTTAACGATGCAAGTGTACAAACAGAAAGACGGCGGAACGAGGGGCATACGCTCACACCCAGTTTAAAGAGCAGTACCCCGTTCCAAGTTCTGCTTAATTTCTGCAGTGTACTTCCCATAGTGACGGTCGAGCAGCTCGTTATAGCGCTTGTTGCGTTCGTTGATGTAGTCGATATCGGCGTCGGGATCAAAGGCGCGGCGGCGACTATAGGCAGTTTTCTTCTTCTCTTGCTCCTTCAGCGTGTTGGCCATCCGATCCACAGCCTCGCGACTGCTTTCAGCCCCCACCTGTATTGCTTCCACCAGACCAATCGTATGCGCCGTAGGGTAGACCAAATCACCTCTGTAAAGCATTAAATGAGACGAAAACGTTGATAGGCTAGTCATCCCTCCTATAATTTTAATGTTGGTCCATTATTTATACCAAGCTTGTTACAAAAACCGGCGCAATGGAACCTGGACATGAACCAAAGTAGAGTAGTATGAAAGAGAATTCAAACAAACCCAGAACAAATGATGGAGTTCTAAGCACCTATTCTTAATTACTTTCTGCACCGAGGGATAAGGACGGTTGCACGATCAAATAAACACCAACAAATGACTTTCAGACACATCTCAAATACCGCATCCCGGGCACGGTCAAGTCAAATCACTTCTAAAAGGGTCAAACCTGCAAGTGAGAATCGCGTTTATTTTTCGACAAAGTCATACGCTGCATTCATACACCAGCTTTTCATGATTGCAGATTTTCGCGAGTAATCGTACCCACCGAAAACATGGACAAATACCTCTCGTGAAATTCCGCGGTAGGTTATACGCTGATCATCCTGGATCAGGCGTCCAAAGCGCTAAAATGTTCGGGAGAATGGCCGTGGTCGGCTGGAAATTACCACAGCAAATGTCCCCATAGACAGACATGCAATGATCTTCCAAACAATCAAAATTTTTACCAACTGAGCGACTCGTCATCTTGTATCTGAAGTCTGTTGCAGACTTCCATGGGTCTTACGTCTTCACTTACAAGATTTTTCACCATTACAAGCCAACCATGCTCACATTACCACCGTTACCAATCATCTTGACTAATAGCACATGGCTGAAAGTAATAGATCACATCGGTGTATAGTACATAGATGAAAACAAGATAATATGCGCCCGATATGACTTTACAATTTCGCAATAGACCTCTACAGTGGGAATTCAACATGGCGACACAGACTACACACGTTTCTATGGTGAGTAAGCAAATAATAGAACTAGTGAAAAATAAAACTTATTGAAAGACAAATTACTCATGTCAACACCTCATACACATGCTACCAAAGAAACCGACAATCCAAAAATGTAAATCAATCTAGCCAGAGCAAGTACACCGACCAAACGAATATACGTGTCAGCAACTACTTGTGGAATAAAATTCGACCAAAAACTAAGTACGTAGGATGAACATTTAAAAAAATAAGTTAGGTAACGCATAGCTTGACCGTGGCGCAGAAAGCTCTTGGATTCTCGTTGTACATTCTGGTATTCAGGCCTACTGACGACCTTTCACCTAACTCTAAGCATCTGCTCATATTTTATAACAGTTAAAAAGATGTCCAGCAAAAATAACGAAAAAAACAAGAAATAGATACTCACAGCCTTTCTTTCTGTTTTTGATAAGCCACCAAATCAGGCTTGAGAGCCTTAGTCTGTTTGAGGTATTTCTTATGGGAAGCATCCGCGTAGGACGTAAAACCGACAGCATCCCCAGATTCTTCTTCGACGCTGAGGTGAGGCCTTTTGCGCCTCTTCCGCAACTCCAAACGATTGACAAGCTCTGCAGGAATGTTCAGGCTTTTCGCGCGGTCCACATCCACACCCTTTTTGGCGCATTCCGCTCTAAAGGCGTCATCTTCTTCCTCCCAACGCATCCTAGCTTGCTTTGCCTCCCAATTAGAGGGCAGGTGCTTGCGTCTGTCCTCCTCCACCACTTGGACGTGGTTGGCCTTCTTCGCCTCATTCTTCAACAAAACGCATAGGTGTTTACAGATCACATCGCTACTGATGTTAGAATGAATGACTTGAGAAGGGAAAAAACCACTTCCGAAATGTAACAAACTTCCAATTAAGAAATGAATAGGCGCCTGTAAACGACTCAAACGCAGGCACTACTTGTAAAATCAATTTTGGAAAAAGGTAGGAGAGGAGCAATAACGAAAGTGCAAAGACTCACGATCTTTAGCTGAAGTTGCCTCAACCTATTGAGGCGATCCTCACGCTTCGCATCAGACGCAACCGACATAGCCATCGAAACAAATGAATCCACAACTGCCATGAAGTAAAATTAAACAAAGCTTTGCATTCATGTACGAATATTACTTTACTGATGGCACATAGCAATAAATAGCATTTTAATTATAAAAGTTCTTTTCAGAACAATTTGCTGTGGATTTGGAGGTTAATTGGTCTTTTTTGCCTGTTACGAATTAATGCAAAAAGCGCACAAATAGACTTTAAGAAATACGGAATACCTGTTTCTGATCATTACAGCCATGGACGCTTGCACTATTTTTCTACTAACTACAAAAATTTTAGCATAAAGACGCATCCCTCTTCGCGGTCCGCCTGTCTTCAATTATGCTAAAATATACAGCAAGGCATTAAGCGCAAAAGATCCCGAAAACTTTGGTGTAGTTAGTGGCTTAATTTGCTACATAGTTGAGCATGTAGTCCACCTGCAATACTACTTACATTTCGAAAAACTTATGGATGCAAGTAGCGTTGAGCCACTTCAGTGGGATATAAACCTTCAACATTGGTTCAGTAGCATACGTAGCTGAAATATGACCCAAACGCTCTCTGGTTTCAAAACAAGATAACTTGCAATGGTTCTGCACTAACAATGCATAAATCCTTTTGTTACACCATTTTTAACCTTTCCGGCACTCCACCTGTAAACGGTTCCTCCCATTCTTCATCAGTCCTTCTCCCATTTCTACTATTAGACGGTTCAGTTTTCTTCGAAATCTTTATTATCGATAGTCGACGGATCAGAAAAATTGAGACTAAGTACCCTTGATTAGGGATGACTTGGTGTCAGAGGAATCACCACGCCGTTCTGCGACCACGTTGGAATTGTCCACCCACCTCTGGCCCACAAGGCGCATTTTAAGACCGGAAGTATTACATCACCTACAAATAAAGGGATCATTGAAGTTGTATGTCGAGTCTTCTCTGCGTCGGCAACGAGGTGTACTTTTATGATGGAATGCCTACTATTAGTCTGTAGACCAAATGCGTAGATTTCCTTCTGCTATGCCATGGAAGTAGCCGTACCTGCATAGAAGGGCTAAACCATACAGTGGTGCTCAAATCTTAGCTGAATACAATACACCCGTTTCTATTAAGTGACTCAAAAGAGCATGAGGGACATACATATCGAGTGTCACAAATGCGTGACGCAGGTTTTGTGATAGTTTTCTGCGATACAACTGACTTGGCCATCCTCTCTTGACAACAGAGTGATCAACACCATTGCGTGAAGCACAGGTGGTTGGTAATTCGGCATCACAGAATCGTCAATTATCCAAAGCATGTCTGTAGCTTAACCTCCCAAAATATTGTAAATCATTGCAAAAATGGTTAAGGAATACAGCCTATTTCGAGACAAAAAATTTTGTTGAATAAATGAAAAATTTAGCATTTTTTCCTAATCCTGTGTAGTAAGCATGATTAATTCTTTGTTTTGGGGTTTGTGCAGCTTTGGCGCTCCGCCGCTGATCGACATCTGGACGATGACAGCAGCTCCAAATCGTATCGAGAGAAATTTTAGAGATTCGCATTAAAGGTTTTCCCTGAAGTCGACTACTAGAGAGAAGTGGAAATGTCATGGGTGCGAGAATCGGCCGAGTCTCTAGACAGAGAGGTTAAAGTTGCGTTTACTCTCGGCAACTTTCTCAGTCCCGTAATCTACTGGGCAGCCTTTAACAACGCAGGCGACACAAGTTGTGCGCTATTTAAAAAAGGCTGACGTAATGCCATCGATACCTCCTCCACTTCCCCACCATCTGAAATGGAACCAAAGTGGGTGTGGCAGAACAGTTTGAAGTTAGTGCGAGGTAGCTCGGAGAAATAGACACGAAACTCTGCTCTCACGTCACCATGTTAACTCCTTTCTTTCGTAAGGAAGGCTTTAGGGCTGGCGTGTTGATACTTAGTTAGGGGTACGCGTGACGAACGGCCTATCCTCTCTCCATGACCCACTTTCGGTAGAGAATGAAACTCTGGATCCGGTAGAAATGGCAGGAGGAAACGTTAGGGGTTTGATCGAGTATCTATGCATGATTGATTTGTGAATGCCTCTTAACAGCACTGATCCCATTGTACTGGTTGACACGGGGTATTAAAAAAGGGGAGAAACGGAGAGAACACTTAAATGGTGTGAGATACGCGGCACAGAGTTAGTTGTTGATTGAGCTCTCTGATTTGCTGAAAGGATCTTGTGAGCGCTCATACAATGGCTAAAGCCGAGCTGCTGGCCTCAGGGCCATGTCAGTAGCCCCTAAGCTCTGATTTTCACAAATGCATGTGCTCAGTCAAAGTGCTGTGCCTGCTCTTGCCTTCAGGGAAGTCTCGAGGAGCTGCACAGGGTCGTGAACTGGAAACTCCTTTGCGTACGCATCTACACATAATGAGTTGGCAAACAATGCTTAACAAAAGATGATGAACTCAACACTTCCGCGATTTGGACGAAAAGACTTAAATAAATCTACCTAACATTAACGAATTTTACTTGAATCGTAAGGAAATTGCATTATCTGTCTTGAGGACTTAGCGCTACCTACCTGCCGATTAAATTAGGCAAAAAAGTGTAGCTCGTTTTTAGATGATGAGTGGGGCGACTGTCACTCACTCGTGGGTGGTTTTTTGGACGACCTCATCATCTTGAGCGTGGACAATTCAACTAAGCTAATGGATCGTAGAGACGTAAATGCAACTGTAGTGATGCGATTCTTTGACCAACTGCAGGCTCAACGGCCTGGAGACACTTCAGTTCTCTCACTTTTTTACTCCTATCCCGTGTACCTGAGATTTTTTGTCGCGTCGACAGAATCCCATATTGACGTGATATGCTACGGTTTTGTGGATGGCGCTGCACGCTGCATCGTTTCAAGGATATTCCCAGTGGAAGGGTCATCGAGGCATCTTTCCCTCTTGCCATTTATACTCGGCCTCGAACGGCAGCACACTGGAATTGTTTGAAAAAAAAACTATCGTGGAGTTATCCATGGCGTGTATTTGAGAATTTGTTGAGAGCACGAGACAAGGTGCTCTTCGGATCCGCTGTAAGCAAACGGAACCGGATTGAACCAGTTCATTCACATGGCTATCATTTATGCTTATCTCAGCCAAGCGCTTACCTTACATTTCTCCCTCACACTCAACATGTCACAAATACGTGACATGCGGATTTTGCTATGGCCGCATTAACGACTGTCATGCACGACGGCACGTTAAATGCGGAACACTATAATAACTACATAATGTCACACTTCGTTACCTTTTTTGAACAGCAAGTGGTGGTCAAGTTTTTCCCATAAAACCTGTGATCCATGTTGGCTCATTTCCCCGGGATGACATTTTTTTATCAGTGCCTCATGTGAGTCACATGAATTGCTTGGACTAAGTTGGTTGCCCTGAAGGAAAAACAAAGTGATTTTGTTAGCCTTTCATCCCATTACATCCCATTCACCCATTTACACCCAATCTTGTTTCCTCGAGCCTCATCAACATGCTTCTATGGCCTTCTAGCTGCGTGCCACTGAGTCATCTCGAACCGTTCAGATGAACTGCGAGATGATAAGCTTTAGTCGGTCTTGCGCACATGAACAGGGGATTCCATTTCCTGATCCAACTTGTTGACTGCCGCGAGTGGTTCTCTCCCAGGCGGTGATTGGCTAATCACAAGGTCGGGGAAACGAGCGCCCATGTCTTGGAAGCGTGATTCACTGTGGTAGTGGAGGCGAACCAAGTGGGGAAGTATAACCCTATAATGCCCATGCCAGTGAAACTTCGCTTTGGGGGAACAGACACAGAAGCGAAAGTGTCGAAGACAGGTGACCAAGTGCCACTGAGGGTTGGAAATGGTGAGTTCGACGGTTTTAGCAAAATATAGGTACAACTTACTGAAGAATTGACTAGAATGAAGGTACTCAGATTTTTCATGCACCTCCAGAAGAGTAAGAGGAATAAACTCCACCAACATTTGACAGAAACAATTATTCGAACTCCACAAGTCTATTGCGTGCGCCTCACTTAGGAGGCAAAAAAACCTTCGAGTTTGCCGCTTTTGGCTTGAGAAAAGTGTTTTCTGATCATGGCCACTATTCTTCGGTCTTGGTTTGTGCCAACACTGGAACATTCCCTTACCCACAAATTATTCCCAGTATGACTTCGGAAAAGTCGCCTCGAGCCACTGTCAGCCATAGATAGAAACTTAGACGTTGGCTATCGAGCGCAGAGCATTTTAAAGTGGGTCAAGCGAATGGGAACGAATTCTCCCATCCCTAAGTAGGCTGATGCACCTCTTTCCATTTGGCAAGTCTGACCTTAAGCTTTAACGTTTGTGTTGCTGGGACGTTACGGTCATTATTGCATGCCGCAGATGCCATAAGGCGTCTATCAACTGACATTCTGTGACACTGACACTGCCTGCTGTCATTGACTCATCTATTAATCAAAGTTTCAAGTCAATCTGTTAGTTGGAAATCCTTTTTTGTGCCAAGTTAATGGCGTCGACAGGGCGTTATCATCAATTGGGTCTTTAGAAATTCGGCCACCGTAGACCAAATGTTTTATTGTTTCGTTGGGCTACCAATAGGATCGCTGCCCAAAAAGGATGACGAGATGCAATGCATTCCAACCAAAGACACCCAGCTTCAACGTCAGCACTTTACGTCCAACCAATCGAAATGCAAAGAAGTCGTTGGTGCAAGTAAGATGCCTATCAACCGGTAAAGGCCTCGTGTCACGCATTTGTGACATGGTGGATGTAATGAAAGGCAATGATGAAACTGTGTTTATTTTTACAGATATTAAGTGAAAATTATGTGACTAATACATAGACAAGTAGCCTTGCGCAATTCGAAACAGTGTGGTGGATAGATGGGACGGGTGTCGCAAATACGTGACGCGTGCATACCAGCGATTTTATAGGATCCGACTAGCGTAGGCAACAGGATGGTTGTGATTGCTACAAAAAAGCACATTTGGACAGCACTTTGTCATCTTAGGGCAGTCACGGGTAGGAAAGGTGGTGATTCCTTGTCGTCTTACCATTCTGTACAATGGCCCCTCAATACGCTCAGGAAACACTGCCCTAATCAAAGGAAATGCTATCAAGCACAGGCAGCAGAACAAAATTAGTGGCAACAGCGAGAAGGAATAACTTTTCTTTGCCCCATATTTTGAGCAGAGGATTTGTAGAATCCGTTGGCTTGGGGAGGAAATGCTTTTCTCATGTTTCTGCCAATACGGACGGGTGGGTTAGTACTGGGGAGAAAAAACGCACTGTAAAATTAGAACAGCACGAAGAACGACCAGCACTTTGCATGTAGTGCAGTTGCTGCAAATGGCAGAATTTGGGTAATGACAGGGTAGCGCCACTCTAGGCATTCCATGGCCCTTGAACTGCAGCAGTTACAACACATTGTGAAAATCATTACCTTAATCAAAGCAAAATTGCTCGCAGGCGCAGCGCCCATTCATAACCTTTCCAAACCCTCTTCTTGTCGCCTTCTTCCAGTGAACAAAGCCTAGGTGAGACATCTCCATTACTTATTCTTCCAGCCACGGCACTGCCCCACCCAAAATCATCGCAAAATCGCCATATTGTTCGAAAAATATCCTCTCATTTTGTTTCATAAGACTTCACAAAACAAAAAACAAGTTAGCACAACAGTTGGGGGACAGATGGGAAGGGAGTGTGAAGCAGTGACGGATATATGGGCCAGTGACTCCTAGACTTCTCTGGTTTTGCTGACATTAGAGTACTCAAATTCTTCACCAGAATTGGGCTCCGCTTCAACTCGTAGCTGTAAAAAGTAGCAAAAAAAAACATATTAACAACAAACTTCTTGTAGCATCAACATTTTTTGCCTAAGAAGAGTCTGCTTTAATGTTTGTTGAGCAAAAAATGTATTGAAGATGGATCATGGAGGGTTGTCGCATGCGTCACATATACGTGACACCTACGTTTACTTGGCAGAGGCCAGACTCACCTATGCGCCACATGCCCGCATCCTCAACACATAACAGGTGCTACTATACCAAAATGTGCATGTTATGTCATGCGGTAGAGCTTAAATACACCCCAACATTAAACAGTTCATCTCAATTAGCAAAAAACGGCAAAAACATGACCTTAGAGCTTATTTGCAAACCAAATTTCACCTCAATTTGACAACCTGACTAGCAAAAGTGCACACGGAAAACGCAATCTCTTGAATAGGGGAACAAAACAGAACTTCCTCCCAGCGTCATTCGCCATTTGCGTGTTCGACGGTCGACACACTTATGCAACTCAGCTTCAGCCGTCCAAAAAAAAAGACAGTTTTAGGCGGTATATTGCACAGATTTGCTGGTCACTATCAAAATATCAAAATCTAGCGAAGCACTAAAAAAGGAATGAAGTGAATCTCTTGCGGATTAACTTGGAAACTGAATGTTAGTGACGGAGATCATCCCATGATGATGTGCTCAAAGAAGCAAATGTACTCTAAGAACTGTTTTGGACCCAGATTTGGCACTTGATTGACATTGATGCTTCATCATATTTAACTGAGCGGCCACCAGAGTCCCTACTGCCAGCTCAAACGCGTGGCCTTCGGGTTGTGCAAGTAGCCTCCCGATTCGCTACTCATATATTAGTAAGTAGTATTCTAAAGGAGGACGGGCGCCACTACACGCACTTTGAAAATGCAAACAAAGTGACGTCATGAAGAACGAAACAGTGATATCCTCCACCATTCATCCGACTTTTGTGTGAGCACTGCGCTACATTTCGGAGTTCAACTATTCGTTCTTTAGAACCAAAAAAAGGTGCAGCAAGTCCCTTGCGGTTTTTAGACAGCCGAGGCGGCTTTGCCATTGGAGGCTCTTCTGGCCCAGTAAATAAAACTGTTCGCATCACACAAAGCCAGACCATGAGATCGTGCGTCAAAGTCATCCAGACGTAGGACTTATTACTTTTACTTCTTACCGGTGCTATTGGGCAATAAACACGATAATGGTGTTGGAGAAGTAATTCCAAAACTGCAATTCCATCAAGTCTTCATTCCTCATTTACTACCGTAATTAAGGTGACTTTCCCGACGCAAAAACTTTCTGGTTATTCTATTTATTTGTATCCCCAAAACGTTTAATGTAGGAGGGGATGATCGCCATTTGGTGTTTGAGGATTTACCTAGCAAGGTACCCAGAGGCTTAACAAAGGCTAAACCTGGAATAAGGGAGGCAAGCACATGCACTGAGGTCCTTGTTAAAATACTCATCCATAGTGTCACACATATGTGACACCCATTTTTTCCACCTGCGTTCGCAAGTAACTGGCAAGTGAAGCATTAAAACTAAGGGAGGGACAAATATGGCAAATGACGGTCATTGTGATCGAGGCAAGCCAAAATGTGGCAATGACGGGCAAATTTCACACCTACAGAATCACCTGAAGGAGAAACAAGTCCTGACCCCAGCCTTGTAAAATCGCTCCAAATGAGCATTACAATTTCCAGTTCAAACAGGAAAGAACAACAGTTTGGTTAATCAACAACGTTTGAAGTTAATCTCATTGACCTAGCAAATGGCAAAGGCAAGCCAACTCTGTCAACCTGACACCTTTGATTGGCCTGGCAATGCTTCCAGTAAGAACAACGGTATGAATTCTTGGACGGCTCTTTCTTATGACTTGGAGTGTTTGAACTGCTCCACCGCAGGAAGGGTCGGCCATCACGGCCGTCCCAAATGGTTGTGCAATGCTTCGGTTACTTGGTTAACTCGTCTCTTGCCTGCGTGAGCATTCACGGCTCTGAGTCCCTCTCTACACCACCAGTAAACTTTCTGACCAAGGAGGGTGACCTACTTCGTCCCTCGAAGGGGCTTGACGAGAAGCGTGACACTAGCTGTCACTTGTCAGACTTGTTATCGTTCACCTCAAATCGAAAACACGCTGCATGCATCTTTTTTCCTTCACAAGAAAGAGAACAGTCGACCGTTTTGTTTGAAAAGCGACTTGATTCAGTCAAGTTTACCACAATCCTTCCGACGCCAGACGCACACCTCGCTGCTAATTCATACGCCTTACGTGGATTTACAGCCAATTTAGTAGTAAATGTGACACAAAACTAGGTGATTCTGCATGAGAATGGCTACATTATCCCCATGGGTTAAACATAAAGTTGGTGAACATTTTGATAAAAGTCAGAAAAAAAACGAAACTTACCCTTTCATGTGCACGTTGCCGTTTGAGATCGTCTTTCATGAAACCTATGGGCGATAAATGTGATTTTTTGAACTGAAATGATGCCGATGTTAGAAGGTAGGAAGGGAAACCTATTTAACCATTTATCTGGTACTCAATGCATCGGGCTAAAGACCATCTATTCTACTTTTGTGGGTCAGTTTCCGAGCTCACATTTAGATGAACGAACCATCCGGAGAACTCTGCATCCATCACATCAGCACAATGCTTACTTCTGAACCTTTCAACACTCCCTCGAAAATTGTGATCATTCAGCGGCCTCTTTTAGGCGACTCAGCCTCCACGGTGTCCATGACTGTTCTAGGAACTCTCTGCATCCACTACGCTTTCAAATCCATTGACTCTTGCAGTGCCTGTGGTCGCTTGGAAGGTCCTGCACCCACCACACTATTGTCATGTCCACTTTCGACCTTCTCAGACCTCTAACAGGCAGATGAGTCAATATGTACGTAAACTGTGTACACAGACCGACCGAGATGAAGTCATAGCCATCATTACTATCATCGCACAAGTTGTACAAATGGAGGCCCTTTCATGCAGCCAAATCAGTCCTCAGGGTGACGCCTCTCCTCATTAAACATCAAGCGCAATGCATTGGACACGACTGCCCACCCAGACGCATACCCCTAGTGCTGCTAATGTAATATAGCAAAGTGTGAAACCTTATTCCACCCTTTCATTATGAAGGTAAGAGCATGAAGAGGGCAAAAAGGAAAGCACACAAGAAGCTGTTTTTCGCGGTGGGGACGGGTAAGTCGCATAAATCTGCGAAATGAGCGGGTTAAGCATGCCAAGATAATTAAAAGTCTTTCAAGGCATTCAACAAGTTATTTAGTAGTTTTGAACTACACTTTGAGCATGACCTCTGCAAGGGGGAGTGCATAAATGAGTGACCTTCAAATCAGCCAATGCCCTAGCAGTGATTGCCATTAGGCAGTCGTGAATAAATTATTCCCTCAGCAAAAGAAAGCTTAATCCCCCCATAGACAAGAAATGATCAAATGAGTAGTCAAAATGACGACAAATGAGTGACTTACAGGCGGGCACAGCAGCAACTACCATGCAAACGAGGATAAAGATGTTGGTCGGGAGGGAGCCGTACTTCCCAATCATAGCAGTCGCAGCTTGAGTTAGGATGATGCCAAATATCTGCAAAACCAAATGAGAGGACCAAGTTGAGTGGGCACAGAGTAGGAAGTGTCAGTACATAGCAATTGAAAGGCACAGTTTAAAAAATTTCATTGGTCAGATGACTGTTTGAATTCTGTCATGATTCAGACCATACTACTTAAAATGTCAAAAGCGATTGTGGGAAACAAATTCTTAAAGAATGTTCCATGCTACGAGAGAATGGTAACTCCGCATTTGTCTTGTTTATAAGCATTGTCCGACTCATGGTGCATGCACGAAACCCTACGACCAACTTGTCACCCTAGTGTGTCCAGGGCACATTACTGTTGCTAGAGGTCGTGTTCCATATGAAGGTTGTTGCGATAGCTACAGCAGATGGGTACACACTGAAACCTGTGAAAGCGATCCTTGAAGCCATCTAGGAGCCACAAGGAGGTCACTCTCACAATCAACGATGTAACTTACGTGGGCCGAAGTATTGAGAATGCCCGAGGTAAGACCTTCATCGATGGGATAAGTGATTTCTGCCGCGTATTCGAAGCCGAGGGGCAAAAATCCAGACTGAAAGAAGCTGCAAAGGTGAGCGTGAAAAAGGAAAACTGCTAAGTACGAAGCATTTTGGCAAAGTAAACCTTAAATTAAATTATTTATGCCGCAGAAGATGGGATTGGATGATTCGAACTTTGGTGAATAAGTTGAATGCAAGGCAATGGAAGGAATGTCGGACCTCGGATAGGCAAAATCCCAATCCATCCTTGCCGGTTGAACGCCCATGGTGAAACACATCCATCCAGCCTATTGCATGGTTCCCCACCTTCAATTTGGATATGAGATGTCGCGTAGCGATGATTCGTCTTCGAAAAACATTGGAATTGCACACCAGGAGGGAACTTTTCATTGACCAACCCTATGCAGGCATACCATTTAGCTCTGCCCTTGGCAAATACTGGATTTCCTTTGAAGTCCAATCTGCCTAGATTACTCTTACAAGCGTCTGTGAGAAGCACACAGCTAGATTTTGTAAGCCCTTACAACGCGGAACATGTACTTAAAGGGACAAGTTCGGAAGGATTCCCAACCTCTGCGACATAGGGAGCCGATCGGTCACACGTGCTAATGCCAAATCGGAAAGTAAAAAAGGACGGCCCATGAAGGCGTTTTCCATTGGGAACACTAGGTGTGGGCTACGGCACGTGCCGTGGTCCAGTCCACATCCTCCATACCGTCTAGACTCCGCCCCTTATCTCCTGTTCTTCTCAAACAGGCCGCTTCAGCAATCAGTATTTTGACAGGACGCGTTTGGAGTCACAAAAATGCTCCCTGGAAATAACTAACATGACAAAATATCGCTGTTGGCACAACAAAAGCAGTTATTTCACTCACCCAAGGAGGATCATAGTGAGGAAGACTGTGCCAATTATATTGCTGTAAATGCTTCCCATAAAGGCGCCCATACTGACCACGCTGAGGAAGTAGAAGACGATCAAGACGCGTCTAAACAAAGAGAGGAACAAAACGCTTGCCCTGTTTACAGCACATAGGACCGCATAACATTCGACAATTGACAGCTTTTGGCCGATTAATATACAAACAGAGGCCAAGATATCGGGAATCACAGGGCTAAACCACTCTGAACATGCACAGCACGGATAAGTTTGGCACTTTCTCAAGCACAAAAAGACGCCAGTGAATTTGAATGGATCAGAGATTAGCAAACCTTCCTAATACTAGGCAAAAGACATTTGACTTAAATTTCCAAAATTATTATTATCATCCTGATACGATTAGCCGCGTTTTGTCATTTTTGAGCACACAGTTAGAGTGCTGATTGACGTGATAGGTGTTGATTGTCTCATCACTTGTTCTACAGCGTTTCCATGTTAAACAACGACGCGTCACACATATGTGACGCAATTACATAGCAAGTTATAACATTGAATTGCGAATGCAGCACTAAGTGTTTGGGTTTAAGTAACTGCATATTAAAACTTTAAAGGCGTCAAATTGATAACAACATTTTTTTCCTATATTTTGGGTAGGAAAAAAGATGAACGGAATGAAGTCCGATGACGGCTAATGCCATACGAGAACCGTAAAGCATCTGACCAGTGATAACCAATTTCCTTCTGCCATTCTAGTGGTCATTCAAAGCATAATCACCTTTCTATGACCTAATTATTCGCAGGCAACCGACAAGCCCTTTTATAAACCTGAAGATGCTCTACAGCCTGAAGTTCAGGCATTCCTGCCCGCCCACGAGCGCTAAACCCGTGGACAGTGAATTATTTGCCATTTAAACGGCAATATCTAGCGAGAGGGATGTAAAGCTTGCCTCCGGAATGAGGAGAATGCAAGTAATAGGGAAGCATCCCCAGTGTTAGTTCCAAGTATGCTCTGAAGTCGGCAAAGTCGATTTCTTCTTGGACATTTTGACAGTTAGTTACGCACAAAAGTCACCTCCATTGTTGTGTCAAAAAAACCACTAGAGAAGGAAATACAAGAAGTTGGCAGCATTGTGAAAGTACAAGAAGTTTCGGCTTATTAAAAAGGCGTTTCTTGACACAGCACTTCATCAACTGGCATTTCTGGACGGTTGAATGATGACTGTGCTTGGAGCGCAGTGTAATGCGTAAGCTGAAACGCAACCAACACGAAGGATGCAAGAGGAGGAAAGGTAATGAATAGCTTGACAGTCAAACAGCCAATTGCGAGAAAAATGTATGCAGAGGGAGAAAATGTGGACAGCAGGAAGTGAACAAACTAAGGAGAAGTCAAGCGACAATTTCGACATGCCTGCATTCCTGTTCATGACTGCCTCAGGTTCATATAATGTCGACCCGGCATTGTTCATGAAATGTATGGATTGAATCGTCTTGATTGCACCTTTTGAGGTGCCACAGAGTGAGGAATGACGATGTCAACACTCTCCACTCACCTGTACAGGCCTGTCTTCTTGAGCACCGCCCCCGCAACGATTGAACCGACCAGTCCCGCGATCACCATGCTAAACCCGATCCATCCAATAGCCACCTGCTCCGTCTACAGGATGAAGCAAAAGACCAAAAGTCAGATTTGTGTTACCATGTGCAATAGACTACAAAAGTATGGATCGTGGTTTGGTGTTCGGGGTAAAGGCTTCAACTTTCTTCAGAGACGGAGCTTGGCCCTTCAAGAGGAAGAGGGCTCGATGACCAAGCAACGCACGGAAAGAATGAGGTGTTGATGGAGGAGACAAGGGGAACGAGGAGGATTTAATGCTGAGAAGTCCTCTCAATACTGGAGTCAACCTTGCTGTAAACAATGACAGAATATTGTGACAGCAAACGGTGTCACTTTATCGCGTTGCTCCATTTGAGCCTAAAAATATCTAGTCCATTCGAGCCTAGTAAGATTCTGGCACGCAGCTGTAAGGGAATAAGCGATTCAATCAAGGAATGCCAAGGCAATGCCCTTTCACCATGTCACCTGTCATAAGCATCCGCCTATGTGAACGAAAGCTACAGCAGGCTTTGATGAAAGAGCTTCTGGTCGAATTCGAGGTCACTGTCACCGAGGTGAGGGCAGATACTACGCAGTTCAACACAGAGGCATCTTCTTTCAACCACTACATCTGAGCCAGAAACTCGCGCCGCACAAGGGCAACGGGTTGAGTGCGAGTTTTTCAACATTCTGGAATGTCTAAGAATTAGGCACGATAAAGAAAACTTCCGAAAAGTGGGGCAAGGACGTATACTAGATCTGCAGATATCCAAAAGAGGGGTGCTCTAATACACCGTTAGAAATTGAGTGATAAAACGTTCGTAATAACCAGCAGTGCTCTCTGTGTGGTTTTCCCAGGATGGAAATTGTTACAATGCAAAGAGGCTTTCAAAAACAGCCATGAAGCTCTCCGAATGTTGCCGCGACGTCTTCAGGAGCTAGTGAATAATGCTTGAGAGAAAGAGCCGCCTTTGGAAAAGCATAGACAAGGGCGATGAGGCTGGATCCGTAGCGTACATAAGATTGTGCTTCCAATCTGGCGATCTATGGTAGATATTAGTAAATTCTCCAATAGCGCACAGAGGATCTGCGGATGCGATGGAAAGGCTAGCTTTCATATGCATTGCGGAGGAGGATTTACAGACGGACATGAAGCGCTGGACCTGGGCCACTACCAAGTTCAAATAAGTTGAACGAGGTAGCATCGGTAAAGAGAAAGAGAAATTCCCATAGCCGTAGCAGAGTGATTTACGCAAGCAATAGGATGGGCTCCAGGGCGTACCAAATGCCACTAAGGCCTTCTGTATGCTAGCAAAAGCCGTCGTTCTGGCACGGTGAGCATTACTGCATCGTAGGAGTTGAGACTGCCAGCAGGAGTGAGCTACACGGTTCAACCCGAAGGCCTGGTCGCGAAAGAGGAACAGTGATGGACATCGGTTCACCCACTATGTATGTCCATTAGCCGCATGGCGTTAGCGAGAGCAATTAGGCACAGATGACGCGACAACAAGCTGTGGGATCGGGTGGCAAGTTGGAACTAATTTCTCCGACGCTTTAATCTTCCATCTTTGGCACCGCGTTTCTTTATACTGTGATGAAATACGCTTTCACGAACGACCAGCTCATCTGTCGCAGTTACCGCATGAGAAGACTTCTCGACTCACACGATAGCATTCCTCATTACACAACAGCCTTCTTCTCCAAATGACGCAGGGGTATAGGGAGGGGGGGGGGCCTGCCAGAAGAGGCAGTAACAGGACTTGCGTGAAACTTCCTGCCTACACACTGACGTGTGAAATGACGAGTATGAGATACGCCGTCTCATTAATGTGCGATGCATTGCCATCACTTGGCGATGATGCAAATGCGAATTCTTCTAGTCTATTAAGTAGCAACACTCGTGACGCCTATGGAGGCTCTTATCTCTTGACGCCACACCTCGTAATCTGGCACAAGTGAGTACAGAATGCACTACTGCATTATGACACTCAATTGTGCCTAACATACGTGCTTTCAAGTTGGACCTGAACTGTTAATCTTTCACCCCATTACTACATCCCATTGACACAAAAGCCTCCATTGCTTCGTGATCTCCACGCAACCTGGGTATGACTTGGATCGTGTGGATTTCCACCCATTCAGCATCTCTTCTTCCCCATCTCAACGTGTTCACGCCTTATAGTGTCTAATCAAAGGAGCCGACCATGCAGTGTAGTACAGGAAATTAAGTGCTGCTTTTAGATTAGCCAACAGCTGCAAATAGATCAGCTTGAAGGAAGGGAAGTGGAGCAAAGAAACCGCCATCTATATTCCAGGCCTCATCGACGTGTATCGAAAGGAGAGGAGGTGAATAATCTTCTGCATTAAGCATAGAGAAAGATGGTGTTGTCTTTAAGGTCTTTTGCAGAATCTGCGAACTCCCTTTTGACAGAAAGCACTTAGCAACGCACCCAAAAGGCAAATATAGTGTGAAAATGCTGTGAGGGTGGTGCCGAGGGCATTGCGCAACCCATGACCCAAGCGCCGCGCTGTTGGTAGGTGTACACCTGAAAGAATTTCTCTTTGACCCTCTTCGACTTCTTTCAGCAGGATCATGTGCCCACAAGTGTTGCAGAACATGAGAAGAGTGATCGTACCCATTTCAAATGCTTGAAGTGACAGTTCAGATTTAACAGGAAAACAGATCGTCAGATATTTAATAAGAAGACACAAATGAAACGGAAAACCAACGTTCGTTATCTAGTTTAAGGCGATAAAACTGACATCAGAGGCATAAGAGGAGACATTTTGCGGGGGAAACACCTTCGAAGCACGGTAAAGACGCTTCTAACTGAGTATGTAAGTGGTTTCGAGTGAATGAAGGTTGAGCCTGAGCTGCCAGTGCGAAAGAAAACGTTGGCATAGACGGCTAAAGAGAGGGGAAGGTCTAGCTTAGCTCCTTTGGGCCGAAGGTCCCATTTGCCTCAATGCGGCTAAATAGATTTCGCGAAAGGTAGAACCACAAAAGTCTCAATTATCTGTGATTTCTTTGTGTGGGAACAGACAACAAGACAATTTAAACACACGAAAAGTAGCCCTCCGTGTCGTGGGTGGTCGCGTTATGCAAATGCGTTGATGAAGGGCTTTAAAGCGGCTATGGCGCTGTTTCACTAATTGCAGAGCGCTCCAGGTGCTCTGATATCAAGAACAGAAGGTGAAACTCCTGAACGACCTCATCAAATTGAAAAATCAACAGTCGAATGGATTACAAGAAAGCTGGATGTGAATGCCTGAACTGCCTCAGTCACACTTCATGACTGCTCCGTGTTCAGCAAAGCAAATGCGTCAGGGTCGTCCCCTGAGCAGGCAAAGACATCGAAGATCCATCAATCCCGTTGTCCTCAAGAATGCACAAAAAGTTGAACGGACTTTGTACTAATTCACAAATCTTTCCATTTCTAGCTTTGCCATGGCTTCGCCTTGTCTATGCCGAATTGTTAAATATTCTTGGCCGTTGCAAAGAATTTGCCCAACCCACGGTACAAATATGGATACACTCATCCCTCTTCAAACGAATTCTCACTGCTGTTTGAGTGGACTTGATCCCAAGAGGAACAAGAAACCAGCCACCATCATTTCCGACTCGGATAAATCCACCAAAACGCTGAAAACGGAGGCCGTAAACGGTCCACAACCAGATGAAAAGCTTGAGCTGCCTAATCACTAACCTGTAGAGCGATCGAGAAAGCGAGATGAAAGGCAAAGGTAAGAAAAGTGAGCGAAAATGGGAGACTGTGGTGAACTACAAGAATCACCATCACCATTGTTATTGAACGCACCGGGAAAAATTCTGCGACGATGCTGTTCAGCAGGGTGCCAATCTCGTAGTACACTCCCGTGTTCACACCTTCAAAAAAAGTAAGAAGAGAGTTGGCCAGTAATTGGTTGGATTACCGGATGAATTTGTACATTATTAGGTGTATCAGTAAATGAGTGGCGTCTCATTCGAGACGGAGAATGAAAAACGTGAGCAGAGCAATGCAAGGTGATGGGTTGACTGATTGATTGGCAGGCCAAATGAGGGAGCAGCCATCCGCGACTCACCATAGCAGATGTTGAGGAGGATGAAGCTGACACACTTGAAGCAATGTACGACCTGGTGGAAGTAGCTCTGATTAACCAGTGCCGACTCCTCCGCAGTCAAAACGGAGGAGCTCTCATGGTCTGTAATAAGCAGAT
Source organism: Taenia pisiformis (assembly GCA_023968675.1). Lineage (NCBI taxonomy): Eukaryota > Metazoa > Platyhelminthes > Cestoda > Cyclophyllidea > Taeniidae > Taenia > Taenia pisiformis. Next base: position 7,908,683 of record CM043737.1, on the reverse strand, counting down.
AAGTCATTGAAAGTGGTCAATTTAAACCAATCTCGACGTATTTTGGGGTAAGATGCAACAGAATAAAATGCCAACTCGTAGTCGACACGGATTGTTCAAGTAGAAGTACGGCAGGTGCATTCATCTAGCTGGCTGTCAATTAAGTGAAGTGGAGTAATCACCTCAGGTATTCGCCTTCCCAAAAGAGGTTTTATGGTGACTCAGCAGTATCCGGTTAAGTAAGTCATTTTCTGATTTTGCGCAGCTAACTGAACTTGGCGTGTACTGTCAGTTGGGCATGTCCTTGACTTTTTCACCGAGTAACAATTACCGCTGGAGGTGTGTTGCAGCAAAGTCAAAGCTCACGCAAACCGTCATTTGGAGAAACGAAATGCTCAATGCAGTGATCGTGGTCAACCTCGGACAAAGAACTTGGCCTACAAAGCCTTCCGCCTTCCATTTGTACTTCACACTCACTTGATGTACCTTCAAAAGGTGTCGAGGTGACGTGTTTGGTTAGTAAGAGTAACTTGGGTCAAGTTCGCTTCGTTTGATGTCTGAGGAAAAGGTGCGATGATCCATCCAACGACCTGCCAGGACTAAGTTACTTCCAAGTCGCATTCTTCTTCTGATCTACTGCTCATCTGAGAAGTCACTCGTTTCAAGGCCCAATATGTTCTCGAAACACGCTGAATTAACTCAAGACGCATGGATCGGCTATCGGGGACCAGAGAAAGTTAAATCGTGTTGATAAGGCGGTAAAAATAACAAGAGGAATGACTGACCAAAGGAAGAATCGAATTCAGCTTCGTCCGGTTTGTCACCTGCCAATTGAGCACGCCGTTGCAGAATCCGTTTGTACTGGGCTAGGCTGGGTGCAATTTTCGGCTCCTCCCTAAAGACTTCATGAAAGAAAAAAGTGATGGTAAAGTTTGTCAGTAAAAACCAAGCAGATTTTCTGTAATTTGAGCCCAGTCTTGATTCTGTGGTTATTCTCCACCACTCTGTTGTCAATTTTGACCTGTTTAGCATGGAACAAACGACTAGCTAGCGGATCCACAGTACACAAACGCACACATACAAACTCTCACGCCAAACAGACAACAAGTGGAAAACCCTAATTATGAACTACTGAGTTTTTGATGTCGCTCTCTCCTTAACAAGTCATCATTTTCCATCTAGAGCCAGTGAAAGGACAATCCATTGTTACCACTTCCTCCGACACACACTAACACTCCGGCTGGAAGCTGCAACCAATCGGTTAGATGCAATTTCGCCTGCCTTTTTGTAAAACTGCCCCAATGTCGTCATTTGCAAACTAATTGGAATGCCTTGAATTGCTAATCTTTTGATTTAAATAAAAGAGAAGTCGGAGATGGCTGTGAGCAACAGACGATGGGTAAAAAAGTGAGGTAGTTGGCGCAAGGAGAGTGTGACCATCCTAAGTAATTATACGCACCTAGGCGCAGAGAGAACTTCCATTCCACTCTAAGCATGTGCATTGGCCACGTGGCACATGGAAACGTCATTCCTCCTCTTCTTCAAGTGGGTGGCATGTTTTGACGGCTAAGGAGGCACTGCCGACCCGTTTGAATGGGACGGGTGGATCAAGAAATGGGAAGAAGGAGGTAGGAGGGAAATGGTGGATGGAGGAAACTGCAATGGGTGCGCCATCAGTTGGATTTCGCAATGTGAGAGTGTTACTCAAGAAGTTGATCAACATGCTGACAAAGGTGCTCGTCAAGGTTGTCATTATTTACTGTCACCCAAGTTTATGGGAAAGCATGGCAACTCATGCTCAAATTTATCTGTGTACCTTTTGTAGTCATGCCAACATGCAATCCTTTAACAGAGGCAAATATTAACACGAGAGGTTCTCTTCATCACCAAACTAAGGTAAAATGGGTGATGCTGGGTGAAACCCTTGCTAAAATACGGTTTAAAGACATGAAATTATCAGATAGGGTATTGAGAGAGTTGTGGAGGTGAGCCGCATCTTCCTCAAAATTATAACCCAACCTTGGTTCCCCATTAACTCTCTCTCTAGGTCCTTTTTTATGCATAAATGAGAGTTCGGGCGGACAAAAGTGCGGCCATTCCACTCAGATGGCCTTAAGCACTCAGTAAAGTTTGATGTAGGCGAAAAGAAACTCGCAATATGCGCAGTTCACTCCCCGACGAAAGGCAAATTAAAAAGCAAAATAGGTTAGAAACAAAGTTGGGAGTAATAAGCAGTCAAGGATGAACACCTCCTGTGGCCACGCCTGTTTTGCTGCTTAATTGCTCCTCCCTGGAGGGGAGAATGAGAAGAAGAATGAGAAAGCTACAAAAAAGTTGCATTTAATTTGAAAAATAGCATTCAAGATTGTTTGATTAAATACTTCAGATGAGTTTCTTTTTAACTATAGAATGGCCCAAGGAGGGCTTACGAGGCTGGTGTGACCGGCAGAAAGAGAGAAGGAACTGGATCCCGCTCAACGAAATGAGGGGATTTTCTTTTAATTGAGCAACTAGAATGGAGGTTTCGATGTTTGCCTGTTAGTAGGGCACAACGTTTCAATTAGGTGAAACATTGTGTGTTAAAATTTTGGCAGACACGGATCGTCAGACATGCAGACACTTCAGGCAGTTCAAGGCCGCGCAACATAACCTCCAGCATTAAGGAGGCGGCCTTAACTGCTAGTAGATCAAAAAACTTCTCTGGGGAAATTGAGTTCTGTAACACCTATGTGGAATGCCGTAAATTACGGCAGGCGGCTGCCGAGAGCACGTTAGACCTGTCAATTGTCTGGCTAGTTGCCTGAAAATGAGACTGAAACACCACAGCATGCATGCAAGCCAAGCCGAAGGAAACATTCAACGCTTTCCAATTGTTGGGTGATTGCACAACTGTCACACACAGCCATCTGTTAGGGCCTATCTTAAGGTCTAGGCGTTATTCCATTTCGGGATATTTTCACATAAAGCTTTAGAGTAGATGATAATAAAACCACACAGGAAAGCGCCCGCAGATAGTCGGGATTATGGGGGTCAAGGTCTCTGAAGATCTTGACGCCTATTCACGCCTCAAATTTGGTGTGGCCACTGGTGAAGGAGGTGATCATGGAAAGGTAGACTTCGATGCCTTCAATGACTTTTGAATATCCAAACTCCATTACTAGAAGGCTTGTTTGCATTTTTGGCACAAAGACCAAGGCCAAGAGTCAAAGCTCCCTTAAATTAGCCCCATCACAGCACATGAAGATGCGTTAGCAAGTCGGTCGCAAGACAAGACAGGTCAGATAAGTTTGGTGAAAAGCATTTTTTGCAGCTTTGCCCAAAGTAACAAACATGCACCATTATTTTGGTTTGCTAAATGGTAGGTTAGAGAAGCCTTGGTGCCTTTTGGAGCGTCTTCTCCTTACATCTATGCTCCAATGCAAGTGAGAGATTTACCACGGGCGTCGAATATGTATTTTGGAACTGTAGAGAGTGAACTATACCTAGACTGGTGATTGAAAGGACCTCTGGCTATCAAGGCGCGTGATTCTATCAAGAAGATGGATAAAAACGAAGGCAAACTCGTCACTTTCATCAAGGATTATCAGCACATACATTTGTTAGGCAGGTTCTTTCACTGGGGATCACAAAAATGATCAAAACTCGAGGAAATGTCTGAATCAATTTCAAATAAAGCTACCCGAACGACTTACAGATGGCCACAACAGTGAGATCGACTGACATGATCGCGGCTCCACCGTAGAGCATAATGCGAAAGCCTTTTCGAAAATCCTCAAAATGCGCCACTCCAGTAGAGCTTGTAACAGCCGGCACCATCAGGGGAGGCAAGCCAAAGCCCAGTGCACAGCCGACCTAAAAGCAGGCGACCCAATGACACTGTTGAACACATGACGCGTGATGGTCTTCTCAGCTAAGATTACCACAAAAGAATCGTGATGTGATGACGGGAGAGATACGGATGCAAAGGCATTCCATGAAAAGCCTTGGGAGACCCCCAAGACGTAAAATACTTTTTAAGTTCCCACTGACCTTGAAGCCTCCAAAAGGTACTTACGAAGCTTCAATACAGAAAGAGAGCATGTCAGACTGTCTTAACTTCAAAAACTGCATTCAGCGGGGAATGCGAACGATGCATTCAGCACGGACTGGACGACCATTACGCTGGATGGGTGATAACAGTGGTGAACAAGCCGCATCTCATCATCGTGTTAACATCCTTGTGCTTCATTCCTCCCTTCCATTGACAGGTATCTTGATCGACGATGTGGGAAAACGGTATGCGATATGTACACCACCATTCAGTGTGGCTAGATAAATTAAACAGCTTAAATCAAAGGACTTGCGTTTCTCCACATCAAGCCGAAGCATCAGTGTGAAAATTTCTGTTAGCATCAAACCTCATCGCTGCTCCACCCTGTTATCATCAAAGCAAGTCTACCGCACATTGCATTGTGACAGCGCAAAAAAGGAAATGTGAGGCAAGTTAAAACCTTCTTGGCCTGCGTATGCAAGAGGTCGCTATTCCAAAGGGAACTCAAATGCTAGTCAACCGATGTTGAATCACTCAATATGCACGAGGCAAGTCACAATGGGACATCCCCTCTGATGCAGAACTATTCACACTTACAAGCACAGGCGCTTGCAACACATTACCGACAATTGCAGAGCTTTTGGGCATTCAGGCATCAGAGCTAAATTCCTGGTTTTCACCGACAGACACTGTTCCATGTTTGCAGGAGAATCGCTCAAAGAGGTTGAATGAATCGAATGCATTTGTGAGGAGGGGCAATGAGTGCTCAATGCAATGAAATAAACCCGATGAACATAACAGTGCAACGGCTTAAAAAGTGCTATTGTTTCACTGGCAAAAAGAGAAATGCGTCCACTGATGGTGGAAGAGAAATTGTAGGATGCGGACACTGTTACATTTTGGGAAAAATATGGAAGAATCAAGAGAAGGAGAGAGTGTGTATATGTCTAGTCCTCCTTTCCAAACACTTATAAATGCACCAGCCGAAGTGAAACAGTGTCGGTAAATTTGGACAGAGGTTTCAAAGGTAGGTAGGAGAGGTTGTCGGACCCAAGTCAGAGCAACAGTTCGTCATGGCTAGACCTCCAATCGACAAGTCACCGCTAATGCAATTTAAAGACTGCGAAGCAATGGTCCGCGTAGAGTAGGATATTCGACGTTGACGAGGTATTTCCACCAGAATGCAATGGAGGTGAGACAGATTTGATCAAATTACTACTCAGAAGGTCCCAGAATGAAGACTACGTTGGATAAGCTGCCGCATTGGCGGCTTCAAAACGAGGTTTAAAAGTGGACAAAGAGGGCCCACTAACCAAAGGTCAAAGGTTAATTAATTAGCTCAATTGTTTGAAAAGAGGATCGAGATAGACAAGATGTCCGCTCGATCCCCATGGCCTTACGGCAGTTTTGAATTAAACGGGAATTCTGTGGATCTGACAAAAAATGAAATGACGTATCGTTCCTCAATGTCGTTGGTGATTATGATCAGGACGGCGCTTTATAAAGCTGTGATAGAAAGACTGAGGAAGAGTGTTAGAGATAGGATGGCCCTCTAGCCACTCTACAAATCGACGACTCTGTAAACAAGGAAGTAAGTCACAAAGACATCATGTTAAGAACATTCTAGAAGAAAAGCCAGTGGGTCTAGTGAGAGCACTACCACAATGAAAATCTATAGAGGGTTTGAAAGAAGGGCGTAAAGCTGCAGCCAGGTAACAGGACATCTCAGAGCTCCTACTAATTTCATCGGAATTTCACTATAATTTCATAGATAAAGGGATAGTTTGCCAACCTGATTACCAAAAACGCCGATAGCAGTGGCCATTGCGAGCTCTGATTTGCTAAACCACGTAGCGGCGAGTTGGGCGGGCACACCAAGGAGGAAGACCTGGCCGAGTGCGCACACCAGTTGAGCTACCATGAGTAGGGGAAAGGAAGCGTTGGAAGCGGGAGAGGCAAAAGGTTGAGACAGTTCCATGGAAAGACACTTGATCCATGCACCCAGTACGTTTAGAGTAGCCCCGATTAGGATGCTCACACGTAGGCCGTAGTGGTTAAGTAACCAGGTCGCTGGGACGATCATGGGAATATAGACTAGCATATAGAGCATTGAAAGCCAAGCGATGGCCACATCCTTACCCTGCTGGTCACCTAAGAGATATCAATTTGCGGTTTGTAAAGACAAACACAATCAAAGAATCGAATTAGGTGACTCACATAAGTAAGAGAACTGAAATACGTGGTAAATTACTAGGGAATCATTTTAAATAGCTTAGTGTGTAGTAACAGTAAGGCTATCAGTCTTGCACACGCCATTTTTTACCAAAAACAATATAGTTAACGGTTAATAATGCTCAAATGAAACTGTATAAAAACAAGTCGTCAGCTGAATGCAAGCCAGTCAAATAAGGATTCAGGAAGTTAAAATCGCTTGACACTCCCAATCACGATTGCTTTACACGAAAAATTAATGAGAACTAAAAAGCGTACTTTCTGCTCGTTATCAGGGTTGAGCTTTGTAAGAACGTAAATTAAATATAACTGCGAAAAATTGGCAGTGCTAATCAACACGTAATCAAAGGCGCATTCAACCCAACATTATCTGAATCATTTACTTGGCAATGAGCTGTTCCAGAAGAAAATAGCGCTGGGGAGCACGATATTAATGTGTAGCCATTGAAATGCATTTAACATTGATACGCTAGAGAACAAAATCAACATGAGCCACCGCTTCTTGAAGAGAACTGGCTCGAAGCTCTCAACATCAGCCTGGTGCTTTTGATTATCAGTTGAAGAATCGGAGTCCATTTCTAGTTAGAAGATAAATGACTTAGGTGCGCACAATCCAGGCGATGACAGCTCGAGCCCACGGTTACGAAAACCCGCGCACACAGCTCCAAATCGCTAAAGTTCTATTTGTTGGAAAATACAAACAAAGGCCTCACCTTGAAAAGCTTTGAAAGAAAGAACCATCGTTGATAGCAATCAACGGCTAAACAATAAAAATAAGTACAAACGCTGCAATATTAAGTGCAGGAACATAGTAAGTTACAGATGGAATGCGAAATTTTTAGTATGATGCTCCGGATTGCTTCCAATTAATCAAGTTTCTAAAGGACTTGACGTAGCGTTTAAGCTTGTAAGAACACATTCTGTGCATCTTGTTATGCTGGCGGGGTACAGTCAATTAATAACCATTCTTTAATATCCGGAAACAGATGATTTCGTTATAGCGGAATATTTTAGTTCATGCCTCTTCGTAGGTTTCACCATATTTTCACCTGTAGCCATTTAGGTCCTTTCTGCAGTCCTTTGTGGTGCCGATATCAATGATAATTCGCCACTGTCATGCGAAGACCAGAATGCTACGGAACCCAAAGATTGCTTGCTGGCTAGAAGCAAAGGACCTGCGTGTTTAAGCTGAGATCTTTGTGTAGTGTTCCCATACCAATGCTACATTCCGATTCAGACGACCGCTCCGCAAATTATTCAGATGGTGTAGAAGAAAAAGCATACGCTGAATGGATCTTCCCAACTTTTATTAACAATTTCAAATGGTAAGAAAAATTGTTGAACAGAATTTATTATTATTTGCTTAGTATAGCTCTCTGTCTTCGGCCGTGGGATTGAGAGTTCCTCATAGCCGTTGTTAACTAGGTAAAAATAAGACCAATTGTTCCATTAAGTACATAGCACATTCACAGTACTCCAAGCACTTCTGCAGTGAGCAGCTCACTCACATCTTCCAGAAGAATGTTTGCGAAAAATTCCTCGGGCCCGCCAGTAACGCTTGCCACGAAAGATTCCAACTCCTCCTCCACCTCCCCATTCGCATATTCATCGGGAACCTGGGCGAACATGTGGTAACTCTTCATGTAAGGGTAAACAAACCTTTATCTTGTGTCCCACTAACTGTTCCACCTGCTTTTGAACAATTTCTAGGACTCGGGTAGCGGTATTCTGCCATCTTGAGGTAGGCACTGACATTTTGTATTCTAATAAAGTAAGAAATCATAAAATTTATTTGAAGGTAATTTTATCGCTTCCTTTTATTCTCCACTTCAATAATAATAGGTGACGTACTTTCCTCAGTAATGCAAAGCATCTGGAGCAACTTTCGCAGTGCTTCCTTTGTCTGCTGTAGGAATTGCGACGTAATGAGCTCAACTAAAAGGCAAGAAAAGCAAAAAATAGTAAGGAGAGAAAGTGGCAATGAAGGTCAATTAGGTGGACTTCAAACCCGTGTTATACGGCACTGATTCTTCTCTGCAGAAACTATTGACAATGAACAATTTTGTCAAAATGGTATGATTGTTGAGTAAATAGTAACTCAAACAAAGCACACCGCTCACTTTCCTTATCAATGGTCTCCTGGCTATTGTTCAATGCATTAGTTCGAACGTTGGTAAAGGAATTGACCGCGGCACTGCGAATCTCCTGATACCGTTTTGTAAATGTTCTGATCTGTTCATTTTGAATTCTCAGCATCACATCTAGTGTGATGACGACACCTACAGAAGAAGGAGAGAAGAGAGAAGGGGAGAGAGTTTACAAGTGTGAATTGCCGCGTTATTAATGGGTTAAGGTTAGACCTCGCTCGCTCACCATTAACATACGTTTCTCTCTCCGGTGTGAGGTAGTTGCATATAGTCTTGTGCAACTGTTCTTCGGTTAGATCACTTAGAGCTTGTGTGAATAAAACGAAATGGATGTTTAATAAAATATGAATTCTAAGCTCACATAGTCTACTTGCTCACTTATGAGTAGTATGATACTAGGTAGAAATTTGGAATAGTTTGATCGTAAAAGTCTACCTAGATTGCCTGTTTTGCGTTTTAGTTCTATTTTATGGAGCTAATTATGCGTGCGTATATGATATGATACCGTTTCCACTTGTTTGTAACTTACCTCCGAGCCACAACTTTTAGGGAATTGGCGTTTTTAACAAATAATGAACATCCCTGTTACACTCAGTCTACCAATCATTAAAGCGCCTAAAAGTTTGGGTTAGCAGTCGACGCCTCTTAACACCTAGAATGTTAAAGTGAGTCCAGGGTTGATCCGATCTGACCCATTCAAATCTTGTCTGCCTCATGTCTCGTCTTAGCTAGACATGACAAGTAGACAAAGTCGTTGGGTCGAGGTGCGGAAGAGGCTGAGTCACCGTCCCATTCCACTTCGTGTAAAATTTTCGTAATGACAACTGTTGTTTTTTTATTTTTCCCCTATACGGCGTTTTTAAGCACTGGGTGGTGACTTAGAGTGCAGGGCCCGTGAGGTCCTCTCACAGGAGCTAGTGGAAAAAGTCTTTCGCCATTGCTTCCTCACCCCACAGTAACGCTTTTATGAAGGTGCCACTCTCAGATAAACAAGGTACTAAAATGAAAGTTTGAGTAAGGCTCCAAACATAATTTATTTTTTGGTGCAACGCATTGTCACCTCCAGAAAACCCATTAAAGCATTTCGGCAAATCTCAGAAAGCTTCGCGATGACACTGGTGACTGATTTGAGGCAGTTCCTTTCAGTTTAAAAACGAAAGCTTTTGTAAATCGCGAATAATTTTGTCGAGTTTTATGCAGTATTTTACCGGGATGACTGCTTTTGTAAGTCAACCACCACGACTGAGAGCGTAACTGTCGAACATGTAATTATCTAGGGAGGGTTTGTACTATGCCCGTGATCCTATAAAGCTCTAAATCTGTCATATTTACCCGCAGATACCTGGCAAGCTGTCAAGATTTTATGCGTGCTCCGTCACTGATGTCAGTCCAAGAAATTTGTGCCGGTAGTTGGGCCGGCTTAGGGCGGAGCTGCGAAGCTACCTGATTTTCGCCTAAGGCAGACTTCGTGCACAAATGAAGGTAGTATTCTACCAAGCAAGTGAAGCTATTGTGAAGTGGATCTCCGCTGTCGATCCCAAAAGCGCAAACAAAATTCGTTGTTTTAAGACGGAATTCAGACTCTGTGTAAACGACTTCTACTGCACTCCCAGCAGTAGGGACGACACAGTGGCGACGACATTTACCAAACCTGCTAACCTGAAGTTTAACTTAGGAACCAGTCAACTGGTAATGTTAGACGAAAGAAGCACATACATAGTGCATGTAACAAGTGCCGCCTTTATTGGTGAGAGAACAATGGACTTTGATGGTGATGCACAAAGCTAGATCGCGAGAAACCAAAAGCGGCAAAAACCAATCAGTAGACGTTGGTCATTGTACCTTTACCACCATTACAAGGGTTCACAGTAAAGCTACTCGTAAAACTTAGCTAGGCTTGGGAAAATAATTTAGACTTGATCTAACTACTTAAATAACTACTTAAATGTAACTTGAAGGCTCACCAGGGAGCTTATCCTTGAACAAACTCTTGACAATGGTATCGGAGGCGTGACCACAGAGTTTGTCCGGGGAGTTGTCGTAAAACCAGTGACACACCATGGCCCGGTAGAAACTGCATTAAAAAGGGAAGTATCAACACAAATCTGCACTTAATTTTTTAGCAGCGAAACCACCAACAAATGCCGTCCACCTATTGGGCCGATAATTTTTCTTTCCAGTTGCCAATTCTGCCTTTGTTCCTGGTCGAATATTCATCTAACCACTTGTCTATCCATCTATCCATCCATCCATCCATCAATCACAGCATGCACGTTCACGAATGCATTCACCAATCTTCTAGCCGAAATGTAGGAAGTATTCTTAGACCATTATACCACCTTAAGGTATTGTCCACACAATTCTGTGCTGTCACTTAGTGGTTGATCTCACTCCAGATCAATCACAGTGACTTCCAACTGACTGCCAACCGATGAAATATTTGTCATTAAACAACTCTAAACTTACATGTCACGGGAACAAATACGGCAGAGCATTTCATCATTGTACGATTTTGCACAGCGCCTACAGACCTCACGGCGACAGAGGTTGCACGTCAACCGCGGATTTATTAATATCATGAATTGGCTTCTGCAAATGGCGCAGGTGTTTGCTGACCCTGGCAACGAAAGCGGTGCTTGACTATCCTCCTGTAGCAGTCCACTTCGAATTTTCCTTATGGAATCAAAGAGAAAGCTTTGCAGGCTAAATTACTCACTACATATCCTAGCTGCTTCAGGTGCCACTCCTCAAGCTCTCGCACTCGCTCATCATGATGCATGATCGGCAATACTACTTAACAAGCATTTAAGTAGGTTTAAGTAGGACATAATATTGATGAAGGACTGTTTTTGTTGTTTTATTTGGTTCGTGTTAAGAAATGTTTAAATTCTACTTTTTTTCCCTTTGGTAATAATAAAAGTAACGTTGTGTCTACCGAGTGCCTCACAGTGAATCAAAAAACCAAATCCTGTAACACTCGTTTAAGAGTCGATCATTTTAAGGCCATTATTTGAGTAAAAATAGTGATATGGACCAAACTATACTACATTAGGTGGATTTATGGGTAAAAAATTATTTTTTTTGCACAGAAATTATGAAGTTTATCGCCTATAAACAGAGCTTGCTACCAATGGGGACCGTCACTTCACCAACTTTTCTCAAAATGGCATTCTGTAACTCCTGCCACAAATATAAAGCAGAGAGATCACTTTTGATCTGCACCACCACCCAGTGACGTCCATTTGACGTCTCGTTTCCACCTCTAGTCATAATTTTTGTGACACAAAATCACTCTGGCATGTTTAAGTTGAGTCTTTACCTCCTCCCCCCTCCCCACCAAAAGCAACTCAAAAGAGCTCCCAACGGGAGAGTTTTTGACAGCTTTCCCTGTCAGAAGGTTCGTGCTGTCTCTTAGGGTAGGTCGCTTACTTCAACAGCGAACGTGACTTAGCGTTGAGAAATGTAACGAAGACGTAAACAAGTGCGTCAAGTGAACCTCCTCCAGAATTTTAAAAGCACTCAAAGGAGGCGAAATTAAGGCATTGCAAGTGGTTATTGAGACAGCATCCAATCCTATGGCGTATTAAGTGAACGAGGGCCTTTTTGGCAGTTAGAATGGAAGTTCCTTGAAGGGAAATGGGGAGAGGCACGAGAGGAAACTCTCCACCCCCTTTTTTTCATGCATGTCAATGTAATAATTGCGATTTGTAACTTTTTCATTTTGCCAGCGCACTTGGCAACGACTAATAACTCAGACAGCTTGTCATTTGCGCAACCCACTCCATTATTTTGGCATGACACTCAATGATAAATGGAAAAAAAGTGAAGAAAATAAGATCATGCTGTCGTAGCTCTTCTTTTTCACTGTCAGTGTAGAATGGGTGACTTAGTGTTCGACACAGATACGTGGCGTGGACTTGATGATCCACCGAGCAATTAAAAGCATGCCAGAGGGGCAATGAATGCGAAGTAAAACATGATTGACAATTTTATTTGCTACGTTACTGGCAATGAAAAAAGAACGCTATCGCTAGTTGAGACAGCACGAATGCGAGCCTCTTGTCCTCCACATTGAGGCTAGTCACTGCTCAGTGGCACAAACCTGTCAACGGACTCGCATTTGTAACTTTGCAGTACTGATGGTGAAAAATTAAGGTCGGAAGTCTTTGCTACGTGCCGCACAAACAAAAGTGGCGGGGAAAGGCAACAAATTTCGCTAAATATAAGTGCATTTTATTCAATGCCAGTGAGTCATGCTATGATCTTAACATTCTTTACAATCCTCTTACGAAAGGAAAAAAAGCGCTTTTCAATGCGATCCGAATCAGTTGACAAAGTGTGATGAGTAATTTGGTCTACAGACCCTTTGAGTGGCACAATATTTCGAATGGTTGTTAACATGGTGACCAGCAGAGAGACTCCCATATTCAGCGCATCCTTTAGAAAAGTACCCTTGAAGTGAACACTAAGAAAGGCGGTAAAGCGATTGCTTCATTTGCAGAAAATTTAAACAAAAATTGGGCTCACTTGAGTCGATGCTTCTCCATACATCGAACTTCCAAATCGCGCTTCACCACTGTGAGTATGGCCTCACGCTCCTCCTCGCTGAAGCGACCCAAATTGACGTCTAGGGTGGAGTTCGCATTAGCGGCTAGAGGTGGTACCAGACAGCCGTTTTGTCTTGATTTGCCGATTTTGGCGTTTCCTCTTGCTGGTGGCATGGACTGCGAATTCACCTCCTAGCAAAAGAGAAAAGAGGAAAATTCGGGTAAGAGGATGGATATGCTTGTTGACGCATCCACTCAATCAAGTGACGTGACACCCTGGTAAATGACAGGATCCAACCACATGACTTTGCTAACAAGCGAAAATAAACAATTGTATCGTTGGTGAGGCGGACCCACCTCCTCGGCAGTACACTCGTGAATTTACAGTGGAATAAAGCCGAGTCGTGACAACTCAATGTGTTGCAACTAACACCTCCGAGGTGGGTGATCAAATTGCCGAGCGCAAGTGAAACACCGCATTCACGAGGACGAAATTGTGTACGGATTGACGACCTACCACAGCTTGCTAAATCAGCACTCAGGAGGTTCGCTTTATAGGGCAGCCTTGTCAATTAGGTCAAAATAAGGTCATGCTGGTGCATAAGCAGAGTCAAGTAAAGGAAACGGTCAATCACAGTGCTGGTTAGCATTGGCCTGAGAAAACTTTTGAGCAGTAAATGGTATTCGGATCCTGAAAAATTGACTAAAAAGAGAGCAATGAGAGCTTCAGAAGTCTAGTAAGACATTACATAATTCACTGTCACTTGTCATGTTCAAGGCAAAATAGCTGACGACCACGGTGGGAGGTCAGAGCTACCAAAGGATAAAGGGTTGCCCATGTGTTTTTTTAGGCAAAAAACACCAAGCTTGGTTCAAACAAATAAATAAATGAACAGGGAAATTTCAGACCTCCACTAACTCAACGCCTCAGATGAAGGCATGAGTAAGTGAGCCTTAGGAGGCTCTTCTTTTTCGGTGACCTTGAGATTACACACGCACAATCACAGCGGCGAGATTGCACCTCTGAGCCAATCAATTCACGCGCACTCATCAGCCACAAAGTCAGAGACGGAGGTGGCACAAACAAGCACGCGTACAAGCGGGAAGAGACAAACACTGTTTGTATGCATTTATGGTAGCACAAGCATTTTGGATGCAAATTTATTTGTGATGCGGATGTCTATGAGGCATCTTTCATTTAACTGACACCAGCTTCTGCAATGGCATGCTGATGGATAGGTTTCGTACAGGGAACATCAAAATTGGATAATAGCAGCATCAAAAACAATCTATTCAACAAGTCGTCCGTGCCTGAAACCGGGTAATGGCGAAGGGTTAAGTGGATGCTTTGACTTTTCAACAAATTTGCTTTGCCATCATCGCATTAACTGTCAATCTGAAATTTCTCCACTCCTATAGTTTCAATAAGAGCCTAAAATGCGCATCCAAATGCAGGCGGAATTCTTTTATTGAATAAAACAAAGGTCGTAACCACGGTAGCAGACTGTTTCAAGGCATTGACTCCCAAACAGATATATTGATTTTCTGTGCTTGGGGAAGAGATCGATATTCCGCGTGCGTCATACATGTGGACGCCGCTGAATGCACAAGTCTCGGCTGGAAGCCATCCCTTTCTTGACATAATTCTTGAGCAATATTACGGTTTGAATTTTTTACAAATGTTAACAATTTCATCAGATTAATTCGGTAACCTGTACCTTGTACATCCGCTTGGTGCATGACCTTAGGGCCATGCCAGTAGCTCTCTTAGCCCTCCTGCACTTTATCTCAAGGTGCTCAGCTTTCTTGAGACTTCGGGGAAAGCGCTATGACTTCATCAAATCCACTCGTCCATTTAAAATGCATAGCATTTTGTTAAGTTTTGCAAGAACCAACTTCAAAGCATAAATAATGCGTGTGACTGCGCATTAGGCCCATGTGGTGACATTTGGATCGTTTTTGTGGGTGCTTTTTACCATGGCTGGAATGTGCAAACACTGTGGAGCAGAAATGCGCAATGTTGTTGCTTCTTGTATTTCGTTGATTGTAGTGATGACTGTGTGTACGTATGCGCAAATCCATCAATCAAAATTTATGAAATATGGTCTTATGAATGAGGTTGTAAAGAACATCCCTGCATGATTTTATCATCATCGCTACAGTCACCCATCGAAGGAACTTCATTACTTCAGTCATCGGATACAATTCCCCGAAGCGCAGGTGCAGAAAACCTGCCTTAGAGCACTACTGAATGTGAACCCAAAATTGTTTAGGACCACTACTGCTAAGGTAAGCCTTGTGCATACATAAATAATTGCTTGAACAGCACGCTGGCATTTCTTGGGAAAGCGATTGATCACCTTGGCTCAGGCACATTGTTGCTTTAATATACCATAGATTTAACGCTTTGGTTGTCTAACTCTTTGTTTTAGTTTCAAGGGCACCCAGACGTTACTGACCCTCCGTGACACTCCCACTGGATGTAGAGTTTGGTCCGGTTTGAAAAATAGGTGGACATTGGAACACTGATCCTAAAACAGTGTTGTGAAAGAGGATGAGGAATTTTACGCAGTTCTATCGGAGTGGGATCTCGCGTATTTTCCCATTGCCGAAGTCAATGCAGGTATGCTAGGTGAAATATGATTCGCCTAAGGGGTACTCATTTTGACTTACATAAGCCTGATTGGTCAATTCGCCATAACAACTATTGTAGGGAATGCAAGAAAAATTCTCTGAATGCCACTGTTTATTAATGCCGTTAAATGGTGCATACCTGCCATGCTTGCTTGATTGACCACATGAATTTACGCAAAGCTGAAAGTCTGTATGATAGTAATCGGGGATATAACGTTACCTTCCTTGTCGGCTTATCTACGTTTTGCGCCGTACAATGAGGCAATTCATTGATTGACGCTCAGAAGCGTGAGTGACCACCTATAGACACACCATTTGATCAATTTGACACCATAACTGAAGTGCACAGGCTGATGGCATACACTATTCTCAGCCCTTCTTCCGTGGGATGTCAGCCATTCAACCATCCTCAGCACGTGCACTTCCTTTGCACTGCTACATTTGCCACGAGCACAATAAAACCGAGTTCACCTTCCACCGTCTTAAGTGCAGCGTCCAGAGGTTTCCTTGTAGACATCGTGATCATCGAACATCTAAAAAATAAAAGGAGTTATTTCACATTTAAAGCAAATGAGTTTCTCGAAACGATTCGGAAGGCATAGGCGTGAATATGATGACAAAAATAGTTATTCACTCAAAATATGGACTCTTTGAATATTAATAACATTAAAAAGTGAAAAATCCATAGACCTACCGTAAATAATTACGCTGTCTTAAAATATAGTTTCGAAATGGGCAGTAGTGCAACACAACATGAGCTTATTCTAGCTACATGAGCATTTGTGAGGCAACAACTTCAGAATGTAAGGGCTAGCTTCTACCCAGACATGTTAAAAGCGCACCATTTTAATGAAGCCGAAAATCCACCTAGATCAAATGCGTCGAATCACTAGACTAGTTTTGAATTCATAAACAGGTGAGAAACAACTGCCTCACTAACAGTCTTGTGTGCACTGTCTTCGATAGGTATGTCATGAAGCTTGAGCGTTATTCGCTGGGACTTAATTAGCGCAAATGAAACGCAGCATCAAATTTGATGAGATGATAAATTATTTATTCATTTAAATACAATATAATAAGCAAGACATCTAAGAAGTTATTAAGTTACATTTAAAACAGGAGAGAAAGCTAATTATCCTAATTCAGTTTAATGTAAATGACGATTGCTGGTTCTGTTTTAATTGGTTAGGTATGTGGCGGTATTTTCTGTTGGATCCTGGGGTTATCTATATTCTGGAATCTTCCAATGTGTTTGGACTTTTTACATCCGCACTGTCATTTGATTTTGTTGCTATTTATTTTTTGGTTGAGTTGCTTGCTTTTTACTCTGTACTGAGTGTCTGATCGAGAATACTCGAATTCTCTCAAAACTATTTGTCTACGGGGGTTTCTGTTCTCAGCGTTATTTTTGTATATACTTCATTGTGGGTACTGAGGGCGTCTTCTTCACTTCATACTGTCGCAAACCACACCAGTTCGCCTTCATTGCCCAGGTTTATTATTTTCATTTTGATTGCCCCTGCAGGCCAATAGAAAATGAGTTTCGCTGCCAAGCTTTGCCGCTGTAATGGCCGCCTCCTCGCAGGGCTTACTGGTTTTCGCTTAAAAACGCCAACTCTTCGCGAGTTTAGTTCAGGAAATTCCTTGCGTGCTTCAATGCGCCATCGGGTGGAGCGAATTCGTCGTCAGGTAGAAAATCGCACGCCATTTGGTCGCACAGAGACGCTTTGTGAGTTGCTGTTAACTCTTCACCTGCTTATGCCACCGGACCCCGTTTCAACATAAGTTGTCTTTGCTCTCTACCCTTGGTCACATGGTTCATGTCATTACCCAAGTTCATGGTAAGTATTTGTAAAACTGGATACTTGACGGTGTTTACCATGGCATTCAAAATGGTGAAGAAAATGCTGTTGGGTGTCGCTTTTACATGCGTCTCTTTCATTTACCGTCTCCAAAATGTCATCGGCCTACAATCCGCTTCTTTAGTTTCTCGTTACTTACATTTTGTGCTCGGTAATCCGAACCATATCAGCCGCTTGATGTGGTTGAAATGCAAACGACTTCTTATCAGCTCGCGGCCCTTGAAGTCGGTCTTTTGCTTCCGCATCTAGAAGTTCAAGTATGCTTTACGAGTGTTTAATTTTGGCCCTGTTTTTCCACAGCTCTGGATGGTACGCGTGCGATAGTTCTGGGCGGAGCTGCCCTGGGTCTGGGTGGTCTCTGCCTCTATGGGATATACGGGGCGAATGTAGGGGCCGATAGCCTCTCGGCGTTTGATAGAGCAGCCGTGTGGCCGGACTATGTGCGTCAGCGTATTCACTCCACATACGCTTACTTGGCAGGAGGAGCTGCTGTTGCCGCCGCCTCTGCTACTGCTCTGGTCCGCTCGCCCGCCTTTGTCCGCGCCATGGCTGGTGGTGGTATCCTCGCCCCACTGGCGATGCTGGCTGCAAGCATTGGTGCTGGTGTCGTTTGTCAGGTTTGTGGTGTTGGTTTTTGACCTTATTTTTTAATTTTTGACCTCCAGGTTCACTTTTGTTTGTGTGTTTATTTCTCGCTGAGTGAACTTGACCCTTTACAACGAGAAATGGTCGCATTCGAAATGACCTGTTATTTTGTGCTTCACTTAATTGCCTCCTTTTTATTTACCTCTCAGTGGGCCAATGCGTACGAAGTATTTTGTCTAGAACTGAAATTTCTGGGTATCGTTATCGTTTTAAGCGGAAATTATGACTTACGTTAGAGCTCTGTCAGATTTGGCTATCTCAGCAGGGCAATAGTGATGTATACCATTTTTAGGCCTTTGTTCAGAGTTTTTCTATCCTGGGAATATTGATACATTTGCGTCGTAAAAGAGGCAGCTGCATGATTGAATCTAATGAACAGTTGCGGAACGTGGCTTAACTTTCTTGAATAGATCTTGGATATTAAATGTGCTGTGGCTTAATTGTTGCATGCCGGTGTGACATGGGAAGGTTTTGGCAATTAGATGCGGCATTGTTTTTAGTAGCTCCTCTTTACGGATTAAATTTTTCATCATGGTTATGCGAAGCCGCAAATGCATATTCCCATTAAGCATTTTCAACTTAAAAATGCCGTAAATTGGATTCTGTGCTTGGTGATATATGAACCTTGCTAACTGAATTATTATTGTTCGGGAGGCCAGAGATAAGTAGATTTGCAGTTCATTTGTTGCTTTGTTGCCCTCCTAGATGATGCCTTACCCTGCAGACGGTGGCAAGCTCAACACAAAGCATTTGGCATGGTTGCTCTACGCGG
This sequence comes from Taenia pisiformis, assembly GCA_023968675.1. Lineage (NCBI taxonomy): Eukaryota > Metazoa > Platyhelminthes > Cestoda > Cyclophyllidea > Taeniidae > Taenia > Taenia pisiformis. The sequence goes on along the minus strand of CM043737.1, from coordinate 7,889,835 downwards.
TAAGCTTGGGCGGTGTTGTGGCTCCCATCTGTCTGCTCGGCGGACCGATCTTGACTCGTGCCGCAGTTTACACCGGCGGCATCGTCGGTGGCCTTTCTGCTGTTGCCATATCCGCTCCCTCCGACCGTTTTCTGCGCTGGGGTGGACCTCTTGCAATCGGCCTCGGAGTGGTCTTTGTCTCCTCCCTCGGTGAGACATTGCTATTCTGCTGTCGCGTACCTGCCTTTTTGTTTCACTTATTTCTCGTCAATGAGCGCTTTAACTCAATGTGGTCCTCTCATACGTGAGTGCGCACTCCTGATTTTTGAAACCTCTGCCAGGTCAGGAATAAGTTAGACAGAAATCCAATCCACGTACTCTTCGAAGACATCTCCAGGTCATTTTTTTTTATTAAATTTGCATATTAATCACTGAGTCGGAATCTTCGTCTGTAGGGCTCGTAAACACACTCTCCTTCCCTGACTTCAAGCTCTCGAACCGCCAAGTATTTTCCGCACTATTACAAATGTAGCGACGGCGTTGCTTGTCATTAAATTATTTGATTCTCCTTAGTACGTGTTCAAATGATGAGCCAGTCTGCCTCAATTGCTGCGCTACAATTAGGCTGGATCGATGTTATTTTCTAGGCCTCTCTGGTTCTCCTCTGCCGACAACACCGTTATCCTCTTATTCTTTCAGCCGCCCTTTTCATGTGCTCATGATTTTCTAACCTTCACCCCTTGGAATGTCGCGTCGAAACGGTAAGTTGAAGAGAATGAGGTAACATTAGATCCTTGTTTGCCTTACAGGCAGCATGTTCTTGTCGCCTATGGGTCGACTTGGCGCGGGTCTCTATGCTATCAGCCTTTACGGCGGTCTGGTACTCTTCTCCGGCTTTCTCCTCTATGACACTCAACTGGTCATCCACCGCGCCGAGCAGCATCCAGCACCTATTCGCTCTCTCTATTCCGCTAGTCCCGATTTTCCTCTGGCCATTCGGCCTTTTGACCCTATTAATAAGTGAGTATGATTTAATTTTGCCTGGTAAGGTTTTGGCGGTACTTAACCTAACCTAACCCTGTTTTTTTCTAAAAATTACGTTTTCTGATCTAAAAATGTGAAAAGTCGAATGGTTTTGTGAAAATGTGTCCTTGAATAGCTTTAATTTAATATAGTGAGGTAAACCCATGAGTTTATCCAAAATCAGACGTCAATGCTACCGAAATCTTTTCTTCTTCTTCTTTCATGTTGAAGTGTCTTACTCTTCTCCATCGGGTTAACTTGAGATCACCAGGCGACGTGTGGGTTATTTGAAGCTCACACCTAACCATGAAACAATAATGACTTGCGACATGCTAAACTAGACTTCCCTTGACCTAAATATGGTCAACAAGTTTATGCTTAAAATGGTTAGCAATTGGCAAGAAGGTATGATCAAAAACTGGTACTGAAATAAACGGTCTTAGGGAGTCAAGCGGGTCGTTGAAGTCGTCAAATTAAATGGGCTTGTTGGTCTATAAGAGGTACAATGATTAGCACGAGCTGACCGAAAATTTATCCGTTTTTCAGTTCCATTAAGATTCTCCTGGACACACTCAACATTTTCGTACGGATGGTTGCCATTTTCGCCGGAAGTGGTCAGCGAAGAAAGTGAGGAGGAGCGGTGGTGTATGGCGACTGTAACCTCCATCTACGCCCATCGCGAATTCCCTGCCATTTCTCCAAGACTAATATTCCAATCTACCTTTTTCCACCGTTGTGAGGGACTTTCGCTTCACTCTATTTATGACACGGTGAAGGCCATTTCGACCACAGCCATGTCCATGGTTCGTGATGTCATTCCCTTCACAAATGCTCTATGTAGGAATGGGCTTTCTGCAAGGGCTTCCAAGGACGGGTTATGCTGTAAAGAAATGAGAGAGGAGTCGGAGCGAGTGGTGGTTGAGGAGGGGATGTGAGAGTGCTGATAGTGCGGTCGTATCGGTTCAGCACTCTGCGTGGGTGGCCGTCGTATGGACGTTTAAGAGCTTGAAAAGTTTCATTTCTGAACCCTCGAAGCCTAATCAGTATCAAGTCGCCCTTCATGTAGGAGGTCAGTGGAAGTGCACCAAAGCTCAGTTAGTTGGTGGCTCCGGAAACAGCTTTATAATCAAAGAGGTCAATGCGTAAGGCCGCTGATATCTGCGTAGGGGTAGTTCTATCAGGTTGCATCACACTTCAGTAGCAATGAGGTGGCCTTGTCAGGCAGTAACCTCAGATTGAACACGATTTTAGGGGTTGCCGCCGGTCGTTGAACTTGTTGAGTGAAGTCAGTCTCAGTTATTGAGGCTTATTTTCATTCCCCACGTCCAAATGTCGTGCCATGGTTATGGGGTGACTGGGAGACTTGGTCTTTCGGGGTTGTGGGCACTCAACTGTGGGCACTGCGCACTAACTGTCGTCACCAGCCCTGTCCACCTCCACACAAAACAATGCTATCCTTGTTGCCCTTCGGGTCTTGCAGAGACTAGTGGCGGCGCATAAACGTTCGAATGTACCTAAAGTCACGTTTGACGACCTTACCATTACTTGCAGTGTGGTGACCATCCCAATGGAGACTAAATTTTGGAGCTTTAAGCACATAAGGTGTTGGTTGTGGAAAAATTGAAAGTTTTAAAACGGGTACGATGAAGAGAACTGTCATATGAAAAGCAACTCCAATGGACCAACAGTAGACAGGGAAAGTGCTTCGGTATCCTATGCAGAGCAAAAAACTGTGTCGACCTAATTATCAAATTATGAGAATGAACGTCAAGGATTTTAGCGGTGATCCTTCTTTCTCCATTTCACCGGACCTGATAAGGTAGGGTTGGGTATTTTTAGTCATCATTAATTACACGACTGATATGTAGTAACAAAGTGGTAGTCAAGCAAAAAGAGACCTCAGATCTTGCGGATGCGCTCCGTTCGTCCACTACCAGATATTAAGTTTAAATAAGATTGGTACTACGGTGAGGGACACAAACGCACAGTAGGATGTCACTCATTCAGCTCTTCCACTGTGGTGTAAAACTTTGAATGAATGGATAGGTCCGGTAGCACAATGTGTATTCGTAACAGTAGCGTCCAGAGGCACCCTTGAAGGCAAAAGAGTAGAAAGGGGAGTCAGTGTGTGATCTCCCCCGGAACCTCTTCGTTGAAGGCGTAAAGAGGCAAAGTTCAGGGTCAAGCACACGTTCAATAGAGGGGAGGGGGGGAATCGTATTCTCTAGCCTGATCCGGAGGCCAGTCCACGCAGTCAGGCCAAAACAGCCGCCCTCAGTCCAGGAAGGTCTACCAGCAGTCCAGACTAATGAAGCAATACAGAGCTCTCCTCTCCTCTGCTTCTCTCTCTGCCTTCTTGGCAGCTATTGGGTCGGCTGCGTCCATTGTAGAACTTCGTTTGCTGGGTATGGGACGTTCGTAGCTGCTGGTGAGCTAAATTTAACGTCTTCCGTAGGCTTTCTTTAGACGTAACACGTACTCTGGAGCGTTGGCAGTTGCTGCATCCTTGTTCGGCAAAAAGATATCGGAGAGGATTCTCATTTCGCGACCTGTAAGCATCTTAAACGGGGAAACCTCGGTCGATGAATGGACTGTAGCCTTATAGGCGAAAGGGCGCGTCTTAAATTTAAATCCCAATCCTCTGGTCGGGCGACCTTGGTAAAAGCCTTTAGTAGGCCCGTGATAGTTCGGTTCGTTCTCTCCATTTGTCCATTGCCCTGAGGGCGTCCAGGAATAGTGCGTGTTTTTCTTATTTCAAGTGTGTGGCACAGTTCTACGAAGAGCCGACTTTCAAAATTGGGGCCCTGGTCGCTATGGGCTGATTCGGACACTCCATGCTGGCTAACCCAACGGTTGAAGAACGTTGACGCGACTGTTTCGGCGTCTTGTGACTTCATGGGTTCTGCCTCAGCCACTTTCGTGAAGTAGTCCACCATAACCAAGATATATCGATTCTCCTTCTCGGTCAGCGGAACAGGACCCATAATATCTATACCGACTCTTTCGCCCGGAAAATCCCGTAGGCATGGGCTATAGAGATGCAATCGGTGCGGAATGTGTGGAATGTGCGGACGTCGGGAAGAAGCGAGGGCCACCAGTAGCGCTTGTTCGCGGCTTCCACCATCTTTCTCACGTCCACGTGACCTAGCTGCTCATGCAGCTATTGGAGAATCGTTTGAACGAGAGGACCTGGAACGACCAAACGTCTGGGGGACTGGCCATCGTCTTGGTACCACAAGGCATCGTCTTCTAGGGAGAGTTTGGGTCACTGTTGCCATATCTGTCTAGCTGTCTTGCTGGACGTCTGCATAAGTCCCTAAAAGGTGGCTGCTGCATTGTAGAGACCAAATGGCTTTATCTAGGATTCGTAGGGGCCGTTGGGCACTATGAAAGCCGTCTTTTCCCTGTCTTTTTCCACTACCTGCACTTGCCAATACCCGGACTTTAAGCCCAGCGTGGAAAACCACTTTGACCCGTGTAGCGAGTCCAAAGCGTCGTTGATATGTGGTAGTTGGAAGGCGTCCTTCTTAGTTACGGCATTTAACTTTCTATAGTCAATGCAAAGCCGTTGGCTACCGTCGCTTTTCTTTACCAGCGCAATTGAGGAGGCCGAGGGTGACTTGGATGGCTTGATCACCTCGTCCTTGATCATCTCCTCCACTGGGTGATTTACTTTCTCTGGGAGAGGAAGAGGAATGCGTCTAGGGGGCTGCCAGACAGGTCTAGCTTCTCCAGTGTCTATTGTGTGTCGGACGATATTTATTCTTCCAAGTTTCGTTCCTTACTAGGAAAACATTCTGGGATGCTTGCTCAGTAGGGAATATAGTTCCTTCCGCTCGCTATCAGTGATCTGTGTCAGCTGGGAGCAGAGTTCGTCCTGCCGTTTCGAACAGGGCACTGCAGATTTCGTCTGCATCCTTTAGTGCTGGCGGCCCAGCGGGAATGGCTCCTATAAGCTGTGGTTTGTAAGCGTGCCTTTGGCGAAATCAAAAACAGCTCGGGACCTGTGGAGAAAGTCGACGCTTAGGATTACATTTCAGACTAAATCGCGGCACATAATAAATGGTATCTTTTAAGTCTCCGCGCCTAACAAGACCGTCAGCGACGTCTCGCCCTGTACTTTACTCTTTCGTCCTTCAGCCGAAAACAAGTTTATAGATAACTGGTCCGAGCGAAACTTAGTGAGTAGTTCCTGAAAAGCTTGGGGGTTGACCAACGACTTGGCTGCACCTGAGTCAATGAGGAAAGTACAGGGATTGCCCTCCGACTTGCCCGGAACTCACATAAAGGGATGGGTATCATGTCGGGGTAGAAACGAGAAGGAGTAGTAAGACTCACCCGGTCTAGGTGAGGACCGCGAGGGTTTCCAACGCGGTCCTGGAGGGATTGGGCATCGGTTGGTTGGTTGGTTTGGGGATTCGTGGCGTCTGCTTGACGCTAACTTAACTAGGCGGTCGAGGCTGATGGTCTTCTCGGCGCAGAGTTTCGCTGCTAGGGCTCGTGGTTGGACTCCGGCCTTGAACTGGATGGCCAGCCAATTTTTCACCCTATTGGGTGGCACTCCTCTGAATGCTTGTTCTGCTAGCCACTGGAGGAACCTGGTGAACTCCCAGTCACTTTCATCAGGAAGCTGATCCCGGTGGAAGAAGTCCCTCGCCAATAACTGCTCCCGCTGGTCGATCACAAGTTGGACCAGGGTTTCGCAGCATTCGTCCAGATCTGAATCTGGCGACAATCCGGCGTCGACAGCTGCCATGAAGAGCTCGTGAGGAAGAGCGTGAAGAAGGAGAGGTATCCTAAGTCGGCGGGGATGTAAGTAAATGTTGAATTTCGCCACCTTCAAACATTCTCCGAAATCCATGCCTATCTGGAAATGGGGAAGGTCCACCAACGCTGCCACCACTGTAGCACGGTCGTCATTTTCATCATCATCTTTCATTTGACAACCTTTAACATAAGAAAAGTGGGTACTCCTTGACATCTTTATTCAAACATGATTACAGGACGTAAGGGGGTCAATCTTCGCCCGCCGGATCTGTCCTCCTCCTCCGTGCGTCCACACTATCCCAGTACCATGTTAGAAGCCCCTTACGCACCACTTCTCTGCAAAGCACAATGTAAAAATACAGATATTATAATTCTGACATACACCTAGCCTTCTCTCCGGCTTTTGGGGATGCTCGGGGTGCTACGCCTATGGCAACTGCTCACCATCAAGCTACCAGATCTTTTATCACTTACGCTTCTCAACCAAGGAGCACAAATTTAAGTAGCATGCATGTCATAGCATTTGCAACAGCTTTAATTAAGATTTAATATAGGAGTGCTCCCAATGACAATAAAACATGGACGATATTTTTTGGACATGATTTGCTACCCCCAGCCACTAAATATTGTCTAATAATTTTTAAATGGAAATTGTTTTTGTGAACCCCAAAACACAGAAAGTTATAACAATGCCCGCTTCATCGCATTGCTTTAACACCTTGCTGATAAGGCCGATATTGAAAATTGCATTGCTTTTAACCAATAGGATTTTGGTCCAATTTTGCCCATTTTTAGTAAAACTTGGCTTAGATAGTCATATCGGTGGTAAAAAGGCATGTTTTTTAAATGAACTTTCCTTACAACTTTGTCTGTTTATTTGAAGCACGGTGATTTCTAAGCTTGCAAAAACTGTGAATCACCTATTCTTAGTGCAATATTGAATTACCGGCCCTCTGCCTATTTAGCGTCATCTAAAGAATTATTTTTTAATATATGGAATGGATACCATGTCGATCCAAATAATAAATAAGTTAAATTAATCGCATAACTATGCTTTTGTCGTTTACCTAACTTTGTGGACTTATTTGATTATCTGTTGCCTTCCCATCCAGAATTGTAACCGCATTTGAATACACCCCATTATCATCTCTTCCAGACCTTATCGGAATGCTTGTCCGATTGGTCAATGCTGTGCTACAGCGTTTTCTTGGTCAGTACGTAGAAAACCTTGATACAGAGCGTCTCTCCTACAGTCTCGGTTACTCTGGCAACGTGGTCCTAACTGACCTCCATCTTAAAGCCGATGCTCTCAGTCACATTTTGGGTCTTCCACTTCGTCTGAAGTCTGGTCTCATTGCGCGTGTTCAACTGAGCATCCCTTTAACCCAGCTGCGATCACAGCCCTGGTGCATCACAATCGAGGATGCTGATCTCGTTGTTTACCCAAGTGACAGGGATGACATCGCCACCGATTCTGCTCCTTCCAATGCTACAACTACCTCCGCTGGTGTCACCACGAATGATAATATCATTGAAGAGTCTCGAAAAGCTTACTTGGACCGCCTGGAATCCCGTTGGTGGCAGGTAGTACGAGAGGGCGGTCTCGTAGATGCCGTTGCCACCACCTCTCCCACTGACTCCTCATGGTGGTCTTACGGCGTTTCTCTCATCTACGGCGTTGTTAGCAACCTCCATGTCGAAATTCGCAACGTGCACTTTTCGATCATTGATGAGAATGGACTAATAGGAGGGCATTTCACTTGGGGAATTTGTCTTGAGCGGATGACTATTCAGGCGACCGATGCGAGCTGGGCAAGTACCTTTGTTAAGGTTTTAATCGAATTTTCCATAGAATCCTACAGGGCGTTCTTCTAACCAGCAAATCGAATTCAAATCTATCGACATTGTTGGGTTTTCTATTTATTACATGGAGGAAGAAAGGATAAAACAGTATTATCTCGTACCACCCAGCCAGTTTTCAGTACATCTTTTGCGCCGGACTACACCTGAGCTTCTAACGAGTGAGTCCACGCCTCGTATCGAGGTTGAAGCAAAGCTTACCGCCCTGGACGTGGATGTCTCGCAAGGTGTACTCACATACTCATATCGGTTGGTGGATTTCTTTCGGCGACAGTCGGCACCTTCACGCCGTCCGCTTGCGCGACCTTTGAAACAGTAGGTACCTTGCCTCTGGTTGGACGCATAACTTGTGTTTCATTAAATTTTCTCCTTTAGACCTGCTGCGTGGTGGAGGTACGCCGCTGGTGAGGTGGTGCCTGCTTTGCGACGCCAAAATTGGGGCTGCCAATCACCAGATTTGATGCTTCAGAGGTTGGCGGAAGCCGCAGCCCTTACTAACCGTTACGTGCGTGCGTATGAGGCGCATCTGCTGCGGGGACTTTGCCTTGACAGTGATGATAGTTCTGGAAAAATAGGGGATCACGAAGCCCTTGAGGCGACTATGCCTCTAGATCGTGTTATCCTTCTTCGACAGGTTGCTATGCAACGCGCAGCAAGGACATTAAGGCAGCAGAAACCCCTGGAGGTTAGTTCGGCCGCTGTATTAATGCATGTATCTGTGGAAGGTAGTAGTAGTAACATCGGCCGCTGCGCCATGCTTATTCCACTTTGCAATTGCTACAGGGGACAAGGTTAATGAGGTACTTCACGTGTTGTTTATGAGAAAAACAGAAATTGGTTGGTTTCAGCTGATATTTTCCTTTGCTAGTGTGATATTATGTGAATTTGGAGATGAAAGGGGTCATTCTGACTGATTTCCCGTATTTTTTGTGGTGAGTTCTACGGAATCGTGGTATTGCTGCATCGTTGCAGCAGCCCAAATCTTTGAAGATTTTCAGGATTATGGTGACTGGGAATCCATCTATTCTCAGCATATTAACGGATTGATTTGCCGACCTTACCCCTCTGTGGAAATACATTCGGAATGGGTTAAAGCCATAATGGTCAAGTTAAAACTACAATAATTATCAGGAGTGCGGGAGAATAATATTTTGACGCGGTCATTATGCTTAGCAGTTCTACCTGTGATAGTGTTCGTATGCGAACTCTTCGATTCCATTTTAAGATGTACATGCATAAAATCAAACTTGCATTAAACGTATAGAATGACCAGAAACGCATTAGCGTTTGACATTCATTTATTTCTGGTAGGGATCTCAAATCGAATTAAACTGATAAACGTGCACCCCATTGTTTCACTTTGTTTTCTAAAGCAAACGAGAACTATTCTCCTGCGGTCTTAATGCTTCATTGGTTGCCGATGTAAATTTAACCTCTACTCTGCCTTCAAACAGCAATCCCCATGACACTATGATCGTATTTTCCTTCTTTACGCTCTTTTCCACTCTGATCATGCTTGAAGGAATAATCTCCTAGATTTTCGACAAGGCCAAGATCTTCGTTGACTTGGTCTTCCCAAAGGGAGACACTCTTAGTAGCAGCCCTTTTATAGCTTTGTTTAGCACTAGTCGGCTGAGCTACAAATGTTACCCCCCTGGTATGCCTGAAGGACTTATCAGATCTGCGAGCCCGGTGGTGGCGCATTGTGTACACTATCCGACTTCAGCGACAAACCGAACCCTGCAGTCGAAACGGCTTTGCCATGATAGTGGTAATGAGTTCAAGCGGTCTGTTTCCAACACGATTTGATAAATTAGTCGCCATGACATGACGAAGTACAAAAGTTGCATGCCTGTGACGGTTGCAGTGAATGTGTTGGTTTTCGACCTTCAATTCGTTAAGTCGCGGCCTTCTGTCGATACTCGGTGCCTATCTACCACCGGTTAAAATATAAAGTGAGCTCACACTCTCAGTTCTATTTGTGGCATCCAAGTTGCCACCCATTTGCACCCACGCAACCTTATTTCACAATTCATCAACGTTCATTTAGTTTTGCTTGTCAAAGTGTCATTGGTTGAAGGCAAACTATTTTTTTCCTCCCATGCCTCTAATATGCTTCACTCAAAGTAGAATGATATTGAGGTCGTCTATTCTATGCTCTAGCTCTGGCAGTTTTAAAAACTTCATTTTCTTTAAACCTATGACTTGGATGCACAAAATTTTTAGATGATTGAACGTTGAATGGGAATCGCTTATACTTACATCTTTTCAAACGATTTAAGGGAGTTTTGTGGTGCTTGCCGTTTTATTCTTTTAAATACGATTTATTTGGTATGAACTGTATGCGCTGGCGAGAATTCCTCTCACTTCCGAATGGGAAGCAAAAACAGCGGAAGGCTTGACGCCTGTAAGGTAGAAAGCAGAATGCTATTTGCTAAATACCAATCTGGATGGTCGTTTCATTATTATCTTCGTTGTAACCATTCCACTGGTAACGTCGATGAAGCTTGATTTCCGATGACATCTCTTCTGACCAGTCCCTTTCGGATGAAGAAATGTGCTGCAATGGTACCGTTGGTGGCTTTACTAGTTTGCGTTGGTAGGACTTCTGCATTGCTTATCCCCCCAACTATAGTGCAATGAGGCAATTTGAATCGTTTGCATTTTGCGTGAAAATTGTTCCTGTACTCGGTTTGGCTTGTCTTTTCACCGCATTGGATGCTGCTCTTAACTTCGGCTTCGATCTCCCTTAGTCTTTCTGTCTGTTTCGGAACTAGAGGATGGCTTTAATTCCCATGACACTTTGTTCTCAGGTTGTTTTATCACTTGTTTCAACTTATTCAGCTAGCATACAAAACGGCGACGCTAAATTGTTCTCTGTCTTGCTGTAAAGAGCAGAGGCTTCCCCGCTCTCACGCATAAATTATAACCGATTTTGTGTGCCTATGCTGTCGGTTTGTGCTAAACAATCTACCGGTGTTGAAGTGGTAATGGTGATGTGTTTGACTTAAAACTGAACCACCTCTTGAAAGTACCATTTTTGTTACTCCGTCTGCGAAATACTGCATCGAACTTAACCATTGGCGTCCTCATTCATCGCATACTTCATTGGTGTTGCCGACTATCTAGGCAACTAAACTGGAGGAAATTATGAGGTGTCAGTAAGTTACTCGGCTTCCCTTTCAATGCTGTATCACTTGTTCCGAATTTTTCTTTTTTAATTAATTACGGTAAAATCTGAAGCATTTTAGCAACACCATTACAGTGGTCACCTTCTATGCAATTGAAAGTCTTTTTACTGTTTTTACCCAAATTCAAAAGAATGCTTGATTGGTTACTTGAGTACTACTTTTTCCTTACAGAAAAGGTCGAAAGACCCTCCTACGGCAAATAACCAGCGCTCACAGTCCTGGTGGCCTAGCTTCCTCACCTCGACTAATACTTCAGACACAGCCGCCACTGAAGGAGGCTCAATGGCGGAGGCTCAGTCGTCGGCGGTAGGGGAGGAGGAAGACGAAGCACCGCGTCCATGGCGCCTTTGGTGGTGGTTCTCTACCGCTCCTCCTCCACCTTCTCCACAGACTGCTTTAAATACGGAGGCAGAGGTGACTACCACTGCCGCCTCGGCCGAAGCTGCACTGATGCTGCTAAACGAACTGGTTGCGGCACGCGATATTGGGCAAGTCCTGACTCACGACCGTCTTTTCTGTCGCCTTACCTGCCGCGTTGATCGCTTCCGACTTGGATTGCAGGAGAAAGATGACCAGGTTGGTTGCATGTATTTTTTATTTTCCTACTTGTACGGCGCCTTCTCATTTCGTATTTATTGTGTGGAAGGACCTTTGATGCTACTTTGTTCGTTCTCCCTTGATTCTGCTTAAATAAGTTCTGGAATCGAAGAGTTTCCTTTACGTTTGATCCTCTCAGGGGTGTTGGTTTTTATACTATAGCATTCCGTTCTTGCAGGATTGCTTGTAGAAATTCTACAGGGTTTTAATCTGGTTTGAGGATGGGACCCAGGCATTGCAGTCACCTAACCAAATGGTTCGTCGCAACGGTTTCTCGTAGTTGGTTCATAGCATTATGGAAGGATTGTTGGTTGCCTTCCTCGATCAATTACATTGCAAATATCTTTTACTCCAAAGCACTTCACCACGGTTCGCTGTCGTTGCTGTAGGATGATCGTCGATGTCTCATTCCACTCGCGTCTCCCTCTTTTTGGTTGAAAATCGAAAGGTAGCAGTGCCTTAATCACGCACCTCTGTTCAAATGAAGCGGCTACTTTTTCGCAGCAGAATTTTCTTCGAGGACTGTTTTCATCCGAACTTCAAAATGGATCCGAAGCTAGTGACCGTCTGTATCAGTAGCTGGAATCCAGACATCACACAAAGTTGTCCCACGTTTGATTGCCTTAGCATGACTGAAATAGCAAGGTATGGAGAATCTCGCGTCTGCTTGCCATTGTGTAACGTGAAGTGGATGAGTGTGCCCTCTTTGCCCTCCGTCTTGACCTTCGCTCGTATTAGGTGTTGTGTGAAGCATTAGTAATGGAGGTGACCAAAATTGTCTCTCGTGAAGAGGATTTTTTGATCGCCATATCAACACGTTGATTAACTATACGGCCTCGCAGAACTTTCACCATCTTATCTTCCGGGTTGTTTTGGGAAAAGCCATCGGAAAGTCGGCCTTAATTCACACGGAATTTCAGGTTGAAGTTTTGCCCGCTTTCCCTACAAACAACGCTCGACTCAACATTTTCGTCCATGTTGGTTTCAAATCGAGCTCATCAAAGAATTTGTCATTTGAATGATCGGCTAACACACTATTGATGGGTTCATATGGAATCTGTGGCTCGTTGACCTTCTGCAAATAGCCTCAGGAAGTTCCTTCGTTCACAGTAAATAATTTGTTTTGCGATCCATTGGCTTTTGACTTGTTTTGGAGGACTAAAATTCTCTTCCAGAAGGGAGTTTCCCACTTACATCATTAATTAATTCTTGTCGTCCTTTCTGTACATTGATTGGCCCCTTGTGCTCTTCTTTCATTAGTATACCTTGTCAGGTATCATTCTAATCCGCTGCGTCAATTGCATCATGCAATTTCGATGTGATAAGGACACGAATTACTGATCAAAGTATTTGTAGTCTTGAAAAGTGGCTGGGATTGTAATCTGTTTAAATCGTGCTTGCGTCAAAGGTGCTGTATCCACCATTCTCGCTACTATCGACTTTAGCCCACTCACACTGTTCGTTTGCGCCACAATTTAAGCCCTTCGTATGGTGCGTTCTCTAACTAATCAAACTTTCGTCTCGCCAAATTATATGCCTTCTAAACACCTTCATGGTTCGGTACAAAGGAGTACTGGCTTTGATAGTGCTTCTCAAGATTGCAAAGGCAAAATGGGATTGAGGTTCCATTGAAATACCAGTATCTGATTTAATTTCTTGATTCGACCAAAAAACACACAGCCAACTTTGGTCGCAATATAACGCTCACAGTTGAGATATAACTCTTTTGGGTCTTTGAATGTGAATAACTTGAATTCTTCCAGAGCCTCTGTAGCCTTCGCGCAGACAACCTTCAGCTGTGTGTTGAGACACGACCACGTGAGGAGAGCTTGCATTTCAGTGCTCGCCTCCACTCCCTCTTGGTGAGAGATGAGCGCTGCCGTGACGGTCAGCAGCGTCCCTTCTTCCCCATCGTTATCTCGCCCCTCCTCCATGCACCCTCATCCCCCTCGTCGGACCTCTTCCGTCTGGACTACACCTCAGCACAACTTGCCAATGAGGCGTCGTCACCGCCTGCTAGGTTAGCCGACTTGCATCCCTCTAAAGTATACCCACCCATCATTGTGTCTGTGTGTGAATTAAATTCGATTTCTTTGTTTGTCAAATGCCTTTTGACTCAAGTTGTGGCAATAAAATCTCATTCAGAACCGCCTCTGGAAGCGCAGCTACATGCGGTTGCATAATTCGTTACTGTATCCGTAAAATTTAGCCTGGTTATGGTTGCTGAGTTATTAAATTTGCAAGACAGTCCTTTGGGTCATTCTTGAAGGAACTTTTGTTGGTGCGTTTGGACGATCTTTGCGCATAAAATGGAGGTGCGTTGATTATTGCGTATCTGGAAGGAGCGTGTTTCCTTGAAACGACGTCTCTATACCTGACCTCGGGAAGGATAATATGAATGCATAGGCCTCGAATCGCTTGTATATCGGTTTATATGCGTTCGGTCGTTCGATGACTTCTCCATTCTGACATGCGAATTTCTGCCGTTCGTCAGGTATTTGAGGCGTCTGCAAACTTTTTTTTTTACTTTTTGGACGTAGTGGCTTGTTTGTCTCTCTCGTAAAATGCAGAAACATCCGACATCTCTAAGACATAGAACTTCTTCCAAGGGGCGTTTTAATGTTTTTTTTTTTCGGCAAATCAAAGCTTTTATTTACATATCTCAATGTTGATCAATTTAACATTCCTTTAAGGGAGTGTGACTGTGCCCATTCTGAGTTAAATAGCTAATGGTGTAAAGATGGGTCACAAGGCGTAACATTTTCCTCATTTCCTTCTCTGGTCCCTTTAATTCATCCTTAATGCATTCACGCCGCCTCTGTGGAGTTTGGTTTTCTTAAAATTTACCTCATCTGGCGTTTCTGCTAACAAACTTAAGCCCGGGTTAGTAGATCCATTCAGTCCTCCAGTGCCTCAAACGTCGCCCTTTCGCTTTCACTCGAATCAATCTTTGGGATCGTTTCCTACCTTGTGGTTTCGGTTGTAAGCTGATTGAATGTCCAAAGGAATCTGCGCCTGAAACATCGACACTTTATTCGTAAGCTTTTACGCATTTGTATTTTCTGCCTACTCTAACCCGAATTCGTGCCACCGTCTCCCCACTACATCCTGTGCGTGACAAGCCGCCGTCCTCTCCTCTTTTGTAAGGCTTATTTGTCATCTTTGCGATCCTTTTCGCTTTATTAGTAACGCTCTACTCCAATAACAGGCGGGTTACTAGGCGGAAGTGGCTGTATAGCATTTTCCACTTATCCTTATCTGGCATTGCCTGAAGCCGTGCAACCATATTTTCTACTTCCAAGCGAGGAGCTTCTGAAATGGCGATTCATCTGCAGTGGTTACCGATGTATCGTATCAGGTGCCGTTCGCATGGCTCACAAGAGACGGTGGTAGTTTCCTTGCTGGCGCTCCTTGAAGGTTAGAGCTTTGGTTACAACCACCTTTCGGAACGGCCTATCAATCTGTGGAGAACACACAGATGTTTCAGCCCAAACTCTCATCTCTGTCGCAGTTCATTTGTAGGACATGAGCAAACTATGGTGGGCTGGCAAAGCCTTGGAACGTGACTCGAAAGTCGAAAAATGCTGCTCGAGTGGTAGCTTCTCATTCCAACATTGATCGCCCCATCTTGGTCGCCCTTTCATTAAGCCATTGACAATTTAGTCATTCAACCAGCTAGTAGAGCAGCCGATTGACAGCGCGTTCCGTGCGCTCCTCGATAATTCGGCAAAATGGGGCCTGTGCAACGAAATGTTTTTGCCGCTTCTTTTGTTTCTTTCAGTCTGAACATTCGAACCGACCCTCTGCGCGTGGTTTGCCAACCCGAGCTCTTCAACCGCGTTGTACGCTTCCTCGCCTATGCATTCAACAACGCATCAAACCAGGCACCGGGTAATGTATCTTCGACTTTTTCACCTCAGCCATTAATCTCTAGTGTTTGGCCCGGTTTTTGTCATCGAAATGCTGTTAGAGACTTATTTAAAGTGCTCTACTTTGCCCTACATAAATTTTTGTTCCTTTGATTTGGCCACGTCAGATGGCAACTTATTTGCGATGGATGCTCTAGCTGGACTATGGAGTTTGGACACTCTCACTACTGAAAATGCCAGTTATCCTCCCACTTTCAGCCCATCTCGTTGTTCCCTTGAGATCTACTGGTTTTTATTTACCTATTAACTCTTCACTAGCTCAATCAGGGTGGGAGCATCTTCTTCACCCCTGAGATTGCCTTTGTTTCCTCGCGTTTGCGCCTTCATTTCTCTTTAAAATTCATTATTTAGGTTAGAACTCAGTTTGCTATCATGGTGTCATTTTTTTTCACTCCGGATACGTTTAAGGCAGTTTATCCTTAGCTCTAGTCTGTTTGTGTGGACGTCGCTTCGGTATGTTGACTTTTTCGATTTGTAAATGCTTCATTCAAAAGGTCTTTATGCATCTTTGCGATTTGGCTCATTTTGTCTAGGTTACAATGTGAAGCAATTTCCTGAACATCGCCATATATGGAAGTAAGCGTGTCTATGTATGTAGGATGCCAGAAAAGTTGCTGGCAGCGCTGAGAGACCGACAAGCACTTTCCACTGTCTTGAACATCACAACAGCATTGAAATGAATTGAGTTAACCCCATTGACGGGAATGGGGGTCGTGTGATGCTCTGCCAATCAGGCGAAGAAATGTCCAACTTCTCGTAGGCATGAGTGCGACAAATCTGTCCATTCCTGGCTGAGATTTACTTGCGAAGGATTGGTTAAGTTTGAATTATCCCCTATGGCGGACACCTCGTCTACACTAATTGTACTTTTTTGTGAAGGCAGTTCAATAGATGCTTGACAAAAGGTTACCCTTGGAGTCTCATGCCGATTACCACTTCGTCGCCTAGTTGCGTTATTCACATCCCTGCGGGTTGACACCTCAATTAACTCCCCAGTTCTGTCTTTGCTTCACTGAATTCTTCTGCGATGTTGATTTCCTGCTCCTCTCCAACTTCTGAGACGTCGATTATTTAAAAATTTATGCTTTATTTATTGAGTGAGATCTAGCATTTTGGAAGTGTTTTTGCATGCACCGTTACCGCTGGGTAATATTTTGCAAATGTCATCAATTGGTGATTTGTACCTTCGAAACCGTGCTGAAGGGCAGTCACTCTCATTGACTTGGTTTAACTGTGGTGGCTTTGTTTCAGCTCATGAGTCTGATTTTTAGAAGGCTTACTGCTTTTCAAACACGTTACTGCCAACTTCGAACTCCTCCAGTCACTTCACTTTAGCTTCGTTGTTCTATTTTTTGAAGATACGTTTAAAAAAGCACTTATCACGGCCCGTTTGTCGCGCCCCGAGTCTTTCTCGAAGTCGCAAGAAGCCGTGGTAGCATGACAGAATATTGCATTACCAAAATGCAGAGGAGCTGGGGCTGCCTGCGTGACCTGCACGCTGTTGTCGAGTGGAATTACTACCTCTTGGAGGACGAGGCTCCCAGTTATCCAAGCATAAAGTTACACGAACTATCACAACGTTACATATTTCTTAGAGCTCTTAAACATAAGCCATGGGGAGTTACACTCGGGGAACATTTCGGCCAACACCTACTGCATGGTGTCCGCCCTTTTTAATGAAGTTCTCAGAACTCTCCCTGCATCAACTCATTCTTGTCTGGCACAGGGCAGTAAAGTCTGCAATATTTTTACTCGTATGATCCTTCTCGATGACCTAGTTGGACCTTATTTGAAATTCATAGGTTAAGAATAGGTTGTGGGTGGTATTTGGCTTGCTCAGAACAACCCTCATTTAATAAAATATGCCCTCTGAGTTACCCCCTTCGAGTTTTATGCAGGGTTTCAATTCCTCGTTTTCTTTCGTCAACACCCCAATACGGTTCATCCATTTGGAATTTTGAGCAGCATCATCATTTTGCCGTTTTCAGTCTTGGCGCGTTCAACTCAAATCTATCGGCTTACTTGACCTTTGTTTTGACCTTGAGGTGGGAATGAAATCATTGGATAGGTTTAACAGGGCTTCCTTTTGTAAATCTTTCGCAACAAGAACCTTCCTTTTATAGAAAATTGCGACTTTCAAACCCGTCTAGATGGTAGCCTTCACTGGAGCACCGGTTAAAGCGCTCACCATTGCATTCGTTGGTCAACTGAGAAGGCGCGGTAAGGCACATAAGCATAAATTAGGTATTTTGACCCGTGCAAGGAAGCTAGGTGGTTGTTGGCCGGATTTTTACCTTCGAATACACCAAAGACCGGTACAGTTAATATGATTAGGGTACTAGAGTTTCCTGGTTCCCCTGTTTTTGCACGCATTTCAAAGTTGGCTTTTGGACTTGGATCAGCGATCGCTCTACCATTCACATCTGTAGGCCTGCGTTCTAAACTACCATTTTCAGTATAACCCGTGATGGTATTTGGAGATTGCTACCCTTTCAAATTTTTCCATAAGTGGGAAATCAAGCGACTGTTTAGCCTTGTTAAAGTTCTTTACCTGTTTAAAGCAGTGACTAGCAATCTCATTTCCTTCATGGTGAATAGAATCTGGACCAAAAGAGTTTACGATGTTGCTGTTAGCGGGGGAATAGAACAAGCAGTGTTGCCCACAATCAAGGCAGAGGTTGTAAGGTAAAAGATTTTTCAAATTTTATCTTAACGCATCTGGCACAATCGCTTTTGCTGCAGCCCATTTGTTTAAAGTTGCGCACCAGATTCACCTCACATTGGTGGAATGACTTGTTGGAAAGGCAATCACGTATGGTTTATTAATTAGCCACACCCTCACCTCACTAGACACTTTGCTTATTGCCCCACTGCAAAGCAGAATTCACATTTTAAAGGTGGTTCTCACAGAGGCGATGCATGAAAACGGGATATTCCCAAGCTTCAAGACTTTTCCACGAAATAATGATAACAGCAGAGTTGGATTTCGAGCCAAAGTTTAACTTTGTGCTTCCACGGCAAATGAAAATGGGTGAAAAATATGAAGAATTTAATTAAGATCAGGTCTGGAATTAATTGACCCTAATAGGACGTCAGGCTGGCTTCGATCACCACCTCCTCGTTCCTCTCGCCGATTCGATTTGCCATCTTTACGGAATAGCACCATCTTTGCCTGGCTCGCATCAATCAGTATTCTCTTTTTATGGACGGGGGGAACCACACCTCTGTTCTCCCGACAAAAGTGTGCATGCCTCATTATTTCGAAAATAGCCGACTCTGCTTTTGTTTGACGACTTTCGTTGCTTCAGAGCAAAGTGTGCATTCTCTGCTAACCTCATTATCTTCATTGGTCTCAACTCACGCCCTCATAAAGACGCTCGGCTGGTCTTGATCAGTTCACTTAGCTTTTAAGCTTCTATCCCTATTTGGCTATGGTCGTGCCACCAGCGGCCTCGATTATTCAGCTTCTTAGACAGCGGTAAAGCCTTCCTAGCGTGTCCGCCAAGTCCGCATTTCTTCGCGGTCACGGCTACTTGTGGCCATCAAGTATGGCGTGATGGTGTTGCGGATGGATATGAGCTACCATGACCTTCCTGAGGAGCACGCAATGTTATTGATCTTGGAAGTCATCGAACATTCCACTGGACTTAATGTAAGGTCATCAGCACATCCCTGTGACTATCGTAACATTTTGGGACAAAAGTGGAATGGCGATGTGAACTTTAATTCTCTATGCGTTTACGGCCCAAAAGAGGTTGCTATTGAAAACTTCGGGCCGAAACGGTTAATAAAAGTTAGTTGTGAATTGGAATAAAGCGTGGACTATAAAAGTTGCCTTGTCACTTGCTCAAACATCAGTTGACTATCCTTATAAGTCTGATCCGAAATTACTGATATCCCTGAGTGATCTAACATCTGAGACTTGAGTCTATTCCCTGGTCTTTTTTGTTGTTAACAAGATGCGTCGCCGTCAATGTTTATGCCCCAATGTTTTCAGGTTGAGATTGCCACCTTTCTAGGAGCGGATTTTGCAGCGGGATGTTTTTAACCGCAAATTAGCTGAGAGGCCACCAGGCGACATGAAATCGTGTGGTGTTTGACGAGTTGAGGACGTGACTAAATAATGCGCCTGCAAAAGCTGATAAGAGACAAGCCCACTTCATTACTGCTTGCAATGCACGAGTCACATATTACCCAAGGGAACTAAATCTTTTTTCTCAATTTTTATGTGAATCAGTGGAGAGCACTATTGGAATCACTGGTACTAGATCGAATTGTGTGGAACTGAATGATGGGCTTCCTCTTCCATATGGAGTGAATGAGTGAGCATTGGAAAGTAAATCGTATTGCGTAAGCACAGCCCGACTCTTCATTAGGCGTCCTATTCAACCGTTGGATCGGATATTTAGCGCTCTACCCATTCATCACGATTGCTCCTCTTGGTTAGAAATTTCAACGGCTCATCCAGTCTCCGCGAAAAAGTCCAATACCGTTGTTTGATGATATTCTTCATTCGTTTCCACTCGCAGATGACTCCAGCGCTTACGACACGATAAAGTCGCACACAAAGGCTAATCTCCGTGCGGCGCTGCACAACGTCGAGACGGCAGTCGAGGGGCCAACAGCAACGACAACAACGTCTTCCATTGCTGTTACTCCACTGCAGACATCGCTAATATCACTGCATTTAGACATTGCGGCGCCACGCATCCTCTTCCCTGGACGCCTCTGGCCAAGCTTGGAAGAGGCCGAGGCAGAGAGGGAGGGCATAGTGCCTTGTCCTCCAGCCAGCCTCCTCGGTGTGATCTGCGACCTTGGACGTTTCCGGTTCTCCAATTGGGAACCATCGGCCACAACCGCTACTAACAGTTGTGAGAACGACGGACAGGTAGTTATACTACCTTGAGACTGGTGAACTCAACCATATTTTGAGAGCTCAGTATTGATTACTGGTTGCTAATGTTGGAAGAGTCAGGCGTTAGTTAATCTACTCTGTTCGGAGGGGAAGGGTGAAGGGTCGGCTGTGGTACACCACGATTTTTGGTATTTGACTCCTGTTATGTCAACTTTTCTCCATTTGGAGGTTTAATATTGTAAGTACCCATCAAATCAAGGTGTGTACATAACTAGCGTACGATAAAAGTGAAACGTTTTACCTCAGTACCATGTTTAATTTCTTTGCGGTGGATACCGACTTTCGTTGAGCGATAGCTTCAATATCTTAGTTCATTCTCAATCCCAGTGGTTCCGCTATTGCGAGTCCATGGAATGCCAAAATGAGTTCTTAGTTTGCAGCACATGAATTGGGGATTTGAAATATTCTCTCTCCTCTGATGGCTACCGTGTCTGCACGTGCTTCGTGTTTCTTGCTCCCGCTAGGTACGAACTCTTGCTGAGCAAACGAATGAAGCGGTGAATGGAATAGAGGAAAGGGCAGGTTACGATGGGGATGATGGAAGTGATATGGATGAAGAATCAGATGTCTTTGCTACACCCTGTGGTACACCTGTTCAATCTGATTCCGAGACACCGTAAGTTCTCACTCATTTTTCATACCGGCGGATTTCATAACCATATTTTCATGGACGAAAAGCCTTTTCTTCACTGGTCTTTTCTTTCATCCTGCAGACCAATGGAAAGCCCAAAGCGCCTTTCTTCCGCTCAGCGACGCTCCTCGCGGAAGCGTCCACAACGGAGTCGCAAACTTTATGTGACCTACCTCTTGGAGTTGGACGAGTTTCGCATTCTGGCGGGGCGTCTGGACGAACTACAGGTGTCTGGACTGTGGCCTGATCTTCTCCCCAAGTCTTCTGTTTCAACTACTGGTAAATGAATGAGACTGCCGATTTTTCGTTAAATATTATGAAGCAGACTCAATTTTTTAACGCCTGCGATCGCTTTATTTCGCTGCAGCACATACAGCTGAGCATTTCTGTTAGATTTAATAAGTTCATACTTCGCCAATAACATCGTTAGCTCTCCGGATGCACCTTCAAAGCCTACTACTCACGTTTATGCCATAATCCCAGCCCATGACGATTACAATGATCTTAATATCAGCTGTTATGCTTCCAGCAGTGCAAATTTTGAGAGCTTGCAAGAGGGTTAGTGCTCAGAACGGAATGATCATGGCGTGTTTCGGTTACCAACTCCAGATTCATACGAGGTATATGAGATGAATGAAGGTGTCAGTGATGCTGATCGTCCCAACGGTTCTGAGACATTATTCCTTTCTTGGGGTTACGTTTTGGACCGGTTGTAGCATTCAAGATTATCACATCGGATGTTCTCAAGTAATAGAACTTGATTTGCCAATTGATCTCATCCTTGTATTTATACTCAACTTTTGGTGTACTCTCAGGACTGACTCGCTCAGTACTGTTTGAGTGTTTAATCTGTGGACAGCACTATTTGCCTTTTAGGGGATACTTTGGCATGATCTCCAAATTTATTCACTTTTTTGCCAAAAACAGTTTGTTGGCTACAGTACTCCATCTTTTTTTCGTTGCTTATTTTCTTTATTCCTTGATGGCCAACTTAATGATTCACTAAATTGCTGCTATTGTTTCAAATACTGTGCCTTAGCTATCTCAGGAAAATTCTGATATGTTCCTGTGCTTTGCGCTTTTCCGGAAAACTTTGATTCTTTGTGAATATAGATATCTCAGTGTGATGATCAGAAGCAGTACTTTTGGCCCCTAGTTGGGCAATAAATTTCTGGGGCTTAAAGCGTTTTCCATGACCTTCAGAGTGACAAGCGCATTTTTTCCCTTCTTTTTCAGTGAATGGTCGTCCCGTCACTCAGGTGGCCTCCCAAGTCCACCTCGTGGACCGCTTTAGTCTAGCCATTTGGATCACCCGGCGAGTGGTACCAATGGTGCAACTCCGCACCTCTTCAAACTCCAACACTGCAACTCCTCTTCCTCCACCTCCACCCACTATTCCCACCGACCTGCCTGGTCTCCTGATATGTTTAGAACAGCGACACTGCGTTCTGCGCCTCTCTGATGCTCGAGTCACTGCGGTCCGTCTCTGTCTCTCCGCTGTTGCCACGGCAGCAGTGGAGCAAACGGATGAGGTTGCAGTGAACCATCAACCACTACCACCGACGCCAGCGCCCCACAGTTCAGAGATTCGCCGATTGAGGCGCCCCAAACAACGGATTTCAACGTCTTCCATGACGCCTGCGACAGCAGCACTACGGCGGACAATTGTGGTCACATTTAGCATGCACGAACTTATCCTTCAACTTGACGCACAGGGTCGTCCACTGGCGGAGTGTCGGTTGACCTCCACCGCAGCTCGATTTAGTCGCTCAACTGACCCGATGCACTCCATGACTACGTATGAAGTCTGCCTGCAAGTGCACAGCCTCACTATCGCTGACGCTCTTTGTGGTCTCGGAGGGGATTTTGATCTATTGGCAGCATCGCATCGCAATGTTCGGTATGACCTTACATCCCTCTCTTTTCTTCAATCTAGACTGGGAATTTGACAGGAGGCATAAAACGTTTTGTACTGGCGTAATATCGCAGACAACATGTCTCAATTTTTTCTGCAATTCCACCGGATCGTGTGGCACACAGATTGATCGGATTAGAAACAATGTGTAGAATGCAGGACCCATATTGAGCTTTTTTGGTTTGATGGTGATTGTGTAAGTCCTGCTGCTAAAGGAGGACGATAAAAATTATGGACTGCAGCGCAAATTTCTCCAAAAATTTGGGGCGAGTGTGATTTGCTGTTTTCGCCTTGAGCAAGATGAGTGATGAAATGAAATAGCAGGACGGGAATGGATTGCTCCTCCTCGCTGTGTTGAATCTACCCATGTGATGTAAGAACTTCATTCAAGCACATTTGTGTATTCACACTTATGCTGTTCTACGGGGCAATCCGATCGGAAAGCGCGTTTTATTTTTGTTATGTAGATGATGGCCTTGTCTCTGATATTAGTGGGAATCTCAGCTGCAGTTTCAGATGAGTTCATCCTTTCCGAACGCGTCCAAACATCATCCCTGTAGCCTCCTCATGGCACCTATTTTCTGCTGTCGCGAGTCTTTATGAGTGGGAGCAAAAGTGGTATTACCAGCATACCTCAAAAGGAGAATGGCGGGATCAATGAATTTTGTGTATTTTATGAGAAAAAAAAATTGCATTGGATAGGATTTAATGTATGGGATTGTTCTAGTGACAATGCGATGTTTTAAGGTGAAAATGTTTTTACGAAACCTTCCACACAGTAACAGATAGCCAAAGCGGCGGGATTAAGAAGATTATCATGCCTCTGTGCCGCGATCCGAATGACTACTTCTAGCACACTCGTAAGCCGTCATTTAAGGTACGCACTCATTTTGTTCATGTTCGGTCCATTTCATTATTAAAGTGCAGTCGGGGTAGATACAGGAAATCAACGTGACTTCGGCAAATCTCTCCCCTGTGGAAGAGCCGCTGATTTACTCGTCTGCATCTTTCCGTGGCGTTTATGTTTGTTACTCGTACGGGCAAATGGGGCTGTTTTTACAGTTTTTGCCAACTCTTGATCCAGCTTTGATAAGATGAAATGCTCTTCGGTGAATCTTTTATTGTAAATGCACACCAAAGGGACATTGTCAACAAAATGTGATGAACGAAAGCTATGTATGTTAGCCGAAAAGATGCTTCTGTGCTACGTCAAGTCTCCATGTCACCCCTTTTTCCTTCACTTCTTTGTTCCCTTTGTTTAGGCTGGACACGCTGTCGGGCAGTCTAAACGTTAGCGACTGTGGCGATATTAGTTCGACTAAACGCCACTCCCGGCAGCGATTAATGCGTGGCAGCAGTAACAATTTCGTTGTGACTCGACCCTTCTTTGATCCAATCGGTGACAGTGGCGAGGGTAATTGAAGTGAATTTTGCTTGGTCGCCTTTAGTAAGCTTGACATTGTTATGCTTCTGCATCGTTTTGTAGACTCCTCTACGGCCCTAATTCGGGTGAAGTACTTCCAGTCCTCATCAGGAATGAAAACCTCTCGTCTACTCGACGTCAAATTTCGGCATTTGGACCTTTTGGGTAAGCAATTGCCCGCATATAGAGACATGCGTGAGAGGTTTGGTAACACGGTAAATCAGCACTTTTTTCGATCACTTGAATGCGTTAGAGACCAAGAAGTATTCACAAGATTATTTCGATATTTTGATTCGGCGGCATTAGGATATTTGTCTCAAGAGTGAAATGCATATAACCCTCCATTCTCAAATCTTGTGGACAGTCTATGGGCATAGGCATAGATCATTCACAAAGAGGAATCATCGTCAAATTCCATTCTTGGACAAGGTGACGATTGGAGGCGAAGCAATTGCTCGCGTTTGAACGTACCATGTGACTACTCCTATGCGGCGAGTCATATGTGGAGGACTTACCACTCTACCACAGAGGTGGGTAGGAAGCTTTATGTTGCCTGAATCGAACTGAAAGGAGCAATGCAGGGATGTGAATACAGGGTTGGGTGGCAGGCCGTGAATTTTCAAAAGCGATATAGAGGTTCCGCAGTAAGTGATCAAAGAATTAATGTTGCTACCTGTTGCCATGATCACCAAGAATGAGGAGTGAGGATTGGTAAGTGAGGGGGCTATGGGAAAGCTGAAGGTAATGTTTATTTTGTAGTATTTTATAAGCCATTGGGACTTTTTGAGATCAACAACCACTAACTCAAAAGCGCTTGATGTGCCAGCAGTGTTTTGGTCGACCATGAGCTTCTGCTAAGTTCAGAGGTGAGGACTGCATTTCACTTACAGGAAACCTGGACACCCTTGTGGAGTTGATTGCATTCGTGCGCTGTGTCATACCAGTGTCCGAGTCCAGAAACGAATCACACAACCTCAACTTATCTACTACTCACACGGCCTCTATGGGTGCTGAAGGTGTCGAAAATCGAGATAATGATGGTATCTCCAACGTTAGTGATGGCTTGGAACTGTCGATAAGCGTGGAGCGGCTCAGTCTCGTGTTGATTCGCGTGAAGGCGGCACCTGAAGCAGAGGGTACGGCAGGAGGCAGCGGTGTGGTGGCGGAGGGGGAGGAGGCCGAATACTCATTTCCTCCTTCATCGGCCACTGCAGAACGCATTGCCACCATCACTCTCCTCGGTGTGCACTTTCAATCTGAAGACAGTGAGTTGGGAAATGTAAAAGCCTCATTCACGTTTACTGACCCGTTATGAGGAGTTTACTTTTAATGCCAAGTAAAGATAATCTTCTAGTTAGCGCTCTTCATCGCGAGCATTCATAGCCTCCCTCAGGTCGGAAATTTTATTCCTGCCTTTGCTGTCAAAAGCATGCTCTACTTACTACTACAGACCACAATAACTTACGCGTGAGCCTGGCCGGTCTGCAGGTGCTGGATTTGATGGAGGTGGAGTCGAGCTCCATGATACGGAACGGAGTGCAGCATCGTCACATCTTTGCTGCAGGCCGCTGCTTGGATCCCGAGTTGCCTGATGCCGTGCTCGCCTGGTCTGCTGCAAAGTCCGTCTTCACCCTTACTGCGCGTTGCCATAGCACCTCTGGATACCACATAATGGTAAAAGCATCATTTTCAGTCGTTTTTTTTGTTACTCATTTCGTTAGTTTGGGCAACTTCTCTTTGTTTTCTGATGAGTTAAGCGGCTTCCATCCCTTTCTAATCAATTTGTCGTTCCTACTCCCTATGGACTCCATATTTTTAAGGTGTGTCTCTTTTGCTTCTTCCCTTCTTTAGTAATCCCCATTCTTATCTCAAGTGAGACATTTCTTCAGACGTCACTATTTCACCGGAATCGTTTCATAGTCTGAGCTCTAGCGTTACCACTTCTCCTCATTAAATTAATTCGGGCATATTCCGCAATGGAAGATGGGAGTCTGCCAGTAAGTTTAACACCAACGTTTAGGCTGAATCACTTGGATAAGGGTAAACGGATCCCAATGACATCTGTGTTAGGCTCAGATCATAGACGACCACAACGACCAGGGAACCACCATGCATGCACAATCAAATACCACTTTAATTAAACTTCTTACCCATCCAATTTTACTGTCAAACTACTTTCTGTCTTTTGGCGGCAAATTGATTAATTACGCTTCAAGTATCAGTCTTTCAGTTCTTATCACGACTTTTGGATTACTTTTAGAGCTTTTCACCACTTTTGATGTGATGCTGACTTGACATTAACTTGTATCCCTAAAGCAGGCTTATTTCGTGCGGCAAGCATTTGGCCGTATAAATTATCCATCCTGATTATTATTCCTCCTGGGTTGGATTGAAATTTTTAACGCCTATTTTGTGATCACAAAAAAATTTTCATTTCGAGGCAAAAATTCTTTTAATTATTCTAACTGGTGATCATTTTTTAATTCCTGCACTCTTTCCAACCCACTCCCTTCCTTAGTTGGAGGTCTCCAGCCCTGTGTACGTACACAAGCCACGAGCTCTGCACGAGATTTCAGCTTGGTTTTCTCGCCTTTATCACCGAAACACGGAGGTGGGTGTCCTGGCACTCCGATTGGCCAAGTCAGCTGTCAACTCTGCTGTCGCTGCTGCTACTGCGCCCCCGCAACAACAGCAGCTGGCGCCATCATCTTCGTCTTTATCACGTATCGGTTCCCTCCACGCCGTCTTTGAACAACCCGTAATCGTGCTACCTGCCGGTCCCGTCTCTCCTAACGTTCTCATTGCACGTCTCGGGCGCTTGATGCTGCGCAATGGCGGAAGTGCTGACAGTTGCAGTAAAGATGCCGATGGTGGAGATAGCTTAACTCCGTTACGCTTTGTGCAGCTAAGCGTGGCCCACGCATCCCTTTCTGCCCTCGATATTTCTGACGAGCGTGGGGTGCCGAGAGTTCGGGACACATCTGAGGCGGTGCAAGCAATGCTTGTGCTCGCTCACTACCTCGGCCTTGTTACTTCGCCGATGGAACACTCTGTGCTAAAAGACATATCCGCCGACATAATTGTGAGTTTGAGAGCGAAATTGGAGAACGAATTGTGAAATTTTTGTCTTTCCCTCTAGGTAAAACGACAGATTCTCTCTAGACCACGAGTTGAAACTGAGTCAGAAACGGTCAATTGGCCGGATGATTTCAATTCCACGGAGACCAGCTTCCCTTTTGATGAAGATGGAGCGTCGGAGCAGGCCTCAAGCAAACCGGAGTTGTGGATCACGATGTCAGCTTGCCTTACACAACCGCTCCACGTGCGGCTTTCAAAAGGCGTCTACCACCAGCTCCTACAGACTATGAACAACCTCACCCACTTTGAGAAGACGGGTGATGGGGATGATGATGGCGGAAGTAGTTCGTCGTCCTCACAAAAGTCCAGTAGGGAGCGGATTAATACCGGGGTGAGTTGCTAATCCGCATTTCCAATCGTCTGCACCAGGTTTAACCGTTATGCCCATTACCTTTGTTCATCCCCTTTTTCAAGTGAAGGTGGTAGTTTTATAGTCGAATTGATATCCTATCGTAAACCCTTTTTCGCCTTCGTTAGCATTCATATGGTTGGCTTCCTTTCTCCCTCCCTTCAAAAGTTTGATTCACAAGTTCCGGCGGAGGAAGTGGCTTCAACTGTGATGGTGCCGGGTCTGGCGATGCGATTTCGTATGCCCCTATTGTTAGTGGAGACCTTTACGGAGATGAGCGGTGAGACACATCCCCTGGGATTGACTCGACTGAGTCTTTGCGAGTTCTTTGTCGCCGCTTCACGAATCCCTACAGCATCCGGTAGGAACGATGGCATCGGGCTCACTCACGCTGAAGCCACACTGGCCTCTCTGCTGTTGGAAAACCTTCTTCCGGGTCCGTTGTCGAGTTTGTTCAAGTTCACTTTTGTCACCACCGCTTTTCATTTTCTTTGAGTTCAGATTTAGGTTCATTAAAGCTACAACAACTCTCCTTTACCACTCATCCTCTTCCTTCGAATGCAAGATGTATTCATTACTTTTGTATAGGTACACTGGTTTCTGCTAGATGAAAATTTTAAGCCTTTCATTGCCCTCACGTCGGTGTGGTAAAGCCTCTTTCTTGGTCAAATTGTCGCCCACTTAAGCCCAATAAGGTAATTGCACCTCAAATACCCAAAAATTCTATGTAAAGACCAATGTAGGTGGAAGGCTGTTATAAAACGCATTGGTTACTGGACTACTTTCCTCTGTGGTATATTTTGCGTCATTGGAACTCTTTCTTATCGTTCTGAACCATTTCTGAGGTGCAGTCGTTTGCAAACAGAAGACTGCCATTCCGCCTTCAGTTCATTGGTCAATCTGATTATGAACTAGTTTTTGACGCAATTGGGTTGTAGTGATGGTTTTTTCGTCCACTTTTGTTGAGTTCAAATCTCTCTCTGATGTAAGTGTCCCACTCGCTTTAAGAGCGTTTCATCAATTAAATAATCCTGAGAATCATTATTCGATCTTTGCATTCTAGCTACATTAAAGGTGCTTGAAATAGATCCCATCTCCGCCATAGAATTTTGAGTGCTTGATTCTTTAGTATCCACCCATCTTGAGACTAGATCACCGGATCGATTCTACCCTTTTCTGAGTCGAGTGTCGGGGCATTTCGCTGCAATGCCACTGGCTTTCTGCCGCCACCATTCAAGCTGAAAGGAGTACCAATGTTTGCACGTGGAATGTTGTTCTCAATTTGATATTGTATTCGTTAAAATCTGGGCCACTCGGATTGCCCCCTTGGCTGAAGCTTGCGACCCTTTGATGCGAAATGTATGGATCTTGGTTTCCTTTAGGCTACAGGGAGGAGAATCGCTACCTTCTCTATTCCCACCTTCCATCCAAATCTCAACCATCGTCACCACCATGGCTTCGTAATCCTCGTCGACGTCCACTGGCTGTCTCCTGTCCTAGTCTCATTGAGAGCTCTTCCTGGACCTCCCTCACCGATGTCGGCACCTTCTCCTTCTCGAAAAGTCTTCAGAGGGCCCCTCTTTCAATTAACTTCGGTCTCAGTAATGGCGAGAAAGAGAAGGGAACGGGATCGAAAGTGATACCGAGTGACAAATGTAGAGTACGGCAATGCTCGTTTGTATTCATTTTCGCCTTGAAAAAATTGTTAAATTCCATTTTAATAGTTGCTCATTTTTCGAAGCTTCCTTCGCATAACCCACACACCTTTATTTAAAATTTTATTAGGGTATTTTAGCCTAATATAACCTTCTTGAACAGCTGGACTGGGTTACACATCCGCCCACCTTTATTACCCCTCCAGCTATTCAGTGTACGCCCGATCAAGTCCTGAAAGTTAATCGTATTTTGGTTTTGTGATGCGTCGAGGAATGCTGAACTGCGTTAGTTTTTAAAGGATATGCGGTATTGTTATGGGATTAAGCACTTTCAATGCTACCGGCATAATTTCTTTAACTCCATTTGTTTGATCGCGAAACGGCGTTTCCCTTCACCTTCTCTAATGCGTAAATGGCGAAACAGGATGACTCAATCTTCATTTCGTGCTACTGTCATTCGGCTTTGCAGTTTAATGATAGGTTCATTACGCTGGGGTAAGGGTTGCTCCTGAAAGTTTAGTATGAAGTTGACTTGTGACGGAGAAACGATATCTGGTCACGTGCTGAGTGTTGTATAAACACAAACTCGCCTTTGTCAGCACAGGCGTGGTCGCTACAAAGCGTTGGATGCATTTTAACCTCAATACATCCAAAAGGCAGCCAAATAGGTGTTACAGGCCCATACACTTCGAAATTGGCTTCTGCTACCACAGCTTCGAAACACACAAGGCGTTTGCAGCGCCTTTCATTTCACTATCCATGCGAAGGCCATTTCTGTAGTCTCAAAGAGAAGGATTTTTGGAAGCATAACAATGCGTACTCCGAATTTTTCCCGAAGAAGTCAAATCTGCTCCCTCCACGCTCTCTTTTGTCATCATCCAAATTGGTAGGTGTCAACTTTGAGTAAATCTGCCCAATGAGGTCTATTTTTTTTTACAATTTAGGTAAAAGCTGATTGATGAGTCTAGTTTCAAATAACTCCGTTGTTGAATATTGACTTCAGCGCCTTTCATCATTGCGGTCTGGGCAGCTTCAGCATCCGACAGAAGAAAAGGCTAGTTCTGGGGAGGATGATCAGTTTGTTCGAATCCGTGTCCTTTTGGTTGATCGAGGCTCTCCTCTTTTCACCACGAAATACCAATCAGTGAGTTAGTAACTCAATTTCTTTTTATTTTACCTAGCTTCCACAGGGAGGCCTCTAGGGGGCGAATGGCCCGCAGATTTCTCGATAGTCATTAATTTGATCGTTGGTGGACTAGTTTTCACTGTTAATGCTCAGAGTTGTCTGTTGTCTGAATTCAGGCGGAGAAATGTAAAGAAAACTTATGCTTGGATTAACTTCCTACAGTGGTTAGCTTGATCGGTGAATCTAGTTAGCACTTGGATTTAACTGATCAATTCGGCTACTGGTGTCCACGCTCATGTAATTTACCATTTGCAGCCATTAGGTTTACTTTGTTTTGTAATTTTTTGAAAAGGTGGCTTAAAAATCGGCAAGGCATTATAGTAATCCAGAACTGATGGGATGAAGTTGGAGGTCCCGGTTCTTCTGATGCAAAACATTGTTGCTTTCAGTGATTTTTCTTCGCCTCTGTTTAGACGCCTGGATTCGTGGATGTGGCCTTCTCAGCCCTCACCTGCTACTTGAGCCTCCATCCCTGGGTGCTGCTGTTGGATTTCCTCGGTCTAGGCTCGCCCCTCACTGCTTGCGATGAGTTTGACATTCCGACAACGTTTGTCACTTCTTCCTCCTCTTCCAATGCTACGTTGGCTTGTAAGGATATCACATGCTTAGCCATTAAATAATTCTGTCAGTCACTCATCTACCTCCGAAACCACTTACTCACCCATTTAACTGATCTGTCAATCGCTTAACGGTTAACTCATTTATCCATCTGATCCGTCATTCATTCTCTTACTACTATTATTTTGCTTGTCGCATTTACCCACGAATCAACTTACAGTTGATTACATTTCCAGTTTTGACTGTGGCTAAAGCCAGGCGCAAATCATCCCGAATTGTGTTTATTCAAGTCACCACGTAACAAAGTTCGCAAACCATACGATGCCTTATTTTCAGTGCCCACAAGAGACAGCGACTTCCGACCGACTAAATTTACGGAAACACCGGTATCGGAGGCAGAAACGTTGACTGTAGTAACTTTGAGCGTCTCGACCTTCTCCCTTCTCCTCGACACTGTTCCCAAGGCCTCCTGCCCAGCGTCACCCCTTCTTAATGCCTCCGCCAGCCGTCTCCATCTGCGCCTAACTAACCATAGCCGGCACATTGACGCTGGTGGCGGATGGTTGCACATTGCCGGTCGTCTTGCCTCCGCTTCAGTGTACGACCTCACTACGCAAGGGCGCCAACTTTACCCTCAGCGCTTCTTGGCTGGCGGTGGTGGTAGTTGCGGAGACTACCTCGTTTTTGCACTCACAAAGTACCAGCTACCCGACTCTGATGTCACACGCCGTGCTGAAGATGGGAAACTGGAGCTGAGGCTGGGTCCGGCTTACTATGTGCACACACAAACTTTCCTCGTCACCACGATTCACACACTGGACAGCTTTTTACAGTACCAAGATCTCATGAACAGGGTCAGAGCATCGTCAGAGGGTTATAAGGTGAGGAAATGCTGAGCCTTTTGATCGAAATTAGAGTCCCTTCTGAAAGCTCCAGGATATATGACTATGCCTGGCCTCCCATTGGCCAGCCACTGCACAATGAGCGGAGTGAGGTGTAAGTTTTGATCTCCACAAGACCGCTTCGTTATGGCAAAAATGTTTTTATCCAGTCCATGTTTAAAGAAGATGGTGAAGTTACCTCTGTCAGGAACACCTTGAAGGTGCTTGAGTGTGTGAAGGAGTAAAGCTAATCTTTTAATGATTGTATCCTGTCACACCCTAATTATCACTTCATATTTTTTATCACTAAACCAATGCGATTCAACGCAGTGATTTAATTGTAAACCTTTAAAGCTCTTCAGGGAACTTTCGTATTTTCCCAGACGAGTAAAAGATGTTAGGCACGTTTGCCATTGTGTGACCCGCATAACGCCTCTGTTGTTCCTGAGGGAATCACAAGGCTCTGAGGTATGGCAGCGCTTTATCAGCAACGTGAACAGGAATCCCTTTCATAGCCATGTAGTCCGAACTTCGAAAAAGGCCCAAACGAGGCAAAAATAATATCCATCTATTATTGATTCGTCCGTCCGCTTGATTTGCACTAGGTTCGCCAGGGCGCACCCATCTCAATGCGTCTTCGGCTGGACGTGAAGGCGGAGGCGCCAATCCTCGTGGTACCCGTCTCCCCTGCCAGTGAGAGCGTCCTTGTTTGTAATCTAGGCACCCTCACTGCTGTCAACGACTTTTGCTGGCACACTGACGTCGTCAACCGTAACGGTGTTGATGGTTCTCCATACGAGGTGTTTGTGGGTAATCCGCTTCAGCAGCATCAGCAACAAGCATGCAAACACTGCTCCAGTAACCTCTGGTGGTGGTGAGTGTTTCTCAATCAGTGGATGGATTGTGATGACCATGAAAAGAAAACTGCCCTTTTTCTTACTCTCACTTATGATGGGGGTAAATCTGGGGCACAGTGCTTAGAATTAAACGACACAATATAGGTACTTAAACATTGCGGAAAAGCAACTCAGCCGATGAGACAACGGAACTGTGAGACGCGAAAGGGTCACAATTTTTTCAAAGTCGCATGCTATATGCAGAAATACGAATCACCCAACACCTTACGACTCTTTTAAGAACAAGACTGTTACTGGAATTATGGCATAATCCGTACTTTCGTCAGGCTCTCTTCGAACTGTACTTTAGGAGTGCATAAGGCTTAGGGATCAGTGAAGTGGGTCACGCGAACAGTGTTTAGTTCCATTGTCACGGAGGCAAAATCACATGGAATTCAAATGTCTCCTCTGTTCAAACATGCATTTTAACACAGGAAAGAAACTTTCGTACGTAACTTTTGCTTTGTTTTGAGTTTTGCCTCAACTTCTCCCAAGGTATATCTTCCCTACATTTCCAGTCATCCAATTTGAGGCGGAACGCGTAACCAGAACGATGCATGTCCACCACAACACTTCTTTTAGTCTATGAGGCCCTTAAAAACTTATTACTAGGGTGTCGACGATATAGTAGTAAAAGTAAACACGTATGAATGCCATATCAAAAGGTACCGATGGCATTAACTAGTAGGTAAGTATTTCTCCTTACTTTGGCTTCTTCTGACTGGCTTGCTCTTCACTTAATTGTACGTGAAGCAAGCGCATCGTACTTACTAACTGTGTTCGTCTCCACCTTACCTTAGCAATGACCCTGCCGAAGCCGGTTCAAAGGACATAATGACCCAAAGCTTCTATCCAAACTCAGTCATTGCTAAAGGTGATGATTGTTAGCCTGTATTTATATCACCTGCCTGGTCCCTTAATCCTGTATTCTCGTTCCCTTCAGACGCTGCAAGTACTGACGAATCACCATGCCTGTTGGATCGTATTCAATTGACTCTCGACCAAATCGAGGTGTACATAGGCAAACGCCACGATGTCAAAGGTGTGGGTTGTCTCTCTTCAGACACTATTTGTTTTCAAGCAGTTTGAAACTCGGTTAACAACTTTAAAGCGTAGATTTATCATCCCATTTCCAAAACTTTGTTTTTTTTTCCAATATCCTCAGTAGCATTCAAGATGTGGTCTTGGCTTGTGAACCGGATCACGTTTAAAGGTCATTCCCTCTTAGTCACGCATTTATTATCGATGTTTATCGTTTCTCCATAGTTGTAGGCAGTGTAATTACTTTTGTGGTTATCCTCGGAAAAGGCAGTGTGCCAAAAGAAATGCTCCATTGCTATCGAAATCGCTTCGAATAGTTTGGGCTAAAATAGTTAATTGATGGATAAATATGCTTATAGTTTAGTACGGCTTTATAGTCCAACATGGATTCGTACTTTGTCGAATCCTATTTTGTAGTGCTTCTGTACACGTGGCTGTACTTAAATTCCACTTAGGTGATGTGGTGGGTTGTGATGTCGGGAGGTGATCAAGTGCGCTTGTTTGGTTTCACTCCCAATTTTTAGCAAAAATAACAAAATACGCAAATGAGTAATTATCCGAACTTCCATTTTTTTGCATCGGTTTTGTAGCTGTTGGTAAGATCTATGATGTACTTACCATCACCCCTCGAGTTGTCCGCAGTTGATTGGATAGCCAAAAGCTTTCTCTCTTCCTTAGCTAATAGCGATTCTTGCTTTTTGGACACGCTTAATGGTTACAACCAGATGAATCTTCGGGGAGGATGAATGGAAGAGGTAGAAAGGAGATCAAGTACATAGGCATATTCGATAGAGAAACAGGTGCATGAATGTATTGACAGAACGATGAACTGGAAATGAACTGTGAACTGACGCATATACCACTGACTGAGATAACGAACTCAACTTTTAAATGGGCGAGTGGATAGCTTATCAGCTGAATAGATTATGGCTGGATGGGTCAATGGATGATTGAACGAATTGATAGGTTGGCTAACGTGAGTGGAACTACGCGGATACTTTTGGGTGGTCGAGTCCAATTTTTGTACTGTATCACAGGGCGACAGGAATAAGGTTAAGAACATACATGTGACTGAATTGGAGGCTATTGTTTAGTGCTCATAAGGGCCATGCATACACTTCCTTCAAACACGATTTCTTGCCGTCATCAGATGCTGTCAGCGTAGAATGCTCTCGTGTCCTGCACTTCAACGACTTCTGTATTCT
This sequence comes from Taenia pisiformis, assembly GCA_023968675.1. NCBI lineage: Eukaryota > Metazoa > Platyhelminthes > Cestoda > Cyclophyllidea > Taeniidae > Taenia > Taenia pisiformis. The sequence continues at coordinate 7,854,696 of CM043737.1, read as the reverse complement.
GCCTGAGGCTGCGGCGCTGACGCAACTCTTTGGACTAAGCATAGTGGTGGAGCGTAATTTGTGCGGGGGACGGGGACAGCACGCGGTTCCCGACTGGCGCCTCTCTGCGCGTCTTCGGCCCACCTCTCCTCTGCGCGTGGGTCTTCACGACTACACCCTCTTACGGGGCATCCTTGAACACAACATCGCTGCTCCACTTCCTACAGCTGATGTCGCGGCCACCACTTCTGTTTTGGCTACATCGAAGTGGGATGGTTTGATTTTCACTGCAAATGAAGTAGGTTCAATTGATCAAGCAAGTAGTCAAAAAATGCATCTGGAGTTGCTGTGTCTGCAATTGACCATGGGCGTGAGTGAGCGAATGAAATTTAGTGGAATCGTTTTGTTGAACGGGTGAGCAGATGGACGAGTGAGGCGCATTGCATGGATGAGCGGCTGAATTAATGAACAGACGGATCTAAGAAAGAGCTAGAGATTGCTCCAAGAGTAAATTGATAGACTGATTTGCTGTTGAAAGATAGGATTGATAGATATATGAGTGGATGGTTTCAGAAATGATAATTAAAACTTATAAATAAGTCCAGGACGGATGGTGAGCTGCATTTATGGGCGAGAAAAAATGACAAACCAGGTGAATGCATGAATATTTTATTTGGTTCCGCGTGAGCGATAAGTGAATGGTTTGATGCATGATGAAGGGTTGGCCAGTGGAATGGAACAGCAAGCGAACGAGGTAATAAAGTACTGGAATTTGGGTGGATGAGTGAAGCAATAGGTAAGCATCTTGGGTGGTTTAGCATATTTGGAGTCGAGTGGATAATTGAATGGACGGAGATGAATCAAAAGATAAATAAATGAACTTCTCTCGCCTATCTCTTTAATTCTCCCCTTGTTATCACCTACAGAACCGCGAGCCAGCGTACACTCGGCAACCTTATACAGTGCTGGCCTTCACATTTGACCTTGAGGACGTTTCAATCTACTTGTCTGTACCTTCGGACTGGCCCTCTCAGCGCCATGTCAAACTCACTCCTGACGCTTCCTTCTGTCGTCTCGATTTGACGCGCTCCCGCCTCTCCTATGACAGCTTCTCCTGTGGTGGACACGTTATCGACCTTGCTTGCAGCGCCGTCACCTTTACTGACACGCGTTTTGAGAGTGTGTTACATTCCTGCCTACCTTTTGAACTTCCATGGTTGCTTGTGACTGTTTGATTCATTGATGGATGGCGCTTTCCACTGTTAATTAGGTGGGAGAACAAATGAATCAGCCAATAAACAAACAATCCGATTTCATGTAAAGTCGTCAAAATTGGGCTTCCCAATTGTTACCATGCTTTTATTGCGCTCTGTTATCTTCGCGTAGTACTTGAATAATCCACCATCTTTGATGCCTTGTTCGCTCTTCAGACTGCGCAGAGCCGCAAAATCTCTTTCCGGCCATTCTGTCCGCCCTTGCGAAACCGCATCAGCATCACCACGACGGTGACAACGTCGTCTCACCTCAATTCCGCGTAACTCAAGTGGTCACTCCCATGAAGGGCGGCATTGAAAACACTACCTCCGCAACCACCTCCAGCAGCATGACCTTCAACCTACGCTCCATGCGTCTCATTCTCGCTTTGGACTGGCTTGTAGATCTGCATCGCTTTCTTACCACCTCACCTATGCTGCCTTCTTCATCTCTTGCTACAACATTCCCACCTCCTACCGATAATCGCCGTGACGGTGAAACTATGCGAATAGGTGGCGAGCACAACAAGTATTTTCGCTTTTATTTGACGTATTACTTTTTCCTAAATGATTCTGTGGCTCTTGGTGTGAAAGCGGCTACAGTCCCCTTTTGACCATCATCGGTTTTAAACGCGGAACGTAGGGGAGATTGAAAATTCCATTCTGAATAACTGGATGGGAGAATAGATGGATTTATGGAGGGGTGTTTACGGTGGGTGCATGAGTCCATGACAAATAGGTAAATTAATTGAATGAGGACTCACCATGGGATGCTGTTTGGTACCTAGTAAGAGGGGAGCTTTCTCTACAAAATTTCACTTCCTAATTGGAAAGCTTGTCTTAAGTGTTACAAACGTTATTGTGGATCATTCAGCTGTCACCAGGGGAGCGATTTCGCATTGTTGGTAGTTGCTGGTCATTTTCCTCTTCGCTATTGACTTTTTTGTTTGAATGCTTGGAAATTGGATTGGTAAGAAATGCCTGACATTTTGGTATCAGGAAACGGCTTGTGCTCCTCCTTTTCATTAATTTATTGCTGTGGGCAAAGGCTTAGCGAACAGTTGTCAGCGCATCGGTACGACTCTGTCTAGATTAGCAATGATAAAATTATGCGTTGTGTGCTTGACGTACTGTCTCCTACTAGCGAATTTGGCTAAGAGACTTATTTGAAGCGATTGTTGATTCCTTGTCGACTTCTTGAAATGAGACGAACTCTCAAATTATAAACAGAGCTTGAGTAAGCCCATTCCATCGTTGCGTGATTTGTGCACTAACTGGTGCCATCTGCTAGTTCTCCACTGAAGTAGGAATCACATTCCTATATTTTTCCCCGAGTTAATCCTTCAATATTTTGCACTCAGCAGCGTCACATGGAATGCATTCCCTTTCTCCCCGTTTCCGTTTAGCGTCTGACAATTTTCTTTCATAAAAACATGCTGGGTAATTTGCAGCTCGCATGGTTCTTATTTTTTTTATCTTCCTATGCCTGCACAACATTCCATTTTGGGATTAAATTTCGTTTAATCTGTTTTAAGTGTACTTTTGAAGCTTAAACGTTTGTTAAAAGTTAATATTGCCTCCCAAACGACTTTTGTTTAATTGCCACTCCGAATCCCCTTCCTTTTTCTGCTCTTCGACTTTTGAGTTCTCTTTCCCTTCCATAAGCCATCTGCGGAGTCTAACCATTGAAACCAACCAGCAGCAATCAATGCCGCAAGTCACATCAGACCTTCGCGTCTTCGCCGATCAGACGGAATTCGTTATTATGGAGAATCCGGCTCAGCTGGAAACCAACACTGTCATTCTCAGTGTAAGTTTTTCCAAAGCCAAAAAAAAAAAAAAAATTACACAAGAGCGCTCACTCTCCAGTAACATGGAGGGTAGGTTGAATTAGTCTAGGCTGGATCTCGGTAAAATCCTGCCCAGAGCATTGACCAGTGACGACTTTGTTCCCCATCTACGAGTCGTCTCAGGTTCAACTCCATCTGCACACTCATCTCGGGCATCTTGCCAATTGCCTGTTCGCCAAAGGCTTTATGAAATTTACCAACGAAGTCGAGATCAGTATGTTGTGGTGGTAACGCTATCCTGTGTTGTTGGTTAAATTTTTTTGTCAATTTGGTGACTTATGGAGCATATCGGGCTTGGAAACGGCACCAGCTATGTTCATTCACTCCAGAACATCCGGAGGGCCTGGTTTCAGTAGTCTTACTACTTCCTCCCATTTCCATGGTAAGCATTTGATCACATTCTTTCAGGGCGCGGCGTGTTTCCTTTTGCGCTCTGGTGGTGCGCTGAGCCAAGCACTGATGCATCTCTGTCTGCACAGCGTTGGTCTCTACACATTTACCGGCTGTACTGACGACTCCCGTGCTGTCATTGTTGAGCCTACAGACCTTACAGTGGCCCTCACACCCCCTACCACTCAGAACAGCCATAATCGGCAGTCTCCATCACCTACATGTGGTGGACTTCAGGTAAGTACTAATTCCTGCTCAAATGATCAATCAGCCGACTTTTGCCTGTGGCACAATGGTTCCTGTGTACTTTCTGGGTGTTCAAAGCCCAAATGCCAGGCAAATGTACGGTCAATAAGGGTTTATCGGACCATTTTTGGTTTTTTTCTCATCCTCGCTAAATATTTTGTCGTTGTAGGACCTCTTGGCGCCACGCGCCGATCTCGAAGTGAGAACATCAACCCTGCGAACCCATTTCTCCTACACCGATAGTTTGCTCTTCTTGGCTCTGATTGATTCGTTTAGAGAACAGACGGCCTATGCTTTTGGCTCTCCCACCGCTACCACCGGTTCTGCTTTTACACCTCCCGCTGACACTGACGACACCTCTTTCGGTAAGGTTAAGTCTTCTACACTTTTTAGTCGTGGCTCTCATATAATTGATGACCTTAAACTTTTCCGTCTACCTCTAATTAGGTTTTTGACTCAAACTTCCACTTCCATATTATCCTAGGCGCCACTGCTGTCGCTTGTATCGCATGCAACGCCATCCCCCTCATCTTCACCCATTTTTGTTGCAATTTTCTTATATATGCATTGGCGATTGGCACTTTACGCTTTTATTCCGCCTTTCCAGACCATTCAATCGCCAAGCTTGTAGAAAAGGGTTTTTCGGCAGAAGCAGCGACCAACGCTCTGCACACCACTGGTGAACGTCTTGACAAAGCAATTTTTGTCCTCCTCGCGCCCCAGCCACCCAATGCCCCTGCCGATCCGCCTCAGTCGCGGGTGGTCCTTTGGCTACGCAGCCTCGTGGATCAGTTGACACCTCATGTCTCCAGCATCAATGTTAGTGCATCTTCATTTTCACTTCTGATTGGCTATACGTTTTTTGCTTGCGCGTCTTGTACCATCTTGTTTTTGTTTCCAGTTCTGCTCGGACTTCTCGTTATGTCTTATTGACGATTGTATGGATGCGGACGTTCCTCTAGCGGAGATTACTGTCTCAGGTTGGTTGTTTACTTCACCCCTGGGATTTTTTAGCACCTGGTTCTACTTGTCAAAACGCGATTATTTGGTACCACTTTATTCATCTATTCACTTTGCTGGATCGCATATGAGCAAAATGGCTACATATGTTTGCATGTTTCAGTAGATTCCGCCGAAGTCGGCCTTCAGCTTATATTTTGGATTTTATTTTGGTGGTAGATCGCCTACAAGAAGACTACTTCTTACTATTGGACAGCATAGTTGACTATCGGCCTCCTGATTGGTCGCCATGCTTCATTGGTTTGAACAGTGGATCGCAGATCCGGATCACATTTAAAACAAATAATCATTGACTCATTCATCTCTTTTTCCCCTCGGTCCTTTCATAGACATTTCATTGAACTGGAATCTCACCGGATGGGCTGTGGGACGAGCGATGGGTAAACTGGCGGTGAAGTACTACAATCGTGATCTTTCTGCCCTCGAACCGGCCATTGAACCATTTCGGTGAATTTACCTTATTCAGAGAACAGTGGCGACACGCGTTCTTTTAACCTTTCAAGCAGGCTTCATCATTAGTTTAGGCTTGTGTTTGGGGAAAGACGATTCTAATAACTTCACTTTCTCACAGGTGCATCTGCCACTGGCGTCTTTATGCTAACGACTCACCAAAAGGCGATCGCGCCCTCATTGAAGTACATTGTACGTTAGTTTTTATTAATTGTTGGGACCCCTTGACTACCGTTTTTGTACTGCCTTAAAGTCGAGGAAGTTCATTTGTAAGGCCTATAAGCAACAACAAATGATCAATGCTTATTTTGTGATCAGGCAGTTATTTTTCTAGTGCTTCCCTTACCTCCAATTGGTGCTTTTTGATCGTCATGCGTTACTTTTAACTATTAGGTGCTTACATCGCTCATTTTCGATTGCTCCTTTTTCCACTACTTGTTTGCCATTGGTACATAATCTGATCGCGATGCCGCTTTCTTTAGCACCGCATTGAGGAAATAGTACAAAACAACACCTAGTCAGTTCAAATTCCAATAATCTCCCTTACTCCCTTTCCCGGTTTTCTCAAATCACAGCTCCAGACACGATAAACGTCAATCTCACAGTAGCTTTGGTGCGCCTCACCCAACTGGTGATCCAGAAGACCCAGTCGACGCGGCTTGATCGTCAACTGCGTTCTCACCGGCGTCGCCGGCGTGCGCCCTTTGTACCCTTCTGCCTTGAAAATCAGACTGGAGAGAGGTTGCACTTCAAGAAGGCCACCGCTTCATCATGCTTTGGGTGAGTTAGCCCCCCTCTATGGTGGTCCACTTGTCATGCTAGGTGCTGTGAAGTACGAGGAAACTCTGACCTGATCATTTCAAAATGCATGTGATTTGGCGAAAGTAGGCCATTGGCGTTAATGGGAGGTTGCAAAGCTAAATACCACCCCTTTCGTCATTGCCTTTGCTTATCAGCATAGGTATTGAATCACCATTGCCTGCATTTTATCCACAGTGCACTTCACTCAAATCCGTCTACGGCCTTTTAAGGATGGTGTTTCCTTGGTTAGTTTTAATGTCTGGGCTCATGGTGCTCGACGTGTTTTCAAATATTTGCATTCTTAATGCGAAGTATGGGTTTACTAACGCAGAATACCACAAGGCATCTATGGAAGAATCGCTTATTGAGCTATCTGGCCAATGGGTGGATCTGTTAGACGACTTTCTATTACATTACGCCATTAAAGTCTCAAATGTGTCCTAAATTACATGGAAGACTGCTCTAAGGCGAGACCAGAGCGATGGACAGTGGGAATTAGAATTCATTGCTCCGAGTCTTCTCTGAACTCTTGTTTGGCCATGCCTGTATGGAGTGATATGTACCTTTAATAGATAGAAGGGGTAAGAGACCATAGGTATGGTCAGAGGATCAAAATACCTAGCGTAGTATGGTTCACGGGTGCAGGCGACACCCTATGACTGACCCTTCAATTCCCCTTCTTAATCCATTATTGAGTCATGATTATATGAAGAAACGGCTTAACTACTTACAAATTAACCAACCAATATGCGTCTCGGTGGTCGTTCCCCTCCCCATTTGTAGTAACGGTGACGAAGGAGGCGATTGGATCCCGGTAGAGGTGGACGCTTGTGTGGAGCTTCCCTTCCAGTCCGCCCTGGCGGCCACAGGTCGCGGCCAGGGTCAAGTTCAGGGCTCCGGTCGGGTCGCTCATGGTAATTTGACCACAACACCACGATTATTCCTCCGGGTGGAAGGCTGGACATCAGCTTATCCAGTGGCACTGGACCGGCTCGGTGTCTTCTGGAGAACCATCCGTTCGCAACAGAGACAGGTACGAATACCACTGGTGGACCATTACCGTCACCTAATGAACACTTACTACCAGTCCAGATTTCCGGCTCAACGGCTTAGCTAGCCTTGACTCACTTCACTTCTACAGGTGAAGCGAGTAGGAACTCCATAATAGTATGCATATGCAGCATCGCTGCCTAAGCTTCAGTAATGAAGGTTTATAAGGAAGTATAATAGCTTTTATTTTCACTCATCTTTTTTCTTTGGGCGTGTAATAGCTTGCTGCTATTGGCCTGTCTTCGTTTTAGAACTATAAACTGTCGCCGGTGACTCGTCTGGTGATTGAAATAGTGCGTCGCGGTTCTGCACAGAACCTCGTAATCGTACGTTCCGGACTAACTCTCACCAATCGGCTTTCGCCCCACCTCGCGCTCGAAGTTGGACTCGCTTATGCTCCTTCCCTTCCGCCGTATTCTGCCAATGTCTCAGCTATTGAAGCGTCCAGCACAGCGGCGGTAGTGATGCGAAGTGGAGTTCGCCTGGCCTTCGGTGAGACTCGCGCCCTCCCTCTCAGTCTGGCTGCGCATAGCAACGAAGACGGCGGCGAAAGACTTTGTTTTCGTCCTGTCCGCGTCACAAATGGGGGCACAGATGACACTTCTCGTTCTGACATTCTGTTTGATTGGTCCCAGCAACTTTGCCTTCAGCATTTTGACAACCGTGGTATTGCAGAGGTTGAGCTGAGGTTCCCCACCTCGTCGAAAGAGGTGATGGACTGGAGGCGGCTCACTAACCCTGGTTAGTATTGAAGGTAGCGTTCTTCCTTCTTGCTGGTAACTCAGTTGCATCTCAATCATCCTCTCTTTTTCAGGTGATTTCGATGAGTGCGTAATGGTCTGTAGGAAGCTTAAGTCTGGCAGCGAAATTGGTCTCTACTCAGCCACTGTTGCTTCTCCTAAGCGCTCCGCATCGCGCCCGCCTCAAAAACAGCTGCCCTGGCTTTTTTGTGTTACCGCTGTTCGTGACTCCTTCCCGCCTGATCCTCTTTTTCGTGAAGGTTATTTTCAGCCCCGTTTTTGTCTTTGTTTCGTTCCAGTTTTTATCAGAGATTTCTGTTTATGTCAACTAGTGTCTCTCGTTCTACCTGGTCATCATCTGACTGTTGGGCCGGCTCTCCGCGTTGTGAATCTTCTGCCCTGTGACCTGACTTACTTTATTGAGGGTACGCCCATTCGCTCTCGCCTTCCTGCCAACAGGGCTGCCTCAGTGTTCGAGGTCAGCTGCACCGATGTGCTTCGATTCGGTGTGCATTTGGAGAACTTCCAGCACTGCAAGCCCATAAACATTCCTCCTGCTACTTTTTCTGACACTGTTCTAATCAACCTCTTTGATCAGTTCGGAAGGCTGCTTCAACTAAAGGTCTGCTTTCTTCATCCATTCCTTATTGCAAATTTATTTGAATTTTAACAATTTTTATCAAAATTCAGGCAGAGGTCTACACTCGAGCTCTCGGCGCCCGTCACATAACTCTCTCTGCAGTATGCTGGCTCATCAATCACTCGGGTCTGCCACTGGTCTTTGCCGCAGAAGCACCCTCTTCCCTCGCCTCTTTCCCGGAGTGGCAGAGTCCTGGGTCGCCGGAACATCGGTTGCTGGCCGCGGGGCAGTCAGAAGAACAGGAGGTAGCACGCCTAGCTTTGCCCCTCCTCTTTTCTCCATCCACAGCCGCCGCCATCTCGGGTAACTCCACTGGAGTCAGCACCAGAGGCGGTGGTGGGGCTGGAGTCGGTGGAAGTGGTGGTGGTCGACTGCATCTTTCGTGGAGCCTACAGGTGCGTCTTGGCGCTCTCTACCAACCCTCAGAAGGCGGTGGAGGCAACAGTGGCACCTGGTTACCGCGATGGAGCACACCAGTGGCACTGAACAAGAGTGGAGAGGCTCTGATGCTGCGCTTGAAAGCAGTTGGAATGGAGTCTCGCCCTGATCTGCTCTACAGTGTCGGTGTGGAGATTCGAAAAGGTGTCGGTCTTCATTGCTCGACGACGATTGTCACCTTTGTGCCCAGGTTCATGATCAGCAATCAGACAAATTTCCAGCTGCAGTTTGCGCAACAATTCTGTCTGGACTCTACAACGCATAAACCCAGTGAGCTGTACTGACGTCACCGAAATTTAATGCTTTTTGATCACTCTGACAATTTGTTTTCAGTGCTCTTGGGAATCCACCATTGCTTAAAACCATATGAATAATTGGTTTTTATTGGTTTGGAGGAACGAATTTTCAATTTGAAAACTAACACCTGTCCTTGAAAACTGAATTGTAGGGCAAGATTTATGTCTTATTCACTGCAAACATTGGGACACTTGCATGGAATTGCTAAAGTGTTTGCCTTACTTCGCAGTGGACATCCATCCACAATGTAACTTACCCTTCCATTGGCCTCGACAAGACCTGGATCAGCTGCTCTGCTTCCGCGCCCTCATCGGTGATGAGTCTTGGCTGTCTGATCACCAGACAGGCGCCGGCCTCATTTCCACTCACTGGTCCGGTGGGGTGCAGATTGATAAGCCTCGGTCATACCACATAATGCTCCGGTGAGATCATGTTTTCATTGGGTTAACCTTTTTGGTCACTATCTTTTCGGTTGTCTGCGTATTTTCCCAGAAACTCTGTCTAGTCAAGAAGTGTTACGGATAATGCCTAGATAAGTGCGAAGCAGACTTTGATGGCGCCCCACTTGACTGACATGATTGTCTGCTCTGATGAAGGAAACAACCCAGTTTGCCTAATTTATGTCTTTTGGTGTGTTTTTATTTACCCGTTATTCCCTTTGTCTGCTCCTGGGACAAAATGAGCACTCGAAGCGTTCAACCGTTCTTTTCTTAGGATGCCAACACGTCCTCAGACGGGGCCATACACATCATCGATATCGTCTCCAGCAGAGTCGCTTTTCCTCCGTATTGATGTGGTGCTTCGCAGTGCCACCCTCTTTGTCATTATCAGCGATGCCACTCACCTGCCCCCACCTTATCGAATCGAGAATTGCAGTCCTGTTGCTCTTTACTACCAACAATCTATCGACAACGGTGGATTTGAGGCTCCACCGCCTTCATCACCCGCCTCCACACGCGGTAGCTCCAGGCGGTGGTTTGGCAGTGTTCGCCTAAATCGCCTTCTACCTCGATCCATGGTCAATTATGCACCTGAAGAACCCCTTCTTCCTCCTCGTCTTTCTGTTGGCGTTCAGGTAAGTGCTGTCAGAATGGATATGATTAGCAGATTACAAGCTTTACCATCCTTTCCTACCTCACTTCAGGGTGATTTGAACAATTTCTACGATCTCTCAGTGCTGGGTCCAGGCTCCCGTTTGGTCTACGACAATTGCGTCTACATTGGTATCAGTGGTGTTGCAGGAGACGATAGCCGAGACCTCCCCGACTCTGATATAAACCAAGACTCAGGTGGATACTGTCCTGTCCTTGATGTAATCGCCGAGTCTGAGAAGGTGAGGCGAGTGGTGCTGAGCAAGAAACAGCCCGGTGATCGCTCCCAGCTTTGGTACCTCTCTAGTCAAGGTTACTTAGTGCACGAAGGTTCCACGGCTCCACAGGCTCCGGTACGTCGACGTGGACGTCTACTCTCCAAACGTAACACCTGGGTTCTCGACGTAGACACCTCTGAGATGGCAATGGAGGAAGCGATAATTCGGTGTCCGCTGGATTCAAGCACACTTGAAAACTTTGAACTTGGAGTTCTATGTTTGGCTCGTCTTTCTTCACGGCGTAAGAATACACAGACTTGGAGGTTCGATCGCGGATTCCTGATCAACGCGGCTTCTTTCTGCGTCCAAGCGCGCCGCAACCTTGGGAAGTTGGGTGCCGCTTCTTCCAGCACCATCTTTGTCGCGCGTCCACGAATTCGTGGGGTCAGCAGTGGTGGAAGGAGAGGAGTTAAGGGAGAGCGTCAGAGCCTTGTGAGTGAGAGTCTCGGAGCGGCGCAGATTTTTTACACTTGGCTTCGACCCGGGTCCGGTTCGCTCCATGTGGAAGTGCTCACAGACGGCCCAGTCCGAGTCCTGCGTATCTCTGACCCACAGGAACTTAATCAAATCATTCCCACTGCATCCCCCCACCATCACAAACAACCGTTCATCGCTTCCAGCTATTTCCGCCTCCTTCTCGACCTACCCTCAGGTATCGGTGTGTCAGTGATCTCTGCTCGATGTGAAGAGCTTTGCTACGCCAGTCTCCTCAGTCTGCGTTTCGCTCTGGAACGGTACTATCCCGGCAGTGGATCAATTGACGTTGGGCAGGAGGTAACGGAAGTGGAAGTAGCAGACGATGACGACGCCGTATTTGTAGACGTCTCTGACCAATCTCGAGGTTGTAGCAGCACTGTTGGAAATGAAGTTGTAGAAGCACTTGTCGCACAAGGGCGTCCAGTTGAACAGCTCCGCCTCCAGATGGGAAAAATCCAGGTCGATAACCAAATTGCGGGAGCGTCCCTACCAGTGCTGCTATTCCATGCAGCACCTGCTAAATCCTCCAATACTGCCACCGATTCGAGAACGACGTCGAAAAGCGTGGTAGAAGGGCGACTTCTTCGGCCTTCTGAGGGTGGTGACGACATCAATGGGCGTGAGTTGGAACGTCTCTTTCAAACTGGTAACGAGTCAGTGCGCACTGCGTCGAAGTCAGATCAAGTGGCTACCACTTGGCCAAACCTCATTATGCGATCTCTGCGACTTCTTCACACTGGATGGAAGGGGGAAATTTTTGCGTTGTTGGAGGTAAAGCATTGCTCGAGGAATGTAGTCTTGGATTAACTTTCCGATCCGGCTATCCGTTGTGTTTAATCCCTTCTGACTCCCTGTCTGACAGGTGCAACTGAATCGAATGGTGATGCAAGCAGAGGAAATATTGCTGTTAAAACTGATTCAGTTTGGTAGGCACTTTTGGGCTTCCACACCCGCTGCAACTATGTCAACAGAGGGCGCAAAATCGATCGATTTTCTTCAACAGGCTGTCTTGGAGGCTGAGGGTAGCTACTCTAGGTAAGTTGAAAAAAAAACTGAAGGTATTTGAAAAGATGCCTTTACAAACGTCTTTGGGGTGTGCTTGCAGACAGATTTCACCTCCAAGCATTTTGTCCGACGACTTCCTCTATTTCGATCGTTTGCGAGTCCTCTTTTCACCGATCCGTGTGACTATGCAGACAGCGGAAGGACGTTTGGGTCCTGAGTTTTACGATGTTCACCGCCTTCTACCGAAGCTCATGTCGTTTACCGATGCGGATATACGGTTGGGTGAGTTGAGCCTGCCTTTCTTCCCGTCCACTTAGCTATCTGTACCAGATTCATTCACCCGTCGCTTATTCCTTGCTTTCCATTCCATATCCATCCAGGGGAGTTCGCGCGTGATCATTGTCTGGAGTCGAGTCGCTTCTTGATGGAACAGCTGTCCCAGCACTTCGAGGCACGACTGCGAGCACAGACTCTGCGCATTTTCGGATCAGTGGATGTTTTGGGCAACCCCCTTGGTCTCATGTCCGATATCTCCTCGGGCATCTGCGATCTAGCCGACATGGACTTCTCAGGACTTGTGCGCAATGTAGCTCATGGTGTCGGTGATAGCGCTGCCAAGGTGCCTCCAATCGTACCCTGTTGTGGCTCTTAGAGATTCGGTAGTTTTAAAAGAACCCTTTACGCATCATTTTTGGTGAGAAGTTATATTGCGACCTTGTCTAGTTGAGCAGTATTGCAGTTTCGGTAAACCATCTATCCAGCCCAAATACACCATTTTGTTATTTGCCGATTTTGTGATAAGAAAGTCTTTTGTTGAATAGTTTCTAATTGGCGTTCACTGCTCGCTGCGAAGGTTGTAGGAAGTGTATCCCAACTGGTACATACCCTCTCCATGGACGAAACCCACCAACTCCGGCGTCGTGTAATCATGGGATCACCACGGCGAGGCCCAGGCTCTGGTGCTCCTCTCACTTCTCCCTCTTCCATCGCCTCCGCTTACGTTGCCGCATCGAGAGCAGCGGATGGAGAGGTGGGAGAGCGTCTTGATGACTTCGAGGTCACCGCGCTATCTTCGGCCAAAGTGGCAGAAGGAAACCGTGATACCCTCTTTGACCAAACAGCACCATTTCGTGCCGGACTTCGTGGATTCGTACATGGTGTGGTGGGTGGTGTCACCTCCATGGTCACCCAGCCCATCCACGGTGCCTGTGAGGAGGATGGTCTCAAGGTGAGCCTCAAATTAGGGCAATTGATATTTGTGGACTCTAATTTTATTTCCTCTTTTTCATCAACTGCTCATATCTCTACTTCAGTGTTCGTAATTGCTAGCACGAGGACGTCGGCGTGCAATCTATTATTTAAGAATGACCGATCTATGCACGACCTCTCAGTTGGTGGATCACTTCGCGGCTATTCCTCGACATCCTTTGTGGTGACCCCCAAGCAAATGGCTAATAACACAGTTTGAATAAAATCCACTATTTCCAGTCAACAGTGTAAATAACTAACTCGTAACCCTTTCATTCTCTCAAAAGGGTTTCGTCTATGGCGTGGGTCGAGGCCTTCTAGGCACAGTGACAAAGCCAGTGGGCGGAGTCCTTGATCTTGTCTCAGGTGCGATGACGTCGTTGCGTGAGGCCGCCCGTCCTTCCTCCACCGGACGTCCACGTCGGATGCGTCCGCGAAGAGCACTCTCCATGCCGCTGCGTGCCTACTCCCTCGGCGCAGCTGTGGGTCAGCTGTTGCTGCGGCGTCTCAGCGTGCATCCTTTCAGTGGCATCTACGAACCCGCTGCTGTGGTCATAGTCTCTCTAGATGATCTCAAGGACTCCGAAGGTATATTTTTGGTCTCTCTTGTATAACAGATGAGAAATTATTCACTACTGTACATCAATTGAACTGTACGAATCTCCCTGATTCACCATTTGGGTTTGACGAACCAGTTTTGGGTTCAATCCGGGAAGACTCGTCTTTTTTTAGGTTGCTCTGTAAATCGGTTGCTGAAGGCCTCAAGGCAACAATGGGAAGACGAGAGACCGGAGATGGTGATTTGCGTGCTCAAATGCCAGTCGACCACAGTCAGCGTCATCGTCACCGATCGCGCTCTCTGGTGTGTCCGCAATTTTACACTCCAAGGTGTAAAGCGGACCTCGGAGTCATTCGTAAGTCTTTATTTACCTATTCAGCTCACTTAAAATCGTCCTTTTCGTGCTAAAAAACGTTTTAATTTTTTTAGCATGGTAACGAGAACCGTGATGCTACAAATGTGATGTTTGTCGTTCCTTACTTCTACCTCAAAAGTGTGCGTCTGTCCCAACGTATACCCGGTAAAACGAAGTCAAGTGGAGCCCAGGGATTTGTACCATCAGGTGCAGCTGTAGCAGCGGACTCCTCTTACCTGGAGTTTCAGCTCGAGCGACGGCAGCGCGAGTTGCGTTTTGATCGTGCAGAGTGGGCAGAGGAAGTGTTAGCAGAGGTGTCGGAAGCACACTTTCGGTATGTTCAGAGCTTGATGGAGTTGCGACGCGATCGACCAGTTGATTTAGCGTTGCAAACACATCCCATAGCCCTGCCTTTTGGACCACCGCTCATTAGCACTTCGCACTTTGCTCAAATTGGCAAATATGAAGAATGTGAAGATGAGCAAAAGTTGTAACTTAGTAGATTTGTAAAGATGTCAAACTCCTTAACTTTTCTTTATAAAATACCTATTTGTTACGACGTTTTTACGTGCTTTGTTGAGGGTTGAAAATGGCGATTTCATAGCTTATCCCGGGTCGGCTAGTTTTTTTTGCGCTGACGATTGAAACGCCGAATTTTGTATCAAAATTATTCAAGTCATTCTGGAGCTCATCGGCGCAATCCAAAATACTGGTTGCCCACCCGAATTAGCAGTTATATCAAAATAAGTCAGGCATTTTTGTTAATAAAAGTGATAAGTTTGACTGCAGATTGTTGCACAAAAACAGCTTCCATTGGACTGGCTGTTCAAGAGAGGATCCTTAAAGTTCAACAGGTGTTGAACGGTCTCTGTGGAACTGGTAAGGTTTCCATGTATTCCGAAAGTTTTATTGAAATAAATTCTAACGAAGAGGCGTATAAAAGATGAAATGAACGAAAGCATAAACAAACTGTACAAAGGAGAGTCAAAGGAAATTTGTACCATGTGAAAATGTTAAAGTGAGAGGACAAATTAAAATATCTAATAAATTAGTCCATGGTCCCTGACCAGGATCCTTCCTAACAGCATAAATTCTTTAGATTTTTTTGGTTGCATCTTTTAATATGTCACCCTTTTTTACAAGTGCATCTTTCCTCAGGCTTTATGCTCTTCATCGTGGCTTCAATGTGCATTCCACAACCTAGAAGAAGATGAGAAGGGAAAGAGTCTTGCCGGCCCAAGTTTTCTTTCCACATTTTTTACATGTCGTGACATAGCACATTTCGATAATCAAACTCAAATAAGAAAATGAAGAATATGGGTTGTCGCGATATCACCGAGCAAGTAAGATGATGCACACGACCTTTGGAAGCGATAGTTTAAACAATACGTTGCTCACATCGATTCGAATATATTTTTTCGTCTCAGATTGAAAAAAAATTTCGAGACAATGATATACACCTCATTGAGATTGTTCGTGAAAAAATGGATCTGATCCATAATTTAATACTGTTTAAATCACTCATCCGTTAAGGAAAAGTGCGTACAAGGTTAATTCAAAGTGCATCCTTGAGAGGCTGTAAGCAGACGAAACAAATTTTGCATAAGCTTTTACAGTGATTTGGAATGCTTTGAAATCCATAGGAAGGAAAACATAGGGCAGAAAATGCTTGCATTCGATAGAGGTGGGGAATGTTGATACCGCCTTGCTCCAGAGGCCAGCGCACGAGCCTAGACCAACATGGCTATCTCAGATGCTAAAGTTCGACTAGTACTCTAAACGAATACGGCATTTTGCACCTGGGGATCGTTGAATGAATGGCTAAAAGGTTCTAAGGCAGCTTGACATTTCAGAAACGAAATGCCATTCATTCTACCCACAAGTGTTTATCTAATTCTCGAATCAGGTTTGCATATTAGTAATCAGGTAAGTGCTAGTACGGAGGCTATGCATTTTTTTCTAGAAAAAATCCCTTTTAAATTTTATTTTAGATTGTGGTGCAATGCTTCGTCTGTTTGGCCTGCCGATTGGCCCCTCGATTACTGAGGTGGCTCTATTGACCTAATTGCATGGGCTGGCCTCCGAGGGATGCTAAAAGCCACGTTTCCTTCCTCTGCTGAAAATAAATGTACTCTATCTCTCGTTCCACATTCTGCCTCCAAGTAAGACATTGGGTGTTATAGGTCATTCATGCATCGCATCAATTTCAGATGAGCTTAAATGACGTACACATTGGTAAGCCTTTTCACAACGAAGGACTACATTAAAAAAAATTTGCCATACACATGCACCCATATGTGTATGTAGCGCCTCGAGCATCCCTAAAAGAAGGAGAGAAGGCAAGGTGTAGGTCAGAATACGTGTATTCTAGACGGAAAGTATGGAAACATGCTGGCATGGACGGCAGGCCAGCCCACGCAGCCACTAATATGTCCGACCAACCAGCAGCCCAAACAAACAATACGCTACAGTGCATATGCTTAAAAAAGCAAGTGTGTTGGCGCTACTGTAGCGTCCCGAGCATCTCTAGAAGACGGAGAGAAGGCTAAGGGTAGATTAGAATACGTATGTTTAGGATAGGAAACAAAGGGGCTGATGGCAAAGCCGTGAGGCTTAAGACGGCCGCCACCAATGTGTAAGACCAACAGTCCAAACAAACAAAGCACTGCATAACCCCTCTCTTCTTTTGAGCGACATGTCCCTCCGTCCACCTCCCGCATCAGCCATCAGTGCTGAGACAATCACTCACGAACTAACGGCGCCAGGCACCGACATCCGACGCAAATGAGGCGGAGTTAGACGAAGAAAAGCCTAAGTGTAGATCAGAATACGTATATTCGGGATGGGAAGGAAACTGCTGCCGGCACGGCCGTGAGGCCAGCCCGCGCGGCCAAGATCAAGATGGCCGCCACCTATGTGTTTGGTCAACCAGCAATCTAAACAAACAAGACACTGCAGCTGATGGTATGAAATATAGACTATTTGACTTTGACTCGTAAATAAATGGACAGAAGACTACAAAATGATGACAGAAACAATCAGGCCTTGCATATTTTGGCTATTGCAAGATAAAAAATTGATTTGTTCCTTTTTAGCACTAAGTGATTTTTAATGGCCTGCATATAACTATTATCTGGCTCGTGTTGAGCAAATAAATTGTAGCATAGTTAGTACGTAACACATTTTTCATTCCTCACATTTTGTTTGAAAACATTCTGTGAGTCTTGGTCCCTTCAAATTCAACGCCTTGGCCTTGATTGATTGTCATTTTGTGTCACGCTGTGATGGCTTCGAAAGTGGAGGAATCGGTTGGTGTTGCTGAGGTTAATCCTATCTCTGAAATGTCGTACGAAGAAAAGCTGGCCTTCGTCTCCATAATAGCGAAACCTATGGCCTCGGAAAAGCTCACGAAACGTCTTAGGAAGCTAATGAAGAAGGCAAAGAACAATGGATTGCTCGCTTGTGGTGTAAAGGACTCTGTTAAACAAATTGTGAAAAAGAAATCAGATGGTATTTTGGTGATTGCTGGGGACGTCAGCCCAATCGACACCGTTTCACACCTTCCTCTCATCTGCGAGGCTCATAAAGTGCCCTATTGCTACGTACCTTCACGCTTCGACTTGGGGTGTAACAACGCAACCAGCGCCAATTCCGTATGTGTTTTTATCAAAAAGGAAGAAAGCTACGAAGAGCTGTTTAACAAGTGTTATAAGGCCGTTGACGACCTTCCCTTACCTATTCACTAATTCGTCATCATGTGCAATGAGTACCTCCTTGCATCGCAATTCTTCTCGTTTTCGTGATTCTTAGTAATGTGTGCATTTGAAGAACTTTGTTGGGGAGCTTTTGTACAAAAATAAACACGGTTTGTTTGGTTTCGTTTACTAACCAATGCCAGCATAATATACCAGACTAAAGTAGTAAGTAGGGTACTTCGCATAATGGAATGATCACAGTTCGCAGGGATGATGTCTATCGCCTTACTCCTCCAGGGTGTTTAGTTCCGCCAGAATTTCGCGCTCAAAGTTATCGTCGATGACGACGGAGTTGTCAAGATCACTGCCTTCAAGCATCAGTTCTGCCTCGATTACGTCAGCGCTTTGGTCTGCATTATTTAAAGGAGACAGCGATTAATTTTATGCATTTCAGATCACACCTTACCTGATGAAAGGCTAAGAGCGACGGGTGAAGAAACAGAGGGGGAGAGATTTTGCTTTGAGTCTCCCGCCTCGGGGGCTACTAATCCATTTCCAGCGTCTGAAGTACGAACGATAAGGAGCTCAAGTGGTATTTACACACCCTAAACGAAGTTCGGTGGACTTTACCTCCTGCCTTCATTCTAGCCGGTTGATCCAAGCCTTGGGCGATTGGTTCGATTCCTGCTATAAAGAGTAGGAACGAGGTATTAGAGAGGGTGTTCGATTTACGTCACTGAGTGTAGAATCGCCGGTACCTTCATTCCCAACGACAGTAGCCGGTTCATCGTCGGAATCTAGATAAAAGAAGGGATGTGTGAGCGACTCATTTGTTTTGCATGCCCAGTGAAAGTAATAACGGGAAGTACCGTCAATGGCGGCTGGTTTTGAGGTGGGTGGAGTGATTTCGACCGGAAGACCTTCACTCTGCCGTATGAGGGAGACACGATAGAAGTAGTTGCGCCAAAAGTCGTCCTCCTTCACCCTTGGATGTGAAATTGAAGAAATAACTACTTATAAGATGCCGGCACAAATTTGGGGTAAAGGGAGTCAAGGTCTGCGTGGGGATCGTTCCGGATGTGCATGACTTCCGTTTTGAGCCAGGCAAGGTGAAGGCAAATTTTTCATAGGCAATCAGCTCTACCGCCATAACGCGGCACCCCCCCATCACGTGAAAAGTAGAGGTTCATCCACTTCATTGATTTCTTTCTATGGTACAGGTAAAAGTACAAAGGCAGGCGAGGCAATATATTCTCAGACAAATGGCACACGTTGAGCAGAAAACATGCAAGTTTAATAATCTGAGCCCAAAACTGGCTGGCAAGGACATGGAAGGCACCAGTAGCCAGCAGAATGACTATTTCAATAGGTGGTAATAAATTTCTAGTGCAGCTCCCGTCATTATCCAAACAAATCGGATTTTGACAAGATGGGAGCACGAGAAGAGCATGTGATTAAAGAAAGCTGGCGAATGATAATGAGAGGACCAGGGCGTGGGAAACTCACAAAAACCAATCTTGATTTTAGGCTTGCCATAAGGCTGTTGTGGGACGAAAAGAAGGGCAACGTAAAGATAATAAAACAGGAATACAAATCCAAATAGGGTAACGGCGAAACAGAAATGCTAATGCTGAGGACAGCTGTATACACCCAACTACACAAGTGACAAATCGAATAAATCTAAACTCGATTAGAGGAAGGAGGGCTTGACCAGTTGGTGCGTACTGGCGGATAAAATAGCAGGAGGGAAAATTATTCTGCGTATGAGAAGGCTATTATTTATCTGCAGGTAAAGCTGCTCTTAAGCGGTTAGGGACAGGGAAATTGGAAGGAAATAAATCTAAGGCGCTTTATTGGCATATGCGATGCGGAAAGAAGGGGAACAGATTCAAAAACATTGAGCAAATTCCCATGACCTGCTCATCACAGAAACGAAAATCCAGCAGTCACCCAATATAGACAGAAATAAATATATAGATCACAGTCATTGACTTTGGGATGAACTTGAAAATGAAAAACAGGTAGAGTAGTTACCCCACCAGTCATAAACGCACCTCCGTGGAACAAGTCGAAATCGCAACGCAGCCAGATTGGGGTCCTCCTGAAGTAAAGCTCTCGCAATTGGTGTGTACTGCCTGGCTAGCTTCTGGTTCCACTGAAAACATGATCCATGGGGTGGAGGGCGAAGAAAATTTGTTCCTCCAGGGAGAGGCGCAATACTTGCTCCTTCACTCGTTGTTGTCGTTTTTTGTCCTCCTCACCACAGCTCTTACCACCTGGTGAAGCGAGAAGAAGGCTAGGTGATGGCAATTCCGTGTCGACCCCCCACCCTTCCTTATGCTTTGTCGAAACAAAGTCTGATTGAGCCCGATCGAATTCTACGAAGGGGATGGAGGAGGTAATCTAATAAATGAAAAGATGTGCTTTATTAAAGCATACCTTATCCGAAATATGCTTAGCAGTGTTTTTCAATCCGTCAGCAAGTTTTGCTGACGACTCCTTGGCAAGCGCCACCATCTCTATCAGCAAAGTTGACAATAGCAAAATATTACCTTTGAGACCACCAACAAGCTTGTCGTCGCTGCCAGAGGTTTGACCGTTTCTGACTTCCTGAACAAAACCATGTGATGCAGTATCTAGTTCATCGCTATCTTGCGGTTCAGTAGTTTCCGAAAAAAATCGTGCTGACAAATACGACCCCAAAGACGACAGCATCATACCAAAATGCGCACGAGCGTACGAGGGTGAAAAAAGAACTATAACTGGATTACACAAATTAAGCACATAGAGTGCCGTAAAAACGCTAAAATGAAAAAGTAAACAACCTGGTTTCTTTAATGCAGGTTTAATGAAACGGGTTTACATTTCAAGCGTCTAGGCAAATTAATGAGAGCCACATGTAGCGCAACATGAAGTCAAAGGCGCTTGCTGTTTAAAATATCAATTTTGGCTAAAATTTTTTTTTAAAGGGCGTAAATAACAGGGTGAAATTTAACGCTTGAAATCTATTAAAATTTATTAATACATAAAAAACAAATTTTTGCGCTATAATAAGTAAAATAATTTTAACGCAACGCGATTTTTGAAAAACAAAACAACTATTGTTATTATTTGTTTTAACTGATGCCGATCAACCGTGCCTCAATTAAAGGTCTGGCGGCTTTTGACTGTGGTCTTTGACCGAATGCTATTCTTGTTCTTGCCCTCATTGTTCATGACAAATGTTGGCTTGTAGCGCTTTACATACAGCTTCTCGTAGACAGCAGATTGAGTCATGGGAAGCTTCAGAAATGAACAAGGAGGTTGTCACGCCACGGCCAGCTGATCGTGTTAACTTTCCCATTGACGTGCAGTTTCATGCTGCCTGTAAAAATTCAGAGTTGGATGAAGTCAAGGAACTCCTTTCAAAAGGGGTGGACGTTGATGTTGCTAACGTTGATGGCTTAACTGTTCTTCATCAGGTGCCAAATATATGGTCTCGCTTACATTTCTTTGTAGGCCTGCATCGATAATAACTACGAAGTTGTACAGTTTCTTCTCTCTAATAATGCAAACGTTAATGCTCAGGATAATGAGGGATGGACTCCCCTCCATGCCTGCGCTTCCTGCTCCTACGCCGAGCTGGCAAAGTAAGTCCCTGTGCTGTATCATTTCCCTAAGTTGGTCTTTCGTATTAAAGCAAATATCCTCCTTTGTTTGACACTTGCAGACTTTTATACGCTTGTACCTTTTATACTTTGCATAATCAATGAAAAATTGGTTTTGGACTTGATGCCTATTTAATTTGGACTATGGTTGGCAAAATGCTACAACCCTTTTCGGATCTCTACTCTTTTATCATTTTAACGTCATGCCAATTTTTACTTTTTATAGCTGGAATAGCCGCTTTGCTCGGCATGAATGCTATTTCAGTCTGTTGTTATGAGGTTCCGATGATAGTTTATAAATTGTGATTATTGAAACTGCCTTATAGAATCCGATTAGTTAACATTTTGCACGTACATTTATGTAGCAGCTGCATTTATTCCCATAGTTTGTATTTAACATTATGTTGGTTAGCTCTGCTGCCCTAATGTGACACGTCAGTCACAACACAAATGACCTTTGAGAGTTGGGGACTTTTGCGTAAATACTTTCTGAATTCTAAATTAGTCGGAAAAAGTAGACCTTCTTCCACAGTCTGCCAACTTTTTAACATCAGTTTTATAGGAAGTGGGGCCAATTTTTAACTGATGCTAATTTTATTGCTACTTCTTCACATCGGCGTTGGAAGATGTGGAATTTGTACCCAGTTTAATGCTTTTGACTTTTTAGTTCCTCTACCAACAATGCTAACGTTGATATGCTCTACCTGAGTCAGAGTAAACATAAGACAAAAGCTTCCTCATTCGTTGAGGTCTGTTTCGAATTTTTTACTCGACTGCAGAGTTTTTATCCTCGCATGTTTTGTGCACGGTTACGTTCAAAAACTCTCATTTGATATTCCTTTGCCTACCTCTATTTGCTTACAAAATTATGCTTTCGTATTAGTAGAACACATTCGCGTGATGCTGTGCTGCTCTTTGCATTGCATCTCTTCTGAAACCTGAGTAGTAGTCTCACGGAAAATCCAAACCAGTTTCGTTCGCTAAACCAAGGATGAGTTTTTGTGCCTACGTAATTTTGGCCTTACCGCATTTTCGTGGGCCCTCTCCAATCTCTTATTTTTTTTTAATTCCACAACCTGGTTGTGTTTGCGTGTGGCATGTTTTTTTCCGTGGGAACTTCTCTCCTCTTTGTGGAATGGATCCCACCGAAAAGCCGCGAATGAATTAGGTAGGATCCATTAGTTCAGCTTTTGTGAGACCGACGCAGAAGTCATAAAAGCATATTTTGTCGTGGCCTTCTGTTGCGATATTGTTTGAATGAGCAAATAGAGGTGTTTTTGATCGGCTTTTGATAAGGGCATCACGGTTCTGATAGTTTTTCAACACCCATTTCAACCTCTAAAGCCCTTCTGAATATCGTGTCCGACCCTGCAACATTTACCCTACAGATGAAATTTGCTTTGTCGGTAATCGCTCAAGTCTTCCTTAGAAATGTAAAACGCCATGGCGCGTAACGAAGCAGTTGCTTTCTGAAGCTCTTGGCACAATGAAATCGTCTGATTCTCTCAAAGACGTCCAATGAGCATTTTAAGGAAAGAGGCTTTTGGAGCTGACCGGCTGGACAATTTGGTCCAAAGTAATCAGTGCGAGTTTTGATCTGTCCAGGGGTCGACTGATTCCTCCTTCCGTGTGCAGCGGACAGCCAAGACCGGCCAGCAAGTTTCAACCGTTGTTAGTTAGCCACCCATGAGGCAGCATCGAGCACTTAATCGTTCAGCCGAACCAGTGACTGCGTGACAGTCCTTTACAATACGTGAATGGGTTGGTTCAGTTCGGCATGGCTCATCCGAAAGTCGTTCATTCCCAGAAATACCATAAACGCTTTTCACTTATGCCCTTGCAGTTACGCCCCCTCGTAACTTTCCATCAGAGGAGCGGTGAGAAAGTTTCTTTTTCTCAAGACTGATTTCGTAACACAGCAAACGTGCAAAAGTGTGCATTTTTCCCACCCGCGCTTACACAAAAAAAGGTGGCTTAAATCTGCTTCCTGATCGGCAAAATTAAAATACCAATGTGTGAGATTGAATGAAAGGCGTGTAGGAAAGGCTCACCATTTAAGAGGTATGAGTTCATTGCTTACAACACAACAAAAGCAATCGAATTACTGGATTCGTTGCTTGCAGATTGTTTGGTAAATGTGACGAATGAATGCCTCTAGTTGACGAACTAAGCGGTTTATTTTCTGGACGGTAGCGTATTTGTTCGTCTGTGCCCCTCTACCACCTAAAAATTCGTTCAAGCAAACTTATTTCAAGTTTCATGCCTTGTTTGTGTTGTGATTTTTAGCTTGACCTGTTCCCTTCTACGGCTACTTTCAGCTCATCCACTTTATTTGCCACTTTAGTGTCAGCTCAGGTTTATCGCTTACTTGGTGTTTGGCTCATTTGGGATCACTTACTGTAGAAAACTTCTTTCCTCTGATTTAACTTTGAGAACAAGACAATTCATTGCTTTGCCTAGAAGGTTGATGGGCAGGTCTTACCAACGTTGAAGGCGACAGGTTACTCATTTGCATTCAATACCTCTACTTTGGAGTTAAGTGTCTTGGTGTGAGCTCTAGCGTCCCCTCACACCTGGTGCCT
Organism: Taenia pisiformis; assembly: GCA_023968675.1. NCBI lineage: Eukaryota > Metazoa > Platyhelminthes > Cestoda > Cyclophyllidea > Taeniidae > Taenia > Taenia pisiformis. The sequence continues at coordinate 7,830,605 of CM043737.1, read as the reverse complement.
ATCTAACTCATGGCCAACGTTGGAATCTCCAAGCCAAAGGAAGCTTTTAGAACCTATAAACCAACGTTACTCAAACTAGTTCATTGGCTGATTAAATGTCCACTCCTATATTCTGCTGTAGTAATGCTTGCAGAAGGCGGAAATTTGTCTACGTATCAATGATGTTACAGAAGACTGGATGACGTAATCCACTCTCTGACACCGATGACTCTTCACAGTGCACTTGAGGCAAGTGTCACCAACTTGTTGCAACTACTTAAAGTATCTCAGACGCCTCGTCTCTTGTGGCTCCGTTTGGATCGTGGTGTATGGTTGACGCCCACCACCATCACCTCCACTTCGTACGCCGCGAAAAGGGTGATGTTATTGCAGCTACCATTATGCAGAATGTGCGCAGCGAAAATTCACCCATACTTACACGTAGTCTTGAATTACATCACTCGGTCGCTCTGTGACTAACTTGATAGCGTCTCCTTCACAAGACTGCCTACAAAACGCGCTGGGGGCGACCGACTCCAGTCGATTTCTTTTGCTTTCAACGTGGATTGCAATGGGGTCGAAGTGAGACGGGATGAGAGACAGCAAAAGAAGGCACAGAAGGAGAGGCTTTTCGGCTACTTTGCTTGTGTGTGCGCGTGTGGGAAGCGTTGTTTTATTGATTCAAGTGTGCGACGTACGCATTGGCGTGGTTCGCTGTACTTGGCGCACGTCTGCCCACACTCTTAGCCAATGAAGTGACGCGTGCGTATTCATTGATTCGGAGGGAAAGAAGGTTCTATCAGCCCTTGCGTGTGGTGTGCTTTGCTTTGGACGGTTGAACTGTCCTCTGCCATGCCTTTGGCTTTCGCGACAGGTGAAGCAAACTGGCAGACAAAAAGCAGTAACTTTCCGAAGTTTGAAAATAGACAGGATGGCAGAACCCAACTTTTTTGTCCACCAAACGAAAGTTTGCTACCCATCACTTCCTCTCTGCTAGTTAGAAACTATTGAACTAGCGCCTGTTGGAGTAGTTGATTGTAGAACGCTCCATACATGGAAAATGTTGCTATCACTGTGAAGGGCACTTTAATAACACTAGGAGTGGCCATTGAGGGGGCTCGTCTTTAGCGTTTTTCGCAAAATCGGTTTTTTCGCTTTTTATTTGGTCGACATAAAGTAGGAGCTTTTGCGTTAGCTGCTCAACGTTTTGAAATCGTTTTAAGCATCTTATTGTTTGTTCTTTTTGCAAGTGGCTGTGATTCTGAGACGAGCGAACCTATCCCCTCTTTACCAAACAAATGTTTTTACCGCACTCAGCTTCCAGCTCGTTCGTCGTCCAAATTCAAATTACCTGCCAGAACGAAACATCTCATTCGATATTAAGGCAGCATAGTCGCTCCAGTAGAGCATCAACAGCGTTTATTCCTCTGCCATGACATGATTTATGGCTATTTTGAAACCTGGATTTTCAATTTATCCATGCATTTGTCCTTATTGGACAACTTCGCACCCTACAGCCACTCGCTCATGCCCAATTTACGATAAACGTAGCCATCGCTAGCGTTTAGCCCCTCCACTCTATCCGTTGCGGTGGTCCCGGCTCACCTCCGGGAGAATAGTTTTCTATTCACCACGGTCACCGGTAGCTAGTAAAACACTGGTAAATGAATTTTTGTGGCGAATTGCTTGAAAGGCATTAAGAGTGGGTTTGGCACAAGTGGATCCATCCACCTTCACTACAATTGGCTGCCAGCTCCTCCGCCTTGTCGACGCGGTCTCAATTCAATTACTATTTAAATCTTTCACTTGAATGTCATTTTTCACTCTTTTTCATACAAATCCTTTATGTTCATAAGACTTTCAAATCGTAAACTTCCCCGACATTTGGGACTCATTTAATTCTGTTTCCTCTTGTAATCCTTTGATTCGTTTTCTGTTGGTAATTCATATGAAGGCTTGCAATGGAATCTGCTGGGAGACGAACATTGGATTTAAAATGTTGCATTCTGGTGAGAATCAAACATTGAAACGTGATTGCACACGCTTTTTTGTGCATTTTTCGCTCATTTTTCTCGGAAACAGAGCGGTGGGGCTATTGTAGCTGCATCCTCATGCAGTGCAGCGTTTGGCCAAAAGGCGAAGCGGCAGATGTGCGTGTGTATGTGTTTGCGCAGTTCTCAAAATGCCGACTTCCACAGCGATCTGTTGCAGTGCAAATTTCGCATTCCGTTTTTTGGCTAATGTATCGCAGTCCCTTTTCGAACTGTCACGTGATTTGTCATTGGATCCGTGCATCCCAGATAAAGTGCATTTATGCTTTTATAATTATTTCAGTTTCCCATTTGAAAATTCATTTATGTCACAACGGTAATTCCTAGTTTACAAGTTAAAGCAAACGACAAACAGAGACCTTCGCTGCATTTATTTACATACTTGTCGAATCGTTCAAACAACAGGGAGTAATTTTGCCCCATAAAGATTTGTCAGTACATTTAAACACCTTTTAAACAGTCTTCTTAGACATTGGTGCCGTAACGCTGATCACTTATCTCATACCAACTTGCAGCTACTGTGACTATTCCTAGGTCACATTATTGCTTCCATTGAGACAACGGCGTTCTCTACGCGTTGAGTGAACGTTCACCGGAGTGGCTGTTGTACTGTTCAGTACTATATACGCTCCAGTGGTGTCGGTTGCTGTCTTTGGTGATGGGAGGGCTTAGACTAGACGACTTATTAGCACTTTCACCGGACCACGTCTGGTTCCAGATACATTGAAGCATATCTTTTCATCCAATGCATAAGCCCCTATATACTATCATCCCCTGAAATTCAAAGGTGGTTGCTGATCACAAACTGAAGGGCGCTGTATGGTCCCCTAATGAACTTTTCAAAATCCTAAAGTTGACCTTGTCTTTAGCAGCATAAGGGGAAGTTGCATGCGAGGAGAATATTGTTTAAATTGAGGATGTAGTTGTCTCTGAATTGATAGAAATTTTTAAAGCTTGATGAAGAGTGCTTCCAAAGCCAACTTAAGCCCTGAAAGCTAATTGCGAAGTCAGAAGACAAATGGTTCAGTGAATTCCAAGAGGCCAGTTCGTGACTACCCATCCTTTCTGTGTTCTGTACTGGCTCATGGCGGTTTGAAAGAAGCACCTACCTTACCAAATGCCTTAAATATTTTGCGAAAGTGCATTGTAAATACAGGCGACCAGTGTGGAAAGGCGGTGAAGGGCATCAGAGTAAATCATTGGAAACTTTTAACAATCTTGGCATTGAAGCCCCTCAAGATGCAATACGTTTGCAAACTTTAACGATCTTGCTAGGCTTATGAGTGTAATCCACCAATGCCTCTTATCTGTAACCCAATGGTGGTTGAGTGGATTGACGAATAATTCCGTCATGAATAAGTCGGTGGATAGACTTGAAGCTGAGGAATGGATCCGGAGTTGATGAATGAATGTGTACATAAAATGGCAGACGCTTGGGTGAAGATATGATTAAATGAGCTGATTTAAAGCATAACTGTCCTCATTCTTCCAGAAGTCCATGCAACCTGAAGCTGAGGTAAATTTTTAGGGCACTGTCGGTATTTTTTTTCACTGTTCCGAAGGGGAGGGACAGTCGTCCCACCAGGTGCGAAACGGTAGCGGTCGCAAACCAAAAGACGTTTATTGCCTCTTTCCACCGATAGACTTTTACTTGAAAATGGAGCTGATGCTGGCATCGTGAGTTTCGAGCAGGAACTCCCGTTGGACGTAGCACAAGGTGGAGACATGGTAGCCCTGCTGAAGGACTGGATGCAGCGCCAATCAATTGACGAGAAGGCCGCGCGTGGCGCTGAGGAGCAGCAGATGCTAAACGATGTTCGGGAATGGCTTAAATCTGGCCAGTATCCGTAAGCCAAACTATGTCATAGTCTTACCGCCTCGATTTTATGTATGTACACAGTATCCCTTTGTTGCGACATCTTGTCCTACCATTGACTGTAAACGTAAGTCACATCCATTCTCCCTGAATCCAATCCTTTCGTTCCTCACTAGCGGGAACGTTTTATCCCACTTTCTATCCATAGTTTCTTGTGCAATTTCCAATCCCTCTGGAAAATAAGTTTTTGGTTAGTTGACGTCACTTGCGTTATGTTTTGCCTGGAAGGTGGCTCCAAACCTTCATCACCACTGCTGTTTTAAAGCCACATGTTTGGGTTCGCTGTTGTGATCCAACCTATTTTCATTTTCTCCGATTATCCTAGGATCACCTGGGATTGGTGATTGGCTTTGGTCTATGAATTTTCAGACATCAAATCGTTAAGAAGGGCAGCTTCTAGTGAAGGAGAGGTGAGACTAGCTATCAAAAACTCCGCGGTATGCATTAAGTTATTCATTAATCACAGGAGATAAAGTTGAATCGTAAAATATCCCTAGTGGAAAAATCGGATGCATCTATTTCAAAGTACCCGCGAGTCGTGTGCAATTGGCTTCAGCGCATTTAACTGTCCTATTAGATCGCTTCACGATGTTCGTGATTCGAGGCTATTCACTTTGTCAAATTTGTAGCCATCAATGAGATTTTTTACATGGGATTTGGAGGAGTTGTCTCAGCAGTTTGCACCGCCTAGACATGGTTCAAGCCTGATTCTGGTAGTGGATCACTCACAGGTAGGCGCGCCACGTCCTCTATTCTCGGCCAGAAGAGGAAGTCACCCGCCCTTACTGTCGGAGTGTTATGTGGACGTGAAGGTTTGAAGCGCTCCACCGCTTTGGGCTTAGCCCAAGTCCATCCCTCACATGGCCTAGAACTAATTGCGAGAATTTGATTTGCCTGGCAGTGTTGCAGAGCCCCTCATAGCAAATTATAGTTAAAATGGGTTAATTATCAATTTCAACCTACTTTTGAAGTATCGGCAGTACCGAGACTTGGCCTGCGGTAGCGTCCCTAAAACTTAATGTATTAGCTCTCCAAATTCTTCGACTTCTATCCTACGGTAATTGTGGAGGTCCATCGAACTCATTCCTATTTAAGAAAATCCAGTTTTTGGTGGAGCTGAAAACCATGGGAACTATGTGAACGCCTTTTTCTTTTTACTCTCGCTACAGACGTGTTGTTGATCCAAGAACCGGTGCTACGGCTCTACACATTGCGGCAGCAAAGGGCTATTCGGAGGTCCTGGAGCTCCTTTTAAAGCTGCCTGATGTGGAAGTTGACGCTACGGACATTGATGGGTGGACACCGCTGCACGCAGCCGCGCACTGGGCAAAGGAGAAGCCTCTGCGGCTTCTTGCTGCCGCTGGCGCTTCATTCGATACCATCACGCTCACTGTGAGTGCTCCATTTTTTGTGGGTGTTTCCTGAATTTCCCTCTGGTTCTTCATTTGTCTGCTATATTCCCACCTGCCAATCTTTGATCTGTCCGTTAGTTTGTCTCATTTGCTCAGTTTATTCTGATTGTACTTGCAGAATCAATCAATTTACGACGTAGCTGACCGCAGCGTGACTATGCTACTGAGACAGCTGCGTAACGTGAGTTTCTGCCTCCTTATTCGGTTTCGGTCCTACCCGCCCTCATTCTTCTCCCCCAACCCATAGGAACGCCAGCGCATGGCAGCAGCAGCGGGTGAGGAGGAGAAACCGGTGGTTACTCCGCCTACTGTCGCAACTCGGCGAAAGTATGCACTCCATCCCTTATTCCTTTTTTTGTCTGATGGGTAAAAAGGACTCCATTGCCGTCTTACGAGGGGGCATTTATTCATTGCTTGTACGATTGTTTGGACTCGGAGTTTAGCAGTCGGCGCTTTACTGCACGTTAAGTCAGGGAGTAAGTTTAAATCACAGGCTTAATCGCAATCAGATGGACTTGAAGTGTCTTACTTAAGCTAAGCCTCAACGAGAAAGTCTGTTCGTGGCAGGTCAGCCTTGTTTCCTGAGTGATCATTTAGGCGAACTTTCACCTGTGGATGGTTTATTGCTTTTAAATCAATATTATGTTGCCTTAGGATGATTCTCTGCCAACATTTCATTTTTATTTGAGTTTTTTGGTTTTTGTAAAAGTTCACGATAGCTTGATTTTCATGTAGAACACTTCCGAACTTTTTGTATTCCTGGTTGATAGCACTTTGATCTTTCGGCGTATGGGATTTCTGTGTACCTTGTTGCTATTATTTCGCAGCTGCCTCTTTATTTGATATTTTCGTTATGAGCTCAACTTTACCTAGTGAGGCGTGCTCTGGTTAGGGCGAAAATGGCAGAAAATGAACAATTTTCTACGTTTTTTTCCGCTTTCATTTTGTCGTGTTTAGACATCTGTAGGAAGTGCCTATAAATCGTTTTTTTCATGCTCATATACGCTCATATGCAACCTCAAACCCTAGCAAAATTTCACCAATCCTTCTTTTTGATAGTGATCAAGGGAAGGGACGATGTCCCCACTGGCCCATTGGCTCCACACAGCTGACCACCGCTAAGAATGCCATCGTGATTTGTTGTTGTACTTGTAGAAGTCCTGGACCTTAAGGGTGCTCTTGTAACCTATCCGAATGCAGCAACGAAAAGGACATTTGCGCTGTTGGCAATTGCCAATGTTATGACCGTGGAGCCTGAATTGGGGGCATAACTTTCACGTTGCATGTGTTCAGGAAAGCTAATTAGTGCAAAATGAAAAATGAAATTTTATTTGTCCCAATTTGCTGTCCTGGCGAAACGCTGTGACGGAGATTGAGTCAACATTAAAAAGGAAGAAATTAGCCGGGGCTTTAGTTTTGAAGGGATTTTTGCAAGCATTAGAAGGATTAGTTCTGCTTCTGAGGCTTTTGAAGCACGATGGATTGAGATTTCATTTAGCGAACCTTTCACCTCCTTCTAGAGCTGAAGATGAGGAGGAGGTTTCAAAATCAATGAAGATGGAAGAGGAGGAGGGGGAGAAAAATGAAGCCGAAGACGATGTCAAAGCAACTGCTTCAAAGGTCCCAAAAATTACTGTATGTAACGAAGAAAAGGCGGAAGGAGAAGAGGAGGAAGAAGAAGAACAGAAGGCGGCACCATCGAAGGTGCAAAAAGACGAGGTTGCGATGAAGATCGAAAAGGAGGAAGAAGAAAAGAAAGCGAGAGATCGCCTGTTGGAGAAGAAGGAAGAGGCGGTGAAGCCATCTTCTCCCTCGCTATCGCCACCAAGAGTAGCGCCACCTGTTGAGGGTAAGTGAGAACCATATGGGCTGCAAATTTGTCAGTCCAAAGTGAACCCATCTCCAGTGCGCCCCTTGCCACTAGTTGAAGTGCTTTCCCTGTGTCAACTGAATTCTTTTTGTATGCTTCATTGAGGCGCTTAATTCTTCTTTGCTACGATACGCAAGACTTAGGTGTGAGCATTGTTTTTTATTTGAGCATAACCCATAGTCGGTCGTCTCCGTTCTCTCCATCCCCGATGCCGTTTCGGTAGCTCTTCTTTTGAAAGCTTCCGCGGGTTTGTCCATCTCCACCAGATGGCTTGTTTTTTATTATCCTCTGTTTATTACCCCCCATTAAGTCAGGAGTAGGGGCGTTCAAATTCCATTGAAGCCGTTGCATCATCACATCAATGTGGACACAGATTTATGGATAAACCTAAAATCTACTCTCAGAGTTTCAGTGAAATAAACTTCCTTTCCACTTTCTAACTACCAGCGTGCATTAGCTTAAACTGTCAGTGTTTTTTGCACCTATAGAGAGGGCATTCCACGTAGTCGATTAGGTTTTACAAAGTTAATTTAAATTATTTTAGGCTTAATCACTGGGAGCTAGTGGTTTGCAGTGATTTTTGTCAGAGTTTCATCCTGCACAAGCATTGTATGAATCGTGCGTGGCACGGAGCATCTTCCATTCGCCATTCAGCAGTTCACGTGGTTCAGCGCCAATCAATAACTCGAATTCCAGTGGAACCCTTCATGTCGGGTGACCTACTGACGGTCCTTCATTAACCATTCGTATGGCCATTTTAGAAGAAGTGAAGGAGAAGGCTGAGGAGCAGCCAAAAACGCCAACAAAAGGGGTGGAAGAAGACAGTGAAAAGTTGACAGCACCATCGCCGACACCACCGCAGGCACAGGCTGCTGATATCGCGGGTGCCTCTTCTGTGAAGACTCCGGTAATTCGCTTCTTGCATACTTATCAAATAAACGTTCACAAAGACTTAGATGTTAAATTGAGCCCGGTCATTGCGATGCCTTAGTGTAAAGTCGTTTGAGTTTTGGTCCCAAAAACCCAGTTTAAATGTCAGCTTTTTTTGGTTGCAGAATCACTGGTTTATGCATCCTTGGTTGCAGAGATGTCTTTCCCAGGATTGTTTCACAACTTCGGACATTGGGGGGAAGGGGGGGGGGCAAAGTTCACTTCATTTTGTAGATCGGATGCCGTTTTGTTGTTTCTCAGGGCATTAAATGTTGAGGAACTTAGTATTTCAGAAATCAGCAAACGGAGTTGCATGCCCCTAGTTGTCCTCTCCCTAAGACCATAATTTGGCGCTAACCCGCTACCTGAATGTCTTGCTTGTTGGTGCTTCAAGCTGATTTGTGTGCCATATTAAGGTAGAACTCATTTTTGGAAACGAAAACAACTTTTCTGTTAATCTATGCACCTAAATTTGTGTAGTGTGCTGTTTGGAACAGACACAAGGGCCATCGTGAAGAAGTTGCATTGGTGATGCCGATTTTGGAATGCAGCACCCAAAAGATCTTCACTGCACCACGCGTTCCTGTGATCTTGGGGCGCATTCGCTGCAGGACGACACTAGAATGAATAAATTATGTTTGGTTTACTGTGGTTACTTCCTCCAATGTCTGTTAGTGGATTTCTGCGAACATATTTGTATTCTGTTAAAATCTATCAATGTTTTGATGGGGCGGTTTGGGCAAATAATTCACTGGTTCAGGACTACATTGTTCCTTTTCTTACTCTTTCTGTAGTCAATCAGTCAGAACAGCCAAGTGTCCGAGAGCATGGTGACCTTGGACACAACCAGCATGCCCACCGGTAACGGTCCCAGTCGAAGGTGAGCTCTTCCCCTTCCCTCATCTACATCCCCCTATGTGTATTATGACCTTTTGATTCCAGGTTGTCTTTTTCACATATCCACCGCCAGTTCACGTCACGGTAGGAAGGACAACACAGCTATTAAACGGTAGGCCCACACACACCGCTCTCTAACCGCGCCTAACTGTTTTTAAGAAAGAGAGATTGTACTGTCACTGCCAATATCTGATTGACCTCAGTAGATTACCGTTCGCGGATACGAGCCGATGACAGCAGCTTTGTTGTGCAACTGCTCTACCAGAAGAATTACGCCTTTGCGTAACTAGGGGTTGATATTTACCGTTCAAACTTGAGTAATAACATTAACGAATAGCTAGGGCATAATCCATTTCCAACGCTCTTATGACTCTAACGCTCTCGTACTTTCTTTTGTTTATTGTGCACAATTTGCTTTTATTTGCTCGAAAAACAATGGCCCTGAGGCACCCATTAACTACTCCTTGCGCCACACAGTAATCTGAATCTATTCCCTTACTTAAATGTTCCGAAAGTGCTAGGAGACAGCGAATGACGAAGCATTACATTTTTTGTTAACTTTTGGGAGGACCGGTGCCTCCGCGTAACTTTGGGCCTGAAGGCACTCCACTGGTTTGGGCAGGGCTGCATGGGGAGTTCAAGTAAAGTAATTTTTTTCAAGCCCTGGAAGAAATCATGCAAAGTAGAATTGGTGCCCTTATTTCTCAAGTCGCTTCATCAATCAAGCAGGTATTGTTTGCGGCCAGGCCATTGGTCGCTCTTTTTAGAGCCTCTGCCCCGACCTCAATCGGTGGGTTTGTTCGCCGTTGCTCCTACCAAAGCTTTCTATTCAAAATCGGATTTTCTTCAACCTGTGCTAAGGCTATGCCATTGAATGGCAATTTAGTTCCTGAATCGCAGCAACCGCACTTTTCATCTGTGTCATTGATCACTTGTACCTATCAGGATCTCGGCGGTGCTTGCGCCCGCTCGCTCGGAAGAGACGGAGGCTCAGAGGTGTAGCAAGGCACGTCTTGTGCGCTCCATTCGTCGCTCTACGCAGGGCATTGCCAACGATGTTCTTGAAGAGGCCAAACGTCTCAGTGTTGCCGGTGCTTCCACTCCAGCCTCCTCTACCCCCACTGCTGCTGTAGCTGCTGTTGTCTCTCCTACGCCAGTTCAGGTAAGAGCCATACCTTTTCCATTCCACCTTTTCCCCACTCCATTTCTTTGTTCGGTGATGTTGTGTCCAAGAAACGGATGGGCTTTGGAAGCAGGAACGGAGGGTTGTGGTCCAATCGTTCAATGTCTGTGCTGTTGTAGACGGAGGAAATTTGATTTCACTAATTGACTATGAAATGTCTGACCGCTTTGGATAAATTTGTGCGAAGTTTTGCTCCTCTTGTCACCGTTTTGAGGACTTTATAGACCTCAACTTGAAACGCCAACCTAAAGTGGCGTTCCTTATCTCTAGGTGCCCACTCCTAATCTAGCCTTTGCATTAAATCTAATGGCTTAATTCTTGGGCGATCTAGTTAATGCTACAACCTGTCCAATCCGGGTTGAATGCGTTGGTCGCCTTCGCAATGAATAGCTCGTTCGATGATATACAAGCGACCATTGGACTTCTTTTTTGTCATTGTTGACTCGAGTCGGATGGTTGGGTGTAATGCTGTTGAGAAATCATAGGGAGTCAAGTCATTCTACCACTGACTCCTGCAGCACTGCTGCTTCCAACCCATCAACACGACCCGCCGTGATAATGCCGGCTAAAGTAGATCGCCTATGTGAAGTTTGACTGATGTGTAATCAAGATCGCTAGCCCCATTTTGGAGGGGAAGTTTACTTGCCTATCATTCCGTGTGAGCGGGATGGTTAAAGTTATCTGCTTGGATAGATTTCCTCAAACCACAGATGCTGAGCCTTGGCATTCACCAACAAATGGGCGGCGGAGTTGTGGAAAGTTAATGTAGCGGATAGGTGGAATGATAAAGGAGGAAACCCGACGTATCTCATGGTCACAGCATCCCGGTGCTTTGCTTTGCCTTTGTTCAAACCAGACGCTTGCTCGTGTCAGTTTCCATTGCCTCCATCATTTGCCGAATGTGCCCATTGCCTGCAGCCTTGTTTCATGCTTTATTCCCCTCCTCAGCTTTTTTTGATGGACAACGTCATTTCATAGCCGAAATTAAACCTCACTTGGTCGATCCATCGATTGCCTGACCAACTGCCATTTATGTTTTGGTGTGCTTTGTGATTGGCAATGCTGTAGGCTGCCTACATCGGTGTGCCCTAATTGCATTGTTTTCTCCACGCCACTGTTTCTTATTACCCCTCCTTACTCCTCTCATTCTGATTGACAGGTAGGTTACAGCACTGTGTTTCACTAGGTCCTCCCCCTTCCCGTGTTAATAAACCGCTTTACTGGGTCAAGTACATTAACGACTTGAACACGTGCTTGGAAGCATTTCGGTGAGGAGGAAATGGATGGAAATAAGAGTGCATTTTTACCAGTAGAAGCTCTTTTCCTTAATTCATCGACCAACTTGTTTAGTAAGTGCTTTCATTGTTCCCTTTTCGATGCTCCCTCGTCTCGGAAACACAAGGCTGCCACTCTATCTTACCACCCAACGTGTGGCAAGATATCGAGACTGGAAATTTTCACAGCTGATATTGTTGAGTTTTCTACTTCACTTTTTGGTTGTGTTCTTGGTGGTGGCTGCGGTACTATGCATTGGAAGCCATTACGGGCGAGATCGTTACCTCACACCGCAACGATGGTGCTCGTCTTTGAAATAGCTTCACGGCTGATTTGGGTGTTCCACCCCATGAGGTGTGACTTCTTCATCACCGTGGTACTAGAAGTTGTGGTTAGAAGTTGGTTGGGAGTTTCAATTTTGGGCCTTGGTCAGGAGGCGGCTGCACATTCTACACTGTTCTACACCGTGTGCACACTACTGGTGGGAGTGTCGTCTTTGTCGAAGGCACTGTGTGAACTGAGCTTCTGGTACATAGCATTTGGATTGCCCGTTAGTGCTTCCACTGAGGCAAGTGTGCCACCAACCGTGCCGTGTACATTGCCACTCTCGAATTCATTTGTGTACCACCTTCATTTAGGTGGGGCAATCTGTTGATACTTTGCGTTTCCTGAGTCAATCTTCGTTGCCAGTTTTGGCGGCAGTAGAATCGAAAGCCGTAATTTAAATTAAACATTACGGTTGTCGTCCACTGCTCGTGAGTTTTGGCCGTATTCTATAATTAACTGTTTGGCAGCCCTCTTTACGCACCCTCCGAAATTCCATTTCATGACCGAAAATTGAACTTTTAGTTTGTAAAACAAATCGTCAACACCCGAAATGCCATTGCCATTACCAAATGCCCTTGAAAGTCGAAAGTGTATATGCAAGGCATCTCGACATTTAAAAAAAAAAGATTTTAGCTTCGTCCACGTCAAAATTTTCATTTCAATTCTGCTAAGCTATTTTTTACATGAAATTCTTGTTGGTAATTACGCTTTTTCAGAATCGGGTTGCCTATTTTACTAAGTCCTTGTTGAGGCAATTTCATGGGATTTCGCAATCATACCAAAACTTGACCTTCTGATCGTGTGCTTTCGGAATACGTCAAGCAATTTCCTTTTAGCCACCACTGCCTGTGTCTTCTGAAGACCTTTCTGATACTCCCCTGTCAAAGCAAGCCGCTTGGTGTTTGTTGGGAAGACCACGTTTTTCACTAAATTCTGTTGTGTTCTTTCTTAGTGTTCTACTTCCTTGTCCAACTCGATCACTCTGCATCAACATCTCGTACTCTTAGTAACGACCATTTTGAGTTTTTTTCTGATAACATGACTTGGTGCCAACCAGCTGACATCTGATTGATTAATTGCACGGTTTCAAGACTTTGACGATTTGTTGCCATCATTCCGGTGGGAAATGGTTTCTTCACGATTGGAAGTCTGGATTTTGCAAGCACCCAGTTTTGGACCTCGTATAGTCGAGCTTTCGTCTGGTTCGGTATAAGCAGTCGAGGCATTGATTCATCATTCTCCTTTATCTTGGGCCAATTTTACGCTGCTTAAACTGGAAACCTACGCTAATCATTTTGTTGGTATATCAAGTAACCTTGATCTCCATTCTCAGTACATTCTGAGCATCCACTGGAAAAATGAATTGCACCATAGGAGGACTTCTGCCATTTAGACGGAGCAGGGTTGGTAATGGGAGTCGCATTCACTCACATTGCTGTACGTCCGTGCGCATGTGATTATACATCCGCGTGTTTGTGCGTGTGTGTGTGTGCTTCAGCCGATTGACACGGTCAAAGCCAGCTTATCCACTACATCCTTCACTTTGCCGGTAAGTGCTGTAACAGCTTCCCTTTCCCCTCCTCTTACCCCCCCTCTCTCTGTTTGCATGATTGTTCTTTTGCCTACTTCGTGGGATACCATCAAAGGATGGTGTAAGCACTGGAAATGAAACTGGCGAACTGTTTGTTATGTGGCTAGATTTTTTTTCGTACGGAGTACTAGCACCACTCATCCATCCGCATGCCAGTTTAATGGTGGATCATAGCAGCGGTACACATTGGCCGCATTCTTTTCTTGTTTTTTTTCCTGACAATGAACAAAGCTACAAGACATGTGGTTTCATCATCTTTTTTCCCTTGAATGCCATGACAAATAGCGCATTAATTTTGCCCTACATCAATTTAGCTAAGGTGCTCACCCACCTGCAGACAGAAAGCTTTCTGACTCTTGTTGGCATGTGTGCGTGTGAGGCTGCACATCAGCTTCTAAGTTGAATATTCCTTTTCTTCCTATGACTTTCCGCTCGTAGAATGCATCAACACAACTACAGCCACCGCCACAACCACCAAAATCACCACCGCAATCCTTTGCCTCGAAGGTCACACTGGGTCACCTTTCTCAACCGGTGAGATGTTTCTTATTCTTGTCACTCCCCCTCCCTCCCCCCTTGTACCTTTTTCCGTTTTTTTCCCAAAAAAAGTAATATCCGAACCTGGCTCTTTATAGCTGGCAACCTGTTCTTTTCTCAGCTGATTAAACCACCCTGGATCTTTTGAAATGTCTGTGTGTAGATTGCTTTTCTCGTGCTTGCTCTTCTGTGGTTTGATCGGTTCCTCAATTGCAGTCAATGCTTCTCATTTTCCTATTTCTGTGTATTTCTACTGGCATCCCTAACCAAGAAGTACTTTGCGTGAATCCAGACTTCCTTGGATAGCGATTTAACTGGAAACACAGCTGAGGTGAGTTGTAGATCCAACCAGCACGAAAACTCCCCCCTATGCCCGGAATGTTCTGCACAAGAGTTGATGTATAGGTGTGTGTTTGTGTGTAGCAGAGATCAAATTAGTTCACACGACTCCTTTCAGATCGCCCTCGAAGACACTGAGAGCCGTGCGAGCCCACCCCGTGGGTCTCGATTATCAATTTCTCTTCGGAGTGCTATTCGATGTCTGGTAGGCACGCTATCGCAAGAAATCCCACTCACGAATCCTAAATTGGATTCTACTTTGCCTGGATAAGTAGTGAAACAAACTGACACTTGTTTTTCTTATTTACAGTCCGCACGGAAGCTGCCGGCCTGCTCGGACCTTGACGAGGTGGAACAGAAACCGACCCCATTCAATGCTACTACGCACGTCTCCAAGGCGACTATTACTCCCACGCAGTCCTCTGCTGCGACCACAACTGCGCCGGGTAAACGCCCTGGGGCTCTACCTTTATTACTCCCAAATACGTATTGTGAATGCTGGTTAACCGTTCTTTGTAGCCGCGGACACTACACCCTCATCAATAATCACGCATACACGAGCACGTCGTGCGGCTCGGGATAGAGTTCCCACAGGTCGATTGAACACAAATGATGTGCTGGCGGCAGCGAAACAAGTGGAGCAGAATGCCTCTGCTGATAAAAATACTGTTGCTGCTACTACTACTACAATCGCCGATCCCATTCCACGCGTGAGTAGTCACCCACAAAGCTGTTCTTATCAAAGATTTTAAAGTATGTAGGCAAGTGTGATAAAAAACCCACCTGTCCTCTCGTCAAGCCAACAACTCGTGTCCTTCGCTCGACAATTTTAAATACCACCCCAACGACCACCATTAGTGACGCTGTGAGCAACGGTGGAGGTGGAGACCGACGCATCTCGCCGTCGAAATCTCAGTTCCCCCCATCTCCTTCCTCCGCTTCCAACCCCTCCATTGGCAAGCTGGGTGATCAGCGGTACAACTGGCGCGAGGTAGCTCCTTTTGTCAATCATAAAGGTTGATGTGATATCTCGTTCTATATGGCTATTCTGTGACAATGTTTCAACACTTGTTTCTTCCATACCGCAAGCAGCTACACACTGTCAGCATGTAAATAGCGATAGACGCAGGCAGGTGCACAGTTGATATCTGCCTCAGCGAAGTGTTGGTCACTTGCGTACTGTGTATGCTTTGCAGAACCTAGACTACCGCCTTCTATATGAAGAGGAACGAAGTGAAAAGGAGCGACTAAAGCGCACCCTTGATCAGGTCAATCGCGAAGTGGCTGCGCTGCGCAGCGAACTCGCCCGTCTCCACGTCTCCAACTCCACATCCTCCGCCGCCTTTACTCCAGGCAGGCACGGTAGTTCAGCTTCCAACGCCGATACTCCCGCTGCGGTATGTTCACGTTTGTATGCGTGCTTCAGTCGCCCTTCATTGGCTTGATGTTGTGTGCTCCATATTGTTGCCCGAGTTGCAGCTAATGCATGCCCCTCGAGATGTACCATAATTGGTCACCTGGTAAAGTGAAGGGATAGCACGATTGAAGGTTTTCAGGGTAAGGCATCTGACTAAATCAGTTATTTCAGCATTTAGCGGTTTCGGTTCATCAAAAGCTAGTTTGGCTAAGGTGATGGGAACGTCATCATAAATCCCATCACATCAGTACTCTTGTTCTCGATGTATTTCGCGGTACTCCCTAAACACATTGAGCTAAACACTTGCCCACTCGTACCCATTGTGATGTGCTACAGCCCCGGAAGACGTTCGTGTTTCGGTTTCCCGCAAGTCCTCTTCCAAGACATCAAAGCACTGTGATAGCTTGTTTGTGAAACTGCTCCATGTCTCATGAATTCTTCTGTAAGCCGTGCGCACATGCCCACTTCGCTCCCGATTCGCTGGTGCGAGTTTTCCTGGCCGATCACAAAGGCATCCGTACTGAAGTCCTTTCCTCTTGGATACTCTGACACACCAACATCCTTCATACTGAATTCACCACAGAGACTTCACAGACGGCCTACAGAAATCCTAACAGGCGCATTTTCACCCGTGTCAGATGAGTGTTCTTGCAAAATGCAGTCTTGAGCAAGGCCGTCGACTCTGTACAAAAATGCCCCTAGCCTTAGCGTTGAATGTGTTGTGCCTTATTTGCTTTGCAGCTTCAACGACGTTCCATGGATTTCTTTGAAGACCAAGCCAAGGTGTGCATGCCCCCCCGCTCCCTTTTCCGTCTTTCATCTTCTTGCTCTTTCTGTATTCTGCTTGTTCACTACCTTGCCAACTTGCTTGCATGCATGCACAAATGCGTTTTCTTTCATGTGACACACTATGTTCGCGTGCTGTTCTGATTTTTAAGTGTCTAAAGCCCTGCACATGCGAAGAAGTGACCTTCATTGTTGTTGTTTTTGTCAACAGGAAATCGATCGGCTCCGTCAGGAGAATGCGCGCATGGCGGACGAGAACAAGTCGCTGATCCGAGTGATCAGTAAGCTATCGGCGCGCTCAACTTCGTGATCTCTTTCGTATCGTCTCGCCTTGTCCTGATCAGTTTGGTACCATCTCGCTGTGTTGAGCATGAAGTAGTTTATCCTACTCTGCCTCTGCACTTGTACATAGTAATGAAGAGGTCATCGCTGATACTACCGATACCCTAACATCGTCGCCCGTACCTTTATACTTCAACGCGAACAAAAATGTGTTTCATTTTTGTGCCTCTTCCTCGACCGCGTCTTCTCCTTGCCTCTTTCCCTCACTCCTCATCTCTTTGCCGCCCCGTCTTTTATAGGAAGGACCCAACCAGATACATGCAGAACACTAGAATCGACGACTGCCACAGTTGCCTCGTATCTGACCATTTGTTGGGATTTGTAGTAGGGAAGGGAGAACTGCAATGAGCTAGGAGCTGGGGTTAACTACTTGGTAGCTCCCGCACAGGTGGTAGAAAGTTTTTAAACGAGTACTACGCGAAGCATTCAAACTGTGTCGACTAAGCAACTCGTTTTGGTAAAAGAAAGGTGTTAAAATGCAAAAGCGCATTTGATGCGCGGTCAGGAGCGCGAGTAGGGCTTGTAGCGATGCGTGCCAATGCCCCCGCGTCGACCCCAAGGGCGTCTGTCTCCCCCCGTCGACTGCCGTTTGCTTCCCGCTAGCAGAGCTGCCACGAGAGGATGTGGCTGTTGTCGACGCCGCTCCTCCTCCGTTCTCAAGGCTGCCGGCTGCACTGCAATCTGTGAGGTGCTGCGAAGTGCCGCCTCAATGCGCCGGATTGCCTGCCTGTTCTGAGCATAGCTTACTTCTATCAAAGACAAACTATGGGCGTTAAGTCTTTCATGCAAGTGATTGAGTTGTCACCACATATCACCTGTTCATTCAGTTCATCCAGTCACGCATTCCCGACCCAGCATTCACACTTGATCCGCCAATCATTCCAAATTCATCCTTCCTTCCTTCTCTCACCGCCCAGAAATTCATTATGCACCCATAAGAGGGAAGAACTCACTTGGTGGAGAAGGCGGCCTGGCAGTCGATTTGGCCGAAACTAGCCCCAGCTTCCCATAGAGATCAGGAACAGAAGCGGTCGACCTGCGTCTATCTCCCGACTGCATCGAGATATGGGACCGCGGTCAGCACGAAAGAGGAAGTAGGGAAGAAACAAGATGATGAATCTTGCCGGACAGTGAAAGATTTCCATGGGCGAGGCAATACAAACTCTCTGTTACCCGAAATGGCAAAAATCAACAGTAGTGTGTACTCTGCATGTCGCAGTGTGTGGTGTGCGGTGGGTAATGGAATTGCCTCCCGATGAAGGCGTACCACCAAGGCTCCCAGCTGCCTTCTCCTACTCAAAAACCATCTCTAGCACAGTGCCCCCAAACACGATAGTGATGGGAGACTCACAAGTCAAGCAGTAAGAAATCTCAATCATTGGTGAAGACGTTTCAAGGGTGACCATTGTTGACGGTGAAGAATGGTACCCCCACCAGTACTAGTAAGCTCTTCTTTGGTAAAACCGCTCCACATTGTCTGAACGAGTGGAAACGGATGAAAACGAGTGTGTTGAGAGGCTTTCAGTACAGAAAGGCAGATGCGAATTCCCATCCATCGAAAAAAGTTTTTTTACGAATAACTAGGCGGGATGAAACTTAGTTCTCCTTTGATCCTAAACATTTGCAATCTCCACTCAACAAATCAGCAAAATAAATTCTTAATAAAATCGCTCAAATTTCAAATCAACCCCTGGAACTGAAATAAATATTCATACCCCGGTCGTGGAATGGCAATGGATTGGTCAAACGGAAATAAGGGCGATGGACGGCTCATCGGCACCACGACGGGAATAAGTATCATGGTTAAAACAAAATGGGAGGTACTGATGAAGTTCATTGTTGGCAAACATAAATCAAAGTTGCAAAGTCACAGCATGAAAAGTGTAGCCAACTTAAGAGACACAAAGCAACAGGGATGCCAAGCCATGTCGGTATCCACTTTAGGCCCCCGTGTAAAAGTTATTTTCAGAACCCCATTTAAAAGCAAGTTTTCTGAGCACAAAGAGCGCCGCATTCTCAAATCGGCGGGGGTTCGCCGCTAAATAGGTGTTAAAAATTTTTCCTATCAGAGAGTAAGAAATGCAGTCAACCGATTCGATTCTGGACGGTGCGAAAAAGAATAAACTAGTCCAGTTCAAACCGAAACCCAACTTTGAGAGTAATAGAGCATGCTAAGAGAGAGGGCAGGCACTACTTACCGAGAGTCGTTGTCACCACCAGCGAAATAAGCGGTGGTAGTGAGGAGAGTAGAGGATGTTTCAGTAAGTCTTTGAGCGAGTTCCTCTTCGCGTCGCTGCCGATCCGCTTCAATGCGCGCTCGTTGCGCTTCCTCGAGCGCCTCACGCCACTGTGCCAATGCCTCTCGCGTTGGCCGTGCACGTTGCGCCGAAAGCACGGAGCCGCAGAAGGGCCGCCCGTTCAGGCTGCAAAGACCGTTACCATACAACAGCTCACAGACTCGAAATCTCTTCACATGTTCAGTAGTCCAACCCTATGCCCTGGGGCCGTTAGACCCAATATAACAAGGCTGATTATACAGAAATCGACTCTATTTCCGAAGCTAACAATAAGTAATATTCGTTCCAATCCACCGTGGTTTCAATTACTGTTATAACCTCATTAAATTCCACTGTAGCTGTAGCCGAAGAACGACACTATCCTCGCCCTTGCTTCCTGAAAAGCGAATTTCCCTCAGCTGTGAATCGGATCACATTTTGGAACCGAACTTTAACGAAATGGAGAGGGAACACCAGGACGCAGAAGATGGAATTTAACGCATTGCCGAACATCGATTAGGGATCACTGAAATATTGAACCGGTGACATTACAAAGTTGAAGGGCAAAAACATCAGTTTTCACCGCATAATATCGATGCTGGATCCTGATCGACAGAATTTGTTCCTTTTCATAGCATTCTAAACAAATGGCAGCCAAATTTCCAATCATATGGCTTGCAGATAAAATTCATTTCCATCAGAAGCCGTCAATAAAATAACCCAGGGTCACTATTCATGTGTTTCAAATGCTGTCTCAAATTGGAGGAACTTTGCAAAGTAGCAGTGAGAACCTTATGGTCAGTCTCAACCGTCGCAATGTAAAACGTGTGTGAAAGAAAAATTAGTAAAAGCGAAACAAGTGACGAAAGAATAAGAAAAATACAGGTTTTAGTAAAAAACGCATACAACATCAAATGGGGCACGTAAATATGAAGATAAACCTGGGAACCGACAGTTTTACGAAATAAAACACGAAACGGAGAAATATAAGGACACCAAAAGCAACCATGAGCTGGTGGTGCGTAAATGCAAAAAACCACCCCTAAGACGTTTTCATAGTCAAATGAATGAAGCAGTTTATTCAATAAAACTCCCCAATAGGGAATGATGAGATGCTAATTAAAATAAGCCGAACCTTTCCATTGCCTTGAGGGCGCATTCCTCCACGGCAAATGTGACGAAGCAGTAGCCAAGAGTAGAACCTTGCAAAGGCCCTCCAGATTGATGAACGGGGAAATTGAAGTCCAAAATCTTGCCGAAGGGCCGAACCAGTTGCAAAACCGCAAACTCTGTCGACTTGGGTGGGAGATTGGCCAGCCAAACCCGCCGAGGATCAACTGTACTCCCGCAAGGCTCCTCATCCATTGTTTCAGCACCCAATCACAAATTTATTATCCTAAAAAGATCGATTTAAGCGTAAAATAATTTGCAGGCATTATAACGACTCAACAAACTAACGACTAACACAGCCACCAACCATAAGGTGATTGGGTCGTGGACCAGTTTTATAATAGTGCGTGCTTTATGAGAATACAAAACTACAACGACAATAATAAAGTCTGCAATAGAAAGGAAATATGACTAAAAACATTTAAGCTAACACTCCAAAATACTAAAGCAATTTTCGTTAATTTTACTTTTATGCTTTCGTAATTGGATTGGTTAACTTCCTTTGACTCACAAATCCGGAGCATGTTCAACTTCCAGTAGCATTTTCTAATGCTCAAAGATATTGATAGATTGCATACCGTGAGTAAGAGAAATGAAATTTAAATAAGAGGAAGCGTTCTTTAAGTCGAGCATAATTAGGCAAGTATAGCTTGTTTCATCTTTGTGCTCTTTAAATGTGTTTTGTAGGCTAGAGGAGGGAGGATAATTTTAAGGTGGTCTTGTTTGTTTGTTAAACTAGAAATCTCGCGATTCTTCATTTTTGTAAATTGACAATCGTAACTTTCCAACACCCTCCTAAGGAATAAAGAGCACACAAACCTAGTGTTGGACGTATTGCTAAAATTTGGTGGTGATTTGCAAATAGCTCACCCGGAGGGAGGCGCATTAGCGGATTCGCTCAGAAATCCGTCGGCATAACTTAGTGTTAAACAAAATTTTTTGCGTGTCCCGTAGGCCACCTCGTCCTTGGAGCTTCGTACAAGCCTCTGGCTTTGGTCAGCCTTCCGCTTTAGGCATAACATTGCCTTCTTAAGCAACTAAGAAGGCAATTGATCCCGATGTCAGTAGCTTCTTTTAACAACTTTAATGGGACTCGAGTGTCGCCCTCTATGGAAACTTCATTGTAAGGTGAGAGGATGCGCTGACCATCACCAATTTTAAACATGCTAATACGATGAAGGAAGGAGGCTTAGCAGAACTTATTGTAGATAAGGTCCTGTGTTTACTTCTCACAGCCACTTTTTCTCACCTTAGTGCTGCCTGGCGATATCTCTCGGAGTTCCGTCCATTTAGTGGGGAAGTAAAGGAGGCATCGCTAGTTAATATACGTGATGGCCTGCACAAGTGCGGTAGGCAGCTGCGCACTGATAAATTCAGGTGTTTTGCGACCGCGATTAGTGTCGCTTCAACTGTTATTGGCCTTCCTTAAGAACATGAGACTGAGGTAGCTGCCAAAAGTGGATGTCATTTCCTGGGCTCTGGCTAAAGGCCATCGCGCATCATTCTGCCCGCGGCCCAAACTATGGCAGTAGTTTTTAAGCGGCTCAACCTTTTTTGCCAGCAGTTCAGCACCCCTAGCTTTTCCTGATGACGAAAGAAGACGTAATACGTGGGCGGATCACATGCATTCACCACGCAATAAGGGTTAGAGCTTCAGGCATGGTTCAGAGGGCGGGCTATCAGAGGACTCCTTACCCAAGCCATCGGACGAACAAACAACCAATGCATTACATCCCTAGTTGGCTCAGCAACTCTCAACTTAGGAAGAATTGCCCTTTATTAGAAAATGATCGTTTGAATTAATGGAAGGTAGTTAAAATTCGACACAAAAATTACTATTAAATCGCTTACTGCATTAACGGCAATAACTACAGCTATTTATGTAAAGCTCAAGATGGAGGAGCTTCACGCACAAATGTGAATGGTCTTGGATTTGGCATTTGAAAGGTTACGATGATGGTCTGACTGTGGCAGTAAGGATCTGCATGGTGATTTCCTAATTACTGGTTGCATTACTTGGGCCAGAGTTGTAACCATTTATCATCCAAGACGAAATGTGGCCCTCAGCAACAAATCTGACTTCAAGTTGATCTTGAGTAGACTCGCTGGTGGTAACGTTCTTGCAAAAGTCCATCTCTAACGATCCATGAGGGAGGCAGTATCACGCTGAAAGATCAAATTCGTTGTCAATGTCCAAATGCTGTCGCTAGCACACGGTCTTCACACCATTGACCACTGCAGCCACGTTAGTCCCCGCAGGTTTTACTTCTAATGTCTGTCACCGTCCAGTAATCGTGCTAAAGCTATTCAAAATCGCCTATATGCTGGCAGTTGATGCTCAGTTGCATGGGAGAGAATCCTGTCCACTAAATCACTGGCCAAAACAAGGGCCAAACAAATACTTAAGTGCGCATTTTGGGTGTTAAAATTTGAGAGGAGATCTCGCCAGATGCTTTAAAGGCGTTAAATTAAAAAGATGTTGGCATTCTTTTAACGGGCTTCTTTATTGTTTTCGTATATATTCAGTATTTCATTCAAAGACGAGTTCAGCTTTCTCCTTACTAATTGGCTTGGCCCACGCAATGGAGAAATGTGAAGGCACTGCACTTAATTCAAACACAAAAACCTATTATTGCGTGCAAGCACAAAGGAAATAAAATAAGCAGGCTCTAAGCTGGCCGTAGACTTAAAATCGGGCTGCTACACAGACTCGAGTAGCGAGAGCCAGTTGACAACAGCGCATGCAAATCCACCGCTACGTCTCCAATTTCAATTGCCATTTACTTACCGACGCCTAAATTTGCATTCCCGATCTAAGAAGGTAGTATTAAAAGGAACACTATATTACGGGCCATGCAGCATAGCTGGCCGACAGTCACTGTCTAAGAGAGCGATCAAAGTAGACACGGCAGCACAGTTCTGCATATGCAGCTAGGATTGCGGCCGAACAATCGTAGCAACGTCTCACTACGTTACGATTTTCCTTCTGCTCGTTACACAATGCAATCCATCCGTGCACAAACTCACAATCAAACACATCCCACTTTGTGAGCTGATAATAATCTCGCTACTGCCATTGCCCACACACCCATGTGCTTTCCCCTCCACTCCAGCAGACATCCTCACCAATGAACGCCTCACAACATGCACCTCCCTCCCGACAACGAACCAGCTGCCCAATTAGTCATCCCCTTACAACTACTCGCCATGCTTGCCATCGCAATTTGCTGGGCAATTGAGTCGGTGGTTGGGAAGTCCTTCCATGCATCCCACTCCAGGCACCAACATTCCCGTCAAACGCCCATTACCCACGAGTCACAACACAACATTTTTCTCAATCAATGTGTGCACACACGCACACACACACATAAACACATTTTCCACAGCGAAAGGCATAGTACAGTTAGACAGGTATGTCAGTGAAAAAGTAGGTAGGTACGTAGGTAGGTAGGTAGGTAAGTAAGTAAGTAAGTAAGTAAGTAAGTAAGTAAGTAGACAGCCAGCGGCTCAGCAGCACTACCTTACTGCTTACGGAGTCGGTTTCCACTCAGCATTAAGCACAGTCAGAAGTTGCTCCCGAAAAGTCACTTCTAGTCGTCATGGTAGAGAACTGATAAATCGCTTGAAATTGGGGTCGCCAAAGTAGCGTAGGTCACTCACACCCTCGAACGCCCATTTCACCTCCTCCTCACTCAGTGGTCGTTGCACTTTATCCGTTGGCACAACGTTGGTGGCCATTGTCGCACCACCACTTCGACAGTGCTGTTGACGTGGTGACACTTGCGGCACCGGAGCTGCTGTGCAAGTCAGTGAGCTGTCGTGCTGTCTACCACCACCTCGTACGGTATGCTGTGGCACAGCGAAGGAGCCGGGAGGCAGGCACGCTCTCGAGCTCATGCCTTGTGAATGCACCTGTGGTGTCGAGAGATGAGCACCCAAGTAGGCGCTGCCGTAACCCGATCCAATGCCACCACTCCCGCTATCGATGCCGCTACCAATTCTGTTGCCGATACCGCTGCTATTTCTGACGCCGATACTACTGCTGCCGCCGTCGACAGTGCTGCTGTGGGTACTGCTAGTGTTCTTCTTGCCGGTAATGTTGCTGTTGCTGGTGTCGCTGGCGTAACAGGCGTAGATGTAGCTGCGGTTGCTGCTGCCTTGGTAACCACTCATTCTCCCCTGATTGGTCAGTGAAAGAGTTCAAAGCAGTTGCGTTAAATGCACACATCAACCACACAGGGATGCATCTCACATGCAAACGCTTCATCCACCACATGACACGATGTTATCCCTGAAGCAGACGCACCTTTCGGGTCACTGCATTCTTCACGCTGCTCATTCCCCTCCCCCCATCTGACCCACACTGACACAGGCCACTGGTGCACTACGTCACTTCCCTTCACCTTTCTCATTTGTAGCCGAGCACATTCGCGACATCTAACTCACGACATGCATCATTCGCATCAGCGTTGCCAACTCATGTGATCACCAGCATTCGGACGACCGCCTGTCCCACCTGAACAACATCTCCACCTTTTGCACGCGGGTCAATTGTGTCGCTGTCGGGGTGGGTGCATGAGCCGATGGACGCGCATTTCCTCCCACACCTTCTCATTCGCCACACCAAAGCGCTTCACTTGGCAACCTCAGCTACAACCAGCAGATGATCACCGTATCAACACTTCGTCCACAAAAGTACGCTCAATTGATGAGTCCTCGTGGTGAAGCAAATCAAGTGCGTGGACAACTTGGAGAATCGGTGCTGGCTGCGTGTTTGCGTGAATACAGTCCTACATGCTACTGGTAGGGAGCAAGTTGCAAGAGCCGCTACGTGGATCAGCCATTCAAGCATGTGAGATGTTCCGGTGCGCAATCACCGTGGTGATCGCCCACACCTCAACTGTGGAGTCGTGCACCCCTGCTTGCACACGCTCCTGCTCCGCCTCTCCTCCTCTCTCCCTCTCGCTCTCCCCTCCTCTCATTGCTATCATCACCTTTGCCAATTTTCTTAACTGAAAACGTAGCCGATACATTTGGTCTGTTTCGAATGTCCTACTTTCCTAATAGAGGACAAACACCGATGCGTTTTACACCCGCTTCTATCTTGCTTGCTCCTGTGGTTTAATCACTGGCTGTGTGTTTATGTGAAGCACCTGTCTCTTTCACAATAACACTTCTCAGTGCGTTCGCACACAATCGACTTATCAAGCACGCACATCCATTTCTTACTTCACGCTGTCTGCTTAAAGATGCAGACATCCTTCATCCATTATCTACATGAAGGTTCAATGGATTAAATGAGTGCATAAAATGGGAATGCGTAAGTAAATGCCCAAAGAATTGCGTGATGATAATCAGTTTGGGACGAGAATAAAGTCTGCAACAGTAAATTAATGCAAGGCTTACATTGAGTGAATCGCACCACTGACGTCCAACTGAGCACAGCCACTGCAAATGGCGTTCGCAAGCAACCAACGCAAATGAATAGTCACATTGCAGCTCTGGTTAACGGTTTACGGTCACATGCAGTCGCCATCTTCGTCGTCGCCACTCATGATGCGGGTGCCATCGATTTGGTGGTCAGTTGGTTGCTCCGATTCAGCCGATGCCTTCTCACGTGCCACTCTTCTGATTGGTCGGCCAACTTCTACGCTCATTACCACTTCTAGGACCATCACCACTAGTTTGACCTCATCAACTTAGTAAGCAAGAATTGATGACGTGAATGAGCACGCTGGTTGCGTGGTGGACACGCCATCAGAAAGGATCACACATCATCTATTCACCATCGCCTACCATTTCCACTTCACACATGGTGAAGCATTTTTATGCACAGTAGTGTTAGGACATGAAACGACAAGCCGTGGATGTTGATGTGCCGTACAAACATGTTCGGACAACCACGTAGCTCCAGTTGCTCAGCTTGTGTGATGTATAGTGCTGCGCTGCTTATACTCAAATTGCTTATTGATAAAGGCAGATGTGAAGTTTTTAGACTCTTAGTCAATCATTTCACGATCACTGATGCACTATCGCGGCAGCCTATAGGGGAATAGATTTCAGGAAAGAGACGTTTCCTTGAGTTAATGAAAATCTAGCAAATGCTCTGGTCGCCTTAGACTATTGAATTTGGCTGATTTCACAGTTTCGTTCCGTGATGGGTCGTGGGAAACCGGCTCCAGATGTTAGTCGAATAAATTAGCTATATGAAAGACATTTAACTATTAAAAGGGGGGAGTACCCATGAACAATTGTAGGCGAATAGCAAGAATCCACACAATTAGAAAAAAGGAAAGGAGATGGAAGCAAATGAAAGGAGAGAGGACAATTGAAACAGCCAGTGATTAAACCACAGGAGCAAGCAAGATAGAAGCGGGTGTAAAACGCATCGGTGTTTGTCCTCTATTAGGAAAGTAGGACATTCGAAACAGACCAAATGTATCGGCTACGTTTTCAGTTAAGAAAATTGGCAAAGGTGATGATAGCAATGAGAGGAGGGGAGAGCGAGAGGGAGAGAGGAGGAGAGGCGGAGCAGGAGCGTGTGCAAGCAGGGGTGCACGACTCCACAGTTGAGGTGTGGGCGATCACCACGGTGATTGCGCACCGGAACATCTCACATGCTTGAATGGCTGATCCACGTAGCGGCTCTTGCAACTTGCTCCCTACCAGTAGCATGTAGGACTGTATTCACGCAAACACGCAGCCAGCACCGATTCTCCAAGTTGTCCACGCACTTGATTTGCTTCACCACGAGGACTCATCAATTGAGCGTACTTTTGTGGACGAAGTGTTGATACGGTGATCATCTGCTGGTTGTAGCTGAGGTTGCCAAGTGAAGCGCTTTGGTGTGGCGAATGAGAAGGTGTGGGAGGAAATGCGCGTCCATCGGCTCATGCACCCACCCCGACAGCGACACAATTGACCCGCGTGCAAAAGGTGGAGATGTTGTTCAGGTGGGACAGGCGGTCGTCCGAATGCTGGTGATCACATGAGTTGGCAACGCTGATGCGAATGATGCATGTCGTGAGTTAGATGTCGCGAATGTGCTCGGCTACAAATGAGAAAGGTGAAGGGAAGTGACGTAGTGCACCAGTGGCCTGTGTCAGTGTGGGTCAGATGGGGGGAGGGGAATGAGCAGCGTGAAGAATGCAGTGACCCGAAAGGTGCGTCTGCTTCAGGGATAACATCGTGTCATGTGGTGGATGAAGCGTTTGCATGTGAGATGCATCCCTGTGTGGTTGATGTGTGCATTTAACGCAACTGCTTTGAACTCTTTCACTGACCAATCAGGGGAGAATGAGTGGTTACCAAGGCAGCAGCAACCGCAGCTACATCTACGCCTGTTACGCCAGCGACACCAGCAACAGCAACATTACCGGCAAGAAGAACACTAGCAGTACCCACAGCAGCACTGTCGACGGCGGCAGCAGTAGTATCGGCGTCAGAAATAGCAGCGGTATCGGCAACAGAATTGGTAGCGGCATCGATAGCGGGAGTGGTGGCATTGGATCGGGTTACGGCAGCGCCTACTTGGGTGCTCATCTCTCGACACCACAGGTGCATTCACAAGGCATGAGCTCGAGAGCGTGCCTGCCTCCCGGCTCCTTCGCTGTGCCACAGCATACCGTACGAGGTGGTGGTAGACAGCACGACAGCTCACTGACTTGCACAGCAGCTCCGGTGCCGCAAGTGTCACCACGTCAACAGCACTGTCGAAGTGGTGGTGCGACAATGGCCACCAACGTTGTGCCAACGGATAAAGTGCAACGACCACTGAGTGAGGAGGAGGTGAAATGGGCGTTCGAGGGTGTGAGTGACCTACGCTACTTTGGCGACCCCAATTTCAAGCGATTTATCAGTTCTCTACCATGACGACTAGAAGTGACTTTTCGGGAGCAACTTCTGACTGTGCTTAATGCTGAGTGGAAACCGACTCCGTAAGCAGTAAGGTAGTGCTGCTGAGCCGCTGGCTGTCTACTTACTTACTTACTTACTTACTTACTTACTTACTTACCTACCTACCTACCTACGTACCTACCTACTTTTTCACTGACATACCTGTCTAACTGTACTATGCCTTTCGCTGTGGAAAATGTGTTTATGTGTGTGTGTGCGTGTGTGCACACATTGATTGAGAAAAATGTTGTGTTGTGACTCGTGGGTAATGGGCGTTTGACGGGAATGTTGGTGCCTGGAGTGGGATGCATGGAAGGACTTCCCAACCACCGACTCAATTGCCCAGCAAATTGCGATGGCAAGCATGGCGAGTAGTTGTAAGGGGATGACTAATTGGGCAGCTGGTTCGTTGTCGGGAGGGAGGTGCATGTTGTGAGGCGTTCATTGGTGAGGATGTCTGCTGGAGTGGAGGGAGAAAGCACATGGGTGTGTGGGCAATGGCAGTAGCGAGATTATTATCAGCTCACAAAGTGGGATGTGTTTGATTGTGAGTTTGTGCACGGATGGATTGCATTGTGTAACGAGCAGAAGGAAAATCGTAACGTAGTGAGACGTTGCTACGATTGTTCGGCCGCAATCCTAGCTGCATATGCAGAACTGTGCTGCCGTGTCTACTTTGATCGCTCTCTTAGACAGTGACTGTCGGCCAGCTATGCTGCATGGCCCATAATTAGTTATTCAGTATGTGTGGGTTTAGTGTTGCTTACTTTTTCATCGCACACAGGATTGACGTCTTATATCTCTTCTGCCACTTAGAAGTTATTCACATTTTACGGAACGAAATTAATTTTCTTGCTTACTTATATCGCAAAATGTATTTGTACGCCATTATTTTTCTTTATTTACCTTTATTTACTCATTTTTTAGAATCTATTTTGCATTTGCATCAGTAAGCTCTTTAAAAATGGCATGCGGAGAGAATTGCTTTAAGGAAAGAATGCCTTTCATGCGTGATGAACTCATTTGACGTTTGTTCCCTTTGAGCTTATCCAAATATTAAATGAAAAGTGATTTCAGGTTGAATTTGCGTTTGAATTTATGATTGGAATTAAGTCGAATCCTGAGTTAGTAACATTTGCTTGGCTTACTTATAAACTGCTTATTATTGCTTTCAAATGCAGCAGGAATTGGCTCTGGCCAATTAGGATGGAGTGGGCCGCAGCTTGACAATTTGGAATTTTGCAAATTAATTGCGATAATAGTAGCTTCGAAGTGTTATCCTCTTGAGCTAATGTTTATTTAATTTAGCTAACAATTTATCGAATTCGAACTTGCTTGTACTCTCCCTACAACCCGTTAAGATCAGCGAGATTCATCATAATATTTAAAGGGACAACAGTGAAAACCCTCAGCTTGAAGTCGAAATTGTTTGATACTTTGTCCAGATCTGCCTCAATGATTTATGAAAATGCCTTTATCTCTCCTTAACTGTTTTTGGGACGAATCGCTTGTGGCGATTCCACTTATCCAATAGGATACGAGGAATTGGTGTTTGGATGTTTATTGGTGCGCCTAAACACTATTTTGGCGTGATCCAAACCAATGAGAGTGGAGCTAGAGAGGGCGGCTTTCTAAACTGCTTGTTGATTGGTTAAAAAAGGAGGATATTTAAGAAAATTAAACAGCAAACCATTTTATGAATTGAAAGCTTTCCCAATAAATTAACATGGTTACTGTGATCAGACGTTGGAGGTGTCCTTATTGGATCTGGGTGTTTGCTGTGATTGTGGAGAATTCCTCCATAAATTGTTCCAAGATTTGCGGCAATTGCTATAATTCAAATAACCTATTCACAAAGTTGCACCCTTTTCCAGGACCACCAACCATCGGCACTACACCACAGTCACTGAAGCGCCCAAAGGAATTGATAGCGAAAGAAGTGCATGCAAGAAAAAGTGAGCAGTTATAAGAAAAATATTTTTTAGGTGATTGGATTTTATGCAAAGGAGCATGAAAGAAATAATTTGACTTCCTCTTTCCACACCTCAGCTCACATTAAGCTGTCCACGGCAATTAACAACACAACTTACCTAGAAGCGAACTGTAACCCAGCTCAAGTAAATTTACTTTCATATTGCATTCTGAAATAATGAACTTAATTAGCACATCCTTACCGGTAAAATGCATAATTTAGTAAGCCCGAGCACTTAGATCAATAAATAGATAAAAAGCACAATAATCTGGATTTCTTGCAAAGATCAGCAGCATGCCAACAGTGTGGAAACACAATGCTACCAATCCGGAAATGCCTTCTCTTACATAGTCGCGACTCATGCATGCAAGCAGAAGAGAGAAATTTGGACTGGTAATTGGCATCTCAAGGGATCTCAACCCACAGCGCTCCCGCGAACACTTACATCAAATTCCTCTTTACAGGAAGGTAAGACCCACTAGACTTGAGGGTGCCAAGCATTTCCATCGTGTTCAACCTGCAAAATCCACCACTCCGAGCAACTGTAGCAGCGAATTGGGATGGAAGTTCGTTCCGTTGATAGACTGGAGACTGACTTCGATAACCGGCTCAGAGTTTCCGAACCACATTATCCATCGTGATTAGCTTAGAACACCGCTTATCATCATTTGACCGCACAGAGGTAGGCGAACAAGCGTAAGCCAATGAAAGCAATGATAATCAGAAACATCAACCAAAATGACCCTCTCTGACTAATCAAGTTCCAGCAAACTAGTTTAACCCGCAAATCTTTAGTTATCAGAACAAAACATTAAAGCAGTCTCAAAAAGTCTGATTACTTATTCCCGAAAGTACATACAAGGGTTTTGCTTGCGTAAAAAACACAGTTCCAATGTTTAGTTGGTTTAGGCTATTGGTTGGCCTTCGAGCACTTTGGTGGCCTAATTGACCAATCTGCGTGAACTGACCCCGGGTCATGCCAATAACAGCATTTCCTCCCTTATTGAAAGCGTGTGCACATGTGTTCTGCCCTGCTTGTTGCCATAAATCGGATCCTGCAATAAGGACGCTTAAGTACTTCAAGCCTATTAAAACTAGGAGCAGTAAAATCGAAGGTGAGAAAAAGGGAAACTTATAAAAAACGGATTCGAATTGCGTCCAAAAGGATGCGCTTTGGTAGCTTTAGGCAGCTCTACTTTTCCTCTCTTTGATATACATATTATGTCCTCAAGGAAATTCCAAGACTCTTTGCACACTCATTTGCATTTGACCCGCGCTCATGCGGCGCTCATGCGTGTTATTATGCAAACAAGTTGGGGATTTAGTAGCTGTATGCATGGCACGTGTACGCTACCTGTAGCGATTAAAGTTCATTGAAGGCAAGGGAGGACAAAACATAGGACAGACCATAAGCATGCCAAATAAAGGTGGAACATGATTAGTTGCATCGTCCAGAAGCCATTCCACTCGGCTACATCAATTTGGCCATCTAAGTTACCAAAAACCAAAGAACAGTTTAAATAAAATGGCCATATTTTCAACGATTTAGTAATTTTAATTGCTTGATGGGCGTAGGAAACAACAGAACTGTTGCAAATTGGGAGTTAAGGTTTTGTTAACTCATACCACGGGGGCCAACCATTTGTTTAGCCTGTACTAAAAGCTTTTAATGCGATAATGCTACAGTAAACCAAAGCAATCAAATTCCTTTAAAGATTTTTATTTAAGCGTAGCTTGTTATCTTTATTTGCATTGTTTAAGTAGGCGCTTGGAGCTTATTTAATGCCCAAATGCGCGTTGGTCTTTTGATTTCGCAATTCTACCGTGAGTTCTGCTGGTTAATAATGAGTTCCAGAGTTGCATCAGTCTTCGAATTTGGTATACACTTAAGCTTTGCAAAGTAAATTAGCTAAGGATGAAAGAAACTGGAATAGCAGCAATGGGCTTGTTTGGCGTCATATAGAGGAAAAATTATTTATCCAAATCAACTGCCTATTTTTCGTAAACGAATGCCTGATCTTTATCGCAACTTGTCATTTGTCTGTTTTTGTATAATTGCGCATCTTATGCAACTTAACGAATTTTTAGGATCACTTGATAAGTGACTGGCCTAAAGGAAATTTAGTTTGCTTTGCAAGTGAAGAAAATGCCCGCGATAAATCGCATCACATTCAAAAATCATTTATTTCTGCATTTTATTTTGTGTGCGTTTGAGCGTTGGTTAAAAAATGTGTACAATTGGTTGCGATTGCGTAGATAGCGTGTTATGCTCATATTTTTAATTTGTTGTGCTTGTGGTACAAATATTTTATACAAGAACAATTTTTTGGAACCATTAAATTTTCTGATTTTTTTAGTTAAGGTGTTAAAGTTAAAATGACCAATTTCCTTAGGTATAGTAAGCGTTAAAATAAGAATCAGTAACAGGTAAAGGGAAATGCAGATGGATTCCCCAAAAATTCCTTCGTGCCTCAAAACGAGTGATTAGGCAAGAAATAGAAAAGACATCTGGCTGAATATCGGATTAACTACAAAAAATAATTATATGAAGGTAATGTAAATGAGGCACATGTTTACATAATCTCGGGTTGATCAAATACCTTTGAGGGGACTGAGCCACGTGTTCAAAATTAAACTATTAAGCAAGGAAACAAATATTTTGGGGTTTTGACATCTGTCATATGACTTTAAATAACCCGTCTGTGTTGTACGTGCTAGGCAAACGGCATGCAACGGGATGAGCGGGGGCAATCACGAGGCTGCAGCAACACGAGTGTCAACCCACTTACCATGGAAGGGCAAAAAGCACCCTCCTCTATTGTTGTAGCTGCTAATTTTGTGTCTTCACCTCTGCCCTTGCTTGGCGCTGTAAATCGTCACAGTGTGGCATCGACAACCAGCAGTTACCCTGACAACCTACACTTTTGCCGAATCTGTCGCGAGCTGGAAGAGTCCACAGATGATGTAGACTTGGATTCTTGTGGCCGACTAATTGCGCCTTGCTTGTGCGATGGCACTATGAAATATGTACACGAAAAGTGCATTCAGCATTGGGTTGAAGTTAGTCAGTCGAAGAAATGCGAACTGTGTCAGTTTGAATACGAGGCGTTCACCCACATAAAACCGA
Source organism: Taenia pisiformis (assembly GCA_023968675.1). Taxonomy (NCBI): domain Eukaryota; kingdom Metazoa; phylum Platyhelminthes; class Cestoda; order Cyclophyllidea; family Taeniidae; genus Taenia; species Taenia pisiformis. Next base: position 7,797,352 of record CM043737.1, on the reverse strand, counting down.
TGAAAGAGGTGAGGCTGTGAGAAGTAAGGTAAAGCCCTGGCCAATGCTATTTGGAGGTCATAACCATCCATTAGCACTGGTTTGATGGTTTCGCATTCACTTTCGTTATACATTATTTCCTGTTTCTTACCTGCCTCTACTTAATTGTCATTATTTTATTAAATCATGAACTTACTCATCCATCTGTCCGTCATTCCTCTATCCACAAAGCCACCATTGTTGAGTGCATTGAAAAAATCGACCTCTCTATCCCCATGTGCTCATCAAATAGTCACACCTCCATGTACTGCATAGGGCATTGGCTTGAGCTGTGAGATTTTAACAAACTTGCACTCTTTGCTCCTTCTTTTCTTTTCAGTGGGAGCGCTGTCCCTTCTTCTTTGGTCTGTTGTGCAATTTCCTCATTTTCGACACCATCCTCCTACTTCTCATAGCCCTAACGCTTTGGTGGTGTGCCTTCATCGTCACCGATCATGAGGTCTACCAAAACATCCCAACGATGCCTTATGGTGCAACCATCCCCATTATCACCATGACAGCTCCATTTACAGCTTTCTGCCTGACTTTTGGTGTATTTTCAATCAAATATTGCCGCAAATTGGGTAACCTCTGGTGCAGCCTTAATTGCACGAGTGAGGTGAGAGAACCGCCTGAGGAACGCATTGCGAGGCTGAAGCTGCAACGCCAATCACAACGGCACGGAGGGGACATCCTCACTGCGGTGATATGATGGCTGACATGCTAAAAGAATGTGCAATTGGTGCTGAGTGGTTCTCTTTACCTACTCACTTCCTTGGCCAATGATTTCATTCGTGCAGCCATACCTGCATGTTTGTGCTTTTCTCTCCCTACACACTACGACACACAATCCGCATCGCCTTTCGGGAACTCAGTACCCTAATCAACACATCCTTTTTCCACTGTGAATCAGCATGGTCTACTGTTCAGGGGACAAGAAATGTCTAATGTTTTGCTAGAATTTATAAGCTGATTTGCCTCTTACTCAATTTAATCCACATGAGTTAAAGAAAGCACCTTAGGACCATTCCTTTGCTCTCCCATTCAATGATGTGGCGATCCACAGTGGTGGTCAAGACGTTCCAAATCAGGCAACGTCGAGGATCTGGTGCCTAGATCAGCGTGGACAGAACCCTTTCCGATCATTTTCTCTCACATGTGTAGGCTGTCTAGGAAGAAGTTGAGTTTACCCAAAGCTCCCGACACTTTTGCTCCTCACCCCGTGGTCATGGATGTATGGATGGATAAAGTAGAAAAGTAGGAATGCAGGTAAATTAATTTCGACGAACTTGTAGAGCTAATTGTACCAACGAATTCGCAGTATCCCTCGATAGTCCTTCGCGCAATCGCAAATTGTACATGGAAACGTATTTCTTGAGGTTTGAGCCATTGCCACTAATTCAATAGTCATGGCGAGAGCATTCTGCAGGAGTGCTAAACTTAGCGTAGGTCATAACCTTTTCGTTGCTACCAACAGAAATGATCAGCGACCATTTAAGCTCAACAGCACTACCATCCAGCATGCAAAAAAGCAAGCAGTTTCCCCACTATTCATGTCAATGAGGGTAAAATTCACTCGTCATGATGCCAATGAGTGCCTGTGACAGCACTGTAATCACCGTGCAATGCTGTCAATCGCCGCATTGGCATGATTGGGAGAGCTCGTGTTGATCATCCTATGAACTTTTCACTGGCTGGCTGAGCAGGTGGTTGGGAGCAGCCTAGGCACAGTCCGCTGCCTTGTGCTGTGGTTAACGCATTGAAGGCGTATTTTGCCGGTGCCGAGCAAAGCCCCCCATCTGAGGTGCTCGTCTGCTCAATCTCTACTGCAAAGGTGGGAGCATATGTAAAAAATGGTAATAGTAAACAATAATAATTACATGTTAGGCTTAAGATAAGATTGACTCTAAGTGCTGTGAGCACTGCCTTTAAAAATTGTCCCATGCTACTGAAAGCTACAAATTTTGACAGATGCAGTTTCTGTCTTACAGTTGTGGTAGATGATTGGCAATGGCATCTCTAAAGAAGTAAGCAACTTGATTATACCTAAAAGAAAAGGCGCTCTTTGTGTCGATTAAAAAGCGGATTTCGCTTAAGATGCTATTGACAGCGATGGGTTGCCATTTGGGTGGCACTCAGCCACAATACCAATGCGTGCGACTGGCGAAGAGTCACACATTTGAGGCACGAAAAGCAGCATTAGGCACCTGTGCTTAAAAGCAAACTACTAAATCAGCTCACGCATTTGGTGTCACCGTTTGAGTAGGCAAGCACTTGTGGTGTAAAATGCTCGGCACCACCCGAGCACTTCTCCAATGCGTCAGTCACTGGGCCGCACAAAGGGTTACTCAAACGTCCGTCACATCCAATAGCGCGATTGTATGGCAAACTTCATGAGCCTCTCTCATTAAATTGACGGACTTCCAGAGGCACTTTATTGCTTAAGCCATTTCATTGCATGCGCTACACGACGCCCCGAACTAGTGTGTAATCAATCAAGAGGATCGTGTTAGACACGGAGTTCTTTGGTGTGCTCACGTCCCACTTCATGAAGGAAATACGAGTCAGAAACCCGGGTTAAAGAAATGCATTCGAGTGGTAAAAGTGCTTTTTGCTAGTGGCAATTTGCCCTTCATTTAGAAGCTTGAGAGAGAGCTCAGAAAGGACAGAGCACACTGACATCATTCCCTACCCGTAATCGAGTGCCACAACCAGAGCTTCACCACGGGCTCACAAGCTATTTAGCGCTCTGTCCCAGTGGTGGGTTGGTAACCAGACCGTATCAGAGACTTGCTTAAGTGGTGCGCTTAATCGTGATTAAAGCGAGCGAAGAATGTACAGCCTGGATGGCTACAAACATCACCAGACTCCTACAGGTTCCGTCTGTGGTCTGATTTGCCGCTTCTTGCTTGGCTGTGGCAGCGCATGCAGCCTGACGGCATGAATTAAGGCGCTATCCTAGCTGTGACTTCACTAATTGCAGCTTAACATAAATATGTAAGAGAATAATAATTTCATAAGCGGCTACATATATTTGGAAGTGTAGCAGCCGCCCAATCGTTAGGTCTTCATAACCACAAATAGAAGACTTGACTATAAATACTGTTAAATTGTTGCCTTTCGGCTCTGGCGATGGATATACAGACAACAAGAGACATGGTATCAGGCACTGGAATGAATAGTGATTCTAAGACAGTAGCGGTTCGTGATCTGCCTTAGGCATCACTGTAACAAAAGAAAATTCAGCAGCACAGTTTGCGCAGTCGAAGCTTATCCATGCTGCGTTGGTGATAGGCTGTACAACTGCAACAAGGAACGCAGCAGAACTGAGAAGCAAGACGTTCAGCAGTCCTTTCAGCAGAAGCCTTATAAAGATGCAGCGCGAGAGAGATCGCCTATTTTTTGATCGCACAGTGAGGTACAAATATTAGAAACGGGAGGCAGCACTTTTGGGTCTGCGAGTAGTAGAGGTGTTGCAAGGCAGAGCAAACGCTTGATTTGACTTGTTTGCCAGCAATGGCTCCCACTTTAGGCACACTCACCAAGTCTGTGAATATAGACGCGCTTAATAAGAATGCGAGTGCACGAGGAAAAAACCGGTTTTGCCGTTGTGACTGAAGATAAGGTAAATATGGATGGAGTACAGCATCCCACATTTTAAGTGCTAATTTTTAGAGGAATTAGAGTGGTAGATAAAGAGAACCTGTGCGAAAGGAAACTAATGTGAAATTGAACAGGGATGGGATTGTAAAAGGGTATTTGGTAGGTTCACCACACATTTTGGGTAGCTTTTAATACATGCAGATTAGGCGGCAGTTACGATGGTACATTTGCATCCCCACGAAGACAAGGAGACTAAAAAAACCAAGTATTTTTCATTCACAGCAAAGGCAAGTAAGCCTGTGCCGTCGTTAGTGTACCATTGACGGGAAGCCCAAGGTAGCGTTAATGCAAAATCAGTGCGAACCATAAGAACATGAGTGCAGTACCAAATCTGCTGCGCTTCCTGCTTAAGTCAAAGTTAGTAAGGGATCCATAATTTTCAAGCGGACACGATCGTGCTGCCCTTCTTTACGTCAAAACCGTAAGTCAATCCAAACCATTGAAGTAAAACGCGCAAGTATAAGTTTATCGAACAGACATAATGGCGGCCAATGGGGATTATCAATTCACTTAAAACATCGCCGAACTGAAAGCATGTTTACTGACGCTAAGAATCAACAGACACAAGACTAGTCAAAAATTTAAGCATTCCAATGGCAGCAACTTTGTTTGAAAGTGAAAGTAGGTGAGATAGACATGAAACAAAATGTGCTAGGTAAAGGTACAAAGAAGTTGTTGCATTAGTTTTGTTTGGCATATAACGTCTGGTTTTTGTCGATGATTAGAGATTCAATTTCTAAATGGGTAAATTTGACTTAGCTCACTCGCAGCGGGTTATTTCATTTGGTGTTCTCAGTGGCTTCTGGGTCCCGCAAATATGATTGCTAGCTGGCAACTGTGCGGTTAGTTGATATGATGCAATGTCCCGCGTCGTTTTCAAAGGATCAGTTTACCCAATCTATCTATCTGGTGTTTTTTTGGACTATGTTAATCAACATCGGATATCAGTCCATAAGTTGGATCAAAATACGCATCGATGCTCCACTGCGGATGCTTTGAGCAACTGATATTGCGGAATGAAATACGTTGATAGTGTTGGGTAGATTCTGCTCCAATGGATTTTGCCTTGCTGTGGAGTCGGAGTGAGTGTGAATGCACACGGAGGTGCTGCCGTTTGGGATCCTTTGTCTTCGAATGAATCGCTGGAATCCTCCCGTCCTTGCATGTCCATTTCTAATACCGTTTAACAGCCCTATCCTCCCATTAATATCCTTTCGTACACACGGATTCAGGCAGTGTGTGTTGTTTATTCTTGGCCTTTACTGGTCACCAATCATTTTCCTTGTACATTACTATAAATTCCAAAATTGTAGCGCTTTGATGGATTGTTGAAATTTATGTTACCAAACTTGAGTCTAAAATTATGCGCCTGACTCTGCGCCATTGTTTTCTTGCTATGTTATTTACTCCCTGCCTTTTTGTGTGCCTGTTATATGCTCTTTGGCAATCGTTTAGCTTTCTACAATATCAGGAAAGGCATGGTAACCTTCAAATCTCCAATATGCTTATAATTGGTCGGCGTGATTGAAGATCCGTCGTAGTTGCAATCGGCTAATTAGTTCGTAATTAGAGGTGGATAATGTTTTTATTGTGTGGTATGTGTAGGCTCATTTTTTAGCAAAAAAATACTTTTACGGGTTTATTCAATTGCGGTTGCTAGACTACCACCATGTTAGTGCTTTTAGTGAAAAAGTGATGAAGCGAAGGTCAAAAATACTGACCAGATGTGGCAATAGTGGCCCATATTATGTAAATCGACCGAAGCTAGGGTTTTAGCCCAAAGCTCAAACATGCGATGCTGACTGAGAGGCTGGAAGCATATTATCAAAACCACCAGAGCATATGGCTTTGTACCACGACTTTGCATCACCACTGAGTGAGTCCACAGCCTGCCATTACAGGCCGCCTTTTATTATCACGTTCTTCTTTTTATTAAGAAATAGCGATTGCTCTGTGGTGAGTAGACCTTTGCCTCTTTGAAAAAAGAAGTCTTCATTTGAATGGCCTTGGTGGAGCGAATGTGGAGCACTTCGTAGGAGGCGATGTTAAAGCACCTCAGGCAAAAATGCACACAAAGGCTTATGCTCCACTAGGAATGTGGTTAAAAGGCTATTGTTATCTTTGTGCACAGGGGGCTGAAGCTCACAGCAGATGCCTAGTTAAAAGAATTGTTAATGATAGTGCCTAGCCCAGAGGTTAAGAAGTGCGGAGCGTATTCAGGCACCTGACGTTTGCGCGCTGATATTTGTGCCCTTCTGGCTGTTCGCTTCAATTGGGGTTTGCTCATAGGAAGCGCCTTTCTCACAGTAGTTTTCCGTTCGGTTCCTCATCTTTAGTACTCGGGTCCGGCAAAGCAGTGGAACAGTTCGATAAGGTGACGTGAACAAACGACTTAGGAAGACCAAACAATTCTTGTCCTGAGGCGTTTGCATTTCTTTAATATTCTCAATCCCCTTCAACAATTCGAGCGCCTTTGCCAGTGCACCTTGCATTAGTGGAGATGGAAGCCTTCCTTTCGTTAATGCGCCGACTCTCATTTTGCATCGGACCAGAGGTGTAGGTTTAAAGGGTCGCATCTAGGATGTGGTGCATTGCTGGTCGTTGAGAATGGAGGCCATGATTATGAAAAAGGCAAGCAAGTGGTAATGCCTGCAGTAGATCTCACCAGGGAAATCGGCTTGTAATATTGCGCCACGCCTCCATCGTGGATGGTATGTAGGCTATATTTGTCTTGTGGTTTTCGAAAGACGCCTAACAAATCATAGGCTTTTGGCAGTTCGGAGCGGGTATGACACGCACTTATTAGTCGTCGCTGCACCGGCACCTCATCAACTTAAGCAATGTTTGCGTTCTCTTCTCGCATTAAGCTGAATGGGATGTCAGACTCGAGAGGAGAGGGTCACCTCTCGTCTGCATCCTATGCATGCACGCAGCGTCGTAGCTAGAGGATGGGAAGCAAGGAAACATTCAGACCGGCTGTATACTCGGAATACGTGGGCAAATGAGCCCAATCACGGAGTCTAAAAATGATCTCTCCCAGAGTTTCAATCATTGTTATTATGACAGGTTCTCAGAGTTTCTCAAGAGTTGCCAATTGTTGTGCACCTCTCGGAACTTCGCCATTTTTCTTGCACATGTAACAGCGAATGTGACAGCGGTGAAAGGCGCCGCCGAAACAACTTAGCCACATTGGACAGGGGAAGATTGGTAGGGCAAGGAAACAGATCAGTCAGCGAGGTGTGATTTCAACGCTCCATTGCCATTTTTCTTCAGTGAACGACAAACTTTGCAATAGATGCAAAATCCAAGCAGACCTCTCCAAGCGCATTCTAAGAAATAGTTAGCGGATACAAGCATTACTGTCCTCAGCTGGCCAGTTTCGTGATTTGAGCGTAATCAAGGAGATACTTAACCATTCTAGGTAGCTACGCCGGAACTAAATCCAAGGCAAGGATTCTGCTGACTAGAGCATTAGAAAATCGCCCGAACAAGCTTTTCTGGATGGTTCATTGCTACTTTCGATTTCGTTTTAAATAGTTTTCCTTCCATAACCCAAGGCAAAAGTAAATCGAGGAGCAAATGTTTATTTTCAGCCTTGCTGTTAAAGAAAATCAGGTACTGTCCCATCCGTTTTTATCATAACTACATTCCCACGGCTACAGTTTGTCACAAGTTGTATAGACCGGGCACGAATTCTATGACGACTAGTACACCTTTCTGAAAACAAAATAAAGGTATAATAAAAGCGTATCATGCATGCATACTTATTCAGCACGCACTGCGAACAGGACGCTAAAGTGGGGAGGGGAGCTTAATTAAACCCTGCAGTCGCTTATGCGTAACAGTACAATTGCGAAGCAATGCCTGCTTATTTAATTTAAGTAGACAAAAGTTACTTAGAAATGATATTTATTCATTGCGTACTACACCGCAAAATTTTCATTCGTCATAAATTGTATTCAATAAGGACGCAGGTAATGCACCTTGAATTAAGGTTAAAAAATAATTCGTACAAATTAAGATAGATGAAAAACATACAGAACCAATACTCGACTAACTGGCAGGTAGACACAAAAGAAGGTCAGTGTTGAAGTTGTCAAAAGGCTACATATGCGACGGCGACTGAGAGGCTGGAAGCATATTCTCAAAACCACCACAGCATCCCAAAGTATATGGCTTAATTGAGGAAATTGTACCAAAGCTAACGAAGTTGAAAAGGAGGAGTCGCAGCATTGAGAGACCTTTGACGAAGCAGCTATCGGGGCCACCCAAGCTTATGGCTAAAAAGGGTGGAGGTTGGGCTAGCTCCCCTTTGTGGAGGCTGAGTGGAAAGGCAGAGGAGTGGGCAGGCTCACAAATTCTATTGAGCTCGTGGATTGCCGTAGAGTAGTATATGAAATTCGAATTTGGTGCATCGTTCCTCTGTGTCCGTCTAGTTAACCTGTTGCCCGCTTCGTTCAGCATCTTAGGTGTTGCTGTCTGCCTGAGCGGCATATCCCGGGCAAAGCGAACCACATGGTACAGCACTTGGCTTTGCTGTTAATTAAGCCAGTCCAGCATTCGTGTGGGTGACTGCTGTACTTGGACGGGTGTCCAGTTGATTGGATGCCTCGGTGCCACATGAGTGAGCCAACGCTGCTGCACTCTCCGCCATGCCGGGGCGATTTTGGTGCGAGTGAGACCTCTGCATCTTTGCACTTCATTGCCTCCCAGTTGTGTGGTGATGAGCATGCTTACTTTGTGGAAGCGTCCAGGTGGTCGAGGCGATTGGAGGACTACTTATCTGTTGCTCGGTCATTTGGCAATAGCAGAAAACTTGTCGCATAAATGAGCGGAAGACTGCTCTATCATCCAAAATACTCCATTGGCTGATTGGGTTGACTACAGGCGGTAGGCCGATTGTGGGCCCGCAACTCCTCATCCATAAGCAGAGGAGAGGAAGGCGTTTTCCCATGTCGACGGCAGTGGCGACTACATTAGCAAAACTCCGGGTGGCAATTGTGCACCAGCCAGCGTCTCAGCTCGAGCCTCCCACATCTTCCTATAGGCACACACAATGGGACGGGCCTACAGGGTTAAAGGGCCGCCGTCTTCGTTAATCGTTGATGCTGGCTTAAGGTGGGAAGGGAGAAGCGAGTGAGTTGTGTGAAAAGGAGGGCAAATGATTTGTTGGATGTCATTATAGGTAAGTCGCGATACCTCTAAGAGCATAGTTTAATATTAATAGCAAGCTATTGTTAGTTAGCCACTTCCTTCACTCTACCAAATTGTAAAAATAGTAGTGATTTGGTGAGCGGGTAGGTAGGTGGATAGGCAGGTAGGTAGCAATGAAAGGACGCGGATAAATGCATAGGTAAATGGACCACATGTCGGACATTGGTTAGGGGTGGGTGAGTGGGTGGATGATGGTGAGGAGGTGGGCAGCGAATGCATGCTTAGGAGGAAAAGCGCATGTTCGATGTGGGTAATGTCAGTGGTGGAAAGAAGGAAGGAAAAAAGGGTAGAAATGAGTGTGGAGGGAAGGGACGGGTGGTGAATAACAAATGGGTGGTGGTGGATCTGGGGCATGGAAGTGGGTTGCGATGAACGGTGTCGAGTTACACTACACACAAGGTGGTAAAAGATTATTGTCACAAGTATTAGTAAACGTATAAACAAAGACGTTCCACAGCCGGCCTGGTGGTCTAGGGGTATGATACTCGCTTAGGGTGCGAGTGGTCCCGGGTTCAAATCCCGGCCAGGCCCGCGCGTCGGTAGGCTACGCTTTCTCTCTCCCTACTACGTCACCACCAGTTACATTGTCATTGAATTATGCATTGGTTTGCTACATTCACTCCGCACCCATCGATGCTTGGGGTCGTACTTGCGCTTGTTGCGGCACTACTTGGACAGATGACGAGGCGCATCGCCTTCCACCTCTAAGGCGGGTGGGAGCGTGCAGACAAGTGACCCGTCGCTCCAGCTCCAATACGCGAGCCTAGCAGTAGTTAAAAAAGGACGAAAAGCGGCGCATGTTAGTATATATGTAACCGAGTAGGCTGGAGACGGAACAGATGCACAGCAAAGCTTTGTGTTGCGTGTTGCTTTGCGCAAATAAACCAAAACGGCATCGTCCGCCAGACTGGCTCGGTCCCTAAGATGTTGGACTCCTGGTGTAGCAGTTGTAATTAAATGCTGAGTAGTGTTAAATAAAAAAAAGAATTAAAAATTTTTTTTAAAACATTATTAATAAAAATGTTGTAATCGCTCCAGGCGTCGCCAGGATGGCCGAGTGGTTAAGGCGGTGGACTTAAGATCCACTGGAGAAGTCTCCGCGTGGGTTCGAACCCCACTCCTGGCAACGCGCTTCACTTTGCTGACCTACGTTCGGGTTCCTAACTGCTTCCCTTTATGCAGTTTGTTTCACCCTCTTACTAGTTATGTTTTACCTAAGTATTCTGCATGCCATTAAAGCGCTGTAGACGAAATTTGGCTGAATGCAGCAAGCAGGACTTAAAGCAGAAAGGAAACAGAAAGTGGTGGACGGCACCCAAACAAAGCGAAAACGGAAACTCGCGCAAGACGCAGGTCAGCAAAGTGAAGCGCGTTGCCAGGAGTGGGGTTCGAACCCACGCGGAGACTTCTCCAGTGGATCTTAAGTCCACCGCCTTAACCACTCGGCCATCCTGGCGACGCCTGGAGCGATTACAACATTTTTATTAATAATGTTTTAAAAAAAATTTTTAATTCTTTTTTTTATTTAACACTACTCAGCATTTAATTACAACTGCTACACCAGGAGTCCAACATCTTAGGGACCGAGCCAGTCTGGCGGACGATGCCGTTTTGGTTTATTTGCGCAAAGCAACACGCAACACAAAGCTTTGCTGTGCATCTGTTCCGTCTCCAGCCTACTCGGTTACATATATACTAACATGCGCCGCTTTTCGTCCTTTTTTAACTACTGCTAGGCTCGCGTATTGGAGCTGGAGCGACGGGTCACTTGTCTGCACGCTCCCACCCGCCTTAGAGGTGGAAGGCGATGCGCCTCGTCATCTGTCCAAGTAGTGCCGCAACAAGCGCAAGTACGACCCCAAGCATCGATGGGTGCGGAGTGAATGTAGCAAACCAATGCATAATTCAATGACAATGTAACTGGTGGTGACGTAGTAGGGAGAGAGAAAGCGTAGCCTACCGACGCGCGGGCCTGGCCGGGATTTGAACCCGGGACCACTCGCACCCTAAGCGAGTATCATACCCCTAGACCACCAGGCCGGCTGTGGAACGTCTTTGTTTATACGTTTACTAATACTTGTGACAATAATCTTTTACCACCTTGTGTGTAGTGTAACTCGACACCGTTCATCGCAACCCACTTCCATGCCCCAGATCCACCACCACCCATTTGTTATTCACCACCCGTCCCTTCCCTCCACACTCATTTCTACCCTTTTTTCCTTCCTTCTTTCCACCACTGACATTACCCACATCGAACATGCGCTTTTCCTCCTAAGCATGCATTCGCTGCCCACCTCCTCACCATCATCCACCCACTCACCCACCCCTAACCAATGTCCGACATGTGGTCCATTTACCTATGCATTTATCCGCGTCCTTTCATTGCTACCTACCTGCCTATCCACCTACCTACCCGCTCACCAAATCACTACTATTTTTACAATTTGGTAGAGTGAAGGAAGTGGCTAACTAACAATAGCTTGCTATTAATATTAAACTATGCTCTTAGAGGTATCGCGACTTACCTATAATGACATCCAACAAATCATTTGCCCTCCTTTTCACACAACTCACTCGCTTCTCCCTTCCCACCTTAAGCCAGCATCAACGATTAACGAAGACGGCGGCCCTTTAACCCCGTAGGCCCGTCCCATTGTGTGTGCCTATAGGAAGATGTGGGAGGCTCGAGCTGAGACGCTGGCTGGTGCACAATTGCCACCCGGAGTTTTGCTAATGTAGTCGCCACTGCCGTCGACATGGGAAAACGCCTTCCTCTCCTCTGCTTATGGATGAGGAGTTGCGGGCCCACAATCGGCCTACCGCCTGTAGTCAACCCAATCAGCCAATGGAGTATTTTGGATGATAGAGCAGTCTTCCGCTCATTTATGCGACAAGTTTTCTGCTATTGCCAAATGACCGAGCAACAGATAAGTAGTCCTCCAATCGCCTCGACCACCTGGACGCTTCCACAAAGTAAGCATGCTCATCACCACACAACTGGGAGGCAATGAAGTGCAAAGATGCAGAGGTCTCACTCGCACCAAAATCGCCCCGGCATGGCGGAGAGTGCAGCAGCGTTGGCTCACTCATGTGGCACCGAGGCATCCAATCAACTGGACACCCGTCCAAGTACAGCAGTCACCCACACGAATGCTGGACTGGCTTAATTAACAGCAAAGCCAAGTGCTGTACCATGTGGTTCGCTTTGCCCGGGATATGCCGCTCAGGCAGACAGCAACACCTAAGATGCTGAACGAAGCGGGCAACAGGTTAACTAGACGGACACAGAGGAACGATGCACCAAATTCGAATTTCATATACTACTCTACGGCAATCCACGAGCTCAATAGAATTTGTGAGCCTGCCCACTCCTCTGCCTTTCCACTCAGCCTCCACAAAGGGGAGCTAGCCCAACCTCCACCCTTTTTAGCCATAAGCTTGGGTGGCCCCGATAGCTGCTTCGTCAAAGGTCTCTCAATGCTGCGACTCCTCCTTTTCAACTTCGTTAGCTTTGGTACAATTTCCTCAATTAAGCCATATACTTTGGGATGCTGTGGTGGTTTTGAGAATATGCTTCCAGCCTCTCAGTCGCCGTCGCATATGTAGCCTTTTGACAACTTCAACACTGACCTTCTTTTGTGTCTACCTGCCAGTTAGTCGAGTATTGGTTCTGTATGTTTTTCATCTATCTTAATTTGTACGAATTATTTTTTAACCTTAATTCAAGGTGCATTACCTGCGTCCTTATTGAATACAATTTATGACGAATGAAAATTTTGCGGTGTAGTACGCAATGAATAAATATCATTTCTAAGTAACTTTTGTCTACTTAAATTAAATAAGCAGGCATTGCTTCGCAATTGTACTGTTACGCATAAGCGACTGCAGGGTTTAATTAAGCTCCCCTCCCCACTTTAGCGTCCTGTTCGCAGTGCGTGCTGAATAAGTATGCATGCATGATACGCTTTTATTATACCTTTATTTTGTTTTCAGAAAGGTGTACTAGTCGTCATAGAATTCGTGCCCGGTCTATACAACTTGTGACAAACTGTAGCCGTGGGAATGTAGTTATGATAAAAACGGATGGGACAGTACCTGATTTTCTTTAACAGCAAGGCTGAAAATAAACATTTGCTCCTCGATTTACTTTTGCCTTGGGTTATGGAAGGAAAACTATTTAAAACGAAATCGAAAGTAGCAATGAACCATCCAGAAAAGCTTGTTCGGGCGATTTTCTAATGCTCTAGTCAGCAGAATCCTTGCCTTGGATTTAGTTCCGGCGTAGCTACCTAGAATGGTTAAGTATCTCCTTGATTACGCTCAAATCACGAAACTGGCCAGCTGAGGACAGTAATGCTTGTATCCGCTAACTATTTCTTAGAATGCGCTTGGAGAGGTCTGCTTGGATTTTGCATCTATTGCAAAGTTTGTCGTTCACTGAAGAAAAATGGCAATGGAGCGTTGAAATCACACCTCGCTGACTGATCTGTTTCCTTGCCCTACCAATCTTCCCCTGTCCAATGTGGCTAAGTTGTTTCGGCGGCGCCTTTCACCGCTGTCACATTCGCTGTTACATGTGCAAGAAAAATGGCGAAGTTCCGAGAGGTGCACAACAATTGGCAACTCTTGAGAAACTCTGAGAACCTGTCATAATAACAATGATTGAAACTCTGGGAGAGATCATTTTTAGACTCCGTGATTGGGCTCATTTGCCCACGTATTCCGAGTATACAGCCGGTCTGAATGTTTCCTTGCTTCCCATCCTCTAGCTACGACGCTGCGTGCATGCATAGGATGCAGACGAGAGGTGACCCTCTCCTCTCGAGTCTGACATCCCATTCAGCTTAATGCGAGAAGAGAACGCAAACATTGCTTAAGTTGATGAGGTGCCGGTGCAGCGACGACTAATAAGTGCGTGTCATACCCGCTCCGAACTGCCAAAAGCCTATGATTTGTTAGGCGTCTTTCGAAAACCACAAGACAAATATAGCCTACATACCATCCACGATGGAGGCGTGGCGCAATATTACAAGCCGATTTCCCTGGTGAGATCTACTGCAGGCATTACCACTTGCTTGCCTTTTTCATAATCATGGCCTCCATTCTCAACGACCAGCAATGCACCACATCCTAGATGCGACCCTTTAAACCTACACCTCTGGTCCGATGCAAAATGAGAGTCGGCGCATTAACGAAAGGAAGGCTTCCATCTCCACTAATGCAAGGTGCACTGGCAAAGGCGCTCGAATTGTTGAAGGGGATTGAGAATATTAAAGAAATGCAAACGCCTCAGGACAAGAATTGTTTGGTCTTCCTAAGTCGTTTGTTCACGTCACCTTATCGAACTGTTCCACTGCTTTGCCGGACCCGAGTACTAAAGATGAGGAACCGAACGGAAAACTACTGTGAGAAAGGCGCTTCCTATGAGCAAACCCCAATTGAAGCGAACAGCCAGAAGGGCACAAATATCAGCGCGCAAACGTCAGGTGCCTGAATACGCTCCGCACTTCTTAACCTCTGGGCTAGGCACTATCATTAACAATTCTTTTAACTAGGCATCTGCTGTGAGCTTCAGCCCCCTGTGCACAAAGATAACAATAGCCTTTTAACCACATTCCTAGTGGAGCATAAGCCTTTGTGTGCATTTTTGCCTGAGGTGCTTTAACATCGCCTCCTACGAAGTGCTCCACATTCGCTCCACCAAGGCCATTCAAATGAAGACTTCTTTTTTCAAAGAGGCAAAGGTCTACTCACCACAGAGCAATCGCTATTTCTTAATAAAAAGAAGAACGTGATAATAAAAGGCGGCCTGTAATGGCAGGCTGTGGACTCACTCAGTGGTGATGCAAATTGGATGGTTATTGCCGCATCGTCTTTTGCTTCGCTGGGCATCCTAGCTATGCCAGAACCCACCTCAACCCCATAAAGTTTATTGACAGCGTATGCAAAACGAGTCATTAGTTTGAAAACACTTTGTTTTATAGCATCACAATGAGAATATTTTGACTGTCTCTAGTACGTGTTCGGAAGATTTTACACCAGCGGTAGTCTGCCTCTGACTAGGTCTTTTACTCGCCCCATCTAGCATGCAGCAGTTTCGCAAACTCAAGTCGGATGCAGTTTTTTAACAGCGAAGGCTAAGGAGGTTAATCATAAAGGCATTAAAATGGTGCGCTTCCATAAAATGGTAAGACTTTGGGAGCCGAACTTCTCATTAACATGAAAACATTACAGAGTAATTGAAAAGAGGTTGCGCCGTCCTTGATTATACGCGCTCGTTGCATCAGGTCGTCCAGCTATTTGCCTCCCAGAAGTGCCATCATCCAGAGCGATACAACGACACCTAAAATGGGAACATTTGCATTCCAAGTTAGCTTGCATGCTTAGGGTAAATGGAATGCCTCAGTGGAAAAGTGCATTCGAAATGAACAAAATTGGCACAGCACGAAGTACGAGAGGTGATTCAATTAATTTAGTGGAAGGCGTTTGTTGTCGGTGCAATCAGCCACAGTAAAAGCTCGCATTTGGCATCCATAAAGTTGGATCTGCCCCACAATGCAAACAAGGCGCTTACTGGTGAAGGAGAAGGTCGTTGGAGAGCCTGTAAAGCGGGAACAGGCAAAGCAATTACAAATTGAAGCTGTAATAAAACGAATGAGCCATTGTCATAAAAATACTACTAAAAAGGGATTATTTAGATGCCCATAAAATAAAATTTCCTGTTCGCATTCAACAGCATCCTGGTTAAATGGTTGTGAGTACCTTCTAGGGGAAGCACCTATTCAATGCTGTTAGAGCGCAATCTTTACTTAAAGTTAATAGAATTTGATGCTTCAGCGAATGGGAAAAGTAGCTGATTGAGAAGTGGACAAAACGACTGACTTACAGTTGCATTCTCCCACTTCTGGTGAAATGCCTACAGATAGGAAAGCTTTACATTGTTGTACCAGAAAGAGCGGTGTTGAACATAGTTTGGCTGTTTTTATTCAGCCACTGTATATAGGAGGGAAATTTACGTGGTTATTTCACCTTACGCACCTTTTTGCGTATAGTCGATGGATACAACAACAACCGTATGATTGCCTGAGAAGGCAAAGCTTTCGTGGACGGCCCCTGATTTCTTTGTAAAGACTCCACGAAATATGCGCAGATCCGCCGCCTTATATTTCACTAGGTTGACTGGAAAAGGACTAGTTAGAAGGCATAAATTTGACTCACCACAAAAGCTGCCATCTTTGTGGATAAGTTGGGTTCCACGCCAAGTACATCGCGGTGTTCCATCGATGTCGAATACGACCTAATCCAAATGTGCACGCATGTGTAAGAATGCACAGCGTAGCGTTGGAAGAGGCTTTAATAATGCGGGAGCTGCTTCTTGTGCACTTCATCAAATTTAAAGCCTTATGCTGTAAAAGCGAACCAAGCGTACCTGTGATTGACTCTCCACTCCTCGAACGGCAAAGTCAACTGTAAACACGCCCATGTCTTTGACAAATCGCGACAGAGGAAACGACGTCTGAATGTCAACTTCATCTGGCACAAAACAACGAAAGTAATTTGTCATTGGTGCCAAAACTTGTAGTCGTAACAGACTTGCCTGTGATTGCATGCATTCCTCCTAGCTACACCTCACGCATGCGCAATTTATCATCGTTCTTTCACATTATGCAGGGTAAATGATATGATGTGAGTGATAAAAATTACCTGGATTGGGTAGCCTAAATCTGCATCGTGGCACAAAGAACGTCGTTGAAGAGATTTTTGGATGAGGTGTTGTTTCAATGATTACCAAGCTGTCCTGCGCAGTCACGTCAGCCATGGTGATGACGGCGCCATCTAAGGTTGGATAAATTATGCCTTAGTTGGGTGTCTCTTTTTCACTGTAGTTCAACCCAGCACCAACTATCGAATGCATTGCCTAACACTCCATCATAGGGTGGAAGTAATACGGCTAAAAGCTTTGCCTTCTTAAATGGAATATTTGAGGTGTAGCAGTCCGCTTTACAAATTTAAAAGACTACGTCAGTCGGTGGTAGGCAAATCGCATTTTGGCGCTGGCTGCGACTGTTTTCGTGTGTAGAAAAGTGGATCAAATGTGATGTCATTAAGATGCGTGAGAATCGCAGTGGCTGGCGAAGGGGCAAAAAAATGAACGTACGTGCACCCTCCCTACAAGGGCTGCCCCAAAATCGCGTCTCGTTGATAATGCACTTGTCACCACCAATTGACAACTTGCTAGTTTGCAACCCGCGGCTAATGTACGCATTCTGAAATAAAGGATTGCACAAGTAAAAGGTCCTACGAAATCACTAGCGTGCAGACCAGTCCGACCCACCTCTAATCTCTCTTCTACTGTCATTGTACAATGCCTAAGTTACGTTTGCAAATCAAAGTGGTGTCTTCCACTACATTGCTATTTGACTTACATATTCGCCGTCGAAAGAGTAATGCATGGGACCTGATGACCCCGACGCCTTTGAAACTACTCGGGATCCCCATAAGTGTGGTGAGTGTGCGCCTGTGGAATAGAAAACCTGTAAATGCAAGCATGGTGGTCTATTCATTTGGATTTTATCAATGTCTTGATGCTCAATTTCAAGTCATTCCCTTTAACTATGGCAGTGGTGCATCCTGGCGCTCCATCTTATGCAACCACTTTCACCGGCTGGAAGATGGTTGTGCGTGGGATTGCTGTGTGAAGTGATATTTGAAAGCGATAAGGTATGGAGGATGAAAATGACCACGTACCCGAGCAGTAGGTGACAAAAATAAGGACTGCAATGACGCGCATCAGCTACCAATTTGTGACTGGTGAAGCAGTTTGTGTGCATTTATAGGAAATTAAATTAAAAGTTGGTGGAGGGATTGGTCAATGGTGATGGAGGTGCTGCCAACGTTGAGAGTGGGAGGAGTTTCAGCACCAGCTCGACAGCCGATGCTTACGTCACAGGTGCGTGGGCGTGAGGCGCAGAAACTTTTCAATCGGAGCGACTTAGTCAGAAATCTATACACACACGCTAAAATTCCTCCATTAGCTCCTCGAGAAATGCATCGAGAGGTGTCAGCACAATGTTTGTGGTATCGTAGGCACTTTGGTGGTGTGGCTAAATTGTTGAAAAGATATTATGACCCCTTAATTTTTGCTTTGTCCAATTCCCAAAGCCATGAACGCATAATTTTCCAAGATTGAGCACTTCCTTAGTGCAGTCTGGTCGCACTGCTTTGGAGAATTTGAAGTGACATGCGTCTCGGAGGGGAGACTGCATCACAAGAAGCCCTTATCCTTCGGTATAGATTGACGGCGGTGAAGGAAATTAGCAAAATTGAGTTCTCTTCCATACTGGGAATAGTTTCTCAAAGCACCTCAAGTCGACACAGTAGCAGTTTTTTACGAATGTGGGAAGATGAGCGTTGTCTTCCACGTCTTATGCACAACACACTTGAGTGGTACACTTTTTGAGTCCAGTGTGGAAGAATGCCCATCCATAATGACCTTTCAAAGGCGCGTTCAGGTTTTCTCGCACTCCAGGACAGGAGTTCCTAAATGACAGCGTCTAAATGACTTGTGCGTCATCGTTTTGGTTTTTCTCCACCATTGAGCCTTGCATTTACCTCGGAAAGGTAAGTCAAAAGCTCTCATCGCATCCACACAATTACATGTTGAGGAGGAAGCCTCTGCTGCAGCAGATACGGTATAACATTGTCTTTCGTATTCATTAACACGGCACAAAATACACTTTGCTTCAGAAGCAGCCAAGAATAACTTAATTTTTGTGTAGCTTAGTGGATCTGTTGCCAAGGTACGCATCCAAATTAGTCACATAAATTATTACTGTCAAGAGATTCGTAAACATCGGAGGCAGAGTGATGGCTGTGATTGCAATTGCGGAAATCATTTAGTGTGCATAAATTTTATGGTAAAGTATTTTGGAAAGTATTTGTTGTCTGGAGGTACGGGATGCGAGTGCTTGGATCAGGTCTCTTTTATGCGAGACTGTGAATTCCGTCTGACGCTGAATGAGGTGATGCCGGACCGGTTGTGGTAGCATCGGCTGATAAGAAAAGGTGTTGGGAAATATGAAGATGAAGAAAAACCTACTACGTGAGAATAGCTGTAGCAGCTCCTGTTTGGCATAATGAGACAGTTTGTTTGCATAGCAGCTGCAACGGAGGAAGGAATTGCCTTCCGCAGCAACAGCAGAACCGTCCAATCTGAATGCACGATGGGTGCCAAGACGGTGGCGTGGTGCTGCACGGAGTGAACGCATTCGACTCATCGTAGTGCAACTTGCCTTACTACTTTAGTGCAATCAAAAACGCATTAGACAGCGCTTTAGCCGTGTGCATGCCTGGAGGCATTTGCACAATGCCTACGCAACTATTCCGAGACTGGACCCTTATTTTGCGTTTCTTACAATCCTATCAACAAAGCACATCTGCTTTTATAATGGTTGGCTCCTCGTTCTAGTTTTTCAGCTTAAGGAGAGTGGAGACCTGACTAGCCGCAGCTTAGACATGAAGGGAATTGTTAACCCAGCATTCCATTTCAAACAAAGTAGAACATTTGGCGTTCATCGGGCAGGGAGATGGTTACAAACAAATGAGATGGATCACGCCAATAAACGCTCCAATGGCCTGGACTCAACCATCCTTATCGTTGATCAGTAAAGCGGGGCCTGTAAAAGAAATTCTTGGTTTGTTCCCACTTCACCTACGTGAGAGTCGTTCAAAGCCCTTTCTCGTGTAATTTGTACGAAATAGCCGCTTATGCTCAGGCATTTCTGAGGCGCGGGTTACTAGTTAAGGTCTTCGAGGGAACCAATGGCTGCATTCTTCTGTAGTAAAACCAAAAATGGAGAATTTGTACTTGACACACATAAAGCATGTTTTTGGACATTTAACGAATAAACCCCAAATGCAACTTCAACTGCCCGAAAGCGAACTGATTTGAGCCTGAAGCCGGTGCAGGCGCAAAGCAATGCAAAACACTGAAATGTAAGTACCAACATCATTCTTGCATCATTGGAAGGCCACTCCCGACGAAATCTTGGTAGTTCAGCTGGAAGATGTTGTCGAATTTGTGCGCAGAGGCATTTCTGGAGACCCAAGTTGGATAGGGTCAATGGTAGATTGGCCTGTAGCAACAAAACATTATTCTGCATCCAAGTGCTTTAGCGAGGCAAGCACCAACATGCGCAACCTTTTTGAAGAATTCCACTCGAATGCGTTGCGTCACGTCTAGATTTTTTATTATTTCACCATACTGACAATCAAATGTTCTTGCTGAATGTTAAAAAAGTGACACCAAAAGTTAGGTTAAAGACAAGGTTTGCAATTCCGGTACAATTACTGCGGAATAAGGTCCGTAATTCCCTCTATTTGCGTTGCGGGTAACATACGCGTCAAGATGCGTTTGAGTTGTTCAAAAGAGATTCCAAGGAAACGTCATGGCACCTTCCGATGCTACCGCTGAGGCTTCAGCTGCTGCTGTTGCTGCCATCAGCATCACCGCCTCGAATGCCATCAACAATGGTCGCATTTGGCTCAAAGGGTGGAGACCAACGACAGTACTTAGCAGCACAACACCGAGGCATGTTAATACCTCACCTCTAACAGCACAACCATTACATTTGTTTCTGCTTTACCGCATGCATTATCGTCAACCCTTTCCAACCCACTTGTAAAATATGAGTTACGTCTTCAAAATCCCCGTCTCATTGCGCATAGTTTGCTACTCAACTAGCGGATTGGGTCGGTTAGACAAGTGGGATAAGCGGCTGCCACGTCATCCACCTTCCTTGATCTCCTCGAAACCATTAACCCACCAACATCTGAGTGGTTCCACTGACAGCACCCATGTTGATTGCGGACGACGTAGCAGTCAGAGTACCAAAACTTAGTTCAACACATCTGTTTAGCTATTCACTTGCACCGCCGAATTCTTCTGTTATTTGTTAGAACAATTTCAGCACTGCTACAGCTGTCGTCTGTTTTGTCGCTGCAACTGCCTGTAACGACCGCAGTTGTCAGCATGGCTCTAGCCACCAAAAATAGTGCAACGTTTAGCAAGGATTGAGTGGACAGCGTTGTAGGCTTTCAAGAAGGCGAAACTGAAAAGCCAAATGTCCGATTACGTGCTTTCACAGGGAATCAATTTTAAAGGAATGAGCAAAAAGAGTGACTTTCAAGAAGGTGAAGGAAAAGTCCTGCTAGGGTTACTGACAAGTCCTCAAGGCCAGTGGACGCTGTTAAGATGTTATGCACGGTAATATCCTTAAAAGGCGACGGACGGTTTCGTGACACAGTAGATTTAAACGAGAGTGCCGATAATGTTTACCATTTGCTATCTTTCTTGATTATGATGGTTCATTATTGTATCCCATATAATTCATCATTCCAATCTGAAGGAATTGCTTCTAATGACCCCAGTTTTGCGGCTGTCTGCCAATTGTATTTGCCCTTTTGATCTCACTGTGGGACACTGCAAAATCAGTCGTATTGCAACAACTCAAAGTGTTCGAATAGTTTTGACTGGAAGTATTTGAATGACATGTCTGCACGGTCCCCTCAACTGTGCAAACTGAACCTCCGCCCAGCGACATCCTTCACAGATGCTGTGAATCGCTTTTGCTTAACTGGTTTCCGTCCCCTCACTCTACTTGGTAACGTGGGGCATCTCCAGCCCCTTTTGTGCCACTGCAAAACTGTGCAAATTTGACCATTGCACCTATCCGTCAGGAGATTTTGAATGCATTCCTTTATCTAAAACCAATGCATTTCTTTAAGACTGCAGTGCCACAATGGCATGGCTTCCGCAGCATAATGCCATGGCTTTGGGATAAGTTGGGGAATTCAACTCGGCTGCGAATGCAAAGTGCCCTACTAAGCCATTATAAATGATCTTATCCTTGCCTACTTCTCAAACAGTATCGGCTAGCGTGATCGTCAAGGCCTGACACAAAGGCAGCGATTGCTCACGTCCATAAAAGAAGCAATCGTTGCTCTGATGTCGATTTTGACGGCCTCAAGAGGTCTCACGAGGTGCCCCGGACAGCTGGATGGACATGGTAAGTCAAGCTGTCCATTGAAAAATTAAGGCGACAGTTGACAGCTGCAATTCGCTCATAATAAAAGTATCAAACTAAATGGATAGTGCGTGAAATGCTAATTGAATAGTTGCCGAAATTGTCGCAATCATTTGAACAAATCGCTGTCAACACAATGCGGACAGTTGCACGTGGCTGGAGCCATGCCTGTGGCGATTCTGCGAGAGCATCAGAAGTGTCGCATAAAAATTTACTTTGCGCATTTTAAGGGCATTCCTCTGGACTAACCCTGAACAGCCAAGTCGAACTCTTTTCGGCTAACATGAGAACGAGATTTGCATGGTCAACGGTTGATGCTGTCCTTGGGATGGAGTAGGTTGAGTGTAATTGTATCAAACTATCAACTCCAGATCCAGAGGATTTTTGTCTGTTTTAAATGGATGAGAGGAGATGGGAAGGCTCAAAAGGGGCGCAAACACACATGGGCAAATGTGGCATGAGTTTTGCATTCAACAGGAAATACGAAGTACAGGCATTTTGGCACAGCAACTGCTACCTAGGCCAACTGTGGCGAAGTGGTGGGGCACAAAATCATCAAAGCTGATGTGAATGGGAACTTGGGTCCTGTATACTACAGCTTATCCACAACGCAAATTGACCTCAAACGACAGTGTGGAGAAGCAGGCACAATGCGAGACGTTTTTGCATGCAAATGTCTTATTAATGCAGCAGTCATTTGACCTAATCTTTGTCAACACAATGCGGACAGTAGCATGTGTGGGATGCGGAAGGGGAGAGCAAAGAAGAGTCAAAAGTAGAATTCGAGCCATCAGACGACCGACTGAGCATTGGCTTGAAATTCCTTGCCACAATTTGGTCAACCGAACATCAGACGCCTTGAACAATTGGGATTTCTGCCAATCCTCGCACTTAGCGCCTCTTCCTGATGAATATGTACAAAGGAAAGGGTGATTTAGCATACGCTGCCATCGGTGCCTTCGGAGCCATCTCGCCTCGCAAGCCCATGCCACAAAAGTCCTTTGATAGGGATCCTGGCACAGCATTCTCTAATTACCGTTAAGGAGTGCTGCATTACTTACGTAATTAGTTTAATTGAGTTAGCTGAATGCACTTTCACTGCCGTCAAATCGTCTGACGTGCGTGTATGTCATCGGCGCCGTCGGTGTTGATTAGCAAATGCATCCAGTTTCGACAAGAGCATGGAGCAAACTGCTCGTATTCAAGTCACTAATGAGCTCAATGCCTGCTTTGTCTTCTTCCATTTCTGCCATTTAAAGGCATGCATTAAGATGCCTTGCACGACGGCTCATGCGATCCACCCTAAACTGGAAATGCTTTCGGCATTTTTGATGCTACAATGGACTTGTGGAAGTAGATCATAGGGAATGGGGGATTTCACCTTCTGTCTCAAAATTTGAGAACACTTGTGCTCATTCATGCGAGGAGCAACTGCTGGTTCGACTGCTGCTTCCAATATCATAGCGACGACTATTATGCGGATGGTCAAATCCAAGAATTGGCGACAGTGCGTTTTCATTTTCAGCACTGTAGATTTACCTGAGCGGAATGTCGAAAATGAAAGACCATTACTCCAGTTTCATTTGAACATCACAGCAATGAGGTGGCATGAACTCGCCTTACCACAATGCAGCATTTAATGGAACCGAATCCTGCAACCTTCATTGACATTCTTGCTGGTTGTCGCCCCTACAGTCTCTTCCTCCTCAACCTGGCGGCACCATTTAGTTTTAGCTATGCTTTCAGAAAAAGTCTGCCTCCACACAGTGATGGCATTTTCTTCCTAGGTTTAGCAATCACTTTTGCCTTAAAGTGATGTGCCCAGGTCCGAGTAACATGAAAACCAGCAAGGCAGAGGGGCAGTTGACGCCAAAGAGGGAGAGCCTTTGAATAGCTCACACCACATTGGCCTTTTTCGGCCAGTGTGGTACAAATTGAAGCCAAGAACTGCTCATCCTGATTGCGCTTCTTTGGAAGCCACTTGCGACACTCATGATAGATTCGGAAGTGGGGAACGAGTTTATGATACCACCGAAGAGATTCTCACAATACAAGTTTAATCAGTTGTCAGAAAAGTGCAGTACTTAACTGGACAGTAAGGATGTGAGGAGTGTGTAGGATTAAGCCCGTTAGCTAATTCAAATCGGTACAGCTCTGTCATTTTGAGATCAATGCTGTGCAGTGAGGTGGGAAAGTTGGGGGAAGGAAAGTGAAGATGAACTTCACAGAGTTCCACATTGAGTAGGAAACGCGGAACGGCTGAGATTCTACCTCTTGACGATGATCAACCAATGAGCCGAAAGTGACGTCATTTGTTGTCTCCAACTTGCATTCATTCTGTTCGAAAGGTAACTGAAAGGCGGCGCAAGCGCAACCAAATCACTCCTTATTTTAGGTTCTAAGCACATTTGACTACCAGCGCTTAAATTGGCTGGGCCCATGGTCCTTGCAGCCACGAGAACTAAGATTCCTGTTAAAGGAACGGACGGTGGGTGAGAGGTTGTATCTCTTTTATTTTGGTTAAGACTTAGGGACAACTCAAAAGATAACAAGCACATTTGCAGTGATGCCCACTCTGACAGGCTTAATAAGATCGGAAATCAGAAGGGATGCAGGCTGTCACTTCTATACCCTACCGCTATAAAAATCCAAGGCAAAGAATAGATGTAAATATAATGCGAAGGAAAAAGGGTGCCTAAATCATGCTGGTGACACTCCCAGCTCAAAAGCAGGCGACTACCTGCATGGTGCTTGCAAAAACGCACTTGGGGAGGAAGCTCACCTCGCATGCCTTTCAATACCTTAATCGGCATTTTACTTCGTCCTACGTGAACGACAGGTGATTGAAGACATTGCTAGACGTTCATTACTCTACAAATCTTAGCATCTGCAGTGTATTTAGGGGTTCATCGTTGCCGCTAGCAGCCAATGAGCTGGTAATCTTGCCCATAGATTACGAATAAATGCCAGAAAGTATAGAACTGGAACCAAAGTCAGACCATGACCATGCACAAAGAATTATTGACGTATAGTGCTCTATGAGGTGGATGACTTACTCTCAAAACTTATTTCGGACATTCATGAGCCCATTTGGGCTTTTGTCAATGCACATCGTAAAGCTGCTACTTTATTCATGGTACTCAATGCTTTTCAGTAGCATATACCTCTTGTAAAAGGTGCTGTGGTTGTGGGATGATGTGAAGTTCTATCCACTGTGACCACCATTGCGGCGCTAATCTTCCCATCGGTGTGTTTTCCATCATAGCAGAGGTAGCGATTTTGATTAGGCACTTAGGTTAATCTACACATTTCGAATGCGTCATGCGGAACATTGATGAGCATCAAAGGCATCAAAAGTAGTACGTAGATAATGCGCTAATCTTTCGTGTCATAAATCAATCTGTTTCAAATTATGCTGTTGCAACTTTGGAATGCATGCGACACAAACAGATCCTAGAATTGACTCTTAGTAAACTTACTACCTTCCATGCGACTGATTTTTAAATCGGTTACTAGTACACCCCCGATTTGCAAAATGCTGCACCGATGGCGGCAGCCTCATTTGGTACAGGTTGTGAGCACCAGTAAGAAAGAATTGGATTGTAATCATGCTGATTTTTTCTGCGGCGGTTGACAGGCAGATCAAAGGCATAAATTCCCAAAGTTATTGACCAAAATGCTGAACTGGGCGTGCGTACACTGTCCAAAACCAATCCATTCGCCATTGCATTGGTTGCCTCAACGAATGCATCAAGCTGTCTGATTCTGCTGCATTACTGCCCGATTGAGCCGCACTTATACCTCCTCTTCCATTCCCACGCAGCTGCGCCCAACAAATTTATGCAGCAACATCATTGCTCAATGACCAGAAGCAGATGCTCATGCATGGCAAAGAGGTGTGCCCACGCAACAGCAAGTAGCAGCAAACCGACATTTCAACTCATGGACAGGCTTCAGTAGCGGTGCACTTCCAACTTCGATGTGTGCAACTTGACAAACTTGAGCGGAGTGGCACCCGAGGAGACTGCTGCTCAAGGCTGCATGTAGTACGCGGATCGCGCTATCAATGCATGGCGAATGCTTCTTACCCAGCCAAGCGCCTAGTGGACTTGGCATCCGATGTGTGGCCAAACGAGAGCTCAGCCTTGGGCATCTGGGCTCGATCATTCCCAACTTTTATTGCTGCGAGCAAAGGAAAATATAATGCTGAATTGTTGGAAGGCGCGTTCTTTTTCACGCACTCTGTTTCAACAAGTAGGTGTAAATTGGTGATGGTACGTGTGAGTAGACATTCCTGCTCTGCGACGACACATCCCGAATGGCATCTGACACTGGCGGAAGTCAAACTGCAAGCGCGGTCCAATTGATTTGTCTGCACGGAGGCAAACACCAGAGGCCGGAGGGTGAAGACCACTTCATGCGGGGCCCGCTGTCATCACGAACCGTTGGAATCTTTGCGTGTGCTGGCACAAGGCGGTGGTCAATCAGCATCTCCGCTAGAATTTGGAGCCGAATGCACACCCAACGGGGAATGCGAAAGCATGTCCAAGTAAAGGTCGACTGGCAAGGAACTGCAAATATAGGTTCGACAATAATTTCGGAAAATGATGTGGTGTGTGCACAAGAAGTGGAATGCCTTCCAACTACCGGAACGTGGATGCAATTCCTTGCCAAAATCTGATTCAAGTCTAAGAGGCGCTTAAAGGTGCATTGGTTACACCGCCGAAGATGATCCGTTGCACAAGTGGTTCCATTGCTGCATCCAATCGGACGCGGGAGCTGATGCTTCAGGCAGATCGTTATGCACTCCGAATGCACGAGCGAAATGCCGCAAGCATCAGATACACCCACCATTTGAAGCAATTTTATCCGTTAACGGTACTGTGATTCAACGCCGAAAGCTTGTTGCAAGCATCTTTTCACCAATAATAGCCTCATTAGGCTGCATTAGAATTTAGCTTTGTCTCTGTCTGCAATCTAGCCGAATGGGTGTCATGCCATTCGCTGTCACGTGACATTAACTAGTCGTACCGTTTAATGCAGTTCATCGATTGCATCCTGTGACCTCAAGGAACACGCATTTGCCCCGTGACTAAGCTTCACCCATGCCTTGATCAGAGGCTTGACATTCCAACTTCGACTACGTGACAAAACCTCCGTCTTTGTGCTCACATCTGCGTGCCACACAATAAGGCCAGCGATTACTAAGACGTGTAAGCAACAACGCACATCTCATCAAGCTAATCAAAGCTGCAAATAGTTAGAAAATCAACTGAGATGATGAGTGTCTTTCTACATGAGGCATCGCTCGTCCGGTAATGCGTCAACAGCACTCTACGCGACTTTCTAAGGGTTCGCACCGTGCCTGCTCTTTCCGAATATGTACAAGGCAACTAGGCCCACCCTCCACCACTTCCTTTTCCCCCTCCTTCTTGGCGATCCACTTTCAAAAAACAGCACACCATTAAGCAATAGCATAGTGAATACCGCGGTGTGTGCTGAGAATGTGCATAACAAAAAACAGTGGACATCCAAGTGGTATCAGGTTAACCTGACAGTCATTTTAAGGTCAAATGCTGTAGCTAGCGCCATCAGATGAAACCCTGCTTTGCCATCTAGGCCGACGATTTCCCCAACGCATCGTCTACTACTCCACCCAGTTGGCAAACCACTTCATTTGCGCAGTGTAAGTGGCTGTGCTTGGAACTCACTCCGTCGGGCATGCTGACTGGGATTTGTGTCCGACAGCGAGCAGCAATTCTCGCGGCGCCTTTGCAGTTGAGCTTAGCAGCGCGGTACGGGCAACACAATGTCAAGCGACTTAATCATTCCTCTCAGAAAACCATCAACACCTACCCGGTGTCAAACTGCTGCAGTCTCAACGAAAGAAGAGCTTACAAGAGATTTGCTGAGTACTTGGATTTGGGGACGGAGAAGGTGGGGCCATAACTATTGATGCTGCTGCCACAGCATTTGCCGTACGGGTAAGTAAACAAATTCGCGGCAAGTGCGAACATGGGCAAGCACTCCTGTCTGCCGAATTTCCATCCTGACACCATCTTGCAGAAGGCATTGGCACAGGACTTCATCATACTCCGATGGCAATGCTGTCATTCCAAGAGTTTCATCGGAGCCACTGATGTGAACTAGCAGCATGAAGCTATTGCTACCATGTGAGGGTTAGTTGATTGCCAGCTTAGAATGCAGCACGATTTGCATTTCAATTGACTTCGTTTGATGAGTGCATGTTGGGCCCTCATACTCTGCCTTAGTGGATGGCCAAACATTTGTGGCTCCTGTCCGTCAGTCCGTTCCTCCGTCTAACTGCCCACACCGCTTTGGTGGAGTGTGAATCGAGTGAACCAAATTGAAGTAAGTGGTGAATTGGCGAGGGATGTGCACCAGAAGAAGATGCCTTCTGCATGACAGGAGATGGGTGTGAGCCAGGCGCCTTTAAAACGAGGTGCCACCTCTAATTGCCCTCTCGTGCGCGTGCCATACCACCAAAGGACCATCGCACAGACTTTGCGGAGGTGATGTTGAAGAAGAAAGGCTTCCAAAATATGAGTCCCGAGCCGCATGCCAGCCGTTGCTCTTTCGCAATTTCTAGACGACGAGAATTTCGCATCCATCTAGCGAAGTTGTTCCCTTTCCCATACCGCTCATACGTTCTCCTGGCCTTACTGCAGCATACCCGTCTTCTGTAACTGTGCACTTCTTGACCTCGGCAGCTTTGTTTGTTTAGGCTTGTGATGATTGGCTTAAGGCAAAAACATGAAGTGTTTGCATTGTTGGTACTGTGATTCACATTTGATGGAAAGCGGTGGTAGCGTATTCCACAAAGGGTGGTGGGACGATCGCAAAGGTATTGCGATTCTGCGAAAGTTGGAACGATTGCTCATCAACCTGTCGACGTTCTTCGCCGGTCTAAACATGTGAATCCACTTGGACTAGATCCTGTCCCCATTTTTGTGGTTAAGGGTGCCTCCTTAATGTAGCTTAATAAATTAACTTTATTCATGACAATTTGCAGGTCCACAGCAGGTTGATTACGCTCAGCCACATCTTGATGGCAAATCTTGTGAAAGGCAGTCTATGAGCTGCAAGGATTGCAAGATCACAGGCTTTAAAATCACTGCATTGGAAATTGTGACTGTCGCTCCATAAAATACGCATCACCTTCCTACTCAACGTGGGTCTTCATTTATTCGCCAGTGTAATTAATCTAGGAAGCGTTAATACCGCTGACGTGTTCCAAAGCTTTCATCTTTGCGATTTGGACGTCTAACTCGACGTCATCGCAACGCCTTGCAGCTGTGCGCAATTCCTCGACGGGGTCAGACATGCAGCGTGTTGGAGGCACAACAATCATGGGAAGGGGTCGACCCTCTGTTCTGTTCCCAATCATGCGGCCACTGTGTCGACTACCCAGTGGCTACGTCAGGCTTCGCCCCATATCTGAATGCATACTTTTGTGCCGTTTCCCAAAAAACGAGGCGTGGTCTAACATCCTTCGCAATCCCACAAGAAGAATGTGAACAAAAACGAGAGGAGGAGAACTGGGTATGAGCGGGTATGAGCTGTACCAGAAGGTTTAATTGAGCTACCACCACTCTATGCTAATTGCAAAGGTGGGAGGGCATTGCACTGTGATAAGCTTATTGTTGCTAGCAAAATCAAGCTCATGAGCTAGGCGTTTCGACGACTATAGAGCGCCTATGCGTTGTAAATTGCGGATTGACTTAATGCAGCATTTTTACATTCGCGCTGAAGTGGCGGTTGGGCGGATCGTCTCGACTATGAAGGGGTTGAGATGCTTGCATCATTGCTACCCATTGTCACTCGAATCCGAGTTCGTCTTTTTGGGTTAAGTTGGACGGCGTTTGTAAGGTGATCCACTAATTAGGTTAGCTCGACGCGCTGATAAATTCGCGGCCTTAGTCACTGTTGTTTGCGTACTCAGTCCTACGCCATGGTAGGGCCTAACAGCTGGTCGAGGCGTGATGGAGTCACGACAGCCAGTAAAGGCCATGTACCTACGATACCTTAGTCATGGACGGACTGCTGTTTCAATTCCCTCCACTCCCGCCATGTTTTCATACCCTTCGCAATTCCCATTTTGATTGCCAAATGATTGATAATGGAGAGGAAACGACGCAACGATTCCCATGCGGCAGTGGAAGTCGGATGGTTGAACTGTCTCCACGACAGACACAGAGCAAGTGCTGAAAGAAGTCAGCACATTCGGAGCCTGAAGCGTGGATTCAGAAGAATGGTATGAGCGCGGAGGTGGTGTGAGGGTATACCTTGAGTGGGCCCATATCAGTTGGTCGCCTGCTTGTAAATGGGCCTCCTGGAACAGCGCTTTTCTTCGCCATTCATCCCATCGGATACAGTTGACACGAATGCTAGAAGTGCGGGAATGGACATTTCGATTACCACAGATTGTTGCAATGCCAGCGGACGATGTCTTCGGTGGCCAGTGAAAGCACTGGTGTAGGTGCGTAATTTTACGCCGAACGCAAACTGAACCAGCACAGATGTGAGTGAAAGTTCAGACTGAAAATAGTTCTGCATGTAGGATGAGAGACCATGGCCATTCCAGAGCACCTCACGTTCCGTCGGTATCACAACATGCACTGTAGTTGCACCAGTTACCACGTGCAGTGGTGCTGGCGAGGAGCGATAGCCAAACCCACTATTCTACTTAGCGTCAACGCCTTCGAGTAGACCTGACGAGGTTGGGGACGTCGTTGAGAACACTTTAGATTCCCTGAACCTTCTCGCGAGATACGTCTTAGGTAGAATGAATTTCGGATTGCAAGTGGAAACTGTCAGAGGTAAGCAAGACTGAGTGGAGGCTGCCAACTTCGAATGGTGTCGGACACCATTCGTCTATGTCGCTGCGTCTAAATGCGATTGCCATTGAAGAATGGGGACTTCCTTCATGGCTGCTAATAGCCCCTATTTGGCAGATTTAGGATGTCAACTTGGCTGACATCATCCCGGCTACTCGACAAAGACTTTCAAGCTCAAATCCTGGCCTTCTGAGCCAACGCTATCAGGTGTCGCTTTAGTTAATACCAATTTTCGCTCTCATCCACTTAAGGCTTCGAACCTCAGGAGATTTGTCGAAAAGTATGCAAAACATTGGGCCTAATAAGTAAAAGAAGTAAATTTTACGCTACCCTGTTCCCAAAAACGTAATTTGTGATTCAATGAAATGGCTGTCTTAGCCATACAGATCTGCGGACAATACCGAAATTAAAAAAAAGAAAAAAAAAACATTGCAGAAAAGGGAAAATTTGCAGCCAAAGGAGCAAAAGTGCCCAATAAATCCATTGCAACTTAAAAATTGGAATGAAATGCAACAAATTTAATAAGAAAAGGGGGACCTGAGAGGAACAATAAGGTCAACCAATCAAAACAAAGAAAAGACAACAAATCAAATCAACAGAGAGGTTAAATATGACAAGGGTATATAAAGAAAGTTAAATCCACGGTATCCTCACACGTCGGCCAAGGCGACCAGTCGCATGGATGCTGTAAATCAGAATCCTGGCCTTCCAAATGATACCACGGCCATTTGCTCTTCATCTACTTCCTAATCTGCACTGTTGCACAGAGGGTGGGAAGGCATTCGCTACAAGAATTGGAGCGTCCAATGTCCCGCCCATCCCTCCGCCGCATCCTCCTCCACCCAATCCTCCTCCGCGTCCGCCTCCTGTCGCTGCTTCTCCTTCTGTTGCTGCTGTTGCTACAAGAGGTGCTGTTCCTTCTTGCTCACCTTCTTCTACTTCTGCGCTGTCACACACTCAGCAGGAAGGCGTTCGCCACAGCAGCTGCCACGAAGACGTGAGTGAGTAGTGTGAGTGACTTCGCCTGTTCATGAGCTAGTAAGTGAGTTAGCGAAGACATTCACCCCTTAGGAGATTTGCCGTAATGTTTAACAAGGATTTTGTGAAGAAGGAGTGGAAAGTAGATTCTACGCTACCCTGTCAGCACGATAAAAAGTTGTCGATTAAAAAAATTTCACGGATGGGCCGTCGTAGCCATGCAGAGAGGAGGACGATAACTAAATTTTTTAAACAATTAAAGACATAGCGAGAAAAAAAATTACCAAAAGAAGACCAAAAGGCCCAACGAACAAATATACCAAAAAAACTGGATAAAATGCGACAAATATAATAATAATAAAAGGTCTAGAGAGACAAAAAAGTTAAATATAAGATGTTCAACAATCAAAACAAACAACGGTCCAAACCAGACTAAGGTCTAACGAGGCGCAAAAATAAAGATTTAAGATTATTGTTGACAAAAGAAAAACCAGGTAGTAACAGAGTGAGCGCCACACGTCGGCGTGGAAGGAGATGCGTATCCCACCGCTTTGCTCATGCCAACAATGGCATTCTTCCTCCTCCTCCTCCCCTTTCTAAGAATCCTCATTCCATTGCGGCTTCCGTTGCTGCTGACGATGCCGTTGGTGGAGGAGGTGGTATTACGCCTTTGCCTCCGCCTTCTTCTTGCCCTAGCCTGCTGCGGCTGCTGCTGCTGCACAGTTTGCAGCAAGGCATTGGCCAGAGCACCTGGCACCACGAAGTGAGTGCAGTAGTAGCAGTGACTTATTGAGCGACTTCGTCTGTTCGGCTTTTATTTAGATAATTACATATGTAATTAGTTAGTTATTTAGAGACTTGCTTAGTTGGTTGGTGAGATAATGAGTTAAATGTTGAGAGAGTGAGTGAGTGAGTGAGTGAGTGAATGAGTGAGTGAGTGAGTGAGCGAATGTGGCGCTACCCAACATCACTGACAGACATTCCTCAGTGGCGTTGCCAACGCGCCACGTTCTCTCACGCCGCACTGCGCTGTCTTGCCTTCTCTCTTGCATGCCTCACCGCCCCACCCTCTCTATGTGACACTCAACATTTGCCACTTCCTCTTTCATTAGCGAAGCCATGCGATTCGTTTTGTTGCCTTATCTTCACCACTGAGCCATGAAGTATCTCTGTGTGTCACTTTGAATGTGACGTTTGTTCACCTGCCTCTTGTAGTTCGACTGCTGCTGCTGGTGCTGCTGCTGCTGGTGCTGTTGTTGGTGCAGTAGATGCTGGTGGCGCAGCTGCCAAATCCGGTGGCATGCCACTGCACGTCGGCGTGGAAGGAGATGCGTATCCCACCGCTTTGCTCATGCCAACAATGGCATTCTTCCTCCTCCTCCTCCTCCCCTTTCTAAGAATCCTCATTCCATTGCGGCTTCCGTTGCTGCTGACGATGCCGTTGGTGGAGGAGGTGGTATTACGCCTTTGCCTCCGCCTTCTTCTTGCCCTAGCCTGCTGCGGCTGCTGCTGCTGCACAGTTTGCAGCAAGGCATTGGCCAGAGCACCTGGCACCACGAAGTGTGTGCAGTAGTAGCAGTGACTTATTGAGCGACTTCGTCTGTTCGGCTTTTATTTAGATAATTACATATGTAATTAGTTAGTTATTTAGAGACTTGCTTAGTTGGTTGGAGAGATAATGAGTTAAATGTTGAGAGAGTGAGTGAGTGAGTGAGTGAGTGAGTGAATGAGTGAGTGAGTGAGTGAGTGAGCGAATGTGGCGCTACCCAACATCACTGACAGACATTCCTCAGTGGCGTTGCCAACGCGCCACGTTCTCTCACGCCGCACTGCGCTGTCTTGCCTTCTCTCTTGCATGCCTCACCGCCCCACCCTCTCTATGTGACACTCAACATTTGCCACTTCCTCCTTTATTAGCGAAGCCATGCGATTCGTTTTGTTGCCTTATCTTCACCACTGAGCCATGAAGTATCTCTGTGTGTCACTTTGAATGTGACGTTTGTTCACCTGCCTCTTGTAGTTCGACTGCTGCTGCTGGTGCTGCTGCTGCTGGTGCTGTTGTTGGTGCAGTAGATGCTGGTGGCGCAGCTGCCAAATCCGGTGGCATGCCACTGCACGTCGGCGTGGAAGGAGATGCGTATCCCACCGCTTTGCTCATGCCAACAATGGCATTCTTCCTCCTCCTCCTCCTCCCCTTTCTAAGAATCCTCATTCCATTGCGGCTTCCGTTGCTGCTGACGATGCCGTTGGTGGAGGAGGTGGTATTACGCCTTTGCCTCCGCCTTCTTCTTGCCCTAGCCTGCTGCGGCTGCTGCTGCTGCTGCACAGTTTGCAGCAAGGCATTGGCCAGAGCACCTGGCACCACGAAGTGAGTGCAGTAGTAGCAGTGACTTATTGAGCGACTTCGTCTGTTCGGCTTTTATTTAGATAATTACATATGTAATTAGTTAGTTATTTAGAGACTTGCTTAGTTGGTTGGAGAGATAATGAGTTAAATGTTGAGAGAGTGAGTGAGTGAGTGAGTGAGTGAATGAGTGAGTGAGTGAGTGAGTGAGCGAATGTGGCGCTACCCAACATCACTGACAGACATTCCTCAGTGGCGTTGCCAACGCGCCACGTTCTCTCACGCCGCACTGCGCTGTCTTGCCTTCTCTCTTGCATGCCTCACCGCCCCACCCTCTCTATGTGACACTCAACATTTGCCACTTCCTCCTTTATTAGCGAAGCCATGCGATTCGTTTTGTTGCCTTATCTTCACCACTGAGCCATGAAGTAGTCTCTGTGTGTCACTTTGAATGTGACGTTTGTTCACCTGCCTCTTGTAGTTCGACTGCTGCTGCTGGTGCTGCTGCTGCTGGTGCTGTTGTTGGTGCAGTAGATGCTGGTGGCGCAGCTGCCAAATCCGGTGGCATGCCACTGCACGTCGGCGTGGAAGGAGATGCGTATCCCACCGCTTTGCTCATGCCAACAATGGCATTCTTCCTCCTCCTCCTCCTCCCCTTTCTAAGAATCCTCATTCCATTGCGGCTTCCGTTGCTGCTGACGATGCCGTTGGTGGAGGAGGTGGTATTACGCCTTTGCCTCCGCCTTCTTCTTGCCCTAGCCTGCTGCGGCTGCTGCTGCTGCACAGTTTGCAGCAAGGCATTGGCCAGAGCACCTGGCACCACGAAGTGAGTGCAGTAGTAGCAGTGACTTATTGAGCGACTTCGTCTGTTCGGCTTTTATTTAGATAATTACATATGTAATTAGTTAGTTATTTAGAGACTTGCTTAGTTGGTTGGAGAGATAATGAGTTAAATGTTGAGAGAGTGAGTGAGTGAGTGAGTGCGTGAATGAGTGAGTGAGTGAGTGAGCGAATGTGGCGCTACCCAACATCACTGACAGACATTCCTCAGTGGCGTTGCCAACGCGCCACGTTCTCTCACGCCGCACTGCGCTGTCTTGCCTTCTCTCTTGCATGCCTCACCGCCCCACCCTCTCTATGTGACACTCAACATTTGCCACTTCCTCTTTCATTAGCGAAGCCATGCGATTCGTTTTGTTGCCTTATCTTCACCACTGAGCCATGAAGTGTCTCTGTGTGTCACTTTGAATGTGACGTTTGTTCACCTGCCTCTTGTAGTTCGACTGCTGCTGCTGGTGCTGCTGCTGCTGGTGCTGTTGTTGGTGCAGTAGATGCTGGTGGCGCAGCTGCCAAATCCGGTGGCATGCCACTGCACGTCGGCGTGGAAGGAGATGCGTATCCCACCGCTTTGCTCATGCCAACAATGGCATTCTTCCTCCTCCTCCTCCTCCCCTTTCTAAGAATCCTCATTCCATTGCGGCTTCCGTTGCTGCTGACGATGCCGTTGGTGGAGGAGGTGGTGTTACGCCTTTGCCTCCTCCTTCTTCTTGCCCTAGCCTGCTGCGGCTGCTGCTGCTGCACAGTTTGCAGCAAGGCATTGGCCAGAGCACCTGGCACCACGAAGTGAGTGCAGTAGTAGCAGTGACTTATTGAGCGACTTCGTCTGTTCGGCTTTTATTTAGATAATTACATATGTAATTAGTTAGTTATTTAGAGACTTGCTTAGTTGGTTGGAGAGATAATGAGTTAAATGTTGAGAGAGTGAGTGAGTGAGTGAGTGAGTGAATGAGTGAGTGAGTGAGTGAGCGAATGTGGCGCTACCCAACATCACTGACAGACATTCCTCAGTGGCGTTGCCAACGCGCCACGTTCTCTCACGCCGCACTGCGCTGTCTTGCCTTCTCTCTTGCATGCCTCACCGCCCCACCCTCTCTATGTGACACTCAACATTTGCCACTTCCTCTTTCATTAGCGAAGCCATGCGATTCGTTTTGTTGCCTTATCTTCACCACTGAGCCATGAAGTGTCTCTGTGTGTCACTTTGAATGTGACGTTTGTTCACCTGCCTCTTGTAGTTCGACTGCTGCTGCTGGTGCTGCTGCTGCTGGTGCTGTTGTTGGTGCAGTAGATGCTGGTGGCGCAGCTGCCAAATCCGGTGGCATGCCACTGCACGTCGGCGTGGAAGGAGATGCGTATCCCACCGCTTTGCTCATGCCAACAATGGCATTCTTCCTCCTCCTCCTCCTCCCCTTTCTAAGAATCCTCATTCCATTGCGGCTTCCGTTGCTGCTGACGATGCCGTTGGTGGAGGAGGTGGTATTACGCCTTTGCCTCCGCCTTCTTCTTGCCCTAGCCTGCTGCGGCTGCTGCTGCTGCACAGTTTGCAGCAAGGCATTGGCCAGAGCACCTGGCACCACGAAGTGAGTGCAGTAGTAGCAGTGACTTATTGAGCGACTTCGTCTGTTCGGCTTTTATTTCGATAATTACATATGTAATTAGTTAGTTATTTAGAGACTTGCTTAGTTGGTTGGAGAGATAATGAGTTAAATGTTGAGAGAGTGAGTGAGTGAGTGAGTGCGTGAATGAGTGAGTGAGTGAGTGAGCGAATGTGGCGCTACCCAACATCACTGACAGACATTCCTCAGTGGCGTTGCCAACGCGCCACGTTCTCTCACGCCGCACTGCGCTGTCTTGCCTTCTCTCTTGCATGCCTCACCGCCCCACCCTCTCTATGTGACACTCAACATTTGCCACTTCCTCTTTCATTAGCGAAGCCATGCGATTCGTTTTGTTGCCTTATCTTCACCACTGAGCCATGAAGTGTCTCTGTGTGTCACTTTGAATGTGACGTTTGTTCACCTGCCTCTTGTAGTTCGACTGCTGCTGCTGGTGCTGCTGCTGCTGGTGCTGTTGTTGGTGCAGTAGATGCTGGTGGCGCAGCTGCCAAATCCGGTGGCATGCCACTGCACGTCGGCGTGGAAGGAGATGCGTATCCCACCGCTTTGCTCATGCCAACAATGGCATTCTTCCTCCTCCTCCTCCTCCCCTTTCTAAGAATCCTCATTCCATTGCGGCTTCCGTTGCTGCTGACGATGCCGTTGGTGGAGGAGGTGGTATTACGCCTTTGCCTCCGCCTTCTTCTTGCCCTAGCCTGCTGCGGCTGCTGCTGCTGCACAGTTTGCAGCAAGGCATTGGCCAGAGCACCTGGCACCACGAAGTGAGTGCAGTAGTAGCAGTGACTTATTGAGCGACTTCGTCTGTTCGGCTTTTATTTAGATAATTACATATGTAATTAGTTAGTTATTTAGAGACTTGCTTAGTTGGTTGGAGAGATAATGAGTTAAATGTTGAGAGAGTGAGTGAGTGAGTGAGTGAGTGCGTGAATGAGTGAGTGAGTGAGTGAGCGAATGTGGCGCTACCCAACATCACTGACAGACATTCCTCAGTGGCGTTGCCAACGCGCCACGTTCTCTCACGCCGCACTGCGCTGTCTTGCCTTCTCTCTTGCATGCCTCACCGCCCCACCCTCTCTATGTGACACTCAACATTTGCCACTTCCTCTTTCATTAGCGAAGCCATGCGATTCGTTTTGTTGCCTTATCTTCACCACTGAGCCATGAAGTGTCTCTGTGTGTCACTTTGAATGTGACGTTTGTTCACCTGCCTCTTGTAGTTCGACTGCTGCTGCTGGTGCTGCTGCTGCTGGTGCTGTTGTTGGTGCAGTAGATGCTGGTGGCGCAGCTGCCAAATCCGGTGGCATGCCACTGCACGTCGGCGTGGAAGGAGATGCGTATCCCACCGCTTTGCTCATGCCAACAATGGCATTCTTCCTCCTCCTCCTCCTCCCCTTTCTAAGAATCCTCATTCCATTGCGGCTTCCGTTGCTGCTGACGATGCCGTTGGTGGAGGAGGTGGTGTTACGCCTTTGCCTCCTCCTTCTTCTTGCCCTAGCCTGCTGCGGCTGCTGCTGCTGCACAGTTTGCAGCAAGGCATTGGCCAGAGCACCTGGCACCACGAAGTGAGTGCAGTAGTAGCAGTGACTTATTGAGCGACTTCGTCTGTTCGGCTTTTATTTAGATAATTACATATGTAATTAGTTAGTTATTTAGAGACTTGCTTAGTTGGTTGGAGAGATAATGAGTTAAATGTTGAGAGAGTGAGTGAGTGAGTGAGTGAGTGAATGAGTGAGTGAGTGAGTGAGCGAATGTGGCGCTACCCAACATCACTGACAGACATTCCTCAGTGGCGTTGCCAACGCGCCACGTTCTCTCACGCCGCACTGCGCTGTCTTGCCTTCTCTCTTGCATGCCTCACCGCCCCACCCTCTCTATGTGACACTCAACATTTGCCACTTCCTCTTTCATTAGCGAAGCCATGCGATTCGTTTTGTTGCCTTATCTTCACCACTGAGCCATGAAGTGTCTCTGTGTGTCACTTTGAATGTGACGTTTGTTCACCTGCCTCTTGTAGTTCGACTGCTGCTGCTGGTGCTGCTGCTGCTGGTGCTGTTGTTGGTGCAGTAGATGCTGGTGGCGCAGCTGCCAAATCCGGTGGCATGCCACTGCACGTCGGCGTGGAAGGAGATGCGTATCCCACCGCTTTGCTCATGCCAACAATGGCATTCTTCCTCCTCCTCCTCCTCCCCTTTCTAAGAATCCTCATTCCATTGCGGCTTCCGTTGCTGCTGACGATGCCGTTGGTGGAGGAGGTGGTGTTACGCCTTTGCCTCCTCCTTCTTCTTGCCCTAGCCTGCTGCGGCTGCTGCTGCTGCACAGTTTGCAGCAAGGCATTGGCCAGAGCACCTGGCACCACGAAGTGAGTGCAGTAGTAGCAGTGACTTATTGAGCGATTTCGTCTGTTCGGCTTTTATTTCGATAATTACATATGTAATTAGTTAGTTATTTAGAGACTTGCTTAGTTGGTTGGAGAGATAATGAGTTAAATGTTGAGAGAGTGAGTGAGTGAGTGAGTGCGTGAATGAGTGAGTGAGTGAGTGAGCGAATGTGGCGCTACCCAACATCACTGACAGACATTCCTCAGTGGCGTTGCCAACGCGCCACGTTCTCTCACGCCGCACTGCGCTGTCTTGCCTTCTCTCTTGCATGCCTCACCGCCCCACCCTCTCTATGTGACACTCAACATTTGCCACTTCCTCTTTCATTAGCGAAGCCATGCGATTCGTTTTGTTGCCTTATCTTCACCACTGAGCCATGAAGTGTCTCTGTGTGTCACTTTGAATGTGACGTTTGTTCACCTGCCTCTTGTAGTTCGACTGCTGCTGCTGGTGCTGCTGCTGCTGGTGCTGTTGTTGGTGCAGTAGATGCTGGTGGCGCAGCTGCCAAATCCGGTGGCATGCCACTGCACGTCGGCGTGGAAGGAGATGCGTATCCCACCGCTTTGCTCATGCCAACAATGGCATTCTTCCTCCTCCTCCTCCTCCCCTTTCTAAGAATCCTCATTCCATTGCGGCTTCCGTTGCTGCTGACGATGCCGTTGGTGGAGGAGGTGGTGTTACGCCTTTGCCTCCTCCTTCTTCTTGCCCTAGCCTGCTGCGGCTGCTGCTGCTGCACAGTTTGCAGCAAGGCATTGGCCAGAGCACCTGGCACCACGAAGTGAGTGCAGTAGTAGCAGTGACTTATTGAGCGACTTCGTCTGTTCGGCTTTTATTTCGATAATTACATATGTAATTAGTTAGTTATTTAGAGACTTGCTTAGTTGGTTGGAGAGATAATGAGTTAAATGTTGAGAGAGTGAGTGAGTGAGTGAGTGAGTGAGTGAATGAGTGAGTGAGTGAGTGAGCGAATGTGGCGCTACCCAACATCACTGACAGACATTCCTCAGTGGCGTTGCCAACGCGCCACGTTCTCTCACGCCGCACTGCGCTGTCTTGCCTTCTCTCTTGCATGCCTCACCGCCCCACCCTCTCTATGTGACACTCAACATTTGCCACTTCCTCTTTCATTAGCGAAGCCATGCGATTCGTTTTGTTGCCTTATCTTCACCACTGAGCCATGAAGTATCTCTGTGTGTCACTTTGAATGTGACGTTTGTTCACCTGCCTCTTGTAGTTCGACTGCTGCTGCTGGTGCTGCTGCTGCTGGTGCTGTTGTTGGTGCAGTAGATGCTGGTGGCGCAGCTGCCAAATCCGGTGGCATGCCACTGCACGTCGGCGTGGAAGGAGATGCGTATCCCACCGCTTTGCTCATGCCAACAATGGCATTCTTCCTCCTCCTCCTCCTCCCCTTTCTAAGAATCCTCATTCCATTGCGGCTTCCGTTGCTGCTGACGATGCCGTTGGTGGAGGAGGTGGTGTTACGCCTTTGCCTCCTCCTTCTTCTTGCCCTAGCCTGCTGCGGCTGCTGCTGCTGCACAGTTTGCAGCAAGGCATTGGCCAGAGCACCTGGCACCACGAAGTGAGTGCAGTAGTAGCAGTGACTTATTGAGCGACTTCGTCTGTTCGGCTTTTATTTCGATAATTACATATGTAATTAGTTAGTTATTTATTTAGAGACTTGCTTAGTTGGTTGGAGAGATAATGAGTTAAATGTTGAGAGAGTGAGTGAGTGAGTGAGTGCGTGAATGAGTGAGTGAGTGAGTGAGCGAATGTGGCGCTACCCAACATCACTGACAGACATTCCTCAGTGGCGTTGCCAACGCGCCACGTTCTCTCACGCCGCACTGCGCTGTCTTGCCTTCTCTCTTGCATGCCTCACCGCCCCACCCTCTCTATGTGACACTCAACATTTGCCACTTCCTCTTTCATTAGCGAAGCCATGCGATTCGTTTTGTTGCCTTATCTTCACCACTGAGCCATGAAGTAGTCTCTGTGTGTCACTTTGAATGTGACGTTTGTTCACCTGCCTCTTGTAGTTCGACTGCTGCTGCTGGTGCTGCTGCTGCTGGTGCTGTTGTTGGTGCAGTAGATGCTGGTGGCGCAGCTGCCAAATCCGGTGGCATGCCACTGCACGTCGGCGTGGAAGGAGATGCGTATCCCACCGCTTTGCTCATGCCAACAATGGCATTCTTCCTCCTCCTCCTCCTCCCCTTTCTAAGAATCCTCATTCCATTGCGGCTTCCGTTGCTGCTGACGATGCCGTTGGTGGAGGAGGTGGTGTTACGCCTTTGCCTCCGCCTTCTTCTTGCCCTAGCCTGCTGCGGCTGCTGCTGCTGCACAGTTTGCAGCAAGGCATTGGCCAGAGCACCTGGCACCACGAAGTGAGTGCAGTAGTAGCAGTGACTTATTGAGCGACTTCGTCTGTTCGGCTTTTATTTAGATAATTACATATGTAATTAGTTAGTTATTTAGAGACTTGCTTAGTTGGTTGGAGAGATAATGAGTTAAATGTTGAGTGAGTGAGTGAGTGAGTGAGCGAATGTGGCGCTACCCAACATCACTGACAGACATTCCTCAGTGGCGTTGCCAACGCGCCACGTTCTCTCACGCCGCACTGCGCTGTCTTGCCTTCTCTCTTGCATGCCTCACCGCCCCACCCTCTCTATGTGACACTCAACATTTGCCACTTCCTCTTTCATTAGCGAAGCCATGCGATTCGTTTTGTTGCCTTATCTTCACCACTGAGCCATGAAGTGTCTCTGTGTGTCACTTTGAATGTGACGTTTGTTCACCTGCCTCTTGTAGTTCGACTGCTGCTGCTGGTGCTGCTGCTGCTGGTGCTGTTGTTGGTGCAGTAGATGCTGGTGGCGCAGCTGCCAAATCCGGTGGCATGCCACTGCACGTCGGCGTGGAAGGAGATGCGTATCCCACCGCTTTGCTCATACCAACAATGGCATTCTTCCTCCTCCTCCTCCCCTTTCTAAAAATCCTAATTCCGTTGCGGCTTCCGTTGCTGCTGACGGTGCAGTTGGTGGAGGAGGTGGCAATTTTCATTCACGCAGTCCTTGAGTCGCATAAAAGGCGACTTCGAGGAACCCATGAGATCACAGGAAGCTTTGCTAAGTCATTCGGTTTGGACTCACTACAGATGTCGGGAGCGCCTAGTAGGCGTCTGATTCCCTTCCACAGACAGAGCCGCCGTCCATTCACATGCAGGTAAGTCTATTTGAAACGCCAGACGTTCATGTAAAGCATGCGAAACAGCGAATGCACGAGAACAGCTAATGTGCATGTGTGACTTACCAATGTATTACCATCTGCTCCACCAACAGCAAAAGTTATGTTATATGACTTCTGGCCTTTGACGAAACGTGAAAATGGGAACGACGCCTCCAAATCAACTTCATCTGCCAGTAAACACACACGAGCACATTCAGACTTCGGAATTGACGTCAAGTTACTCACAGCTAGGCACTTGCTTACCCTCCGCAGGGTCTGGAAAATCGCAGCATCGTACAAAATAGGTTTCTGTGAAAGGCTCGTCCCTCTTCGGATCCTTCAGAATAATGAGTCGCTCCTGCAAATTGACGTCCATTACGCTAATGGTTGCAAACTCTATAATCAAAACACGCATGGGAGGAGGATGAATGAAGGTGGGAGCACTCTGCACCCTTGAATGCGAAAACATTATGCTTAGTTATGCAAGTGGGAAAAGCTCAAACCGAACAGCAGGGCATGAAACAGGCCTACCTCTTCCCAGACGACAAGGACTGCCCCAAACCTCCTCGTACACCATGCATACGTCATTTTTAATTGACATCGGGCTGAGGGTGTTCTTCCTTAGTATTTCTGCTCCCTAAACACATTCATTATGCAGACAAGAACGTTCGACACAGTCCCCATTTATTTGGTTACAGTCACTTGATGATGGCAGAAGAGCAGTGCATGACAAAGTACTCATTGGTTTAAAACCGTATTTCGCAATTATTTTCGACGAATTCCATATAGAAATCATGAGGCCAGTGCACTTACGAATGTCTTGCCATAACGGTATTTCATTCCTACCAGTGACCCGAATGGCAGTCCAATCACTCGAGATCCCCATAGCTGGGGACTCTGTTCTCCTTCAAGAAAAGGCAGAATTTGTTGCTAGTGAGTTGATGGGAATGCATTAGCAAAACGTGAGGTGAGTGGAGGAAGACCATCTTGGAGTAAGAAGTAGTTGAGGAATGCTAGTGGTGAAGTCAGCGCTTACCTTTGCAGCATGCGACGAAGAAGAGAATCGAGGCAATCGCCAGCATGATCGGTGAGTGAGACCTGGAGAATAGCTGCTGTGGATTTATACTAGGCTGTCACTCATCCCACGGGTCCAATTGGAGCCCGTCTCACGCTTCAGTTGGCACAAATGTGATGTCTATGCGCGCTGAAAGGAGGCCCAACTTTCACAATCCATGCCCACCTTCTGCGTCTTCATCTCTGTGAAGCAAATGCGGCCAATTTGCCATCTTGCGGACGTAATAAGCCACGCGAATAAAAGTGGTGATGTGGTGATGAAAGTGATGTTTGGGTGATCCGAACCAGATGTGATAGCGTGTGGCGATTTGCGCAGCCGTATCGCGGCTGTCTTGTTTTCTTTCGTTCCTCGCGGCCGTTTTGCAAATTCCTCTTAAAGCAACCGTTTTTC
The DNA here is from genome assembly GCA_023968675.1 of Taenia pisiformis. Classification (NCBI taxonomy): domain Eukaryota; kingdom Metazoa; phylum Platyhelminthes; class Cestoda; order Cyclophyllidea; family Taeniidae; genus Taenia; species Taenia pisiformis. The sequence continues at coordinate 7,753,671 of CM043737.1, read as the reverse complement.
CCAAGCATTCGATTACAGACAGCGTAGGTCAGTGAAGTCGTTCACTTGTTTACACCGCACAGTTATGAAAAGTACACTTGGGTGTAACTTTGGGTGTACACGGCCCAAGCGCGCATGCGCTGAACTTGTAAGGTCACAATGTGAGCACCAATGCAAACTCACACATCTCTGACAAAACATGGTGCAGCCTAGAACAGTGCAAAACGCTGTGCTAATGCCGAAATAAAAGGCATGTCATACCGAGCAGAGCAGTTCGCTTGTCACAAACAGGTTCATCTGTAGAAGTACCATCACGCACTATCCTTTCCTAAGATGCGCAGTCGTACTTAAGCTGGCATAGACGATGCGCGTGTATGAATTAATTGGCAATGCAACCCTTACACGCATTTGTCGGATGCGCGATCCCTTAATCCAGGTTGTAGGGATCTTACTCCTGATTCGAACCACCGACGCTGTCCACATTGCGACGGTTGCGCCTAAGTGCTGTCAAGAGGAGGGGCTATAGGATGAAAGAAGGTGTTTTTTTTTAGGCTACCGCCCCTAGCCAGTGGCGCATGTCAGACGCGCTACCTGACAGGATCAAATGCGCCTTTCTTGATGGTACCCACACCGGTATTGATGGTCAGCAGACTTTTGGTGTGGGGCATAGAAGAGCGGTGAGTGTGCACTTCAGTAGGCAAATGCCTTCACTAGCCGTCTATTTACCCTTCAACTAGCTATCAAATTAAAATGGTTGCACTTTGTACAAAAGTTTGACTGAGGTCAGCCACGTGGGGTCAAGTTGCACCAGGCTGGCCTCATCGGTGCAATGAAATTGGAGCAGCTTGGCATGTGGTGGTGAAAGCTGAATGAAAGGCTGTGGTAATTGTAATTGTAATGTAGCAAGCAAATGCACTACACTCAGCAATGGCAAGTGTGTGAACAAGCCACAAATACCAAAAGACGGATGAAGTCCCCTTGAAGAGGTGTGAGAGCAAGTCTGTGAACGGTGTAGTTTCGTGCTTCTTCTGCGTTGTGAGCACCCTGACGATGTCCAGGCAGGAAGGCAAACTCAAACATGATGAATGAATGCCTCTGATTAAAGCAGGAGTTTGGGAGATCGAAATAATGCCCTCACAGCCTCCATAGTCCAGCCCACTTTCAAGCAAGCAGCCGCCACTTATCGCTGTAAGCACGTCTTATCAGAGTAGTCTTACTCACTTCATTTGAGCCCATAATGTAGGTGCTAGACTACGTTAATTAAGTGAGTAAGATGATTAGGTGGATGATCAGTGCGATCAGAAGCCTTGTGGAGTCACGTAGAGGCTAAATATTTGTTACGTTGCAAGGGCAGGTTTGAATGGAGTGAATTGCTAGGTGCGCTTCCTTTCGCATTTGTTTCCATTGCACTAATTGAGCTCAGGTTGCATCGCGATCGCATCAAGGCAGGTGCACTCCTCGCAATGTTGCACGAATGTACACAGATTGTCAAGTGAATGGCAGCAATCGTATGGAAGCTGAGGAGCTTACTTTGTACGCATCAAACCATCTGCAACAATGCCGAGATAGATGATGATGGTTCGCGATGCTTCAATTCTCGTCATTAGACCATGGGTGTTATCATTTGTTGAGGTGCATTGGATGCAAATCACGAGGCCTGCATGGAACTGTAGTGCCAAGCATTCAATAGAAGTGCGTTACTTCGATTCGCAGGTAGTGATTGCAGGCTAAAATCATTCTGTATGATGGCGCAGAATAATCGCCGTAGAGATGCTCACCGGTTGGATGGAGGCATTTGCTTATTCTTTAATGAAACAGATATAATCTGATTGGGTGTTTCTGCACTGCAAATTTAGACAGATGCGTGGGTCACCTGTGGACCTACCCGCGAATAAAGTTGGGATGAACAAAACTGTTGCAATATGACTTTGTCGTTTGATCCACTGTCAAAATAGAAGGGGGGGGGGTTGGATCCACATGCAACGCAGAAGGCAAGAGAGCGCAGTGCGGTGTGAGAGAACCTGGTGAGTTGGCAACGGAACTAAGCAGTGTTTGTCTGTCTGGGAAGTTGGGTAGCGTCACACTCGCTCCTTTACTCACTCACCAACTCACGAACTGCCGAAGTCACTCATATCACTCAACTCAAGTCGTCGTGCCGGCTGCTGCGGCGAATGCTTTCGTGCTGGCTGTGTAGCAGCGAAGAAGTAGAAGAAGGTGAGCAAGAAGGAACAGCACCTCATGTAGCAGTAGCAATAGGAGGCAGAGGCGGAGGCGAAGGTGGAGGAGGCGGCATTAGGAAGGTTCGAAATCTGATTTACAGCATCCGTGTGATTGAACTCTTATTGGAGCGTGTTGTTGTCATATTGAACCTCTGTGTGGATTGATTTTTGTCTTTTCTCTGTTCTTATTCGTTGACCTTTATGTGCCTCCCAAGTTCCCCTGTTCTTATTAACTTTGTTGCATTTTATTCATATTTTTGTTGGTATGGATTCTATGGACTCTTTTTGATCTTTTGGCTGCGAATTTTCTCGTTCCTGCCGTAGATTTTTTTCTAGTATTCTCGACAGATCTGCACGGCTACGACGGCTATTTGATCATATTTCATCGAATCACGAATTTCGTTTTTAGGAACAGGGTAGCGTAAAATTCACTTTTCATTCTTGGTCTGCCCAATATTTGTCATACATCACGACAAATCTCATGGGGTTTGTAACCCTAGGTGGATGAGTGGAAGTATTGGCATTAACTAAAGCGACCTCTGATATCGTTGGCTTAGAAGATCAGGATTTGAGCTTGAAAGTCTTTGTTGAGTGGCCAAGATGATGTCAGCTAAGTTGCCATCGTAAATCTGCCAAATATGGGTTATTAGCAGCTATGGAGGAAGTCCTCATTCTTCAATGCGCAATCGCATTTCGACACAGCAGCATAGACGAATGGTGTCCTACTCCACTCGAAGTTGGCAGCCTCTGTTCAGTCTTGCTTACCACTGAGAGTTTCCACAGGTACGGGTTGATCGCGAGTCCCGCACTATGTGTCTACGCCTCCATTTGCAATCCGAAATTCATTCTACCTGAGACGAATCTCGCGAGAAGTGCCAGTGAATCTAAAGTGTTCTCAGCGGTTTGGCTATCGCTCCTCGCCAGCACACGAAGGTATGCACTACTGCATGTGGTAACTGGTGCAACTACAGTGAATGTCGTGATACCGACGGAACCCAAGGTGCTCTGGAATGGCCATGGTCTCTCATCCTACATGCAGGAATATTTTCAGTCCGAGCTTTCGCTTACATCAGTGCTAATTCAGTTTGTGTTCGACGTAAAATTACACGCCTACACCAGTGCTTTCACTGGCCACCGAAGACATCGTCCTCTGAATGGCGCCTCCCCTCTCTCCACCCCCTTGTGGCATTGCAACAACCTGTAGGAATCAAAATGTCCACACAACCAATTTGTCTTCTCCAATTTCCTCACTTCTAGCATTAGTGTCAACTGCATCCGATGGAATGAATGGCGAAGAAAGTGCCGCTCCAGGAGGCCTATTTACGAGCAGGCGAGCAACTGATATGGGTCCACTCAAGGCACACCCCCACACCACCTCCGTCCTCATACCATTCTTCTAAATCCACGCCTCAGGTCCCGAAAGAGCCGACTTTATTCGGCACTTGCCTTGTGTCTGTCACAGAGGCAGTTCAACAATCCGACTTCTGATACCGCATGGGAATCGTTGCGTTGCTTCCTTTCCATTATCAATCACTTGGCATTCAAAAAGGGAATTGCAAAGGATATGAAAACATGGTGTGAGTCAAGGGAATCGGAACAGCAGTCCATTCATGACTAAAGTATCAAATGTGCATGGCCTCCCCTGGCTGTCGTGACTCCATCACGCCTCGACCAGCTGTTAGGCCCTACCATGACGTAGGACTGAGTACGCAAACAACAGTGACTAAGGCCGTAAATTTATCAGCTGGTCGAGCTACCCTAATTAGTGGATTGCCTCACAAACGCCGTCAAACCCGACTCAAAAGACGAACTACGTGGACAATGATACGAGCATTTCAATGCCTTCAAATTCGAGGCGATTCGCCCATCCGCCACTTCAGCACGAACGTGAATGTGCTGCGTTAAGTCAGTCCGCAATTTACGACGCATGGACGCTCTATTTTCGTCGGAAGGCTTAGCTTCTGAGTTCGAGTGGGCTAGCAACAATAAACTTATCACAGTGCAATGCCCTCCTACCTTTGAAATCAGCATTGAGTAATGGCAGCTGGATTTAACCATCTGATACAGCTCGTTTTTGATCACGTTGATCTTGTGGGAACGCGGGGGTGTTATATCATGCCTCCTTCTTCTGGGAAACGGCACGAAAGTATACATTAAGATATGGGGCGAAGCCTGACGTAGCCACAGGGAGTCAAAACAGTGGCGGCACGATTGGAAACAGAACAAAGGGTCGACCCCTTCCATGATTGTTGTGCCTCCAACACGCTGCATGTCTGACCCCGTCGAGGAATTGCGCACAGCTGCAAGGCGTTGCGATGACGTCGAGTTAGACGTCCAAATCGCAAAGATGAAAGCTTTGGAACACGTCAGCGGTATTAACGCTTCCTAGATTAATTACACTGGCGAATAAATGAAGACCCACGTTGAGTAGGAAGGTGATGCGTATTTTATGGAGCGACAGTCACAATTTCCAATGCAGTGATTTTAAAGCCTGTAATCTTGCAATCCTTGCAGCTCATAGACCGGCTTTCACAAAATTTGCCATCAAGATGTGGCTGAGCGTAATCAACCTGCTGTGGACCTGCAAATTGTCATGAATAAATTTAATTTAATTAAACTGCATTAAAAAAGCCCTCTTTTGCCACAAAAATGAGGACAAGATCTAGTCCGAGTGGATGCTCACGTTTAGACCGGCGACAAACGTCGGCAGGTTGATGAGCAATCGTTCCAACTTTCGCAGAATTGCAATACCTTTGCGATCATCCCACCACCTTTTGTGGAATGCGCTGCACATCGCTAGGACCTCGAAACCACTAGTTCCGCCATCGCTTCCCGTCAAATGCGAATCCCAGTGTCAACAATGCAAACACTTCATGTCTATGTCCTAGGTCCATCATCACTAATCTAAACAAACAAAGAGGTCGAGATCAAGAAGTGAAAAGTTACAGAAGACGTATATGCTGCAGTACGGCCCGGGGAACGTATGAGCGGTATGGAAAAGGGATCAACTTTGCTAGATGGATGCGAAATTCTCGTCGCCTAGAAGATGCGAAAGCGTACTCCATGGATCGCCCTTTTAAGGCAGGTGTCCCTTGAAATGTGATTACCGCAATGGCTTGCATGAGACTCGGCACTCACATTTTGAAGCCGTCCTTCTTCGGCATCACCCCTGCAAAGTCTGTGCGATGGTCCTTTGGTGGTATGGCACACGCACGAGAGGGCAATTAGAGGTGGCACCTCGTTTTAAAGGCGCCTGGCTCACACCCATCTCCTGTCATGCAGAAGGCATCTTCTTCTGGTGCACATCCCTCGCCAATTCACCACTCACTTCAATTTGGTTCACTCGATTCACACTCCACCAAAGCGGTGCGGGCAGTTAGACGGAGGAACGGACTGACGGACAGGAGCCACAAATGTTTGGCCATCCACTAAGGCAGAGTAGGAGGGCCCAACATGCACTCATCAAACGGAGTCAATTGAAATGCAGGTCATGCTGCATTCTAAGCTGGCAATCAACTAACCCTCACATGGTAGCAATGGCTTCATGCTGCTGGTTCACATCAGTGGCTCCGATGAAACTCTTGGAACGACAGCACTGCCATCGGAGTATGATGAAGTCCTGTGCCAATGCCTTCTGCAAGATGATGTCAGGACGGAAATTCGGCAGACAGGAGTGCTTGCCCATGTTCGCACTTGCCGCGAATTTGTTTACTTACCCGTACGGCAAATGCTGTGGCAGCAGCATCAATAGTTATGGCCCCACCTTCTCCATCCCCAAATCCAAGTACTCAGCAAATCTCTTGTAAGCTCTTCTTTCGTTGAGACTGTAGCAATTTGACACCGGGTAGGTGTTGATGGTTTTCTGAGAGGAATGATTAAGTCGCTTGACATTGTGTTGCCCGTACCGCGCTGCTAAGCTCAACTGCAAAGGCGCCGCGAGAATTGCTGCTCGCTGTCGGACACAAATCCCAGTCAGCATGCCCGACGGAGTGAGTTCCAAGCACAGCCACTTACACTGCGCAAATGAAGTGGTTTGCCAACTGGGTGGAGTAGTAGACGATGCGCTGGGGAAATCGGCAGCCAGGATGGCAAAGCAGAGTTTCATACGATAGCGCCAACTACAGCATTTGTCCTTAAAATGACTTCAGGTCGACCTGATACCACTTGAATATCCATTGTCTTTTGTTATGCACATTCTCAGCACACGCCGCGGTATTCACTATGCTATTGCTTAATGGTGTGCTGTTTTTTGAAAGTGGATCATCGAGAAGGAGGGAGAAAAGGAAGTGGTGGAAGGTAGGCCTAGTTGCCTTGTACATTTTGAAACTAAAAGGCCTGATGCGAACCCTTGGAAGGTCGCTTAGAGTGCTGTTGACGCATTACTAGCCGAGCGATGCCTCATGTAGAAAGACACTCATCATCTCAGTTGATTTTCTAACTATTTGCAGCTTTGATTAGCTTGATGAGATGTGCGTTGTTGCTTACACGTCTTAGTAATCGCTGGCCTTATTGTGTGGCACGCAGATGTGAGCACAAAGATGGAGGTTTTGTCAGGTAGACGAGGTTGGAATGTCAGGCCTACGATCAAGACATGGGTGAAGTTTAGTCACGGGGAGCAAATGCATGCTCTTTGAGGTCACAGGATGCAATCGATTCGCTGTATTAAACGGTACGACTAGTTGATGTCACGTGACAGCGAATGGCATGACACCCGTCCGGCTAGATTGTGGACAGAGACAAAGCTTAATTCCAATGCAGCTTAATGAGGTTATTATTGGTGAAAAGATACTTGCGACCAGCTTTCAGCGTTGAATCACAGTACCATTAACGGTTAAAATTGCATCAAATGATGGACTTATCTGATGCTTGCGGCATTGCGCTCGTGCATTTGGAGTGCATCACGATCTGTCTGGAGAGTCAGTGAACAATCAGAGGAGCGTCTCATCATCCGATCAGCCTGCGGTCGACTCCTCGTGTTGGTGGGCCTCACCCTGCCTCTCTGAAGGGAGTCACTGCGCACATTTTGCCTGTCTGCATTGCTTATCCTCGTCATTGCCTTCGCATTTGTCTTCTCACGATTGTTGCTTCCACTGTCAAAAGCCATCACGATGAACGGTTCGCAGTGCGACTCAATATGGTCATTGTTCTGTTGGTGCGCCACACTGTGGCCTTACGTCAATTGCTTCCGACGCGAAAAATGTTGTCATTGTTCGTTGATGTGTTGTAAATGATGCGATGCAACTCATTCATTGTCAGCGCAGCGTGCGCTGGTTTAATTGGGAAGACGCTGATCTGTCAAATGGTCCCTTGATAATGGGAGGCCATGAAATACAGTGGCAATGCAGAGTCGCTCGGGTAGAGATGAGGAAGCATTGCCGAGCATTTGGCTTGATCTAAGTTAATTCTTCCTCGTAATCCAATTTTGGTAAGTCTCAACCTAGCTAGGCAAAGTCGCCTTGTAGAGGCGACGTGGATCACAAGGCATCATGGTGAGATGCAGGTCCTAACAACTGCTGTTTTACAGCAAATTGACAAAGCCCTCTATGAACAGGAGCCAATAAAACGGACACCGGCATCGCGCACGAGACTCCCACCAACCATCTTAGGGAATTCTGGGCTTCTGTGAACGGACCTCTACAGCTGTGACCCAGAGGTTACACCACTTCCGTCTATGCTGAACCAAACTGCATCAAGATTTGGACTTATGTTCGTGCGTCAAACAAGGGGTACAAATAGCAGCGGTGGTGGACTCCACTCACAAACGCAAAAGAAGGAGGGCAATGGCAGCAGACTGAAACACATTCATGTCGGCCTTGATCTGCAAATAAGCTGTGCTTTAAGTTGAAATTGGTGTTAGAGGGAGTGGTAAGTGCTCTTGTTCAAAAAACTAGCGACTTTGACACAAAAGAAAAACTTATCCTTATCCGCATCAGCCAAGGTATTGTTTGGATGTGAAATAAAATATTTAGCCTTCGGGGGCTAGTAATGCAAAGGACAAGTAGCAATGCACTTCATGAACACATGTGGATAAAATTATTCAAGCGAGAGGTGCGATGGAATGGCTGACCAAGCGATCATGCGCAAAGATGAAACATGGTGTGACTACATACGATGTGATGCACATTGGGTGTGTGAAAATCAAAAGTGCTTAGAGAAAATGGTAGATAAATCACAGCGAGGTGAGCTGGAAGGGTTCGAACGCTTTGGATGTGAAGTACCAAGTCTGTATCCGCGGTCGGGTCGACATCATGACATCATGGAGAAGGTGTTGCACCTCTAATAAAGGCCAGCTTTTATGATGCAGGCACAATTACAAGTGGCGCTGATGCATTGCTTGCAGCACTTCTTGTGAGTATATCATCACAAATTGTGGGCGACCTTCTCTTTCCTTTTTAGCCAGTACGGCTTCAACAGACACATTTGATTTGAAGGTGGAAGTTGGAATCATGAGTGCCAGTTTATTTTCTATTCTACTGAGTAGCTTCAGCAACATCACTAGTTACTTGTTTGTCAGTGGGTGGCATAAGGGCCGCAAACAATCAAAGAAAGGGGTCGTGGAAGGAATACTGGTGAAGAGCAATTAAACACGCGCAATTCTGTTTAGCGAATCATTAAAGTGCCGCAGAGTTGGCCGGTAAGAAATTGACACGTAAGCTCAAGAACTTCCGTCTTGTGAGCTCACACACTAAGGATCAAAACCTGGAGCTGAGTGAAACGCGAATACCTGCCCCTTGTGGAGGCTGTGTGATAGTCTTGGAGTGCGCTTTTCTGGCTGCCGAATGTGGCGCCTCTCTGTCCTAGGTTAAAATGCAATTGCTGCAAAGCTAGACAGATGTTAATTAAGCCGAAACGATTAACTATTTAGAGAAAGTATCTGGGATGGCACAAAATGGAATTAAGAGAATTTGCAGGTAATAGGTGAATTGATGAGACGTAGGGCAGTGGGGAAGGGTATTTAGTGTTAGCGACAGCCTTGCCAGATGTCCGCGAATTAGCCACCGCTGGGGTGGCGATACGCTGCTCTGGGTTGGTACACGTCTGACCACGAGACGGAGATTCAACGCTCAGGACCGCTGACTTATTTTGATTCGCTTCACTCATTGTATCTCACCCTAGTCCTTCCTGCGATTCGGTATCTCTTTGCACGCCTTGCCATCACACTACTAACCGAACTGTGTCTGCTTCCAGCACTTTGCTCCTTCCTTCATGCACTTCTCCATCACCTAGCTCAGCGCTTCTCATAACATCGCTTTGCTTACAATCTCGCATTTGCCATCTCGTTCACTATAGCGAATCACAAGCATGGACAGAATGCATTGGCAGGCGCAACAGAAGAGGTTGAGGTGTGACCACAGGTATTAAGGTGGAAGCAATAAAACGTGGAGTTTGGGAAGAAAGACAAAATGAATAATCGCGTTTTGTGCGGCTAGAAAAGGAGCAGGTGCCATATTCTGAGTATTCCGTGTGGAAGAGTGATGCGAATGCTAGTGGTTCTCCAACTAGATCTTCAACGCGCGCATTCGAAACTCAGGATAAGCGGCCTGCCGAATCAAGTTGTGTGTTGAGTAGGCTGTGAGCCTGCAGAGACTGGCCTTAAGTGTCGGGCTTACCTGCTAGCCTTACTTCAAATGGAGTACACTTTTTTCCTTGAACCTGACTCCTGTCTGTGAAGGCAGCGCATCCGGCGTCGCCTTTCGTGACAGGTCTTCTCATCATTCGCTGCTGCAGAGATGCGTCTCAAACCCTCTTTCTACATATTTGGTTTAGCCTCTGGACGCTGCGCCGGTGTCTGCACGATGAGTTGCAGGTGAATGCAGTTAAGCATTTTGAAACTACCGATGCGAAGGTCTTTGTCGTTGTGCAATTTACAGCCAGTTCAAAACAAAGCAAGCCAGATTAACTCACCACATTCCATCTAGGCCTCATACTTACCAATCGCAAATCTATCAGCTGCTCTGCCACAGTGCCTCTACTCCGGTTCGCTTTGAAACAACAGGAGGTGTCAAAACGGGGACAAAGTTTGCTTATCCACATGGCAACAATGAGGACTTCTGAGAAGTGGCACACAGTGCACAATGGAAGGGGCGTCCTGCTTGTCGACTATACCAATCCCTTCGCCTCCTTCACACTGCTTGCAGAGGTGGGTGCAGCATGGTACTGCATCAATGGAAATACTTTGGCTTTGAAACTACCGCTGACAAATGGCCACGCAATGGCTTCATCAAAACTTACTTCACCAAATGTTGCGATGAAGAATTCTTACAATGCGCGATGGAGCAGCATGACATGGCAAAGGATTGTCAACCAAAAGCAAAGCAATAATGGCCTCCGGTTAAGTCGACCACTTCGGCCCGCAATGTGGACTTGTCTCTCCACACCACAATGAACACCAGGAGCACACGTTCGCTTCTTCTGCATTGTCGCAACCGCGCAGAGCGAAGTTCCAAACCCCTCAGTGGCCAGGCCTGTCTATTTGACATCGCTTTTCGTAGGACAACAAAGATCAAGTGGAGTTCATTCTCACCACACTTCTTTACTTTACTGCTCATAGTTTCGTACTTATTTCTCCTCCGCTGCTGCTCATTCACTTAGCCTTGCAGCCAACATTAAGAGAGGCAGGAGCAAATCAGTCCGACAAACTCAAGCATGGCAGGGCATGCAGCCCACTGCGCAAAGCAGAAAACGGTAAATCTAACACCAAGTTGTGGCAGGAAGAGGGAGTTGACCTTGTCTCACTGGAATGAAGCCGACGATTAGCATGTGACTGATTAGTCAAAGCACTTGCATTTCCAGGCCATCGACACACTGGCCCGAATGTAGTTGGGCAGGGCGAGCAGCGGCTGGTTGGAGAGGTTCTGCATTGCGACCAACAGCCAGGCGAGAATGGCAAGCACTACAGTGAAGCAGGCTGCTCTTGGCGAAAATAGCCTTCCCAGATAGAGCAGCAAACAGGCCAATCAACTGGATGAACGCTCAGTTCCGAGCGGAGTTTCCACCACCAAACATCATGGCTAAACTTCACGCTGTGAGGAGCAAAGATCGTCTGCCATGCCTTGGGAACAGCCAAGTCACTAGTCTCGTGCAGGTCGACATTGCAAAAGCGCATCCTGAAAGAGCGAAGTTTGCACTACCGTGCGGATGAATGCTGCAACGTTGCCATGGAACTCGACGAATCTCGTAGTCTCGCGCAGGTGATGAAACGAAATTTGCAGTCTCGTGCATGAGGAGAGAGTTGAATCCGCGGCTCCGTAGGTCAGCTCTGTGAAGATGCAGCATACTAGGAGGACACGTTTAAACAGTGAACTGTTAAATGCGTTTGTGGTGCGCCTTAGGCAGAAAATTCGTAATGCTAAAATAGGTGCGTAGTGATGACGCAAATGTGTCACAACGTTGCCTCGAATCACAATGAGGTCCCCACATGTCCATCACAGGTGCATAGTCGCGATCTTTTTGTTCAACACCTCAGTGCTACTACAGTAGGCAACAGACTAGAAAAGAAGTCAATGAGGCATAAGATGGATGCCTTAGTGCCACTCGCTTTGTCGCCCCTCCCATGCTCAAGACACGCAACATCCGTCTAAAATGCGCCTAAATGACCCGATGGAATAGTAAAGAATTGATGACTGCTTGTTCTCAAGCGCCATTAATTGAAGCCTGCTGACAAGCGGTTGAAGGTCTAAAAGTGCAGATGCTAGGTTGTGATCCTTTAAAGTATGCAAAGCGACTGAGGAAGTGATTACACGTCCACCAGGAGGCGATGAATGCGATGGGACGCCTTTCTTCTTCACAGTGGTCTGCTTTTCCACATTCATGTTCCTTTTCTTTGGATAGATTCGTGAGTTGAGAATGCCTCAAGATGTTTGGCTAAACTTGATCTCCCTCATCCACTTCTAGCAGACTGCAGGGAGGTGACATCGAAAAACATGAGGTTCGATTAGTCACAAATGCTTGGAGAATTATTTGCTACTGAATCAACGGAAGAGCAGACTACCGCATCAACGACATCGCACGTTGGGCTGTTGCACGCTTAATGCAAGAAAACTGAAAGTCCGCGAGTCGACTTGGCTGCGCAAATTCTTTAATGGACAATGCGAATGGAACAAATGGGTTGGCACATAGTTGAGATCAATCTGACCTTTTCTGTAATGCATTCCTAGTTTATACCTTAACAATCTTATCACGCAGGCCACATTTGTCATCGTCCCCAGTGACAACAGGCTCCACTAATCACCTACTTCCCTTTCGTCCATACATCTTCTAGCTTGCCTCTGCACATCTTGTTAATCCAACCTCCGTGTCACCCACGATTGCAATCATTCATAACTGCTCAGGCGCGAAATCATCAATTGCGTATGCACGACGAGATGTTGAGCAGCTGCGACCAAATATGACACTCAAAAGCCTGCCTCCGATTCGCTTGTTGACAGATGCAGCTAGGATCTAGCTGGCAAACTTCGCTGGTTAAATACACGACCGTCAGCGCGAGAAGCATTTTAGCCTCTCCTGCCTTTGATGCGCATTCACAGTAGGTGAATTCGGGCAACCCCCCCTTTTCCACACGCCACAGGCTTGTCCATCTCTGCCCTTGACAGCTTGTTCGTGGAGGTGTGTTTAGTTTCACCAATTCTTGTGACTGGCGTTATTGGACATATTTATAAATTTAAAAAATTTTACTGAAATTGGTCTCGACGAAACTTTCGTTTTAGCTACAGGTGAAATACATGGGAATCGTTTGCAAGCCAGGAGAATCAGAGCGCAGATTTGTGCGTGCATAGCGGAAACTGGCTTACACCCCACGTCCAGTCAGAGTGGTGTCAAGTCACTCTAGCATCTTTTTCACTCCGCTTCCATTCAGCAGATTGCATAGCACATGGACGAAAAGGAGGCGCGGGTTAATGCACACGTCTCATCCTTTCGACCAGGCTGCTGTCTCGTGCCACAAGTCCACCTGGCTCTTCGACTTAGGACACCTTCCCCTTACGCTTACACCGGAAATGGCTTCCCAAATGTTCACCCATTTTGTAACGATTCGTGTTTCAGCAGTAGTGCAAACACAACTGCATTGAACTGCATTCTTAGAACAAAATGCCGTTCTGTCCTGAGGCAAGGGCACATGGCTTTGCAGCACCACTGACCTGGCCAGCGACGCACTGCATTTCAACTTTGGCCTGATCCAACATCATCGCTTCATTGGCTGCGGCTCATGTGTGGGAAAGCACAATCAAAACCAACTGCCTCATCGCGGTCTCAAACGCTAGATGGCAAGGTTTACGGCCATTTGCGAAACGGATCAAATTGATAAGCATGTGGATAGAAAAACAATGAGGCAGCTGAAATATTGACTAATATGCATGACACGTGATAACAGTATTTAAAAAAGGGGCCGAGGCGGACAGCTCAACGAGCCGTGCCCATACAATCGCAGCCAGTCAGCCAATCACGTCCACAACATTTGCGTAGGAGTGCTTGTTGAAGACTGCTTTTGATAATTGCTAGAAAGCGCAGACGTAATTGCCCAAAGAGGAAACATGGGTCGTGGAGACAGAGCGCTTGCCAGGTGTGTGTCAACAGTGAACCGAAAGATAAGGCAACAGTGCAGCAGCTTTGTGCATCCCAACTTGATTCGCGTGCAGGTTCACGAGTGACACACAACCGTTTAAAATTACATGGCAGATAACACGTAATCTGATGACATATGTTTCATTAAAGAATAAGCAAATGCCTCCATCCAACCGGTGAGCATCTCTACGGCGATTATTCTGCGCCATCATACAGAATGATTTTAGCCTGCAATCACTACCTGCGAATCGAAGTAACGCACTTCTATTGAATGCTTGGCACTACAGTTCCATGCAGGCCTCGTGATTTGCATCCAATGCACCTCAACAAATGATAACACCCATGGTCTAATGACGAGAATTGAAGCATCGCGAACCATCATCATCTATCTCGGCATTGTTGCAGATGGTTTGATGCGTACAAAGTAAGCTCCTCAGCTTCCATACGATTGCTGCCATTCACTTGACAATCTGTGTACATTCGTGCAACATTGCGAGGAGTGCACCTGCCTTGATGCGATCGCGATGCAACCGAGCTCAATTAGTGCAATGGAAACAATGCGAAAGGAAGCGCACCTAGCAATTCACTCCATTCAAACCTGCCCTTGCAACGTAACAAATATTTAGCCTCTACGTGACTCCACAAGGCTTCTGATCGCACTGATCATCCACCTAATCATCTTACTCACTTAATTAACGTAGTCTAGCACCTACATTATGGGCTCAAATGAAGTGAGTAAGACTACTCTGATAAGACGTGCTTACAGCGATAAGTGGCGGCTGCTTGCTTGAAAGTGGGCTGGACTATGGAGGCTGTGAGGGCATTATTTCGATCTCCCAAACTCCTGCTTTAATCAGAGGCATTCATTCATCATGTTTGAGTTTGCCTTCCTGCCTGGACATCGTCAGGGTGCTCACAACGCAGAAGAAGCACGAAACTACACCGTTCACAGACTTGCTCTCACACCTCTTCAAGGGGACTTCATCCGTCTTTTGGTATTTGTGGCTTGTTCACACACTTGCCATTGCTGAGTGTAGTGCATTTGCTTGCTACATTACAATTACAATTACCACAGCCTTTCATTCAGCTTTCACCACCACATGCCAAGCTGCTCCAATTTCATTGCACCGATGAGGCCAGCCTGGTGCAACTTGGCCCCACGTGGCTGACCTCAGTCAAACTTTTTTACAAAGTGTAACCGTTTTTAATTAGACAAGTAGTTGAAGGGTAAATAGACGGCTAGTGAAGGCATTTGCCTACTGAGGTGCACACTCACCGCTCTTCTATGCCCCACACCAAAGGTCTGATGACCATCAATACCGGTGTGGGTACCATCAAGAAAGGCGCATTTGATCCTGTCAGGTAGCGCGTCTGACATGCGCCACTGGCTAGGGGCGGTAGCCTAAAAAAACCATCAAGAAGGGCACATTCACCCCTCTCAGGTAGCACGTCTCATCAGCCCCACAGCCACTCCCATAGCCCTCCCCTTAACAGCACTTAGACGCCACCCTCATGATGTAGACAGCGCCGGTTCTTTGTGTCAGAAATAAGACGCCTACAAGCTAGACTTAGTAATATTGCATGTAACGAATGCGCGTGAGAGTTCTTATTGTCACCAGCTTCGAAATGAAGGGGCGTGATGGAACTTCTACAGATGGAACCTGTTTGTGACAAGCGAACTGCTCTGCTCGGTATGACATGCCTTTTATTTCGGCATTAGCACAGCGTTTTGCACTGTTCTAAGCTGCACCATGTTTTGTCAGAGATGTGTGAGTTTGCATTGGTGCTCACATTGTGACCTTACAAGTTCATGACCTTACAAGCGCATGCGCGCTTGGGCCGTGTACACCCAAAGTTACACCCAAGTGTACTTTTCATAACTGTGCGGTGTAAACAAGTGAACGACTTCACTGACCTACGCTGTCTGTAATCGAATGCTTGGGAAAAACGGTTGCTTTAAGAGGAATTTGCAAAACGGCCGCGAGGAACGAAAGAAAACAAGACAGCCGCGATACGGCTGCGCAAATCGCCACACGCTATCACATCTGATTCGGATCACCCAAACATCACTTTCATCACCACATCACCACTTTTATTCGCGTGGCTTATTACGTCCGCAAGATGGCAAATTGGCCGTATTTGCTTCACAGAGATGAAGACGCAGAAGGTGGGCATGGATTGTGAAAGTTGGGCCTCCTTTCAGCGCGCATAGACATCACATTTGTGCCAACTGAAGCGTGAGACGGGCTCCAATTGGACCCGTGGGATGAGCGACAGCCTAGTATAAATCCACAGCAGCTATTCTCCAGGTCTCACTCACCGATCATGCTGGCGATTGCCTCGATTCTCTTCTTCGTCGCATGCTGCAAAGGTAAGCGCTGACTTCACCACTAGCATTCCTCAACTACTTCTTGCTCTAAGATGGTCTTCCTCCACTCACCTCACGTTTTGCTAATGCATTCCCATCAACTCACTAGCAACAAATTCTGCCTTTTCTTGAAGGAGAACAGAGTCCCCAGCTATGGGGATCTCGAGTGATTGGACTGCCATTCGGGTCACTGGTAGGAATGAAATACCGTTATGGCAAGACATTCGTAAGTGCACTGGCCTCATGATTTCTATGTGGAATTCGTCGAAAATAATTGCGAAATACGGTTTTAAACCAATGAGTACTTTGTCATGCACTGCTCTTCTGCCATCATCAAGTGACTGTAACCAAATAAATGGGGACTGTGTCGAACGTTCTTGTCTGCATAATGAATGTGTTTAGGGAGCAGAAATACTAAGGAAGAACACCCTCAGCCCGATGTCAATTGAAAATGACGTATGCATGGTGTACGAGGAGGTTTGGGGCAGTCCTTGTCGTCTGGGAAGAGGTAGGCCTGTTTCATGCCCTGCTGTTCGGTTTGAGCTTTTCCCACTTGCATAACTAAGCATAATGTTTTCGCATTCAAGGGTGCAGAGTGCTCCCACCTTCATTCATCCTCCTCCCATGCGTGTTTTGATTATAGAGTTTGCAACCATTAGCGTAATGGACGTCAATTTGCAGGAGCAACTCATTATTCTGAAGGATCCGAAGATGGACGAGCCTTTCTCAGAAACCTATTTTGTGCCATGCTGCGATTTTCCAGACCCTGCGGAGGGTAAGCAAGTGCCTAGCTGTGAGTAACTTGACGTCGATTCCGAAGTCTGAATGTGCTCGTGTGTGTTTACTGGCAGATGAAGTTGATTTGGAGGCGTCGTTCCCATTTTCACGTTTCGTCAAAGGCCAGAAGTCATATAACATAACTTTTGCTGTTGGTGGAGCAGATGGTAATACATTGGTAAGTCACACATGCACATTAGCTGTTCTCGTGCATTCGCTGTTTCGCATGCTTTACATGAACGTCTGGCGTTTCAAATAGACTTACCTGCATGTGAATGGACGGCGACTCTGTCTGTGGAAGGGAGTCAGACGCCTACTAGGCGCTCCCGACATCTGTAGTGAGTCCAAACCGAATGACTTAGCAAAGCTTCCTGTGATCTCATGGGTTCCTCGAAGTCGCCTTTTATGCGACTCAAGGACTGCGTGAATGATAATTGCCTCACTCCACTAATGTTAACCGTCGATTTTCTGCTGCTACATGTGCATCTGCTGAGCCAATACTGATGCTTAACTTGTAGCTAACCTAGTGAGAAATCAAACTCGATAGGCTGAGTTCTGCCCATGTTGACTGGAGTCGTTCGAGTATCGCCAGCAGCAACACGGAGGCTTTTGCGGGAATGTGATGAAGCATTATAGCATGGAAAAAGGCGTCGCGTGCTTTTAAAGTAGAAAAGGGGCCTAAGGTGCACGCCGACGTTGCATTCAACAAGGATAGAACGTAGAATTATGAAAGGAAAGGAGGCATGGCTTGTGGAAAATCACAGCCGTAACTGCGGTCGAGTTAACATGACGACAGAGTGGGAAGGTGGGGGAGGCATGCATCTCCAATGCTGGACGGCTTTCATCATGACGCAGGCACGTTCGCAAGTGAGTGATGTCGGCTGCGGTGCAGTGGTTGTACCACTTCTGACAGACCACCGACAGACGACACATCATAGTTACAATGTTGACAGCCATCTCATTCCCTTTCGGATGGTATGGCTCCAACGCACGCATCGAACTCCTCATCTGTCCATAGTCACACCTCAGTTGCCCCATTCAAGTTGGAGGTGGAAGTGTGACTCGCAGGGATCGGTTCCATCTCCATCTAGTCGACAAGTCGCCTCAGACACACCACTAGTTACATGTGTGTCAGTGGTTTGCATGTAGAGGTCGTGGAGCGAAAATTGGTGAACAGCAATGGAGAATGCGCCACTCCGTAGAGCAGGTCACGGAGGCCTCGCAGAATACCAATGGGAAATTGGCAAACATGCAGAGGTTAATATCAACCAGGAGGAGGAAGGACACAAATCACGCAAACTCACAAACTTCTTTCCATGTGCATGTTGCATGTCACAATGCTAATTACGAAGTGTAGTGCACAGTGAAATGGGAAATGCTGTCTTCGGTTGGGACTGAGTGAAAGTCTAGAGGTGGACATTCGTGCTTGCGGGAAGTGACGCTTCACTCCCCTCAACTGAATAGTGCTGGCAGTAGCTTAGATAGCAAAAGGGAAAATAAGAGCACTACAACATGTGGTTGGTAAGGCAATTTGCAAGCCGTATGGCAATTAGTAGAGGAAAGTGGGTGTCAGAAGTGGCCTGGAGTAGGAACCTCTGGATTGATGTAGCACAGAGGTCCCGCTACCGGAGGCTGGGTTAGTAGACGTCTGCTAACATAGTGAAGTGGAACGCTCGAAATCGCTAACGTGCTTTTATCCACTTCAATCATCCCTTCCGCTCATTCATCTTCTGCACGCCTTCCCATACACTTGTTTTATTCCTGTAACCAGATCACTTCACATCGCATCACAGCCGCTTCATGCATTCTACTGCCGATCATTGCTCATTTCGTTTGTCATAGGTGCTGCTTTACCACATTGTGATTTCTCCACGGCACAGCACATTACAGCACATTCATTGCTTGCGCAAAGTTTCTCCATCTGCTTTCTCTTTTCTTCGCGATGAGCAAATATTTTTTTTTCGCCTAAGTTTACTGCCTCCTAACTTGCTTGGGGTTTTTACCAGCATGGCATATTTTCTACGAACCACATTTGCTTTACCATCGCAGCATATCAGCGTGGTATTATGATTTTGTCAAGGTCGTTGCTACCCTTGCTATGTAAGAAATTCTCAACCATGAAACGTTGTGAATCAGTGTTCGATTGTATTTACAAAGCAGGAAAGGATTTGTTTGCTTCACGACTTCACAGTCCACGTTCATGTACCTTCAAATCACATTACAATGTAACAGCACGCTGCGCATCCGTTAAAGGAGAAATTTGCCCAAAACTCAAGTGGCCGCAGATGTGGAAAAAAAGGCATAAGTAGACTTACTGTGAGCAATAGCCTTTTGAATGCTAAGCCTAAATAACTGCTATTGCTCTTCCATCTCATGTGGTTAGTTTGGAGGCACTTGAGAAAGCTGACCCCACGCAAAAGACTCCTAGGTCAGTTAGCTTCTGTAGCACAATGCGTGTTTGGTTGCTTTGTGCTGTTGAAATATCAATGCATACAGACGGAGGAAAGTTTGTGCACCATTTCAACGAGGCAGCTGAAATATCAGCAGACGAAATGAACCATGAGCTAAGGCAAAAGACACAAGTGAATGCAGGTACATTAACAGATGTTCTGCAAAAGTGCGTGATGCACGGATGTTGCTGCACTGAACAGAAGTTTTGGCATCTAACTCAACTCCACACAGCTGCTCAATGGTGGCAGTGGCTACCATCTGCTCAGCGACACCGGGAGAGCCACCCTGCGGAGGAGATGGCGTCACGAGACCAATTAAGCAGCGTATGAACCCGCCTTCTCGATTGCCTATATAAGTTACACATTCCCCACCCTCGGAAAACCATTCCCAAGGCTAAGTGGCTGCTTGCATTGCCATGACATCCACCAGCAGGCTATCCACTTCACAATACATCCATCGCTTCTGCTCGTAGCGGCCATCAGCAAACCAAGAATAAACAGCACTCCCATGTCTGCCTTAGTAAACTATGCCA
This sequence comes from Taenia pisiformis, assembly GCA_023968675.1. Lineage (NCBI taxonomy): Eukaryota > Metazoa > Platyhelminthes > Cestoda > Cyclophyllidea > Taeniidae > Taenia > Taenia pisiformis. Next base: position 7,733,786 of record CM043737.1, on the reverse strand, counting down.
CACCTATCACGCTTCTCAAATGTACTCCCACTAACAATTCTTCAGTGTACATTAGAACATCTTCATTACCAATGCATACACGCCCACCGCAGCTCCCTCACAGTCACCCCTCCCCGAGGGAGCAAGGACACACTGCACTAGGACAGAACACACATACGTATATTTGATAGCGCACTTTATAAAGGTGCGACGAGGCAACTAAGTGGTCCCATCACCAAAATCCGTCGCTCAACAAGCCACTGCGCCTCGTCCAGAGTTGTGTTCCGTGCTCCTCTTGGTAAAACTACTGCGTCCTCAGTCTCCTCATCCCCATGGCGCAGACTAACTCCGCGTGGCATAGAAAAACGTCCTAACCCTCACGTACTGATGACCAGTGTGGGTCTAAAAAAGAAAAGTCAAGCTCCCTTCAACGATGCAGCACCACCATAGCTACAGCCATTGAATAATAATTTAGCTTTCATATGACTCTCAGCCCACAATCCACTTCCACACCGAAAGCACGCAAGGACAAAGCCTACTACTTGCCTCAGGCTGCGGAAATGCACTCCATTCACCAACCGACAGATCATCGTTACACACTCACAAACAAAACAACCCCAAAATCGCTATGTGCGCTGACAACTGACGAAGTAAGTAGGTAAATGGGACATGAATCCGCTAACCATCTTCCCCTCCCTTCCAAAACGATCACACTCGATCGATGCGTCGCCCCACTCGCTGCAACACCTACATGCGGGCGTCATCATACATGCCCATTCGGATACGCATCGACGAATTGCGACCCAACCCTCAACCGTCGGACAAACGATTGTCATGCATGATAATGGCATGTAGTACAGAGAACCGTGCTTCACTAACTTCACATCATCAACACCTCATGCCATAGTGGCGGAGCCAACAACACCTAAGCATCTAACAAGCAAAACTAATCATTCAAAAAGATAATAGCATCTGATTCAACTTATCCAACATGCTTACCAATTCACGGATTCGCTCATGCTCCATTAACACACATCGCCTCACCGCGTTCAATCGTTCGCAGGGTCTCTCATGCCCCGTAACAATTAATTGTTCTCACTGAGCATAACCCACTCGCCCAGTGATTGCGAAGCCAAGTTTGTCAGCCACAAGTCCAGAGGCACCGAGTGCAGGCTTCCACATCCGCATTCGCCCTTGCCACTGCCACCGACAGCAAAGGTGAACACCGTTAGCAACCTCATGACCTTGCCATGGCATTACAATGCAACGAGCATCATCAACCATTCACACGATCTCATCAAGTCAATGGGCACAACGTAAAGACCAACAGCAATGCAGTAAATAAGGCCATCGCCACCCACGAAAGAGTAAGCGCAACACCGCCCGACACTGTAGAAACAAATCAATGCAATCATGGCCACGCCTTCCATTGAAGTGGCAGAACATCTGCACTCAACGGCTACAGATGGGTGACCAACAGTAGCATAGTCAACGTAGACAGGGCTCATTCACTCCCCTATTATTGGTGGGCAAAGATCAATGCAACTGCCATTCGCCCTGGCGCAAATTGGCACCCAATGTGCCCACGCCCATCGCTTCAGCGACGTGACCACGCAAAGAACAGCCAATTCGGATACGAGACAACCCGATTCCAACACCGATTGCCCGAAGACATCTGAACTATGATCGAGCAACTACCCCACGTCTATCCTCGTCCAAACAGCCAATGGTAGAACAATGGCAGCTTGTGCTTGGCAGTTGCAACCACCTTCCATAATGTAGCCACATTGACAAATACTGTGATTCAAACAGTGCAAAAGAACACCGTTCTCAAGCGCGTCTACATGTGACAAAGCAGGAAAATGAGGCAAAATCGAACTCCACTGCTCTTCCCGCATGTGTACAAGTGATAGCGCTCCATCTTCCCCACATCCCATCACAGGAGAAGGAGATATAACTCCAGAAACAGTACTTAGCCGTCCTCATTGACGAGTAATAAAGATGGAATTAACGTCCAGGTCATCCACAGTCAGGCGAGGAAATGAGCTCGTGGGCCAATGAAATATGCACTAGCGGAGTGACCTTGGAGGGCAAAATTGGTGCTATAAGCGTGTGAAACAAGTTTAAATGGGCATTTTAGCAAGGCAATGTGAGTGGGCTAGAATAGAACAAATCGGATGCAGAATGAAATTGAAACTATTTCTAATGCGAAAATTAGACGCTACATGGTTTCGATGCCAACAATAACGCCAGACACCTCATAAAATCACATGTATACAATTGGAATGCACAAGCGCTTGTACGCGCGCATTCAGTGAAGGCAAAGCTGTAGTATAGCTTTGACTAGGGACAATTTTTCGTTACTATATGACAATGTTGTGCAGCCCTTTCAAATGCCTGCAACACTTGCTAAGGCGAAAGGAAGCATAGCACACGGGCAGGGTACCTAAATGCACACTTGATGGGCAGAAAGGATTGAGCCACTGCACTTCTTCTGACATCCCGCCTTCCTATCGTCCCGTTTTTGTATCTGATACCACAACTGCATTAGTGTTGAGAGAAATGCACAAGCCCTCAGATGAACTAATCAAAGAAGCAGTTAGATAGAGGGGACGCACTCTCTACTGTTTTAAGGCAATGCCACGTCACTACATGTGCCTCATGCTGAGAAAACCAGATAGGCAGGCGGCAACACTCGAAAGTCAAGATTTTGTGTCCCTTATTACTATTGAATGAGCAATCCTCTCCCTTCATTTTGGCCCTTCCCAATTGACGAAATAGGCATTTACAAATGCAGAGATTGAATGACCATGAAATAACAGTCTCACGTCACAGTCATCCAACGTTGCCTTTTTGCTACGTGGGCTGCCGAGCATGAGGTGTAGTCAGGGGTAGGTAGGAGATGTGGTCTTCCCGCAAAACCCGCGAGCCAGACCACTCATTGCAATCCAAACGACCAAGTAAGCGGCCAGTGGCAAATTAGCAGACAGTGAGACAACCCAACTACCTCCACGCTGGACTTTTGCACCTGCCATGCCAAACGAGACCCACCACCAACCCTTTCACCATGTCAAGACACCCGGCAAGAGAACCAAATAAGCGCCATCGCCTCTTCAACGCTGCGCCAACAACAACACCCACCAACCCCCTACTCGAACAGAACACCTCACCACCGCACTCACCTCCCAACCTCCTCAACACCTCAATGACAATCCAACACTGTCAGCACGCACTTCTTACACGCACCAACGCACCCTACGACTGCCGCGCAAGCACCACTCGCTCCACCATCTGCCCATCACCTGGACAGAGAGTTAACAATCGCCTTTGCGGTGGCCCTCAAGAGGGCCGTTGTCACGTTCATGGCTGCAGCAAACTCAGCAAGTCAGTCAGGCGCACAGTCAGTGGTGAGGCATTTGTGCAGCCTCTACTCCTTACTGCCCACCGGCTTCTCTGTCTTCTTCGGCAGCAGCACCGCCTGGATGTTGGGCAGCACACCGCCCTGCGCGATGGTCACACCACCCAACAACTTGTTCAACTCCTCGTCGTTGCGAATCGCCAACTGCAGGTGACGAGGAATGATGCGCGTCTTCTTGTTGTCGCGCGCTGCGTTGCCCGCCAACTCCAACACCTCCGCGGCCAGGTACTCCAGCACAGCTGCCAGGTACACCGGTGCTCCAGCACCCACGCGCTCCGCGTAGTTGCCACGACGCAACAGACGGTGCACCCTACCCACCGGGAACTGCAGACCTGCCCGCGCTGACCTCGTCTTCGCCTTGGCTCGCGATTTGCCTCCCTTGCCTCGTCCGCTCATTCTCCTCCGCTCTTCTCCTCCAAAACACCGACGCGGAAACAGCCAACCGAACGAAACGTGATGTTGTCACACGACATGCGCCTCCGCTATATAGACCATGCTCGTCACACTGAGACACGCTTCTTATTGGCTGCAGGGTAGCCTAACCGATTTGCAAAGCTCATTGGTTTGCCAGCGCCAACCTCTTCTGCCATTGGTTGCCTACACTTCATGTGGCTGCGTGAAGCGAGTGAGTGCATCTCGCCTGACAAGATTGTGTACGAGAGTAGTAATACAGACAAAGGCCTTTAACTCAAACTGAGATGAGCCCTTGGCTCGGCTCAATAAATTCGTGATTTGCTTATGTTGCGCGTTACAAAAGCGATCTTCCATTCTCTCGCGCCAATGTCAACAAAGCTTTGTTCTCTCGCTCACTCACTCATTTGTCTCCACGTCCTGTGGCATCATTTCGTCTGCCATAATTTCCTGCCAAGATCGCACATCTAAAAGTATGCGAACTTGCATTTTTGATTATGTGCAAATGCGCTTCTAATGCGATATGCAGCTGAAGATATTGATCTGTCCTTAGTGGAGGGTCCGGTTACCAGATGCTGGCGGTTATGCCTGCTAGAATTCGTACTGAGCTACATGTCAAATGCTGTGTTCTTTACAATAAAGGCACCGAACAACCCTTAGCTCGCACATGCACTTTAGGTAGTGAGTGGGAATGGAAGTGAAGAGGGAGTTAGGGACAATTGAATGTGGGCATGCAGAGGCATGTACATTTATGCATAACTCACATTGTATTTGACGAAAGGCCAATTTTTGTAGTTCATGTTAAGCTTTTACCCTTTTTTATCGACATTTGTCCAATAGGATAAATGTTTGTAAGTAATGCAACTGGCGCGCAACCCACAAGTTTGTTTCGCTTGACTGCAGCAAACCAACATTTTGATTATCAGCTTTCACTTGGCTGAACTGCATGCACACAAAGAGCTGTCTTAATCCACCTCTTCCCTTTAACGCCCAATGAGATGAATACTGGTGCTGGTTGTGTTAATGTCATTGGCTGTTGTCTCAGCCATTGGCGACTTAGATTTTGTCAGCAGGAGGGATGAAGGCTAGTGCACTAATAAGCGCAACGAAGGCATCTTGCCAGTGAGTGGTGTTGTGTTGTGCTGTTTCATCGACGACCGACAATCGACAGTCGACGACCTGCATCGTCATGCCTCCTAAAGTGGTGTCGGGCAAAGCCGCGAAGAAGGCTTCGAAGGTGAAGGTGCCGAAGACGGACAAGGCGAAGAAGAGGCGGAGGAAGGAGAGCTACGCCATCTACATTTACAAGGTGCTGCGCCAGGTGCATCCGGACACGGGCATCTCGTCGAAGGCGATGTCGATCATGAACTCCTTCGTGAATGACATATTTGAGCGGATCGCAGCCGAGTCGAGTCGGTTGGCGCATTACAATAAGAAGTCGACAATCACGAGCAGAGAGATTCAGACTGCCGTGCGTCTGCTGCTGCCGGGTGAGTTGGCGAAGCACGCGGTGTCGGAGGGCACCAAAGCTGTGACGAAGTACACGGGATCGAAGTAGATGAGGAGTGTTGTTGCTACTGCTGCTGCTGCTGCTGCTGCTACTGCTACAGCTGTTGACTGGCTGCTGCCCATTGCGCTCTGTTGCAGCCCACGGGGTCGCGTCCACTACCACTGCATTCGCGTGCATTCATTTGTAGTGTCGTGAATAAAAATGTACATATTCAGTTGGCTTTGTCGCTTGTGGTTGTCGGTGGTCTTGCGGAAGAGTAGTCCTTGTCGAGTGGACTACAAGGCTGCATTTTGCTTTAGTGAGGTAGAGCAGTGTGGAATGAGTGCGTAAGGCTTGGCCGTGGCTGGGTGTCTCATCAGAGGTTGATTGACGCGAATGCTGAAGTTTGGTAGTTGTTACTCGAGGTGAGGTGGCTGGGGGTCGCTCCGTTAGGCAAGTAGTTGTCCGGACACGGGTAATGATTGACGATTGGTGACGCGAGACGAACGTTAAATGAGGTGATTCTCGTAGTGATGTGTGAGGAGTAACTGGAATGCTCCAAAATGTGGGAGGTGAGAGAACGTCAGATTGTGAGGAATAGTAAAGGGTTGAAGGGTAAAGAGCAAGTGCGCGGGTACCCGCTGGACTGATTTCGATCACAGTGGGCCTTCTCTACTTAGTGTGCAGCTCAGGGCATTGGAGTTCTGCCCATGTTGACTGGAGTCGTTCGAGTATCGCCCAGCAGCAACACGGAGGCTTTTGCGGGAATGTGATGAAGCATTATAGCATGGAAAAAGCGTCTGCCTTTTAAAGTAGAAAAGGGGCCTAAGTGCACGCCGACGTTGCATTCAACAAGGGTAGAACGTAGAATTATGAAAGTAAAGGGAGGCATGGCTTGTGGAAAATCACAGCCGTAACTGCGGTCGAGTTAACATGACGACAGAGTGGGGAAGGTGGTGGGAGGCATTGCATCTCCAATGCTGGACGGCTTTCATGACGCAGGCACGTTCGCAAGTGATGTCGGTGCAGTGGTTGTACCACTTCTGACAGACCACCGACAGACGACACATCATAGTTACAATGTTGACAGCCATCTCATTCCCTTTCGGATGGTATGGCTCCAACGCACGCATCGAACTCCTCATCTGTCCATAGTCACACCTCAGTTGCCCCATTCAAGTTGGAGGTGGAAGTGTGACTCGCAGGGATCGGTTCCATCTCCATCTAGTCGACAAGTCGCCTCAGACACACCACTAGTTACATGTGTGTCAGTGGTTTGCATGTAGAGGTCGTGGAGCGAAAATTGGTGAACAGCGATGGAGAATGCGCCACTCCGTAGAGCAGGTCACGGAGGCCTCGCAAAATACCAATGGGAAATTGGCAAACATGCAGAGGTTAATATCAACCAGGAGGAGGAAGGACACAAATCACGCAAACTCACAAACTTCTTTTCCATGTGCATGTTGCATGTCACAATGCTAATTACGAAGTGTAGTGCACAGTGAAATGGGAAATGCTGTCTTCGGTTGGGACTGAGTGAAAGTCTAGAGGTGGACATTCGTGCTTGCGGGAAGTGACGCTTCACTCCCCTCAACTGAATAGTGCTGGCAGTAGCTTAGATAGCAAAAGGGAAAATAAGAGCACTACAACATGTGGTTGGTAAGGCAATTTGCAAGCCGTATGGCAATTAGTAGAGGAAAGTGGGTGTCAGAAGTGGCCTGGAGTAGGAACCTCTGGATTGATGTAGCACAGAGGTCCCGCTACCGGAGGCTGGGTTAGTAGACGTCTGCTAACATAGTGAAGTGGAACGCTCGAAATCGCTAACGTGCTTTTATCCACTTCAATCATCCCTTCCGCTCATTCATCTTCTGCACGCCTTCCCATACACTTGTTTTATTCCTGTAACCAGATCACTTCACATCGCATCACAGCCGCTTCATGCATTCTACTGCCGATCATTGCTCATTTCGTTTGTCATAGGTGCTGCTTTACCACATTGTGATTTCTCCACGGCACAGCACATTACAGCACATTCATTGCTTGCGCAAAGTTTCTCCATCTGCTTTCTCTTTTCTTCGCGATGAGCAAATATTTTTTTTTCGCCTAAGTTTACTGCCTCCTAACTTGCTTGGGGTTTTTACCAGCATGGCATATTTTCTACGAACCACATTTGCTTTACCATCGCAGCATATCAGCGTGGTATTATGATTTTGTCAAGGTCGTTGCTACCCTTGCTATGTAAGAAATTCTCAACCATGAAACGTTGTGAATCAGTGTTCGATTGTATTTACAAAGCAGGAAAGGATTTGTTTGCTTCACGACTTCACAGTCCACGTTCATGTACCTTCAAATCACATTACAATGTAACAGCACGCTGCGCATCCGTTAAAGGAGAAATTTGCCCAAAACTCAAGTGGCCGCAGATGTGGAAAAAAAGGCATAAGTAGACTTACTGTGAGCAATAGCCTTTTGAATGCTAAGCCTAAATAACTGCTATTGCTCTTCCATCTCATGTGGTTAGTTTGGAGGCACTTGAGAAAGCTGACCCCACGCAAAAGACTCCTAGGTCAGTTAGCTTCTGTAGCACAATGCGTGTTTGGTTGCTTTGTGCTGTTGAAATATCAATGCATACAGACGGAGGAAAGTTTGTGCACCATTTCAACGAGGCAGCTGAAATATCAGCAGACGAAATGAACCATGAGCTAAGGCAAAAGACACAAGTGAATGCAGGTACATTAACAGATGTTCTGCAAAAGTGCGTGATGCACGGATGTTGCTGCACTGAACAGAAGTTTTGGCATCTAACTCAACTCCACACAGCTGCTCAATGGTGGCAGTGGCTACCATCTGCTCAGCGACACCGGGAGAGCCACCCTGCGGAGGAGATGGCGTCACGAGACCAATTAAGCAGCGTATGAACCCGCCTTCTCGATTGCCTATATAAGTTACACATTCCCCACCCTCGGAAAACCATTCCCAAGGCTAAGTGGCTGCTTGCATTGCCATGACATCCACCAGCAGGCTATCCACTTCACAATACATCCATCGCTTCTGCTCGTAGCGGCCATCAGCAAACCAAGAATAAACAGCACTCCCATGTCTGCCTTAGTAAACTATGCCACACCTATCACGCTTCTCAAATGTACTCCCACTAACAATTCTTCAGTGTACATTAGAACATCTTCATTACCAATGCATACACGCCCACCGCAGCTCCCTCACAGTCACCCCTCCCCGAGGGAGCAAGGACACACTGCACTAGGACAGAACACACATACGTATATTTGATAGCGCACTTTATAAAGGTGCGACGAGGCAACTAAGTGGTCCCATCACCAAAATCCGTCGCTCAACAAGCCACTGCGCCTCGTCCAGAGTTGTGTTCCGTGCTCCTCTTGGTAAAACTACTGCGTCCTCAGTCTCCTCATCCCCATGGCGCAGACTAACTCCGCGTGGCATAGAAAAACGTCCTAACCCTCACGTACTGATGACCAGTGTGGGTCTAAAAAAGAAAAGTCAAGCTCCCTTCAACGATGCAGCACCACCATAGCTACAGCCATTGAATAATAATTTAGCTTTCATATGACTCTCAGCCCACAATCCACTTCCACACCGAAAGCACGCAAGGACAAAGCCTACTACTTGCCTCAGGCTGCGGAAATGCACTCCATTCACCAACCGACAGATCATCGTTACACACTCACAAACAAAACAACCCCAAAATCGCTATGTGCGCTGACAACTGACGAAGTAAGTAGGTAAATGGGACATGAATCCGCTAACCATCTTCCCCTCCCTTCCAAAACGATCACACTCGATCGATGCGTCGCCCCACTCGCTGCAACACCTACATGCGGGCGTCATCATACATGCCCATTCGGATACGCATCGACGAATTGCGACCCAACCCTCAACCGTCGGACAAACGATTGTCATGCATGATAATGGCATGTAGTACAGAGAACCGTGCTTCACTAACTTCACATCATCAACACCTCATGCCATAGTGGCGGAGCCAACAACACCTAAGCATCTAACAAGCAAAACTAATCATTCAAAAAGATAATAGCATCTGATTCAACTTATCCAACATGCTTACCAATTCACGGATTCGCTCATGCTCCATTAACACACATCGCCTCACCGCGTTCAATCGTTCGCAGGGTCTCTCATGCCCCGTAACAATTAATTGTTCTCACTGAGCATAACCCACTCGCCCAGTGATTGCGAAGCCAAGTTTGTCAGCCACAAGTCCAGAGGCACCGAGTGCAGGCTTCCACATCCGCATTCGCCCTTGCCACTGCCACCGACAGCAAAGGTGAACACCGTTAGCAACCTCATGACCTTGCCATGGCATTACAATGCAACGAGCATCATCAACCATTCACACGATCTCATCAAGTCAATGGGCACAACGTAAAGACCAACAGCAATGCAGTAAATAAGGCCATCGCCACCCACGAAAGAGTAAGCGCAACACCGCCCGACACTGTAGAAACAAATCAATGCAATCATGGCCACGCCTTCCATTGAAGTGGCAGAACATCTGCACTCAACGGCTACAGATGGGTGACCAACAGTAGCATAGTCAACGTAGACAGGGCTCATTCACTCCCCTATTATTGGTGGGCAAAGATCAATGCAACTGCCATTCGCCCTGGCGCAAATTGGCACCCAATGTGCCCACGCCCATCGCTTCAGCGACGTGACCACGCAAAGAACAGCCAATTCGGATACGAGACAACCCGATTCCAACACCGATTGCCCGAAGACATCTGAACTATGATCGAGCAACTACCCCACGTCTATCCTCGTCCAAACAGCCAATGGTAGAACAATGGCAGCTTGTGCTTGGCAGTTGCAACCACCTTCCATAATGTAGCCACATTGACAAATACTGTGATTCAAACAGTGCAAAAGAACACCGTTCTCAAGCGCGTCTACATGTGACAAAGCAGGAAAATGAGGCAAAATCGAACTCCACTGCTCTTCCCGCATGTGTACAAGTGATAGCGCTCCATCTTCCCCACATCCCATCACAGGAGAAGGAGATATAACTCCAGAAACAGTACTTAGCCGTCCTCATTGACGAGTAATAAAGATGGAATTAACGTCCAGGTCATCCACAGTCAGGCGAGGAAATGAGCTCGTGGGCCAATGAAATATGCACTAGCGGAGTGACCTTGGAGGGCAAAATTGGTGCTATAAGCGTGTGAAACAAGTTTAAATGGGCATTTTAGCAAGGCAATGTGAGTGGGCTAGAATAGAACAAATCGGATGCAGAATGAAATTGAAACTATTTCTAATGCGAAAATTAGACGCTACATGGTTTCGATGCCAACAATAACGCCAGACACCTCATAAAATCACATGTATACAATTGGAATGCACAAGCGCTTGTACGCGCGCATTCAGTGAAGGCAAAGCTGTAGTATAGCTTTGACTAGGGACAATTTTTCGTTACTATATGACAATGTTGTGCAGCCCTTTCAAATGCCTGCAACACTTGCTAAGGCGAAAGGAAGCATAGCACACGGGCAGGGTACCTAAATGCACACTTGATGGGCAGAAAGGATTGAGCCACTGCACTTCTTCTGACATCCCGCCTTCCTATCGTCCCGTTTTTGTATCTGATACCACAACTGCATTAGTGTTGAGAGAAATGCACAAGCCCTCAGATGAACTAATCAAAGAAGCAGTTAGATAGAGGGGACGCACTTCTACTGTTTTAAGGCAATGCCACGTCACTACATGTGCCTCATGCTGAGAAAACCAGATAGGCAGGCGGCAACACTCGAAAGTCAAGATTTTGTGTCCCTTATTACTATTGAATGAGCAATCCTCTCCCTTCATTTTGGCCCTTCCCAATTGACGAAATAGGCATTTACAAATGCAGAGATTGAATGACCATGAAATAACAGTCTCACGTCACAGTCATCCAACGTTGCCTTTTTGCTACGTGGGCTGCCGAGCATGAGGTGTAGTCAGGGGTAGGTAGGAGATGTGGTCTTCCCGCAAAACCCGCGAGCCAGACCACTCATTGCAATCCAAACGACCAAGTAAGCGGCCAGTGGCAACTTAGCAGACAGTGAGACAACCCAACTACCTCCACGCTGGACTTTTGCACCTGCCATGCCAAACGAGACCCACCACCAACCCTTTCACCATGTCAAGACACCCGGCAAGAGAACCAAATAAGCGCCATCGCCTCTTCAACGCTGCGCCAACAACAACACCCACCAACCCCCTACTCGAACAGAACACCTCACCACCACACTCACCTCCCAACCTCCTCAACACCTCAATGACAATCCAACACTGTCAGCACGCACTTCTTACATCCACCCGTTACTAGCTACTGAAATCTTAACAAATATATCGCTTTCCTTAGGATGTCAAGGAGGAGTGAGAATATAGCTATTTTGAGTCTGCTGGGAGTGATGGCATATATGAGTGAGCAATAACTTCGTGCTAACTTCCATTCTCTGTGCTCAGCTGCATTGAGCACAAGTTGGCTAGAGTAAGCTCGGGGTCATTCCCTCCCATGACGGCAAAATTCACAGCATAATGACATTCGCTTAAGTTCCTATTTTGCCAACCCATCGCAAACCTGGATGGGTATGGGGAGGTTGATGTACTGTTTCGCTTAAACGAGAATTCCAGCTGCCATTCTTCCCTCCGATGGATAGATTATGGATTACGGCAAAAATTTCAAATGCCAGGCTTTTTATTGTCAGCTTTATAATTTGCTATAGCCGTAAGGATGTGCCATCATTTAATAATTGGCCGTTTGTACCTTTGTCTGTCCGTAGACTTTTGCCAGGTTGTCACGTTCGTGTCTTCACTTGTCTGACTAAGTGTTGCTCTCCCCTGCCAGCTTATGCGCCACAATCATTAGCTGTGGCTGCTTTGGCAGCTAGCAATTTAATCGCACTTTGGAGTAAGGAAATACAAGTCCCAGTTTTGAGGCATTCAAAAATATAATACCATTAGAACCCAAGGATGCGGTTATTAGCTAACTTTTCTGATGGGATCCTAGGCCTGCTTCATCAGTTTCGCGAAGTTTTGTCATTACCGCCTAATTAAGCACGAATGAGTGAGGCATTTGTGACACTTAAGTTACGGCATGCAAATGGAAAGGGGAAGCCTCAGCTTAGCGTTGAGACCTAGCTTGGGCGGATGACGCTGAGGATGAGGGTAAAGGTAGGCAGCTTGATCAGACATTAAGCATCATCATCCATTGCCATGTTGACAGTGGTGATGGTGGTGAGAACAAAGCGACTAAAATAGGCTCGATCATGAATTGTTCCCTGCTAGGCAAGTAGACCACTGCCTTTAGTCGATGGGCACACCATTTCGAAGTATGTATGACTTAGCTAGGTCTGCGTCAGCCAGCTTTACGCTGCCACAAAGAGCAGACCACGCACTGGCGGATTGTAGTACTAGGAAATGCCTCATGCAGTTGCAGGAGAGGTCAATCCGCAGGACTCCAATTCATTTCAATTTCATATCGACAAGATTGCTATAATCACCTCGATTTGCCAGCTTTATTCACCAAAACCACAATTTCAAAGCCACAGTATCCGATTTAAAAAGAAGAAATACGTTAGTTTCTCGGAGGAGGGAACCAGCTACCAATTTGTAATGCAGGTCAAGCCTAGATCCGCGAGAATAAAAATGAACGGACCTTTATATTCTAGCTGCTTTCAATTTCGCCTTCAAACTATGGTTATTACACTTCGGATGCGGATCAGCACCCAAGAGATGCATGTTTGCCTCGCTAGAACCTTGGCGCGCAGTTATGCGCATTCAACTGGTGGACAAGTGAACGAATGCTGTTTGTCTGTCCTCTGATTCTGCACTTCCCAAAGTCAAGCGGTCGTTACATTCGCACAAGAATGAACACCCACAACTATTTATACTGTGTCCTTCAAGGAGCACCATCGCCAAAATCATTTCGTTCGAAACAGTTTCTCAAGCACGAGCCGAGCGGGGATTAGGTCTTGTGCGTTTTACAGTAGCCGGTGCTGAGATGTTGATGATTGGCTGAGAAGTGAGTCGGTACGACTGGAAGCTCCAACACATTGACGCAAAACAGTCAATTGCGTTCATTACTGGCTAACCACGCGACAGTTAGTCGATTAGTATTATTGTGCCATAAGTCTTCTTTTGATGCCTGTGAAATTTTGACGAATGGCTGCAAGCACGCACCGATTGGATTGGCACAAACCGGAGTTAAATGGATTAAACTAAAATGAGGTGGGTGGACTGTAAAAAGAAGGCGCAGTCATCCCCTGCCTCGTACTGAGGTGCTTATTGTACCATCAACACGCCACCGGACGTGCCGCTTGGCATAAATCGGAGTGTCAATACACCTTCACCTCACGCAACACACCGCCAAGGTGATTTGGACGCTACATTTTATTGTACCAACCTTCGTAACTCGTGGACTAGTGTGCGGACAAAAAATAACAAGTCGGTTGCACGCATTCGCCAATATAAATTAACCTGATAGACTCTGGCTTAACACCCCATGCCAATGCTTACGCCTTTCTCCATCGCATTTCTCTTCCTCACCCTCCAATTGTGTGGTATGATGAAATATTTTCACCTGTTTTGCTTTCAATCACTTTTATGATAATGCTAAGGCAAATGTCAGAGAGCTTGCACACATTTACACGGCGGTTGTACTGTCTCACTATAGCTGCCCCGCGAAAGGATGACACGAGGTTAATAGACTGTCTGAAGTGGTTGTGACTATGGAATTTAGCTGCTTTGGATGCCAGTTGCTCTTTGGCACATTTGTGAAGACAGCAATTTGAGAGACTTAGCCAGTTGGAATGGGCAGGGAGCGCTGCATTCGACAGCAGAAAGAAGGGAAGCAAGCGCTGGTGGGATAGTTATTTTTCGCTACTCTAAATCTTCCATACAAAAACTGCAAGAGTCAAATGCTGAAGTGTGCCTTCACGCCGTTTGTGCGACAACCAAGCATTAGCAAGATTCCAAAGACCAACGAAGTCAACTGCAAATAAATTGCCTTAAACATGACACACTCCTTCACCAATCATTGCCGACCATTCACTGCTTTGATGCCAAACACGCATTTACTCACCAGCATTTTGTCTCTTCTAGGCTTTACACAATGCTGTCAATCGTATTGGGGTGAGTGCCGAGTTTACCTTGACGAATGCGACATGCGAATAAAAAATTGTTGTGAGGGGCTAGTGTGCCGCAAGTACAAAATCGACATCCCCATTCCTGACTACCTTGGTCGATGCTATCTTACAAAAAACTTTAAAGGTTAATTTGTGCGCTTCCATTTTCCCTTCATTCCCCACTCCCCCCTCCCCCCTCCCCTTCTATCCCATTTCCTCGTTCCTCAGCTCCAGTCTTTCAAGTGGTGAAAGGGACTTTCCTCGCATCCTGCATTATTCCCTTGTGCAGACGACACACACATCGTTCGGTAACTCAACTGTATTCACCAGTCCAGATGGTGGTTGAAAATGAAGTTGTACAATGGGCTATGGTAGGCCAACCTTCGACTGATTGATAAATACAAAGACTGAGGAGTTGAGTGACTGAAAGATGAGAAAGCTTTCGAATGGACGAAGCAAGTAAACAATGAATGGCCAATCCGAGCGGATCAGTACACTTCGAATCACGATTGAATAACATAGGTGTAAACGGTGGGTTATTTGACAAAGAGAGGCAACTGAAAAGAGGTATTTACCAAGTGAAATCGGTTTAAAAGAGAGTAGCCAAATAGTACGTCTCCGTTCGTTAGTCATGCGTGTTGGGAGGAGAGCTGTTGAATGAAACTGAATTGGCGCAATTTGTCAGGCATGTGCGTTACGCTTTCTCCAGGAGCAGATAATTCATGCAATGCGCTTTGAAACGAATCCAACTCATTTGCATAATTTTGACTAGCTTCTACTTCATTAAGGCTTGATTGCAAAGCAAGTCGGAGGGCTGACAGGAATGAGCGCTAGATTCCGTTTAGCGCCCAAATGAAATGATGAAGAAGTCATTTCACGCTTCCACAAACGAATCAAAATCCCTTTGATGAGTATCCAGAACTGATTTCATGCACACTGTGGAATGCGAGAGCTAAACATCCGCCACTAATGAGGAAGGAAGGAGTGACATCACTTCGACGTGATGCGGAAATCTGCCTCCAATGCAACGGACGGCGCTAAGTAAGAAAATTTTTAAACAGAGCTACAGATGCTGCGCCAGTGATTGCGTCCAGAAAAAATGTGCTTTAAGAGAATATGAACTTCTGCCCTCTAATTCTACTCATTAGATCTTTCAGTGAGTCCTTCTGTGGGCCCACTGCCCTCCAACAGAGCTAGTCTTTGTCAAGGCCAATAATTTGTTCATTGGCTTCCTGCCAGCACAAAATCACGACCATGTAATTGCACCTCCTAGATTTTAACCGTTTGTAGAGGCAAAAGCCACTTTTAACTCAGTCAAGTTCTGCTCATTCGCATCCCACTGTCCACCATGTTTCATCTTTCCTTAACTCTCTTACCGCCACTGCAATGCTGCACCGTTACTTCTTGCGTCAAAGAATTTGCATTCCTGTCTCAACAACAGGCCATTTTGGGATCACTCAGAATGGCGTTCTTTAACGGTAGGAGCGGAGCGCTCCAGCGAGTAGGAAGGAGGAAATATCCACCGACTGAGCTTTTAATGCGATGCGAAATCGATCACCACAACATCAGCAAGCACGGGAGTGGCCTTCGGTCGAAATGCTTTGCCATCCACAGCTGCTGAAGCACCAATTGTTGATGGTATGTAAACAAAGTAGCCCCGCCGCCTTTCGTTGAGACGTATTTTCGGAGGGCGTAAATGTAAAACACCTTGTGCCCCAAAACCCAATAGTTCTGTGGAGCACGGCTGCAGAGCCCAAAATGAGACGTTGTTTAGGAACCGTTGCTCAAATGCAAATGAGAACAGCCGTGAGGAAGCTGGTGTGGCGCGCACACACTTTGGGATGGACGAGGTGTGTAATAATTGTACTGCCGGTGTCTCACTATGTCGTAACTTCTTCAAAAGGCCAGTGGGATCTTCTATATACGGATGACAGGATGTAGTCACGTCCACCCTCCTGTCGCCTTAATCCGAGCACAATGAGCGGCGTCTCAAGGTGGCAAATCAGACAGCTTCCACGTACTGCGTGCATCGAATCTTAGCGCCTGAGAGGAGCATGCACTAGCATGCATCCACCAGTTGGTTTTGAAGTCGAAGCATTAGATTAGCCCAACCTCACTGCTTTTGCCATTTTCATTCGTCCTTTTTAGATTGCTATTTGTTCATTTGGTGGAAATAGTTCTGGGATGTGTTTAGAAGGCTTCAGCCGCTGCCAGTTCACTGAATGTAGAAACGGACGGTCCTTGCTTAGTCCTTACCACTGAAATGGATCTACAGTTTTTTTGGCCTCGTAAAGGGAAAAGTATGGAGTATTTGCCCCACTAATTGAAGTGAGAACTGGAAGAAGGCATTTATGAGCCCCTGAAACAGATACATTCAATGGGAAGCATTGTCCACCCTTGGAAAGTTTGTTACGAGAAGATCTTGAATTGCAGCAGATTTTTGTTGCATAAAACCGTTTATTACCTTACAGAATCATCAACGTCTTTCCCTACAGGAACGATCCACCCCAGAGCGAAGTTGTTTCGTCAGAGGAGACTGTGCATTATGATACTGGCCCCTCAGAATGTACGATCTTGTGGTTTGTGCCCTTAAGACACAAAATTATAAGATTTACCACCGCCTCGTACGTATTTTGCTATTCTCCTTATCTAATCAGTTTCTAGCTGCAGTCGTGCAAATGAGCTCTCGTGAGCAAAGCAGCACAAAGGGAACCCCGTTGCCATTCATCACCTTTTCAAAACGTCCGTATGATACTCTGCCAAAGTGGATTCTTCCATAAAAGACTTGGCCTTGTACGAGGCTTAGCGCCCAGAAATCTGAAGCCGTCCTGCAGCGCATTATGCAAATGATAAGTAAAATTCCATCTCCGACACAAACCCACTGAATTGGTCCCCAATTCACGCGCATGTGCGACTGCAATTGCACCTCCCGTCGTTTACATTTCCAGCTATTCCGTTGTCGGAGCTTAAGCATCTCTAGACCATCCGAGCAGTTTAGATGAAGTCCACACACGAGTAATCTCGATGTGCCAAATATCGAAGGCGAAAGGTTGTAGCAGCTAGAAATGTTTGGGACTGTGCGAAATCGATCACGAGGAAGTAATACCTGACGGTTCGATGTTGGTTGCCCAACATTTTATAAATGGTCGCCCTGGGCCATTGGCCGTTATGGCTTCCAGTGGGCTGATCGAATAACTGCGTTTAAGATTCGCCCGACTAGCGGCGTCATGTGCGCGAAAGTTGCTTTGCGAGCAGTTGACGCAAAAAATTACTCTTGGAAGGGAGGATTACTACAGGTCAACGCATTTGGAGGGGGCTTTAGTAAAATCTGCTCAATTCAATTTGCCTTTTTTAACCCAAGTTAGTTTCCCCGAGTGCATAGAATTTCTATGGCATCCTGGCACATTTTGAAACCCCTTATAATAGTCTTATTAAACGGTCCACAGTCGAAGCAAAGGTTGACGATGATGGGCTGAATGGGTGTGTTAGGCTGTATAGTGGAACAGATAAAAAGCTCAAGAAATTGGGAGGTTCCTCATTAACAAAAGGGATGCCCTAGAATCCACAGGATAGTTTACAATGTCCAGGTGGCACAAGAGCTCACGTTTAATTAAGTTGACTTAAGATAGCGTGGTCCTGTCATTGGTCAACTCGGGATAATTGGACTAGCAAGCCATTGGGCATTGCATGATTTTCTTGGGCTCAACAGCTCTTACGCATTGCGCGATACTGGCATTCATTGGCTGTGAGTCTGACTATGAAGAAGTGACATCAATTGTTGTTCTTAGTGCCCCCGGTGATTGACCTGCTTTGCAGGCACAGTTTGTAAACTGATTGCAGCTAACCACAGAAAAGGGTCAAGGGTAATATCATATTTCAGTATGTGGTGGCGTTTCCAAAAATAGCGGCCTATATCGTTGCTTGAACTCATCACTGCATTGCATTTCGAACACGTCCATTGCATTGACATGAGCCGACCTCTTTGTCTTGAAACGCCCGCTATCGCTCACATACCTCACCTGCCAAGTTCTTTTGCATGACATATTTACGCAAATATAATGTTTCTAGTGCCAAATGGATATAGCATGCTCGATAAAAAAGTAGACTGGCACTCCTAAATCCCAATGTGTGTGGCCTGATCTGAGCTGATCAGCACCAGTCCCATTATAGCGCTTACTATGGGAAAGTTAATTGTAGTGCTGATTTTACTTGTTAAACCAGCACGGCTTGCGGGGAACCACCGGTCACAATCACATGGAGACTACCGATCTTGCGCTAGTTCATCACGTCATGCAGTAGAAGGACCACAGCATCGATGCCATCGTTGCTGCAATTTGCGCTTTGCGCAAAGGGTTATGTATTTCCATATTATTAGATTGCCTGTAGGTAGTGCCGAAAGCCTGTCATTTGGATCCAAGAGCGCGAGTATCACTTGGTTCACGTGGGTCATTGCATGATGGAATGAGGGCAATCATGTCAAAGTCACCTCTGACCATTATGCGACGGGTTAGTGGAGCTTATTTTATGCCACGCCACCCCATTTCCATATTGTCGGCCAAACCTAATCACTCAGACGTCCACTCAAAGCAAACTGGCCGACTGACTTTAGCTAGCATATGGCCAAAGCAAATGGGTGATTGGACAAGAACGTTGCTCTTGTTGCCCAAAAAATTGGCTACCGAAAGTGAATTCACCCCTTATAAAATTCGCCTTGCCGAAGAAGCAGCGTTCCAAATTTTGAGCCAACTCTCAGTTTGCCCTGCAAAACTAAGCCAAATTCTCTTCCTTCTTGGATCCCCCATAGCATAGATGGCTGCAAGGCCTTGTAAGGGGAAAAGTAGAAGTGTAACCACAGAGTATGCCAAAGATAATGTCTGCAAGAAAATGAGTAGGACGGGACGATCCGACAATTTACATCCAGAGTAGGCAGAGGATTCCAGAGCCGAAGTCTCCTGCGTCAGGGGTCGGTAAATTCGATTATTCAACCAAAACAGATTGCCAGTACTCTGCTCTATCGAACGCCATTATTGAACTGAGTATGCTTCGTCTCTACATTACTCAAAATCCAGAACTCCTCTGATGTGTCCAATTGGAAATGTGCATAAGGTACTAATGATGAATTTCATATCATCACAGTCAAAAATCTTAACAATACCTGAAGCAAGAAGTAAACGTTGGCACACACATTGATAAATTACATTGAGTAGGAGTGGTGTTTAACTTAGGGTGAAAGCTGCATATACATGAATAAAACGCCTTGTAGGGCAAGCATGTTTGAATGCGGAAATTGCCTCCAATCCTAGCTTGAACGACTGCTCAGCTTGAGCACTGGGTCATCCGGGCTATGGATGTCAGTTCATTCAGGGAGCTGGTTAAGGTCACAATAAAGAGGCTCTAGACGTTGACTACGAAACTGCACCACACTTACAGGAGGCTACCAACTCCAACAACGCTCCATCGAAACTCTCACGTTATACCCAAACACTCGGCAGGTTTTCTTTTTCCTTATTACCAGTGTTTTCGATCGAATCTACGAAAACCAGAGCGACATTCATTAGGCTGCTCCTTGACCTCTGTTGTGCTTAAGTCAATTTCACCACCTCATGACCCTCCCATCTTTACATCAAACGATGGGGATGTTACAGCCATAAGGAGAAAGATGGTAGCATGAAGGGATAAAGGTCTGATGGAGGACGAAACCGTACGGTTCGGTGGTGCTGGTAATTACCTGATGAGGGTAACAGGTGTCAGAATGCATTCGGTTGGTCACTTTGGGAAGGGAACAGTGAAAGTCAGAAGAGCGGATGATGGGGACACTTGGCCAGTCAGGATTATTTGTTTATGCGGCGAAAAATTGCACTGGAGAAAGCTGTGTTGGATAAATCCTCCTCCGCCTTATAATACTTACAATTGCAAAACGGTTTTGGATAATGAAATAAATGCTAGTTTGGTGTATGTACACAAATGCGTTGTCGCCTGTGGGCTGAAAGTTAAAACGACTCGTGCTCACCCTTCGGCGCTTAAAAGCAGGAAGTGCATCTTGGTACGCAATTAATACGTTTCGTGGACATGACACCTGTCAAAGCGGATCAACTTAGATGACCTCCGATTTGGAAGCACAGATTATTAGTTGGAATGCTCCATGCATGTGGAACCTTGCAGGGGGCTTCCACACTAGAGGTCGATTCTTTCAATGCGCGTTCCCCATTAACATGCATCAATGCATCGACCGATGAACCTGACTGGGCAAGAGTCCCTACCGGATTTTCACCCATAATTTCACCAGATTAGTAGCCAAACTCTTATGCTATCATTATATTTCAGACAAAACACTCCTAGGTATTGCTGTCAACGTCCAGGCTTGGAAGTATCGGCAAATCTCATTCAGGCAATGCATGTTACTGCTGAGGTCAAGACACAATGAAACGGTTGAGAACTTTCCGCTAAGCATTCCTGCATTGCTACGTAGCTGAGTCCACTGAAGAGTGGGATACAAGAACACATTCAAGCTGGTGGTGTCTTTATGATTTGTTAAGGGCGATCTAATATTCACCGTAAACTCCCTTATGATGCAAAAAAGCATCCTTTGCTGTAGTCGCAATAAATGCTTAGATGGCTTTGTGCTAGGTACCGTGTGACCAAAGGTTTGGTAAGATCTGACCAACAAAGCAATGGTGGAAAACAGTGGTAGTTGTCACTTTATGAGAGGAGATCAGTGAGGGGCTCTCGTCTGCTCCATTGCAATGTCTAGTGTCAGCACATCATCCGACGACAGAGTTAGATCAGTTGAGAAAAGCCGTAGCAGGATTAATGGAGTTAAGGCAATGGAACGATTCGCAAACCTACAAATTCACAAGGTATTAAGGCCACAAGCCCAGCCATGTGATGCAAACTTTTTCGGTAAAGCCATTAAGTACGCGTAGTGTTTTCTTTGTTTGCACTGTTGGTTGACTCTCCACATTGGTGGCGGCCATCTCGAACCCAGCTGCGACTTTAAGAAATCGCCCTTCAAGTCAAGTGGAAGCAGCTTACCAGATTGCATTTGCAAAGCGTCTAACAGGTCTTGCGTGCAAATAGGTTTTTTTTGCCTCGCGTCTACCAAAATCAAGAACAATACCTGCCAAAATTGTTAAGGCGTCTTACAAACCATGAATAGTGGCATCAATCCAACTGGCTTCTCTTTTTGCACACAGTTAAAAGTGAAGTTGTTTGCGATTTCTGAGGCCACAACAATGTCCGTTACTAGCCATTTGCGCATCACTCAGTTGGTGCTTTTAGCAGCACGTACGATTGGGTGGCCTTAGGTGCGGTCGCTGCCAAGCGCGATTTGCTATTCGCGATTCGCGACAGTGGGTCCCGAAAGCGTTTGTGCCGATTTTGGGAGCTGTCAACCGTCATATGCATGCACATAGGCAAACCCACATTGTTCACATAAAGCTGCGGCTAGCGACTTGTTAGACTTGCTGCGTTCACGGTTTGTGCAACGCTAGTGATGAACTGCTCAAATTCCACTGGCGCATTTCGTTAAGTGCTGCCGTAGAATCACGCCCATTTTCCTTGAGCAAATAGTGTGCCCAGTAAGAGCACTTTGGTGGGTGGATGAAGAGCCGTAAGTGTTGCGAGGTTGGCGAACCGGTTTGGGTGTGCCCATTCCATCTTTTTGCCGAGAAATGAAATTTTCTCAGCACAGAGGTAAGAGGAGATGAGCTGTAGCTTGGACTTGAGAATGCCAAAGCCATCAGCTGTTTTATTTCCACTGGGCGATGCCACTTAGGCATTTCGTGTGATCATTTGGCCTCCCTCTTAGCACATCACGGGCCACCTGCGATTGCGGGCTAATGCTGCAATAAAAGTGGCTACGCTGGTCAAAAGATTGCAACGATCTCTGCACATTGGCCCAGGTATATAGCTTTGAGAAGAGTTATTGCGATCCAAATTTGCTGCAAAGTGTATGACAAATATGTCTCCTCAGTGCAGTTATTGACACGCCGAAGAACTTTGCACTAGTTCACTGCGAAGCATGTTGCCAAACTTGGTGCCGAGAAATTCAGTCTGCATTCCTCCTGTGGAGCAGAGAACTGCAGTCCGTGACATTGCGTATGTGCGTCGAGGCGAATTTCCAGCAGGTTGCGTCGTCCTTAGTGGGACTCTAAGCATCACCAAATGGGACTTCCTTCTGTCCACCACCGCGGCCGTGAGTGCAGCCGAGGTCGTGGTGTGTCCGCAGCCCAGTAGGAGCTACCGCCTGTGTTCACCCCACTTACCAACGCTGCATACACATGATGTGGTGGTTATTGCAAATGTGCCTCATGCACTTTCTTGGACGTCATAATTGATTGACTTAATGTGCTGTCAGCACAATATGAGGGGTTTGAGCAGCAAAGTGTACGCAGAAGCTTTCTCGGTGAACGACGGAATTCATTTGGTGCATACAGGCTAATAGTGACTATAACCGGTGGGATGTGTGGGAGCTATGTGACTTTTGAAAATAGGATGACTAAAGCCACGTTTCTGAGGGTTCATTCATTTCTGCAACGCGCTATACAATCCTGTCATTCAGGCGCTTTTGAGATGGCTGTTGCGTGCTTTGAGCATGGACTGACCGACACAGCACGCAGCGATGCAGGTGTGGTGGACACATGGGGACCTCATTGTGATTAGAGGCAACATTGTGACACATTTGTGTCAGTACTACGCACCTCTTTTAGCGTTGCAAATCTTCTTCCTTTCCATTATTTTATGAATGCATGAGTGACTGCGAGTTCACCCCCACTACAGAGGTCAAATTGTACCAGTTGGTATGTTCTCTGCGTTGCATAAGCGGGAAATAAAAGCCGTCAATTTGGCATTATCTGTATCTCGAAGCTTGAAGTCAACAGTCTTACCTATAACCCATTGTTCACATTCAATCCCGAGGATTAGGGGCAGTCCAGCTCGACCTCCTGCAGCCTGACGGAAATGAAGGCCTTAGCAAGCCGTGAGCAAACTCAAACTGCATGCAAAGAAGTGTGGCTAGTGAACTGTCATAAAGCAGGTCATAAAAATAAAAAAAGCAATGGAAGATATGTGCAAAACGCCCTAAATGTATAAATGCCTAAACAAGTGAAGCCGTGGAAGACAGTCTCGAATCAACGCAGGCTAACACTGCTGCCTGAAAGAGATTTGAGACCTGATAAAGTGCTTTGCTTTTAAAGCACATTCAACGATCGTCTAAGGCTGGCACACTTATTGTAATCGGCCAGTTTAGGCCGCAGATTAATCACAACGTCCAATTTGCATCTCAGTCGCGTATGAAAGGTACCTTTCTTGCCTTGCGTGGCAACTGGATGGTTATCAGTCGGCATGCTGCAAGGTGGATAGACAATAGCACGAATGAGTACCAATGGAATGGAAATGACAGGAAGACCTCATATCGCGGCAAGGAACAGTAAGAAGATAAAAAAGTGGATTTGTATGCGCATGGCCAAATGCACATGGGGCTGATAAATGTCTAATTGTGTGCGCTTAGGCCTTCCTCGTTATGACAAATCTGAATTGCATGATTACATATTAAAGGCAAGCATTCGCTTGGGGTTATTCGCTACGAAAATGCAGTAAGACAACAGCGAACTAAACCTGAAAACCTTGCACAAGCGAATGAGATTCGCTGGAGTACAAGGAGGAGACAAGCTTTGCTGGAATAGCGTAAGGACTCAATAATCCCTTTAATCTCTTCCTTTGACGATCACAAAAAGAGGAGCGTGACTGAACCTCAAAGTTAGGCAGTCCAGCTCGAAACCTACAAATGCCGTGAAACTGGAATGCTTTTAAAAAGGTGGTGAGAGAAGTGGAGGTGAACTTTGAACATGTTCATGCAAGACAGGTCTTGCCGCCACCTGCAATAACCGTGGAGAAACGGCGCACTCTAAGCGACAACGTGCACGAATTGCAAATGTATAAGCCCCTCACTACGTTCAAGTGGCCAAGCGCACCAGCTCGCTTCCTACCGCTGAGTGCGAGGACTATCGTGGTTTTAGCAGTGGCAACTGGTAGTGATCGGTAAATTATTGAATCAAGATTGCCCGAAACGCGATTATTTACGCAGTTTACCGAACCTCATGAATGCGCTTGACATTTGTTAATGGCACCTTTGTATTAAGAGGAATGCAAACTTTCTTGACGACGCTTTGACTGAATATAAAGGGCGGGCGGCATGCCATCGAAGTGGTGAGGTAAATAAAACCACCGGCAAAGCAGCAAGAGACCACAACAACACAATGAGAAGAGTTTATTTGAATCCGCGCCATTGAGGGGGATAGCAAGTGCACATGAAGAAATGCAAGTTTTACATCAAAGTAAAACTAGCAAATTGAGGCGTCGATGGTGGGACAAACTGCTAACCTCCTATGAGACATTGTCTGGCATATGCGGCTGAGCGTATTCGCATACGCTGGCATTCTAAAGACATGAAAATGCACCCGTTGTTAAAAAGAATGTTTTAGAGATGGTGCCTGACCCTATCACTTACCCTTGCAGTCCTCTACCTCTGGTGACGTTCCTAAATCGAAAATAATGATAGTAATGCCTTTCCAATTATTCCAGCCACGCTCCTTGCATACAAGTCGCCAAGACAATTTAATTGGTCTCCAACACGCATTAATCGCAAGGGCAGGCATGTTTGCGCTGCACTATTTGACTTACCGTTTTGCGTATGATCTACGGACACTGTCAGATGCGACTTTTCAGTGCCCCAAAGGAAGTTCTCATATTCCTCAACAGAATTTGCAGGGAACCTTCCAAAGAAAACCCGCCTATCGGAGGTTTGATTTCTCACTAGGTTAGCTACAAAGTTAAGCATCAGTATTGGCTCAGCAGATGCACATGTAGCAGCGGAAAATCGACGGTTGACATTAGTGGAGTGAGGCAATTATCATTCACGCAGTCCTTGAGTCGCATAAAAGGCGACTTCGAGGAACCCATGAGATCACAGGAAGCTTTGCTAAGTCATTCGGTTTGGACTCACTACAGATGTTGGGAGCGCCTAGTAGGCGTCTGGCTCCTATCCACAGGCAGAGCCGCCGTCCATTCACATGCAGGTAAGTCTATTTGAAACGCCAGACGTTCATGTAAAGCATGCGAAACAGCGAATGCACGAGAACAGCTAATGTGCATGTGTGACTTACCAATGTATTACCATCTGCTCCACCAACAGCAAAAGTTATGTTATATGACTTCTGGCCTTTGACGAAACGTGAAAATGGGAACGACGCCTCCAAATCAACTTCATCTGCCAGTAAACACACACGAGCACATTCAGACTTCGGAATTGACGTCAGGTTACTCACAGCTAGGCACTTGCTTACCCTCCGCAGGGTCTGGAAAATCGCAGCATCGTACAAAATAGGTTTCTGTGAAAGGCTCGTCCCTCTTCGGATCCTTCAGAATAATGAGTCGCTCCTGCAAATTGACGTCCATTACGCTAATGGTTGCAAACTCTATAATCAAAACACGCATGGGAGGAGGATGAATGAAGGTGGGAGCACTCTGCACCCTTGAATGCGAAAACATTATGCTTAGTTATGCAAGTGGGAAAAGCTCAAACCGAACAGCAGGGCATGAAACAGGCCTACCTCTTC
Source organism: Taenia pisiformis (assembly GCA_023968675.1). Classification (NCBI taxonomy): domain Eukaryota; kingdom Metazoa; phylum Platyhelminthes; class Cestoda; order Cyclophyllidea; family Taeniidae; genus Taenia; species Taenia pisiformis. The sequence goes on along the minus strand of CM043737.1, from coordinate 7,707,719 downwards.
CCAGACGACAAGGACTGCCCCAAACCTCCTCGTACACCATGCATACGTCATTTTCAATTGACATCGGGCTGAGAGTGTTCTTCCTTAGTATTTCTGCTCCCTAAACACATTCATTATGCAGACAAGAACGTTCGACACAGTCCCCATTTATTTGGTTACAGTCACTTGATGATGGCAGAAGAGCAGTGCATGACAAAGTACTCATTGGTTTAAAACCGTATTTCGCAATTATTTTCGACGAATTCCACATAGAAATCATGAGGCCAGTGCACTTACGAATGTCTTGCCATAACGGTATTTCATTCCTAACATTGGACCCACTGGCTGTGGAACCACTCGAGATCCCCATAGCTGGGGACTCTGTTCTCCTTCAAGAAAAGGCAGAATTTGTTGCTAGTGAGTTGATGGGAATGCATTAGCAAAACGTGAGGTGAGTGGAGGAAGACCATCTTAGAGCAAGAAGTAGTTGAGGAATGCTAGTGGTGAAGTCAGCGCTTACCTTTGCAGCATGCGACGAAGAAGAGAATCGAGGCAATCGCCAGCATGATCGGTGAGTGAGACCTGGAGAATAGCTGCTGTGGATTTATACTAGGCTGTCACTCATCCCACGGGTCCAATTGGAGCCCGTCTCACGCTTCAGTTGGCACAAATGTGATGTCTATGCGCGCTGAAAGGAGGCCCAACTTTCACAATCCATGTCCACCTTCTGCGTCTTCATCTCTGTGAAGCAAATGCGGCCAATTTGCCATCTTGCGGACGTAATAAGCCACGCGAATAAAAGTGGTGATGTGGTGATGAAAGTGATGTTTGGGTGATCCGAATCAGATGTGATAGCGTGTGGCGATTTGCGCAGCCGTATCGCGGCTGTCTTGTTTTCTTTCGTTCCTCGCGGCCGTTTTGCAAATTCCTCTTAAAGCAACCGTTTTTCCCAAGCATTCGATTACAGACAGCGTAGGTCAGTGAAGTCGTTCACTTGTTTACACCGCACAGTTATGAAAAGTACACTTGGGTGTAACTTTGGGTGTACACGGCCCAAGCGCGCATGCGCTTGTAAGGTCATGAACTTGTAAGGTCACAATGTGAGCACCAATGCAAACTCACACATCTCTGACAAAACATGGTGCAGCTTAGAACAGTGCAAAACGCTGTGCTAATGCCGAAATAAAAGGCATGTCATACCGAGCAGAGCAGTTCGCTTGTCACAAACAGGTTCCATCTGTAGAAGTTCCATCACGCCCCTTCATTTCGAAGCTGGTGACAATAAGAACTCTCACGCGCATTCGTTACATGCAATATTACTAAGTCTAGCTTGTAGGCGTCTTATTTCTGACACAAAGAACCGGCGCTGTCTACATCGTGAGGGTGGCGTCTAAGTGCTGTTAAGGGGAGGGCTATGGGAGTGGCTGTGGGGCTGATGAGACGTGCTACCTGAGAGGGGTGAATGTGCCCTTCTTGATGGTTTTTTTAGGCTACCGCCCCTAGCCAGTGGCGCATGTCAGACGCGCTACCTGACAGGATCAAATGCGCCTTTCTTGATGGTACCCACACCGGTATTGATGGTCATCAGACCTTTGGTGTGGGGCATAGAAGAGCGGTGAGTGTGCACTTCAGTAGGCAAATGCCTTCACTAGCCGTCTATTTACCCTTCAACTAGCTATCTAATTAAAATGGTTGCACTTTGTACAAAAGTTTAACTGAGGTCAGCCACGTGGGGCCAAGTTGCACCAGGCTGGCCTCATCGGTGCAATGAAATTGGAGCAGCTTGGCATGTGGTGGTGAAAGCTGAATGAAAGGCTGTGGTAATTGTAATTGTAATGTAGCAAGCAAATGCACTACACTCAGCAATGGCAAGTGTGTGAACAAGCCACAAATACCAAAAGACGGATGAAGTCCCCTTGAAGAGGTGTGAGAGCAAGTCTGTGAACGGTGTAGTTTCGTGCTTCTTCTGCGTTGTGAGCACCCTGACGATGTCCAGGCAGGAAGGCAAACTCAAACATGATGAATGAATGCCTCTGATTAAAGCAGGAGTTTGGGAGATCGAAATAATGCCCTCACAGCCTCCATAGTCCAGCCCACTTTCAAGCAAGCAGCCGCCACTTATCGCTGTAAGCACGTCTTATCAGAGTAGTCTTACTCACTTCATTTGAGCCCATAATGTAGGTGCGAGACTACGTTAATTAAGTGAGTAAGATGATTAGGTGGATGATCAGTGCGATCAGAAGCCTTGTGGAGTCACGTAGAGGCTAAATATTTGTTACGTTGCAAGGGCAGGTTTGAATGGAGTGAATTGCTAGGTGCGCTTCCTTTCGCATTTGTTTCCATTGCACTAATTGAGCTCGGTTGCATCGCGATCGCATCAAGGCAGGTGCACTCCTCGCAATGTTGCACGAATGTACACAGATTGTCAAGTGAATGGCAGCAATCGTATGGAAGCTGAGGAGCTTACTTTGTACGCATCAAACCATCTGCAACAATGCCGAGATAGATGATGATGGTTCGCGATGCTTCAATTCTCGTCATTAGACCATGGGTGTTATCATTTGTTGAGGTGCATTGGATGCAAATCACGAGGCCTGCATGGAACTGTAGTGCCAAGCATTCAATAGAAGTGCGTTACTTCGATTCGCAGGTAGTGATTGCAGGCTAAAATCATTCTGTATGATGGCGCAGAATAATCGCCGTAGAGATGCTCACCGGTTGGATGGAGGCATTTGCTTATTCTTTAATGAAACAGATATAATCTGATTGGGTGTTTCTGCACTGCAAATTTAGACAGATGCGTGGGTCACCTGTGGACCTACCCGCGAATAAAGTTGGGATGAACAAAACTGTTGCAATATGACTTTGTCGTTTGATCCACTGTCAAAATAGGAGGGGGGGGGTTGGATCCACATGCAACGCAGAAGGCAAGAGAGCGCAGTGCGGTGTGAGAGAACCTGGTGAGTTGGCAACGGAACTAAGCAGTGTTTGTCTGTCTGGGAAGTTGGGTAGCGTCACACTCGCTCCTTTACTCACTCACCAACTCACGAACTGCCGAAGTCACTCATATCACTCAACTCAAGTCGTCGTGCCGGCTGCTGCGGCGAATGCTTTCGTGCTGGCTGTGTAGCAGCGAAGAAGTAGAAGAAGGTGAGCAAGAAGGAACAGCACCTCATGTAGCAGTAGCAATAGGAGGCAGAGGCGGAGGCGAAGGTGGAGGAGGCGGCATTAGGAAGGTTCGAAATCTGATTTACAGCATCCGTGTGATTGAACTCTTATTGGAGCGTGTTGTTGTCATATTGAACCTCTGTGTGGATTGATTTTTGTCTTTTCTCTGTTCTTATTCGTTGACCTTTATGTGCCTCCCAAGTTCCCCTGTTCTTATTAACTTTGTTGCATTTTATTCATATTTTTGTTCGGTATGGATTCTATGGACTCTTTTTGATCTTTTGGCTGCGAATTTTCTCGTTCCTGCCGTAGATTTTTTTCTAGTATTCTCGACAGATCTGCACGGCTACGACGGCTATTTGATCATATTTCATCGAATCACGAATTTCGTTTTTAGGAACAGGGTAGCGTAAAATTCACTTTTCATTCTTGGTCTGCCCAATATTTGTCATACATCACGACAAATCTCATGGGGTTTGTAACCCTAGGTGGATGAGTGGAAGTATTGGCATTAACTAAAGCGACCTCTGATATCGTTGGCTTAGAAGATCAGGATTTGAGCTTGAAAGTCTTTGTTGAGTGGCCAAGATGATGTCAGCTAAGTTGCCATCGTAAATCTGCCAAATATGGGTTATTAGCAGCTATGGAGGAAGTCCTCATTCTTCAATGCGCAATCGCATTTCGACACAGCAGCATAGACGAATGGTGTCCTACTCCACTCGAAGTTGGCAGCCTCTGTTCAGTCTTGCTTACCACTGAGAGTTTCCACAGGTACGGGTTGATCGCGAGTCCCGCACTATGTGTCTACGCCTCCATTTGCAATCCGAAATTCATTCTACCTGAGACGAATCTCGCGAGAAGTGCCAGTGAATCTAAAGTGTTCTCAGCGGTTTGGCTATCGCTCCTCGCCAGCACACGAAGGTATGCACTACTGCATGTGGTAACTGGTGCAACTACAGTGAATGTCGTAATACCGACGGAACGCAAGGTGCTCTGGAATGGCCATGGTCTCTCATCCTACATGCAGGAATATTTTCAGTCCGAGCTTTCGCTTACATCAGTGCTAATTCAGTTTGTGTTCGACGTAAAATTACACGCCTACACCAGTGCTTTCACTGGCCACCGAAGACATCGTCCTCTGAATGGCGCCTCCCCTCTCTCCACCCCCTTGTGGCATTGCAACAACTTGTAGGAATCAAAATGTCCACACAACCAATTTGTCTTCTCCAATTTCCTCACTTCTAGCATTAGTGTCAACTGCATCCGATGGAATGAATGGCGAAGAAAGTGCCACTCCAGGAGGCCTATTTACGAGCAGGCGAGCAACTGATACGGGCCCACTCAAGGCACACCCCCACACCACCTCCGTCCTCATACCATTCTTCTAAATCCACGCCTCAGGTCCCGAAAGAGCCGACTTTATTCGGCACTTGCCTTGTGTCTGTCACAGAGGCAGTTCAACAATCCGACTTCTGATACCGCATGGGAATCGTTGCGTTGCTTCCTTTCCATTATCAATCACTTGGCATTCAAAAAGGGAATTGCAAAGGATATGAAAACATGGTGTGAGTCAAGGGAATCGGAACAGCAGTCCATTCATGACTAAAGTATCAAATGTGCATGGCCTCCCCTGGCTGTCGTGACTCCATCACGCCTCGACCAGCTGTTAGGCCCTACCATGACGTAGGACTGAGTACGCAAACAACAGTGACTAAGGCCGTAAATTTATCAGCTGGTCGAGCTACCCTAATTAGTGGATTGCCTCACAAACGCCGTCAAACCCGACTCAAAAGACGAACTACGTGGACAATGATACGAGCATTTCAATGCCTTCAAATTCGAGGCGATTCGCCCATCCGCCACTTCAGCACGAACGTGAATGTGCTGCGTTAAGTCAGTCCGCAATTTACGACGCATGGACGCTCTATTTTCGTCGGAAGGCTTAGCTTCTGAGTTCGAGTGGGCTAGCAACAATAAACTTATCACAGTGCAATGCCCTCCTACCTTTGAAATCAGCATTGAGTAATGGCAGCTGGATTTAACCATCTGATACAGCTCGTTTTTGATCACGTTGATCTTGTGGGAACGCGGGGGTGTTATATCATGCCTCCTTCTTCTGGGAAACGGCACGAAAGTATACATTAAGATATGGGGCGAAGCCTGACGTAGCCACAGGGAGTCAAAACAGTGGCGGCACGATTGGAAACAGAACAAAGGGTCGACCCCTTCCATGATTGTTGTGCCTCCAACACGCTGCATGTCTGACCCCGTCGAGGAATTGCGCACAGCTGCAAGGCGTTGCGATGCCGTCGAGTTAGACGTCCAAATCGCAAAGATGAAAGCTTTGGAACACGTCAGCGGTATTAACGCTTCCTAGATTAATTACACTGGCGAATAAATGAAGACCCACGTTGAGTAGGAAGGTGATGCGTATTTTATGGAGCGACAGTCACAATTTCCAATGCAGTGATTTTAAAGCCTGTAATCTTGCAATCCTTGCAGCTCATAGACCGGCTTTCACAAAATTTGCCATCAAGATGTGGCTGAGCGTAATCAACCTGCTGTGGACCTGCAAATTGTCATGAATAAATTTAATTTAATTAAACTGCATTAAAAAAGCCCTCTTTTGCCACAAAAATGAGGACAAGATCTAGTCCGAGTGGATGCTCACGTTTAGACCGGCGACAAACGTCGGCAGGTTGATGAGCAATCGTTCCAACTTTCGCAGAATTGCAATACCTTTGCGATCATCCCACCACCTTTTGTGGAATGCGCTGCACATCGCTAGGACCTCGAAACCACTAGTTCCGCCATCGCTTCCCGTCAAATGCGAATCCCAGTGTCAACAATGCAAACACTTCATGTCTATGTCCTAGGTCCATCATCACTAATCTAAACAAACAAAGAGGTCGAGATCAAGAAGTGAAAAGTTACAGAAGACGTATATGCTGCAGTACGGCCCGGGGAACGTATGAGCGGTATGCAAAAGGGATCAACTTTGCTAGATGGATGCGAAATTCTCGTCGCCTAGAAGATGCGAAAGCGTACTCCATGGATCGCCCTTTTAAGGCAGGTGTCCCTTGAAATGTGATTACCGCAATGGCTTGCATGAGACTCGGCACTCACATTTTGAAGCCTTCCTTCTTCGGCATCACCCCTGCAAAGTCTGTGCGATGGTCCTTTGGTGGTATGGCACACGCACGAGAGGGCAATTAGAGGTGGCACCTCGTTTTAAAGGCGCCTGGCTCACACCCATCTCCTGTCATGCAGAAGGCATCTTCTTCTGGTGCACATCCCTCGCCAATTCACCACTCACTTCAATTTGGTTCACTCGATTCACACTCCACCAAAGCGGTGCGGGCAGTTAGACGGAGGAACGGACTGACGGACAGGAGCCACAAATGTTTGGCCATCCACTAAGGCAGAGTAGGAGGGCCCAACATGCACTCATCAAACGGAGTCAATTGAAATGCAGGTCATGCTGCATTCTAAGCTGGCAATCAACTAACCCTCACATGGTAGCAATGGCTTCATGCTGCTGGTTCACATCAGTGGCTCCGATGAAACTCTTGGAACGACAGCACTGCCATCGGAGTATGATGAAGTCCTGTGCCAATGCCTTCTGCAAGATGATGTCAGGACGGAAATTCGGCAGACAGGAGTGCTTGCCCATGTTCGCACTTGCCGCGAATTTGTTTACTTACCCGTACGGCAAATGCTGTGGCAGCAGCATCAATAGTTATGGCCCCACCTTCTCCATCCCCAAATCCAAGTACTCAGCAAATCTCTTGTAAGCTCTTCTTTCGTTGAGACTGTAGCAATTTGACACCGGGTAGGTGTTGATGGTTTTCTGAGAGGAATGATTAAGTCGCTTGACATTGTGTTGCCCGTACCGCGCTGCTAAGCTCAACTGCAAAGGCGCCGCGAGAATTGCTGCTCGCCGTCGGACACAAATCCCAGTCAGCATGACCGATGCAGCGGGTTCCAAGCACAGCCACTTACACTGCGCAAATGAAGTGGTTTGCCAACTGGGTGGAGTAGTAGACGATGCGCTGGGGAAATCGGCAGCCAGGATGGCAAAGCAGAGTTTCATACGATAGCGCCAACTACAGCATTTGTCCTTAAAATGACTTCAGGTCGACCTGATACCACTTGAATATCCATTGTCTTTTGTTATGCACATTCTCAGCACACGCCGCGGTATTCACTATGCTATTGCTTAATGGTGTGCTGTTTTTTGAAAGTGGATCATCGAGAAGGAGGGAGAAAAGGAAGTGGTGGAAGGTAGGCCTAGTTGCCTTGTACATTTTGAAACTAAAAGGCCTGATGCGAACCCTTGGAAGGTCGCTTAGAGTGCTGTTGACGCATTACTAGCCGAGCGATGCCTCATGTAGAAAGACACTCATCATCTCAGTTGATTTTCTAACTATTTGCAGCTTTGATTAGCTTGATGAGATGTGCGTTGTTGCTTACACGTCTTAGTAATCGCTGGCCTTATTGTGTGGCACGCAGATGTGAGCACAAAGATGGAGGTTTTGTCAGGTAGACGAGGTTGGAATGTCAGGCCTACGATCAAGACATGGGTGAAGTTTAGTCACGGGGAGCAAATGCATGCTCTTTGAGGTCACAGGATGCAATCGATTCGCTGTATTAAACGGTACGACTAGTTGATGTCACGTGACAGCGAATGGCATGACACCCGTCCGGCTAGATTGTGGACAGAGACAAAGCTTAATTCCAATGCAGCTTAATGAGGTTATTATTGGTGAAAAGATACTTGCGACCAGCTTTCAGCGTTGAATCACAGTACCATTAACGGTTAAAATTGCATCAAATGATGGACTTATCTGATGCTTGCGGCATTGCGCTCGTGCATTTGGAGTGCATCACGATCTGTCTGGAGAGTCAGTGAACAATCAGAGGAGCGTCTCATCATCCGATCAGCCTGCGATCGACTTCTCGTGTTGGTGGGCCTCACCCTGCCTCTCTGAAGGGAGTCACTGCGCACATTTTGCCTGTCTGCATTGCTTATCCTCGTCATTGCCTTCGCATTTGTCTTCTCACGATTGTTGCTTCCACTGTCAAAAGCCATCACGATGAACGGTTCGCAGTGCGACTCAATATGGTCATTGTTCTGTTGGTGCGCCACACTGTGGCCTTACGTCAATTGCTTCCGACGCGAAAAATGTTGTCATTGTTCGTTGATGTGTTGTAAATGATGCGATGCAACTCATTCATTGTCAGCGCAGCGTGCGCTGGTTTAATTGGGAAGACGCTGATCTGTCAAATGGTCCCTTGATAATGGGAGGCCATGAAATACAGTGGCAATGCAGAGTCGCTCGGGTAGAGATGAGGAAGCATTGCCGAGCATTTGGCTTGATCTAAGTTAATTCTTCCTCGTAATCCAATTTTGGTAAGTCTCAACCTAGCTAGGCAAAGTCGCCTTGTAGAGGCGACGTGGATCACAAGGCATCATGGTGAGATGCAGGTCCTAACACCTGCTGTTTTACAGCAAATTAACAAAGCCCTCTATGAACAGGAGCCAATAAAACGGACACCGGCATCGCGCACGAGACTCCCACCAACCATCTTAGGGAATTCTGGGCTTCTGTGAACGGACCTCTACAGCTGTGACCCAGAGGTTACACCACTTCCGTCTATGCTGAACCAAACTGCATCAAGATTTGGACTTATGTTCGTGCGTCAAACAAGGGGTACAAATAGCAGCGGTGGTGGACTCCACTCACAAACGCAAAAGAAGGAGGGCAATGGCAGCAGACTGAAACACATTCATGTCGGCCTTGATCTGCAAATAAGCTGTGCTTTAAGTTGAAATTGGTGTTAGAGGGAGTGGTAAGTGCTCTTGTTCAAAAAACTAGCGACTTTGACACAAAGAAAAACTTATCCTTATCCGCATCAGCCAAGGTATTGTTTGGATGTGAAATAAAATATTTAGCCTTCGGGGGCTAGTAATGCAAAGGACAAGTAGCAATGCACTTCATGAACACATGTGGATAAAATTATTCAAGCGAGAGGTGCGATGGAATGGCTGACCAAGCGATCATGCGCAAAGATGAAACATGGTGTGACTACATACGATGTGATGCACATTGGGTGTGTGAAAATCAAAAGTGCTTAGAGAAAATGGTAGATAAATCACAGCGAGGTGAGCTGGAAGGGTTCGAACGCTTTGGATGTGAAGTACCAAGTCTGTATCCGCGGTCGGGTCGACATCATGACATCATGGAGAAGGTGTTGCACCTCTAATAAAGGCCAGCTTTTATGATGCAGGCACAATTACAAGTGGCGCTGATGCATTGCTTGCAGCACTTCTTGTGAGTATATCATCACAAATTGTGGGCGACCTTCTCTTTCCTTTTTAGCCAGTACGGCTTCAACAGACACATTTGATTTGAAGGTGGAAGTTGGAATCATGAGTGCCAGTTTATTTTCTATTCTACTGAGTAGCTTCAGCAACATCACTAGTTACTTGTTTGTCAGTGGGTGGCATAAGGGCCGCAAACAATCAAAGAAAGGGGTCGTGGAAGGAATACTGGTGAAGAGCAATTAAACACGCGCAATTCTGTTTAGCGAATCATGAAAGTGCCGCAGAGTTGGCCGGTAAGAAATTGACACGTAAGCTCAAGAACTTCCGTCTTGTGAGCTCACACACTAAGGATCAAAACCTGGAGCTGAGTGAAACGCGAATACCTGCCCCTTGTGGAGGCTGTGTGATAGTCTTGGAGTGCGCTTTTCTGGCTGCCGAATGTGGCGCCTCTCTGTCCTAGGTTAAAATGCAATTGCTGCAAAGCTAGACAGATGTTAATTAAGCCGAAACGATTAACTATTTAGAGAAAGTATCTGGGATGGCACAAAATGGAATTAAGAGAATTTGCAGGTAATAGGTGAATTGATGAGACGTAGGGCAGTGGGGAAGGGTATTTAGTGTTAGCGACAGCCTTGCCAGATGTCCGCGAATTAGCCACCGCTGGGGTGGCGATACGCTGCTCTGGGTTGGTACACGTCTGACCACGAGACGGAGATTCAACGCTCAGGACCGCTGACTTATTTTGATTCGCTTCACTCATTGTATCTCACCCTAGTCCTTCCTGCGATTCGGTATCTCTTTGCACGCCTTGCCATCACACTACTAACCGAACTGTGTCTGCTTCCAGCACTTTGCTCCTTCCTTCATGCACTTCTCCATCACCTAGCTCAGCGCTTCTCATAACATCGCTTTGCTTACAATCTCGCATTTGCCATCTCGTTCACTATAGCGAATCACAAGCATGGACAGAATGCATTGGCAGGCGCAACAGAAGAGGTTGAGGTGTGACCACAGGTATTAAGGTGGAAGCAATAAAACGTGGAGTTTGGGAAGAAAGACAAAATGAATAATCGCGTTTTGTGCGGCTAGAAAAGGAGCAGGTGCCATATTCTGAGTATTCCGTGTGGAAGAGTGATGCGAATGCTAGTGGTTCTCCAACTAGATCCTCAACGCGCGCATTCGAAACTCAGGATAAGCGGCCTGCCGAATCAAGTTGTGTGTTGAGTAGGCTGTGAGCCTGCAGAGACTGGCCTTAAGTGTCGGGCTTACCTGCTAGCCTTACTTCAAATGGAGTACACTTTTTTCCTTGAACCTGACTCCTGTCTGTGAAGGCAGCGCATCCGGCGTCGCCTTTCGTGACAGGTCTTCTCATCATTCGCTGCTGCAGAGATGCGTCTCAAACCCTCTTTCTACATATTTGGTTTAGCCTCTGGACGCTGCGCCGGTGTCTGCACGATGAGTTGCAGGTGAATGCAGTTAAGCATTTTGAAACTACCGATGCGAAGGTCTTTGTCGTTGTGCAATTTACAGCCAGTTCAAAACAAAGCAAGCCAGATTAACTCACCACATTCCATCTAGGCCTCATACTTACCAATCGCAAATCTATCAGCTGCTCTGCCACAGTGCCTCTACTCCGGTTCGCTTTGAAACAACAGGAGGTGTCAAAACGGGGACAAAGTTTGCTTATCCACATGGCAAGAATGAGGACTTCTGAGAAGTGGCACACAGTGCACAATGGAAGGGGCGTCCTGCTTGTCGACTATACCAATCCCTTCGCCTCCTTCACACTGCTTGCAGAGGTGGGTGCAGCATGGTACTGCATCAATGGAAATACTTTGGCTTTGAAACTACCGCTGACAAATGGCCACGCAATGGCTTCATCAAAACTTACTTCACCAAATGTTGCGATGAAGAATTCTTACAATGCGCGATGGAGCAGCATGACATGGCAAAGGATTGTCAACCAAAAGCAAAGCAATAATGGCCTCCGGTTAAGTCGACCACTTCGGCCCGCAATGTGGACTTGTCTCTCCACACCACAATGAACACCAGGAGCACACGTTCGCTTCTTCTGCATTGTCGCAACCGCGCAGAGCGAAGTTCCAAACCCCTCAGTGGCCAGGCCTGTCTATTTGACATCGCTTTTCGTAGGACAACAAAGATCAAGTGGAGTTCATTCTCACCACACTTCTTTACTTTACTGCTCATAGTTTCGTACTTATTTCTCCTCCGCTGCTGCTCATTCACTTAGCCTTGCAGCCAACATTAAGAGAGGCAGGAGCAAATCAGTCCGACAAACTCAAGCATGGCAGGGCATGCAGCCCACTGCGCAAAGCAGAAAACGGTAAATCTAACACCAAGTTGTGGCAGGAAGAGGGAGTTGACCTTGTCTCACTGGAATGAAGCCGACGATTAGCATGTGACTGATTAGTCAAAGCACTTGCATTTCCAGGCCATCGACACACTGGCCCGAATGTAGTTGGGCAGGGCGAGCAGCGGCTGGTTGGAGAGGTTCTGCATTGCGACCAACAGCCAGGCGAGAATGGCAAGCACTACAGTGAAGCAGGCTGCTCTTGGCGAAAATAGCCTTCCCAGATAGAGCAGCAAACAGGCCAATCAACTGGATGAACGCTCAGTTCCGAGCGGAGTTTCCACCACCAAACATCATGGCTAAACTTCACGCTGTGAGGAGCAAAGATCGTCTGCCATGCCTTGGGAACAGCCAAGTCACTAGTCTCGTGCAGGTCGACATTGCAAAAGCGCATCCTGAAAGAGCGAAGTTTGCACTACCGTGCGGATGAATGCTGCAACGTTGCCATGGAACTCGACGAATCTCGTAGTCTCGCGCAGGTGATGAAACGAAATTTGCAGTCTCGTGCATGAGGAGAGAGTTGAATCCGCGGCTCCGTAGGTCAGCTCTGTGAAGATGCAGCATACTAGGAGGACACGTTTAAACAGTGAACTGTTAAATGCGTTTGTGGTGCGCCTTAGGCAGAAAATTCGTAATGCTAAAATAGGTGCGTAGTGATGACGCAAATGTGTCACAACGTTGCCTCGAATCACAATGAGGTCCCCACATGTCCATCACAGGTGCATAGTCGCGATCTTTTTGTTCAACACCTCAGTGCTACTACAGTAGGCAACAGACTAGAAAAGAAGTCAATGAGGCATAAGATGGATGCCTTAGTGCCACTCGCTTTGTCGCCCCTCCCATGCTCAAGACACGCAACATCCGTCTAAAATGCGCCTAAATGACCCGATGGAATAGTAAAGAATTGATGACTGCTTGTTCTCAAGCGCCATTAATTGAAGCCTGCTGACAAGCGGTTGAAGGTCTAAAAGTGCAGATGCTAGGTTGTGATCCTTTAAAGTATGCAAAGCGACTGAGGAAGTGATTACACGTCCACCAGGAGGCGATGAATGCGATGGGACGCCTTTCTTCTTCACAGTGGTCTGCTTTTCCACATTCATGTTCCTTTTCTTTGGATAGATTCGTGAGTTGAGAATGCCTCAAGATGTTTGGCTAAACTTGATCTCCCTCATCCACTTCTAGCAGACTGCAGGGAGGTGACATCGAAAAACATGAGGTTCGATTAGTCACAAATGCTTGGAGAATTATTTGCTACTGAATCAACGGAAGAGCAGACTACCGCATCAACGACATCGTACGTTGGGCTGATGCACGCTTAATGCAAGAAAACTGAAAGTCCGCGAGTCGACTTGGCTGCGCAAATTCTTTAATGGACAATGCGAATGGAACAAATGGGTTGGCACATAGTTGAGATCAATCTGACCTTTTCTGTAATGCATTCCTAGTTTATACCTTAACAATCTTATCACGCAGGCCACATTTGTCATCGTCCCCAGTGACAACAGGCTCCACTAATCACCTACTTCCCTTTCGTCCATACATCTTCTAGCTTGCCTCTGCACATCTTGTTAATCCAACCTCCGTGTCACCCACGATTGCAATCATTCATAACTGCTCAGGCGCGAAATCATCAATTGCGTATGCACGACGAGATGTTGAGCAGCTGCGACCAAATATGACACTCAAAAGCCTGCCTCCGATTCGCTTGTTGACAGATGCAGCTAGGATCTAGCTGGCAAACTTCGCTGGTTAAATACACGACCGTCAGCGCGAGAAGCATTTTAGCCTCTCCTGCCTTTGATGCGCATTCACAGTAGGTGAATTCGGGCAACCCCCCCTTTTCCACACGCCACAGGCTTGTCCATCTCTGCCCTTGACAGCTTGTTCGTGGAGGTGTGTTTAGTTTCACCAATTCTTGTGACTGGCGTTATTGGACATATTTATAAATTTAAAAAATTTTACTGAAATTGGTCTCGACGAAACTTTCGTTTTAGCTACAGGTGAAATACATGGGAATCGTTTGCAAGCCAGGAGAATCAGAGCGCAGATTTGTGCGTGCATAGCGGAAACTGGCTTACACCCCACGTCCAGTCAGAGTGGTGTCAAGTCACTCTAGCATCTTTTTCACTCCGCTTCCATTCAGCGGATTGCATAGCACATGGACGAAAAGGAGGCGCGGGTTAATGCACACGTCTCATCCTTTCGACCAGGCTGCTGTCTCGTGCCACAAGTCCACCTGGCTCTTCGACTTAGGACACCTTCCCCTTACGCTTACACCGGAAATGGCTTTCCAAATGTTCACCCATTTTGTAACGATTCGTGTTTCAGCAGTAGTGCAAACACAACTGCATTGAACTGCATTCTTAGAACAAAATGCCGTTCTGTCCTGAGGCAAGGGCACATGGCTTTGCAGCACCACTGACCTGGCCAGCGACGCACTGCATTTCAACTTTGGCCTGATCCAACATCATCGCTTCATTGGCTGCGGCTCATGTGTGGGAAAGCACAATCAAAACCAACTGCCTCATCGCGGTCTCAAACGCTAGATGGCAAGGTTTACGGCCATTTGCGAAACGGATCAAATTGATAAGCATGTGGATAGAAAAACAATGAGGCAGCTGAAATATTGACTATTATGCATGACACAACGTGATAACAGTATTTAAAAAAGGGGCCGAGGCGGACAGCTCAACGAGCCGTGCCCATACAATCGCAGCCAGTCAGCCAATCACGTCCACAACATTTGCGTAGGAGTGCTTGTTGAAGACTGCTTTTGATAATTGCTAGAAAGCGCAGACGTAATTGCCCAAAGAGGAAACATGGGTCGTGGAGACAGAGCGCTTGCCAGGTGTGTGTCAACAGTGAACCGAAAGATAAGGCAACAGTGCAGCAGCTTTGTGCATCCCAACTTGATTCGCGTGCAGGTTCACGAGTGACACACAACCGTTTAAAATTACATGGCAGATAACACGTAATCTGATGACATATGTTTCATTAAAGAATAAGCAAATGCCTCCATCCAACCGGTGAGCATCTCTACGGCGATTATTCTGCGCCATCATACAGAATGATTTTAGCCTGCAATCACTACCTGCGAATCGAAGTAACGCACTTCTATTGAATGCTTGGCACTACAGTTCCATGCAGACCTCGTGATTTGCATCCAATGCACCTCAACAAATGATAACTCCCACGGTCTAATGACGGGAAATAAGGCATCGCGGACCATCATCATCTACCTCGGAATTGTTGCAGGTTTTGCGCACAGCGGACTATGCGCACATCCGATTGTTTGATGCGTACAAAGTAAGCTCCTCAGCTTCCATACGATTGCTGCCATTCACTTGACAATCTGTGTACATTCGTGCAACATTGCGAGGGGTGCACCTGCCTTGATGCGATCGCGATGCAACCGAGCTCAATTAGTGCAATGGAAACAAATGCGAAAGGAAGCGCACCTAGCGATTCACTCCATTCAAACCTGCCCTTGCAACGTAACAAAGATTTAGCCTCTACGTGACTCCACAAGGCTTCTGATCGCACTGATCATCCACCTAATCATCTTACTCACTTAATTAACGTAGTCTCGCACCTACATTATGGGCTCAAATGAAGTGAGTAAGACTACTCTGATAAGACGTGCTTACAGCGATAAGTGGCGGCTGCTTGCTTGAAAGTGGGCTGGACTATGGAGGCTGTGAGGGCATTATTTCGATCTCCCAAACTCCTGCTTTAATCAGAGGCATTCATTCATCATGTTTGAGTTTGCCTTCCTGCCTGGACATCGTCAGGGTGCTCACAACGCAGAAGAAGCACGAAACTACACCGTTCACAGACTTGCTCTCACACCTCTTCAAGGGGACTTCATCCGTCTTTTGGTATTTGTGGCTTGTTCACACACTTGCCATTGCTGAGTGTAGTGCATTTGCTTGCTACATTACAATTACAATTACCACAGCCTTTCATTCAGCTTTCACCACCACATGCCAAGCTGCTCCAATTTCATTGCACCGATGAGGCCAGCCTGGTGCAACTTGACCCCACGTGGCTGACCTCAGTCAAACTTTTTTACAAAGTGTAACCGTTTTTAATTAGACAAGTAGTTGAAGGGTAAATAGACGGCTAGTGAAGGCATTTGCCTACTGAAGTGCACACTCACCGCTCTTCTATGCCCCACACCAAAAGTCTGCTGACCATCAATACCGGTGTGGGTACCATCAAGAAAGGCGCATTTGATCCTGTCAGGTAGCGCGTCTGACATGCGCCACTGGTTAGGGGCGGTAGCCTAAAAAAAACCATCAAGAAGGGCACATTCACCCCTCTCAGGTAGCACGTCTCATCAGCCCCACAGCCACTCCCATAGCCCTCCCCTTAACAGCACTTAGACGCCACCCTCATGATGTAGACAGCGCCGGTTCTTTGTGTCAGAAATAAGACGCCTACAAGCTAGACTTAGTAATATTGCCTGTAACGAATGCGCGTGAGAGTTCTTATTGTCACCAGCTTCGAAATGAAGGGGCGTGATGGAACTTCTACAGATGGAACCTGTTTGTGACAAGCGAACTGCTCTGCTCGGTATGACATGCCTTTTATTTCGGCATTAGCACAGCGTTTTGCACTGTTCTAAGCTGCACCATGTTTTGTCAGAGATGTGTGAGTTTGCATTGGTGCTCACATTGTGACCTTACAAGTTCATGACCTTACAAGCGCATGCGCGCTTGGGCCGTGTACACCCAAAGTTACACCCAAGTGTACTTTTCATAACTGTGCGGTGTAAACAAGTGAACGACTTCACTGACCTACGCTGTCTGTAATCGAATGCTTGGGAAAAACGGTTGCTTTAAGAGGAATTTGCAAAACGGCCGCGAGGAACGAAAGAAAACAAGACAGCCGCGATACGGCTGCGCAAATCGCCACACGCTATCACATCTGATTCGGATCACCCAAACATCACTTTCATCACCACATCACCACTTTTATTCGCGTGGCTTATTACGTCCGCAAGATGGCAAATTGGCCGTATTTGCTTCACAGAGATGAAGACGCAGAAGGTGGGCATGGATTGTGAAAGTTGGGCCTCCTTTCAGCGCGCATAGACATCACATTTGTGCCAACTGAAGCGTGAGACGGGCTCCAATTGGACCCGTGGGATGAGCGACAGCCTAGTATAAATCCACAGCAGCTATTCTCCAGGTCTCACTCACCGATCATGCTGGCGATTGCCTCGATTCTCTTCTTCGTCGCATGCTGCAAAGGTAAGCGCTGACTTCACCACTAGCATTCCTCAACTACTTCTTGCTCTAAGATGGTCTTCCTCCACTCACCTCACGTTTTGCTAATGCATTCCCATCAACTCACTAGCAACAAATTCTGCCTTTTCTTGAAGGAGAACAGAGTCCCCAGCTATGGGGATCTCGAGTGATTGGACTGCCATTCGGGTCACTGGTAGGAATGAAATACCGTTATGGCAAGACATTCGTAAGTGCACTGGCCTCATGATTTCTATGTGGAATTCGTCGAAAATAATTGCGAAATACGGTTTTAAACCAATGAGTACTTTGTCATGCACTGCTCTTCTGCCATCATCAAGTGACTGTAACCAAATAAATGGGGACTGTGTCGAACGTTCTTGTCTGCATAATGAATGTGTTTAGGGAGCAGAAATACTAAGGAAGAACACCCTCAGCCCGATGTCAATTGAAAATGACGTATGCATGGTGTACGAGGAGGTTTGGGGCAGTCCTTGTCGTCTGGGAAGAGGTAGGCCTGTTTCATGCCCTGCTGTTCGGTTTGAGCTTTTCCCACTTGCATAACTAAGCATAATGTTTTCGCATTCAAGGGTGCAGAGTGCTCCCACCTTCATTCATCCTCCTCCCATGCGTGTTTTGATTATAGAGTTTGCAACCATTAGCGTAATGGACGTCAATTTGCAGGAGCAACTCATTATTCTGAAGGATCCGAAGATGGACGAGCCTTTCTCAGAAACCTATTTTGTGCCATGCTGCGATTTTCCAGACCCTGCGGAGGGTAAGCAAGTGCCTAGCTGTGAGTAACTTGACGTCGATTCCGAAGTCTGAATGTGCTCGTGTGTGTTTACTGGCAGATGAAGTTGATTTGGAGGCGTCGTTCCCATTTTCACGTTTCGTCAAAGGCCAGAAGTCATATAACATAACTTTTGCTGTTGGTGGAGCAGATGGTAATACATTGGTAAGTCACACATGCACATTAGCTGTTCTCGTGCATTCGCTGTTTCGCATGCTTTACATGAACGTCTGGCGTTTCAAATAGACTTACCTGCATGTGAATGGACGGCGACTCTGTCTGTGGAAGGGAGTCAGACGCCTACTAGGCGCTCCCGACATCTGTAGTGAGTCCAAACCGAATGACTTAGCAAAGCTTCCTGTGATCTCATGGGTTCCTCGAAGTCGCCTTTTATGCGACTCAAGGACTGCGTGAATGATAATTGCCTCACTCCACTAATGTTAACCGTCGATTTTCTGCTGCTACATGTGCATCTGCTGAGCCAATACTGATGCTTAACTTTGTAGCTAACCTAGTGAGAAATCAAACCTCCGATACTATGGCCATATCAATTTCGCATTTGACGCAGCACAAGCAGCAGCAGAAGGAGGTAGGTGAAGAAAGACGCGACAAGTGGAGTACCTGGGCATCGATCCCAGTACCTCTCGCATGCTAAGCGAGCGCTCTACCATTTGAGCTAGTACCCCCTCCACATGTGCCATCCCTCTCCTCTTACCCCACCCCGCCTCACACTCTCCTCCCGTCTCGTCTCGTCTCGTCTCGTCTCGTCTCCTCTCCTCTCCTCTCTCTCCTCTCCTCTCCTCTCCTCTCCTCTTCCCTCCCCACCCCTCCTCTCCCCTCCTCTTCCATCGTACCCCCCAATCCCCCACCACATGCATCTACACATCCCCGTCATGTTGGCTCTCACTCCCCTCGCACTACCGTGTCATGCGCCAAATAGCGCTGCACTGCAGCCTATCTCACCGACGCCAATGTGCTTGTGCTTGTGCTGGTGCTGGTGCTGGTGCTGGTGGCTGTGCTTGTGCTGCGTCGTGAGTTGGTATGTGGCGTGCCACGATTGGGTGGCGTGGTGCAAGTGTGCAACAGTAGTAAGGTGGCGTGAGGAGGTGAGTGAAAGGCGGCGAGAGGGAGAAGGGAGGAGGGAGGAGGGAGGGAGGGAGAGAGAGAGAGGGTGGAGATGATTTGGGGGGTATAGCTCAGTGGTAGAGCATTCGACTGCAGATCGAGCGAGGTCCCCGTTCAATCCCGGTGCCCCCTCGCCATGCTGGCACGACGCCACCTTTTTACCACGCCTTCTTCACAACGCCCAGCACCCTACCTACCTGTCTACCTCCCTCCTCTCACTACTCACCGTCCAGCTGCAGCTGCGCTGCGCTGCGCTGCGCTGCGCTTCCTTCCACGCCGCCAACTGCAACCGGTCTGCAGCCTACTGCGTCAGCAAGGAGGTGACTGTGTGATGCCGCGTTGGAGGATGGCATCACCCGTCTCCTCGTCAATCCACTCTCGCCATGTATGCGCGGCGTGGGTGGGGCGCGTCGCGTTGGGTCGCGTTGCGTCGCGTTGCGTCGCGGCGAAGCACTGTTTGAATGCCACCAGCAGTGGGTGCGTGGCGCAATGGATAACGCGTCTGACTACGGATCAGAAGATTCCAGTTCGAATCCTGGCGCGCTCGCTTGGCACACTTCGTGCTGCCCCTTTTCCCCTTTCCCCGCCCTGCCCACCCTCCACCATGCCCAGCCCACTGATAGCATCCCTGTCGCACGCCGCCCTCCCACTGCCTCCTTTGCCTCGGCCTCAATCTGCGTGCATGGATGGCCTACTGTTGCACATTTAGCCCCGCGCGTTGCAACACGCGACCGCAACATGGCCAAGCAAAGTGAAGAGCAGATGTAGGCGC